>OV656740.1:6417500-8817500 GCA_927399415.1 Macaria notata
GAGCATACTTTATCAAAACAAACCTTATTTAACACAATGTATGCTTAGCTAACAAAACCAATGTTAACTTTATGAGTTTAAAGTGAGGATTCAGTTGTCAGCAACTCAGAGTTTATTTTAAATACTAACATCACTGAGTGGATTTACTTGCAGTTAAAATACGGAAAAGTATAGTTTCAAATTTTTTTGAATAGTGAGTAGGTTTTTTTTTAAGTAACATACTCTTACATACCTCTGTGTCCTTAAATTCACATCTGATTTTCTTTTTCAGAATTCTTTTCTTATTCAACGGGTTCTTGTATTCAATATTATTCAAGATTTTGTGATAACTAAAAAAGTAATCAATTATCCTCAACATACAAACGAAAACACACAACATATTTTGTACAAAACATTTTAGTGTAATCAAGCTTTGTATTGTTTGTAAAATAAACAAAAACTGGTATTTTACGATCACGTTATCTTTTCAAACCCTAATATTTATGCCGTGTCAATATTTATAACAAAGTCGGGTAAATGGACCGGTCTTTGTCCACTAGAGGGTCTGAATATGAAAAATATTGCTCCCTAGAGCAGAAAAGTTAGTTCGTAAATATCACTGGAAACTGCACCAGACATACTGAATCATTTAGTGGACTAACAGCTCGAGTTTAGCTCACAGTACAGCTATAATATGATTTCTAGTTTAAAATGTAGTGGGTAATTTAATCTTTTATTGGAAAATGAACGAAGATAATCACAAAGGCCAGGACTCGATGATGATATAGAATAGTACATTGTTACCCTAGGGGTGAAAGTAACTTATGTAGTCCCGAGACGGGGTTTGGCGCCCGAACGCAGTGAGGGCGCCAATAGTTCGAGGGACTTAATAAGTCTTTAACCCGAGGTAAACACTGTGCTTTTCATTACAAATACGAGGAAAGCAAATATAAAAACATGAATTAGCTTAAAAAAACATTAAAGAAATTATGAGTAAATATTATTTTACCACCCAAATCAAAACAAAGATACATCAAATCGTACGATGATTTTCCACTACCGCTTTAGCCTCTTCTTTTATAAAATCATGCGTTAAATTTATATTAAAATCGGATGAACTCATTTTATAGGTACAAATCTCTGCTAAACGTATAAACAAAATCGAATTACCGCTTTGCCGCCTATTTTGTTTGTTTTTTTTCTGTGGCTGGCCAGCTACTCATTTTTTTAGCCATTATTTTTTATTTTCGTCACTGAAAAAATGGTAAATATTTTGCCCAAATCTAAGTTATTTTAAAGAAATTGTTGAAACTAAATTATAATATAGTTATTTAAAAAATATATAATTCTTAAATCAATACTTAACTTTAAGTTATTTAAATTTTACATCGTGGTTGTATAGAAAGTTGGAACATGGTTCAATAGATATGTATGTGAAAAAGAACTATTTTTTTAAATAATTTTACAGCTGTCAGTTGAAAGCGATTCTCCCTAGGCATGAAAAGTATTACTTTCAACCCGCTCCTCAGGCAACTTCAGACCTACTTTCAGAGTATGAGTAATGATAAGTACATTTTTTTGGTTTAGAGTTCAGCTTCATTACAGCTAATACAAGCCGTTTGCGCAATAATAAAATTTACCCGTATTCACTGTCAATTGATAAGTTGTACAATATTTAACTGTAAAGTTATTGTGGAAGTCTGTTAAAAATGGTCAAATAATATTCGATTCATCTTCATATCAACTCGTGTCCAACACTGCTGAGTATAGGCCTCCTCTCCAGTGCGTCACAGATAACCGTCTCCAGCCTGTGTAATTCAACTCCTATCAACATGCAATTTTATTCGAACTTGCACTTAATGATACCAAAAATATTCCGGGACATCGCACAAGCACAAAGCACACAGCGCCATCTAGCCCCACACTAAGCAAACGCTTGTGTCGTGGGTACTAGATAACGGATTTAATACTTATATACATTTATTTTGTAAATACATACATATTATACATAGAAACTACCAACCTCAATACAAGTAATTATAAATTTTATAATTAATAAATACCTGTGACAACGTCAATCGAACCCGCAACCTCTACATAAGAAGGCAGAGCCACTATCAACTAAGCTAACAGGCCAGTCAAATAGTTATTCTATTAATGTCTATCCTCTACACTTATCTCATAACTCTTGTGTGTATTGTTATTACTACCAATAAAGCACTAACACCTACGTACCGTGTTATCGCCTACAGGGGTTTCGGTTTTTCGATACTAAGGTTGGTTTTATGTCATAAATAATTCATAGCCACGTTCTACTACTATGTACTGGTACGATATAAGTACTGAAGCTTTATGGAAGTTTCAAAGCGCCCGTAGCTCAGCTTGTCGAGGTGATCGCATATAATTATTAAAATTAAGCGAATCGTCAACGCAGTCATTACGGGTGCTTCCGCACAATAAGTTGGCATTACATTTTAAACATTGCTAAATTATTGTAAACAACATTTTATATTGTCGATTTGTTGCTATATGTGAATTACATATCATCTGAAATAGTAATGTTGCTCCAACTTCGATCATCATGTTAAGTAAAAGATTACTGTACTAAAATATAAATTATAACGTACAATAACAAATAATGCGAGATTTCACATCGGGTGATCAGTTGTTACTTTACTGCCATGAATAATAAACACTGTATACTTTTGCCGATAACAACTTATAATCATCGATGGATAGAACTTATATGAATATTTTCTGTAAATTTAAAACTAATATCAAACCGTCCTAAGATAGATCACTGTATCCTAAAAAGTTGGGCGTCTCTTATCGACTCAGGTCGAAGTTGTGTCGAATGCAAAGTGATTTATGGAGCCTCGATCTCGACACATCGCATGTTTCCGGAATAACCTATGGTGACGACGCTACGGAATTTTCAAATAGTTTGCTTTACAGTTTTGCATATTCAGTGGAACGTAATTTTGAGACTTATATTTCTTGTTTTTGTGTTTTGTGATAGGTTTTAGGCGGTGAATTGACGACGTGCATATGCACGCTATAATGCGTGTTTGTATTTATTTTAAACATGTATTGACATTATTATGCATTCCAAGCCGATTTCAGCTACGGCGAATGTATTTCCTACGGGTAAGTTACTGATGCGTCCTCACATGACTAATATACCCTATTTTAGCGGTGAATGTTCTAGAACAGTTGCTATATGTGAGGATGCCATTTACATAGTTATGGGTAATGTTCGAAGGCGGTTTAGTACAAATATGTACATATGCCCAGCATTGGATTATAAGGTAAAAGCTTGCCTATAATAATGAAAATGTAAGTTTAATAAAACTTCAATGACTATATAGGTACTAATCATAATTTATTTAAATCGGTGATAATCAAAGCTGAAACAAATTATTTTATTAATTAACCCACATTATTTTCACTAATGTATAGAGAGAAATGTAGATCATGATTTAAACCTGCCCACACGGGCTATCGGCCAACGAATTATCTGGAAATAATATTCATTATCATAAAAAAACCAATGCCAATGGGCTTAAAGTATTGGCATTCTTACAAAAGGATTGAATAGAAAAAAATCTGAAGTAAAACTATCTATTACAGTAATTTCACTTCAATACCAAAGGATAATAAATAGGAAGATCCCAACATAAAAGATATTTATGTTATCTGAGCCTCCGTTATTAAGAGGTTTCGGTCAAGCATAATCCCCAAGAGATGGGTACGGTCGATTTATATTAACTGGGAAAAAACCAGGAAGACTGTGGTAATAACCTGGCGTGATCTGTCGGTTAATTTATTATGAGTTGCCAATCCGGATTTGCTTACCGTGGTTTTGACATGAAATGTGATAATCCATCTTGCGAGTGTATTTTTTGTTAATCTTGACTGCGACGTACATTATTTCAGACATGGAGTATTATAGACATAATGTCCCAAGATACCTTAAAATACATTCATTTATATACATTATATGTACATAGTGTGTATGTGGTGGAAATTGGAGCATTGAGACAAACGAGTTAAAATTATTAATAAACTTCGTTAGACTTCCATTATTTTTTATTGTTCAATATGGAATAACAGAAATTATATTATCGGTGCAATAAATTATAATATTAATCACACATAAGACCGATCGTAGTCCAAACATGATTTTCATAACTAACAAAAGACTACATAATGTACATAACCGCCTTTAATTTACTATTTTACCACAGACAAAATAACACTTACTCATAAAAAACATCTACCTATGTTTTTTTACGACACCAAATAAAACTTTAGCTGTAAGTTGAACGATCTAGAGAGCGTGTGACGACCTTCGTTCTTTTAACGAGCCCTGACATTGGATCTAGGATTCATATCTCGATTTGTTTGAATTGACTAAGCTAATGAAGTGAGCGAAACGACTTTAAAGACAAAGTAGATTTTTATCTGTTTTCATGAAGTAATATTTTAAGGGTTGTTTTATTTTTAGGCCGTCCTAGCTGTTGTCCTTGTGGAAACCAAGGTTTATATTCATGTTCTTCAGGGATATCTTCTGGTATGAACGAATCACGAATCCTTTTAAAGCTCATTATAAAGCAATATTTATGATTGAAAATGAGTAGGTACTTGGAGGTCCGTTCAATTCATACACACATCACCCGACCATAACCCAAGATAAAAGTAACCTGTGTCTTAATATAGATTACTACTAATAGAAATATATATCCAACAAAAACTGGGTTCAATTAGCTATATCAATATTCCACAGAGTATGTTCTTCTGTTCTTGTTTCGTGTCTATTATTCACAGATCTACCCTCCGGAAAATGTATCAATCCATACATACATAAATGACAGACATGGTCCGCCTAATATTGTCTGAGGCCCTCGGCCATTCACCGTCTGGCTATAATTAACGGAATCGATGCCAACCCGCGCTGCGGTTGGTCGGATATTTGAACTGCACCGATTTGTTATTCTCTTGTGCTGATTAAAGTTAAGGTGATATCATACTTAATGTTGTTGTTGTTAGTCATGATCCTAGTGTGTGAGATCGATTCCCGATATACCTTTTTTACATAATTCTGAATATATACATAGGGCTACAGCTGCTACCATCAAACCTCGCTTATTTTAAAAGACATCCAGGACCTACTGATAATTAAAAGAATAAATAATATATAGCTTTTTGTTATTTCATCGCTTGAACCTGTATTCTAAGCCGTGTGGTTTGAACTGATAAAAAATATGGAAACATAATATTTTGGTTCACCATCATCACTACGAATCAGTCGATAATACTCTTATTTAGAAGAGATTTTAGTTTTTAATACATGAGATTTTCTGATTAAGCCTAAAGGCATCATACATTTGTAAGTTAAATTAGATAAGTGATTGATAAGTTAAAAATAAATAAATAAAATTTCACTAAGATGTGTCTAACTATAACTTGGAGAGACAGGCATATCCATTTGTAAAATTCACAGAATCCATATCAATTTCATGTCTTACGTTCAACATTAATAATTCTGTTAGAGTTAATATAAGTTAGGCTTCATGCTTCAGTGAATTTAACGATACTTGCTAATAGAATATTGATCGTTATTCTGATCGAGACCAATGATGTCTAAACCAATTAATGTCTTAATTATATTACACAGGTTTACTGACTATTCAGACTTAAGTTTAAAATTAACTGAATTAAAGTTTTTCAGACATATATTAGAATAGAATAGAAATCATATATTTCGGAATGCCATCCATATAAGAACAATTAAGAAATACATTTTAAGCGAGTGTGGCTCAGCGGTTCCAGTGTCTGCTTTTCATCCAGACGTACCCTGGTTCGAATCCGCCCTACACCAATGACTTGTATTTTTCAAGTTATGTGTAGATTTGCACTCGCTTAGCGGTGAAGGAAAACATCGTGAGGAAACCGACATGTTTGAGGACCATAATATCCGAGGACATGCGTCTTCCGTGGAAGGACCTGGGCGCCCACCACGATGTATCTGCCCAAGAAAACTCCCCTAACGAATTAATTCTGCGGGGGAGTCACGACCCTCAGTCATGAGGAAATACGACTCAAAGAGAGCAGAAATACAGATTTTTGCTTACTGGTTAAAAACGCATTATAATCCAGCGATCTTCAAAGCGAGAGTGAATCGGTTCTTATTGGGTAAGCACGCTCCATCTTAGGCCATAGCCTTTGCTTGCTATCAGGTAAACTATGGCCAAGTGCAAAACCGTTTAAGTTAAAAAAAACTGTTTATATGTAAAGTTTAAAGTTAACCAAAAGTAGTTTATCGGATATCAAATAATATTAAACTAAATATTAGCAATGGATTATAATTAATGAGTAGGTATATCTATCTAAAGGGTAACATAGTTGACTAGTAAGCGGTTAGAAAAAAAGTATTTTAATAAATAGATACTGCAATCTTGATTACCAATAATGTGTACTAATGAAGATTAGATTTTTATAATTAGCAACAACGACGATTCAATTTAAAATAATCAGATGTGGATTACAACAAGATTTTAGTATATAGGTAATCCTTGTGATTAAACGTCAGGTTTAGCTGTATTTAGTACTTATACAATGTATGTTACAACTTGACAGTATCAATAAAGATTCTTCATCTTTTTTATCTTATATTCATTTGTGACGAGTAAAGAGTAATGGAATGTAAGCATACTTACAGTTACGTACTACGAGTATGTCAATAAAAGTAATATGCATTCCCACGTATCGCTTTCACAATTGAGTCCACCTAAACTAGTAATTTTGCGAAGGTCTGGCAGAAAACGGCAGTCACTATGTGTAAAATCCGGTACTATGTCCAATCAGTACACTTTGTATTCATAAAAATGTTGTAAGTTTAAGTAACTAGATGGCGCTGTAAAACACTAAAACGCGCAAAAGAGTTCGTGCTAGCCTGAATTTCGGTATTCTTGGTTACTGTTATTTAATTAGTAATTAATAATAAATTAGTAATTAATTGATAATATTTTTGAACGGCGGACGGAACAGTAACTTTTGTATACTGTAATCGCCGATATAAAAATTGTTGCTCGAGTCGAGCCTATATATGTATTTACCTATTGCCGATTAGGTCATGACAGGTAGTCGGAGACATCAACATTGTTTTAAATAACATTATATATTATCTGTAAAGTCTTAGTAGTGTGGAAGTGTTAGTAGTAAAGTCTTATCATTATACTCTTAAATTGTAAGCACAGGGTGCACATTCATATCGTAACATAATCATTATTTAAAAAAAAAATAATGTAACTTCCAGTCTACTATCACTTATCTAACAAATTAAAGCCTACCAAAGAACTGCATCAGAATCGTGCTAGTTATGTAGAAGATAATGTATACAGCAGCGCCCCCTGGTGAGTTGTCATCGTAACACAATATAGCAAGGAACATACACCAATCAAACCTCAACATATCACAAAAAACTGCATCAAAATCTTGAGTATTGGAAATATAGGTAAAATTGGTTTGCGTAAACTTGATCAATTTGTTGGTTTATTAGTTTTTTTTCTGAAAAAGTACTGGAACAATTGAAAAAAATAATTATAGGACCATTACGGAAACTATCCTTATCGAATGAAAAAAATTGTTTTGAAATCGGTTCATAAGTAACGGAGTAAACGCGTAACATACCTACCCATAAACAAAGAGAAAAAAATAATTCGGAGGACTTGATAAACTCCTTTTGTCGAAGTCGGTTAAGAAAACTAGGCTAAAAGGATATACCACCAATATCAATACATAGTAAAATCGTAAAGTTACTTCCTACATCTGTCCTGCATACCTAACACTACACAACGGATTTTTATGCAGTTTTGTTAAAAAAAAATAGTGTGGTTCAAACGGAAGGTTCATATTTATAATTACGCGTGCGAAACCGCGGGCAGAAGCGAGTAAACTATATTGTCGTAAAAGAGTATAAACAATCCAACAACTCTATGCAAACCAGACATTGTTCGTGGTTCGAACAAAAAGAATTCAGCAGAGATCGTCAAAGGCACTTGTCCTAGTTGTTTCGCCCCCAACAATACAGTAACAGAAAGACACCCAATTGAGTAAAAAACGGTAAAACATTAATGTGTATCATCATCATCATCCTCTCTGAAGCAAATATTCTGATTACTGAGGATTGTACCTACATACACCACACACGGAATTTTCTTCTTGGTCAGATACGTATTGTGGAAGGCGTATTGTGGTTCAGGGTCTTCCACAGAAATCATCATAATACCTATTATAAAATATACAGAAGTATATGGCAGCTGTTGATTGGATGATGTACTTATGTTTATATTTCTGGCAGGAAATATGTAAATATATCGTGATTATTAGTACAAATAAATATGTAAATAGATTAAATTTAAAGGTAAAAGCCAGCTCATAAATAGTTATGTGTCTCTTCTCTCTTTGAGTCGTATTTCCTCATGACTGAGGGTCGTGACTCCCCCGCAGAATTAATTCGTTAGGGGAGTTTTCTTGGGCAGATATATCGTGGTGGGCGCCCAGGTCCTTCCACGGAAGACGCATGTCCTCGGATATTGTGGTCCTCAAACATGTCGGTTTCCTCACGATGTTTTCCTTCACCGCTAAGCGAGTGTAAATCTACACATAACTTGAAAATACAAGTCATTGGTGTAGGGCGGATTCGAACCAGGGTGCGTCTGGATGAAAAGCAGACACTGGAACCGCTGAGCCACACTCGCTTAGTTATGTGTCATTAGGTAATATTATCTATGTCCGGCACTTCAACAAGAATGGGCGCCCGATGTTAAAAATAAGCACTGGAAACTGAATATACTCGTGACTCGTACTTTGAATGAATTACTGAACTAAGGAGAAATGATAACCAAATAATTACAAGATAATTACAATGATAATATAAAGAAAACATACGTGTACTTATTAGTATGTAAAATGCTACTCTACGCATTTCATTTTATTTCTTTAGGCTCATTACTGGTAATTACATTATTATATTACTTATCATACTAATATTATGAAGCTGAAGAGTTTGTTTGTATGTTTGTTTGAACGCGCTAATCTCAGGAACTACTGGTGCAAATTGAAAAAAAATTTTTTGTGTTGGATAGACCAGTTATCAAGGAAGGCTTTAGAATATATAACATCACGCTGCAACTAATAGGAGCGAAGAAACAATGGAAAATGTGGCAAAAACGGGAAAAAAAATTATTCACCTTTGATGGATTCCGTTGCGTGCGCTGCGAAAACGGTTCAAGTCGTGGATAACAGCTATAATTTATAAAGCTGAAGAGGTTAAACTCCCCTAACGAATAAATTCTGCGGGGGAGTCACGACCCTCAGTCATGAGGAAATACGACTCAAAGAGAAGGGATTCACAAACCGAACTATTTAAACATTAAACTCTAAAACAGCGATTAAACGAGAAATGAAACGAGATTGCAAGATTAAATATCGCGTTAATAGTTATTTAAACTCTGCAATCTGATTCCAATTAAAACTTTAATTATCTGCTCAACAATCTGTCTGTAGATACAATTTAAACTTATAAAGTTAATTTATCAATCTCTGTAGATACGAATGTGCAAAATTCATTGAAATTTAAACTCTGCAATCTGATTCCAATTAAAACTTTAATTATCTGCTCAACAATCTGTCTGTAGATACAATTTAAACTTATAAAGTTAATTTATCAATCTCTGTAGATACGAATGTGCAAAATTCATTGAAATTTAATATACTTAATTTGATATAATTTTATATAAGTAACAGTGAATCGTATTGTACTTGTGTAGTACTTTTTTTAACCAAAGCAGGTCTGCACTTGACAATAGTTTGTGTGATGGTAAGCAATAACTATGGTTAAAGATAGATTGCGCTTACCAAATAAGAATCTTACTCAGATATTACTAAGCTATCATGAGTGTTACTTTCTTTAAGTATGTAGACTATATACTGGTATGACTTTATATTGCAATTATATGCAGCTGTTTTTTAACAGGTACTGGTTAAAACTAATATTTCAAGAAAAAAGAACTAACATTCCTAATAAAAATGATAAAGGTCCTAAGAATAATATTTTATTATGAAATGTTTAAAAAAGTATGTCCTAATTCCATTCTTTTTATTTCTACATAACATTTTGAACATTTAATCTAAATATTTGACTACAATTTGACTGAATTGGTGACCAAATGTTCCAAAAGCTGCCAGAATTAAAATAATAATAATAATATATTTCTTTATTGCACACCAACACAAGTGTATATTACAAAGTAAAAAAAATAAACAAATAAAAACGTTCAAATGGGCGGCCTTATCGCCTTAAGCGATTTCTTCCAGGCAACCTTTGGATGGACACGACAAGTAGAGAAAACCGGGTCAGAGGTGTACTAATTACAAATATAACGATTTTTTATTTAAACAAATGTAAAAGTGGGATAAAAGGTACCGCGATGGCAAAATAAAACCTCAACGTGCGCGTGGTTGAATAGTGATTGAAATCACGGGGACGGTGCAACGCTGCGCCACATTTTTAAATTTAAATCTACAAAATCAATATTTTGTTACAAAATTACCCTTTTAGAAGCAAGTTTTTACTTTTTGCAAAATAGAATCAAACTGCCTACAATTAAGGCTGGATAAAGTTTTTTAACCGGAATGGGTTTGCACTAGCTTATAATACGTCTGATGGTGAGTTGACACTATAAAACTGTGAACTAAAACTTTAAAATATACTTTCAAACAAATAAGACTCGTTTTTTATTTTCGTAAGTAAAGAACCGGCTTATATTCTAACACCGTACAATACATTTTACTATATGTATTTATGTATGTGCCATAGATTTTTGGAACTGCCGTTTTCATGAAGCAGAATAATACTTTTTGTACTGTTTTTGCTAAAAAAAATTCATATTTGACGGATTTATCTGAATACAAACAAAAATATATTCAACAAAAAATTAAGGTACTACCCGACTGTAGAATTTGTTGAAATATGAAATGAAAACGCGCTTCATTGTGTAATTCCTTTAACAAAAATATAAAAGATCTGCCGCAAAACTTGAATGCCTTCATTAATTCCTCAAACAAAACATTTAAAGCAGCCCTGAGCCTGCAATATGTTAATTTGTTCATTAAACAGAGCATTGTCCGTACCAAACAAACAGTTTGTATTCCTTTCCCTGCGTATCCCACAATCGGTGATATTTCCATGTGGAGTTTGCATTACGAGGGTCGAGCAAACACGGGTGATTCATTATGTATACACGCGCTCATTAGTGTGACGGCTAAAACATCGATTTTACAGCCACGAGGCTCGTTGATAACGACTGCATTTATGAGTATGGACATATTCAGGGGGAGTTAGTAAAAGTACTTGGAAAAGATCGTTTTCCCATGTCATTATTATTTAGTAGGTATTGACAGTGATGTAAATGATATTATAGGTACGTAAATTCGTTATTGAAGGACAATTTAATTGAAAATTGTTTGCCCAATGGTTTAATTTTTAGATTTCTAGTAATGTAAGGTAACGTAATAAAAAAAAAAAAATCTGCTGCTTGAATACGTTACATATTGAATGATAGTGGCCATCTCTGGTGTCACTAGTTTTTCATGAGAGGTTTTTCACTACTGCTACTAAAAAAGTTAATCGATATATGTAATTTACCTCGGTTTTATTTAATTATACGGTTAAGACACACAGCACAATTGTTATTATTGACTGTTATTACTATGTTGACGAATTTATAAAAGATGAAAACTTAAATGAGGACTATCTGTACTAAATACAATATAATAAATAAACAAATAGACCGGCCCGCACCGAACCTAAATACATTGGAAACACCCAATTAGGGTAAATTGTGTTTCACTGACTCGATACCTTAGCATAAGATCTGCTCACCATTAATGTATCTTTATGTATAACACAATTATGCAATAAATGCTTTGACTTTGACTTTGACTATCTCTCAAAGGCTAGCAACATTAACCTACTGTCAGTCTGAGTACTTAATAGTTAACGGGCCGATAAGTTAAATATACACACATTCAAGTAAGTATATACAATTGTACAAACATACCTACGAATAATTGAAACTATACATCTGTGACTCTTTACAACTGTCACGTCAAGAATACTTAACTTAGTTACGATGCCGGATATAGACAAATGCATGGTCGCTAATGGGTAAACTCATCTACCGGAGCAGTGGTAGATTACCTCGTGAAATGACTTTGGCTAAATAGCCTTAATAATGTTTCTATAATATCAACTAGTAGACGCCCGCGGCTTTGCTCGCATTACTTCAGGGTAAAAAGTACCCTATGACACTTCTATGACCTCAAACTACTTACATACTAAAAACCATGATAATCCGTTCGGTTGTTTTTGCATGATGAGCGTTTAAATAAATAAATAAATAAAATTCATTTATTTCGGGTTACTGAGACCCATATCGGAAAATCACATTACATTCAATTCAATTCAAATCAACATAAATTAGAATTAATTATTATTATCTTACAGTTAAAATAATATAAAAAATGTATATATATATATACAAAGACAAAACATTGAAAATAAAAATAAAATGAGTTATGAAATTACAAAAAGACAAAACACAAGGACGATACTACAACTTAAAACTTCCTCACAAACGGCTCTGCTGGAAAATGCCTGTTACAGCAATGCTGCAGTTAGGGACAGTCTAGTCTATTAAACCAACTGACAAAAATTCAAAAACTGCTGCAACGCTTTCTGTTACGGATTTAGGGTATACCCAAACATATTTTTTCTAATATCTTCTTTGTTCTTTTTGACCCTCATCAGCTTTATTACATGTAAATATAGATTATCCATAGATACTTACCTAAAGTATAGCTTATATACTCCCAATTCATCAATCAGGCAGCTAATGGATTATGCACTGGTGGGCCATATATTGCTGTCGTAAACTGCAATGCTTCCAAGTTTATTGGTTCGTTTAATTTGAGTAGTAGCGAAATTGCACTACAAAATATATTTATTACGAAGCTCAGAAGGCTTTTGATACTTACCTACCAAGAACAGAAGCAAGTGTGGCTCAGCGGTTTCAGTGTCTGCTTTTCATCCAGATGCACCCTGCCTCGAATCTGGCTCTTTCAAATGACTTGTATTTTCAAGTTATGTGCGGATTTACACTCGCTTAGCGGTGAAGGAAAACATCGTGAGGAAACCGACATGTATGAGGACAACAAAATCCGAGGATATGTGACTTCCGTGGAAGGACCGGGGCGCCCACCACGATGAATCTGCCCAAGAGAACTCCCCTAACGAATTAGTTCTGCGGGAGAGTTACGACCCTCAGTGATGAGGAAATACGACTCAAAGAGAGAGAAAGAGAGTAGATCAGAAGACAGAACTATTGACGTAAATAGGAGAAGTCCAGCGCAAGGGATTGACGTCAAAAGGGGCAGGCTTATGCCCTACAGTGGGTTTTAAATGAGATGATGTAGATAATGACCAGAACTTACCAAAAACTAATAAATTATACTGTGGTGTCATTCTAAATTATTTTAGTGTGGAAATAATGAGTTTTTAAATGTTCTACTTCGAAAACGTAAGCACCTAAATTATTATAATTTTAAAATTTAACATTGGTATCTGAAGAAAGAAAGAAAAGTAGAAAGAAAACATTTATTGTGGCAGATTTAACCGATGAGATTCGTACTCTTCGACGCAAAAAGCTTATCTCCAAATCTAAATTTAAACGTACTCCCTCTGAAACCAATCACCAAAATTATATTTACCATCGTAACGTCTGTAATAGAGCGTGTAGGGAAGCACAACGCCGATATATTCACGAGTCTGTAGAAAATGAGGATCCTGCCAAAGTGTGGAGATTTCTCAGGTCTCTGGGTGTAGGTAAATCTAAAAGCGAAGCTTTATCCGACAATGTAGATTTAAACTTGCTAAATAAACACTTTTCTTCTTCTTCCAAATTTGATGGAACTATAAAAACTAATACGCTAAGATTTCTTTCTACTTTACCAAATTTTAGTGACGTTCATACTTTTGATTTCGTACCTTTTGCTGCTTGTGATGTAAAGAAGACAATTAAATCAATCTCGTCTAATGCTGTTGGCAGTGATAGCATAAGCCGCAAAATGTTGTTACCTATCCTGGATGAGGTTACCCCCATTATTCTGCATCTGTTGAACTGTTCCGTTTCCTCTAGCAGCTTTCCTACTATATGGAAAGAAGCACTGATCGTTCCACTCCCCAAGAAATCTAACCCCAAATCCTATAATGAATATCGTCCTATTTCCATTCTCCCATTCCTTTCAAAAGTCCTAGAAAAATTAGTTCATCAACAACTCTCTTCCTTCCTTACCCGAAATAACCTCCTAAATCCTTACCAGTCCGGTTTCCGGTCAGGGCATAGCACAGTCACGGCTTTGACTAAAATCACAGATGACATTAGATATGGAATGGGTAGTTGCCACCTCACTGTCCTTTTACTCCTTGATTTTAGTAACGCATTTAATAATATTGATTTTGAGGTCCTGCTCGGTATCCTGTCCTCTCTTTACATATCTCCAACGGCAATTGAGTGGTTTCGTAGTTACCTGTTCGGCCGCCGGCAGCGTGTTCGCATTGACGACGTATATTCGTCTTGGTGCGACATTTCTGCTGGCGTACCACAGGGTGGCGTGCTATCACCTCTTCTTTTTTCCCTTTTCATTAATTCTATATCTAATAACCTCTCTTCTCTCTATCACCTCTATGCAGACGATTTACAAATATATACTCAATCAACTTTGGAAAATCTTGATGTGGCCATTACAACAATAAATGGTGACCTACAGCGTATTGGTGACTGGAGTCGCATGTTTGGTCTAACTATTAATCCAAGTAAGACACAGGCTATAATAATCGGAAGTTCACAACTTATTTCAAAAATTAATTGGTCACGCATCCCGCAAATCTTGTTTGATGGCGTCCCAATTCAAATAAGTGACACTGTAAAAAATTTAGGCATAATGGTTGACAGTCAGCTCTCATGGATATCACAGCTCAATGAGGTCAGTCGAAAGGTCTTTGCATCCTCTGCAGCTATTAGGCGTTTGCGTAATTTTCTTCCGATTTCAACCAAAACTGCGCTTGTTCAGTCTCTGCTACATCCTATTTTAGATTACGCTGACGCTTGTTATCCTGACCTAACCGAAGAGCAGCTCGATAAGCTCGAGCGTCTCCAAAATTTCTTTATTAGGTTCATATTTGGCTTGCGTAAATATGACCACATTTCTGAATTTCGCAAAAAGCTCAAATGGTTACCTATCCGTCTTCGTCGTAATACTCACCTGCTGTCCCTCCTCTACAAAGTCCTATTTATTCCTTCCACTCCTTTATACTTAAAGAAACGTTTCTCCTTTGTGAGTGAAACTCACTCTTCATCCCTTCGTCTTTCACGTACTCTCATCCTACAATATCCTAAACTCAACCACTCCAATCTGTTCTATCAATCCTCCTTCACAATTAAAGCTCTCTTACTCTGGAACGACCTGCCTTTAAATATCAGGCAGGCTAAATCTCTGTCGATTTTCCAGAGTATGGTATACAGCTATTACATCTCTACTTTGTAAACTATCAATCGCGTTTATTGGTGTTAAATGTGTGTGTTCATAGTTTATTAATTTATTATTATTTGTAACATGTAAATTAGTTTGATTTTCTTTTACTTTCTCTATTTAGTTATAGGTTTAATTTTGTTTAAATTTTATTTTTATTTTTTAAGTATTGTATTTATTTGTACGCCACCGACCAAACTGATTTCTGTCACCGTTTCTTGCTAAGGTTGCCTGGAAGAGATCACTCAAGGTGATAAGGCCGCCCACTTGTGCATTCTTTTATAGTTTAAGCATCTCATATTGTAATTTATTTTTGGTGTGCATAATAAAGTAATATTGTATTGTATTGTATTGTATTTAACATAAAAACAAACACGAGTAAGTAGGTACATAACACAGCCACTAAGTCAGCATAATGCTGGTTGTGTGGAAGCAACCAGCGCTGGTCTTGCGTTGGGGCTGGCTGGGACGTCACGCACGTACAAGGAGGCAGGCAAACAAACAGACAAGATGAGACCTATACAAAGAGGAACAAAATTTAAAATTAGACATACTCGTAGGATATATTAAGTCAAATAAACTAACTACGCTGGAAGGAATGAACTAAAATTAATAAGAAGATACATATTCAAAAGCTAGGGCTACACTAATACATACTGTACACTGATAAACAAAAAAATGTATATACTTATGGACAAAAACTTATATACCACAAATAAAAATTGTATCGGACAGACCATATCACCTAAAATTAAACGTGAGTACCTACTTGATTAAGTAAATAATTAAAGTATATTAAATTGCGCTGGTGTCGTTTATATTCTAGTCTTTACCATGGTTCTGTTTTGGAATATCTTTCCGATGCTATAATCGAGTATGTTGAGTTATGGAATATGTTTATATCAACTACTTTAAATTTCAATGAGGCATAGTATCTACCTGACGTACCAAGTTTTACATGTAATTGAAAAAAAAACTAAGTAACAACCACGAGTATGTTTTTTTGACGAATTAATATTATTTATTTTTCATGTGACTTCACATGTGTATTATTCCGGAAGTAAAAACATGGTTTCATGTATAATGATTATAAATAATAGGTCACAAGATATTGAAAGTGAACATTGCCGATAGAAAGAGATGGAAGATCTTTATTTTTAGTGAGACAATACGAACACAGCAGAATGTATGTAATGTAACATTTTGTAATAGATATGGCATTAGAAAAAAGCTGATTTTATTTATTTTAACGGTAAAAATTAATGAATTGTAAAGAATCTAAATATGAAAAGAATCTGAATCTGAATACACAGCACAGAAACACAAACGTTGTTTGGTTGACATTGTTTAAATTTTGATCGCAAGGTGAGTACTTAACTACACTTGGTTCATACCAACTTGGTTTATAATTTGTATAAAAAAATATATCCCCACATAACCTAAATATATGTGCTTTGGTACAGGGATAGGATCGAACCGGGTGCGTAAGAATGTATAGCGGATACATTTACCACCAAGACAAATTCCGGTACATTGCACACAGCGCCATCTATCCCCACACTAAGCAAATATACTCGTAGTATACTCTTGTAATTCACCCAATTATACCCCTGTCCAAACTTCACACATCCATGTTCAGTACGCCGACTCAACGATGGCTGACGACCATCAATTTTTAATTGGAGGCATTTCCTTTTAGAAGGTTTTTAGGTCACGTATCATGGCGGCCCTTAAAATATGTATCAGGGACTATTCAAGCAATTCGAGGTCTTTGTGTCTTGAAAAATGTTTGAAACAATAGCCAAGAAATTAAAATAAAAGACAAAGAATGAGTAGTTGTTTTTGACAAATAGTTTTTAGAATGAAAGAGTTTCACAAAGCAACCGCCTTAGATAGTGGACTACAACTTTGCTTGTTATTTACCAAGAAAAAAAATGTATAGTAAATTAACTGACTACAAGTTGACAAATATACATTCCGTCAACGTTTCGGAACTCTGTGGCTTATCTATTGCTATAAGTAGAAATGTTTTAGTATTTTTCGACCGCAACTTTTGTGATCATTTCACCGTGTTGGACTTATGCGATTACACCTTACATGCACAAATCTATTATATTTATGTATTAAAAAATAGGTTACCTATGAAATTGCCGTTTTTTCTTACATTTTAATCTGTTTGCAACTTTTACGTACAGCTATATTTTTTCCAAATACAATTTTTATTGTATCAATTGTTGAATTATGTACCTTTTAGATAAAAAAAATGTATTACTTATAGGGAAGCCATTGAAAACACCTCTTTCAATGTGTCGTCGGTTTCACTACTTTAACAAGGTATATTTTTATCATATACTCTGTTTTTGAGAAATTGATATACGCAGTGCATAGCTTTTTTTCCATCTAACTATAGTTATCAATCGCATCTAAATCTGTTCAGACATTTCCATCAAAACATTAAAAATGTTTGTATGGAAATATCATTTTTCTCAATTTTGTCATACAAATCGGCAATTTCATAGGTAAAGACCTTATTAATACCTACTAGATGTTACAATACCTAGCTATTTACCTGAATCAATTTACTTGGTCATCAAGAAACCGCCCTAGGTATAATTATATAGATACTAAGATAAACGTACAGTCTTTACAATTAGAAACGGTTCAATGAACGTTAATTTAACGTAATGGCTTGATATTTAATCTATGGTACCCAAATTTCTCACTTTATCAAAGATAAACAACAATGTGGAAGGCAGTATCGAAACTTGTAATAATCGAATATCGTAGTTTCTTGATAATAATTATGCTAAGTAACTGTTTTCTTTCATATTTAATATGCCTAACCAGTTGAACTATAAAACCCTATTCATAATTGAAACTGTTACCGATTCTTACTCCGTTTTTGTAAAGCTGTACCCGTAACACAGCTAGCGGTGGTAATCTGCGTCATTACGATTAATAAAGTTAGTTTTTTTACGGTTATCAATGTTATACAACTGCCAATGCGATCAGCCCTTGGATGGGTGACCAATCAAAAAACTTACTTAATTTTACGATGACAAAACAGAAGGTTAGGAAAAATATATCTGTTTCGTCACTCGTGCAAAATGCTGTATTTATAGTGAACTTAGCTTAGAACCACTTATCATTTTTATAGTCGAAAATAAAATGGTTGTAATAATATGTATCTTCTTATCGAATGAGAGTGGCCAACTCTGGTGTCAATAGTATATCAAGCCGCCATTTTTTTTAGATAATAAGTCATCTCATTGTTACTGTTACATAGTACATAAGCTGAACATACTATGTAAACAGCGAAAGCTCTGTTTATCGAAGGAGGCAATTCTGCCCACCCACTAATTTGTTATACCTTATTCAATATAAAATACTCATAACGAACTTTTAAGATGAATTTTAGTAATTAAAGATATGATGAAAAAGAAATTAAACTTTTTATAGTATTTAATCCATTCACAAAATTAAGCTCATGTTTAAACAATACATGCACATAAAAAACATACACAACTGCTTTAGGTTCAGTATAAAGAAGTAATACTCGATTGATTTAATAAGTACCTTCTCATTATTCTATCATGAATATTTATAAGAACAAATATATACACAAAGAAACTCGTGTCCAAACTTAATAATTAAATAAAACTCAGCTATTCAAATTAAGTTGTAATGTAAACTAAAAAAACGTATTCACTTCTCGACCATGACATAAAAGATTATATAAAACTTTCCTATTTACTAAGCCTCAAAAAGTAACAGACCTGAAATATCCGCATTTTGATAGCAGAATTTCCTAGCGACCTCGCCACATTTTCCCCCTAGGTTAGTTGGTTTTGACATAGAATAATGGACACATTCTCTAGAAATTACCTAAACAAAGCAGATATTTAGGTTCTTACTAATAGATATTGTTCCTTTGTAATTAATATTGGTTCCTAATCAAGACACATTTAGTATAAGAAGACTTGTTGTTCATACAAGGTAATTTCTTGAAATAAAAAACACATACATATTTCAATAAAATATTAATTGGAATGAAGCGGATTGAATTGTAAAAAATATCGCATTGGAAGAAAAGTATTTAATTTTTCATTGAAATAGCAAAGTTACAAGGTTGTACAATTTGCCGTTGTTAAAAATTAAACACATTTTCTTCAGGGTAACTCGTAATTAGTAACACGTATTTAAAGCTTTTCACAAACCTAGTTAAAATAATTGACATTTCGTGCGAGAAAAGTTATGAACTAGAAATAATATTAAATCTATTGCTGATTCATATTGCGAGGCATGAGCCTAAACGCTGGTCCTGTATACTTCCAATCCGCCAAATGTTTGTTGTTTGAGTGTCCGGTCCCCACAGTCCCAACGTTTTCACGACAAAACCAAATATTATGTAGTAACCTCAACCAATGCCAGTGATTCCATAATTCTGTGCCAAATTTGCGGATATTAGTATTTTTAATTATGAGCATTGCTTATTATTATAAGTCACCACTCCAGCCTGTTTCAGTCAAACTCTCTCTTTAGTCGTATATCCTCTTGACTGAGGGTCGTGACTTCCCTGCAGAATTATTTCGTTAGGGGTCTTGGGCAGATACATCGTGGTGGGCGCCCAGGTCCTTCCACGGAAGACACATGTCTTCGGATATGATGGTCCTCAAACATGTCGGTTTCCTCACAATGTTTTCCTTCATCGTTAATCGAGTTCAAATCTACACATAACTTGAAAATACAATTCATTGGTGTATCGCTAGATTCGAACCAAGATGCGTTTGGATGAAAAGCTGAGCAGCTACACGCGCTTAGAGAAACAGGAACTACAAAAAATGAGAAATTACGTTTTATTTAAATTTATCTCTCAATTTAAAATTTTGCTATTCAAAATGCAGTCTCGCTGCTTTTATGATTGGAATATGTTAGTTTCAATTCAATAAAACGCTGTTAAAGAGGAAAAAAATGTCACATCAAACTTTCCAGGCCACTAAGCGTATTTATCCAATCAAATTCAGACTGCAAGTCCGACTCACGTACATATTATATTGTTGTGATTTCCCCTGAGGCGGAGGTCGTTTGCAACAAATCAAATTATTTAGGATAATAGCCCACGCGGCAAGAGCCGCTGGTTTCAGTATATGACATCTACCTTGCAATTTAAACTCAGACTAGTGACGTCCTCTGACGGCACTCGCGTTGATCCGGGATAAAACAAATTAATAACATCGTTTAATCAATCATCTTTAGTATAATTTGATACTTTGTTTCGTTTGTCACAAAGCGGGAAACAGAGTATCGTGTTTTTATTGTTAAAGACTAGGTAAGATAAATGCTACAGGCTACTTTTGATCTTTAATACGACGGATACGTCCTTTTCCATATTTATTTGATAATGTTAAAAACAATACGAGTTTGTCTTTCGAAATAGCTGTCACAATTGCAAGAGAAACAAGAACTAAATTTTTAAACACACAAAATTTAACTTTCATAATATACTGTGTAGTATGAAAATGACTCAACTTTAAACTGAAAAGTTGGTTTATTCTGACAATAATGTTTCACGTACTTTGTATGATGAGATGTTTAATTTTAAGCAACCCTAGCGTACTTTTAATCTTAGGTACTATGAGGTACCATTTGCATAAGCAGTAAAGGGTTAGTAGTTTTTTTAATGTTGGGTAGAATTATTAAGCATTTTATCAAGAGGTTAATGCTGTTAGGCATATTAATAGTTACTTTTTCATATTTACTTTCTGAACCTTCATCATCAAAATTATGGGCCTTATAGCATCTACAAGAGATGATTGGTGTAACGTCTATACTATTTTTGTAGCTGAATGAAAGAATCGTTTTAGATATATACTTTTTTAACCTTACTCTTAGATAAACACATAAAAAATAGGTATGCTGCCATATATCCTTCTTTTACGAAATAAAACAAAAACAAAGTTTTTATGAAAAAAAAAGTTGAATTGAATTAGGTTTTATCATAATTATTTTTTGCTATGAACTAATTAGCAGGGCCGAGTAATTACTCATTAGTCGAAGGTTACACACTTAATTAGTAGGGGTAAGTTAATAAAATGGATGGACATGCAGCTTGATAAAGTATTTCTAATTAACTTCATACCGCAGCCATGCCTTCTAAAGCTATAACGAGGTTGAGAATAATTTTTATACTACTAAAAAATATAACATTTTAGCAAATCATAACAATGTTACAAAACGCAAGCAATCCAATAACAATATTAATAAATGTGTTAATAATTAATATTATGTTACTTATTTCTAAAAAAAAAACAAATTTAATTTCATTAAATTTCATAATTGTTACAGATTTCACTGTTCATACATTGCATAAAAATAGTTTTTAATAATTGAAATTAAAAAAAATAATCATTTCGTTACTAAAAAAATTGTGCGATATATCTCGAAATATTTATACACCAATTAATATTTTATTACATTACAGTACTCCCGTTGGTCCTCTTGACACACCTTACCTAAAAATGATGTCTATAACTCTCAGTATCTTGGCATTTTGGCCCGACGAGGTATCTGGAAAAAAGAGAATTATAAACAGGAACCCAAATATCATGTTGGTGTTTTATTCCATCGTCACCGTGCTCACAATTTTATACATAAAAAGTAATGTCAAGACGTTACCGTTTTTGGACATGGGACCGAATTATATCAACACACTTTTATTGCTCGTTTGCTTGGTATGTAATAATTATTTTTTACTTAAGTTAATACGAAGCGCCAATAGCTCAGCTAGCGGAGGCAAGCGCATGCTACCAATGTTAAGCAAAGGTCGACGCGGTCAGTCTTTGGATGGGTGACCGAAAAGTGGCTATCCATTTTGAGCGCTTCCGTGGGTCGGATGACACGTTAAATTGTAGGTCCCGGCTGTTTGTCTAGTACGGCAGTCGTTAAGCTATGTCAGAAGGCCATTAGGGCGGATTGATAAACTCTCGACACCAGAGTTGGCCACTCTCATTCGATAAAAAGAAGACTCAATTTACAAATATTAACATACAGACATTTACTGCCGAAATTGGCTATATAAGCTATCCCAGAGCTTGCCAGCTACGCTCATATAACTGATTTTTCTGACAACATACGTTGTCGTTTTAAATGTACAGAAAACGGTCGCCGTAGCCGAATACGGCTAGGACGATTTATCAACAATTATTTTTTTATTAGAACTAATTTATATGAATTTTAGAAGGTTTGAAAATAAATTCTGATTTTTCTTTACAGAGCAGGTTAATTATTCCATGTTCAGATAAATACAAATTACTGACCAACGATTTTTTTGATAACATTCATCTATTTCATTTCAAGGATCAGACTGATTTTGCAATGAAGGTAAGTAGAAGTTTTTTTTGAATTTAGAAATTTTCAATTATATATATTATAAGCAATTTTTTTTTAAGAATAATAAAAATATAATATCATATGTTTTTAGACTTACAAAGAAGTGGAGAAATACTCATCGTTTTTCGTCAAACTGCTACTATTTGAAGTTACTTCTGGAGTGTTCTTTTACAATTTAACGCCTTTGTTTAAAAGTTATAGAAACGGAATGTTCAAAGACGTTAAACCTGCGAATGCTACATACGAACAAGCTGTATACTATGAACTGCCTTTTGATTACATTCACGAATTCCCTGGCTTTTTAGCAGTCTATCTAGCGAATTGTTTTATATCATTTGACGTAGCATTTATAGCTGGTATATTTGACTCGTATACCTACGTCATTATTTTTAATCTATGGGGACATTTAAAAATACTTAAAAACAACCTCATAAATTTTCCGAGACCACAAATGGTTGGGACGTCGAGGAATGCAATGCCGTGGTACAGCGAAGAGGAATCAAAGGAAGTCAGAAAATTGCTCATTAAGAGCATTGAGCATTATAAGAGTATCAAGAAGTGAGTTGCTGCATATTATCAAACAATATGTGTATTATTATTATTTCCGTATTCATTTATTAACAACTATTTTTATTATTACTAGCCTGATTGATCCCACTGCTGGCCAAAGGCCTTCCTTCTCTCTGTCCAGAAAACCCGATCTTCGGTTTTGGTGGTCCAGTCCTTGTCGAACTTGTCTAGGTCTTCTTTTCACCTTTTTCTAGGTCTCCCTCTAGGCCTGGTCGCATTTGGCACCCAAACAATATATGTATATACCTATAAATAAATTTGTGTTCTAAATATTTTATATCTGCTAATATCGTTTTTTGTAAATGTGATAGACTTTTTTTCACATAGATACATTCTTATTGTTGCAGTTTCATGACCACCATGTCAGATTTATTTGGGCCTGCAATTTGCTGCTACTTCACCTATTTCCAAATTTGCGGATGTATTCTGCTTGTAGAAAGTACACAAATGGTAAGCCTTTTGGAACAATATCATATTATTTTTATTTGTTGTTAACGATTCTCGTGTGTTAAACTCAAAGGTGACTGACTGACTGACATAGTGATCTATCAACTCACAACCCAAACCACTAGACAGATCGGGCTGAAATTTGGCATGATGGTAAGATGTAGGCATCCTGTAGAAGGGTTTTTAAGAAATGCCACATTTAAAGGGGTGAAAAAGTGGGAAAAAATTTTACTTCTTAATGCGAGCGAAGCTTCTAGCATACACTGGTATACTATTAAGCATTAATATAACCTTTTAACTGGCTCACCATTTCACTCTCTAATAATCATTTGAACTATTTGATTCAAACATAGAAAAAAAAAATATATACTGTGAATAAAGGTCAAACTTTTAACATAGGTATGTATGCTACTTTGCTCAAAAGGTGAGCATTGCTTTACAACGCGGAAATGCCGCCAGCATTTTGGGGACCTTTCCTTCTACTACAGGCATTTTAGATTAAGTATTTTAGTTTTAGAAGTAGTTTAAGTTTTTATTGTATAGTTTAATTTTGTGTGTTTTAATAAAAGATATTGTATGTATGTAGAGATATATTATTTACTTACTTAATTAATACATTTTCGGTTCCAGACCGCTGAAGCGATTGGAACGCATGGAATATTAACATTTACTACGTTTCAACAGCTCATTCAAATATCGGTTATATTTGAGCTGGTCGGAACACAGGTTTGTTTGTGTTATTATGGAAAAACTATTTATACACCGAGTTTTACTGTGTAACATAACTACTGCAAAATATTTGGACAATAAAAATATGAGTACTAGTTTACGCCCGCGGCTTCGCTCGCGTTATTTCAGAATAAAAAGTAGCCTATGACACTCCTAAGACCTCATGCTACCTACATACCAAAAATCATAATGATTCGTTCAGCCGTTTTTGCATCATGGGCGTGCTAATAAACAGACAAACAGAAACACAGATAAGCAGAGAAACAGATAAACAGACAAAATTGTTGGAACTTGTTCTGCTATCAATTCAATGTATCTTCAAACACTTTTTTTTAACTATCTTCGCTGTTCAGACTTTCGACTCTTTTCAGATTTATTTTATGTTTAGATATATAACATAAATTTTTCCCATATATCAGAAAGATGAGATGAGAACCTTAGGGCGAAAAAATAGCCCTCGATACTCATACACGAATTTGACCCATATCGATTCAGTGCTGAGCATAGGCCTCAATCATACGAGTATATTATAATGTGTCATTTATAGCTAGCGAGGCATTTTAGTGGGTCTGGTGGCGTTGATCCATCTGACTAGTGGTATGCATTAGAACATTAAATCACTTCTTTATACATGACATTTAAGACTAAGTAAACCAATATGAGGAACATGATTCTCGTTCTTTTGTAATGGTCTTCAAGTCGAGAGTAAACCGGTTTCTTCTAGGCAAGCGCGCTAGATCGTAGACTATAACGTTACCATCAGGCAAGTTGTAGACAAGCGTAAGCCTATATTATGTAAAAAAAATGAATGAAGTGAAAAAATGAGTAGTATATTTTTCAGAGCGACACAGTAATGGATGCAATATACGAAGTCCCGTGGGAATGTATGGATGTAAAAAACAGGAAGATTGTTCTGTTTTATCTCAGAGTAGCTCAAAAACCATTGAATTTCAAACCTATGGGAATGGTGTCTGTAGGCGTCCAAACTATGGCCTCGGTAAATATAATAACTTTATAATAATATATAAATCCTACATACTTAGATATAATAGCTTAATTTTCTTTTTCATAGATGAAATACGAAAAAGGATAAGGCAATTTAGAGCTTATTTTAAAGAAATAATGTTGATATACAAATACCGTTATAGTAGATACTCATTTGTTCGATATTTTTAAGCAACGCAACGTTGTTGTCATAGTTAAAAGGTTAAAATTACGAGTAAATAATATTTGTTACGATTAAATCCTATCTTTTAACGATTCCGTGCCCACCACTTCTGTTTTGAATACATATTCGAGCCAAAATGCTCGCAGGATGCTGCGACAGTTTTCTATTGCACATTACTTAAAAAAAAATTTTTTTCTTACAGATTTTAAAAACAACTATATCATATTTCATGCTGCTGCGTACAACTACATCTTCAGATGGGTGAAAATTTAAAATCTTAAAAAGTAACAAATGATTAGGTTAAAAGAATCACTCACACAATTGCTGATCACAAATTTTCAAATAGGTACATAAGTATTTTTTCTATTTCATTTATTGCTATAGAAGTAGATAAGAATAAAATATAAAAACAAGGGAAGAAAACTATACATACTACTTCTAACTACCTACTAGAAAAAAAGGGCACTTAGAAAATCTTTAGAAAAGCATAAAGATAATCTAAGTGCTCCAGCCCACTACCATTTTACCATTTACAAAGAATATTTTTATTGTTTTTAAATTAAATGTTTTATTGCTTTTCTATAACTCACGATTGATAGATTTATTTATTCGATTATACATATATAGGCTTGCATTGAGAAACTTTATAATATGTGACTTTCAGATTTTAGTAGCGTAGTTTGTCAGCACGTAATGATTAAATAAGTATAGAAAGGTTTAATTTATTTCCGAAAACCACATAACGAAGCTTGTAAAAATTAACCTAAAATATTATTATAAAATATTTTGAAGTCAGCTTCTGCATTAGCTGAATTCAAAATATTTTACGTAAGTATCTAATCCAGTGTAATGAGACTAAGTGCCAGGTTCCTTATTGCTTTAGCAGATGTTACCTGGATTTTGGCACGAGTTACTAACAAACAAGCATTACAAGCTTTATTAAAGTAGTAAAATCTAAGTCTGTATTTCATTCGTATACCCAATAAATTGTAATTTAGTAATGTAATGGATGTAAAGTATAGATATTTAACTACACCAGGTTTCACTTTCTTGCTTTGATCACTTTTCACCAGCGTTTATCAAAATAACACATATCGTATTTCATCACCATATAATTTAGGTTATTTAGTTTTGATTCATAAAAAAAACAAAAGAAAAATAGCAGAGTAAATGAATAACAACAAAAAATAATCAGTCGAATTGAGAACCTCTTTGTTTCAGTCAGTTAAAAAACAAAAATATGATTATGGCATGACATAATACATATAATGCGCAGCATTTACATTCAATAACATACATACTTTGTATTATGTACAATAAATAAGAAACCAATTTAATGTCTAAGCCAAGCACCAGATTTTCAGAAAGTCGAGATTCGAATTAAATTTTCCAGCTGATTTTCATTACCGTCTTATTAATTTTACGGCAATATCGAAGTACCATCTGTGCTACACACCTGCTAAAGCTCATAATACCTTTATAACCTCGTGAACGTTTTAATAACTTATAAATTAGGCTCCTACGTCGTCGAGTTAAAACTGGTTACGTATTAATTGGGCGCAAAATGTTACTGATATTTATATTGGAAAAAATATTTTAAATCGGAAGTAAACCTTATTCATTCTTTCTTTTTTATATTTATTTCTAAAAATCCTACTCCCGATTTAGTTGTCGAAGTATTTTCTTACATAAATGAAATAGTTTGCTACCCATATTCAGATTGTTGTGAAGTTATATTAGTTATTACAGCATATCGTGTGGCGACCATCTTGGTTTTTAATAAACAATAATTTGACAATCAAGCATTTTCATTTGATATGTACACAATATGTTGAGGTTGTTCTGAAGTAATATGTTATCCGCCATTTTGTATAAGCCATTTTGGATTTACAGTGTAACAAAATGTATTTTATTGGATTTTCATCAAATTAATTTGAGTATGTGTACAAAATAACAGATCAATCTGTCATCAGGAAGGTAAGGTAAGATTTCAATTAAGTACTAGATTAGACCCAAACAAAAAAAGGAAAACATAAACAGGGCAAGCGAAATAAAATCTTTTAATATATAAAATGTTTGACTACCAAACTATTACAAAAGTTGCTGACCATTTAATTACTTCCAGTTATAAATTATGAACAATTGGCGACAATTTCTGTGAAGTGGAAACTTCGCTTCTCCACTCTTTGACTTTGGATCTGAATAAATTACTGTTGGATGAAGACAAAGGAATAGTTAACAGACTCACTGAGTTTTTATAATTAATTGTCTCGTTTTCAATCCATGTTTTTTAATATGGGCACTGGCTTTTTAAATTATAGTGTGCTCGAAATGTCGTATTACAACCGTAAAAGAGTTAAAATACTAATGTAATTTTTCAAAACTTGTATCAAATTACCTCAGTGATCAATTCATTATATCTTGACTACATATTTGTTAGCTAATTTTATTTTCTGGCCTAAATAAATTCATCGTGCAAATTCTAATAAATCTATGTGGCATCGATTTTGCTTAGTTCACTTTTTCTCAAGTTAAATCACATTATTGAAGGTAGTTAAAAAAATTACATTGACATATTCAATGTGGTGCGATGTGACGATCACCGTATTACTTATCTACCTTCAAATTAGTATGTCATTTATTGTTTAGAGAAACGCAGTGCGTTTCTGTTGCAGTTTTTCTTATTTTATTCGTGTAGGCAGTGTATTTCATAATAAAGGTTTGGTGGATCATAAAATGAATTTGCGTGATTATAGATAGGTATATTTAATAAGTTGTTTTTCACGTAATAAGGTGTAAAGACAACAAAATAAGTATTAAGTGTCAGTGGAAGTAATATTATGTAATTCGGTGAGTACATGTTTGATTTCCTGTAAATTTTGTTAAACAATAAATAGTGAATATAATATAGGGAATTCGTTTTTGTAACGGAAAATTAAAGAGATAAAATCAATCACTAGGCTTTCTTTTCTGACTATTAAAATTTGTAGATTATTCTTTACTTTTTTGTAAATTTTGTTAAGCAAAAAATCTAACTTTAATATACATACGGAATTCTTCTTTTGTTACGGAAAATTTAAGAAATAAGATCAATCACTAGGCATTCTATTCGGACTAATAAATGTGGATATTATCATTATGCCGTTTTACCTGTTTCGTGAGCTATATTGTCAACTTCATCCTTGCAATGTGTTCGTACAAAAACATTTACAGTACTAGTTGTTACATGACCTCGTTCAGTTCGTATTTTTTCTCGAATTCGCAAAAATCAATCTTCATTGGAACGCCGCGCTGGTGTTAGAAAAAAGCACTCGGTCGCTGGTCAGTGATTGAAAGAAGGTTTTTCGCTGCAAATTGACGGGTTTGGTGGAAATAGGGCACGTTTTGTTTGTGTTTTGTTGGACATGTAGTAGTTGTAGTTATAGAGCGTGAGCCTATCTCAAGTAAAAAAAAAAGGTATAAAGATATTTAGGTCTGTTTTCATCGCTGCATTTTTCTTAGTAGTGATTCCACTCATTACTGAGGGTCGAGACTCCCCTGTTAAATTAATTAACTGTGAGAAGTTCTTGTGAAAATATCACAATTATAATTTAGTAATGGAGTAACTTACGAGTCAAAGTATACATGTACTATAAAAAAATATAATTACTTGTGTTTAGTCTGGTCGTTTGTATGTATAATAAGTATGTATTTACAAAAGAAAAGTATATAAGTATTGTATCCGTTATCTAGTACCCACGACACCAGCGTTTGCTTAGTGTGGGGCTAGATGGCGATGTGTGCAATGTCCCGTAATATTTATTTTTATTACTTATTTGCATTTGTTTTTCTTCGAACAAAGTTTGCACCTGACCACAATAATTATCCTGATGGTAAGCATTCATATAAGTCTAAGATATTATACAAGATATTCATAGTAGATTCCCGTAAGATCCAATTGGCCCTCGCATTGAATATTATGACATTTTATTGTTCGTAGGATACAGTATCAGCCACTGCTTGGTAAATTATGCAAAACACGTGCCTTCTTGAAAACAATACAAGCTAAATTCATCCTGATTCATTATTTTATATATTTTACACACAAAAACTTAATGAGACGTAACATATTTGTTTTGTTAATATGGTAATATAAATACGTATAAAATAATTTATATACAACATTTATTTTCCGTGCACTTTCATATAATTCCAGGGTCGACACAACGGCGACGCTTAAAACGAGAACATGCGACATCAATGAGCTGCTGAATGAAATCGTATTCAGTGGATGTTATCACGGCCAGTATCAGGTGTGTATAAGTAAGCTCGTTTAAGAGTGGCCATCTCTGGTGTCGAGAATTTTCAAACAATCCATTGGGCTGCTGACATCAGCGACTGCAGTTGTATACCAGGACTTACTAAGTCACGCGCTATCCTACATACGAAACTACCCAGATGTAAATCAACCTGAATACGTTATTTACCTCGTTACTATTGTTACAACCATTATTCTGAAACAGTTTTCACATTACCATGTAGCCCCATATTATAAAGTAATGTTTTTTTTAGTTCATAATAAAATGCCGGATTAAAGCAAACTATACTAATATATAAAGCTGAAGAGTTTGTTTGTTTGTATGTTTGTTTGTTTGTTTGAACGCGCTAATCAAAGGAACTACTAGTCCGATTTGAAAAAATATTTTTGTGTTTGATAGACCATTTATCGAGGAAGGCTTTAGGCTATATAACATCACGCTGCAACTAAAAGGAGCGAAAAAATGATGGAAAATGTGGAAAAAGCGGGGAAAATTATTCATCTTTGAGGGCTTCTGTTGCATGCGCTGAGAAAACGGTTCAAGATATCACAAAATTATGTATAATCTTCTATATCTCTATCTTCTATACTAATATATAAAGCTGAAGAGTTTGTTTGTTTGTTTGTTTGAACGCGCTAATCTCAGGAACTACTGGCCCGATTTGAAAAAATATTTTTGTGTTTGATAGACCATTTATCGAGGAAGGCTTTAGGCTATATAACATCACGCTGCAACTAAAAGGAGCGAACAAATGATGGAAAATGTGGAAAAAGCGGGGAAAATTATTCATCTTTGAGGGCTTCTGTTGCATGCGCTGAGAAAACGGTTCAAGATATCACAAAATTATGTATAATCTTCTATATCTCTATCTTCTATACTCTATACTAATATATAAAGCTGAAGAGTTTGTTTGTTTGTATGTTTGTTTGTTTGTTTGTTTGTTTGAACGCGCTAATCTCAGGAACTACTGGCCCGATTTGAAAAATTCTTTGTGTTTGATAGAACATTTATCGAGGAAGGCTTTAGGCTATATAACATCACGCTGCAACTAATAGGAGCGAAGAAATGATGGAAAACTTGGAAAAAACGGGGAAAATGATTCATCTTTGAGGGCTTCTGTTGCGTGCGCTGCGAAAACAGTTCTAGATATCGAAAAATATGTATGAAAGAATTATTTCTCATGAAATGATCTACCAAAATGACTGCAACAACTTAATAAACCCGTTTTTATGGTAAATAACTATTCCACGCGGACGAAGTCGCGGGAACCAGCTAGTAAAAGATATTCATAGTAGATTCCCGTAAGATCCAATTGGCCCTCGCACTGAATATTATGACATTTTATTGTTCGTAGGATACAGTATCAGCCACTGCTTGGTAAATTATGCAAAACACGTGCCTTCTTGAAAACAATACAAGCTTAATTCATCCTGATTCATTATTTTATATGTTTTACACACAAAAACTTAATTAGACGTAACATATTTGTTTTGTTAATATGGTAATATAGATACGTATAAAATAATATATTTACAACATTTATTTTCCGTGCACTTTCATATAATTCCAGGGTCGACACAACGGCGACGCTTAAAACGAGAACAACGGCATCAATGAGCTGCTGAATGAAATCGTATTCAGTGGATGTTGTCACGGCCAGTATCAGGTGTGTATAAGTAAGCTCGTTTAAGAGTGGCCATCTCTGGTGTCGAGAATTTTCAAACAATCCATTGGGCTGCTGACATCAGCGACTGCAGTTGTATACCAGGACTTACTAAGTCACGCGCTATCCTACATACGAAACTACCCAGATGTAAATCAACCTGAATACGTTATTTACCTCGTTACTATTGTTACAACCATTATTCTGAAACAGTTTTCACATTACTATCTAGCCCCATATTATAAAGTAACGGTTTTTTTTAGTTCATAATAAAATGCCGGATTAAAGCAGGTATAAATTAGCATTCATTTCAAAATAATGCTAGTAAATACATTTTTTTTTCAACATCAATTGGCTGAATCTATTCACATGGAATATTCAAATTAAGCAAGGTTTGGTGGTCTGGGCTCATCCAGAGCACCAAACCTTGCTTTTTTACCTGTTTTTTTTATTTATTTTTCCAATGACATCAAAGTACCATTGCCTAAGGCAAGGACGCTATGGAAAAATAGTTTCACCCCGTCTAGATGTCGTACTAATGTTCTTAAGTTTTCCCCGGCTAACCGTATGTGTGATGTATACAACAGAGATAATATCAGGCTGTTTATTGATGTCTTTAATAATGGTTCTCTATCTTCGGTAAAATTGAATTTGAATAAGTTATTTAAATACCAGTTAATGTTTTTTGTATTATATTTTTGTGTAGGTATGTCTATTTTAAAGTGGTATTAGGTTTTATTTTTGTCACTAATGTTAAGTTAGCTAGGTTCATTGTTGAAAGAAGCGTACATATCGTTATATATTTGTGTATTTAGTTATAAGTTTTAATTGTAGTACAATTCTGTTGATGAACTAAATAAAAAAAAAAGAAATATATGCTTATTAGGTTAGGTTTGAGTTTTGCGCTTGTTTTTACTGATTTATTATTTATCTTAAAATTTCTGTGGTTTCAGGAGTTACCACGATGGTTGCGAGCAACGAGGTGGCCCCGACATTTCATTACGAGGAGACATCATTCAGCGATTCTTCTCATATTAAGGTTGGTTGACAATTTGCTGTCTTACTTATAAAACTTATTTTTATTGATCAGCCTTTTAAAAAAGTAACTAAAAGTATTATTGAATTATCAACGATTCGTGTTTCCGCTATTTTATCAATGTATTGCGGTAGTAAACTTTTATACTAATTTGATATTTTCGAAAAGAGTGTGACTTATGTCGTATGTACCGCTTATAACGATAAACAACATGAACAAACTAAAATACTAATACTTCGGGGTTTGATAAGCTTTGACAATGTTATTGTTCAATATACTTTAGATAAACTATGTACGTACTCGTATTCAAAAACAATACTCATAGATAACGCAGCTTAGGTAGCGTTTTCATACCAATCGAGTTTAACCTACATAGATATACGATACGTTTGCCATACACTAATTCAGTTACGTACTTGAAATAGACGCATTACAGAAAAGAGGATTATGACAACAGTAATTCCATTAGAACTATATCTGTCTAGTTTTATAGGTATGAAATACTAACGTTAGATATCTTTGCAGGAAATGACTGATGATCTTCGGAAAATGCATTTGTCCGTACTTAGGAGACTAGACAGTTCAATGCATGTTTATTTTAACACCGACACCTTCACATTTCCTGTTAGACATTGTAATACGCAACCGCAAAATAATATCCGTCTCTTTCTCTTGTATGGAACATTCGAAAATACCACGAGCTTTTTCATCACGCTTCAGCGGTCTAAGAAGTGTTGGAAAATCCTTCAGCGAGTTCAGTCCGCGTCGAGGCGGCAAGGCGCGAGGTTGTGTCACTCTGCCGCGGAGAACTTGCCGCGAAATATGAAATAGCGAATTTCTTTCGAAAGTACCATGATTTATTTTGCATAAAATTACATTCGGCCGGTGACGTTGTTCTGAACGGCGTCCGTGCGACGGACAAACTTTCTTGTTATGCTTGTATGTATGAACCAATGAGTGAATACGATGCTGATGGATTGAACAAAGTTTATTTTTGTCCGTAGTTCCGTGTGTGTGAACCACGATCCAAAAATTTTGCCAAAATCTAGACCAAATTGAACTGTATATATCAACCTGCGGTCCAATCCCTTGACTTATTACAACCCTAGTTATCAACCTTCATATCCGATGAAAACTTTATTGTAAATATATTGTAGTCGTGTGCGGACCAAATTTTTGGAATTTCTTAAACAAATAGTGCTAGTGCTTAGTGTAAATAACTTACTCGTACATATCTAATGTAGAATCGATTAGGAGTTTACCAGCGACAACGAACAGCTAATTGATATCGATTTTTCACACTTTCAAGGTAAGAGTATGTGGGACAAGTTAATAAGTTTGTTATTGGCATAGACTAGTTATTAATGTTAGTGCTATTAAGCCCCAGGGTGGTTACGGCCTACGCGGTCGGAAAATTACGACCCTTCATAATGAAAGCGGTTAATAAAATATGGTCATCAATTAAACGCCTTTTTTGATGATGTATGAAATTAACAGAGTTATAAAATAACGAAGAGCACAGTATTAGGTTCTTTGTTATGGCTAAAAAACAAACAATCAAACCTACAAACGTAGGTATTTTTGATTTAATTTAAAGTCTTGTAAAGTGACATTTATAGTAAAACTATCTAGGTACATGATTACTCTTTTATCATGTGTTAAGTACTACATGTAAGTATCTACAGCTTATTCAAATTTATAAGTGTAATCATTAAAGTAAAATTAAGTAAGTTTTGAACTCAAGAATTAATAGCATAGTTTTTATACTCATAGTTTTCTAATCGGCCGAGGGCCTATTACATCATTAGCAAGTAAACATTTATTTATTTCCAAAAGGTACAGACACAAAATGCAGGCTTAAAGATTAAAACAAATAAGTAACTAAGAAAGTTAAAATTAGATTATTTAATTAGATCGTTAGATAACACTGTGATATAGAAGACTAAACCTACATTTCAACTAAGTCCGTACTCAACACTCATGTTATGAGAGATTTAAATATTTTTTAAAGAATATAACATAGTTCTGTTGATATTATGAATAATAACCATAGATAAGTATTGGAGAGAACCAATACAAAAATAAATTATCACCTCAGCAATCTACCATATAAAGTATCATTTGACCCATGGAAAATACACTATTTACAGATATAATGTGACCTATTTTTATTTTGTATATCTCCAGCTAAAAAGTTAATAGTTTATAAGTTACAAAAATTATGAACAAAACACAAAAAAAACATTTATTATATGAATGCTCGTAGTTCTTACTTTTTTAATTCGACCTCTTGTTTCACAGTCTTTATTTTCTACGTTTTTGCTCATTCTGTTCCGTTTTTAGTAACATTTCTGAATAGCACGAAGACTGTAAATGTTACGTATAAATGCCAAGGGCTTTCGACGCCGCCTAGCATTTAGGATTAGGTACAAAGAGGTAGGTTGGATTGTGGACTTTTAAACTGTTATGAGTTAATTTATTAAGTGCTAAACCTGCACTATGGTTGATTAAATTAAACTTTTATTGGAAAATGAGCGAAAATAATCACGACCGGCAGGATTCGAACCTGCGTATTTCCGATCACCGTCCGGAACGCCTTAACCATTAGGCTACGGTCTACTAACTGCCAGGCGCGAAAATCCACACTCATTTCCATACACTTCAGACTGAGCGGCTGATGGCGCCACTTGTGCTGTCAGAATATGTGATTATTTTCGCTCATTTTCCAATAAAAGTTTAATTTTAAACTGTTGTTTTGATGGACGTCATCATAATATAAACATTGTCCCGGCTGTTTTCCTAGTACGGCATCCATGTCAAAGGCCCTTAGGGCGGCTTGATAAACTCTCGACATCAGAGTTGGCCACTCTCATTAGATAAGAAGTATAAAATAAATAGCCTGAGTGCTTATAATATAATATTTGTATTAGATATACTGTTATGTTTGTCCACTGCAAGCCAAAATTTTACGGAACTTTATTGATCTGAATGGATGATAGTTTATATTGCATTTTACTCTTACAACAGTGACGCAGTTAAAACTAATTTAGCCGTGCAAGTATTTTAACTCAAAACAAACTCAGATATCCAGTTAAGAATGCACATGTATTTATATTAGTAATATTAGGTGAACAGTTATTTGTACCATAATGATGGACAAAAGCGCTAAACGAAACATTATGGTTATTTTTTTTGTTTTGACATGGTCTCAAGAAAACCAGACACAAAAGTAACCGTTATATATTTCATGGAATATTATTTTGCCTGTACCGGTTTTTGAAACTCTCTTTGAAATACAAAAGAGGTAAATTTATAGTTAACTTTATACATAATTTACTACAAAATTCTTGGTCGTCGCTACGGAGGAGTATAAAAGTTCCTAAACATTTTATCAAGGGCTTAGTTTGGCTTCTCTGGGGTCTTGACTCAGGTTTTATTTGTGAGGTATAAGGCCCAGTTCTAGACTTACGTGGTCTCAGCGGTATTTGTCATGAAAGTGGGATTCTTTTTATTTTTCGTTTGTATACTATGAACAGAGATAAATATGTTGATTGATCAAAAAAAAATGCTAATCATTTTAATCGTTGTACTTGAGATGCTATTTGATTAGCATTTTTAATAAAGCTTAAAAAAACGTTTAGCACATCCAAGTAATAACATATTTTGACAATAGTTTAAGAGATTGAATTCTGTGAAATTGACATATTTCACATTTCTATTTGAATTATATTACATACTAATATTCTTCTATAACAATTAAATTAATTACTTACTGAGAAAAATATTGTGAAAGCATTTCTTGTATTAAAAAAAGAAGAATGATTCCCCAAAATTCTCAGTAAGCTACAAATAAACTCACGATATCATTCCAGAAAATAAAATTGTACGAGGTAAAAGATACGAAGTCTTTCTATTATATTAACAGTCCAATATTAAACATGTAACATGTCAAATACATGTAAAGTAATGAGATATTTCAAGCGTGTAAATAAATCTCGCTATGACACGAATGAACACGAATGATAACGGAAGCAAAGTTCATAACATCAAAGTTGTGTTTAAAACAGACCTAAAGGGTTGTTACGCGTTTTGCGATCGAGATGAATTTGCGACGAAATATTAAATGTTCTATTTTTGAAATATGTTTTGATCTATTTCATTATTAAAGCCTTCGATTGCGTAAATAATGATTTTAAATTCTTTTATTTAAGGCCAGCCTCATATTTTGTGGTCATCTGTATAAGCTTGTCGAAACGGCTTCACTCTTGATTTTCTTATAACCCTTGATAAGAAGATCTTATGTGTTTTTTTCTTGATTGTCATTACGATTACAAGGATCCTCAATTAAGTTAATTTCAATATGAGAATTTTAAACATGGACAATACTCTGCTCACTTAGTTATTGCCTATATATGTATTTTTGTCTACTTCACAAACTTAATGTATTTAAGTTCTGTACACAACACGGTATTACCACCGATTATATATCGGACACAAGTATGGCTCGTTTGACGACATTATAATGAAGATAAAACTGAGCTATCCGCATCTAAAAAAGCAGCATGGGATCGCAGAAAATTTTGCCAATTGACCTCCAAACTTCAATATGAAGAGGGCACCCGATGATGATGATGGAGTCTTTCTCTGGAGTCGTATTTCCTCATGACTTAGGGTCGTGACTCCCCTGCAGAATTAATTCGTTAGGGAAGTTTTCTTGGGCAGCTACATCGTGGTGGGCGCCCAGCCAGGTCCTTCCACGGAAGACACATGTCCGGATATTGAGGTCCTCAAACATGTCGGTTTCCTCACGATGTTTTCCTTCGCCGTTAAGCGAGTGTGAATCCACACACAACTTGAAAATACAAGTAAGTCATATATATGTCGTAGGATAATTCGATACTTCGAATCTTCGCGGAAATCTTAGGGGTTTTGCGAAAACGCGGATATTTAGACATAGGCGAAAAATTATCTGTCCTGTTGTAGTGCTAGTGTTGGACTCGAAGTCACTTGTCTGTGACAGAAGGTAGATTAGGTTCGTTAGGTTGCTTTCTACCACGCACATGCGACGACGAGCGAAGTGAGGAGGAGCCAAGTCCTGTTGTAGTGCAAGTGGTGGGGCAAAAATCCTGACTTTGTCCAGTAAGATTTGATAATTTTTCGCCTATGTCTAATTATCCGCGTTTTCGCAAAACCCCAAGGATTTCCGCGAAGATTCGAAGTATCGAATTATCCTACGACATATATATATTAAGTTATTGGTGTAGGGCCAGATTCGAACCAGGGTGCGTCTGGATGAAAAGCAGACACTGGAAACGCTAAGCTACACTCGCAACTATACAAGTATGACTATGTGTTTATGTGTGTGGTGATGTTTTGATAATACCATATAACCAAACAGTAGCTCTTATGACTAAATCTCATGAATTCGTCTTGTAACTCAATCTGCCTCTTTAGACAAGAACATTAGTACGAGTACATTACTGTATACAATGTCTGCTATGTTTATGTGTGAAAGTTTGCTAAAAGGGTTCTGATAACTTGCAAACTCGGACTATATGCCTTTATGTAAAAGTTTTGTTGGAGATGTGCGTTTGTCTGTTAAATGCATTTATATATATAAGTGTGTGTTTAGATGCGTCTGTCAAAATGTTAAATTTCGATTGAAAAATACGTAAATTTGTCCATAATCACTACCACGTATGTATATATTTAAGACATTTTCCCACCTGCTTTGTTTGCAAGGTTAATTTACATACCTACTCTTTTCTTTCCTTCATATCTACAAGTAACACTTTGTTTAACAATACTGAAAAAATAATGAGGCCTTTCTTCATAAAAATATATTACAGGAGAAGCAACCAATTAGTGTTCGTAACAACTCTTGTAATTACGCCTCTATTGAACAATTTAGGTCGAAAAAACACGGATTTCAACAAAAACAACACATTTTATTTCATTTCGTTTGTTTTGACTGGATGTACTAATACTTAATGCTAATATCAAGTACATAGGTACATTTTCAGCCCAATTCTTACTTTTTAACATTTTTTTACTAAGTTGGAATGCTCTTAGTTTTTTCTAAAGGTAAATTGCTGACTGAGTAATCCAATTTCTATTAAAGTAACACTAAAAAAACAAACAAACAAAACAAACCAAACCACGCTCTGCTACCATATTAAAGTAACACTAACAGTGGAAGACTTTAATAAATTAATAAAAACAGCTTTGTAGTATTTTTGCATGACCATCTTGTTTTATTTCAACCAAAAGAGTAACTTATGTCTAATTGCTGTCACAAAGCTTTGACAATTACCACAGAGTATTACATTGGTATTATACATTCTTAACAATTTCCACAGAATTGCCTTTTGGCATAACGAGAGTTGAGTACCGACCAAAAATAACAGAGAGCTTCTCTCACACATATTTTTAGCTTCCCTTAGTAACCATCAACTAACATGGCATGATATAGGCATAAGTATAAAGTATACGTGTAATTTAAATGAGAAACCTACTAAAGTAGAGAATTGGAATATTTTTTAGTAAAATCTTGTTTAACACTAAATTAGGAAAATAAAATACTAAAAATATTTATTTTGTCAGCATCATTTAAATATCAAAGATAAAGATAAAGAATCTTTATTGATAATGTAAAGTTGTAACATACATAGGTATAGGTATATACGTACTAATATCATAGAATATGCTACACAAAAAAAATATTACGTCAAATTGAATTTATAACATTTTGTTTTAATAATATATTAAAAGTTACAATGTCGGTTTTATTAATAAAATAATGAAAATTTTTGTTATTAAAATCATGTCAAACATAATAATTGGTATGTAATCATACAATATGTCAACTTAAATAAATGTAGGTACTGTCACTTTAGCTGTATCTCATCCCACTAATATTAAAGCGCTGAAAGTTTCTGCGAGTGTGTGTATTTTATTGTAGTTGTGCAACTTTCACTTGTGTGTTAAAATTCCAACCAAGCTTTCCTCGCTCGTGTTACAAGATAATTTTAGGGCTGAACCGTCAAAAAATGCGTTCGCACCTCGAAATGAATTTGACATAGCAGCAGCAAAATTTGACACAAAAAATTCGAGTTACTTATTCACAAGACGTTTTATTTCAGGCGTATCCTCAATGTGACCTGGAAAATGTCGGGGTCATATATTGACATTATACCTCTATACTTCCTATTACGCAGGTGCTAAGAGATTAACGCACGAAACCGTGACCCCGTATTGATACAGTAAACATATCGGTCAGAAAGAACCGACCGGCATAAAAAACTAGTAAATTTCGCCGGGAAGACGTTTTATTTATACGTGCAAGTATTTCGCGAAGAGCCGCTGTAAATCTTTTGTGTATACCTTTTGGTGGTTTAGGGAACTGGATTCGTATCACGGGTTGACTGGAGTTGGATTGAAATGCAGTCGGTGCGGATGTTTGTTTTGCTTAGATCAAACTGTAGTAGAGATTCATGGGATTTTCTCTGGTATGATCAAACTAGTTTTAGTAGCTACCAGTTAAACGTGGAATGTTAGGATATATTAATAAAAATGTAAAGGCCTATATTTTTAAATACTTAAATGATTTGATATAAGTAAATGATAATTATGTAATGCTATAGAGACTAGGTGTGTTAAATGACATTAAAATAGGATTAACCTATATTTTATACTTACTTTTCGAGAAACAAAATTAAAATCAAGTTACTTAAAAATATAATGTATCAACACATTATATTACAGTGACTTACCAGGTTAATTACTAAATGAGGTCAAGCCACTTGTGCTTGATTATGTAATTTATGTATGTAACATTTTCTATGAATAGAATGAAAAGCAACAGTGGAATTATACAGGCTTACTGAAAATAAACTTTCCTGAATTATAAATATTAATATAAATATTTTAAAACTGAAATATTAATTTTTAATCTATTTTTTTATTTTTTAATATTTTATTAATATAAATATTTACTGAATATTTTAAATTAACTTCCGTATCATATGTAATGGAAAATTTTACCATTTATTTTTATTATTCCCTTTGTATACTAAAAAATATTATTAAGGTCAAATACATCTTAAGGTTAACAAAAACGGTTAATTATTAGAACTGTTGCGGTTTGCTTCGACTTTCATCGTGCGAACAGCCAAACTGTGGAACTCCTTGCCCGAGTTTCTATTCCCCTTGAACTATAATTTGTCGGTCTTCAAGTCGAGAGTAAACCGGTTTCTTCTAGGCAAGCGCGCTAGATCGTAGATTACAACGTTGCTTAACATCAGGCAAGTTGTAGTCAAGCGTGAGTCTATCGAAAGTAAAAAAAAAACTGTTTATAATAAGCCTTGGTAATAAAATAATATGCCTTTATATATTGCATTTACCAACACTTAATTTTTCTGTTATTCTGACTAAATTTTAGTGAAATATCTCGAAATGAAATTCATTTTAATCACATTTTGGTACTAGATTGAGTAATTTTTCACTTAAAAAATTGTAATTTTAACCGATTCATACTTATAAAAAAAACACAATTTAAACATTATTTTTATTGGAATAGCCTGGCAATTCGCGCTGTAACACACAAATCACAAGTAACTCTGTTGATATAGAAGTTTTGAATCACGATTAGTTCCTTAAATAACTCCATATGATTTTTGTATCGTGACTGTGGTTTATATATCACAGGTAGCGGTCCAATCATAAATATTTTACAAATATTTGGGTACTAAGATTTAGGTTCAGCGTTTTAACATTAGTTTTATTTCGGTTCACACTAAAATAAAATAAGAATACTATAATATAAAACAACTTGTGAAATGGTATGAAACTGCTATTGTGTATCACAAGATACTAAACACACACATTATAGACAAAAACTCATACATCATCATCATCATCCACAGCCTTCTCTATCCCACTGCTGGGCATATGCCTCTCTTTAAATGTTTTTTTTTTTTTAACTTGAACGGGTTTGCACTTGACCATAGTTTACCTGATAGCAAGTAAGGCTATGGCCTAAGATGGAGCGTGCTTACCCGATAAGAACCGATTCACTCTCGCTTTGAAGATCGCTGGATTATAGTGCGTGGGGAACAGAGAGCCAGGCAGGGAGTTCCACAACTTAGCGGTACGAACAATAAAGGTGGAAGCGTACCGTTTCGTGCGGGTCTTAGGAACTTCCACCATAAACCGGTGTCGTCCTGCCGTACCTCTACTCGTCCGGTGAAAGAAGGGCGCGGGCGGAATTAGTCCGTGCAATTCCGCGGCACACTCGCCGAAATGCAACCGATAGAAAAACATAAATATTTCTTGTGGCTATAAACATAGCGCAGTGACACGTGGGATTTAGAAGTTATACCTACAGTCGACATTAGATTGCAGCTGGAGTGTGCTAGCTTGCTAAGTTATATATGTATTAGTCAGTTTAAAGCTGTTTATTTTTTTAAATTTAATTTAATTTATTTATTTATAAGGACAGTATGGGTTGGTGCAAATGGTCTTAAATTATTACAGTGTGGGCTCCATATTGTAGCCTCACGGCATGCAAATTTATTGTGATAACTTACATATCCATTTTTATCCTCTAATACAATATAATATTTTTTTTTCAAAGCACAATATTTTTTATTTATTTATACACATATGTCAAAACAGTTGATTATGTTACCCTGTCTGAAAAATAATGTCCAAGAATTATCAGTAAATTTGTCAATGTCAAATAATAAAGTGTCGTGAAATATATGTTTGAAATAATGTTTAGTAAAATATACCACAGTTAGTTCTCTAAACAATAATATTAAAAGCTCTTTAGAAATAAAACAAGAATCTAATTATAACATACAGAAACACGTGTGTGAATTCTATTATTGGATCGAAATGGCATTGATTCATTCGACGTTACGGTAAAATTTTATGCATTCGAGTTTGAATTTAAAATTTCGCATATTCGAAGCGCATATAGTTCAAGTAGTAGTAATCGCATACGATTACCAATGTTAAGCAAATGACGACGCGGTTAGTCCTTGGATGGGTGACCAAAAAGTGGCATTCTATTTTGGGTGCTTCTGTGGGATGGATGTCAAACGTTAAATTGTATGTTGCGATTGTTAGTCATAGTACGGCAGACGTTAAGTAATGTCAGAGGCCTCTAGGGCAGTTCAAAAACTCTGACAACAGTGTTAACCACTCGCATACGCACTTATTTATTTTATTCGCATAATTTGTACTTAAAACTGCTACTAATGCAAAGACTACCAGATGATTTACTAAAACAAAATAAATATTCTTGTAGAAAGAGTCACAAAGTTTTAATTAAATTGTCTAAATTAGTTGAAAGAGGAGTTGCTATTTTTGTGTAAAAGTGAAAGTAATTAGTCTTCTAAAATAGTAACCTAATTTAGTGAAGAAGATTCTAATCCTCTTTGTCCAAAAGTTTTCAAAGTTAAACCTGTTTAAACTTAGACAAAGACTTTACTATTTTATAAGATTGAAAGTTAAAAGCTTAGAACACGAACAGCCAAACTGTGGAAGTCCTTGCCCGAATCTCTATTCCCCTTGAACTCTAATTTGTCGGTCTTCAAGTCAAGAGTAAACCGGTTTATTCTAGGCAAGCGCGCTAGATCGTAGATTATAACGTTGCTTAACATCAGGCAAGTTGTAGTCAAGCGTGAGCCTATCTAATGTTATAGAAAAAAAATTACAAAGGGTATTAAATACTAAATCGAGCATGATTTGTTTATTAATTAGTTATTACAAATTGACATTTTAGCATAAAATCATAATTGAATGATCATCGAAGCCAACTAAACTAATTTACATATTAAAATATTATTTTTACAAGCATACAAATAAATATAAACACCCACAAAGGTTATTCAACTTTTTTTTTGCTTTCAGAAATCGGATTCTAATAACATTGTAACTTTCTATCTTAATTAGATAGCGTAAGGGAAAGCATTACTAACACACAGAGTTCTCTGGTGAATGTTTGTATGCACGGAAAGTTCTCTAATTCTATAGATTTGGTGCTGATTGATATTCAAGACACGTTAGACCCTTTCTCAGCCAAGGTTCGGTGTGGAACTCACAATCAAAAGAGGTGTTTTGGTTTAGATACTTCTAGGAAGGAAGTTTTCGTTTGGTAGAAATCAGTTGGCTTCTGAGAAGTCTTTGACCTTACTGATACATGGTTTAACGATACCTAAGCGCCCGAGGGTTTAGTGAAAGGTTATGTTATGAATCATGAACTTCATATTGTGCCTTCAAACATAAAAATAATTGTATGGTTTATATCTGTTTCAAATTATATATTTTATAATTTAATTGATTGATCACTTTAATATCCGTTATTTTTTCAATTTATGTAGCCAAACTTCATCTATACTCCTAAAGTTAGTTGAAATATCAACACCTACGCCTCAAACTTCTATTTCTACTAATTTTAGGAGTATTAGACATAGATCATAGTCAGACATATTATATATTATACAAAAAGTCCCTTTAAAGACAACTCTGAACCGCAACAGAAAACATAGCAAAACACTCCAACATACGTATCACGTCACCCAGTTTATGTCCCTCAGATGACCGATAAATTGTAATGTAAATCAAGGAAAGCGGATTGTCCTGAACCCTTTATCTGGACCCTGAATAACTAGATACCCTTAAAAGGTTCGGGATTTGCCTAATGACGTCACATTTACTAAATTGATTATTGACGACAACTCCAAAACGTACGAGTAAAGGTTGACTTCCTTGAAGTTTGTACGATGTTGTGTCTTAATGAAGTGACTAAGATTTGCAATTGCTTTCTATTTACTACGACCGAATTCTTTCAGAGAGCCTAAAACAGTCCTTTCATATGTCATAGGTGGATGTACATAGACAAAAAACGAATGAACTTATGGTTAACACATACAAAATATATTAGTTATATCAATAGAACTACATCTATCTATATATATAAAACTCAAAGGTGACTGACTGATTGACTGACTGATATAGTGATCTATCAACGCACAGCCCAAACTACTGGACGGATTGGGCTGAAATTTGGAATGAAGGTAGATGTTATGACGTAAGCATTCGCTAAGAAAAGATTTTTGGAAATGCCACTTTTAAAGGGGTGAAATAGGGGATGCAAGTTTTACTTCTTAATGCGAGCAAAGCCGCGAGCACCCACTAGTGTTAAATAAAAATCAAACTTACATATGAATAAAATAACCTTTTTATATAAAAAAAATGTTTTATCTGTATATCAAAACCTCAATCAATCTCAACAACGTATACAATAAAGAATTAACATTCATTTTAGCTGTACGCACAGTTATATTGACAAAAAAGCTGTAAGAAATCTGCTAACATCCAGATTTATCAATACATACAACATCCCTTACATTCCATGTGTTTGTCGAGATTATTTCCTTTGAGAGGATCTTTATTTGTTTGCCTTCCTTCGAAACCGGATGGTAGTCACAGACGTTGTTTCCAGGCAAATACGAGTTTTTTTATCAATCAAGACCAATATCCTGAAGGCACGAGAAAGATAAAAACTCAACCCGTGTGATGATTGTTTTGCCTTTTAACCGATTTCCAAAAAAAGGAGGTTATCAAGTCTTCTGAAAGTTTTTTTTTTACTGTTACCGTTTTACGTTTATTTTGACAAAGTCAGTGTTTGATTGTGCGGAAGCCGCTTCAAGTTTTGGCGTTGAAATGTTTAAGTATATAATAGTAGTTTATGCAACTGTCATATAATGAAGGGTATTAAAACACGAGTGTGAGTTTATGAAACGAGCGCAGCGAGTTTCATAAAAGTAACGAGTGTTTTAATACCGAAGGTAGTGCTTTGAAGTACCAAAATATTTAAAACAAAAAGTGTTCAATAAGATCACCAGTCATATAAAATAAATATTCAGGAGTGGTGTTTGTTATTAACGGCTTACAAATATGTTGGTGAAGAGAACATACATTTTTTTTAATAGTTTTTACACATTTTATCCAGTTTCAATTCTCAATAAAAAATTAAATATATCTCAATCTTCCATACCAGTTCACAGAGAGACACTTCTCTTAGTTTTCACCTGACTGACTTAAGATCTCCATTAGGTGTTAAAACGCTCGGTCCACTGGTACATTAAACTATAAATTAATACCTATATAGTTATTTTGGGTCACGACTGTATGTGGGTAGAAAATAAAACATCTCTTCTCTCTCTCTCTTTGAGTCGTATTTCCTCATGACTGAGGGTCGTGACTCCCCCGCAGAATTAATTCGATAGGGGAGCTATGGCCTAAGATAGTGCGTGCTCACCCGATAAGAACCGAATCACTCTCGCTTTGAAGATCGCTGGTGCGTGGGGAACAGGGAGTCAGGCAGAAAGATCCACAACTTTGTGGTACGTACAATATAGGTAGAAGCGTACTGTTTCGACACATTTAAGTTTTTTGATATTTTTTTAGTATATCTTAACCTTCACGAAGATACTGGTCTCAGTTTTCACCTGACTGACTTAAGATCTCCATTAGGTGTTGGAGCAGGGCTCGCTCCGTCCATCTCAAGTGGCAACACTTGAGTATTCCAACGTCTAGAATTATAACAAGGTTGGGTCACACTGAGGGCGACTCTTGACCGCTTTGTGGACTCCCTCGCACCTCGACTATGTTAATGTTTGCACGGAGAAAAAATATACAGAACGTGTAAAATATAGTACAGTTTATAAGAATACGTGCGTAAAAATATGGGTGATTTTTGTAATTATTTCATAAATTATTATCATAGTATTACGGCTTGACATGATGATTCTATTGATACTTTCTTAAATTATTTTAACTAAAAATCCGAAATAAGAGTATCAAAAGAAAGCATTTATTTATCAACAAAAGAAGAAAAACTAAGCATACTACTCCTTTCAACAACAAAAAAGGATGTACTTAGAAAATCTTAGAAAACCGGGGTCAAAAGATGTGTTAATGTCATAAATTTAAAATGACGATGGCTTTAAATTTTTCCTACTAAGTGCAAGTAATTTGCAATTTTTCACGAATACATTTTCGAATTATGTATAATGTAAATAAAAAACATGGCTGCATTATCTATGAGTATATAAAACTTTGCTTACCTAAGTTGAAAATGATATATCTTTTTCGGTTAAGCTTTGTCAGTAGTAGTAAAGTATGGCTTCAACAGTATACGCTCTGTTTATTAATAAATCAGCGTGAAATGGGTTCTGGACATTTATATTCAAGACTTGAGGGTCTTAACAATAAAAATGGACTAAAATGGACTGAACTTTACCACTTATACTGTGTTTAAAAAGCCTTAGCATTTCATACAATATTCACTGAAAGCTTTTCTTATTTTACGCTCAATATAAAATACAGTATAACATTTCTTTTCTTAATACATACTTACTTACGTGACTGTATAAACAAGTATTTTTTTAGACATAAAGTGACCATTGCTTTAGATTTGCTTTACGTGCGTTACAGAAATTATTATTTTATATTTTTTTTATGAAATTGGTAACAAAACAAATCATCAATGTTTAGTTACCTATATGCTTAAAAACGATAGTAATCGACAATAGAAGGCACAGATACTTTTTGTTAGTCAAGTATAATTACTACATCTTTTCTAATTCCTTTTAGTTTAATGATTTGAAATCATATCTAAATATATAAAACTCAAAGGTGGCTGAGTGACTGATATGTGTGAGTGATCTATCAACGCACAGCCCAAACCACTGGACGGATTGGGCTGAAATTTGGAATGTAAGTAGATGTAAAGACGTAGGCATTCTCTAAGAAAGAATTTTTGGAAATGCGACTTTTAAGGGGTGAAATAGGGGATGCAAGTTTGCGATCGAAGCCGCGAGCACCCACTAGTTTTTTGTAATAAACTAATACATAGCCAACACAAGGTTTAACATCTATAACTACATTACATACATATATAGTATTATTTTATATGTAGAGCAAATTGTCAAATGCAGTCTACTCCATCCAAGGTGAAAATCAAAGCTCCGCGTAGAGATAAAACCTGTGCCGTCACAAAGAACCTAAGTGGCCTAACGAGCAACACAACTGAGTTAGATCCAGTGCTTTGAAGCGCACAAGCATATCTTGAAGCACACACATCAACACAATTTAATTTCTACCTAACACACTTGACAACAAGACATATTTTTCATTAACACCAAGTTTGATTACCTCCGCTGATTCACTGATTTTATGAGCTAGTTAGCTATCTCATTAATTCGTCTGATGAGGTTTTGAAATACGCCTGCATTATGAAAGCTACGCTTGGATCGTATGCCGCGGTTTTTTTTTTCGTTTTCCTCTTTCCTCGAGGGAAGCTTTTAAGTTATTAAAATCTTTAACCAAGATTTTTACAGAAAATAATGATAGCACTCTTTTTTATCATTTTGTGTAAGGTTAATCCCATTGTGGATTGGATATAAATTTTTACTTTATTAAAAGCGAAAAAGGGTTTTTCTCAGTTCACCTTTTAAAACAGTTCAATTTCTAAAGCTATTTCTCAGTTACTTTGCCCACGAAACAAACCCTCACACCCACGCACGTCCGATGACATCATTGTAGCTTCGAACAGCAGAATTATAAATTAGGAAGAATAGAAATAGCAATATTCTTTTAGTTGGTAATTGTGTAGGGTGTAATTACTGTCATAGACTATTTTATTTGGTTGTCATCACATTTATTGGCTACTATATACCTATAATAACAGATACCTACTATTGAAAATTTTTTTATCATAAGATATGATTGTTATATATTCGGTCATTTTAACCATAATTAAACTATCTTCTAGCAACCCTCGTTATAAAAGTAAGCTTAAACATTCGTTTTTACTGAAACCATTCTTATCAAAAACACTAAAGTTAACTTTAGTTAGTGGTAAACTCCGTTTTAATCCTGTATTCATACCTCTCCATCCAATGGTTGTCTGGAAGAGATTTTTCGCTTTCAGCGATAAGGCTGCCACTTGTGGCACTAATGCAAATATTTTTTTAATCTCTTTTTTTGTCTTTTTTTAATTTTGCGTGTTACAATAAAGAATGTTCTATCTATCTATCTAAAGTTATCATCTACGGTTGTAGGTACACAATGAAGTGAATCAGTTTCCTTTCAGTGGATCCCTGTGACCTAGATACAACAAATGCAATTATTCCACACTGGATGCTCCATGGGATTATATCGAAGGATTATTATGGATGATTTGGTTAAACAATGACGTAATACATAATATGATTTGCTGGTAATCAGAGAGTATTATGCCCATTAGGACCAAGGTCGTTCAAATGTGATTAGTAAGGGATCGATATAACGCCGGCTTAATTTGTGAGAGCAAAGTGATAGGTTCTTGACACAGAAGTTTTGAAACTGCAGCACTTGTTATAAAAAATAATATTTCATAATATCTTTCTCGGACCCTGCCGCAAAACAGGACTGAAAAACCGCACGATAATAATTAATTTAGTATCATATATTTAAAAAAAATGTTTTTAAAGCCTGTGTGGTTGATAAATCGGTAAGTGTAGGCGAGCGTTTAGTGCTCGTCAACATAGCTGTATGCATTTTTCGACTTTATTAATTATTCTTACAGCAAAAATCACTATGATTAGAGGCACCGTTGTGGTGTGAATGAGAAAAATACATTAGCAAAGTACTATATTAACTTACTCACTTTTGCATTATAATATAATAGCTGTGCCAGTGACTTCATCCGCGTGGAATAGTTATTTTGGGCATCATATTTATTTTTGCAAACCACCTATTCAGCTTTTTAAATTATAGCTGTTTCCCATGAGTTGAACCATTTTCGCAGCGCACGCAACGAAGCCCTGAAAGATGAATATTTTTCCCCGTTTTTTCCACATTTTCCATTGTTTCATCGCTCATATTAGTTGCAACGTGATGTTATATAGCCTTCTCGATTAATGGTCTATCCAACACAAAAATATTTTTTCGATTCGCACCAGTAGTTCCTGAGATTAGCGCGTTCAAACAAACAAAAAAGCTTTATAATATTAGTAAAGATATAGATGAGAGTTTGTTGTGATTCTAAACAAACCCGTAAGATTTAAAACTATCATTCGTATATATAAAATAGAAACCAAATTTCTTACTACTGCTTCTGTAGTAGCAAGCAACATTAATTTACAATTTCATAGGGCGCACCATAAATTCGTCGCGAGTCACAAACCTTACTGTATGACGGTCGAACCATTTCTCATAAGCAAGCCAATTCAGTCAAAAATAGCTTTTATCGGCCTATAAATAAAGTCTACAATAAAACCGAGCACGAATTATCGATATAAGGTTTGATCAATACTGTTTGCACGGACTCACCACGCGTGATGTTTTCAATTAAAACCTAGCAACCGTTTAACAAGTGGCTTAACACGTTAAACAAAGGATCACAATTTTGTTTACTATGACAGAGATAAAATTAGTTTGGTTAGTTCTTAATTACTTGGAGCCGATTCTTTGTACAACACTTTGGCACTCATCGTCGGACTAAACAATAGTTCCACTACAGAGATTTATATAGTCACGTTCATCAAGACTAGTGGCAAAGCAATCACATTTCTCGCATATATATTTAAATTTCTACGTGTACTTATTTTTTTAGATTTGTTTGATCGTCGAGTGTATTGTTGAAAATAAATACAAGTCGTAGGTACCTAATTTATGGCCTGTGATAGAAATAAATTGATTAATCCATTTCTTTATATTAAGTTTTTTGACATCCATAAGAAAATAAGGAAAAAAATATATAATAAAATGTGATTAAAATTAATTTATACTATATCACAGATTAATGTTTATCTCTAGTTAGTCTAGTCTTTTAAGACTTTAAATATGGACAGTTAATCGGCCATCACTAATTGTGAGAATTTCGATTTTTATCGTTATTATCTTACTATATTGTATGTTTGAGTGTCTACATCGATTTAATTTTAATTTTCAATTATCTTTATTAAGCCTAAATTATTTATAATAAAACATGTATCCTAGTGGTATTTACTTAATAATAATTTACATTACACTTTGTCCAAGCACGTAGGCCACTATAAAGCTTTTCTACATCGATTGTTCTTTACATGACAACAACAAGTACATATTAAATAATACATACCTACTAAAAATACTTTCAAATATCAAGAAAGTTAGATAATGAGATAATAAAATCATTGTTGTTATAAGTTTTAACATAATGATATACAAATGAAAAACAATAAAACTTTTAAAACATCATTATGAGGATATAACAACAAGTCCAAAAATACTCCTCACTCTAAATTTTCAAACGAAATTGACAATCACAAAATAATAAGTCCCGTTAATTAATTTAAGTCCGTTCTGAATTGGTATTCCATTTGAATTTATACAATAATTTTAGTAGAATTCGTAAAATCCTATTTCAAATATAAAAGACAAATTGATTGATATTATGAAATTCAAAGTTATCAGAAATAGAAACGATTTGTACAAAACTTTCGCCGAAATTGTGAAATGATTTTAAAAGTTAGCAAAAATCTCAGAATTTACAAAGTCACTTAAACAAAATTAATAGTTTAATAATACCTACAGAGAGTTAAGAAAATTTATAATAAGAATTTAATTTGCGATAACACTATTGTGGTATCAAAAAAAACATGTTGAGCTATATTACAAAACGAAGTTTAACTATTAGTCCAGAACTTTGAAAATATTCAGTCCGTTTCGTTGTTCTAAATTTGTTTTCTAATGTCATAAAATCAAAATTGACAAAATGTTACCGATGATAAATCAACGTTCTAATTTGAAGTTGACATTTTGATTGTTTGTGATGTTCGAACAACAAGAACCTTATTTAAATTTTATAGATTACTATACACTCATATTTAAACCACGTTTTGTAATAAGACGAATTAAGTTTTTTTTTTTTAATTGACAGTATAAGATATTTATTAACAAACAGTATGAACTTCAAATTTAACATGTCATATAACCTACGGAAGACTTAGATGGAAATTTTATTTATTTCAAAAAAATCAATTTTATTTTTATATACACTGTCAATAAAATTTAAGACGTATACTTATACGGCGTATGTCTTCCAAACCCACTACATTATTGATTGGCAGAGTCACCTTGAAGAAGACAATTTTAAAATGTCAACAGAGGTCGTCTAACGGTAAGCATTTCTAGGTAGCGTTTAATAAAGGGTCAAGTTCATGTTGGGGTAACATAACGGGTATTTGTACAATAAACACCATGTTAGCAAGTGCTTTAACGTGCAGTAGTTAAAATAATGTTTCTCATCTTCTACCAAGAATCTATATTTACATGTAAATTTCTGAATGTTTAGTTTGTGATTTCAATAGAGAAACCCGGACTCTGATATATTATTATTTAAAAAATCAAGATACATTTAAATGCTCTAACGTTGAAAAGACATTTAGTTTACACAGACATTACAAAACCAAAACTAAACTAAAATAGAGTCACCTACCGTAATCTTCTAAAGAGTTGCAAATCATGTTAATTTATAACTGTAAAGAAAAAATCCAAACACAATTTGATTTTTTCTTCTTTACTTTATATGAAAAACGATGACCAACTGGCCCGTTCATAGGTCATATTGAACTCTCCAAAATAAATCTGCAACAGAAATGTTGCCAGCTGCTATATTTACTCATACTTCACCAGATGGTAGTCGTTATTTCGAGAATACGATACAAAAAACTTAAGATGCTATAAATTATACAGCTGCAGGTTGGCGATATCGATGAAAAACATATAATTTATTACAAGAAAATTTGATAAAATGTATGATAAATTGGGGCTTTTTTTTAACCTTTATTTGGTACCATATTTGAGCCATTCGTTTCTTTATGCTTTTGAGCTACAAAGTCACCTTCAAGTCGTGACTCTCCTTAGAATTAATTCGTTAGAGGAATTTCTTGGGCAGATACATCGTAGTGGGCGCCCAGGTCCTTCCACGGAAGATACATGTCCTCGGATATTGTGGTCCTCAAACATGTTGTTTTCCTCACGATGTTTTCCTTCACCGCTAAGCGAGGGCAAATCAACGATTAACTTGAAAATACAAGTCATTGGTGTAGGGCCGTATTTGAACCAGGGTTCGTCTGGATGAAGAACAGATACTGGAACCGCTGAGCCACACTCGCTACAAAGTTAGTTTACTACCACATAATACAAGTCACAGATAATAACGAAATTGAGATATTTTTTTTAATTTATGTTGACCGATAAGATTCCAGTCCTAAAACAAATCAAAAGAACAATAAATAAACATATATTCCGGGACATTGCACACAGCGCCATCTAGCCCCACACTAAGCAAACGCTTGTGTTGTGGGTACTAGATAACGGATATAATACTTGTATACTTTTTTCTTTTGTAAATACATACTTATTATACATACAAACGACCAGACTGAAGACAAGTAATTATATTTTTTTTAAAGTACATATATACTTGTGACATGCGGGAATCGAACCCGCGACCTCTAGATTAGAAGGCAGAGCTACTACCAACTAAGCAAACAGGCCAGTCAAAACAATCAGCAACAGAATCTTAATTGAATCTGTAACAATCACAAAACAAACCCTCGCAACAAAATTACATTAATACATCTTCATAATTTGTGTCTTCCGTCATAAAAAAAACCTTCAGAGATAACAAAATCATACTTGACTTGAATAATAATGATCATTAAACCAAAGAGGCAACAATACTTATCTTTTGTAAAGAAATTTGCATTTTGTATTTCTTTGTTGTTAAAATGAATGAAATTTCAGACATACAGGCTTCTTCATGTGGTTTTATTTATTGCATAAAACAAACCATTATAAATAAAAGCAAAAGTTTTATAGTGTGTTAGTTCCTTCTTTACTCTCTAAACAGCCGTTGCAATTTGTATGATATTTTAGTATACAGACAGATTTGACTTCAGATGATACATAGGCTATTTACTTATTGTCTTGAATTAAACTATCTTATTTTTATCTTATTTTAAAACTTTATTTTATTCTTTTAAATATGTGAAAAGTGACTAAATACTTGACAAATACTAAAAACTCAATGTGATAAAAATAAAGCATTTCTTAATAATATGTTTATTAAGAGTAACATGAGGCTTTATGAGTTTGTAAACAGTAGCCATATCTAATTAACTAAGATATTTATATATAATAAGCTATAATATAGTCTTTGTTTTGAAACACAATATTAATCACTATTTTTTCCATGAAAACATGTGAAAAATAACAAGTTTATTTATTTTATAAAATGACAATATTAGATTTATTGTGGGACGGGTACTTACCACTAATAAGTATTATATTATCTTACGAACCGTGATGATATTGTAATCGAATACTAAGTAATAACAAGAATTGTTTTTATATTTTTATATACAACGTAAAGTGAAAGAGCCAAAGCGAGTATTAGCTCTTAGGTACTGTATTTATTTAACCATTATATAATAAAGTGGTTATTTGTTTGCTGGTATTTGTTCCTTCTTCATATTGCAACTGATCACCAAGATATTTGATACGGAACTAGTATAGGGTGACCAGATGACCCAAGAGTGACATAATATAGATTACCTATTTATATCCCGAAAAATCAAGGAAAAGTCACGAGCTGTCCCTTGTTATAAATAAACTTGCCAATCCTAACGATAACGTTACGAATATGACAAAAATGTTTTACATATTAAATCTGGCGCAATTTGATGTAATAGCTCCGTAATTTAATATGGGAGCTCTCAAATAAATTGGATTTCTTTTGTGAGGTTCTTGCTAAAATTAGCGTTCTTTGATCTGAGAGGTGTAAAGTAATTCAGGCAAGTATTTAATAAATATCGCCTTTGATTTAGGAGAAATGGACAAATCGCTTCATTTAATCTTGAAAATTCCAGTTTTAATATTATATATGTTTAATTTATTTCTAGACAATTTCATAAAAAAATCTAATATACATATTATCTATTTAAGAAATCTAATTAATTAATTAATTTATTTAATTTATTTAATTTAATTAATTTAATTTTTTTTAATTAATTTCTATTTAAGAGAATCCATATATAACCTATTTAAAATTACAGGGCATATGAATGAAAAAATTAAAACAAATATTATTAAAAATTCTTAAAAATCAAGAGTCCCATTACTTTTGTCATTTAACGTGCTTTTACGGTGAAATTAATGTTTTTAGAAATCTCCTAATTAGTAACATAATAAGTGAGCGAGGGTAGAAAAGGACTCGGAATTATGTTTATAAATTGTACCACATACTCTTCTGTCGAGTGTACGTAAGTGAAGACTAGTAAAACAGTAGTCTATCATGGGACAAATAATCGAATTACTTTTTATTAGAGGACCCTGGGTACTATAAAAATGTCTAAAAGACGATGGTTGGTTATTATAATATTAAAACTTTCGTGAGACATTTTATAAAAAGATTAACTAAACGGTTTTCACTTACGTGTAAATCGCGTAAGTTGTTTACGCGTTTCGGATGTTATGACATCCATCTTCAGAACGTTCGTTCTGGGCCGCGGCAGCACGCAGACTCTTCTTTTCTTTTCTTTTCTTTTGGTTGGTTATTCTTTTGTTACTTTGCTAAGGTGATCTTGATTAATTTAAATTGATATAGGTACTCATATCATATATGTTGTACAATAAAGAACATTTTTATTTATCGTACATTCGTACTAGCTCAGTCTTCATTACCATATAATAGCCACATATAATATGTGGCTATGATAACAGAGCAATACAGTGTGAATAACAACGGATATTAACTTTATGATTTTGATTAAATACTTACAGTTTTTCTTCTATTTCATAAAATGAGACACGCGTTGCTATTTTGATCTCTACATCACTCTATCTTTATTTGTCTGTAGACAGTCAAAGAGATTTCCTATTGGTACATTTAATAGAAACCTTAGTAACTGTCAGTTGCGTCACTGTCAGAAAGCCGTCGGCTTTTCCCCGTTCTAATGAACATCTGGAGTGGATACCGGGTTCCGTGGAAAGATTCATTACTCTTGTAACTGTTTACTGGAACCCTACAGGCCATTCTGTTGCTAACTAATTGCGTGCTCTCGCCGTTATTTCGCTGTTAGTTATTGGCACGATGTCTTCTTGACGGCTACTGGAAGGTTTGAATTGTCTGAATTGGGGAAATGCTGTGTTGTTTATGCTAAGAACGACGAAATGTTACTTTGAATTTGGGTACTGTGGCTGCGGAATCTGTACTATTGATAAATCAACAAGAAATACTGTTTTAAAATGGTTTATGTTTTTTATTTACAGTCAGTTGACCTTTAGCGACCTTTTAACCTACAGGTGTGCCTAACATCAGGCAGGCTGTAGTCAAAAGTTGGCCTATTCCGTGTTAAAAAAGCGATATCTACACGAACGACACTTTAGCTATATGCTTCTACTTGAATGAAACTGTTTCTCAAACAAGGCTGTAATTCTGTTTTGGCTTCTGTATGATCAAATCGGAAACACTCACCATTTTTAATCTAATAATCTGTATTTTTGATAGTCAAAATATCGAAATATTAACATTATCTGCAGTCCTTGTTGAACCACAGCTGTTAGAACATTTAAGCGTCCTCTTTTTGATATTATCGGGTAAACAGTACAGTGATTAGCACTCTAAGTTGATCTTCAACATGTAAATGTCTCCGTAGAGTTTGATGCCATAGATGCCCAGAATTAAGATCAGGTTCATTTGTAAGATAATGATGATTAATATCACTCACAAAACGATAACTCTCTTAGTAAGGTCTTAGTTAAGAAACTCGTTAATTATTCGTTGAACTACAGTTAATAATTAATGAATAAAAATTTTAAAATAAGTTTAACTATTATACTGAGCTTCACTGAGACAAATGATTTAAGCTTTCAACAATATTAATGTTTCTTCCGATAAAAAGCTTAGTTCACAGTAGTTAATTAAATACAAATTAGTAGGTATTCGTTTAACATCAATTTTCTTTTTTATTCTCTGCAAAAAATAAATAAACGTATGCAAATACTTTAGTAAAGGTTTTAAAGCCCCATCTACAAAATCAAATACATTTTACTCGTAAGTAATCTTTTTCTTGTGTAAATTCGTCTTGAGCTTTCAATCTAGTCTCTGATAAAAGCTTGCCAAGAAAATAAATAACGTTTACATTTTTTGTATAAATAACGTTAATGTTTTCTGTATATGAAAAACCTTTACTTTCAATGTATCGTAGATTGGCAATTTAATATGAGCTTTGATTTTAAATGCACAGAATTTTCATGAATATTTGTTTATTATTTATGTACTATTATTTTTGTTCTCTCGCTATTACTCCAGGATAAAAAGCTGCTTATCTGCTCTGCTATTTTGAGGTTATTTGCTTCCATAACACCAAAAACTCACGATGATTCAATGCTGTATTGTGACATAAAAGTGGAAACACAAACCAAATGAAGAATATTATTATTGCTTACCATCAGGCGAAATACGGTAAAGTGCAAACACATTCCTTGTTAAAAAAAGTTTTTTTGCGTATTGACTTTTCTACACATAACCGTCAAACAATTTTATTATTCTTACCATAAGTACGAATTAACTTCCTGTTCCATCTAATCAGTGGAAGATAATGAACTAATTAGAAACAAGAGGCTCGCTCGGCCATTTGTGACCGCATTACCACACAAACTGCGGTGGTTTTGGTCAGGTTAACATATCGAAGGTTAGATAGACAGGTTAATGTACATGTGGTTATGAACATGTGACTCCATATTGGAGCTAAATAAACCGATAGGTCAACCATTGACCGTGTTATAGCAAGCTGTGAATTATCTTTGACTGCTCTGTTAGCTTAGTTGGTAGTGGCTCTGCCTTCTAATCTAGGGGTGCGGGTTCGATACCCGCATTAACACAAGTAATCATGTATTTTAACATTTGTTATTACTTGTGTTGAGTCTGGTCGTTTCTATGTATAATAAGTATGTTTTTACAAAAAAATGTATATATGTATTATATCCGTTACCTAGTACCCACGACACAAGCATTTGCTTAGTGTGGGGCTAGATGGTGATGTGTGCAATGTCCCGGAATATTTATTTATTTATTATTTATTATCTTGACATTATATCATCATCAACTATCCCAATGCTAGTTTTGTAATTTTCTTCTTTGCTACCCAGTTTTCTATTATATTAACCCGTAGCGATTCTTAAATCTTTGAATAAGTATTATAATTAACTTACCCTACTGTCGTTACTGCTTTATTATATTTTTTTGCATATATTAGTATAGGTATATAATATTGTGACGTTTTCATTTTGTCAAGAACAGGATTTGTTTTAACTACTATATAGTAAAATTGTATATGTCTCCTACATTCACACATTTTTATACATTTACTGACATCACGCATGACGTTCGGCAATACCAACATTATTAATAGAATGATACTGAAAAAGAACACTGAGTCACTTAATGATCGATGACAATCGATAAACAAGCAAATCACTGAATTAAAAATATCAGTGATTATTGGAATATGATTTCTTTGTGTATACGATTTGACGTAAAAAAAGCGAGTGTGGCTCAGCGGTTACAGTGTCTGCTTTTCATTTAGACGTACCCTGGTTCGAATCCGGCCCTACACCAATGACTTGTATTTTCAAGTTATGTGTGGATTTGCACTCGCTTAACGGTGAAGGAAAACATCGTGAGGAAACCGACATGTTTGAGGACCACAATATCCGAGGACATGTCTTCCGTGGAAGGACCTGGGCGCCCACCACGATGTACCTGCCCAAGAAAACTCCCCTAACGAATTAATTCTGCGGGGGAGTCACGACCCTCAGTCATGAGGATATACGACTCAAGAGATAGATACGATTTGATTTCATTGTTGTTTGAACTGTCAGTAAAATATTGGCTAGCAAATGAATGAGTAGGTTTTAGTGGCATCAAAACATCTTATTAAAGATTACAATGTTAATTAAATTATGCTACCAATAAAAAACACAAAAAATCTCTATACATAATTAAGAAAATAAAAAGTTATATATTATAGTTATAAAACACCATCTTAATTTGTTGTGACGTTGTTTTCTTCATGTGTCGTATTTTATTTTTTAATCGCCCATAAACTTCCCGGAATATTTAGATTATTCAGATAAAAATAAATCGGTTCAAGGCGAGTTACCAAATTAACATGCCATAACAGAGGGTGGATATTTATAGGAACTAGCATTTCGCTCGCGCAACCGCCGTGGTTTTAGTTTCCGAGAAAATTCCTTGCGAAATTACAAAAATCTAGCAAATTTGTGTTATATCACTATCTAGTCTATTCGGAGCTCGTGAAGAAAGGGACTAATATAATAATTAAAGTGAATATATACCAATGAGAGTAAGATTACATATTAATTTTTCGACTTTCATCGTGCGAACAGCCAAACTGTGGAACTCCTTGCCCGAATCTCTATTCCCCTTGAACTATAATTTGTCGGTCTTTAAGTCGAGAGTAAACCGGTTTCTTCTAGGCAAGCGCGCTACATCGTAGACTATAACATTGCTTACCATCAGGCAAGTTGTAGTCAAGCGTAAGCCTACATAATGTAAAAAAAAAAAAAAAAACATTATGAAGAATTCAACCACCATAAAAAATAAAATAAAATAATAGAATATAATTTAAATATATGTAATCTTAACAATATAATTTTCAAAGCGATTTAAGTACTGTAGCAACATGTAATTTGTGTTCAATTCTCTCTTACTGTTTTTAATTACTATGAATTACTTGTTTTCATATATTATTCTTTTGATTGTTTTGAAAAGAAATACCAATTATTCGAATAAAAGAACAAAAGGCAATGTTTTGACAAACATGGAAATCTTTTTCCGCAACTTTTACTCGAAATGGGCCTTAATCTCAACGCTTACAGTCAGCTTACAGTAAAGGAAAGCACACACGAGATAAAAAAGATTAATAGTGCTTCACTGTCAAGGAAAGAGCCAGACGGATTGACTCAAGCATTTAGAACTGTCAGGAGAAAGAAGTGCGTGCTCTTCAGTTTCAGGAAAATCTAGAGACAAGATACATGTATTCAAATCAGTTACTTTGGAAGTGAGGTAGAGCCTAGGTTGAATCTAGATTTCTTATTAAATGTATTTAACGAAATATGTTTGTGTTTTTACTTTCACTAGTATGTTAACTGTGTTCGTACCTACCTAATTTCTTGTTTCAAATTAAATAATTTTAAATTTTATGGAATGTATGCATGCAAAATAAAATATTCTTATTTCTAGATAAAGCTGCTTAAACCATTCCAAACATTTATACGTAACAATTGACATAATTAGTACCTATCTGTAAATGATTGATTAGCTTTCAATGTAATTGCGTTCAATTTTCAGTTATATAGTCTCAAAATTGCTATAAAACTGTACAAAATTTACTGCATTCTTCTATTGTCTAATTCACAATACCTATTTTATTCACTCGTACGATTCCAATATCATCCTTTCAAATTGTTCTGACCTTACCTGAATATATTGTTTACAACTGGGCGTATAGCTAAGATATATCGAATACCAATACGAAGTACCTCCCATTCTGTAAAGCAGTTAAATTTACAATGAACATACGAACCGTGGACCCATTTCTAAATGCTAAGGCCGCATTAATCTTGCATGTCTTCCACATATGCGATACGAAATATGGCGGTAAAATTAGGGAAGCTGGCATTACAATATTTTAATAACACTAAAAGTTATGAATACGTATGTAATATCTCTTCCATTTAGTAAAAATGATATTCATTGACAATAAACATAAAATATTTTTGATTCGATTGAATTTTAAGGAAAAATTAAAAAAATGACCAAAGTACACATGGATCCTACTAAAATATTTTTGGAAAGCATTCAGAACACTCCGGTAGTATTCTGACATTTTCTCTCATTTTCTTTCTGGTTGGTTTCTCTCTTAATATAACCTAAAATAAAAAAAATGCCTCAGTTTATATTATCACATTACATCAATAAAGTATATGTTATAATTATAAGTATAATACAATATATCATAATGTGAACTTCGAGTAAAAATTCCTTTCAAATCAATTTTACATATCTTAAACATTGATAAGCATCAAATTATATTCGATTTAAGTTACATAAGAGTCTAGACAGGATGCTTTATACATATTTTTTTTTGTGAACAATGAATCTATGAATACCTACATTGATTTATTTTGTGATTACATTTTATTGTCCTTATAATAACTAATAAGCGAGTGTGGCTCAGCGGTTCCAGTGTCTGCTTTTCATCCAGACGTACCCTTTTTTTTTTTTTTTTTCGTGGAGGAAATGCATTTACGCATCCCCGCACTCTCCCCGGGGGGGGCGGCGGGGTATGTCGGGCTCAGAGCTAATGGGACTCCACTACCGACTAAAACCTACCACGATGTCCCTTCACCTCGGCAAGGACGGGTTTCGCGGGCAAGCGAGCAATACTCCTCCGCAATTCCCGTCCCATCCAGACGTACCCTGGTTCGAATCCGCCCTACACCAATGACTTGTATTTTTCAAGTTATGTGTAGATTTGCACTCGCTTAGCGGTGAAGGAAAACATCGTGAGGAAACCGACATGTTTGAGGACCACAATATCCGAGGACATGCGTCTTCCGTGGAAGGACCTGGGCGCCCACCACGATGTATCTGCCCAAGAAAACTCCCCTAACGAATTAATTCTGCGGGGGAGTCACGACCCTCAGTCATGAGAAAATACGACTCAAAGAGAGATAATAACTAAAATTTGTAGTAATACATTTTTAGATTTTTTATCATATTTACAGCCGAAATTCTATAAATAATTATCGCTTTCAGCGATAAGGCCGCCGCTTGTGGCACTAGTTAAGGTGCAATTTGTTCTATGTACTGTTTTTTTAATATGTGTCAACAATAAAGAGTTAATCTATCTATCTATCTAAATTACGCTTTGGCTATTTCAGTGTTATCCAATAGTCTTATCACCACTGCATACCAACAGTTTCTTTCGGAGATAATTATTTTGCCACATAAACGATGATTACTTTACTAAACTTATGTTCTTATTATTAAAACTCATCATTGGCCTTACACTATTTTATATATTTTTTATTTAACACTTTATATGTATATTTATATGTCAAATAAAACTAAATGTCAAACTAACTAAATAACCCACCCCTAATCGTTCCCGGTGCAAATGTGCCCATCAAGCTCGCTGCGTTTCCGTGCTGGATGGCAATAGCCGTAGTCGTAGTTTTATAATTAACATATTCTCAGACAAGAATGTTTTGTGGACACAAACAAAATAAAATACTTATTAAACTCACGTTGTCCTGTGTTAAATTAAAGTAAAATATAGCTTCATTTTACCCATGTTTCAGTGCAGTGCGGCAGACATGCAATTAAAAAGCAAATGGGAGAAGCTGTACTAACAATATTATACTCGTAACACTCACAGCAGCGGAGATTTTCTCTGCAATAATAAAACTAGTGCGGATACGGTTCCGAATATAACGTTTGATTGAGACTAGAGCTTTGGTGATGGTACACTATGTATGTAGAAGAGATAAACTATTTTTATTGACTCGTTTCAGTAAATTACGTGAAAATGATGTTGGAAAACATATTTTTCTCTAAACTTGAAAGGGATTATAGCAAATTTATGTACTTATAATCACGATACTTTAGAATGCAACCTTATGATTGCTTACCATCAGACGAATTATTATGACTGAGTGATACGTATCCTTTATTAGTCTTAAAATCTACAGGGCACATAGAACATGTTTGTTTTAGAATACCGTGCTTAGATACGATCAATTTGTTGGATTAAAGTAGAGATCTATACATATAGATAAAACTCAAAGATGACTGACTGACTGATTGAGTGACTGACTGATATAGTGATCTATCAACGTACAGCTCAAACCACTGGACGGATTGGTCTAAAATTTGGAATGAAGGTAGATGTTATGACGTAAGCATCCGCTAATAAAGGATGTTTGAAAATGCCACTTTTAAAGGGGTGAAATATGAGATGCAAGTTTTCCTTCTTAATGCGAGCGAAGCCGCGAGCACCCACTAGTTTAATATAAAGCTTGCTGGAAATATTGATAAGTGTATGGCGCGTAAAATCAGGCATTATTCCCTTATAAAGACACGAAATCTCTCAATTTTTTAAATGAATAGGTTCGGAATTTCATTCCAATTCTGTTTGGTTAGTGGATATAAAACAGATTGAATGGAACAGTATAAACCTAAAGACTGTCATAAAATGGAAACATCAATTTTACAGTAACGACTTATCCATAAAGCTTGGTTCTTAGCCGTCTTTTGGATTTGGTTTTATTTAGGGTTTTGTCTTATCTAAACTGGTTGATTTAATAAGGTTATATATGAGATAAATTGAAATTTTACGGCCTTATATATGTACGTAGCGAGTCAAGTTTCGTGCAAATATTGCAAAAAAAAAAACAGTAAACCACCGGTCTATATTTTTATCATTTTTGTAGAGCACAAATTACTATCTAGTCGCTTGGTGTGTACCTACCCTAAAATAGAAAATCATTTTCATTTTAGTATCTGCTCCACTTTCGGACATAGTTTCGGTAATGTATGATTTAGATCTATAGTTTTTTAGATGTCAATAGTTTTTCTTTGGACGTAAAATATATTGTGATTTGTATTATTTTTATTTACATTTTTATTTGACTTTAACTGTATATTTTACTGTTTCAGGTAATACCACTGTTTTAAAAGTCTTCAAAATTACTGCAAGAGGTAAATATATTATTTATATAAAAAAAAATTGTATAATTATTTAACTATAAAAATTAAACACGTAGAAATGATAACAAATTAGAAACAAAATGAAATCACAGATTTGAAATGGTATTTTTCAACAAAACATTCTAAAATTAGGCTACGAAATTGCTAATACTATTATTACAAACTGGCTTAAACCATTCATCATAATCCAACCCGCGTCTGCATCCGACTTTACCTGTCATGAATGACTGATGTACGTCGCTAACGGCTGATAATTTCGAGTTTTCTTAACTGGACAATCTTGCAATTTCCCCAAATTTAATGTGATTTAGCTTCTTATTTAAGTAAAGAGGTGATGCAAAACATCGCCGCAATATCTTAAGGTGTACTAAGTTTACTAAACTTAGAATTAAACTTTTGTCAATAGACTTAAGACACCTGAATCGCAATCCTCAAAAACACAATTTTAATTAGGTATTTTTTTGCAGAACAAAAACTACTCCTATTAATCAATGACAAACCAATTATTCTATTTCAAGTTACATCTTAGTGACACTTTTGATTTATTTCTTAGTTAATGGTGTCACTGGTTTACCTACGTTTATACGTTTTTATTAATGATAAATCAATAACTCTATATACATTTAAAAAAACTGATTTAAATTCAGCATTTTCGAGAATTCAATTCATTTCAGATTAAAACAGAGAATAACAACTTCTTAGTAACCTCTTCTTAATAACCTCCTGATTTACCTTCACAACATTATCGTGTTTCGAATGAATTGTTTCGTTATTTCTTTGTACTAAATTGTTGCGTAACTGAACCACACGTAACCTTAAACAAACCGTTATATCTAATCATAATCATCCGTAACAAGAGATCCATGAATAAAACAGCAGCAATGTTCAGACGTTACATACATTGTGATAGAATATTAGCCCGGAGCTGCAAGACACTCGCATATCTCTGTTAACATTGTAATATACATACATATACAAGGTTATTGATTACTTTAGTCTATCAAAATTTATATATATCATAAACTTCTTCTTCTTATCGAATGTGAGTGGCCAACTCTGGTGTCGAGAGATTTCAAACAGCTAATGACCATATATTATACCATCAACGACTTTTATACTTATGTATTTCAAGAAAAATATCTGCTGGTCTGTAAACTTCTCTACATGAAAACTTTCAGAAACATACTCAATCTGTAAATAAGCAATTCAAAAACATGTATTCCAATAATTTCAAAATGCCACATTCAGGTCTTTTAATCATGCGTTTTTTCTTTATTTCTTGCTCATAAAATCTTGAAAATTGAGCAACTACAAAATCTTGATTCGGTACCGCCTTTTTATCTAATGTAATTGTAATAACCGGCCAGCTCTTCCGTCAATAAATATTATTTTTATGTATCAAAACATATTTATTGTTTATATATATTTTTTTGGGACCAATAAGTCCCTCATGAACAGCCTCGAAAAGTCAAGTAAAAAATCGTGCTTAAGTGCTCTGAAAATGCTCCTTATAGCTGTACTTAAAACCTTGAACTTGAGGAAGGAATTCTTTTCTGATATGTTAAATCGGGTCAATGTGAATACATCACTCTGTTGCCACAAAAAAAACAGAGCAATAAACAAATATCCAACTTATCTTTTACCCATATTTTTCTTCTAATTGTATCAGATAGCTTAAGTTTATAAATTTTAAAATGCCGTACTATGATCATTAGTTCAAAACTTTACTATATGATCAGTGTTACATTCATATTCTTTGTATAGCTAAATTATTCCTTATTCTTTGCTAGCCAGGTGACTACCAGTTTTCCATAATATCGGCTTCTAAGGTAGAATGCGTGAATTATTTATAACAAGGTATTGTGCCACGCCACGAGGGGAAGGAAGGTAAAGTCCGTATGGAGGTTATAATGAAAGTGTATAAATAGTCCATAATTTAGTACACGTATTGGACATTTTAATAATATTTCCGGAATATTGTAAGGCTAGTCCTTGGAGTATTTTGTTAATTGATTTTAGTAGTCTTTTCAGTAGAACAAAATTTCTAACGTTGGCACTTTAAAAATTGTGTGTATAATGCAATAATGTACCTTGTGCGATCAAGGTACTTTTTCATATGTTTAAGAGTGTTGTAAACAAATAATAATTGGTACTTTTATACGAATATATAGGATAAAGTGCTCGTGGCTTCGCTCGCATTAAGAAGTAAAACTTGCATCCTGAAATAGGGGATGTCCCCTTTAATGGTATTTCCAAAAATCTTATTATTTCTTAGCGGATGCTTTCGTCATAACATATATGTACCTGCATGCCAAATTTCAGCCTGATCCGTCCAGTGGTTTGGGCTGTGCGTTGATAGATCACTATGCCAGTCAGGCATTCAGTCACCTTTGAGTTTTATCTATTTAGATAATTGAAAATTAAAATCATTTGTCAAATTTATGAAAAGGTTCCCTAATAGACCTACTTAAGAAACGAAAAGCTTTCATTTATTTACTTTGTTTACCTAAGAAATGTAAAATTATACGAATGTATCGTTCAGACTATTTACTTAGGGTATGTCTGTATTTTTTGCTAAAAAGAAAACATTCATAATTGTTCATATCGAAAACCTTTTTGATGTACACTTAAAAGCATTTTACTTTAAGCAAGCTGTAGATAAATAATCTTGCTATAATATTTTTGAGTTACTACAATGCTTTCGTATACCCATTTAAGTTAGTCAACAATTGGAATGGAAATCAGTTACCTACTATTAAAATTATAAATCCATGTGAAATTGAATGAAATAGATGAAACATTAGGTGATGAAAAAATTATTATCTTTTTCTAAATCCTAAATCACGTGTATATTACGTATAAAACAATTTAAATAGTGATCACAAAATAGCAACACCAACCATCTTTAAACTGGGGATAAAATATTGATTAGAATTTATTTATAAAAGAAATAGATATTTCGAAGATTTTCTGAGTGCCCCTTTTTGTAGTAGTTAGAAGTAGTATGTTTAGTTTTTCTCCCCTTGTTTTTATATTTTACTAATGTAAATAAAGCTTAATTCAGTGATAAAGAAATAGTAATTCAGTTGAATGGAAACGTCCTTCTTTCTTGACATTCAGTTGAATGGGAACATCCTTCTTTTAAGACCGGTTAAAAATGAGTTGTAAAAAATTTAAACATGTAATTATTTACTTGCTTTACAATATAACACATCACATAGCTCCATACTCTAAGTGTGTTTTATGTCATAAGACACTTGTTACACGAAGCTCCGCTAGACTTGATTTACCGCTTTATTCTTCACCTGAATATTTCCAGCGTCAAATTGAGGAATGAGAGCCGTAAATGGTGCGCGAAATAAAGTAATGTTTCCGGAATTTTGTTTATGGTTTCCTTTCTTTGGTTGAAGGCCATGGGTGTCGTTATAAAAGTTGTGTAACTGTGGATTAAAAATTAAAGGGCTCTGATTCGAATAGGGCGTACGTACACATTATGCGTAAATAAAGTACAATATCAGTATTGTATTCGGTACAGTTTTTCTTTGTGCTCAGTCGATCAATATTGCTTTATTGTATAGCAGTTTAGTAAATACATACTTGGCTTTTTAGGTGTTTTTTCTTGAATTGATTCAAGCGTGTACCACACACACATAATTAAACATATTATATACATATATCAGCTGCATTGATGCTTAGAATCATGATGATTTTAACCAGGCTAGATTTTTGTATAAAATTGTGTTTAATTTTTAATTTCTGTTAATTTCCCAATAAAAAAGTAAAAAACAGACATGAAAAATTCGCACAAAGCAACTTCAACCATATTTTAGTAAACAAGAACAAAATTATACGGATATTTGGATCATACACAATACCGCTCAAATGTAAGGTTCTACAAAAGGTCCAAATTGGTCCAAGTTTCATTGTGCTGACTGGTCCCACAGATGTTACCTCCCATTGAACGATATTATAGCTAATAGACCCCACATATTGGTTTAAAAATTCCTGAAACCGCCAAATAAGTTTTAATACTCGTCCATAGCTTCAAATATCATGCGATACTTGTACATGGCTAGTTCTTTCGTCACTACGGATACGCAATAGGCTATACTGTCGATTGAACCCGTTTTTTTTTACTTTGGATAGGTTTGCGTTTGACTACAGCCTGCCTGATGTAAAGCATTGCGGCAGCCTAGGGTGTAACACGCTTACCTAGAAGATACCTATTGACTCTAGATTACGTAATCGATTACTATACATTTTTTGTGTTGGAACGGTTGTTAATGTCCCACGGTGATATTGCATTAAATTGGGATACAACTTAGGTAACCTCTATGTAAATCCTAGCTCAAATTTATTTAAGAAAAAAATATCACCCGAATTTGTCTAGCTGTTTAAGCGTGAACAAGAAACAAAAATGAACAATAGAACAATTAAAAAATCGTTTAAGATGTAAGTGCGAGGTGTGAATTAATAGTAAGGAGTCTGAGATATTTTGTCGATGATCCAAGGCTTTGTATTATGTTTTCTATAGCATGGTAATTTTTCGCATTCAAGCAGGCTTGAGCCAACAAGCTAAGATTTCTATACGTTAATATTGGTGCTTATTTAGGATGTACACCTTTGTAAGTTAGGTACTCAGCTACAGAGCTGTAATTTGTGAGATTTTTATTTTAGAAAAAAAGAATGAACAGGCATTTCTTTAAGTATGATAGAAAACTAATAGCGTTGAATAGGACAGTATTAATGTTAGTAACATGGCGTTGAATATTTGTTGAGTTCAACAGATTAATGAAAACACTATCACAAAAAAAGGGTTTTGCAGCATCAAATACAATTTAAAGTTCAAATAAATTTCGAAATAATTTGGTTCTATACATAGCCTTAAAAATACTTTAAAATAGAAAAGTTTGTATCCAGTTTTATTTACAATAAGTATGTACAAGCATGCACAACATTGCTTTAAAACGCATTTAGTGACAAAGTTACCCTATAAAAACAGCCGTAGTGCAAGTTGATTAAAGTGGAAAGCCATTACGATTTTGCCAATAGACAAATAACTAAAATTTGCTCCACGTTTTCGGAAAGGCAATTAGACAAACATGATGGTTTATATGATCCCAATTTTGAGTGATGTTTCCTGTGCTATTACTGTGCTATGAAAGTTAAAACAACACTGCATTTTGAGTGTTATGTCAATGTATTTGGGCAGTTTTGCTTTGTATTTGACTTTGACTTAGGCCACTGTGAATGTGGTAGATTTAGGAATAGATGGATGGCATGTAATAGCGACATAGGAACGAACATGTGACTTATGAGTGAGTAAATTGTAGTACAGTTGTTTTTTTTTAATAAAAATTAAAAATATATATATTTCGGGACATTTAACACAGCGCCATCTAGCCCCACACTAAGCAAACGCTTGTGTCGTAGGTACTAGATTACGGATATAATACTTATATAAGTACTTCTTTTTGTATATACTTATGATACATAGAAACGACCAGACACAACACAAGCGGAATATTTGTTTGGCTTGCAAAAAACATGATATTTCGTTATATATCCATCTTATAAAATATATTTTTAGTCGTCAGTAATACTTATACTAACAGAACTTTTAATTACATTTTTTTTTCCGACAAAAATTAGCTAACGAATGTCATAATAAATATCCAAGTTTAAAGTGTAAAGCTATTACTTGCCTTAGCATTTAAAACCCAGAAGTTTAATGCATCTTCAGAGATATGTAAGATCCTATTTCATGTAACAAACTTGCCCAAAGCTCGCTCCCGAAAATGTTTCATACAACTTTATGCTGACCGAAGCTTTCAAAGTTTTACCCTCCGAGGAATAATCATTGGGCAAACTTCTGGAGGAAATATATCGACCTCATGTTATAATTATGAAAGCTCCACTGTGTTAAGCTTCATTAAGCCCTGGCAAGTTATTGAAATACTATTTAAAGATGTTAGAACAAGTTTTGGTTATTGGTATCAGGTATAGGTACTTAATTTTATTTTAAGGAAACATCTTATTTTATTTTATGTATAGCTTTTACATTTTAATATTACAAAATGACATATTTATTTAGTTACTTTTATCAGAAAGTTAATAAGTCTCTTATTAACTTTGCATTTGTAATGTATACCTATGCTTCAGATAGTTATTGATGTTTATCTCCTGAATTTTAATAATTATTTCTATTGTGAATCATTTTACAGTAAAAAACTTTATTGTTTTAAAATCATAAATTATGTTTATAAAATAGCGAACGTCTATTAAAAACGTAAATTTTCATAAGCAAAAAAAACGTGTAGTTAATAAACAAAACTTTTATTGTAGCATAATATTTAAATATCCAAAAGTAAAGGTTAAACTCGAGCTAAACATTTTACGACGCAACTAATCTGTAATTAGTCGCGCAAATTTTATGATCCAGAAACCAATAAACAGGAAATTGTGTTGGAAATTGTTTGTGCGTTAAAGTCTGTAGAGTTTAATGTTTGATAGAGATATTTTACTTGAATACTTTTTGTATTCGATAATTGATAACCATAGAGATAAAAAAATTATACAAAAAATATGTATTGATACTATAAGATTGCAACATTCATATATATGTATATATATTAAAGTATATCAAAGATATGATATACAGATTGCAATATCTCTTCAAATTAAATCTAACACATTTATATCCAGTGGACGCTAGCGGCTTCGCTCGCATAATTTCAGGATCAAAGTAGCCTTTGACACTTCTAAAACCTCACACTACAAATAAAAAAATCATGGAAATCCATTAATCCGTTACGAGCGTTTTAATTAACAGACAAACAGATAAACAGACAAAATTTCTAAACACTACTGAAACGTGTTCTCTTATGGATTTAAACTTTACTCAAACATTGTTTTTTCTAACATCTTCTATGTTCAAATTGTGAACTTCTGTAGCTTTATTATATGTATAGATAGATTTAGATAAAATTTTACAAACTTAATGGTCAATAAATATAAGAAGTCATAAACCCATGTCAGAGGCCCTTAGGGCGGCTTGATAAACTCTCGACACGAGAGTTGGCCACTCTCATTCGATAAGAAGAAGATCCAAGAATTCAGAAGATCAAAGAAAGATCAGGTCACGATCTTCTGTTATGAGGAACATAAAGATAAACAATAAGATACAATAAGTCTGCCGTTGAAATTTCCTCGCTACTAACATTTCGAATATATAAACGAGGCTCCGTTTAGAATTATTACAAATTCCTGTCAAAATATGTGAAGGATCGGAAGTTTACTGAAATCTCTTCTCGCTATTAGATAGAGGTTCGATAGGGTTGACGAAATGTCTAACGCCATTCCTTCGACTGCCCAATTCCATCGGATTCAAAAAGAAAATGCGATTACCCTATTTTCAGAGCAACGAAACGTAAAATTGGAATGGACACAAGACGTCTTGTCGGAACTTTATAGTAAATATTGAATGGGTCAAACGGAATCATTCTGTAAGTTGTGGTAATAAGGCTTAATACCCTGTGGCTGGGCCTAATTAGAAATCCATTATGGCTCTCTCCAGGGCTCTAATGAGTTAGAATTATTGATAAGTGTAACTGCTTTCTAGTGTTCAGCTATTATCCGTTTTTCTTCGTAAATGTTGGTGAAATATTTATGAAAGGTTCGGAATAGAAATGTGTAGGTTGTTTAGGGCAAGCTTTATAGGTAGGTACGTAGTTACTATTCTTAGTTCTGAGTAATCGGTATTTTGATGTTTCGTTCAACATAGTTAAATACTATTGATTTAGCTAGATAAATATATCCATTATACAGAATAAAAATACATGGATATACTCTTTATTGTAACACACATTGACAAAATAATAAAAGACAAACAGAAACACAAAAGACTTTAAAAATAGTGCCACAACTGGCGGCCTTATCGCTAATAGCGATTTCTTCCAGGCAACCGTAGGATGGACAGGAGTCGAAAGAAATATAAAGGATGGGGTGTTCAAAAAAGAGAAAATATGTACAAACAATAAAATATTCAATATTATATATATAACAACAAATAACACATATTACATATAAGTGCAAATAACTATAAATAAAATAATGAAAATAATAATGTTTCAAAGAAAAAAATAACGAAAGCTAGCTTTGAAACAAAATTTTACTGCTTCGATAACTTATATATACTTTAATTTTAAATTATGTATATATTATTGCTATACTTAATTTACCTTTGTTGTTTTATTTTTATTCAAATAGCAACTTGTAGGTACACTATTAATTACATTTTAAATAATGAATACGTTAACCAACAAAATTATGTCGTTAAAACCATATCATTATTATTCATGCATGAATCAATTAGCACAAATTAATATTCTGCCAGATTGACGCATGAGCACACATTCTTCATTCATTTTATTCATAAGATTTCATCCCACCTCGGCCGCTTTGTTATGAGCAAATCAATCGAAGCCATTGTCCTATTGCAATACATTGTAGTCCCTGCTTTGAATTAACTAGTAGCTTATTGATTTACCATTTTCAGCTGTATTTTGTTGACTATAAGGTTGAAAAGTTATTTTTAATATAATGAAACATTCAGGCATCAAATGTTTCATTTCCATTTTATTGGATGGTCGTTCAAAGATAACAGAGAGAATGGTGGCGCTGAAATATTGCCTGAAAATGTGTCCTTTTTATACTCTGTCATTGGTGACTGATGCATTAATATAGGCTTCACAGGGTAATATACTATTTTGGAATTTAATGAAATATTATAGTAAATTAAAAAAAAAAACAAATTTCTACGTGCTATCAAAAAAATATATTTTTAGCTATTTAATCGAGTTAAGCATAATTAAATCAATCAAAACAAAGTAAGATTTCTAATCCTATTAGCTGATTATGATATCAGTAGATATTATGGATGACAAACTAAAGATCTAGGTTTTAAAATATCAGGTATGCGTCAGTCGTTACAACTTGCAAAATTTGTTGTAACATCATCCAGGCAGGCAATGCTTTTAAAAGTTGTTTTGGGAAGTTTTCCGATACAGACGAAGTTTGAAGGAAATATAGGTATTGTTATAGGCTGTATATATAGTCGTAGGTTTTCTATTTATGAGTGAAGATACAATGTTGATACATATTATTTCATGCATGAATAAATATGTTAACTTAATTGAAAAAATGTTATAAACAGTAATAAAGTGTGACTAAATCAATATGTCTTGATTTGAAGAACTGAGTGTTTGTAGTATTTTATTAATTTGCCACGCAAATAATCTTAGAATGCTTAGTAAGAATTTTATCGGTGAATATAAACTTATTCAAAAAAAAATCGAGACAAAACTAATATTCATCAAATCGATGGTTGAATTATGATTATTTTATGAGTAAGGCGGTAAGTGACTAGATATTAAGCCGTTTAAAGCAATTTCCACTTTATTTAAACGCTTCCCTTACTTTTTATCTAATCACAAGTTATTTTCCTTTATCACGAACCATTCGTTTTGCGTGAACAAAGTTAAATCACGCCAGGGAACGATTTCTCTCGAGCTGTAGATAAAAAGGCAATTTAAAACAACCAAGCACTCCATTTACGAACTGTCAATTATACAAGAAACCGAAATCTCTGCCTGATAGCCAATTTCCTAAGATCTTCGATATGTTCAATCATTGATGGACGAAAGGTACCGTAAAAAGAAGGGAGGAAATTTTGCAGCTCACTTCAGATTGAACGGTCTTTTGATCGATTTCTACGAAAATAAGGTTCATCAATTTTATGTGTATATTTGATGTTTGATGTGATATCGTTTGAATAAATAAATAAATAAATATTCCGGGACATTGCACACAGCGCCATCTGGCCCCACACTATGCAAACGCTTATATCGTGGGTACTAGATAACGGATATAATACTTATATACTTTTCTTTTGTAAATACATACATATTATACATACAAACGACCAGACTCAACACAAGTTATTATACATTTTAAAGTTTATAAATACTTGTGAATATGATAAACATTGTAATTGAGTATATAGTTTCTTTAACTACCAAGTAAAAAGGTACCTACATATATGATAAAACATCGTTAGTGTGTCAAAGTGATTATTATATATAATACTAGTGGACGCCCGCGGCTTTGCTCGCATTATTTCGGGATAAAAAGTAGCCTATGATACTTCATACTACATGAGGTCCTGGAGTTTTTTAAACTAAACCAGGTTTGCACTTGACCATAAATATTTTGCCTGATGATAGCAATAGCTATGGTCAAAGATGGAGCGTGCTTACCCAATGAGAACCAGCTCACTCTCGCTTTGAAGATTGTAAGATTATGGTTCGTGGGAAACAGGGAGTCTGGCAGTACCTACTTAGGTATATACCAAAAATAACGAAGAATCCGTTTCTGCGTGATGAGCGTTTAAATAAACAGACAACAATCCTATATTTTATTTTACATTATCTTCAATGTTCCGACTTTCCGCCCTGTTTAGTTTTTTTAATAAAACTTTATTTACAATAATGAAATATAAAAACAAGGGAAGAAAAACTAAACATACTACTTCTAACAACTACAAAAAAGGGCACTTAGAAAATCTTTAGAAAAGCCCAAAGATAATCTAAATGCTCCAGCCCACTACCAGAGGGCAGCGTGCCCAGCATACTGGCCGCATTACCACGCTGGATGGCAATGCTGATACGTTGAGCCAGAAAAAGGCCAGCATTTTGGTCATGCTGTAGCTTTATTATATGTATAAAAAAGATAAATTATAAATTTTATCTGCTTTAACTTACCTACTTGAGATGTAACTTACGTGATAACATAACCTTGGAATCCATTTAATGGTTTACGAGTTTTGTGTAAAAATTAGTAACTAAGTTATCACGTCAACTTAGGTTTGTATTTTTAACTTACAGTGTAGTTGCCGTGTAACAATTATATTATTATTTTAAATGTGATTCGACAAGTACTAGGTAGGTAAGTATCAATAATATTGAAAAACCATTTTTATAATTTAATCATTTGCTTTGTATTAAAAACGATCACTGTTGATAAAATAAATTTTGACTATAAATAAAACTCCACTTGGTGCTGATTAAAATATGAATCACTTTTTTATCACATGTTCTTTGTAACTTCGTGACGGTTATCATTAAAAAATGATGAAATCGCAAGTAAATAATATTTTCAAAATATCTATTTACGATTGATTATACTTCATATTTGTATTAAAATAAAGTTTCTTTTGTTTTTCATTCATCGTTTTTAAGTAAAACAGCTGTAACTAGCGTTGCCCCGCGGTGTTACTTTCGTTGATCTTAATAAATTTCTTCCTTATTAGTGAAATAAATGAGGGCTTTATATTAAAACGGTTAACCTATTTACTTGTTTGGTAAAAACTAACTTAAGTAATTGATCTGTAGTATTTAACATTTGATTAACCTAAAATAGCCGGTTTTCATAACTGTTACTCTTTATGTTTTTTTTTAAATGAATGGGTTTGCACTTGACTGTAATTCGCCTGATGGTAAGCAATCATTACGGTCTAGGATGGAACGTGCTTACCCAGTAAGAACCGATTCACTCTCGCTTTGAAGATAAATACACGCTCCAACTTAGGCCATAGCCTTACTTGCTATCCGGTAAACTATGGTCAAGTAACTATAACGTTGCTTACCATCAGGCAAGTTGTAGTCAAGCGTAAGCCTATATCTAGTAAAAAAAAAGTGCAAACCCATTCAAGTTAAAAAAAAATTGGTTCTGAGTAGAAGCATCATAAAGCAAGCAAATACCATGTCACTAACCAGGCAAAAACACAGGCGCCGCTTAGAAGGTCGTAACTTTAATTAAATTACTCCGTTAGGGCGCCAGCTAAGTAAATTAAAATGCTGAGCGCGTCAATACTTTGATCATAGACAAAGTTACTCAAAGACACCCTTATAAAGTGCCCGCAAGACAACACAGCGTGTAGATGGTGTACAGCGGCAGCGGTGGTCTTTTGGCCAGCACTTTTTATTTCGATTGATATTTTTTTTACATGATATAGGGTCACGCTTGACTACAACTTGCCTGATGTGAAGCAACATTATATCATGTGTACAATGTGAACATGCCTACCATCAGGCGAATTACGACTGAGCGCAAACCCATTCCTTGTTTTAAAAAATGGGTAAAAAACAAAGTGGAATAAGGTACAGATAAAAAAGAATTTATAAGACACAAGAGACTACTTCACGGGTCCATACATCTTTTTAAAAAATTATTCCACTAACTACTATAATACGAGTATGTTTATTAGATTTATTAGCATTCGGTTATCTTACGCCTCTTCAACATCTATCATATTTGGTTAGAACTGTAAATTCCTTCAGGTTTGCCTTAACTGAAATATCTAGGCGGGAAAAAGTGACGTATGCCCATTTTCCGATTCCAAACTAATTGGCCTTATACCAAAACAAGCGATAAATTGGGATAATATTTTAGGGCTTTAATGAGACGCAAAAAAGAAGAAACAACAACCAAACAGTAAATTCACAACTTTTCTTCTTCTTATCGAATGAGAGTGGCCAACTCTGGTGTCGAGAGTTTATCAAGCCGCCCTAAGGGCCTCTGACATGGCTTAACGACTACCACACTAGACAACAGCCGGGACCTACAATCTATTTAATTCATGGGTAAGATGACACGTCATCTGACCCACGGAAGCGCCCAAAATGGAGTGCTACTTTTCGGTCACCCATCCAAGGACTGAAACTCAACTCTTCTAAAATGACATGTTATGTGTTGCCAGAATGATTAGACGTCTATTGATTGTGATGTTATTGACTTCGACCTACATGTACAGCTGTTTCTTTGTTTTTATTATTAACCTTGTAACGGTTAAGTTATCCTTTTGTTTCAAAGCTTTAGAAAACAAGGTATGGATATTTCTTTCGTATTCTGGTTTGTCATTATAAAAATAACTAACATTTTTGGAAAGTATTCTGGGCGGTAAAAAATCGGGCTAATCTTTTAGAGTTTTTTTATTGTGGCACAAAATTGTTTAGCTGAATATTATATTTTTAACCTACTTCAAAAGAAGGAGGTTCCAATATTCCTAGTAGTTTTTTCAATAAAACTATAGATTATCATCATTACACCCTAGGCTGCAGCAATGCTTAACATCAGTCAGGCTGTAGTCAAACGTAAACCTATCCCACGTAAAAAAAGGTTATTAACGTTTTACATTAAAATATCTAATTAACAATAGCGAACATTTAGCCTAACGACTCTGTCTGTTTTGTTAAATCACTTTTGTTCGCCTGACAAATTTATTTATTTAGGTGTTGTTACCGCTGTTTAGTGATAATTTCGTTAATTATGTTTGGCCCTCTTTCCTACCCATTTACTGAGTTTAAAATAATTTCACTAACCTATACCAATACAAAGAAGATAACGTTATTTTGTTAGGTGCCGCGAAATGTAAGGAAAAGTCAGATCGAGTTACGACGAATTGAAAAGTTTTCGTGTCGTCTTTTTGTTTAGTCTCGCCGGAAAATCCCGGAAAAGAAGCCTTATAAAATATACAAGGCACCAAGGGATTTGCCGTAGACATATTTTCTTGAACTGTTCAGTATGTTTATGTCTACAAAGAGAAGTAGGTACTTTTGCGTTTAATTGCCAAGTAGATACTCGTTTTAGATGATACTACAAGCGTATAGTACAATAAAAGCATTTTTGTGTTATGACAAAAGTTGTCAATACAGAATTAAATTAGTTAATCTAATTTCGTATAACCTATGTAATGTTGTACAAAATTAATTAGTTAATCTAATATGGACAAAAAAAAGCATTAAGTCCGCTTGCAGAATGACTCTCAGACCCAATTTAGTCGTATTTTGGTAATTAGTATGTCTCTAAATTGGTTTGATAATAATTCTCATTCTGTAAGTGGGCCTTAAAATTGTTTCTGTAATTTATTTCAACGATAAGATTTTTTTTCTGATGAGAGAAAACTTAGATTAAATCAAAGTAATCTGTACAGTACAAGAGAGAGTGAGATAAAATCGTCAGGTTGGAGAATCGTTTGCGTTCGTAATTGGATACCTTGTTTGCGCATTTTATTACGTTTGAGGATGGAATTAGTTAGCTTAAGTGAGCGTCTCTCTCGGCGTTCTATTTGTACCTCGGTCAAACATAGGTGATTTTTGACGTGAGACTAATTGATAAATTTGTCTTAATCTAAATTAATTATTTGGTTGTAAATGTAAAAAGTTAAGTACCTACTTAAATAATTAACAAATCAGTTGTCCTTGTTAGAAGTTCTAACTTCTAAATTGCCCGTTTTACTGAAGCCACTTATATGTATCGGAACCTGTATAGATGTTTAGAAAACAGGCAGTTCCGACACTCACTTTATCAGAGTTATCAACCAACATAAATAAAATTAAAGTCTCAATAAATATTAAGTAGGTATAATATTCATGTAATTATTTTTTAACAAAATCCACCGGCGACCATTTCACAGTACATCAGTACTGTGAAATGGTCGCCGAAAACACTAATTTATTCTAAGACGGAGGGCCGTTACGAGATTTCGCACCATGAATGTCAAATTCGACTGAGTGACTAAATTAGGGTAATTTTGTTTTTACTGCGCTTCTAGGCATCTCTTCCTAGTTTACTTTATCGTCAATTTTGGGTCTCGCTTTAAGAGTTTATAGAGGAAAGTGGTAGATGATGCCCTAATCAACGTTTGCGGAAACCTTTTGACTCTAAATGGGAAGATTTGCCTTTAAAATGGGACGTTTTAAAGCTTTTACTAGGGACATCTGTAGGTATTTATACGATGTTAGCAAACAGACAGAATGTTGCATACAAATAAATGATACAGAGTTTGTAAAATATTTCTTTGTTGTTCGATACTATTTTTGTGTGTCATGAATTTTGATTTGCCGAGTTTCGATATGTCGATGTGGTATTTGGATATACTTTAGACAGTTCCTAGACTAAAAGATATTTGATGTATAAAATTTTTTTGTCAATGCTGCTTTTATTTATGGGTACAATGTATGATGTCTTATCATATAAGAACGATGCTTATTGTCTTAATGAAAGTCATTTAGTTTATCGGTCATTTTTATATACCTACCAACATGTAGGTATAGATAAGCAATGAGATTAACGTAAGATTAGGATGCGTTACAGATTTCTTGTTATTGTTATTAATCTATGAATTTATTATTTATTAAAATATTATTTATTAAAATATTATTTACTATTTATTTATTTATTCTATCTTTAGGCTTTTCTAAAGATTTTCTAAGTGCCCCTTTTTGTAGTAGTTAGAAGTAGTATGTTTAGTTTTCCTTCACTTGTTTTTATATTTTATTATTGTAAATAAATACTTTATCTATGAATATAAAAGATATGATGGTTTATATCTGTAGAAAGATTTACTTCCTTTGTCTATATAGACATTCATTGTCATTTATATTTGTAGCAAAATGCCTATCTAAGAAGTAAATATAAATTTTAACGTTTTTACTACGTTTGAAATCAAACGTACATAGTATAAAACGTGTCGTAGTAAAAACAAACTCGCATTTACACACTTTCCTGTTCAAAATGATTTAACAATACATACTATTATTACTTTTTCATAATGTATAATTTGTTGCCTGGTACCTAACGGTGAGTACTGACAGCCTCGCTTGAGAGCTTATTCAAATAGTACATACTCATCCTTCTTTCTTTCTTTCTTGAGTCGGATTTGCATGACTGAGGGTCGTGACTCCCCCGCAGAATTAATTTGTTAGGGGAGTTTTCTTGGGCAGATACATTGTGGTGGGCGCCCAGGTCCTTCTACGGAAGACATAATATGTCCTCGGATATTGTAGTCCTCAAACGTGTCGGTTTCCTCACGATGTTTTCCTTCACCGCTAAGCGAGTGCAAATCCACACATAACTTGAATATACAAGTGATTGGTGTAGGGCCGGATTCGAACCAGTGTGCGTCTGAACTTAAAGCAGACACTGGAACCGCTGAGTCACACTCACCCTTAGGCCACACTATTTGCTTGTACAGGTTTTTTTAGGCAATCTAGTGGTCAAAGTAGACAAGCGTCTATAAATTGTAAAATAAAAACTATTTATCAGACGAAAAAAGCAACAAATCTAGTACGCTCCATATTATTAGCTGAAAGTTTATGTATCCTTACTCACGTAGTTATGACAAAGTTATAAAAGAATTTCCGTCATACGAGCTTTTACGACGACGTAGCGGTACTAAATTATGAGCTGTAAAATAGCCATATGTCCATATTTCCCCTGGGAAAGAGCACACTGTACATTTAGAAAGCTGAAAATAATATGGCGGTCATCTAAATTGGATGTTCGTGGCAATATTTTCTTTAACAACTTTTTAATTGCTAGCCTGGAAAAAATAATAATAAATACTCACTTTATCAAACTATAAGTAAATGGATGTTGTCATTTCTATTATATATATTTGTCAACAAAACTATTAAAGTCACCCCAGCTGCACCTGAAGCGGGATTGACAAATTATCCGTAAAATGTTTTTGCGAATACTCGTTTTTTTAGATGACATAATTATTATGTTATAGTATATTAATGTGTGGATATTGATTCCTAAAAGAAGAAAACACGTTTTTTGATGAATTAAACAATTTTATATCAACAATGCAATAGGAAAATTCAACACAATCTTTTTTGATACAACGAAAATATTACAGTACATACAATGACTTTTCAAAAACCCATCACACTTTTCTATTTCTTTCTCTTCATCATAGTTTTAATAGCGTGGCTGAATCGAAAAACTTTTTACGAGGGACTTCTCAACCCTTTCTCAAGTAACATAATCAGCTGTAGGTATTTCAAAAAGGATCTATTGCATGGAAACGGATGTAGTAGCTGTAAAAGAAAAAGGTCAAACAGTTAAGTATTTATAGATTTTGATAGTGAAATACATACGTTTGCACAATATTTGTACACAATATATAATTCACATATTTTTAAAGTCATCAATAGCGTGTGCATGGTAAAGTTGATCTTATCAATAACATATAACAGAATGTCAGCATAGTTTGTATCATCTTCAATTTGGAGGCACCAATTCGTTTGATTTGGTAGATTATCGATTTTTAAATAGAGCATCTGCAATTGGACCTATGCCATCCAAAAGGAATACATTATTATTCATTATCAGGAGTAAAAAAACGCAACAGATTCGCTTGTACGGAAATAAACACAAACATTTATGTACTTTAACAGTAATGTTATATCTATTGGTTTATCACGGCTAGATGAGTACATCCTGGTGATTGATTTGTGTGATAAGAATAATTTTTTATCAATGTATTTATGCATAAAATGACACGTGGAATTTATCCATGTTATTAAAACTGTGTCATCAAAGCTGTTAACACAAATAAAATAAGACAGTTCGTTTAAATAAATAATTAAAATATTTGAAATGATTACGTGGGTAATCGTTGTGTGTTGTGTTATAGTAGTGTACAAATACTTTTCAAGAAATTTTGATTACTGGAAAAAAAGAGGAGTGAAACATGAGAAACCAACATGGCTCTTTGGAAACAACATCAAAGGATATTTCTTACAACAGAGCATGACCCAAACTGGAGTTGCAGCATATCACAAATTTCCGCAAGAGAGAGTTGTTGGATTTTTTCGTTCGGTCACTCCAGAACTTGTTATCAGAGATCCTGAAATAGCAAAACGCATCCTTATTACGGATTTTAGTAGCTTCTTTTACCGTGGCTTTCTGCCACATAAAAAAGAGTTTGAGCCAATGATGAGAAATCTGTTCTTCGTGGAAGGTGACCTGTGGAGACTGCTAAGACAGCGCATGACTCCTGCGTTCACAAGTGGCAAGCTAAAGGCCATGTTCCCATTGATCGTGGAGCGCGCGGAGCGTCTTCAGGGCAGAGCACTCGCTGCTGCAGCTGAGGGCCGGCCGCTAGACGCGCGGGACCTGATGGCGCGCTACACTACTGACTTCATCGGCGCGTGTGGCTTCGGGCTCGACGCAGACTCACTCAATGATGAAAACTCAGAATTCAGAAAACTTGGAGTCAAAATATTCCAAGCCAGTAGAATTATAGATGCGGTCAAATTTATGTTGATGGAAGCGTTTCCAGACGTTCAACTATTTAAAAAGTTTCACTTCTTTGACAGTGTTGAGAAAGATGTAAACAACCTTGTTGAAACCATATTGCTTCAAAAAAACTATCAACCTTCAGGACGAAATGATTTCATTGACCTGATGCTTCAGTGTCAAAAGAAAGGGGAGATGGTTACAGAGTCTTTGATAAATTTCAAGCTTGATGGTAGTCCAGAGATAACAAAAGCTGAATTGACTAAAGGACTGATTGCTGCACAAGTCTTTATATTCTTTGCAGCTGGCTTTGAAACATCATCATCTGCCACTAGTTTCACTCTGCACCAGCTTGCTTATCATCCCGAAGTTCAGCAAAAAGTCCAAGAAGATATTGATCGAGTACTAGAAAAGTATAATGGAGAACTTAGTTATGATGCTATCAAAGAAATGACTTACCTCGACTGGACATTTAAAGAAGGCATGCGGATGTTTCCGTCTCTCGGATTTTTGTACCGAGAATGCGCGCGTAAGTACACATTTGAAGACTTGGGTTTTTCAATTGATGAAGGTGTGACTGTGATGATTCCTCTCCAAGCCATGCACAACGACCCTGAATATTTTCCAGAGCCGGAAATATTTCGTCCGGAAAGATTTGACCCTAACTGCTATAACGCAGAAGTAAACAAATTCGTATACATGCCTTTTGGAGATGGTCCACGTTCTTGTATTGGTAAGCATCTTTTGTATTTTGTGAGAGAATCTGTGGTATGAAATATTACTATTATGGTGATGTATATAAACGATTGTGGAAATTTTACAGGTGCCAGATTAGGTCAGATGCAATCTCTGGCTGGGCTTGCAGCTGTGCTGTCAAAATTGACAGTTGAACCAGCTCCGAACACATTACGCCACCCGATTGTGGAACCCAAGTCTGATATAGTACAGTCAATACGAGGAGGACTTCCTTTAATTTTTAAAGAAAGAAATAAAAAAAATAAAAAATTATCGGGGCATTGCACACAAAAAATAATACGCTGTAAAGGAGATAATAATAATCGGAAAATCGATAATGTTTAATGTTGTTGATAACAATCCTGAAAAATATTTTGCAATTTTTCGATGCATTCAACTAAAAATCCATCCATTTGTGCAACAAGGCGATGTGTGATATTGTGGTCAAAAATATAAACAATATGTTTTTGTTTTTTTTTAAGGAAAAAGTGTTCATTTCAACAGGCGTTAGGAAATTTTATTTTACGTTCTATTGATTTATAAATTTAAAAAAAAAACATATTCCTAATGCATTCAATAAATTGAAAATTACGATGTTATAATGTCTTACTAAAACAAAAGGTTTTTACGCCCTTTCATTTCAGTTTTAACTGATACAGGGACATAATTTGCGTTATGTAAATATTATAAATACCGAGCACGTGCTTAATTTCGTCTTAATTATATCTGATTAAGTCTCGTCTAGATTATTTTGGTAGATTATTTTTTATGTAATATGCTATACTATTTTACCGGGAGGCACTAATAGCGCGCATCCCAAACGTTAGCCCCGCGCCCCGTCCCCCCGCTAGAGAGCGCATGCGACGCTCCGCGAGAATTAAAGAAAAACAGTCGCACGGGGACTAGTGAGCGCGCCGCCGCGCCGCCTGCGCTCTCCGCGGCTCGCAGTAATATTATAATTTGTACCTAAATCTTTGTGCCTATGAAACGCACGGACTGTACTGTTTATTGTTTATTGAGACGCTTCCAAAAAATAAATTTTTGTAGTGGGACCCGGTGTCTTTTCTTTTTTTATCATCGACGCCCCGCTATACACTCATATATCTATTTAGTAGACATTAGAAGTTACGCAAAAAGGATTTAGAACTGTATATACTCTTAGATATAATTTGCGTGTACTTTATACCTTTGCAGACCTCGGTTTTACGATAGATGAAGGAATGAAAATTATGATTCAACTATAATATATTCGACTGGCCTGTTAGCTTAGTTGGTAGTGGCTCTGCCTTCTAATCTAGGGGTTGCGGGTTCGATTCCCGCGTGACACAAGTATTTATGCATTTTAAAAATGTATAATTACTTGTGTTGAGTCTGGTCGTTTGTATGTGTAATAAGTATGTATTTACAAAAGAAAAGTATATAAGTATTATATCCGTTACCTAGTACCCACGACACAAGCGTTTGCTTAGTGTGGGGCTAGATGGCGCTGTGTGCAATGTCCTAAAATATTTATTTATTTATTATTATTTATTATTTATAAGCAATGTGCAAAAAGACCCAACAGACTTTTTCAGAATCGGACAAAATCTGCCTAGACAGATTTGACCCTAAAAATTATAACGCAGAAGCTAACTAATTAGTATACATGCTTTTTGGAGACGGTCCACGTGGATGTATTGGTGGGTACAAACATTTATATATTTTTTTAATATAACTTTGCTTATGAAGCTCTTGATTGTATTTAAAAAACAAATTTTGGTTAATTTTTAAACATGGATTAATTTAATAATTTAAAGACTTAAAAGAGTATTTCATTCTTAAAGGTGCTAAATTGGGTCAGATGCAGTTGCTTGCTGGACTTGCAGCTATAGGTACTAAAGTTTACCGTGGAACCTGTCTCAAACAGTCTTCGCATGAGCTGACCAAGAGCCGATATGGTACAGTCTATTGATGCTGGCCTCCTGTTGATGTTTAGAGAAAGAAATAATTAAATCCAGGATACGTCAAGTCAATTTCTCAATTTCGGCAGCGGCAATCGAATTTTTACAATAATGGTATTCTCGTGTGTGTGCCTTATACAATAAAATGTAGGACCCAACACTGGTCTTGGTGTGCTAACAATACACTTGTTGCGTTACTGAATCTACAACAGGCAAACGTAATGTTTTAACTCGATAAAAACAATCAACAAAGGAAATTATCTATTCGTAAATATGTTTAAGACATTTCCTACATATGTATATATCATAACGGCATATTGTGGATTAGGTATCAAATATTTGTATGATGTGAATTATGTATTGTAATACTCAATTTGGTATTTACTTCAACAAAAATGATCGATTCGTGATACTAAGAATCAAATGCAATAACTCGTGTATAAATGCAATTTTGGAAAAACAGTTGACACAAATTAACTGGCCTGTTAGCTTAGTTGGTAGTGGCTCTGCCTTCTAATCTATGGGTTGCGGGTTCGATTCCCGCGTGACACAAGTATTTTTATGCATTTTAAAATTTATGATTAGGTACTTGTGTTGATTCTGGTCGTTTGTATGTATAATAAGTATGTATTTACAAAAAAAAAGTATATAAGTATTATATCCGTTATCTAGTACCCACGACACAAGCGTTAGCTTAGTGTGGGGCTAGATGGCGCTGTGTGCAATGTCCCGGAATATTTATTATTATTTTATTATTAAAAAATGTATTAACCAAAAGCATATCAACAATCATAGCCACGGTAGTTTCTAGAACATTTTCATTCTAAATTTTACGATTGAGTCAGGAAGCTGCAACCCACGTAGATATAATATAAAAGTCGTAACTAAAATTTAGACAACTGGATGTGGTAGTAATAAAATTACCTATATTTTCATAGCTTGCCTAATGTCTGTTGCCTCTACGATTTTTTAAATTCTTTTTTGCTTTGAACTGAGCCCAAGGGTCATCAAATTATATGGTTTTATGAGTGCATCTTTCATCAAAAAATCTGTAAATATTTGAACAACTATTGATCATTTTAGTTCTTAATTTATGGTATAAAATTTATACAAACTCTTTCTTTTTACAACACAAAGTTTACCACAGAGGTTTGAAAGTTTCATCTTCCACTACATGTAATCATTTCATTTCAACTCTTTTAATTCTGATTTCATTAATTATTTTTTGGAGTAAACAATTAACCCAATAAAATACACTTCCATCCTAGCTGTTTTGCGTACGGCTTAAAACTGTTTGGCTGATCATTAATGAAATGCTTTATATTGAGACTAATTTGAAATCTTGAACTCTACCTTTAGCCAGAGTATAATAATAAAGGCGTGATAAAGGGTTTCATTAATCTATCGAGCAAGTATCATAGTTTTTTTAATGTTCCTGTACAATGATTAATTTCGATAACGTTTTATCAAATTATTGAAATAGCTATTGAAATAGCCACCTGTTACTCCAATACATTTTCCATTGTTTGAAATGATTGGTAGTGTAATTCTCTTTGAGTCGTAGGTATTTCCTCACGTCTGAAGGTCCCTCCGCAGAATGAATTCGTTAGAGGAGTTCTCTTGGGCAGATACGTCGTGGTGGGCGCCCGTCCTTTCACGGACCACGGACTAGTTTGATTAGACATGTTTTATTGAATATGGTGCAGAACTGAAGTACTAGTTTGTTTTACTCTACACATACACACACACACACACACACAAACATTCAATTCGAATACAATTGAGTAGTGTCTAATATGATGCAAAAGATAATTCAATAAAAAATAAATAAATAAATATTCCGGGACATTGCACACAGCGCCATCTAGCCCCACACTAAGCAAACGCTTGTGTCGTGGGTACTAGATAACGGATATAATACTTATATACTTTTATTTGTAAATATATACTTATTATACATACAAACGACCAGACTCGACACAAGTAATTATAATTTTTTTAAGTACATAGTTACTTGTGTCATGCGGGAATCGAACCCGCGACATCTAGATTAGAAGGCAAAGCCACTAAAAACTAAGCTAACAGTCCAGTCAATCAATTATTTCTAGAAATACATTTTTAAAGGAATGACAGTAGTACAATTTCTATTTATAATAAGTTCCTCATAAACGTACTGGCTTGTATTTTATTTATAGTCTATGATTCAGCGAAACGTAACTTTTCAAAGTGCAACGTACGATGTTCAGAAATAACACATCCGGAACTGTCTCTGTACCAAAACAAGCAAAGTGCAATTAATTTATCGCTAGCAATGCTACTTTGTTCTGAAACTAGAAATGATTAAGATCCAAATTTATGATAAACCTGAAAAACAAGTATAACCAGAAAAAGCTAAATCTCAATTGTTCTAAAATTTACGCACTCATTATATTGACGGTTTACACGTGAAATTCTCTTTTTACATCATTGTTTTTAACTGGAGGTCTTAAAATCTATTTTTTTTAGTTTAACGAGTGATGTTAGTTCTACTCTGTAGTGATTGATCAACATCAGGCGAACTATAGTCAAACAAGAACCTACATAATTATGTATTACTTAAAAAGGTAAGAATTCCGCATCTACTAACTTCTCATGAACTTTGTACCTACCTGGCATACATCGCATTTTTTTGTCTTAGGATTTTGGACTGAAGATATTGTTAGATAGTGATATATCAGTCTAGGAATTATTATTTATTTTTGTGATAATGTTATCAGAAAATTGACACAGACACACACGACTTCACTAAATGACGTTGAGACAAGACGTTGGACGTTACATTCAACGACTTCCCGAGTTGTCCTTTAGTCATTCAATAGAATATCATCGTTCAATGAACGCGCTAGTCCCGCGCTAGTCATTCAATCGAATAGCAGATTCAACCAGATGCCTGCGACATAAACATATTTTTAAGCCAGGAAGTGTTTTTGACGACAAATCCTAGAGTCAAAAAGATCATCTACATACTTGTATTTTAATACTAGCTGATGCGCGCGACTTCGCCCGCGTGGAATAGTTATTACCATAAAAACGGTTCTAGTGAGTTAACCTTAAAACATAGACATATACTGTTGTGGACATTTTGTTAGAATATTTTAAGAGAAATAATTCTTTCTTACACATTTTTTTGATATCTTGAACCGTATTCGCAGCACATGCAACGGAAGACCTCAAAGATGAATAATTTTCCCCGTTTTTTCCACATTTTCTATTGTTTCTTCGCTCCTATTAGTTGCAGCGTGATGTTATATAGCCTAAAGCCTTCCTTGATATCTGTTCTATCCAACACAAAAAAAAAATTCAATTCGCACTAGTAGTTCCTGAGATTAGCGCGTTCAAACAAACAAACATACAAACAAACTCTTCAGCTTTATAATATTAGTATAGATTAGTATAGATTCAACATATTTATCGGCAGTAGCAACCTTTGGTTTTTGATATGAAATATATGTAATCAAACTAATCAGTGGACTATGTCTAATGTAGATATTGATACTAATTCTAGATTAATTTATCGCAATAGACCTTTGTAATATTGGGTGAAACTACCGATACGATTATCAGGATTATTTTTAATGCAAAAAATAGATGTTATTTTGCAATTCCGTGAATCATAACAATTACGTATGTACATACATATATTATTATATCTTTGACATCTTTTTCGTAGTAATACAGATTTTTTCTAGTATTCGCTGCTTTTATTGAGTAAATGATGCAATAATTTTGATTATATTAATTGATTTCAAAATATTTTATAATATAAACGCCTAAAAACTGCGTCATAATGAATAGATACATGTTAAATTTGTAAGAGACACCGCAATCATTCAAACTATTACCTTAGATGCAATGTTACCTCAGTTAATACGAGAAGCCGTTTGAAATGCAAATCTTAGCACTTTGTAATCAACTACAGTTGAAACTACAGTTCCTTCGTATGTAATTTACGTCATACTCATTTTAAAGTAGTACAATATTAACTCATATGATTTTTAATAATGTCTGGATGTCAAACTAAAGTCTTTATATTATATTAATGGCACATGGGCAATGGCAATGTCCTGTCTTTTAAGATGTATGTTTGTAGTACCAGATATTTAATACTTATCTCAATTATTTATTGATCCAAACTAATAATTTTAAGTGAGTCGTTAACGAACAGAGTTTATGAGTAATTTTAATTTAATTATTGTACGGCTATTTAATAGATTACTTTGGATATGTCCAAAGTAATCTATTAAATAGCCGAAAAAAAATATATTATAAAAATTTAATATAAAATATATATTTCTTAATTTATTGTTTTTTAAACCAATAAAGAAAGAAAGAAAAAAAAAATATTTATTTATAAATTCACATATTTAAATGTAGGCGTATAAACAATAATCGACAGGGTCTTGAAATTTAAAATACCTTCTGGTTTCGCTATATTACTTTAGGTTGCAGTATTTGTTATATAGCAGCTAGTCAAATGTAAACCAAATTACGCTATATCAAAAACAACGTTATCTTCATTGGAATACCAGAAAAGTAAGAACGTATAGTTATACGTTCTTACTTTTCTGGCTTCAAACAAGCTAAGATAAAGTCATTCACTGTAAGCCTTTCAAGATCCGATAATTCAGTGCATATTTTATGCATATAAATGCAGTCGGAGTCACGTATAGGTACGTGATATTATCGCCTAAGGACCTGGCGTCTACTCTCAAATGACAGGTTTGCAAGGATATTGTGAATTTCCGAGAAAGCAGCAACGTTATACGAACGTCAGTGATGTTCTAAAGTGCTTTTGCGTAAATTGTATTGAGAATTAGGATTATTTGACTGGAATTTATGGTCCTAGATTATGTTAGGATAAACAAAGGACAGGTTTTTGTCATTTTCCCTCGCAGTTAAAAATATTTATCTTATAGTATGGTGGTTCTGACTGGGTCACGCTAAGAACGCTCTATCTTAGACCGTTATGATTGCTTACCGTCAAATTATGGACAACTACAAACCCATACTTTGTTAAAAAAATATAAACAACGGACTGCTTTTTCTCAAATTGTATTGATATTGTATAAATGAAGTAAGCAAAAAAATGTGCCGTTTTCAACTGAAGCAAACGTTTGAAGGCGTGTGTATCTGAAAAACCGTATGTTTTCAAAATGAAAATAGACCTGAACAAAACCCATAATGCTATTTTACTATTTTTCTAATCTTTGCCATTAAAATGTTAATATATTTTTACATATGTACCTACGTAATGTTTCTATTTATTTAGCTTGTTATTTAAATATATTCCACTAGTATATACAAAAAAGACTTCAACATACAGAAACACTTATATAAAAAAACCCTAACCCTGTACCTACGTTGTTCAATAGATATTGATGGTATTAAATTCATGTAGTTGCAGAAATAACTACAATTGGCATGGATAGTGATCTTGTGAGTTTATTGAGGGATAAAACAAGCAGATTGAGGAACAGGCAAATGTCGCTCTTGAGCATGTTAGGGCGTGGGGTGTTAAGAATAAACTAAAATTTGCACCTCACAAAACTATGGCAATGGTTATAACTCGCAAACAAAAATTTGACACCCCACGCCTAGGCATGGGCGGGGTAGACATTGCCCTGTGTAAAGAAATCAAGCTTCTCGGTCTTACTATTGACGAAAAGCTGACTTTTAACACCCATGTTACCAACGTTTGCCGGAAGGCCCTAAATTTTTATAAACAGTTGACCAGAGCAGCAAAAATCCATTGGGGTCTAAAGTCCGAGGTAGTAAGAACTATTTACACAGCTGTAGTGGAGCCCACGATCATGTATGCAGCTGGTGCATGGGCACCAGCAACAAACAAAACCATGGTCAAAAAACAATTTAATTCGGTGCAACGTGGCTTTGTACAGAAAATAATTAAGGCATACAGAACCACCTCCCTGAACTCGGCGCTATTACTTGCTGGATTGCTTCCGCTAGACATACGAGTCCGAGAAGCAGCCTTACTTTATGTTACGAAGAAAGGACACTCCCAGCAAGTAATAGGAGATCGGGAAATCGAGACGCCAGTTGCCTACACCAACATACCGCATCCAGCCGAGCAAATGGTACTAACATTTGAATGTGTGATTAACACAGAAGCATTGGAGCAGACATTCACAGCGGACGGCATAAATATCTTCACCGACGGAAGTAAGATCGAGGGGAAAGTCGGAGCAGCTGTCACCATCCAACAAGGTCGCACTGAGATAAGTACCCGCAAACTCAAGCTCGACAATAGCTGTTCCGTCTACCAAGCAGAATTACTAGCCCTAGCAGAAGCCACAGATAAAGCCAGTAAAATTAAAACGAACAGCTGCAATATATATTGTGACTCGCGATCAGCTTTGGAAACTCTGACAAATGCAACTTCTCCCCATCCCCTCGCGGTAAGAATTAGAAATAATATCAAAGTGCTCGCTGACCAACGCAAAATACTGAGATTATTTTGGATTAAGGCACATGCGGGGATGGAAGGGAACGAAAGAGCAGACGAGCTGGCGAAACATGCTGCGCTGCGACTTAGAGTGAGGCCTCACTACGATTGTTGTCCAGTATCGTTTGCAAAGCGAGAAATAAGGAAAGCGTCGCTCATCGAATGGAACGAACGCTATAAAAGCGAAAAACAGGGCTCGGTGACTAAAGCATTTTTTCCTGACGCGATTAGATCTTACCACGTAATAAAGAAGATAGAGCTGGACCACATCAAAGTGCAGCTTTTCACCGGACATGGAGGATTCCTGGCCTACCTGTACAAGTTCAAACGCAAGCCAAGTCCGGCCTGCGTTTGTGATCCTGATGTAGAAGAGAGCTCCCTGCACTTAATTACAGAATGTCCGGTGTACGGTAGATATAGATATGACACAGAAAATGAGCTAGACATAGATATTAAAGTATGTAATCTGCAAAACATTATGGAAAATAAACACATTAGAAATAAATTTTTGGAATACTGTAAAAACATTGTAGTAAAAGTTGTAAATAAAAACAAATAGTAATTAAGATACGGTACAACTGCATAATTCAGTTTATGTAGTATGTGCCTATAAGTTTATTTTGTATGTATATAATTATAAGTAGGATTAATAAAGCATCCCCAGACTCCCATATTCCCTATCTGTGTATAGTTAAGATCGTCAATTTATTAAACACATGCATAGGACAAACAAAAGTAAGAAAGATGAAGGATGAAAGGAAAAATAGTATGAAGCGCGAAAGTGCGAGAAGCATAAAAGTGAGAAGTAGAATGAATGAGTCAGAAAATAAGGCCCCTGATATTGTCCGGGATCAGTACAATAAAATTAAAAAAAAAAAAAAAAAAAACAAGACTTATTATAAGCAAGTGTTCAATAAATAACAACCTTAGTTCCGAATAGTGTTTGTTTTGGATAAAATTTAATGATCTTATATAAATAACATGTACATAACATGTTTACCTAACGTTATAATTTGCATTGTAAATAAAACAAACATGTTTACACTTTTGTAGTGAATAAATAATAAATAAATAAATAAATATTCCGGGACATTGCACACAGCGCCATCTAGCCCCACACTAAGCAAACGTTTGTGTCGTGGGTACTAGATAACGGATAAAATACTTATATAGTGGGTCTAATATACTACTAAACAATATTATGTGCGCTACCGCTGGACCCCGAACTAGGCCAGGCTTATATCTCAATGGCCCAAATTAGAATTATTATTTCAAAACCCAGGTAGAGACTATTCACATAAAAAAACATTATGAGGTGCCTTTGCTGAAATAGCGGCTGCATAAAGAAAACGCTTAAGGAACGAAAGCATGGGAACACAAGATAAGGGAAACTAATTGGGAGAACAGAGCTAGGCTGAAGTGAAAGCTGGGTACATTGTGTGACGTGGAGCTTGTTCACAGAGACACTAGTTAATACTGCTACCTATATTTTTTTTTTAACAATTTCATCAAGCAATCTTTCGCCGATTCAAATGCTCCAATATTTATCAAATAAATACATGCGGTCCCATCAATCGATAAGCACTTAATGCTGTGAATAACAGTTGACAATTCATGTACACCTACACAATTCATACGACTACCCACCTAATAATAGGTTTACCCATGAAATTGCCGTTTTTTTCTTACATTTTAATCTGTTTGTAACTTAACAGCTATATTTTTTCCAAATACAATTTTTATTGTATCAATTGTTGAATTATGTACCTTTAAGATAAAAAGAAAATCTTTTACTAGCATATTACTTATAGGGAAGTCATTGAAAACACCTCTTTCAAAGTGTCATCGGTTTCACTACTTTATAGCTATTTGCATAGCTTTTTTCCGTCTAACTATAGTTATCAATTGCATCTAAATCTGTTCAGACATTTCCATACAAACATTAAAAATGTTTATATGGAAATATCATTTTTCTCAATTTCGTCATACAAATCGGCAATTTCATAGGTAAAGATCTAATATTAACATATTTATGTAATACTCGTATTTACTATTAAATATTTTTAACTGAGCTTTAACATTTGTATGGTATAATTTGGTAGTACTGTAATACAGCTTTACTGTTTTTTTTATTATTTAATCTGATATTTGTTAAGTAGTTTGATATAGCTATTGCTTATAGCAGTCAAGACCGCATGAACTATAACGAAGTTGTAACGGGCGTCGGTGTTCAATTTGATGCAGACAATATTTGGATGGGTGACCAAATAAGACGTATTCTATTTGAATGCTTCCACTCTCAAACGATAAGAAGTTACGGCATGTAGTATCATCATCATGATCATCAGGTCATTATCGTTCACTGCTGAACATAGGCTTCTAGAACGTCACTCGTCCCGGTCCTGTGCAGATTAAATCCAGGTGCTCCCTGGTAAAATAGTACTATGAATTATTTTTTTATCTAAAAATATTTTTTGTATTCTTGTTGTAATATTTTTTACATCGTGAGATGGTTTTGTCTCAATATATTTTCAGTCTCCAACCCAGCTCAGGTTTGTCATATGAGCTTGCTACTTGAAAACTGTGTCGAGGCCGACACGCGATCTGGCTATTAGATCTTTGTTAACCATCATATTCATAAGCTAAACGCTGTCATATAAATGCATGATTTCATTTTACCGAGTCAGCAAGCAAAACGTCTGAGACAGAAGCAAGTTTTTTGGTCCACCTCCATGTTTGTTTTCTTGAACCAGACTGTAAACTAAATTCCAAATAAAAATGCTACCATGTTTCCAAATTGCCTACACCGCAATAAAAATTTAAGGTTCTGATATTTACAGTGTCAAATACATTCTAAATTGATCAGAGCGATATCATCACATGAGAGTATTTGTTATAGTACCTTTCTATTATAAAATCCTTATACCTACATAATTAGATAAGTACCATGCACAAAACTTAATGTTACTGTACATATATATACCTATCGGTATAAAAAAATCTATCCCCATTCTAGTAAGACTTGATAACCAAAAAACTCCTCTATGCGGCTTTCTACAAGTAATCAACGAATGCCTTTCTTTTGTGGTCGGTACAACGTTCAGTCAACATACCTAATGTTGACTACAGGCTGACCTAAATACGAAGTCAGAATTAGAGGAGGATTGGCCTACACGAATGATTATTGGAATACCTTTTAGGCAACTCTGACTTTGGTATTTGAATTCAAAAAGTTTTTATACAATTTGTTTTCCTTTTAAAGTAAGAATTGAGTTTGGAATATATTACCAAAATATACAAGTTTGAAAATAAAATATCTCGAGTTCTTTCGAGATTATTTTTGAGTGTAGGCTTACGAACTTTAATAAGTCACTAACTCGGTAAATACGAGTAAATGGTCATATCAATGGTATTTAGCAGAATTCTGTATAAAAAATGATATTTTATCCATAAATATTTCTGGACATATCACACAGCGTCATCCAGCTCCATACTGAGCTTAAGCTTATATTATGGGTACTAGATAACGAATACAATACTTATATACTTTTTTTTCGCAAATACATACTTATTATACATAGAAACGACCAGACTCAACACAAGTAATTACCAATTGTAAAGTAAGTAAACCATAATTTCTGCTTCTAATTCCCAAACATTATATTAAGCCGCCTCTATTTCAAAGAGCGCACAAATATACGGAATGAATGTTGTCATATTTCAGTTTGTGTTGCAGAAATGAAAGTGCATATATACTTCCTTACTCAAACTAAAATATTGCAGTAGATATGCAACTTGAAATGACTTCACTCACCCGAATGCTTTTAGCGGAAGTAGGTTAACTCCCGAACTCTAATATAACACAAGTTTAGAATCATACTGCTGTACGGCAGTCTTTAAACCATGTCAACCATGAGACCCTTAGAGCAGTTTGAAAACTTTCGATGCCAGATTTGGCCTCTCTCGTTCAATAAGAAGAATAAGAAGAATCATACTCAGTTTAGTACCTTTCTTAAACTGTACTTCTCCTTACTGAGGGTTAAAATCACCGTTTTTGATAAATGTTAATATTGTGGCATTCGATTTTATCTCTGACCATAGTATGAGTAATTGGTCGTCTAAAAATATTGTCTGTAAAATACTACTGTTGCAACATATAATCAAATCAATTTTGTGACGTTTAATCAATTAAAAGTACTTTATAAAACCAGTGTGTGAATAAGTCATTATAGTACAATTTTATTGGCATTTGTATTATATATAGGTATAATATAGAATTTATGAACGCTTTACATTTTAACAAACATTATAGTTTAACAAACAAGGGAAAAGCTAATTTGTTATTGGCAAATTTCAAAATACGCAGAACTAATGCAAATCCAATAATTTATTCCAAAATATAGAACAAATCTTATAATAATACTAAACGAAAGGCCCAAACACACAAACATATTGCAAACTTTGCATCATAAATAAATCCTTACATGAAATCACGTTTTGACCGTAAAATTATGAAAGCGCTATAAATCTCAAAAATTTGCGGTACATTCATATATCGGCCATTAGACTGAGTAGTAAAAGCAAGTGTTCGTATAAAATGCACTCACTTTACGAGTACATAGACAGAAATAATAGCAGACGTCGTAAAATGTACTGGAATGGGTACTGACAACGGGTTTTATGTTATGTTCCTAAATATTATTTCATGTCTTGTCGTGTTTCTATATTTTCGAGTGTAAGATGAATAAAAAGGTTGTCTGGCTTATTTTTGCAGACGTAGATTGTGAAATGTAGTTAACGCTAAACAATTTACTAATTTGATGAACATTATGATGTAAAGACTGGCACGAAGAACAGATCAGCAATTAATTAATTTTCAGTTCTTTATTATCGACGCTATTAAGCGAGTGTGGCTCAGCGGTTCCAGTGTCTGCTTTTCATCCAGACGCACCCTGGTTCGAATCCAAGCCTACATCAATGACTTGTATTAGTGTGGATTTGCACTCGCTTAGCGATGAAGGAAAACATCGTGAGAAAACTAACATGTTTGAGGACCAAAATATCCGAGAACATGTGTTGGAAGGACCTGGGCGCTCACCACGATGTATCTACCCAAGAAAACTCCCCTAAGAAATTAAGTCTGCGTGGGAGTCACGACCCTCAGTCAGGAGGAATTACGACTCAAGAGAGAGAAAAATACAAAATACAAAATCATTTATTTGCCAAAGAAATTTTGACACAAAATGTTTCGAATCCTCTGTCCTCGTGTAAGCCGTTAGGCTGTGTTAAAAGAGAGAGAGAGATTATCGACGCTGGTGTGCTATCAGTGATTTTAGTTATTTTTTTAATGGGTAATTATATTCCACTAATAATATGATTTATTGTAAATGGTACCAGATGTTTTAATTATTATCAAATACATAAACTGTTAAGTAAATAAAGGTTCCAGTCCCTTATTCTGAGCTACGAACACATTTTCACTAATTTAAAAAATATTACAATTCGATTGGTATTGCTAACGTGATAAAATTATCGTATTTGAAGAAGACTTTCGTTTTGTAAGTAACAAATAGTAACACAGTCTGACGGTTTTTTTTACATGAAATAGGCTTACGCTTGACTACAACTTGCCTGATGTTAAGCAACGTTATAGTCTACGATCTAGCGCGCTTGCCTAGAAGAAACCGGTTTACTCTCGACTTGAAGACCGAAAAATTATAGTTCAAGGGGAATAGAGATTCGAGCAAGGAGTTCCACAGTTTGGCTGTTCGCACGGTGAAAGTCGAAGCAAAACGCTTGGTGCGAGTCTTTGGAACCTCAACAGTAAATATGTTATTCACAAAATAGCAAGCCTTAAGTTCTTTTTAGTATTACAGTGCATTCACAACACTTCTTCTTCTTATAAAATGAGAGTGGCCAACTCTGATGTCGAGAGTTAATCAAGCCGCCCTTAGGGCCTCTGACATGGGTTAACGACTGACGTACTCGTACTAGAAAAACAGCCGGGACCTACAATTTTACGTGTCATCCATGTCAAGCGCCCTTTTGGGTGCTTCTGTGTATCCGAAATGCCACATTAACAACACTGTACAATTACTATATTTTGTACTAAATAGAAATTTTAATCGAGGTAACACTTTTCGTGCAACCGACTATGTAACTACTTAATATATTTTTCGTGGAACATTTCCATCTATTTGAAACGTATATGTCACGTACTGCTTTCCTGGAATCCCGTCCAAATATTACCGTCAATCGAGGCAAGTGAGTGTGAATATGTGAAAGCTCTCATGAAAATAAGCTTTCAGGAATTTCAATACCATATGCGTGATTTCAAAGTGAATATATATTTTTTGTAGAGTAGTCAGGATAAAATTTAGTTGCAATTATGTGAAAAAAATATGAGAAAGAACATTATTGAATAAAAACTCTTACGCAAATATAATTAAAATATTTTTAACTAGCCTTTCGTTTTTTAACTATTTTTTCCTTTAACTAAATTGAGCACGATAAGGTGAGTATTATATTGCCAATCCATTTTCGTAATAAATAAACAGTGACACCATTTTTATTACTACATTATATCAGATAAAATCTATATCTAGACTCTGAACTTGAACGTCATACTTTGAATGTGTTTTGTGATTACTTTTTTTGTAATCTAGTGAGATAAAATTTATTTATGCATAATACAAACATGTCATACATTACAAGGTCAATTACAATTGATTATGAGTCAAAATTATATACAATAAAAAGAAAACACACAAACAAATAGATAGACTGGTGTATAATATGCCCAAGTAAGTGTTTAATGTAAGATTTGTCATAGCGGTAAGTCAAATCCCCAGTCACCAATTACATATTTGCAGTGACAACCAGCATTTAATTTGCTTCCCGTGATAGCCAAAGTAATTTCAACCTTACATATGGGTATGTAAGGTTGAAATTACTTTTTTTTTACTTTACCATTATAGTCCAACCGAGCCGAAAAAAGACCGGACACCTACCTGCAAAACGCACCACAAATAATTGGATTTGTGGAATTACTGAGTGAAGTGATCTAAAAATGGCCTCGGAAGAGCAACTACGTCTGTTACTATCGACACCCACAACAGACCAACGAACAAAACACCAATTCCCGCGCGCGGAACCTAGTGTCCCCATTACACTGGCAGCGTTTCCTCGCTGAATAGCGATGGAAATGCGTTGTGCCTAGTAATATCGCAAACGAGGATCCTGCCCTTTTCACTGCCCGCATTCACGCCCAAAGTCAGTTCCTTCAGTCAGAGCTCCACAGGCTTGACGTCTCAACGGCAAAGCGGACAAAATCATACACAACTGCACTGAAATAACATTTATAATGTAAAAAAAATATCCCAATGAAAACTTATGGTACCTACAGTAACAAACTTGCAGATTTAACTATTACAACGTAATTACTCTTCGTATTTGAGTAGAACTTTAATGGCTTAATGCAACACTGTTCTGGTTTAATAACTGAAGCATCTTAACTTAATTACTTACTTAAATTGTAACAGTGGCTTTGTAATGTATGTTTCCAATTGTTCGTAATTGGAAGGGATATAGTTTTTCCAAATTTATTAAAGTTAAAATATAAATGGTGGTTCAAACTATTATAATTAAATGCAACAAAATGTTATGTTATGTTATGAGTGCGTATTTTTTAAACATTTAACTTCACGCTCAAAATGATTAACTGATTTTGTTGCAGTTTGGTGAAGATAAATGATCAGCTAAAAAGTGGCTCTAATATTGGATAAAATTACTTTTATATATTCATTCAATAGTATAAGAAAACAGTTCATAAACACCAACGCATTCGGTTAAGGAGAAATTGTTATAATCTAACGATACTTCTCTGATTCCCATATAATTGTATTCTTATCTTTTCCGTTCAGATGTAGGATTAATTACAGCACAGGAAACGGTAACTCAATTAAGTATAAGGAAAACGTTGATAAGCTTAATTATTTTTAGTATTAAAACTTGCGTGAGACATTTTATCAAAAGATTAACTAAACGGTTTTCACTTTACACGTAAGTGAAAACCGTTTAGTTAATCTTTTAATTATTTTTGCTAATTTACCCAATAATCTTTATATAAATACAGAAGCGTGAAAAAATTATAAATGCAATAATACAAAAATGATATGAATTTTTCCAATTTGTTCATATTAGCTAAGGTTGTCCATGAATAGGCGAAGTTATAAGACACACATAACGAATACTATAAAAACCCACACACACAAAAATGTATAGCAATTAAATAACCATGTAACTATGGTGTTATCATTGTATAAATACAAGAGAAACAATACGATTCGCCTTCAATATTATACATCTTACGAGTATAAAAACACTGACAGCCAATTCTACAAAAATCTTTTTGGCACATAATATTCGTATTTCAAGAAAGCATCATATCCAAAAAACCTCAATCGTAAATAAACACTTCAAATTACCTCCGTTCTAAGACGGAGGTACTCTATCACATTCGTTTTGGCCTCAGGTAATATTTTTCCTTTTTTATTTGCATCCATTTAAATTCTTTCTTTCAAGGCTCCGTGGTTACATTGGCCACGTGAAAAGAATTTGCCGAGCAAAAAATATTTCGTCTAAAGCTTTTACTTCCATACGTTATCATAATGTTTCCTTTTGTGTTTTCATACGACTTCCTACTTATTAGAATTTATGAATTAAGTTAGTATTATATTATCATGTTTGTAACTGTTTCATATTAAATTGTTTGATAGTGTTTAAAATTTACAGGTATTTATTATTAAAATAAACTTATAATTTATTTAACACAAAGTTGATCGTCTTATCACTTAACATTTTACGAGTAAGTAATAAAAATACTAATTTTGTTAACTTCATACAGTCACCGGTTTGAAAACCTTTGAGAAAAAAGTGCCACTTTCACTGTCTTTGTCTTCTGTGTGTCTGTTTATTTAAATGCTTACCACGCCAAAATTCCTAAACGGATTATCATGGTTTTTGGTATGTAGGTAGTATGAGGTCTTATGAGTGTCATAGGCTACTTATTATCCTGAAATAATGCGAGCGAAGCCGCGGGCTTCCACGAGTATCAAATAAGGCTCAGTTATTACACAATCTAGTATTTGTTGACTAACTTAAGTTCACTAAGGCAAGCTTGTTAGAGCATAACGTGTATCAGTAGAGCGTCTGAAGCTATTGTGTTCAATATTTCATGTAGAACTGACACGAAGACACGTCTATTGTTTATGTATAGCTGAAGCACTACCATTCCACGAGGCTATTAGCTGAGGCTAATAGCTATTTGTAGGTATCAAGAATTTCTAAATTAATAGTGAGGGAGTCATAACCCTCAGTTATGAGGACTGTGAGGAATACAACTCGAAAGGTGGTGATATTTGATCTTATCCTGTTCTAGCGCTCGTTCTTGTAGTAATATGTTTTTTTTATTTGCAATCATGTAAATAAGTGTATATATATATATATATAATCAGTAATAATAATCTTTCGCTAGTGTCAAGATGTATATTTATTGAATTGGTATGTATATATATATATATATATATATAATCAGTAATAATAATCTTTCGCTAGTGTCAAGATGTATATTTATTGAATTAGAATGTGTTTCACATTTTGAAAAATTTAGTTTCACGTTTTGTTTAATAAATAATTTTATGAGTCATGAGTTGATATGTTGGTTTTTGTACAAAAATCGTTTTAATAACATCTTTGCGTGCAAAATACTCGTAAAAATTTCACATGCCCAATTTATTGCAGATGTAAACTTATTCTATTTCCCCTCAAATCAATTTCGAAACATTTTTGCGCCAAAACACAAGTATTTCGTAACCTGTTAAACTTTTAACGCAAGGAAAACAGTTAAATAAGTGTAATTTACCTAAAATTTTCCTCGTAAAAGTGGATAACTTCTTTAAACCAGCAAAAAGAAAGTTCGGAAACCTCGAATGTGTTTGCAATGTTTTCCTTTCATTCTAATTTCCATCACCGTGTTTAATTTTTTGTTCTTTTTTTGTTATTTTGTAGAACAAGACACTTGATGATTAATTCTTTTACAACATTTATTTCCATTTTTTTTTCTTTTTACTGATACTTTGCCGTGTTCGTGTGAGCTTTGCACTAGGTATCAAACTTGTATGCAGGCGCCCACATCTAGGATTATTAATTTGGGGGTTTAGACAATATGATGAAGGCGGTATGAGATTACTTCATATGTGATCTAAGGTTTCATAAGTTGTGGACACAGTACAAGTTTTAAATCTAGTCATGATCAATGTACACAAATCGCTAGCAATATATTCTGTGCCGTAGGTATACTTAATTGTTATGTCTCAGTAAACCAATTAGAAGCTGACAGCGTTCTCGATCGGAATATATAAGAAAAAAAGTAATTATTATAACATATGCATAACATTCTGATATTACACTCATTTCATTTATTCAATCAGATACTCACTAACAGCCCATTAATGAAATGATATCAGATCTAATATATATTTTTTTTATTTTTTTTTGTATATTCGTCTGTCAATCCACCAACATATAGAAGTCGGAGAAGTTGTCCAACAAACACTGATCACATCAAAAAAAAATTTGAAGCGAAGTTTAATGATCTAATATTACAATACCAATGAAATGTGTGTTCATTCATACCTACGTTATACTGGAATGATGGATGGGACAAACTGGAATCCATTAGTGGCTTTGAAATGCCATATTGCATTGCTATCGTGGCATATCAAAACTATTTGGAACGATCCATTCATGAATAATACAATAAATTAATTCGTCTGTAGAAAATTGTTATAGATCGGTATTCTTTGCTGTTCAAAAATAAATAAATTTTCGTCTATATATAGGTACGTATCGACTTCATATACCAAATGTGTGTTAATTAAGAGATACATTAATTAATATTGTCACTAATATGTAAGTAAGTAATTAATATCATGGACGGCAAATTGTTTCTCTCTGCTCGAGACCACTCGATTTACACAAACGAACGGACAAAACCTATCTTCTACTTCCTCTAGTAATCCATAAGCGATAGTGACTACTTTGAATTATGTGGCCTATACATATATTATGTACGAAAATTTAATTCAGTTATAATAAACTAATGTATATTATGTATCTATCTTCAAATGTTAAATTAGTACCTATTTATTAAAGTTACTATTCTCTCAGATTTATGTTACGGACCTAAAAGCCCAATAATGGTCCATAGGGCATATTTACTTAAGCCTAGAAAAAGAAAATGGACTCCGAAAATACAGAGAAATACCGATTCTAATTCAGGCTTAATTACAGTTGTAAGAGTCGTACGTTATATCGAAGGAATTTCTCGGTTAAAACATTAATTTTCCTTCCACAAGGCTTGGTTAAGGTACATGCCGCTAAAATGGGCGCTGTCAAAATGACAAATGTGGCAAATAAAGTGCTAAGCGCCTGCGTTCCTGAGGACTCTTTTTTTAGTAATGTATTTTGGTACGAAAGAACGTGTTGCTGACGCTTAAAAACTGTGGCTTTCGTTTATTATTTTTCTTAACTTTTTATGTGGTTTTAATTATGACAGTCTAGTAACTTTGTCCCATTTCTATGGTATGAAGTTGAAATAAAAACATCAAAGATGATTTTTTTATTCATATAGGTCTCGGGTATCGTTGTCCAAGCATTACTGCGGTCAAAAATGAAGCAAGTCTTTGCCATAAGCCAAAACTTTGAAATAAATGTAAGCAGAGAGATTTAGATCTGAACAAACTAGCTTTAAAACGAATTTGAGCTGTAATTTGATTAAACCAGTTACTTCTAACATAATCTTTTAGTCCAATATTGTCTAATATTTTTTTTTAACTTGTACGGGTTTGCACTTGACCATAGTTTACCTGATAGCAAGTAAGGCTATGGCCTAAGATGGAGCGTGCTTACCCGATAAGAACCGATTCACTCTCGCTTTGAAGATCGCTGGATTATAGTGCGTGGGGAACAGAGAGCCAGGCAGGGAGTTCCACAACCTAGCGGTACGAACAATAAAGGTGGAAGCGTACCGTTTCGTGCGGGTCTTAGGAACTTCCACCATAAACCGGTGTCGTCCTGCCGTACCTCTACTCGTCCGGTGAAAGAAGGGCGCGGGCGGAATTAGTTCGTGCAATTCCACAATATACATATCAATACAATACAATCATACATTAAACAATCAATATACATTTAATCAATATACATTTATTTGTTCTTCAAACATTATCCCTGACGTCTCTAGACATCTTACGTAAATGTAAGCAATATGCACGTAGCTTGTCTTGCTATGACATGTAGGCATGGTTTGATTAGGCTCTCGCTTGAATGGCCTTTGGGCAATATGCTGGATATAGACTGAATATTAGATAGGTATATGCTGGAGACTCAATATCATGATTACATGCATGCATGCAAAGTAATATTAGGAGTAGATATCTTAAAGTTTAAATGATTAAAAGCTAGTACGATAATACAAACATAATACAATAAAATAAAAAAAACTGAAAAGATTTCATAAAAAATAACTAACATTTTATTTGGGCTTGTGAACTTCTACGAAAGATTACAATATTAAAGTACTTTCATACGATTTTGTCTATGTGTACTCTGCAGTGGGTCTCATTAGGCTGATGATGATGATGATGATGTAACTGGTTAATGTTATACATATACTATGAAACGTTAATCTTAGCATCAATTTTGTATCACAATAACATTGCTATACACTACAGTACATCAATATGCAACTATCGGTTCACCCAAGAGTTATTTGAATAGATATTGTCCTTGTAATGTATTCAGAATTTCTAATACAATCCGACTATTATTGAGCGGAATATTTGCTGTAACTTTGATTCCGGAATACTATGAAGTTCCGAGCTCGGAAACTAAGATGTTAAATAGTTTGGGATTAGTACGCTGTTACAGAGAAGTGCTATTTAAGCAGAAGGAGGAACTTAAGTGTTTGGAACTATGTAAGTTACAAGACAGTCGTAAGTTTCTTTGGATTGGACCCTAATGAGCTCTTAGTGCTGACTTCTTATCAGTTAGGTTGAAATACAAATGGTGCAATTTTATCTCAAAAACGAATATAAGTAGTCACTGATTTCTTAAAGATTTTTTTTAAATTAAAGGGGCTCGGGGTTGTCTGCACTTAGCCTGATGAACAGAGAAAATGACACTAGGCTTTCCTCTTCATATTTTTTTAACATTTACTGGTAAGTTTAATTTCTATATTCATCTTTCTAGAATCACGGGTTTTACGCCTGGTTTATTTAAGGCAACATTGATATTATTTTTTAACGTTTACTGGTTAATTATTATTAATAAACTTATTATAGATATATTAAAATGGTACAAGTGAAACTATACAGTAATTTTATGTTACGGAATAAAATATATTAATAACTCCTAATGTTAGTGGTGGGTATTCTATTTTGAAACATGAGCTTTTCAAATCATCAGTCAGCCATTTTCAAATCCCATATTAATTGATTCCGAAAATCCAATCAAACTTGATCGAGGATTTCAATTAATTTAGTTGACTTGAAAAGAGTAGGAAAATTGGATTCCGTCGCATCCGAATGGAGGTTCCTAACATTCGTACAGGTTAAATAGGATAATTTTATAATCCATCTTGGCATGAAAAATTTCATACCATTATCTCACTAATTAGGCACAATGATGAAAACCAAATTAAACGGTAAAGATAATGGTTAATTATATACAAGACTATTTTTTTAAATATTTGACTACAAACCAGCCTGATGTTAAGCATTAATGTACTCGTAGTTACATATTAGTGTAACACGATAAGTGAATAGGTACATCCATACATAAAACAAAAAATAAAAATAAAATACAATAGCCTTTATTATACTATCACAATAAGTTTTTTATAAAAGGTACATATTACAAAGGTACATTTCACTTGATCAATCTGTATTTTTTTTATTTTTTGAGTAAACATATTGTAACTAACAAATATGTATAATTTTGTTCATATTTATAATGTGATAGAAGTTGCCTTTTTGGGAAAGGAATAGGTACATATGTGAATAAAAAAATTTTTTTAAAAAAAACTTTCTGTTTGCAGTAGCATTATTTGAAATGCAATGAAAGGATGTTATGTAAATGAGATACTCACGAAATATAGGAACAGGTATTAATCGTTAAAGCAATCTATAGTTAACCGTAACGGCAGATAAATTCTAATATTTTCTTGTTATGTATTATACCCTGACCTTTAAGAAATGTTACCAACATCCAAACCCACGTTAAAGAATCTCGACTTTTGGTTGAGAAGTTTTAATTTACGCCTGTGAAAAATCTTTTTACGCACCGAGGAACTTTTATAATAACCATCATGCTTCGGACATTATCGGTCTCACTGACCAATATTTCCACCTGGCATTCAAAGTCAAGACTTTTTTCGTCTAAATTATGTTTTCAAAATGAATCTTGGCTTCAATGAACGTAGCTGAGAAAGTTTTTTTTTGTGAGTCCTTTGTTTATTGCTGTGTTTAAATCTTATAAAGAGAACACGTACGTATATCGTACAAATGCGAAAATCAAACTTTGCGTCACCACTGTTGAATTATCAATTAAATTTAATACTCGTCATTATGATAATTGAATTGAATGACAATGGATTAGTATAATCTCGATATCGATAGATATCTTTCACTGATCACTTATTTGACAAAAAATATTATAAAACATGCGGACGTCATCTATATAATTTTATTGTTACAAAACAAACTGAAATAGATTAACATAAAATTTCAAATCATAAGTGATAAAACATGAAAATAAAATAAACCTCAAGAATGTTTTACACCATGTACTGCACAATAAAACTAAAAAAATGAGTAACACAGACAATCCAATATTGTTTCAATATTACTTATCGCTTGCTTTTCTTTTGCTTGCGTATTTCTCAATGTTCACACAAATCTTGTCACAAACATCTTCAACAAATAACAAAAACTTTATTCGCACTCTTGTCCTGTCCCTATCTCTGGTAAACACTACCCTTGTTACATAGCTTATCTGTATTTGAAAGGTAAATCCAATTGGTCTCTTTGTGAACGGGTGACAGGTTTGAAAGGGTGGACGATGGCATCAGACCTATTCGAGGACTAATTATAATGAAAAAAAAACTAATATACATTACTTTCATAATATGATTTTAACTTACAATCACAAAATTGACTAATTATCAAACGCTCGTAACAGTAGGTATAAACCAATTAAAAAAGGATTTTGTTGCAACTGCATATGCAGCCCTATACATTTCCAAGGTTTCTTATTAATTAATACATATAACTATAGAAATAATCATCTTATTCCTTTAGTTTGAGAGTGGAAAAATATAATGTAATTAAATTGACTCAAACGAACCGCCCGATAATTTTTTCGTGGTTAAACCTTCTTTGTTGTACGTGGATATCTTTGTTTATGTTGTCTTTGCATAGAATTATAAGTTAGACTCAAAGCCATTTTAGACCAGATATCTAACATGCTAAAGCCCTGTAGGAATTCAACATGACATAGATTTTGGAGCTAAATAGATTTGAGTAGTCGGCTCTAAGGGACCACTATATCGTTTCAATTATGAAATTCCACAGTACAATTTACGATGTAATTGAATATTGTATTAGACGATAGTTTATTGTTCTTTGGATGTATTATTGTTCGAATTTGAAATAGGTATAAGCAAAATAGTTACTATAAATTGGTATTTGTATAAAGACTTTTAGGTAACTGCTAGTTTTAGGAGACTTTTTATTGTACTCTGTTGTTTCGCGAGTTTTGAAACATTGTTATACTGATATTGCAGCAAAAAGTTGCTAAGAGGCAGGCTGACCACATGATGTTAAGCAATCACCGCCACCTGAGAATGCTTGAGCTAGAGGAAACGCAGCGCTTGGGAGTAAATTTTACGTTTCCCTGACTCGAAAAACGCGATACCATGTATGCATGTAGGTTGGTAATAGTTAGTTTCTTCTGTCAGTGACTAAAAAGGCTGTTTCTCACTTTTCAATGGATTTATTTACTGTAATTCACTGTAACTCTTAAAGGCATGTTATTTTAAAGCAAACAAATAAATCACCAAATTTATTCAAACCGAGATCCTGTTTTCCGAAATGACGCCGTTAATCAAAGGTTTAGGAGATCACGATCACTGTTTAATGAGAAAGCGACAAAGATTAGATTTAACTAATCCTGTATTTAACTGTGGATTAATGGGAGGAAGCAGTAACGAAGCTATAGGCGCTTGTAACAGTAGACGAGATAACTTAACTTCTGATTAAAACTCTCTGAAAAGGACTCAACAGGAATATTTTTAACTTATTTTTCTATTTCAACTCTTTTAATAACCGATTTTAAATAAGGAGGTAATCTTAACTTTTTAACAAATATTTATCAAAATAGTTTTTATATGACCTTACAAATAAATGGTTTCGACACGGACAGCAATACGATTTTATTTCAATTTTTGATATAAAGTGGAAATTACATGATAAATAATCATAAGCCCTACTTTTTTGTACTAGCCAAAACTGAACAGTTATCAAGAGCTTGTAAAATTAAGTATCTTGCACTTTTTCCTTATTCTTTGAAGGTGGCAACTTAATAACAGTCTTTTTCTGTGTTCAAAATGTTATCTGCCTTAATTATGTCGCTAAGGCGTCAAGACTGAGGAAGAAGTCTGGGACGATATTAAACGAGCGCTTGTGTTTTTAATTAAAATGGTTATACTGATGTTACCGCACTTTGATTTCACCAATATTAGAATGAAGTGCGAAGGCTTGGAAATGAGTGTGGATATATTTGCGTATGGCAATGATTGCGACATTACCTGACTTTGGCATCCTGGGCGGTAGCTAAAAGATTCAGTTTCGGATTCAATCGTAACTATTATGTTCATGAAACAGTATGTTTCTAAATAAAATCTTAGCAAAGTTTATTTCAGTCAAATAAACTAATAAAATACAAGGTAGTCGTAAAACTAATAAAGTAGCGTCGCGCAACTCTGTTTTCATTTCCATCAAGCCAAGTCTGGTTTCGTTAATAATTATATCATAAAATTAATATTTGTCACATTCTTAAAAAGTCATTAGTAGATACACTCAAGCAAATCTCAAAGAACTTTATGGACAAACGAAACTTTGTGAGCAAAGATTTTTAACGCAGCATTTCAAACTTTGTCGCTCTCGCTTTTAAGGTAACAAAGTAAATGAAATAGTCAAAGAGCAAGCTACAAGGTTGTCTGAGTGGCAGCTTTATATTATATAGACGTTTAATGGAATGACCCAAGTCTTTGTGTATACAAGTCTCGTTTCTTCTATGTATACTTATAAATAGTATCATTGTTATAAATTTTCCATACTAACTTCTAATTTTCACCAATCTCTGGTTGCATAGTTATGAGTTTAACGTTTACATTATAATCTTACAAATAATGATATAATGCGCATAAAATGCGGTAAGACTGTTTTAATACTTATCGAATTTGAAAATTGTATGTTCACTTTGGACTCAACATTTTTTGAATAAATATTAATTTTAATCATAAAAATGCATTAAAATTAAATTATAAAAATAAACAAAATACTTACAAATTTAAGAGACAACAAGTACAGTATTACAATTTTCACAAAAAGAATATCTATTCACAATAACAACGAAACAAGAAAAAACTACACCTAAACTAAACGCTACGGGACGTAGACACAAAACAGTTCCAGAGAACATTATTCCACTTACTTAAGTATAAAAGACAGGCTATCTTGACAGTGCATTAGCAGATGCAGCGAACAGACGGGCCTCGTCCATTGTTCCCAAATGAAGATGCTGCTCCTGAAATTGTAATAGGACTTGATGGAATTAAAACAGCCTTGTGCGAGATAGTCGTTAGTAAAAAGCTATTTGAGTGGGATATATGCATTAAACTCTTGATAGAATAGATAATTATAAATAGGTAGATATAAGATAGATTATAAATAGATTTTGATAGAAAAGAACATTTACAGCTAAATCACGATACCATCTAATCGCCTAAATTCAACATGTCTACGTATCTTGGTCTGCGCAAGATCGACGCAGCTGGCACATTCAAAGAGAGGCTTATGCCCAGCAGTGGGATAGAGAAGGCTGTGGATGATGATGATGATGAGGTAACTCGGGCGTAATTTCCAATTATTTCAAGACTGTTGGCCCATAACCCCGAATTGATATCAAATAGAATTGATAGAAAGTGCTTACCCAGTAAGAATCTAGTTGTATGTTTGAGGTATAATAGTTTACATTATGTCATCACAAGCTATTTATGTTTAAATTAAAGACCTTGAACGTTTCTACTACATTTTATACGAAGCCTCACCATTGGTACAAAGAGCTGATTGCTGTGCATTAGGCTCCTCCTTTTTTCATACGATATACCTGTTTGGCCAAATGTCATCTAAATTAGTTTGGACGATTGAGAGCATAAAAGTAAAAACATACACACATGTACAAACTTTTGTCCATATTATACCGTACCCAAATCCGATGCGAATCAACCATTTAATTACAAATGTCTAATTCGCTAAAACGCACCGATCTCTGAATGAGATAATATCGTATATCAAACAACAAGAATAATGTCTGTTTGTACTGTAATCTATCGCTCAAAGCGGATCCTGAACAAAGCATTGTTAATGTTTATCTTCATATATCTACATACTCTTGCTATAAGTCGAGTGGTGTTTTAGGGAAAGTGAATAGTAGTTTTGCTTGGTTTGCTTGTATTTATCCTTTTAAATGAATACAGTTACATGATTAAAAAATGTTACTTATGCTATAATATTATATAATATATTATTACTATCAATTTTTTTATTTACAATAATAAAATATAAAAACAAGAAGGAGGAAAAACTAAACATACTACTTCTAACTACTACAAAAAGGGGCACTTAGAAAATCTTTAGAAAAGCTGAAGATAATCTAAGTGCTCCAGCCCACTACCAGAGGGCAGCGTGCCCAGCATACTGGCCGCATTACCACGCTGGATGGCAATGCTGATACGTTGAGCCAGAAAAAGGCCAGCATTTTGGTCATGCGTCGCGTCAACCAAGCTATTACTACCTATATAGTGTTACAGGTAACTAAGACGTCAGTTCGTAGTTATTTTATTAGGTATTTTTAAAGTTCTGTACCAAAAAGTTAAAAACAGGACCAAAATCCCTAAGCCTTCGCTATCTGTCTGTCTCTCTGTCACCAGGCTTTATCTTATAATTGCGCTAGACCAAGTCGTATTTGCATACGCAAAAAGCAGGCAAGCAAGCAGATTTTATTTGAAGTAAAAATCTAAGTTACGATCATCCGAACACAAACATCAATTAAACAAAGATAATCCTACAAATTTCGTACAGGTATTAATATGACTTCACCATTAGCAGACAAAACATAAACAATTCAAAGCAAATGAGTTAAACGAAAAAAAAAAATGCGAACTCGTTCACAATCAATAAAACCACAACAAAAGGAGAAACAAACAAAACCGAGTATTTTCTCGCATTCGTGTATCTTCTGAACATTAAAACACGTTTCGACTTCATTTCACAAACGGTTTAAACGAGTGCCGGTAAAAAGACAAGTTCAATGAAAATAAAATATTTTATTCAACTCAATGAATGTGAATCGTAGTAGATTTCAAATTGTTTTGCTTTATTGGTAAAATAAGGAAAACAATGCCATGATCTTCATTATTATAAAAAAAAAAACACAGACTTGTTCACAGAGTTTTTTGTTGATTCTTCGGTGCTCTATTTGCATCTCTACTCATTGATTTAAATTGTTTAGACAAAAAATCAATAAAATAAATAAATAGTTAAGTTTATATTTAATAAATGATCTACTGGAACCTAGACACATTTAGTTTTATTTCAAACACGTGTAAATGGGTTTGAGAATACGTGATATCAGTATATTTTTCTAAACAACTGCATGAAAAATACATTGCTTTACAAAAACTGTCTGGCGTGAGTTTATTATATAAAAACTTAAAAATAGCATCGAGACACTTTTACTCTGTACAAAGTTTAGACTAATTATTTCATCAATTAAGAAATGACCCTGTGAAACTAAGTTAATTCAAAGAGTAAATTAGGAGCGTTAAAAGCTAACGCTTTATGAATGTAATTTGTTGGACACGTTCCTCGGTGTTATACTCCTAATTATTATAATTAGAGTAATGTAATTGTTGGCTTCTGGGTATCATTTATGAAGTTTACCACTGAAAATGTCAGGTGGAAAGTACTTTTCCGTGTCACCTTTAGGGCCTAATTTGAGATGTGTATTTATTTACTTACTTTTTTTATTCTATGAAATTAAAGCAATATCTTTAAACAAAGAAAATAAGTCAGCAAATAGATAAGCAGGAAGTAAATTAGTCACTGAGTATATTCAAAAGTTAGTGTATCACCATTATTTGTCATTGTTATAAATAATTAATTATACATTAATTTATGTAGTTTACTTATATAAAACAGTAACTTCTTTCGTAAATGTTTTGTGTAATATGTATATATTTATTTATGTATATTTTGAGTATGTTTTGGTCTTTTAACTAATGTATGTATCTAATTATATTTTTAGTACACCGCCTGTTTATAATTCTTAGTAATGTCCATCCAAAAGGTTGCCTGAAAGAAATCGCCTAAGGTGATAAGGCCGCCCAATGTACAGCACTTTAATAGATTAAAGCTTATTTTCTGTTTTTTGTTTCTATGTTTTATGGTGTACATTAAAGATATATTCTATTCAATTTTAATAAGTTTGAGATATATTAACTGACACTGCTACAATACTGTAAAAATACTCCACAAAAACTTCACCTTAAATATTATCATGTTTCAAACAAAACTTATATATTAGCTGATATGAGCCTCAGGCATTCCTCTATCAGTGCTTTAAGGCTACGTCGATGGCCATTATGAAATTATATTACGAACCATCTTTGAGTTATAGGTCTGAATCTCGTAAACTATTCGCTTTATTTTCTCACTGTTCTCGGTGCGCATAGTTTTATGAATTATTATAGTTTTATGCCTCAGCTATAAAAATAGGCATTGTACGTGAATTCGCAATAGTTTATAGTGAACATTTTTATTTACATTGTTTCGGTTTATGGATAACGGAGACGTTAGAAATCTTTTATGATACATCCTCTATTCAATAAATATTTTTTTGATTAAGAAACATTTTATTTAAGAATTTAACCCTTTTTTTCTTTGAAATTTTATTCTATCGAAAGGACTAAGCCTTAACAATTAACCACTTCCTTTATTTAAATAATGTATAATAATATCTTATAGACGATTTAATTCAAATACTTTAACACCGAAACAAAATTTGTAACGTTAATTTATCTTAGTAGCTATGAACACTATCCGCTACTTCCATTATTTTATATAGATTTTCCCTTTCACTTGCCAAACTAAGGCGCGGCAATTAGCCTACCCTTTTTAATGAAAGCGCCAATTTGTAATGGATCTCTTTCAGCCTTTTTTGTAGAATTTCAGACAGACGTAGCTATAATAACACAGAGAAACAGTAACAATTAGTATCCCAGTTTCCGAAAAAAAATGAAAAAAACTTACATAGGTACATATCGATAGATAGATAAATACTTTATTAAAACACCACAAATGAAACAATACAAAAAAAAAACATACAAATTAGAATCAGCGTCTTAATTGGCGGCCTTATCGCTAAGAGCGATTTCTTCCAGGCAACCAATCTGGCAGGGATATATTCTTCACTGTGAGGCTAGATAGCGCTGTGTAAAATGTCCCAGAATATTTTTTTAAAATTTACTTGTTATACTTAAACTCGCATACCTTCATTAAAAAAAATTTCAATCAAATTCTATTCTAAATCAATTAAATTTCATCTTTGAGCCTTTTGGAGTCGAGACTTTGGGGCCGTGGGGTCCGGGAGCCCATACTATTTTCCAAAACCTCTCGGAGCGCTTAGTTGACGCGACGCATGACCAAAATGCTGGCCTTTTTCTGGCTCAACGTATCAGCATTGCCATCCAGCGTGATAATGCGGCCAGCATGCTGGGCACGCTGCCCTCTGGTAGTGGGCTGGAGCACTTAGATTATCTTTAGGCATTTGTAAAGATTTTCTAAGTGCCCCGTTTTGTAGTAGTTAGAAGTAGTATGTTTAGTTAGTTTTCCTTCACTTGTTTTTATATTTTATTATTGTAAATAAAGTATTTAATTTAATTTGACACATGAGACAGATATCAGCGTCAATAGAACAAAAACAGAATTGCTAATTCTCTATAGACAGCTAACTAGCCCATCTAAATGAGAAGGCTATACTCCAACTCAACTAGTGACGTCTAAAGATTTCCTAATCAAAATGTTAATATTACATGCATATTTTATGACCACTTCAAACTTATTCTCCCAACTCTGAACCCAATTATTTTAATAAGGTATTTTAAACAAATAGAAGTTCCGACAAATAATCACATGCTCGCCAGACGCGACGCACGACGGTTTTCATTTCAAAAGGTCATCCCTTTATTCGGGACAACGAACATAATGTAAATAAATGTCTCTCTTGTGGTCAGTGTTATGGCTTGATACGAAACGCGAGTACGTGCAAAATCCAGAAAAATGTGTTTTGTTAGGACATTCTGTTTGTTTTGAGTTAGGGCACCGGCTTAAGCCATGTAGAAAAAACAAAATCTCTTTTTCTTTGTTGTTATATAAGATCAAAGCTTAGTAACGTATTTTCCTATTCAAATATTTGTAACACAAGCATATTCCAGATTGGTTGCCTGGAAGAGATCGCTCTTAGCGATAAGGCCGCCAATTAAGACGCTGATTTTAATTTGTATGTTTTTTTTTGTGTGTTGTTTCGTTTGTGGTGTTTTAATAAAGTATTTATCTATCTATCTATCTATCTATTCATCAAAACATATTCTAATACAGAAGCACTAGTCTTCAAGAAATTCAGTTTAAAGATTTAAAAGTCGCAATCTTTACAAAGTAAACTTTTTAATATGACAACCTAAAACGAGGACTCACTTTGCAAAGGCTTTTCATTTTACGTTGAACAAGAAAATTGCTTAAAAATGCATTTTCATTAGGCTAGCGGCTCATGTTTTCTAGATGGATCTTCCTAATAAAGTATTCCTTTGAAACCGCAAAATCAAAGTAAGTCAACATTCAAGTAGACCGTAGTTTATTCACTACGATTTCAAAGAATTTTTCTGTTCGCTGGGGAATGATGAAAAATTCAATTTCAAGCCCGTTTCATGCTTGTGCAAGTCGCATTTGAAGTTTTCTTGTCAGATTACAGCGATCCAGCGGCTTACTCACGGAACAGAAAAAACAACAAACAAAACTTGTTTTTTCTGTTCCGTGGGCTTACTAGATTTGACTGAAATATGATAGAAAACTAACGCTTCGAATAACATGTTAAAAGTTGTAGGTATTGTAAAGGTTACATAACATAGGCAGAAGTTGAAAACTTTACTATAAAGTAACAAAAACATACGTACCTATGTAGGTACGTACTTCATATCAAGTATCTACAAACTATTGATTAGATTCCTTCCAAAATAGAATGTTTATGAACATGTATCATTATAGTCACGGCATCAGTTTGGTTTTGAAATCCATTGTCTTATTTCTTTTTTACTGAAAAGTCAAATTTATGTATACTTTTGCGCATATTTTTGCATTTATCTCTAAAGAAACAGGAAATTCAATGTTAAAATTTTGTAAACAGCATGTAGAAAGAATAAACAATAAATTACCTCAAATTCACACACCGCGGTATTTAGAAGATCCGAAAATCCCACCGGTCTTCCCGAAAACCAACCGCAACGCAGGGTTGTCCCAATGGACTGAGAAATATATGTAATACGATAAACACGGAACGGATTAGGGAGGAATTTTCCGTGTCGTGTACAAGGTGTTAACCCTACTCACATGGTTTGGGTTTTGTTAGGTCTTATACAATTTGTTAACTGTCCACGCCTGTTAGTAATTGTCTGCGGAACCTAGTTATGTATCTAATTGTGATTGTCTATTGAGAAAAGTTGTGTTTCTGTTACTTACGAAAATACAAATCAATATGTTCACTTTTTTATACATCGATGCGTAACATTGTTTCTCTATTGTTTCAGATAAATCATATCAACATGTCAGCACCAACTACGGACAGTACTGAAGCTATCACAAACAACTCTGGCTACGGGAGTAGTGACGAGACCGCCAGCCTACTGGTCACCACGGGACCCGCCGTCACAGTCATCGTCCCCGTCGAGAACAGATCGGTCAAACCAGTCCTGCAGCGGCAAGACTGCACCACTCATCTGAGACCTCAGCTCTCAGGCGGGCCGGGAAGCGAAGAAAGCGCTGCCTCGGTACGAATCGAAGACTCCGCCGCGGCCACGAGAAGCGTCCCCGATATAGAGTTACAATGCCGAGACCAACCGGCAGACCGCCCTCAGACCCTCGTATCACCCGTAGCGACATGCTCCCACCGAGGGTCAGTGACCACCTGCCAGCTAGTTCCGCACTCGTACGCCAGATGCCGCGTCTGCGAGCGGCGCCAGTCCACGGCGCCGATGTCGGCACTACAACTAGCGCGCTCTGTGTCGCGGGAAAGTGTACGGTCCGCTTTGCACTACCCTTGCGGCTGTAGTAGTTCACTCCACGCTGTCAGTACGTGTCCCGTCATCCAACCACCGGCCTTGTTGCTGCCGACAACAAGTAACAGAATCATCCGCCAGAGTTCACAACCGGAGTCTAGCGCATGCGCGACGCACTGCCCACACCACGTCCATCACCACCCTAGCGCCTCCCTGCGGCAGCTGCGGGAACCAGGCGACGGTATCGCGGGCATCGCCGCCGACTCGCTGCGCATCAACGGAGGGATGCGACCCTTCAAACAGGTACGCGAGCACTCCGGTAGGTGGCACCACATGTACGAACATTTCAATCACACAACCTCATCTTATTTCATTACTCCACTTTATAATAGCAGCCTTACTAAGGCTTTCGTGTGGGTAAAACCTAGGCGTTTATAATAATGAAGTTTCACAGTACAGTTATGATATAGGTAAAAGGCCAAAAAATCAGTCTTTTAAGACAATTTCTAGCTTGATTAATTTGATTTTTGAGCCAAACTCATACGGAGAAATTTCATCTAATCTTAGTATTCAGAATACGAAATAAAAAACTGTGGTAAAAGGTTTGGCAGAATTAGAAATAAAAAATGGTTTCGCTGAGCGCCGCCCGCCGAGCACTTAGAGAAGGCTATCTAATTAAAGAGGCATGGGAATAGCCGAAAGCAAATTGGTTAATTGCCGAAATAGCTTTTTGTACAGGAACAGGACTACCGCTACGGTTTATATTAAGTCACACACAAAAACATAAAACATATCCAACGAATGAATGCTTATTTAATTTTTTTGTGAATAATTTTCTACTCGTTCACGGCGCACCTTATAAATTAAATGTACTGATAATAATTTGTGTCTCAATACTTAATTTTCAGCTTACAATAAAAAAGTAGAATTTCTATTACAGATACTTAGTTTTCAGTAAAAAATCGTTTCTGTCTTCGTGAAAATTAACGTCCTTTCTAAATGGTGTCGATTTTTCACGAACTTGTAATTGATTAGCGAGCTCAAATGTTTAGTGATTAGTTTCATTTTGTACAGAAGCTTTATTGGTGTATTAGCGATGGCTAAACTAACTCATCTCTCAAAATCTTGCCCAGATGTATAAAACATTCCGATATCTAAAAAAAAAAACATACACAAATCTTATATTATAACATATGACAAACAGATTTATTTATGTTATTTTATGAACAACAAACAAAGGTGACATAGTGAATTTCTGTATGCATTACACAAAATAATATAAGTTAATTAGTTGCTCATATTTTTTTCATGGGTTTTTAAATATATTAGGTATCTATTTAAAAAGTTCAAAGATGGTCAGAGCATAATATAAATTTAGTTACTAAATAAGATTTGTTCATAAACAGTATATTGTAATTGTTCTATCGAATGTTTTATCCGGGCAAAGATTGTAGTGTAAGTGCTGTGTCAATGTCTAGAGATGGGTCCGTAATGAAATCAAATCAAATGATCTCTATTTGATTTGATTTGTGTTTTTGTACAGGGCCTGCTCCTATGTCCGCAAACCCTGTCGCAGTCGCGTCGAGCTCGGTTGAGGAGAGCCTTCACAGAGGCTACCGGCGATACTGTTACCTACGTTAAAACGGTGGGCTTCTATACTGGATTACTACTCACGGCCTGTACCACGTCAACTGTACAATCCTGGTTAAAAACTATTCTATTGAAACTATTTCCAAATAAACTTCGAAATAAATAAAGAAATATCGAAATTTTATTAATAGTAACATTTTTATCTCTCAAAGCCTTTTCAGAGCTGACGAGAGATAAAAATGTGATAGATATAAGTCAGCATGTTAGCTTTAGAACTAGCACCAAAATAACACGTCACGCCGCTCTCGGGTTGTACAGTCGACGAATCGGTATCTCCGGATCACGAAAGCAATATATTAGTTGGCGAATGTGTCGTCCCTCTAGCTTCGTTTAATGACCACCGATAGCCTCCCCCCCACGCCCCTGACATTTACCCTGGCACCAAAATACGCTTGTCACGAACAAATCGTTTTATATATATCACTGCGGAACTTCCATCACGATCACAGCACTGCGAGGTGGCTTTGAATGTCGAATGTTGGACATCGGAAGTCACAGGAGTACATCTTGCAGCTCATACATAGAGGTCGGAATCGATATTGTCACAGAGGTGAATGTCATCGCTTTGGGAACCCCACTCAGGCAATAACACAGCACCTACATGATCATCAGCTATCCATCCATTCACGCGGGTAAAGGTAGCGCAATGCACTTTAGATCGATGACTAGATTGCACTATAACTGTTTGCATACGTAGAGGTTGTGTTTGTTAGAACTTAGTTCAACTCAAAGCGAAAACTAGTTGAGCTCTGATGTTGAATTCGAAATAGAGCACATACCCACAAATATACCACTACTACTTCCTAAGTTCAAAGTGGATTATTAAAACATTAACTGAACAATATCGCAATTTGTTATGCAACATTTTCAGGTCACGTAATTTTATAAAACACGCAGGCTAACGCGCTGAATCCTAAAACGGTTAAACACAACATAACACTTACCGAGATTTTCTCGCTACGAATTTGCACAAAGAGATTTAAAGCCAGCGGTTATCCTTTAATGTATTAGGCTACAAATACCCTTGCACGTATAGGAGCTTATTTTAATCTTACTCATTAATAATTGGAGGAAAGCGAGGTAAAGATTTGAGTAAAAGCAGCTTCTTTTGCGCATAAAGTGGGCGTTTGTTTTAGGAAGATAAAGTGGTATGTGCAAAGTTTGCCGAAGGGATGTGTGATATATTTTGAGGAAGTGACTGTTATGTGAAGTTATCAGCCGTGATATTGGAGATTATTCCGCATCAAGGCATCTCATCAATTTTATTGTCATCGTGCGATAAAGCTGCTCTGATGGCCGTGTCTCGCGGGCGCTTCTTTCACCGCGGGGAGTTTTATGCAAAGACACGAGTAATTTTTCAGAATTTTTATGAGACCATCATCCGAGTTCAAGGCTAATGCGATGTTTCGCTAGATTTCCTGTTATATTTTATTTGTGTCGCGTACTACGGTGTTTTTTTTCTATCCCCAGACGTTACTGTTATATCACTCGTATTTGGCAACAGACCAGCAGATGCTGTGAGATTCATCATAATTTATCGCGTGTTGTATTTTGTCTGGATACAAAATGTACGATATTCAATGTTTTCGTCGCTAGAAAACTTTCGAACTGCGAGTTTATTAATTTTCAACATGTTTTTGGCATCGAACAAAATGAAAAACACTAGACTCTTTCACAAAAACAGTTAATTAATTTTTTTCGTATACTGTTTTCTTATAACAAAACAAAGTAAATGCCTTGTTGAAGAAAAAAAGAAAATATACACATAAATTGACTAGCCATAAAACTAACATTTGTACATCTCTCGGCAGAATATTTGATACAAAAAAATTATGTAACACGTACTATGTATGACAATATTCGTGCAAATAAATGAATTTTGTTTTTTTTTTATTTATTTTTTATTAAAAAAACAAGATTTCAGACGTAACTTTAGGTTACTTTAGGTGATTAATCTGTCCAGATCAATCTGAACGTGAGTATTTCAGAAGGAAACTAAATAATGTAGATGCCTATTTATTATTCTATATCGATGTATTTTCCAATTTTTCAATCTCAGAGATGAATTTTTGAAAGTCCACTGAGAGTTCTGTACCTAAGCCAATAACTCTTCTAAAATCAATCTGTTACATTGGTGGTTACTACTTGATTGAATGTAGTAATACTTTGTGTTAGCTATTTATGTTTATAACTCACTAAATATAGATATACCTAATTAATCTAAAAAAAATAGTAGGATATCGTTTCATAATTCAAAACTAAGCTCTGAATTTCCTATGGTAAAAAAATCTAATAATCAGCACTACCTTTATTTAGAATTAACTTCGAATGAACCTTGAATTACCTATATTTTTAACTTAATTAGCAGTATGCGTAAAAATCAAGTGTGTGTTTTTCGTATCCAAGATATTTACTATCGGCCGTTAACATTTTGAATTGTATTCCTCTTAACATAACAGGTACATAGTAACCCCTTTGAATGAACGCTAGAAAGCGTTCCTAACAATAAATTATACACGTAATCTACTCTTGGATGTCTGCCCGTCTAGTCATCTAGTTACCGCTACTAGGTATTTTGACACGATCTGTTTAGGTTTGATAGTTAAGATACAGTATCATATATTATCAAATTATCTTTGAAGTTACTAGTCAACACTTTATTGAAAAACGATTTTTCAATAGTTTGTGTATTTACTTGCAAATAAAGCAACATATTCTAACAGTCATAAATAATTATTAGAATTTACGAAAAAACTTATAAGATAATAAATGCCATAAATTTGTAGTCTCATGGATATTGGTTCACTACTCGGGTTGAAAAACTGTCGAATATTTGTTTTTTTTTTTTTCAATTATTATGATATGTTTTATTTTTAAAAAGTAACGAATACCTTTAATTAGTTACAAGTAGTATTATTTCTTGTCCTTATTCTTCTTATCAAATGAGAGTGGCCAACTCTGGTATCGAAGGTTTATCAAGCCGCCCTAAGGGCTTTATTACTTACAAAAACCATTATTTTACTATACACAATATAAGCAGTAAAAAAACTCTCAAATATTCCACATACCTGACCGTTTCACCCACAAAAACATTCAACTGAATTTGACACATGAGATCCATTAAGTGCTTATTTAGGAAGCTGAATCAGATAATTAGATTGAGGAATTTCGGAGTTGGATTCGCGAAATGTTATTTTAAACTGATAAGCGAGTTTAATATGCTCTAGTATATTGTTACGATATAAGTGGTTTAGGAGTTCTTTTTCCTGGTCTGTTGACGGAATTTGATTACTTAGGATCCCATCCATGTCAAAATTAGTTTTATTTGTGATTAAATAAAATGTGGTTTTACGTGTGAACACAAATTTATTATTTTTGTTTTTTAATATTCATAATAAAGTACCGAAATAATTATTCTACATGCTGTGACATAAAGCTATTGACATCCAACAATTCATTTTTATTATTTACAACAAAAATTACCAGCTAAAATTCTAATTTGAATTAAGCATAAGCAACATAGCAAGCAAAATAGCAAACAATATATTTCGTCTTCAAATAAACATTTCCACGCACTTTTATATGCAAGCCACCGCAGGCTTACAAAAGAGGTTTGTTCCGGTTTTAGATAAATTCTCTAAAATGGAGCGCCAGAGATCACACTCTGGAGACCAATTTGGCATCTGTATTACCACAGTTGTTTTACGAGGATTTCCTAACTGCTGCATTATGAAGTGGTTCTTGCTTGTAATGAGTAGATAAGTTGTGAAAAGTGTAGGTACGTATTATAAGAGCTATTTTATTTTCTTATCATTTGTCAAGATTTAGTTACATTACTACATCATGTCATCTACTATAAAAGTTTCATTACTTATTATAGATTACATTACTTATTAAACATAAACAGTTACATTAATTAATTTACTTTAAAATTAATAATACCTACATAGAAGGAAACAAAGTAAGACGCAAGAAAAAAAATCATAATCAAACCATAGTGATTGGTTCAGACAAATATGTAAATCAATTTATACATTGCATAGCAGTTATTAGTTCTTGTCATATTTTGGTGTATATATTTTGTATCTTTTTTAGAAATATATTATAAACTTGCAGAGTGTAAAACTGATTTAGAACAACACGAGATGCAATAAAAACAATTATCAAATCAACTTTTGACACATGAAATCAAATAATAACTCGTCCACCAACGTATGGTATTCCACTTTTTTTTACAAGGAATTGGTTTGTACTTGACCGTAATTCGCCTGATGGTCAATCAATCATTATGGTCTAGGAAATACAAAGACTGCATCCAATCTATAGATATATTTTGTTCGATTCCCGCATGTCACAAGTATTTATGTATGTACTTTAAAAACTTATAATTACTTGTGTTGAGTCTGGTCGTTTGTATGTATAATAAGTATGTATTTACAAAAGAAAAGTATGTAAGTATTATATCCGTTATCTAGTACCCGCGACACAAGCGTTTGCTTAGTGTGGGGCTAGATGGTGCTGTGTGCAATGTCCCGGAATATTTATTTATTTGTAAAACTAATAAATCCTACAGAAGACGTTAAACAGGCCTAAGCTTTTCTTGGCGTCAAACCTGTTCTCACATAGCCAATGGCTTGCCCACATCTGCACGAGCTTGGCAACCGACTATCTAGAACATTATGGCAGCTTTCCAATAAACCAAAACGCGCATTCTGCATAGAATTTGGTCACCATAACTTTAACTTTAACACACCCATAACTCGTATTGACCCAAACTGGAAATGACTCGTTGCAATAGAATAGGCAGGTCTCGACAAAAATAATATTTGAAACAATCAAACATTATTATAAATAATTAATTTCAAAAAGTCAAATGCAGGTTTTTTTTAGAAAAGTACCAGGTATACTGAAGATTATTTTATGCTTGTCAGCTAAACATTTTAGCACTAGGTCTCATGAGAGTGACATCCGCATAAATAACACCGTAGCGCAAAGAGGAAAATACCTGAAATTGATAAAGTTATGCTTAGTTATAACATCAATAAGAATTGTACCTAATTTTTCATTTGTATTTGCTGAAACTAGAGACATCGAGATTAAACACCCATGCCACTTAAAGGCAAGCACTGCAAAAAAAAATACTTAGTTTTGAAATAAAAATTTAATGGTGTTCGTAAATGACAAAATGTAAATGCAATTGCCATGTTTTTTCACCCGGTTTACGTCCGATAGTTTTATCACCATGTTTGTACAAATATTTGAAACCACTAAGCTTTTTTGCTACACGTTGTTGGCTCATTCAACACAGCAAATTAAATTTTTAACGGCTAACATTGTCGTAAAAAACACCGATTTTCCGTTCGGTTATGGTTGATACGCTAAATTGGATTTTTAGCCGAGTCATTTTTGGGGTGTTATAAAAATGTGTAGGTTAAAACTGTTTGTAATAAAACTTGTATAGAGTTGTTATAGAGGTTTATTTACAGATATTTTTACAGATTTTTTTACCTAAAACTGAACGAATGAAAGATTGTAATTTAAATAAAAATATCTACTTCAATTTAAAATCCGTTCGTATACCCACTATTAACAAAAATACCATTAAAAAAAATGAATTTTATTGAAAGAATTTTGCTTTGAACACTCAAACTTTATTAATAGAAATAAAAATCTCCACCTCTTGAATGTTTGTAGATAAATTTATTATAAAGAACACGATTTCCTCCAGAACTGGGTCCTTATCTTACGTTATGATTTTCAAATTTACAGAAAATATGTTTTTAATTTACTGTCAGATAATAAATAAACCTTTGGACGATGATGATGATTTGTCAACCATAAAAAATACTTATTTCACAGAAACTTGCAATATCTTCCGATTGATACGAAACTTCGCTACTGAATAGAGCATAAACGGTATTTACGGAAGGCAACAAAAACGTTTCATAGAAAGCTGATGAATAATGAACAATAACGAACAGGGTTCGAATACCAGTGCCTTTTTTCATCGGCCTATTGATTTATGATACAAGTTTACTTACGATAGACTGCTCGTTTGATAGATGCCTTTCTTTATGATGTGTATTTATTTAAATGTTATTTATTGCATGCCTGTACTCTCAGTGACTTGCGTTTTTTTATAATATTTAAAAAAAAAGGAAACTGTGAAATATAAAGCATTTTTTAAAAATATTTTATTGAAACTTTCTCGTAAATCTTAACCACAACAAAATAAAGCAAGTGCAATGTTTATGTCAATAAATATTAATTAATTCAACTTCCGAATCAGCTGGATTAAGAGCAGTAACAGTTTTTACTACTTCTAGCCCTAACCTTATTTTGTGCTTAAATGTTATCAAATAGTTCATTGTTGTTTACAAAATTTGATGAAAACCTACCATTGCTTATGTTATTTCAAGTACTTTTGAAGCATCAATAATCTTGGCCAAATAAAAAATACTTGTTAAATTATTATTTAATATCTGTTATTATTTATCGTTTTTATAGCTAAATAAAAACTGTTGAGGAGGAGAGAACTGCCCGCCATGTGTGTCAGTAAATCCGTATTAGGTTTTTATTCGTCCGCTTTATTGCAGCAGCACGGTGTTGCCAGATGTCGCTCTTGCAATCCCCTTAGAATCGTCCTCGGGTTGAAAACCTTGCGCGGAGATTAATTTTTGTATTTTTCTTGTGAGCAAGAAAAGGTTGCATTTTCTTTCTTACAACGTGTAACAAAACTTGATAAACGTTTGCAACACTAAACAATATTATTATTTAAATAAATAACCCCAGGTACACATTAATAAACGTTTTGTTTTGTTATGCATAAGATGTTTCTAACACCATATTTTTTAATTTGTATAGGTCAACAATCTGCTAAAATATTCATAATCATGTTTTGCCAATCCTAATTATTAACATTTTATAGTTAAAAAAATGTTGCTGTTGCTAATTTTTTTTCACAAATACCTTAAAAAAATCATCGATATAACTAAAACGTGGCAACTCCAAACTGACCAGAACACTCCACCCACCTTTACGCCACCTACCATAACTTTAATACCACACTGGGAGAATGAAGTCCATCCATTTAGATTAGGTACGTAATAAACCGTAAAATTTTACTACTCTCGCTCATACCTCTCTTACCCAGATTCAGTCTTAGAGAGATTTGGGCTCGTTTGTGCTAAATGAACTTGGTGGTTGAGTGTGAACGGGTTTATTTATTTGTTAGGGTATTTTATAGTTACATAGCATATGCGTGCTAAAAGAAGCACGGTGAACGGTAGCAATTCCATGTGCAGTCTTCTTCATGTCTAACGAGAGTGGCTAAATCTGGTGTCGGCAATTTATAATGCCACCCTAAGGATTTATAGTAGAATCATTTTACATCACCTCTCGAAGCGCTTGGTTGACGCGATGCGTGAGCAAAATGCTGGCCTTTTTCTGGCTCAACGTATTAGCATTGCCATTCAGCGTGGTAATGCGGCCAGTATGCTGGGTACCTTGCCCTCTAGGAATGGGCTGGAGCCCTTAGACTATTTTAAGGCCCCCCTTTGTAATGTCGTAGTAAGAAGTAGTATGTTAAGTTTTTCTTCCCTAGTTATTATGTAATATTATTGTAAATAAAGTATCATTGTTGTACATTAAGTTATTGATTTTTCGTATGATAATCGTCATAACTGTTTTAAGGTAGTATATTTTTAGTTATATTAGTGAGCTGTATAATATTATTGTTTTAGCGAATTTTAAGCAAGATATCAGCTATATATAATGTAATTTGTGCTGACCACAAACACACAAAAATATGTTTTCAAAAGAAAAATAAGCACTTAGAAAATATTTAGAAAATCCTTGATAGCCTAAGTAATCCAACCTGCTGCCAAAGATCAGCGTGCCCTTGATATTGGTCATATTACTACTTTATTATTTAAGTACTTGTTTGTATTTCTTACACAAAACACGTACTATCCTTTTCTCAAAAGTATAAATATTTGGCGCACTTTCTCGAGAGCAAAGAAGATATCGCTGGAGCATAGGAATAAATTTCCTAAATATACAATCTCAAATATTTTGTTGGGAAGTGGGTGAGTGCGCTGTATAAGGCATTATGTATGCAAAAAGCTTAACCAGTTTAGTGTAACACGGAGACCTTTTGTAGTACAAATTTACAGTCAGAATCTTTGCTTATCTTTTATGGAAATGTACGCTTTTCAATTTGTATTGTTTGTATGTAGTCATGTTCATAACATTAATGCAAACTGCGAAGTAGAAATAAGTATGAGGAAGAGATATACAATTTTTGCCCAAATTTGAGCACAGAAGTGAAACTTTCATGGTTTACAAGATAACCACACTGTGTATTCAATGAAATCTAGGTACATCAAATCAAAATTTACTGAACTAATTTTTTCGTTTATAATTTGTAGCCTTATGACTGTAGGAACAAAGCAAGAAAAAGTTTAAATAATGAGTTTTACTATATGCAAATAATTGTATAAGACCGTTTAATTATTTCGTAAAAAAAGAATAAATATATTAATAATATTTTTTACAAGTTCCAGTACTGCTACTCCAGTAAACCTCTCCTTGGGGTTTGCAAATTGCTTACCCATGCTTTGAGAGCAATATCGCCGGCCTTACCTTTACTCTCTTACGTAAAAATGTTTTGTTTATCATACTAATACGTTAAGGTCGGTTTCCTTGAACAAGCTGTTTTTATTATTAAACACATAATATTAAAATGCGAGGCTACCTTGATAAAGCTTGCAACTTCACATGCAAAAAAATTAAAACCTTACATATTTGAGTTTCACTTACAAACAAAGTAGACTGCATACATGTTAGTGTAGACTGTATACACTACCACTATCTAACTTAGATTAATAACGAGTTTGTAGACTATTATTATTAATTGACGTAGGAAATATGACCTTTTTTGACGCACGGGATACATCAATGTAACACCTTTGTATTCTACCTATTGTCAACTTTTTGATGTATAATAAATACATCTTATATTATATACGAAACCTTAAAACTAATAATTAATAATCTACTAAAATTAAACAATACTATACATATTACTTCTAACGTAACTTAACTAAATAACCCGCCCTTTATCGTTCCCGGTGCAAATGTGCCCATCAAGCTCGCTGCGTTTCCGCGCTGGATGGCAATAGATAGCCGTTGCACCAGAAACGATCCAGAGCTTTTTGATGTATATATTGTTGTGTCCTGTGTGTCAAAATAAATGCCTTGAATTTGAATTTGAAATAATTGGTTTATTATTATTTTAACTTGTCATATTTTTTTATAAACCAATGCTATCCCACTCCTAGGCAAAAGTGTCCCCCAATTCCCTCCATGAATCTTGTCATATTGAAATTTTATTAATACAGCCCTAATCTTACCAGTGCTAGATTTCATATCTTAGCTTATTGCATCCAATTGGTCCATTTTTAGTAAATCTACCTGATTTATTCAATTCCAATATCGACTTTACATCGCTTTACAAAACCAGCTCCGAACTCGAAATTGGCATGGCTTGGATTTACTCAAGCGTACATCCATTTGCTAAGCTTTAGCGTGATTCCAACCGTGTCGCCTTGTCTAGACGTAGGTTAAATAAACTAAATAATCCTATTATGTACCTGTACAAATAATGTACCTCCTAATTTTTATTACATCCTCATTATTGGGAATTGTTACTCCCCTCACTCCCCTACTAAAGTCATTGGGTGAGTTTCCTGTAGGAAGTATACTTGTTTTTCAACAAAGATAATGCAAGTTCTTGGATTTTGTATTACCTCAATGTTTATTAGTTTCATTACACAATTCGGTACCTATTATAAACCGATATACTTAACATAGAACGGTAGTACTAGTAATTTTGGGCCGCGCATGCGGCCCGGCGTGTTATTGGTAGTTTGGACTTTTAATTTTTTGTATAAGAAATAGTATTTGTATAAGTATTGCATTAAAAAAAAAATTGGCGCTAGTAAAAGGGTAATGAGATAAAATGAAGAAATTTTTGAAAATTTTATGAAGACCATTTTTGTATGAAAGCCAAAATTTTTTTAGTATGATTAGTAACATGCAAGCAGTTCTCATCAAATTTAGTTCAAACACCAACCCGCTATCTCTTATAGTTTTCGAGATCCCCTGGGGTGCTCCAGGGTCTGATCGGTCTGAAGGTCGGTCTCCAACCTCGCATTATCTTCACTGAGACGTCGCAAGTACTGCATTTCGGCCTTCAGCCTCACCGCAGTACTTGCTCCGTCGTTTTGTTCATCCTTAGGAAAATGTATGGGATTTGTATAAAGAAAAAAAATGTTTGTATGAAAGCCAAAAATTTTTTGTATGATTGGTAACATGCAAGCAGTTCTTATCATATTTAGTTCAAACACCAACCCGCTATCTCTTATAGTTTTTGAGATCCCATGGGGTACTCCAAGGTCTGATGAACAATGTGGTGGTGATGCTCGGCCTCCGGCCTCGCATCGCCATCACTTCGACGTCGCAAGTACTGCAGTTCGGCCTTCGGCCTCACTGCAGTACTTGCTCCGTCGTTTTGTTCATCCCTAAGAAAATGTATGGGATTTGTATGAAGAAAAAAAAAATTTATATGAAAGCCAAAAATTTTTGGTATGATTAAAAACATGCATGCAGTTCTCTCCAATGTTATAAATTACTAGTAGTAATCAGCATAAAGATGCAACGTGAATTAAGTACCTAATTAAATAAGATCTCTGTCATGGAATAATTTGAAATATTTTTGTTGTTTTTTTACACCAGTTTCACAGCTGTATACCTAAATATAATCCACCAGGCTCTCTAAAGTATTTACTTGGGCAAGTGTTGCCTAACTAGGTAACTTGGTGATTTAATTCTTGACTGTACGTCATATACTTTTTGTTTTGCAATAATTATTGTATTTTATTTTATTGTACTATTATTTTAATTTGATTATTATTTTTAGAGTATTTCTGTGACGTGTATCAAATATTTGATATTAATAAATTACTATGACTATGACTATGACTATACCTATTATGTATTATAGGGAGTCTATCGAGTAAATTCGGGTATAATGTCGTCTAGTCTCGACTATTCACTTGTCCTCACATTGCATTCGTCTGGACTTAACATGGTGAGGTTTTTTCAATATTTACTCTTGAACTAGCCACTGGTCAGATTGAATCTTAAGTCCTACATCACACAACAAATTTACTGTACGGATTCTTTACTTTTTGTCTTTTTATAAGTAAAATTAAAAATTAGTTTTACTTTTAAAATGACAAATCTCATTGAGACAATGAGACAACTAATTAAATGTTTTTAGTGTTCGATTGTAACCGGTAACATCAAATCGTGTGTTTTCGTTATTGATACAATACCAATGTTTGTTTGGAAATAAATAAATACTCCGGGACATTTCATACAGTGCCACCTAGCTCCACATTTAGCAAATACTTTTGTGATGGGTACTAGACAAAATATAAGAGTTAAATACATTTAGGTATCGAGATTCGAGACACTAAAGACACACATAACATTATCATTAAGTACTTATTTGCTTAAAATTCTTCACGTTAAAATGTTTACACGCGTAAAGTTACTGAAATTTTCAAGCAGCGCCTACTCCCATAAGGTAAACAATGTAAAAGCAACAGTGTGTGAAATGAGTCAACTAAGCCAAGGTTTTGTAGTGTCACGAAGGTCACTAGTTTATGTGTAATACGTACCAAGGTTGCAAGTTCATTCCGCCAAAAAGGTTCAACGTAGTGACTATTTTAGTCGAACTACCTCTTTCATAAATTCTTCCTTTTCATTGCAAGACGTTTCTATTTATTTGCCGAAGCGAGATATGAGAATAAGATTTTAGTAGCGAACAAGTTGATTGTTTGCAGTTCAATTTTATCACCTACCTATCGTTGTTTCAATTGGATTTTATATATTCAAAGCTAGTTTCAAATGAAATAACTACAAGGTATGCGCTTTTCACGAACGCTTCATACAGAAATAGAAAAAACTCTCGGCTTTACTGACGTTTTTTGAGATAGATAGATAGATTAACGCTTTATTGGACACACAAATAAAATAAAACACAACACAAACGAGAAAAAAATTAAATGCCACAAATGGCGGCCTTGTCGCTACAAGCGATAAAGTTTATGTCATTACGAAATCTTTTATTTAATACCTACATAATATTTAAAATCACCTTAATTCTTCTACTTATTGGTGATCCATCATATATTGAAGAACTAGCAAATAAATTCACTAATACTGGAACAGATCGCTCTTAGAGATAAGATTTAGAACCTACGTAAAATTTCTATGCTTTTTGTATTGTTTTTTTTGTGTGGTGTTTTACCAATAATAATTATTATAATAAATATGTTTATATATATCTATCTAATATATTATATACAGACTAATACTAGGAATACGTTTTATTATAATGGTTTGGTGATATAAGTTCAAAGCTTCTTGCGTAATATATTTTCGTAAGTTAAATGACACAAAGGACATATTTCCAGAGACACATGTTTGAGTCTTATCGCTTCTAACTGCATCTGGGGAAATTCAGACCATATATTTTGCTTTGAATAGCTTGAATTTCGTCCACAGAGATAGCTTTGTATAAACTTGGGAAAATGAGTTCAAAATTATCTGGACACCAGATAAAAATGTTATTACGTATAAAAGGAAGTGTCAAATAAAGATGTGAATATACACTACCTATTAAATAACTAGTATGGTTTCACCCTAAAAAAAGTATTAACGTATTTATTTCTGGTATCGTTTTAGCGTAGATTTAAATACTTTATGCAATCAAATAGAAATATGTATAATAATATATACAGTAACAGTAATTGTAAGAAACTACGCACCAAAACAAAAAAAAACAAATCACCGTTTATACCATCAAGACGGCAAAAGTAAAGCCATGCCATTATAACCGAACCTTACGACACACAACACAATGTTATTATGAAAACCATCACCATGAAAATAAATTAGAGTTACAGCAGTCAGCAAATTACCTAGTCATTACACGAGGGATGCCAAAAAGGTTTGCCAGTTTCTTCCCTTTCTGCCGCCATAAGGGTCATAATCCAAAATGTAACGGTTCTCAGAATCGTTGCTCGAAACAGTATCGCGTGAAAATTAGCCCTTTAAAATATGCAACGTAGAAAATTAGATACATCGAGCTAGCGCCTGCGATTTCTTTTTAGTTCCTCGTCTGAATAAGTAAGGGGAATATAGGTTTGTTCTGTTTACGTGATCGGAATTTGTTGATTGAATTAATGCTTTAATGTGTTATGTTGACTGGCCTGTAAGCTTCTACTAATATTGGGTTGCGGGTTCGATCCCCGAATGACACAAGTAATTCTGACATTTAAATTAAAATTACTTGTGTTGAATCTGATCGTTCTATGTATAATAAGAATGTACATCATCATCATCATCATAAATCTAAGGGCCGGGGCCTTGTCTGTGGAGTATGCGCCATCCTTCCCGGTCTTCTGCCAATTCCTTGACCTCCTTATACGACATGACACCCGCCTTTTCTTTTATTTGCTCCATGTATGATCTTCTCGGCCTTCCTCTTCCTCTTCGAGCTTCCAATTTTCCTTCAATGATGTTTTTTATAAATTCGTCATGTCGTATAAGGTGGCCAACCATCTTCCCTCTTCTGTTTTCAATAGTTGCCATTATTGTACGGTGTTCTTTGACTGGCCTGTTAGCTTAGTTGGTAGTGGCTCTGCCTTCTAATCTAGGGGTTGCGGGTTCGATTCCCGCGTGACACAAGTATTTATGCATTTTAAAATTTATGATTACTTGTGTTGAGTCTGGTCGTTTGTATGTATAATAAGTATGTATTTACAAAAAAAAAAAGTATATAAGTATTATATCCGTTATCTAGTACCCACGAAACAAGCGTTAGCTTAGTGTGGGGCTAGATGGCGCTGTGTGCAATGTCCCGGAATATTTATTTATTTCTTGGACCATGCTCAGCACTTCTTCATTGGTCTAATTCTTCTTCATTGGTCAAGAATGTACATCTTTACAAAATTAAAGTAGGTACATCAGTATTATTATATCCTTTTCTTTACCTACGGCACAAGCGTTTGCTTAGAGTGGGGTTAGATGGCGCTGCTGTATGCAATTGTCCCGGAAAATTTATTCATTTATTTCTGTTTAATTAATATTTAACTTATACTTAACAAACTGTTTAGAGATAGTAAAGATATCATAGGGCTACAAGTAGTTTATGCTTTTTTATATAACAGCAATTTATCGGTCTATATGTCGAAAGTGAATCAGTTGTTATTTTATATTATGTATATATTAGGCATATTTTGCAAGAACCACACCAGGGCCCGTATAACATGGTTCATACACCACTCAGAACTCCGATTTCTAATATAATATAATAACTGCTCTGTTAGCTTAGTTGGTAGTGACTCTGCCTTCTAATCTAGGGGTTGTGGGTTCGATTCCCGCATGAGACAAGTAATTATGAATACTAAAATTTGTAATTACTTGTGTCGAGTCTGGTCGTTTCTATATATAATAAGTATGTATTTACAAAAAAAAAGTATATAAGTATTATATCCGTTATTTAGTACCCACGACACAAGCGTTTGCTTAGTGTGGGGCTAGATGGCGCTGTGTGCAATGTCCCGGAATATTTATTTATTTATTTAACAAGTCTTTAGGTTTTCAATCCATTATTACTTTTAATTTTTTACAATTCACACAATCTCGGCTTCAAACTAAACATATTTTTCGGAGTAAATTACACCAATACATCAAAATGTCATTCCTTCCATCCTAATAAAGCTATTAATACCGTGTCTGTTATTAGCATTGCAAATTCACGTCATATAATGTAAGGCAGGGATATCTTACCAAATTGGACTCCTCATGATAATGGAGAAAAGATAAATATTATTGTTATTTCTTCTAATATACAGTTCCTAAGACCCGCACGAATCGGTACGCTTCCACCTTTATTGTTCGTACCGCTAGGTTGTGGAACTCCCTGCCTGGCTCTCTGTTCCCCACGCACTATAATCCAGCGATCTTCAAAGCGAGAGTGAATCGGTTCTTATCGGGTAAGCACGCTCCATCTTAGGCCATAGCCTTACTTGCTATCAGGTAAACTATGGTCAAGTGCAAACCCGTTCAAGTTAAAAAAAAAAAAAAAAAAAAAAGTTACTAACATCCTTTTCAGGAGGCCTTTAGTACATAAAAGGAAATATTTTTTGTTCTACGAGTTGTAGAAATTCGTGAAAAAAATCAATCTATTAAATCGTTCTACAGAAAAAAGTTCACTGGCCTTAGAAAAAAAGTATGAACAAAAAAAATTAAACAAAATTCCATAGATCGCAGAATTAATAGATTTTATGTACATTCACACATTTTGCTTGCTGATTGGTCAGTCTCTGTAGATATGTCATAGAAATGTACAACTTTCATCATTTTTGTTCAAAAAATCCCTTCCTTCCTTGAATCGTATCCCTCATGTCTGAGGATCATGACCACCACCTCCCAGCACCTTCTCCTTGATGACATCTTTTCACTTCCTTCTGTCCTCGGCAACATGCAATGCATTATAGACTGTAGTGTCTAAAGTGGTGCGAATTTGGTCCGACCAACGTGTTGGGCTGCGGCCTCGGGATCGATTGCCTTCTACTTTTCCTGTGATCATCAGTTTTTCCAGGTGGTCGCCATCTTTCCGGGCAATATGATCCGTTTCAGACATAAAGTTCAAAAAATAAAGATATGTTAATAAGAGGTCTTTGAGTAATACATTCCACATGACAAGCAAACGCGACAGCTATTTGGTACGGCGCATCGAATAGTATGCTAATTCGAATGAGTCGCGTTAGCAATATTCCACTTCTGACGTTTCAGCGGAAAAGTTTGGCTTAAGATTAATTGTATATGATTTATCTACTCCTATACATAGGTTGCTTATAACCAGCGGTATTTTAGTGAGTGAGTGATTATGTGAATTTTATCAATGTATGCAATGACACTTGATTAAGGCTCTGCCAAGATTGATTGGATACAAACGACTGACGGTGGTATGTAAAAGTGTAAATTGTTATGCATTTAAAAGTATTACATTACATTATTTTTAATGTATCATCATCATCAGCCTGTTATCGCCCACTGCTGAGCAAAGGCCTCTCTTTTTGTACGCCACTCGTCCCGGTCCTGCGCAGATTGAATCCAAGTTGTTCTAATGTCGTCAACCCACCGCATGGTGTGGTGGTGGGTGACCTCTATTTCTATGGCCAGTCATGGGTCTCCAGCCCGTTAATGTTTTGGTCCACCTGCCGTCCTTCTGCTTGCAACGTCTATTTAATGTTTGCTTATTTTTTTCTATGTATTATTTTTTTGTAACATGAATTATAAAAACCTCATTATTTTAAAATTGAATGTAAGTTTATTGGTTTATTCGTAATTTATTTACAATAATAACATATAAAAACAAGTGAAGGAAAACTAAACATACTACTTCTAACTACTACAAAAAGGGGCACTTAGAAAATCTTTAGAAAAGCCTAAAGATAATCTAAGTGCTCCAGCCCACTACCAGAGGGCAGCGTGCCCAGCATGCTGGCCGCATTACCACGGTTATTCGTTGATGTTAATTAATACAACTTAGCATACACATACAGTAGAACAGGATTTTATAAGCTGTATTAACTATAGTTTAATCCAAATCAAAGCCGCGGTAATTCAGTTACTAAAACCTTCCAGAAAATAATTATCCAAGTATTTTTTCATTATATGAGAAAATAATGGCATAAACCGGAAGTGCTCAAAGGCGTCTGTTGGCACCATTACGGCATGGTTACGACATGTGACGGATTGGAAGTAAGTGGCCGCTAATGTTGCCATAAATGAAACTAGCTGATGCGCGCGACTTCGTCCGCGTGGAATAGTTATAAAAACGGTTCTAGTGAGTTAACCTTAAAACATAGACATATACTGTTGCGGACATTTTGTTAGATTATTTCAAGATAAATAATTCTTTCATACACATTTTTTCAACGGAAGCCCTCAAAGATGAATAATTTTCCCCGTTTTTTCCACATTTTCTATTGTTTCTTCGCTCCTATTAGTTGCAGCGTGATGTTATATAGCCTTAAGCCTTCCTTGATAACTGGTCTATCCAACACAAAAAGATTTTTTCAATTCGCACCAGTAGTTCCTGAGATTAACGCGTTTAAACAAACAAACAAACAAACTCTTCAGTTTTATAATACCTTTATTAGTAGTATAGATAAGGGGGCTTCTTGAATACATTTTATGCGTTATTGGAGAAAAGCTATAAGATTGTTTTGCACTAAAAATCTCAACAGTGTGTGTTTTTTTTTTAAAACAGAGTTATCAAATTTAGTTAAATTTTTTGAAGGTGCCGTTCATGTTTATTAATCTTTCTGTTCTGAAACTAATGTTTTAAAAACGAGTAATTTTGGATAACTAAAGAAAAACAGTCAAGTAAGCGTTTTTATAACTTCAATTTTTTTTTTTTGCACACATTAACCAAAAGAAACCATAACCATTCAATCACCAGGTAAATGCATAAAACAGGAAAACAACCATTAAAATTTAAATTGCCCTTTAATTCCCGAAATTTCATTTATTGCCGCATTAATTCATCACCATTAAATAAACCGAGTGAATTCCCGAAAGTAAAACAAAATGTTCATTAATCCATTCTGTTGATTTCAAAGCCGTCAGTTTGTTCGTTGCATAAAGCTCTTGGCAGACCATTAACGAACTATTAGCACAGATTATTGACAGATTCAGATGTATAATTTATACTCTAGGGAGATTGCTTGAAACGGTAGTTATTCAATAGTAATGGGTAGGTATTAAACTAGGTGAGATCTATACAGAACCAAAAAAAGGTAGTGTCTTTAGAACATTACAACAACATGGTAATCCATTTATTTTATCAGAATAGTTTAGCTCTTGTAAACAAATGAGATTTTTCTTGGTATTTTTTGTATTTAGGTAGCCTTTATAACAATAAGTTTTTACTATCAGATATATTCTAAGTAACAGAGTTGGTCATTGTTATTATGAACTTACTTATAAATAAATGAATATTCTGCGACTTTTTACACAGCGTCATGGAGCCCCATACTAAGGAAACGCTTGTGTCACGAAAACAAGATATTAAATTAGTGATTGTCAAATTAGAGTAGCTCTCTAACACTGCAGTTGATCATCTGTTTTCATCATAATCTTAGCCTGCTGGTGGCGTAACAAAGGTTTGAAATAGCTTGTTTTAATGAAGCCGAATACAGTACGGCTTATAAACCTAGCTCTTATATACGAGTAAGTATGCAAGATCGAATAGAAGCATTTTTATTAAACGGTTCTTTATAAAATCAGTAAAATAATAGAAAAACATATCTTACATATTATACCACACGGGTGAATTATTGTCTTTCATTTTAGGGTTTAAAATTATCTTGTATATGCCAATGCACACTCACGCCTAAATTATTTACATGAATATTTCAAAAAACACTATTGACAACAGTGATTGTAAAATCATCGATAGCAGTCAATTAGTTTTAAAATAAGTACAATTAAACAAAAAGTTACCCAAAATGAAAACAAAGATATAAAATAAATAATGTATTTCACATTACATTCAATGAAACCCCAAATTTTACAAAGCTTTAAATATTATAGTTTCTCACAACTAAAACTAATACGATGCATTCACTGAGCGAAGATATATACAGATGCGAGATTTCTTTTCACTGAATATATATCTCCTCAGTATATCTCAGAATACCAGAGTTGGCTACTCTCACTCGATAAGAAGAAGAAGTATATCTCAAAATTTAACCTCACTTCCCGACAAATCCTATAAATATATTGATATTATGCGGTTAATGTTTAAGTTATGCTACATGAACGTTTAGTTCCAGAATATTCCGAGTAAGCTAAGATAGTGAAGCCACCACTTGACTTTACAGCGCTCGTTCGCAAGACAAAATACAGAATCCTGAAGCAACATTCTTAGGAATAATTAAAGCCACGTACTTCCTACAAATTAGGTTTAGTTCGGAGTAGAGTAGGTTAAAGAGTCGTGTCACAAGAGTAGTGTCACAAGAGTAGTGTCAAAAGAGAAGTGTCACAAGAGTAGTGTCACAAGAGTAGTGTCACAAGAGTAGTGTCACAAGAGTAGTGTCACAAGAATAGTTTTATAGTAATTGTTAAATAGTAAGAAACAAAAACTAAGAACGATAAACTTTTTTAAATTTTGTAGTCTTTTCCTTCAGCAACATTAAGACGTGAAGTTTTGTAACATGATTGAAATTTGCAAATTCTTACTAGATATACTCTCTCACTCTTTGAGTCGTATTTCCTCATGACTGAGGGTCGTGACTCCCCCGCAGAATTAATTCGTTAGGGGAGTTTTCTTGGGCAGATACATCGTGGTGGGCGCCCAGGTCCTTCCACGGAAGACACATGTCCTCGGATATTGTGGTCCTCAAACATGTCGGTTTCCTCACGATGTTTTCCTTCACCGTTAAGCGAATGCAAATCCACACATAACTTGAAAATACAAGTCATTGGTGTAGGGCGGATTCAAACCAGGGTGCGTCTGGATGAAATGCAGACACTGGAACCGCTGAGCCACACTCGCATTTTTATTAGATATACTAACAGAACTCTATACTTAATTTCTTAGAATTCAGAAGTAAAATGTTTAGTTTTTTCCTTGTATATAGAAGTGACTCAAACTTAGTGTTTATGTGTAAACATGATAATTCCCAGGTCTAAATCAGATACATTTGTTGATGTATCATAAAATCGTTGAATTCATTTTATTTTTTTTGCAATTCTCATAAAACAGACAGCTATGTGTAAACATATACTTAATAATCAGGCACACAAAGACACAATAAATCTTAAAACCAAATTTAGCATATTCCCTGCTATCAGCAACACCTTCTACTATTCCGAACTCTCACAACACACGATAATACGGATTTACACCAACAAATCATAAAAACAAGTGACATTTGAACTCGATGACACATGTCGTAACCCCGTCATAATAACCATATTTATAGCTCTTTGTCTGAGCCACTTTCTTTGTGTATTTATTGTACCTACCTTTTTATTGTACATGAAATTCATGGGAAGATATAAGGGAGAGTGTTTTGAACCTCATATTGGCTTTTGTGGATATAATGGTCTTAGGATGGTTAATATTGTTTGCGGATTTTTCTCGTGAATGTGACGAATTTATCTATACTTTGACCGGATGCGATTGATAATATTTAACAATAACTGGTTTGTTTAGTATAGTTGGTTTCATTTAGTAGTTGGTTCTAAACACAGAAATCTAAATAAAAAGGTACTTTATTAAGATTTCTGTGGTTCTAAACAAGGATAAAATAATGTTAATCTTATAATTAAATTATATACTCATATATTTAATTAAGGAAATTGTGTATGTGGAAAATGTGTTTGTCTAATTACTTTTCTTATAGATAAAAACTGTGTTCGTACCTAATTTCTGGTCGCAAAATAAATAATATTCATTTCATTTCATTTTAGCACGTTCTTATATAATCAATTGCCTAAACTAATTTTGAACGGTAGACTTTTAAATTTTTTTTTTATTTCTACTTGACATAAAATGTAAAAAATTAATATCTGGCAATTAACACGCATGGTAATATTAAGTTGATAAAGATTACATATTCGCTAGTGTCTATAACACTATGCAACTTAATGAAACCAACCGCAGATTTTCAAATACAAAAGCCAATGTGAAGAGAATGTAGCAGTATATGGTCGGAGCCTATACTTATGTGGGATACAGCCAGGGCCTGATTAAAGGCAGATGTAACTGGGGGTACAATGAATAATTCGTGCTTAAATGGTCACTTACGACATAAAATAAGTCTGTATTAAAGAGTGTTATCTATTTTATTTAAAGCGAGTATGGCTCAGCGGTTCCAGCGTCTGCTTTTGCATCCAGACGCACCCTGGTTCGAATCCGGCGCTACACCAATGACTTGTGTTTTCAAGTTATGTGAGGACTTGCACTTGCTTAGCGGTGAAGAAAAACATCGTTAGGAAAGAAGGACCTGGGCGCCCACCACGATGTATCTGCCCAAGAAAACTCCCCTAACAAATAAATACAGCGTGGGAGTCACGACCCTCAGTCATGAGGAAATACGACTTAAAGAGAGATCTATTATTTAATGGTTCTTATTTTTATTCATACTCTGGACAGTCAGGCAATCGATTACCACGTCACTTGAAGCAACATTCGTACAAGCCACAAAGTAGTCTAAGATACTGTTGACATGGAAGTAGTGTGTGTGTCTAATTAATATAATAACTAATAACAGTCAAATTTTTTGTGGCGTAAAAAGGTAAATTTCACTATAAAAGATTTTGATAATTTCGCATCACAACTTTTCACTATAAGAAATATTAAAAATATGTTAAAGGCAATACAAACCTTGGTAGGTCCACATCTGCACATGGCATTTCTATTTTCCACGTGTGCGACAAATGGATGCATTCTGGATTATTGAAATCTGGCTGAAATGTGACCGAAGTATTATCCACGAGTGTATTGTGCTCAGTACGCGCGGAACAAATAGTGCGTGTGCACTATATAAAATGCAGTTTGCTTCGAAAATGTAATGTTTGAAAAAGTATATGTATATGGAGACAATTTGCCTCAACTGTCGTTGGAATAACTCGTTTTTTTAGTAGATGCTGTTTTGTTTTTATTTGGATTCACAAACTTGGTGACATGATACTTGTAATTTTATAATAGTTTTGAAACACATAAATGCTTAAGTTTTATAATTATAAATGTTGTTGATTTAATTTGAATCTAGTTTCAAAAATATGTGACGGTAGTTTCTCAATTCATCTACACCTAATATTTAAAGCTTCAAAAGTTTGTTTGTTTGTATGAACGCGCTAATCTCAGGAACTACTGGTCCGAATTGAAAAAATCTTTTTGTGTTGAATAGACCATTTATTGAGGAAGGCTTTAGGCTATAAAACATCACGCTGCAAGTAATAGTAGCGAAGAAACAATGGTAACTGTAGAAAAAAACGGGGAAAATTATTCATCTTTGAGGGCTTCCGTTGCATGCGTTGCGAAAACGGTTCAAGTCAATAATTATTCCACGCAGACGAAGTTGCGAGCACAGCTAGTGTACATATATATTCGATTCAGTACGCATAGAACGAGTAGTGCATTCACACAGTTTGAATGCAGTTTATTTAAAAATATACATATTTTGGTGCCAATTTGGTTCAAGTACAGTACTACTCTTTACTTGAATCTCTCTCAGCTAGATGCTGTTTGGCTTATGTAGCAGCAGAAACTTGATCGTAATAAACTCACACTTTTAAATACGACACAATTTAACAAAAAACAAGTGTTTTTATCGACAGTAAAATAATATATATGCTGGATTATTTTGCCGCATGATGTATGTATTTTTTGTCATTCATACTTAATTTAAGAGAGTTGAGTTATGACTGATTGTATAAGTTTTTTTGTGGTCCACATAAGCTGATAAAATGTAAACTTCAATCTTATTAGGTAACTATCCTCATTATGCCCTCAAAGTCTAAATTCTCTGAAGTAATTTTATCAACGATTGTACGTAATAAAAAATTGATAGGTTTAAATCAATTTTATCGTCAACTTGTTCAAACTTTTCAAATAGATGTTATCAATGTCCTACTTTAAATGGGTTAAAGCTTTTTTAATTTCAATCCAAACATTTGTTTTATTTCTTCTACCTACATGTTTCAGTATTAAAAGTTTCAGTAAAAAGGGTACATCAAGACAGCATAATATTAAAAAAATAACACAGATCCCTTGACTTTAGATCTATAACTTTTATGATTAGTATTAGATAATATAAAAACATACAGCCAAACTCATTTAAAAAAAAATAAACGTAAGTTGCGAGTGGCAGCGTGGAAAAACGCTGGGGCTCGCATCTTCGTAATAAATTGCAAAGCAACAAAGAAACAGTAAATTATCAGAACACGCCCATTCTCGACGCAACGACAAGCAATACGTGCTAAATAAATCTATGCAAACGTATAGGGTCATAAGAGAAATCCGTGCAGCATTGTGCTGCAATCTTGGCAGAGAGCCAACCGGCGGGGCAGAAACACTTAGCGTCAACCTAACAATGGATGTTTTTTCATATTGTTCTGGATTAGACTAGGCTGTAACTTGGCTGGCGGTTTTGTCTGCTTTGAAAGTGTAATTAAGTGGCAGAGGCGATGTTTTCTAGCTATGAGGATGTGCGTGTAATGAAAATGGAGGAGGAAAATTAAAATGGCTCGGGTATGCTATGGTTAATGAAATGGATGCACAGTAATGGGAAGATAGAGATGGTTGTATGTTTGTGATGGAAAGTGTGTAGGTATATAGATTTATTTAATAAAATACACGATGTATTTAATTCCTCGCAGTAAGTAAACAGTTTTCAGCTGTTTATTTTACGACAGTTTAGCATATTAGAGCCAAAGAACGAAATAAAAAAGTTGACACTGGAGTTAATAATTTTTACCAAACATGTTTTTTTAAATATTTATTTGGGTTACCAATTTATTTGATAATGTTTTTCTACTACTTTTAAGAGTAAAAACAACCCCAAAAAATAGAGATACAATATTGCCATTATCTCATTACCATTATCACATTGAAAACAATTTAAATTGACAGAAATAATTCAATCATTAATTTTAATATATTAAATATTTGTTGAAAAACCTACAGTGAAAATAATGTCCTTCTAAATTCACGTTACATTTTTTAATAAACTTCAGTCGTAAAATATTCCTTAATCTGAAATGAAGGTATATTATTTTTTTTTTTTTTTTTTTTTTTTAACTTGAACGGGTTTGCACTTGACCATAGTTTACCTGATAGCAAGTAAGGCTATGGCCTAAGATGGAGCGTGCTTACCCGATAAGAACCGATTCACTCTCGCTTTGAAGATCGCTGGATTATAGTGCGTGGGGAACAGAGAGCCAGGCAGGGAGTTCCACAACCTAGCGGTACGAACAATAAAGGTGGAAGCGTACCGTTTCGTGCGGGTCTTAGGAACTTCCACCATAAACCGGTGTCGTCCTGCCGTACCTCTACTCGTCCGGTGAAAGAAGGGCGCGGGCGGAATTAGTCCGTGCAATTCCGCGGCACACTCTCCGAAATGCAACCGATAGAAAACCGACAAACTGGCGACTTTGCGACGGTGTTCAAGACTTTGAAGTTTCGCTCGGCACAGTTTATTATTATCAATGATCTTCTTGGCTCGACTCTCAATGGCCTCTAGTGCCTCAAGTTGGTACTTGGCTGATCCATCCCAAAGATGCGAACAGTACTCCATGCACGACCGAACTTGTGCTTGATACAAAGTAAGCAGCTGTTCCGGCTTGAAGTACTTTCGCACCTTCGAGAGGATACCCAACTTTTTGGCTGCAACTTCGGCTTTAGACTCAATGTGAGAGCCAAAATTAAGAGTAGGGGACAATGTAATACCAAGAAGATCAAGGTGGTCAGTTATCGGCACAGTCGAATTTCGGAAAGTGGGGGCCAGCTCGAATGGCCTCTTTTTAGCGGTGAAAAGACACGCCTGGGTCTTCGCAGCATTAAACCTGACTAGATTGGCATCACCCCAATCGGAGACTGCCTTGAGAGCCAGGTTTATACGCTCGACCATCGCCTCCCTGAGCCACTGGATCTCGGCCGCACTGGCCCGCGCTGTGGATGTATAGCTCTCTACAACGGTGCTGTCGTCTGCGTACCCAAAGGTTCCGGGTTTCAGCAGATCGTTAATATGCAGCAGGAAAAGAGTTGCAGAGAGCACCGACCCTTGAGGGACTCCGGCATTGATAGCCATTAGATCTGAGGAGCAGCCATCAACGACTACTCGAATAGACCTATCCCTCAAAAAGTCCGAAATCCAAGCACGAAGCCCAGCGGGCAGGCCGTAAGAGGAAAGCTTGCTAATAAGGCCATCGTGCCAAACCCTGTCAAAAGCCTTAGAAATATCCAGGGAAACCGCCAGGGCTTCCCCGTATTTCTCAATGGCTTCACTCCATATGTGAGTGGCGTACACTAGAATGTCTCCAGTGGACCGATTCTGGCGAAAGCCATATTGTCGGTCACTGAATAGGTCATGCGATTCAAGGTACGCCAGGAGCCTGCGGTTCAGGACACGTTCCATACTCTTGCAGAGCACGGACGTGACTGAAATGGGCCGGTAGTTAGAAGGGTCAGCACGACTACCTTTTTTGGGCACGGGCTGCACGTTAGCAAGTTTCCATGAAATCGGCACTTTGCCAGTCTCAAGAGAAAGCTGAAAGAGGCGCGTCAACACAGGAGCCAGCTCAGGCGCACATGTCCTCAGTACTATAGCTGGAATACCGTCAGGACCACTGGCCTTGTTCACGTCCAGATCGCGTAGCACTTTACGGACCTCCGTTTGGCGAATCTTGAAATCCGACATGGCAGTCGGACATTCAAGAGGAGGAGGAGGCGAAGCACCACAAGCATCAAGACGCGAATTTTCCGCAAATAGAGAAGCAAATAAATTTGCTTTCTCATCTGCAGAGTGAGCCAGAGATCCGTCAGGTTTCAGCAGTGGAGGCAATGAGGGGCGGCAGAAGTTCCCTTCGATCAACTTTGCCAGGGACCAAAAGGCTTTACTACCCGCGGGGTACGAAGCTAATTTGTTCCCTACTCGGCCAATGTGATCGAAGCGTGCCTTCTGAAGAACCTTTTTGCAGGACTTGGCGGCTTTGTTGTATGTCATCTTCTTCTTGCTAGTATTCCTAGCCTTGCGGTGGCGAGCATCAACCCATGCAAGGTATGCCTCATGTTTCAGCGCTTCTGCACGTCTACATTCTGGTCCAAACCATGGGCGAGCTTTGCCGGACTGGGATACATCCGAGTAAGGAATGAAATATTCCATACCTAGGCGAATAGTATCCATCACGGCATCCGCACAGACTGAAGGGTCTTTAGAAGAGAAGCAGACAGCCTGCCAAGGATACGATGCATAAAAAGACCGCATTTCATCCCAATCCGCTGACCTGTATCTCCACAACCGCCGACTACCGCTAGGGCTCGGAACGGATGGGTAATATACGGACACAGACTTCACCAGACAATGGTCGGACTTACCCAAGGGTGACGATATTGTCACTGAGTACCGGTCTGGATCTGTTGTCAGCAGAAGGTCTAAGCAGTTAGGTGTATGAGACTCAACGTCAGGCACCCTAGTAGCGCCTTGGACCAGCTGAGTGAGATTTAACGCCAAAGCGAGCTTACGCGTCTCTCTCCCAGCATGGTCAGTGATCTGGTATGGGTATAGCCACTCTTGGTGGCGTCCATTGAAATCCCCCAGAAACACTAATTGGGCTGTAGGGTACTTCTGAAGAGCCTTATCCGCCGCCTCATTGAGGTATTCAGTAAGCCTGGTTGTCTCCTGATCGCCGCTGTGTGATCGGTAGACACAGGCATATAGAATCTTGTCTATTCCTGTGTCCACAAGCGCCCAAAGCACAGAGAATCTGCGATCTTCAAGGTTACGGAGACGCTGACAACAAATGTCGTCACGGACGTACATGCACACCCCAGCCCGAGCTTTGAAGTTATGCTCTAGGCTGTAACCCGGGTACAGCAGGTACGCCGTATCCGACGGGCATTTGATCTGCGTCTCCGTCAAAATCATGAGTGCAGGTTTTTCGGTCTCGAGATGGTGGTGGACCGGAACGAGATTGGAGTGCAATCCTCGAATGTTTGTGAGGTGCACTTGAAGTGAAAGGGCGTGCTGTCGCTGTGGTACGCTTTTCCTTTGTCTCTTAACCTTCATGATAGTGCAAAAGTGGGGGTCGGTAAGGAAATGGCAGTGGGATGAGGTTTTGCGTAGCTACCTCGTCACACATGAACAATTCAAGACATCGGTGGAGGAACTAGTCCGGAGACCGCGGGGACGCCCGTGCCCCCCCAAGAAAGTCCAACGGGCCCTTTCATCCGGTCGCCAACCGGCACGTTGACGCAACCTCGGGATTTTTCGCAAGTTGGCGGGACAGCCTTTCACGAAAGGCTAAATCGCTACTTGGGTCCCCTACTAACTGCGGTCGGCCAGCGACGAACCGTGCCACGGATCCCGCTACCCTCCGAAACTAGCTGCCCAATGTCTCGATGTGCATGTGTGTTAAACAGGTGTCTGCTACGAAGAAACAACTATCCCGACCCACCTCCTTGGACGGTGTCACCGGACCACGCGCCGGAACACGGCTAGACCGTTTGGCGACGCGGCTTAGTCCGGTGGGTGGTCACTAACCACGGCCGAAGCCTACCACCAGTGAGTTGCTGCCTGATTTGCACCACCCAGGGACCACGTGTGGGGATACGGAACTAGGGTGCTCTCCCACGGACGAGGGCAGCTCAGTCCCCAAAAATTATATTTTAATTTATTATTATTTATATTTTAATTATATTTTTATTATTCAAGGAAGGACCAACTTTTCTTAGTAAGTGAATGAGTTTAACACTTTAAAGTTATATAACGGGATTACTTTGAGAATCATAATATTTTTATAATTTTACTTGTTCCAACCTGGATTATCAGATGTATAATAAAATAATTTATTTCTTTTTACCAATACCTAATAAAATATGAGTTAGAGACAATAAATGTTATTTTTTATTTCAAATTGCATAGGCACTAAATTTGGCTCACGTTATATAATATGATTTTTTTACAGATATAATATAGGTCCATGCCTTAGTTTTGGTATAGAATATATTTCGTTTTACTGTCACTCAAAACTTGAACTCAAATTTGCATGACAAACAGAGTTCAATTTTAAATAGTATCCTAAAATGTTGTGACCAAATTCCAATTTTCTTCAGTATCTCCACAAAGCTTTTCTTTCTTCATCCACTTCAGCCGTTGCGGAAACAATATTAAATGTCGATCACAATATCATTACAAGAAATAAAAGAGTATTTCAAATCAATCGCCTTCAAATATGCAGAGAAACTATGTACAGCATCCTCACATGTAATTATTTATTTGAAGTATTTCACATACAATGTCACATATTTAGAACTTATTCTAATAAATTGGTATGTGTGATCTTGTCGCTTGGTAAGTTAAAGGCATAGATTTTTCATGACATTTGGTTGTATTAAAAAACTATTAAGCAACTAATTGTATAGCCAGCATCTGTTCAAGAAATTTTGCTCCTAATGTTGGTTACGTTAGCCTTGTGAGAAACCACCCGTTACCTATCCACGAAAATACGTTAACTACAGTAGAAATAAGTCTAAAACTCATCAACACCATATAAAATATCATTAAATTAATATACAAAGTACCTTTAAATTCTGTTTTAGGCCTGTTCAGGACCTCGGGATCAGATGCCGCAGGTAAAATCTTATGTTCTAGAGATGTAGATGCTTTCGATATTATCATAGTAAATGGTTACTGTAACTTACCTAACTCTTATGTATGGTTATTATAATATTTAGTTAAATAATTCCATGTTTTTAAAATTGAATGATCAAAGAGAGTTTTTGTCAATTTGTTTATCTTTTCACTCGTCGGAATATTATAAAATATTACAGTGTTTGACTTATCAGTTATACGAAGTAATTTTTTTTTGTTAGGCGGTGAGTTATTTATAACCATTTAATGTAAATCCATGCGTTTTTAATTGAAATTATTTCAGTAATCTATTGTCTAACCACCGATAAGTCTTTAGCTTGCCTTTAACTGTGATTGGTCAATGGAAAATAGTCCTCAAACAAATTGATTTATATGTAACCAACAGCTAAGAGATGGTAAGTTTGCTGATTAGAATTTATTTACCGTTTAGATAAGCTTAAAGCTTTACCATAATTTAGATTTTACCTGTTGGAAACCCGATTGAATTTATGACTTTTATATGTAGCATGTTTTTTTAGCAAAAGGCATGCATAGGGCATGAATTGTTGCAGTGATGATGCATTGCTGTTTATTATTTTGTAGAAAATTATAATATTTATTGATGTAAGTAGCATTTTTAAGGTTCACTTATGTTATTGGTGTGTAAAAAAAACAATGTTAAAAAAAATACACAACCGTACCAACGATTTTTATACCGAATAAGGTGTTCTTTTCAAATCTCGAAGCTAAAATTTTTCGAATACAGTAGGTACTAAAAGCAATATGAATCTTATTAGTTTTGTTTTTTTATTGTTTTTGAAACTGGCATTCGTATTTTGAATATCTATCATCAGTTTTTATGAAACAACATAAAATCACAAATGATTTTCGAGTAAAAACATAGCAGTATATTTTTCTATAGATACCTAATAAGCGCAGAAAATTTACTAGTTTCCCGTGGGGAATTGCTTTACTACCCTTTTTGGGTGGAAATGAAAAATGGATGAAGATTATCTCCGCTTTTTATTACCTCCGCATGAGATTTGGTGTTCATTTTCGTAACCTTTGACTGTCGATGTTAGTTTTAGAGTACAAAATTGTTCATATGCAAGATAAATTCAGCTACATAGGTTAAGATTGGCGTTTTCACTATATTTTATAATATGATCATTCTAATAACTGCCTTTCCGTACATATTACGTCAAATTCGTACGAAAACGTATGAAAACGACCGTTGTCAAAATTATCACGCTACTGACTATAAACTTTAATATATTGGACTATAGCAATATGTTCTTAATTTTGATCTTGAAACCGTTCCTCATACAAATTAACAAATAACTAAAGTTTATTTGTTTTAGTTCGTCTTTATCAAAATAGTGTTTCTTGTGTTTCAAATTATGGGTATGTGGGTGTAAATCTATAAAATTAGTTTGAAAAGCAAAAGAACGATCAGTTTTTTTCATACAGAAAGTTTTGTAGTTATTTAAAGAAATGGGAAGTAGTTAGTTAATAAGTTTACTGAGGTTATTTGTTAGTTTATTATGCAATTGTCAAGTATCAAAATTTATATTTTTACACTAAGCACTAAATTTTAGTTTTCTTTGAGTTTTTTTACGGTTTGACTAGATTTTGCTAGAAAATTACGAATGCTGTTATATTTTAATAAAATGATTTAATTAGACTCGAAGCAGTTATTATTAAACTAAAGTAACGCAGCCATGAAAATCAAACTTAGTTGTAAACTGTACGTACACGTTCATAAAATTACATAAATATATGGCTTCATATTAACAATGAATTCAAAAACTCAATAAAGCCATCAAACTAATGCATTTTACAAGCGCCTGAACAAAAAAGCTATGCGATCAATTTGTAAGTGGGCCGAGACGCCGCCGCACCGTTTGACCGATTAATTATTCGGCACGAATACGGCACGTCGACGAGTCGACTGCCAGCTACGCTGATTAATGCAGTGATGGAGCTCGACACAAATAAATATGAGTCTGAAGTTTTTGAGTGTGGATTTTCGCTCCTGGCAGTTAATAGACCTAGCGGTAAAGGCGTTCTGCCGGTAGCAGAAAAACGCAGGTTTGTGATTATTTTCGCTCATTTACCAGTAAATGTTTAGCACTAGACAAAATAACTCATAACAAATCAATATTCCGGGACATTTAACGCAGCGCCATCTAGCCTCATACTATGCAAGCGCTTGTGTCATGGGTACGATATAACAGATTATGATACTTATAATACTTTTCTGTGTAGAAACAACTAGACTCAGTACTAAGTATTAAACTGAAAAATAATAACAAAACACTCAAATATTACTAGCGCAGCCTGTATAAGCAGAGTGTCGTAGAGGGCAGAAATGTCTACGACGCTACGAAAGCTACGTGATCGTAGAACTTTCATTAATTGGAACCAAAATGCTACGAGTACGTAGCTCTAAAATTATTTGTTCTTATTCATTTAGTCGTATGGCGTCAGAGTTAGAGTAAACCGAAGCACTTTCTTTCTATTTCTATATCCTATCTATGTCCTGGTCATCCTTATTGTGGGTTTCCTGTATACACAGGACGTCTATTTTTTGATCCGTTAGAGGACTTGACAAATATTCGCACTTAGGTCTGCTTTATCAACATTTCTTTGGCAGATTTGAACTGAAGGTCCGAAATTATTCGTTTCTGTACTGCATGGCTGTTATAGGTACGAGGTATTTGCTTTTATTTTAGTCTCTCAAAGAGTGCATTGCAGCCGCCAATGTTGATAACTCTTTATCACCACCCGAGGAAAACGTAGGGACGCAGGGGTAATCTACCTACGGACGCGCGTATAAGATCAGAAATGGTGAATCAAACAGTTTTTAATTATCGATGATTAATTATTTATTGAGTATTTCCAAATCACATTTAAGGTACTGTCGTTACACTAAAGTACTCCATAGATTTTAAAATCAAAACTGAAATTCGTCTGTGACAGTCGACTGCCTCGTCTCCAATCCCGTTTGTTCCAAAAAATAATAATGTAACAAAAAATAATAACACCGCCCTCTCACTTCCGGCTTAAATTTTTATCTACATTATATTATTAAATTTTTAATACTACAAAAGGAAATATTAGCACATCTATTAATTAAATTTTATACAAATTCTTACACGAGTAATCACAATAATAAATAAATTTGTTTTTAAAATATATTGTTCTCTGTCTATCATTATATTGGAAGCATCGATTCTTGATAGCGGTTACGTAAGGAGCGGTATTGACACGACACGACGAAGCCGGTTTGTTGGCACTCAATGTACTAGGATGCTCTACGAGTAATATGAAACGATATTGCATGCCAAATGTCACGTGGAATCAGTCGATTGTACTATCAATTTGACGTAAACCGCTTGATGGGAAGATTGTAAGATTGACGTACGCAATTAACGGAAAGTTTAAGACGATTTGTTTTGAATCGATGCGCTACTTTCTACAAAAAAATAGCATGTTGGTGACTGATTTTCCTTCTAAGCTCCGATTATGGTAAAGTTAACCTGGCAGTGGTTAAATAATTTTTTTGCCAAGAAATTTTAATATACTTGAAAATAATTTATTTGTTCTAACAAAATTTTAACTAATGGCAATGGATATTGGAAGAATAACACTTCTTGTTATATTCCTCAAATTTAAACCAAAAATATTTCCAACCAACTAATCTTCTAACATCAGTGATAAATCAGAAACTTTGATGTCCTACATATAATATGTGAGGAAAACAAGTCGGGAGGCAGCAAAGATGAAAGTTTAGACCCTTTAGGGTAACACGTCCTAAGAATCTAGGCAACTAGTCCCTTTAACTTAGCCTTGGGACTAAAAGCGGCAGTTTCAAGCAACTGCTGCATAATCTATAATCTATTATCTGATCTACAGAGTAAATAGTTCCTCTGCCTAACTTTGGAATCTATATCTAAATATATAAAACTCAAAGGTGACTGACTGATTGACTGACTCATATAGTGATCTATCAATGCACAGCCCAAACCACTGGATGGATCAGGCTGAAATTTGGTATGCAAGTAGATGTTATGACGTAGGCTTCCGCTAAGAAAGGATTTTTGGAAAAGCCGCTTTTATAGGGGTGAAATAGGGGATGCAAGTTTTACTTCTTAATGCGAGCGAAGCCGCGAGCATCCACTAGTGTAGAATAAAGCTGAAGAGGGTCAAAAATCTGAACATAGAGATATAAGAAAAGAAAAATTGTTTGGGTATACTTTAAATCCATAACAGAACATCTTTCAGCAATTTTCAAAAATTTTGTCTGTTTATTTAAACACTTATAACACAAACAACGGCTGAACTGAACGGCATCATGCTTTGATTTGTTGTGTAGGTAGTATGAGGTCTTAGAAGTGTTATAGGCTACTTTTTATCTCAAAATAATGCAAGCGAAGATTCTCAGCATTGAAAATCTATATATAACATACATATATAGTATTGATTCCTGGTATGATGAATGATGAAATGAAAAAAAAACACTAGAATTTCAGTATTTTAATGCCCATGGAATAAGGTCTTGGGCAGTTATATTTAAATGATTTGTCATAATTCATAAATTAAAGAATACGTGATTTATAATAAGGTAACCGTTACATTATGTTTTTTATAATAAATATAATAAAATTTAATTGCAGTTAATAAACGAAACCGATAGTTATGGGCAGAATGAATCTTCAGTCATTCACATTTTAAAGCTGTCGAGTCTATAAAAGTGTACACAATAAAACAGCTATCAGCTAAAAGCATCCGAAAGATGTGAAAATACAAAAGCTTTCTCGAAAGAAATTCAAGTAGGATCAGAACAATGGCAGTCGATGCATTTCCAATCAAGTTCTGAACGGCTACCACTAAGCAAACCATTCTTGTTTTAACCTTACTTTAAGTTTTCTTCTAAACAAAACTTTATAGCAACTATGCGAAACTAATCATGACTTGCAGGATTTCTTTCTCTTGTTCATAAAAATGTAAGTGATGCCATAATTTTTTGTAAAAAACATAAGTATAAGACCTAAGATACGAGTACACATTAAAACTGTTAGTTTAACTTACATAATTTGAGGCTATAATATATTCGCAGGTGAAGATGTTACTATAAATAGATTCTTACTTAAGTTATTAAGTAACAAAATGGGGTAGTTTAAAATTTGTTGGATGTATTGTCAGACTATCTATAACCCAACCCTTATTAAAAACACATAATAATTTCTTCTACCTTATAGTGTATAACATGAAAATAACTTAGGATAGCGATATTCAGTCATATAAGTTAAAGTGTTACTAGCCCAAATAAATTATTATTTTCATACAAGTTTTGTATAGTAAAATACGAAAAATAACGTAATTATTAGATATTCCCCAATTATTAGGCAGGTAATTAGAAACTAGCTTCTTGAAATACAATTAAACTGGCAATAAATGTTCTTAGTTTCTGAAAATAATACCACAAAACATATATTATGTGGTTATAATCTTGTGGAGCTTTTTGTTTATATACCTTTAGTATGAGGTATAATTTTGTCACTTCTTATTTTGTTTCACGATAATTTGACAGTTATCATCTCCGTTTTTAATTGGATTTGAGGTAAATTTCTGAAGACATCAGTTGGCAAAATTATCATGCTGTTATTAAGAAATCATAGTTAAGAATCCGGTTCATTAAACGTGGTAACTAAAAATGGTGGCAAAAATCATTCCACCCCTTTTCACAGTAATGGCCACTTAAAGATGTCACGTTCAATGAATCTTGTTTTGTGCAAGATTTGAATTTCGCATCCTGATAAAAAGGTCACGTTAAATAAATCTTATTGAAATAATTATTAAATTAATGTTCTATTGAGACTTATGTATACCTAACATTGGTTGGCAGTACGCGCAGGGCATTGCACATTAAATGTCCGCCCGCTTGGTGGGATTATGCGATTGCATTCGATGGATAATGCCTTTTGTGACTTATTGGATTATGGACCGGCTTCTGACGGCTTTTTGTTTCAAATTTCGAGTGACAATATTGTTGCAATGAAGAGTAACAAAACATACAGCCAGTATTAATGTTGAAAAAAATGTTATTTTTGTTATTCTGCAGTCATATAAAAAATGTTTTTCTTGTAACCTTTTAGATAAAAAGTAAGACTCGTTTGAGTAAAAAAAAAGTGATTTGCTTGTTTTAACAGTCAGGTATTTGACCATGCAATTGGAATTGTTTCTTGTCAAAAAATCTTTTTTTTACACTAAAAAATTAAACCTTTTTCAACTCCAATAAAAAAGAATATTTTTTTTAATAGAAATGCTGCACTCTGTATAGTAAAAATGCAAAAATCGTCATTTCTATTCACTGAAAACTTCTGCATTACCATAATTTTATGCAAAAGTCGTGTAAACGTATCTGTTTCTCTTCAATTCCACGTTTTATCATCACCAGCTTCATTAATGCAATAAAAAAGGAAGTAACGATAAACGAACTGTGAAAACCTAGCAATTAATGCATACCGTTTTATTTACATTTGGTGCTGAAGAACTGGTTTCATAAGTATATACTGGCGTATCCACCGTTATTATTTTGAAGGAAAATATTCTTTAACGCAACGTTATAAAACCGAGTTTTCCGGATGAATTGCTTTCAATATTGCTTTTCCTGTTCTGATATTTGGAAACGTTTCACTTGGGTAGGGCTTTTTGTGTAATAAAACGAATGCTTTCCTGTGTCTGGACATCGATAGGTTTGCGTGCTTTGAAATTTGTACGTGAAATCGAATATGTGTGAAATAAACTGCCATTGGCTATTGCTGTGTTTTGTTGGTAGATAAATGGCTTCCTGGGCGCTTGAGTAGGAAACAAATTGTGTTTACAACTGAGTAAACACAATTATATGAATCAGGTATACATTGATAATTAATCATTATCATAAAATAATATGTTTTAGCCCACTACGCCTAAAATATACGACTTTAGCTTTCTTCGATTATTTCATAATGGTTTTGACAGGAATTAATCCCTGACCTTTGTTCTTTATTGTACAAATTATAGCACTAATATTAAGTAGTTAAGTATGCTAAGATGATTCGTCATTTTTTAGAAACAGAAACGAAATAATTTACCAAATCTAATTATTTTTTCATAAAAGCAATTTATTCCGATGTTGCTAAGGGCTAAAATTAAAACTTGTTCGAAAAATGCCGTACATGTTTCTCCCTTGTAACAGCAGCGTTTCAAATCAGTGGTTTCATTTAATCTTCTACTTTATTACTTGGCTCCTTTCAAAGTTCACGAATTAACACGTGGATCCAAGTTGCTATTTCTAGATCAACGGCATCACTACCAGCAGACACATAATTAAGATACAAAGATACAATACACGTTATATGTAAGTTAAAACCAGTACATAGACGCAAGATAAGACTGTCCGATGATAAAAATATTTTTTACAAAATAAACTAGTTTTTTTATTGAATGTAATAGTTTGTCAGGAAATCAACTTTTAGTTCACAGCGTGGTCTTAACATCTTAACATAAGGCATGGTAAAACTATGACATTTGACCGGTGTCACCAAGCGGAGAGTCTCCGTAGGAACTGGTGCCCAAATGCTGATCAGTGCAAAAAAGTTAGTTCACTACTATGCAGCACTTCATCAAATATTTTTAATTAAATTTACTAATATAGTTTGGTTGGTTGCTTATTGGTCAAATTTCTTTATTTTGCTGAAATACTTGGGATATTTTATATCAGGTACAATAACTTAGTTGTCTACACCTTTAATCGTCTATTTCCCAGCCTGGCTCGAAACCTTCTGGGTCACCGTGTGACTTGTCTATAAATATTTCAGACTAAAAGCGCCCCAGAATATTTGATAGGTTTCGTCTACGGCTGTTCCGGGACAATGAAAATAACGGTTCGTTATGTGATCGGCCTTCCACTGAACAATGGAATGGGAGGTGAATTAAGAACTGTAGGAAGAAGTCACGTGGGCGTATATATAATCATACCACTTACATTAATGGATGAAAGGAAATAGAGAGGTTTCTGTCCTATCTATGGGGAAATATTCTTTGATTAATGATAAAAAATTGTATACTGATATTCATAGTTATAATTTTAACCATTAGATTACTAAAAGTATTACCTGTATTAACAGGTGGTGATAAAAACAAGCATATAAAAAATTAGGACTGAATAGTAAATCTGAAGTATATGTATGTATAAAATTTACAGACACAATAACATGGGTCTAGATGACACTGTGAGAAATGCCATTAAAAACATCATGCACAGGATTCGATCTAAACGTTAAACTAAACATAATGATTTTCATGAAAAAGACATCGACACAAATTTTCATCATATGGCAACCAAAAATGAAAGTCTGTTGCCGTGAAATTAAGGTCAAAAGCTAGTTAAAAAAGTGGAAACGCGGAAGTTCCTCTAAATTGCTTCTCTATGACGTTGCTAAAAATGGTTTTGTTCGATCATTTGTTACTATGACCCTCGTCTATGAGGCCTCGTTCGATTCCGGAGGGTCTCTCAATGACTTTGTTATCGTAAATCAAAAGACCTCTCTGATTTTTACGTTCCCATGAAACCTTTCAGAAGACATTTAGTTTTATAATCATGGCCGTTATTCTACTTGTCGGGTTTGATATTAATTTAAAATAATTGTTCTAAAAATCTTCTTATGCATATTTAATAGATAAACAATAAAAGAGAAATAATAAAATACTAACTTATTTTTTATATATTACGTATAAAAAATGTAACAGCATTTTGAATAAAACAAAAACAAGAAGTACACCAATAAATTCTTTTTGAAATATCTTTTAATTTAGCATGTGTGTACTAAAAATATTCTTAATTGCTTTAGGGTCACAAACACTTCCGTTAAAAATTTGAGTAATTATATGAATATTCCCTTATGAACCATAAAACCTCAGCTTTTTAATTATTAAAAATTTTGAGAGTCACTTTATGATCTAGATACTAATTTGTCAAGATAATTAAGAACCATAATATTATTCCCTTTTCTAATAAAACAAGCAGGCTCCAAGCTGTGTATGAAACAATAGGCTGCAATATAACAGGCCTAGGAACACTAGAATAGGAGTGTATGCAATATGAAGCGGTAACTTTACCAAACCTGTCAAAACACGCTATTGTGCCCCATATTGGTTTCCGTCTAAAATTCGAATACATTTGACAGTTAATGGTAAAACTATAAAGAAATGAGCTCTTGTATTAAATACTAGACATGATATAGTTTGCAATTTTAACGTTCACAATATACTTGTTATGGCTGGTATAGTTTCAACTAGTAGGTGAATTTTAATTTTGTTCTATTGAAAGATTTATACATATGACTAATTATATTATTATCAAATACTTACACATCATAATTTGGTGATACCAAATTTGTTATTAGAATGCAATCAACATCAATACGATATTGACTGTGCCGAATTAAATAAAAAATATGTATAGTTGTTATTGTACAGAAAATAAAATAACATAAATGAATTAAATTAAGTGCAAAAATTATTTGAAACACAGAGAGGTCGCGTCCGGTTTTGTTATTTTCCAATTCAGAGAGTGCGGATTTCGTATTTTCGTTGCAGACCACAAACCGGGTCTGAAATCAGGATGCTAACCGGTTCTGGCCGCTTTTGGCAAAAGTAGCCGCTTTCAGCGAGTTTTTTGTGGGCAAGCCAGTTGGTAAGCCACAATGCCTGAAATCTGAACATTTTAATTATTTCAGACTTTCCGGTAACTAATCTAATTTTAGAAAGCAGAGCGTTAAAATGTTATCCAAATATACTCCTAAAATAAGTCTTTCTTTTTGTATTTAGACACGTTTTTTTTATTTTCAGGGTGAGTACATTTCCTCTACATCCTTTCATATTATTTTTTTAAACTTAAAAATATTTCTTGCAGCATTATTAATTTATTGTGGGTATCTCTTCAAGATGTATCTATGGTGAACATTCAGCTCAGGCTTGCCCTTGGACTTTGCCGTTGTCAAGTTATCCTCACAAGTTTTTTTTATAGTTGGGAAAGCGTGTAATGCGTTCAAGTCTACACACGATTTAAAAATAAATCAGAATGTAGGGTTTAGATCAACTTTTGCCATCTAACAACACTATATTGCTGAATACAAAGCAATTAACCCGTATAGACCCGCCGAGCCCATTTGAGAACATAATATTTGTGAGTAGTGGCATATTAAGCGAGAATAATCAAGAAAGAAAAAACTAATTAAAAGTCGAAATTATCTACTAGCTGTTCAATAACGACTAATAATTTTGTTAAAATAAATAAATAAAATAAAATAAGCCTTTATTACTCTTTATGTACAATTGATTACTTTGTCGACGGACAAGCTGTCTAATGTAAATAATTTTGTTAATTAAACGTAACTAAAATAAAAGATTGAAAGTACAATATCATATTTAGCTAAATCAGTTAAACTGATATAGTCATAACGTAAAGTTAGGAAGCCTAGCCGAGATCTAGACTCGTTAGCAGTAATTAGGGCCAACAAATATTACCGAGACAATTTAAACTTTATCGCAAGGATATAAGACTCAAAATATTAATATGAAATTGGGCAGCAACCTGCTTTCTTGGCAGTAGCAAAGTGTTGCCAACTTTTGGAAAGCTAGCAAGAAGACTTGTGAGAAAGCATAATTATTTTGTCCAACAAGCTAAGCTGAATTAAGCATGTTAAGTTATATCCAAATATTATGGTTAAAAAACTATTTCTATTATTTTTCTTGTACTTTTCACATTGATTAATATTATCAAAAACTGTTTGCAATACAAAATCTTAACAGAATATGAAAATGTAATGCAATTTAACATTTTGAAAATGTTCTACCTGATAAATCTTCTTTTCAAAAGAGAGTGGCCAACTCAGGTGTCGACAGATTATCAGGCTGCCTTAAGAGCCTCTGACATAGTTAGTTAAATTATTTGATACATTAAACAAAAAAAAGATTTAATTTCAAAAACAATTGTGTCTCATTACTACCTTTTTTAATCATTAACAGTTGATAGCAATAAAAACAAATACTTATATCATCATTAGCATCTGATATAAGAACAAAAAAAGCCCCGCGCGTTCCATTAAAAAGGCTACATTTAGCGAAATGCACACTCGCAGCACTCGGTAAATGGTACATTGACAACAAAAGCATTGCGTGCTCTATCTAACAATCAGCTGAGTAATGGGAAGACTTCAATTCTATCCGCCAATGACGCAGTAATGAACTAGATATAGCGTAGGTATATTGTTTTTTCAATATCTCTGGTTACATAATTTCTAATAGAAAAAAATGTTCGGAGACAACACCATCAAGCCTCATAATGATAATCAAATCTTAGTGATATTTGTATATGACCTCCAACCAAAGAGTGCCTATTGCAGTGGTTTTTAATACGAAATGCCTATATGCTAAGTTCGGGTGCATGCCATTTTAATTCAAATATACAAATCGTTGATTGGTTTATCTCATTATCCTATACTCTCTTTTGTTACTATGAGACCATGGAAGATAAAACAAGAGTGAAAATGGCGTACACATAGAATGTGTTTTGTGTCTATGCTGTAAGAGCTATTTTATTGTATAAGCCTACAAAAATCTCACCTGTGAAGTGAAATATATAAAATATGATTCCTTTCTTTCTTTCATCTAATTAGTATTCAATTTTACTCTGAAAATTTACCTACAACTAAATTGATTGACTAAATTGATCTTACAGAGAAATAATTCATGACTAACTCGGTTTCAAAATTGGCAGACGTGAATACAAACAAACATACAATATAATATATCTCTATTCCCCTTGAACAATAATTTGTCAGTCTTCAAGTAGAGAGTAAACCGGTTTCTTCTAGGCAAGCGCGCTAGATCGTAAACTATAACGTTGCTTACCATCAGGCAATTTGTAGTCAAGCGTAAGCCTATATCATGTAAAAAAAAATACAAACATATAAAATTCAACAAAACTGGGCACCTCGCCTTTTCAAATCGGTTGAAAATTATTGAAATACCTTAATGAAAGTAATTGTTGTAAATATTAAGTAACCAAAAATATTTGCCACTTAACATTCATAAGAATACTAAATCAAGGCTAAAACAAAAATCAAAGTCACATTCTACATAGTTTTAAATGTAACACGCTAAATATGTGTTCATTGCCAATTTAAACTATTCACTGTTTTACTTATGAATTAAAAAATAACTAAACAAATGGGTACAACAGTGATTTATTTTTGTCGCCTTAAAGATTTTGACGATTAAAAACTAAATTAATTAACATTTTGTATATTTCATCAATATACTATTTTTAGGTGTTGTTTTAATTCTGTAAACTGTTGATTACATTTGAACTTTGTAGTTTTTCCAAACTAAATCTGCGTGTTTTGGCATATTTTTTGTAAAATCTGGGCGGTTCTCATAATAAAATATAGGTACATCAGACGCTAGGACATATCACCAGACTTGGCCACTTTAATACAATCGATGAAGCTTACTTCCTTCAAACAATATTCGAGTATACTTAGTCCCTACATAATACGTTTCTAGCACATTATTCACTAGCACTCAGCTCAGCCCAAGATAAACGGATTTTGAATAAAATTTGACGCGGAAATTGAGGTTTTACCCTAGATTAACACACTGGGCACTTTTGTTCAGGGGAAATGCGGGAAAATTGGATAATCGTGGGTAAAACCACAGGGGCGCAGTATTATGAAAGGTCAACCAAAAAACGGTGCCAAAATCATAGCCTGTAGTGTTAGTGACGGAATAGTGTGTTGAAAATTCCTAAGATTAAGTATTTTTTTTATATTTCTTTAAAAATAGTATTTTTTGGTAATGCATTATTTAAATATAAACTTTATTCATACTTTTAAAAAACGTATAAAAAGCGGTAGTCAGCGCTTACAAAAAGCTTAGAGATACATGTTTTTAAATTACTAATGACGAGCCAATGTTAAATGTGATAAAATATACAACTTAATTTGTCATAATTAACTGCTGCTTCTAACATACTAATAAAAATACTATGTAAAACTTTACTGGTTTGTGGTTCGTCCAATATAATCACTATATTCAGCACCATAGGCGTAAAATTTCCACAACACTGACCCAAAGAGTATGATTATACTCAGACCGTTTCCTACGTAAATTGCCATTGACTTAAAGTCTGCCGTGGAACACAGAATCGCTTTCACATAAAGCCTCACATCGCACTTATATTTTTCTCAAATAACTTCCTCGCAGAGTTAGGAAATATTCATTACGGAGAAAGGTCGAAATCGTACCCATTAGACACCTAATTCTTACTAATATTGTTAAAACTATATTATGTGTTTAAATATGTGAGTTTCTAGCTACGTATATGTGTACAAGCAAGACTTATTGTTGGCAATTTTATTTATGCACGAAGATGATAATAATGTCCTTCTTTTTCTCGAATGAGAGTGACCGACTCCGGTGTCGAGAGTTTATCAAGCCGCCTTAAGGGCCTCTGACATGGCTTAACGTCTAATAATGTCCTAATTGAAGTGTTCGTCAACAGTGAATTAGGTTGATATGGGGAGCCTGTTATGGGTGCAAAATATAAGGCACAAATCCAAAATGTATGCATAAAAAATAAAAATAATACACATTTCATTAAATTGATTTATTATGAGAAGTGTTAAGTATGGCCTATCTCTGTTGTTCTTATCCTGTACTATAAACAAATCAGTGTTACGCTCGACATCTATTTGGCTCTCCAAATACGAATTATCAATCTCTAGTTTACATTGCCTATGGGTAGAAAGGTTTCCCATCGTATAATGCTTATTCAGAGAACGCTGTGCATTAATATTGATCAACTGAGAATCACAGATGGCCTTGTGATATAATATAGGCCATTGCTCGTGACTTTTCTTGTTAGCGAGAGTTCGTTTTTCCTGTTTTTCTGTTGAAATGATAGGGTGTGGTTGCCCTTTGAAGGTCTCAGGTTTTCCTCGATTCTTATTGGTACATGTGTTTTTTTTTTATTAATATAAGGAAGATAATTGAACCTTTGATTATTATTTAATATCGAGTCCAAAATTTAGGTACGCAGAAAATTCTGAGAGATAAAAAAATTAAAATTTATTTATTCGAAAAAACTGAAAAATAAAACCTAAACCAGTGTATTAAAATCTATAACTAAGTCGTGTATTTTTTTAATAATTATATACATTTGATGTCATCTACATATGTGTAGGTACATATATCATTTTAAAATATATTTTTTTATAATGGATACATGTTTAACCAGACTACATAGATATAAACTACGCCCTTCGGGTAACAAGAAGTCATTCATTTATTATAATTACGTGCTTCTTGATTTAATGAATACAAACACCTCAAACATTTAACCAAATACCTAAAACGGATACCTAAAACAGCGTTAAAATTATCGCATCTCCAACCTTCACGCACGTTATCGTTACGAAGGATTTAAGCAAGTGATTGGTGGATCAATAAATATCTCCTTGGGTAAGGTCCGCAACCGAGATAAAGTTTAAAGGACCTAGGATTAGGGGCTGGTAAAGACCTATAAATTTCTAATTAGATATAGGTTTATTAGTAATTGTTTGGTCATTTTCTTCTAAATGATTCAAAACACAAAGATTTTGAATATGTGGTTGGTGTGTATTTCGAGTTCAAGATATTATTATATTTGTAGAAAAAAGTCTTCTAGCTACTATTAATTGAGAACTTTTTTTTTGATAATGTGTTATTAAATGGCATAACACAGGGCTAGATCTTCATATTATCTTATCAGAGTAGCTACTTCTTGTGTCAGATGTTTTCAAACCGCCCTTACGGCCTCTGACATGGTTGACCTGGATTTTATCAGGGTGCTGACTAAGTTGCTGGCTCTTAATTTCGATGCGCAATAAGACATAAGTAGAGGTTTTACTAAAAACCATTTTTTTAAGAAATAGGTAACTCTGTGTATTTTATCCGCTTTTTCTTTGTTTGTACTTTACAAGGAAGTGACCAGACCTGTAATTAACGTTTTAATTTTAGCTTTTAACATTTTGTTCCGGTTGATTATTTAATTAGAGTGTTACTGAATTAGTCGCAAATTTAATTACTGTGAGTGTTTTTTGTTTGATGAAGGCACACCTAAAATAGAATTACTGATACAAAATATGTCAAAGAGAGTTTAGAAACACTGTTTTACTTAAAATCATTTTGAACAAATGTAAAAAAGTATCTGATAGGAATATAAAATCATATCCCTCTTATTCATTTTACGTAAATAACTGACCTTTTGTCTTTTATTATTTATGTGTAGGTACATATATATTTTTTTATTGAATACATGTTTAGGCAGAATACATAGGTAGATATAGATTGATATGAACTACGCCCTTCGGAAAATGAACGAAGTCATTATTTTATTATAATTACGTGCTTCTTTTAAAACTTATCCCTCTAACTCATTTTACGTAAATAACTGACCTTTTATGTCTTTTATCGTCTCCATCATCATTAACTTTACTGGCTTGATACTATTTATTTGCAACACGGGAAGACATTGGTATGCGGAATATAGATAGTTCTCGTCCAGATGCCAACACACCGCTTGCATCTTTGTAATTAGATACAAATATATATTTTATTAGTTTAAACTAACAACATTATATTGTAAAGATAGTTGTACACAATAGTTAGACTTTTTTTTATTTATTTTTATTATAAGATTTAGTTTGTAAGTAGTTTTTGTGTCTGTAAATAAATAAATAAATAAGTATTGTGTGAAATCAATAAAAACTGTTGAGTTTGAGTTTGAATTTATGAACTCAAAAGTTTGAATATTATGATAAATTCAAAAAAAGAAAATCTATGTTTGCCAGCCAATGAATCCATAATAAAGCTCACTCAGATATGAGTAATAAAACATCTCCCCGTTCAATGACCTGTCCCCATATTACCAGTACTCGTGTAACGTGATCGAGATTTAACGCCCAGAAACTCAAACAGATAACGTGAAGTCCTTGAACTCAAGAAAATCCAAATGTACAGGAAAACTATGCCCTCTATACGAATTTATACACAATGTCGTGGACATGCGTATTGGCCACTACACGGGCTGAAGCACGAATCTTCTTCGCCACAAGCACCGCTACAAAGTAATTTCGCCTTAAAAACGACGCAGTTACGGTTCAATTTTGAACTGGCAAAGTATCGAGCAGGCGCTCTTAGTTGGGCGGAGGCATCGAGTTAGGGTTGATTCAGTTGGTAACGTAGCGCGCACGGGGTTATATCGCGTCACCCCCGATCGAAACATAATCACTGCTCAAAAAACCCACGAAATGACACTCTCAAATCTCTTATAGAAGATTCTCGATTAGAACGTCAGTGCCATTTAAATTTTAGCAAAAATGTTTTAGTAAGCACTCGCCGCGCTCCGAACGCCGGCTGTCTGTCAGATTGGACAAAAATACGTGTCACTTGGCTTCAAAATACTGTAGTGTTTATTTTACATTGCGTGGTGACGGTTTTCATGTGCAATCCGATAAATGAGTGGTTCTAGTATAATTTTATGCGTAAATACTGATGCCTGAGTGTGACTGTAATGGCTGTGATCTAAACCTCCGTCGCTGGGTATAAAAAATACAAATCTTACGCTTGATAGCTTTTTTATGATTAGCAAAAACAAAATGGCTTTATATTTCAATCCTCATGGCTGGTAAAATTTGACTTATTTATTAGTATTTTCTTCAACACGGTAACGTTTTTACGCACTATTTTTATCACTCAATTATCGAGACTATTTCAATCTGAGACGTTTGATTGTAAGTCTGCTGATATCATTAATAATAGCTTTACTAGAGCTTTATTGCTTGGCAATTAAAATATTTCTAATATTTACTTGGCTTTCAATAACATAAAGTACATATTTACAACTAAAATGTTACAGCAAAAAAAAGTCTTGAACGACAAAAAAGATGTATAAATTGCTTTCATAAAATCGATTAACCTTACAGGAGGAATTTGATAAGATATTCTTTAAGAAGTCACGCTGTTTTACTATCACAGATAAAAAACTCTATCCTCTATCGAGTAAACCCACATTTTTCTACAACGTCATTCTATTTTATAGGCCCATCACAGGCCAATTAGTGATGTGACCACTTTAGTGCCTGTAAAAATAGTTCTGCCCATTTACTTGTTGTTCGCCCTACATTTTATGTTAAAGGAATATGTGAAATTTTATTGACCGAATTAAAGGAAACCTATTAAATTTATTTGTTCGAAACTAATGATTTGTAAGTTTTTACGTTCCCATAAATAAATGGTGCGTGATTGCTAAATAGATTTTATACTAATACACGTTTGTAGTAAGTGCAACATTATGAAAGATCTGTAACAACTACACAAAAGTTTACTCCGTTTAAAAATTATATTTTTAATTAAACTACAGCAGTATCAGTGTTTAGAAAGCAAATTATATATTCTTACACACATTATATATTCTAGGCATATACGGATGGCATCACAAAACAAAGCTAGTAAAAAATAATGACAGAATGAAAATTGATATTACATCGTCGCAAATGTGACGTTTTTATTGAATCTCCCGTGTATCAAGTACCTACTGCGACCGGGATGTCGTTTTGAATTTGAGATTTCATATCTGTATGGATTTAACACAAATATTATGCTTTTAGCTCGGATCTTTGAAATTATATTTGATTTTTCAGTTTGTTCGTTCTAAACGAGATTATGTTTTTAAGTCCTAAAGGAAAATTGACATAAAAGACGTCACTATGATGACGATAGCACATTCATTTCTATATATATAGGTATATATATATCTTGCGCCTGAGAAACATATATTTCTAAACTGTATTTCTCCGGTGTATTGAGATTTATAAAATTCACGTTTATTTTCTAATCTATATATGCTTACAATTACAACTAAAGTAGTATTTATTCTATGATTCAGTCAAAACGTTGTCTCAATCAATTTTGTAATCAAACCATTATTCCAAAGGTCATTCCTACCCATTCATCAGATAGTGAAAATACTTAAATTTGTTTTCCGCCCAAATATTTAGATTGCGTCGTTAAATATGGGTAATCACAGTATTTCATAAGGTGTATGAAATTGCCTAATTTTTAATTTTGTAAAATCAGAGTAAACGAAAATGGTAGCTATTGACATTAAAACTGGGTATATTATATGTATATTTATCAGTTTTTTTTCTCCTAATTGTCAAAAGTACAAATGAAATTACTAATCGTGCTAAATTAACTTCATACGTGAAATGATTTTTGTATCTATTATTATTTATAGCTTCTTCAAAAATCAGTTATTAACAAACATTTATTATTTTTCTTTAGCTATCCAGCGTGGGAATGCAGCCAGCGTTCTTGGCTCCATACCACGTGTGGATGTTTTAAATTTAGGTTAAATGTACATACTCTTTTTTTATTTTAGTGTTTATATTGTTTATTATTATTAATTGAATGAATCTAGCAAAATAAAGATATTTATATCAACAAATAAATTATTATTAGTATATTTTTGTAGTTTCGATCCATCCATAACTTGTTTTTATCAGATTTTGAATCGTGAAACCTTCTTAATTTGTCTCGTACTACAATATTAATTAGTGAAAGAGTATTGAACCCTAACATACAATTCAAATGGTTAATATTTCCTTTCCTTTGCGATTCTGTATTCAACGACCTTTATCCCGACTCTGAATATGAAAGGAAACGTATCAATCATTCGTTGGAAACCAGTCAATTTTAGAGTTATGATAAATTGTTTTCTGCTGAAAAATATTGATAATGATACTGGGGTATACAGGGTTTTATGCAATGCCATTTATTTGAAGGAAATAGCTAAATTATCGTTTGAATTTTTCGGTATAAGAATTAACTACTTATGTCTTTATTGCAAGATCATATTTTTATGATATTACATCGATCTTAGAAGATGACAAATCAACCTTCTTCTTCTATAGCTCTTACTTTTTGATAAAACTTCAATAGTTTTTACTAAACTTCATTCAAAAGGTTTTAAGTAATTATCATTACAGTAAAAACGCTGGCACAGTAACAACTCAGATATCCTAATACTCGTTTTTTATGGTTGGTGACGAAACATTTATGCTTCATACTTTCATCTTATTTTTTTTTTAAGTACATAGTTCTCAATATTGTAACATAATACACATCAAAATGATTTTAATAATTGGGTCTAAAAATACGATGTTGTTGAAAAAAAATTGTTGAAATCCAATATAGTATCATAGATGTTGAATAGTATAATGAAAAACCTTGCTCCATAACCCTTGCTCCATAACCCTTGCTCCATAACCCTTGCTCCATAACCCTTTCTGGTAGATATTATTTTTTCAGGCGGTTGTGGTGTAACTTGTTTCTATCTGGCTTGATGACAAAATCAATACCAGTCAAGCCGGGTACTTAAAGCAAATGTCAATATGAAATATTACTAGAAAAAAGGTCTTGTGAATCTGATATCAGTTTTCTGGTAATTACTACAAACTTTGATCAAGTTGAATAACTTGCGGCTAATAATTGTTGTATAATTAGTTGTTTGGTAACACATAGTGGGTAAGGAATTTTTAGAAATCATTTTTGTCTATCCATATATACTTATAGAAGTAGAAAAAAGTAATAGAAATGAAAAGAATGAATTTAAAAAAAAAACATCTAAATATATATAAAACTCAAAGGTGACTGACTGACTGATTGACTGACTGATATAGTGATCTATCAACGCACAGCCCAAACCACTGGACGGATCAGGATGAAATTTGGCATGCAGGTAGATGTTATGACGTAGGCATCCGCTAAGAAAGGATTTTTGGAAAAGAGACTTTTAAAGGGGTGAAATAGGGGATGCAAGTTTTACTTCCAAATGCGAGCGAAGCCGCGAGCACCCACTAGTGTAAGATAAATGTATTTCTAAGAAAATAAATATTAATAATTAACTATGGCAAAGTGCAAATCCGCTCAAGTTAAAAAAAAATAATAGTGTTTAATGATCTAATGAGCAATGCAATGTCTTGCGTTTATGTCTTTAAAATCGTAAAGTATTCGTAGACCTACGAAATTTTCTTAGCTTTCCGTAGAGAGCTCTGTAGAGCGTACATAGATCTTCTACGGAATTCTAAGCAAAAGCTTGAAATGAACTTGTTTATCATTGCAACCAACTAAGTAAGTTAAGTATTTCGATCACAACAACCACTTAACCGACAACTAAAACGTTGTCGCAAAGTTATGTTGTAAGTTTTTAGTTGTCATGTAAAACGTATTGGACGTTCAAGTAGCCGTTTTTACGGTAGTTTGGTTCTTTTTCGCAATAAAAAATAATGATTACGAGAATTCTAAAAAAGAGTGTTGAATTAAGTGACTCAATTACTTTATTTTTAATTTCGTATTTTACAATACAATACAATACAATATAACTTTATTATGCACACCAAAAATAAATTACAATATGAAATGAGCTTAAACTATAAAAGAATGCACAAGTGGGCGGCCTTATCACCTTGAGTGATCTCTTCCAGGCAACCTTAGCAAGAAAACGTTTGTTTTTATTTTGTTGTATTTTGTTTATATTATTCGAATCCATTCCAAAAGTTTATCGAATATTATCTATCTATTTATACATAATATAATAAAGCTGCAGGGGTTCAAATCTGAACATAGAACATACAAATAAAAAAAAATGTGTTGGTATACCATAAATCCATAACAAAACATGGATCGTCCTGATCAATTTTTATGTCGGTATTTAAGTATGAGGTCTTAGAAGTGTCATAGGGTATTTTTTTAAATCAAAAAAATACAAGTGAAGCTGCGGGCGTCCACTAGTATGTAATAATAATGTACATGTATATGAGTTAGTATAAAGTATATCCAAAAAACGTAAATATATGAAAATATTGTCAATATAAAATAATACATTACATAATACAAGCAGGCCCTATCTGTGTAAAATAACTAGAATTCATAAATATATATGTAGTAGTAGAAGTCATTGTTTTCGTTTCAAATTTCTAAAATAATAGTATCCATGTTGTACACCACGTCCTTTATAATCCTTTATTTATTCCTCTCCATCCAATGGTTGCCTGGAAGAGATTGCTTTTAGCGATAAGGCCGCCACTTGTGGCACTAGAGTAATTTATGAAAGTATTTTTAGTTAATTTTGTTTTATAAGTGTGTGACAGTAATGTATTATCTATCTATCTATTTATCTGCAAACCCAACAAAAAGAACACAAAATTTAGAGTTTTGTTAATCTCCAATTTCAACTGAAAAATATCCATGCGTACTATTCCCATTTGGCGTAGCACATCGACCGCTGCGTTATAGACTCCCTGACGCCGACCAGTCTCGCAATCTTGGATTGATACAACATATACATACTTATACATAGACTATGAGCGTGCAGACTTGCAATTCCGTTTTACTGGGTTCACGCTTATTGGTTCATTTGGGATAGTTCGCCATTCTGTTGTTAATAGTCATTTATTTTTCTCAATTATTGTTTTGCGTTTGCGTTTGAAGCATTTTTTTAAATGATACTAAAAATATATATGATGATTTTTATGAGCATCACTTGTAACGACAATATGCAAGCGAATTATTACACGTACATTATCACAGAAATCCAAATAAGTACAGGTGTTTATTCAGATGTCTGTGTATATTATGTACAATAGATAGAATGAGAATAAAAATAAATTCTTTGTTTCCAGATTTTGTTAAGTACATAAAGAAAATCATATTAGTTATTTACGTTCCTTGCTTAGTATTTTACAATTGAAGTAATCTTGCAACCATTTATTTTCTTAGAACGAACTTTAATTTTTCTGTCACAAAGTTTAATTCGAACCATTTATTAAAAGAGGTCAGTTATCTCGCGCAATTAAATAAAGTAGGTCAAAGTATGACATGCTTAAGGATAAAATCGGTTACTTCTCTAATCTTCCTAGAGTTTCGTAGTTCAACCAACGGCGATATGGCGATTACATACAAAAAAAAGGTTAAACGATGTAAGAAATTTTTAACGTGGGATAAAAAAAAAATCGCTTGGATAGTCAGTTAATACGAAATAACTTCCTTTTATCTTCAGAAAAATCTCGGAGCGTCGACGTGTGTGGGAAAACTTGAACATTGGTCAGATAGGCTTATGTTATTAAAGGTGGAAGAGCCGATAGCTCTATTTATTGGGTGTGTGCGTTATGGTGGACTTCTTTATCTCGATTTTATGATAGCTCAATTTCCATCAGTCACAAACTTAGAAATAAGTGTCATTGATGCTACTTACATAATACCTTTATATAATATGCTTTAGAAAAAAAATATTGAAAATGGCAATGTCTTCTAAAACATCTTTAATTTTAGCTGAAAAAACTGTAATTGATAAGTTATTTTCGCATTAAATTTAATTTTGAACGAGATCATTGCAAGTTTTTTAAGATAATTAAAAAAAAGAAAAGGTTAAAAATATAAAATTTGGTTATCATTATCATCGGGTGCCAAGTTTGGATCAATCAACTGGTTTGGTCAATTGACAACATTTTCTGCGATCCCATGCTGCTTCTTTTAGATGCAGATAGCTCAGTTTTGTCTGCTTCTTAATGTCTTTTTTTTTACAAGGAATGGGTTTGCATTTGGACGTAATTTGCCTGATAGTAAGCAATCATAACGGTCTAGGATGGAACGCATACCCAGTAAGAACCGATTCACTCTCGCTTTGAAGATTATCTAGCCACTTCATTCTTATTTCATTAAATTTGATATTTTATCATTATTTTACTTTGTCACTGAGTATATTATGTCATGTTTGTGGCATCCGGTACAGAAAAGTAAATCCTATACTTGAGTGTTGTGGGCGTTTATGTCAGTTTTATTTACGATGTAGGTCGCTGACTAACTTATTCGTTGTCCACTTAACTGATTGAGGTATAAAATGTGTGCAACATGAATATCTATGAAAATTGTTCGTAAATAACTGTAATTTACATGTTACCTTGAGATAGTTTTTCACTCTTATATATTATTCATGTGTCTAGCTCTGAATAAATCCAGATACAATATCTTTAATGCGTAGGTTTATTTGTTCACAGAAAAGAGACAAAACGCGTGATAATGACAAGTTTTCTTTTGCCATCGCCATTTCATTTGTTTGAAGTTGGTTATCTGTACTGTAGAGTTGGTTATCTGTAGTATTCTGTGTACAGATAATAAAAGCTTGGCGCCATGGAAGTGCGAGTAAGCAAATCTAGGGAGCAAATAAATTTGTTTTGAAACAGCTACGTGGTATCACGTTCCAATGTGACATTAAATTAGGTCACCGCGCCGTGACAATTTACTTATGTATGTTTGGGTTGTCACATAAAAAGTTTAATCGATGTTGAGAGGGAAAGAGGGTTTTTACTAGTGTTGACTGGAGGTTTGATTTGTTTCGGTTTGCAGGTATTGTGTTTGAGTTGTTAGAAAAAGGGAGGTTACAAATTTACATGTGTATTTGTCAGTCAGTAAACCTTTTCAGCTTTTTTATGACATAAACACAATCTAGACATAAGGTATTGTTAAATTTATAAGTATTTTTTTGAATACCTAAGTTATGACACTAACACTAAACCATAATTAAAAAAACAAACAGATCTAACTATAAAAACAGAGAAATCTAACCCCAAAAAAAGCAATGACGTATTTATTCAATAATAAAATGAAACATTCAGCATTGTGACTCCACTTTCTTTTTTGTTCAGTTATTTTTCTAATAAGTGAAAACAAAAACTTGTTTTAACCAAACATTTGTAAAGTAATTTGTGCGCCAGTAGAATTTGTTTGGTTCATATATATGTTTTCTGATTACTTTTGCTGTTTCATTATTGATTCTGTTTAATTGTTTTATTTATAAGTTGCTAAAGCTAGATATTTTTAAAAATAACATTTTGTGATTTTAATCATGTAATTCGATTCTGGTAATAACCTAACTTTCCATTTTTTATTTAAAATGTGATCTTTAATAATTTATTTATTTATTTATTTATTTATTTAATATAAGTCAGTAATATAATATAATGGATCTAATATTATGTATTATCAAATTAATAGAAATGAGGTTTATTTTATTTGCTAGATGCAGTATACATAACAGCTAATGCCTGGGGTAGATCTGCGCAGGATATTTTTTAAACCTTTTTTTAACTTTAACGGGTTTGCACTTGGCCATAGTTTACCTGATAGCAAGCAAAGGCTATGGCCTAAGATGGAGCGTGCTTACCCGATAAGAATAGATTCATTCTCGCTTTGAAGATCGCTGGATTATAGTGTGTAAATAAGTGAATTTAAGGTATAGGTATCGCATTTTAATTTATTTAATTTTGCGATTATAAGTGGCGTACAACGGAAAAATAGTCATTATTTGTTTAATTATCAAGCTCAATAAATTGTATATCAAGAAAAAAACAAGACTATTTGCTAATTTAGACCTACAGTCAACTTTAGAAATATACACGAAAATCCAACGTTTACACCATTCCACATTTTCAAAGAAATTGAGCTTAAACATAAAAAAAAATATTAACGAGGCCGGAAAGTTCCGCGTTCTAACAATAACATTTCTAATGAATAAAAACCTTGCAAGTTTTTATTTGATGTGTTGTTAACTTCTTGAGAGTTTCCTTTGTGGAAGTTTTCTATTGTGTATTTTTGGTAGGTAGACGGTGGTATCGATTTTCCTCTCGGCCCTTACCTTAGGTTGTTGAACTACCAGATGAACAATTATAAAGTTTTATTATAATTGGAACAACTTAATTTCAAACTCATTTTGAACTCAGGGCTTTATTTAAGGCTGGAGTTTTGTGGTCGTAAATTTACACGAGGGCAGATGTTAGTGTAACAAGTTAGAAGTGCATAATGTCTCTTTTCAATTATTTATATTGTAACTTAACTTTGGAACACTCAAACGTTATTTTCATTTATATTTAGTAAATATGTCTAACAGATTTCTTTTTTCATAGTAAAATATATATTTTTTTACACGGAGTAGGCCAACGTTTGACTACAGCCTGCCTGATGTTAAGCACCACTGAATTCTAAGCTGTGGCAGGTTTCATAACAAAAAACAATAGTTTCCCAGAAGGTGCTTGACGTATAAGCGTGTTTTTAAATCAACCTTTTAGAGGCTGATCGACGGTCGAATAGGTTGTGTACAAAAAAGTCAATATTATTTTCAGCTTCTCTCTCAAAGAAACGGTAAATTTAACGGTTACACTTAACGAACCTAATTTTTCTTAAATCTTGAATACTAATAAAAATACTACTCTCATAATTACTCCATTCTAATCAAAAGACAAACAATCTTAACCTAACACCATAAGCATTACTCCACATTACCCTGACACATACGAGTACTTTCAAGAACCTTGCCCATTACGCTGCATAACCAAGCTTCATTAAAGCCTGTCATAAATAAAGCTACTACAAACCACGTACAAGCCAGTAGCTCGAATGCAGCCTGCTGTAGACAGGCAGCATACAGCATCGATCAAACACCTCACAAAGGCTGTGGTTTAAGCATAGGCATTGTATATCGGAGACACTTAACTGACATGTAACGAATGCACTGAAAATGAATTATTATTATTAAAGTAATAATTATGAACACGCAACGCAAATATCCCTATTAACCCGTGGTGTGAGATGCACACTTATTGATAGTTTTCCAAGATGTCCGCCCACTTTGTAAACAATCAAACTTGTAGTTATCTTCATAGAAAATACTTATAAATAGCTTTGTTTTACAGGTTACGATATAATAATTAGTAAACCATAGTTTTGCTTCTGAAAACTCTAAATTCTCGCAAATGCTAAAATAATGAGATATACTCACATAGATTTTATGATAATTGTAAATTGCGGTTTTCTTCACTGCTCTAGTAGTGACCATATTCGATTTTCGACATCATATTATGATACCAATTACACATCCACTGACAAAACACACTATAATCACTCACAATATGTCCTGACTGTCGTATCATAAACTTTTTCACACTCGAAATGCAATTTTAAAATTTACATTAAAAACATAAGTATAAAAGTAAAACATCCTAGTCCCCAAAAATCACAAGTAGCAAATTATGGTCAATTGCAATCCCAATCCAATAAATAAGAAAAACAGAATTGTTTCAGGGCTTAGCCATACAAAATTTTGTCCTAATCTATTCGGTTAATAAAACCTGAACAAAAATATTACAATCACACCAACTTAAGTTGTTAAAATATTAACTTTGAGAGTGAATTTTAAAGTGTGAATCTTTAAATTATACGCATAATACAGCAAACAAAAAAAATACACTTTATGATCTATATGTTAGCCTACTCTAGCAAAATCTATACAAAAAGAAAATAAATAAATTTAAATATCACACCAAGCCAAGTATACTCTTTGATCTGAAGGTTAATATCGCGTTTACTAGCCAATATAGCGTTGCATTTAAAACCACAAACCTATCGAATGTGGTCGGAACTAAGAGTTACCTTACAAGCAATTTAGTAGGTCAAGGCTTTTGATTTAATAGTTCCAACGATGACTGATGATTGATGAAGAAAAAATTAGCTTCGTTTAGTTGTTTTTCTTGGCCGTTTTTTTTGTTAAGTGTTCGAAATCGCTTTTAGTTATATCGGGTACATATCTTTTTCATTATCACTTCTTCTTCTTTATGTATCAAAAGTTTTGTTTGAATAATTTAATAGACTTACAACACCATACATTTTACTATCTCTGATCATCGTATCGTATGAAAGTGATTTTACAAAATTAAATATCATTATGTAAAACATAAAATGTGTTAGTTTTTGTCAACCAAAAAGCAAAAAATTAAATCTCTATTTTTGATTTACAATCTGGTTGTATGTATTAAACTTTATTAGTGTCACATCTATAAATAATATTAAATATTTATCAAAAGAACCGTTTTTGCTTTGTTTGAGTTTTAAAGTCAAATTAATTTCGGATTTTTACACGCACGGTAAAGTAATTCAATTAATTTGAGCGTCAAAGGCTTGTATGTAACAGAGTAAATTGAATTTAGGAAAAATATTTTAAAGCAGACTTTCTGATTTTCTCTGTATAATATCTCTGTATAACATTATTATATATGTATAATATACAATTAAATTACTGGAACCCACATATTATTTTTTCCAGTATTGCGTTTATTGGACTTGTCAAATAAATTAAGATAAAATTTACAACAGCTTTCAACTAGGTAGCTACTAGGTATAATATTGCAGTCCCTTAATAGCCTTTATGGGAATAAATGTAATAAAATTAATTTTGATTTAGTTGTAAAATATTAGATTAAATTTTAGAGATAATGGAAATAAAATTCAACTGGTAATGATAGTTTAGAATCAACAATAGGAGTAAGCATTAGAATAGGAAAACTGACGTCGATAGATTTCAAACAACCTTTACTATTTTATGTTCGTAACTTCTCTATACTAGATAAAGTAGATATAAAAAATCATGGGTGTACGAAAACCTTACTTCACTGTGCTCAAGTAAATTAAAAAAATACAGATGTAATGAAATATTTCATTTGAATTAACCTATACATGCAAAAGAATTCAAATTCAGTGACAAGCTAAACACCGATAAGTTATGTCCAACAAAAAATTGACTATCAGCTAACCGACCAATATCGTAAGGGACGCAAGAACAGTGTTGAATAGTGAAGTGACACGTATGAAAATATCGACATCGATGCTTCTGAATAATGACGTAGCGGTGCACGAGATCGATGTGCCCAACACACCGCTGGATTATGAGCTGTCAACGCCAGCTCGTACCTATTTCCACTTGCTGATGCTGCTATAACCCTGTCGATGATAGTCTGCTTCGTCGCTGAACTTTCCTCGTTTCAGGTATGTGAAATTTCTAGAAATATTTGCTGGCAATGTTGGTTATGTTTGCCGCTGTTTATTGCCATTTTAAAATGGTATAAATAGTAGGTAATAATTAAAACAGTTTCTTAAACAAAGTGGTTTTTCAGTCTTATCGATGAATGCCACGTCACTAAAAATATGAAATGTATTGTATATCTACTTTCATAACTCTTTTCTGAAACACATTCCGAGCAAAATTTTACAATTTAAACTTTGAGCTAAATTGCATTAATATCATGTTAAATTCTGTTTGATTTTTAACTCAGCCTGAAATAAACTAACGTGACTGCATTATTCTATTTAAAAATAGTATTTTACGGACTCTATCTAAAATATTCTGAATCAAGAGTGCTTTTGCATGTTTTTAGTAATGCTTTTCTGCCACGCATATTAAGCGCATTGATTTTATTTTCAGCTACAGCCAAGTGTCACGAAAACCAGAATAATGAGTCACAAATTGGCGATTAGCCTCTCATAGGTCCTGGAACCTAATTTGTCGGCAGTAATGTCCATAATGCAACAATAGCGTTTGCCGTGACGTCGCATAATAGCCATAAAAAAGAATTTTATAAAGTCGAGTCATATTCAAAGCTTTGTCGCATCATCTAAATAATAGGCTGGCCGTTTTACCTCCGGAGACTTGGTTTTGTGCGAAAGATAAGAATAAAAAACGAGGTCTCAGCTATTGTGACGTCACTTTGCCAGTGTTGGGATGGTTTGGTTTCTGATACGTTTTTGGTATTGGGCTGATTGAGTTTGAGTTGAGAAAATAAAGTAGTTTTTGGGATTGCTTGAATAAAACTTCTGAAAAAATAAGAAATTTGTTATTCCGGTGAATTGACCAATCAATAACATCTTTACACGTATCTACTTATCTCGAACTGACCCAGCGTTTCGGTTAGTTCTCGGACCAACTCACTACCTCTTTGCAGACTCATAAAACATCTGTCAGGGTATCTAGATTAAACCGGTCACTCAACTCTAAGACCTAGATGTAAAGAACTTGTATCCTATTTCCTCCGAAGCCACACAAAAATCTTGTTTGAGAACGCGACTTGTCGAACGGGTGACGACGTTGTTTTTCACTACTGAAGGAAACCTTTACGAGCTCGCTATTTTCGCTCGTGATTTATAAACCTTTTCTTACGACTTCGTAACGGGAAAAGTTTGTGCCTTTTGAATTATGAAAATTAGAACTGAGCTTGACGAAGTAGTAAAGTAAAAGTTTTGTAGGCACGGTTACTGTGAGGTTGGTTCAACTTCAATGCAAAATTATTTAGTTTTCACTCGCATGCGGCACGTGTGCTTGCATGTGAAATGAGATGAATTAGTTCACAAAAAAAATGCTGTTGAACAAAACATTGAATTTCTGCTTATCTGGGTGTTTAACTATTGTATAGAAATGACGTGAAAAATTAAAAGCCGAGTATTGATTTAACTAAACTAAAACAATAAAAATAGAAAATAAAAAACCCGTTTTATAAAACATATGTATTAATCAATGCAGAACAGTAATTGTAGATTGATAAACATTTGATATAGATTTGTTTATCTCTTTTCTACTTAAACAAGAAAAACTGGTTAAAACAACCTTTGCTTAGCAGCTCTTTAATCAATCATTGATTTTATAGTAAATCTTTACTGAGCTGGTACATCATTCTTAGAATCCATTAGACAATATCAAAAATATAGTGACCCGTTTAAAGTAATTTCATTATCTTCTATTCCATGAGATTGCTTATAAAATAAAATAGCGATGCCACCATTCCCTAAGGCGCAAACAAACCCAAGGAAAATGGAAGGAAACTTGGCAAAGAAAAACAGTGATAAAAGGTTAATCATCCAGAATGGATTTCTTACACCAATAAAGTAGATCTCTTCTCGCATTACTCAAGCCGCAGAAATAGAGATACTCCACGGCTTCATGACAGAAAGATGAATTGCTGTTTGTTCAAGGTGGGCCATTTATTAGACCTATGAAGTACAAATATTACGGGCGATGGTTGATGTTGAAAATACCTTAAGTATCATTGATTTCCATCAGTACAATGTACTGATGGAAATCAATGTTAAGTATGATTCTATGAAAAACCACCTTATTCAGGCTAAACTTCAAGCTTTCAATATACCACTAATTTACATGTCTAAAATAGTAAATTATGGCCACAATTAACAGTAAACTTATTTTTGTTTAAAATTAGCATTGTACGTGGTAAAAAAAACGTGTTAAATTTTCCATAGTAAAGATAACAGTTCATATATATTTTGACCATCATCGCGTGTTTATGTCCTACCCGTGTCCAAATTACTGGTTGGCATGCGTGCTAGCGACTGTATCTTGAATATTTTAAGACTGCTTGTTGTATATTTGTGCTCGAAAGTTTTTCAAGGCCCTGGATTCGTTGTAGTCCTCGGAGCTTTGCGCTTCATCGCATTTAAACGTCTCAGAAGGAACTGCTGAAGGGAGGGATCTGAGCTTCTCAACAGAATGATCTGCATTTCGCATCGCGCTGTACATCTCACAACTCTGAAATTCAGACGTATTTTCAGCAGGCGCTAAGAACAATAGGCTTGAGTCGGCATCAACTCGCTTTGTTCAGTTAAAACTGTTTTCTAGCTAAAATAAGGTAACCATTTTAGTGCTTCAGCGTTTGATGTTTCACAGATGCTATGTTAAAGTAATTTGAAACTGTGTTTCTGTCACGTAGTCTTTCCACAGTTAAGCAATGAATTGTTGTTCTACACCTATACAAAGCTGTTTGTCTGTCGCTTTATCCGAACAAATGATCGTGGCACCCTACCCTCGGTCTACGAAACAGCGCATTGTAAACTCGGACTGATTTCTGCTAATAAGGATTAGGGAACAAAACGTCAGTTTGTCTCTGTAAACCATTTAATTAAACTTGGAAGTTGCAAGGCTATTTGACATTGCGCAAGGCTATTTGTATCCAAATCCCATGTGTTTGTGAACCATTGACAAACACCGAAATTGCGTGTTTGAAATTTGTCATTTTTTAACCTTCCGTCCTGTCATTTACACATTACGTTGGAGCATCGCTACCAAATACGTTTTATTTACAAAACAATGTTGAATTATGGTTGCAAAGTCAAAAGATTTATTGTTCGGTTGTATGGCAGCTCTTGGAGTGAAATATGAGATCCTTTTCCTGAAATTTGGTACAAAACGGAAACCAGTAATAGGAAATATTTGAGCAAGGGTCATCAAAAATTATTCATCACTATCTTGTTGCCCAATGATAAATATTAAATAAGCAAACTTTGTAAATTATCCCATCGTAAATTGAGACGCAAATGTTTCACAGAAGCACTGTATTTTGTTAAGGCAGGTTTATTAAATCCTCAAAAATATTATGGCTCATAATTTAGGATCGTTCTCGATTTTGTGCTGCGAGTAATGATGTTTATTTCTGTCCAAAACGACATCATTAAAGAAGCATCTCATTTGACAAACATTTTATTTAGTCTTCAAGTTAAATGGGTTCTCATAGACGTTAATTAAAAACACTCAAAAATGACTTAGATGTTTAATAGTATTCTTTAAACGAAGCGTGATGAGAAAAGTCTGCTTTGAAAATATTCCATTAAGTTCTAACCTCAGGAGCCTTGTTTGCAGTTGACTCTTGGGAACTCATTACCTGCTTCATTAAAGCGAGTGTGCTTGTGAAAAACGTTAACAGTTTTTACTAGGTTTTAAAAGTAACCACATTTAGTAAGCAGTCTTTTAACATGGCAGGTTGATTTGAATTTTAAATGACCATGTTTTTGTAGCAGCGCTATTTTGCAAACTTTTTGTATATTTGCTGTGTATCTGCAAAATTTTATGCAAATTTACGTACAACTAAAATCATCCGCTACACTTTTCAAATCTGTTTCATGAACAGTATTTCGTGCTTTTTTTCATTAAAACACAAAAAATATAACCATGAACATAGACATAATTAATAATACTAAGTATTATAGCTCTAAATGGTAATGTTGGTTTCATAATAGGTTTCTAAAATATAGGTAAAATTTAATCCTTATTAAATCAAGTAGGTAAATATTTTTTTACCAAAATATAATATAATTACTAAATCCTGCTGTTCAGACATCGTAAAGTTATCCAACATAAAATTGCTTGCAGTGTTCGTAGAATTCACAAAAGCAAACCGTGTTGTGTCCTACACACGTGATCTGAGAACTAACAATACGAATTCAATACGTAACGTCTTCATCCACGATTTCACAAGGACAAAGGACAATTTTCAATCTTTCTCTTTTTACTTTTTCCCTGCCCTTTTTACGAGCACAGTAAACTGAGATATGTCATTCCTTATGATCTTTTTACGTTTCATTTCGAGAATCGAAAATGTTTTATTGACGACCCTTAGGCATTTTTGATCGTGTTTGGAATATCTTTCTGCAATGTGTCTTGATACACCTTATATTTGCTATCTTAGGCGCATAGTTGTATACCTAAGTGCACCTTGTATTTGTCATTATCTCGAATAGATAAAAACATCAAAAGATTAGGACAAATAAAAAAAAATCAATGCCGCTAGCATGCTGGGAACGTTGCCTACAGATATACTCTTTTTATAGGTGTTTTAAGTTTATTATAAGTTTTAGTTTATAAGTTAGTTAAGTTTTTATTTTTTATTAGTAAAATTTGTTTTGTAAGTTTTTTTTTTCAATAAATATATAAAAAAGCGACATTAAAAAAAAAAACAAATCAGAAGTTTTTTTTTTAATATCAGGCAAACGTATCTCTCTTTCCGTTATAAAATGATTAAAAAAGTCTAAAATTATCATCATTGTGTAAATTATTATATTAAAAATCAACAAATACATAACTTGATTTACGTAGGTACCTATTTGCTTTTACAAACTTGATTCATAAATCATATCAGAATTATAACGGTATTAGTATGATAATAATAAATTGTTAAAAAACTGTAATAATAAATCAAGCTCAGGGCATAGATGCTTTCAAGAGGAGAGTTACTTAAAAACATATATCAAACTCAAGACGAACAAAAAATATTCTGAAGTCAAACTTTAAAGTTTATTTAAATTTTCTAAGAAAACGGTAGGTATGTAAGGTATATGACGTAATTTCTCGGTAAATTTCTCTACTAATATTACTTTCGATAACTTTTGATTGTCTCGACGAGTTTGAGTCAAATCAACACTCAACTCCTTCTAAAATAAAAGGGTACAGGGAGGTAAGGGTATATACGCATAGTAATTAGTAGGTTTTAAGTTTTAGCCACAATATTAGTCATTTTAGAAATCATCCACGGTATTTAGGAGAAGTCATGAAGTGTTGGTAGAGTATAGTTTTATTTAATCTATTTGCTCATACTCTAGTCCTGGCAAAGATTTTTTATAAAATGTTCAAGTGTCAACAATGTAACAAAGCGTGGTAATGCGGCCAGTATGCTGGGCACGACCCTCTGACAGTAGGCTGGCGCACTTAAACTATCATTAGGCTTTTCTAAATATTTTCTAAGTGCCCCTCCCACTTTTTTATATTGTAGATTTTCTTCCCTTTTTATGTATTATTATTCAAAATAAAAATTTCCATTATTTTAAAAATCCTGAAACTTTTTTTAAATTTATCCAAAACAAATTGAGTGGTTTAGATACAATAGCCTGCACAAAATATTCTCAGATTGCCTCCGGGCGTCAAATGTTTACACTATAACCCTTTCAAGGCAATAAGTCCAAAACAATATTATTAGGTACTTAAAACTTATATCGTGTTTCAGAACCAATAATGACAAAAGTTCAGTCGTGCAACAGCCCAAATACTGAACGATATAGATGTCTACACGCAATGGAAGTTTTTTTAACTTATGCATGTTTCATTGATTTACTTTCTTGTTGGAAAATGGGTTTGATTTATTTCAATGTTTGGTTTGTGATGTTTTGAAATGAGATTTTCACAAAACTTGCCATATTTTGTAAAATGTTTAAAGCAGTGTACAATATCAAAGACATAATATATGATGTTCTTTATTTATTTTGTTAAACAACCAACATAAAGTGTGTTTCGCCATAAACCAAAAGATCATCACATTTTATAATTAACGATCAGTAATTAGTCATTAGCCAATTAAATTTTCAAATTAACTACATACACCTACCTATAATGAAAATAGAGAAGTTTGGAAATGAGATAATCATTATGCAACGACGGTATTGAATTTGCAAGTAAGTTACACCGGTCTTGCTTAAAACTAAACTTAACAATGATTATAGACTGGTGAATGCACGCGGTTTCGCTCGCATTATTTTGATATAAAAATATGACGCCTATGACACTTCTAAGACCTCATACTACCTACATACCAAAAATCAAGATGATCAGTTCAGCCGTTTTTGCGTGATGAGCGCTTAAACAAACAGACAAAATGATAAATAGACAAGAAAATAAAAACTTCTGATATGTACGTGTTCTGTTATGGATTTAAAGTATATCCAAAAATTTTTTTTGTAATATTAGATAGATAGATAGATTACATAGATTTTGCGTGTGTTCATGTATGTATGTCCCAGAACGTACGTTCTGACGATGGGTGTCATTACACCCGAAATGCATAAACAACATACGCGAATTACACGTGACTGAAAACCATTTCAGTTGCATATTGTTTTTTTCTTTTGTTTTATTTCTTTTATGTTCAGATTTTTTACCCTCTTCAGCTTTATTATACGTATAGATAGATATATAGTCAGCAACCTTCACGCACGTACTGTGTTCAACGCACGCACTCCACACAAGGTTTCTCATAAAATAATTACGCTCGTCACACGGAAAAGGCGTTCCGCCTTGCATAATTTATTATACAAACGAACTGAAATATGTTCATAACTGCCCTCATACAAATATTGCAAGTCTGATCATATTTTAGGTGTATTGTTTTTGTAACGTCAGGTTATGTATAGTAAGGGGAATATTAATGTTGTGTTAATGTACGTATCAAACTTTATATGTTGTATTAGATTGGTTTCGGCTTATTTGACTTTATCACTTTTTTCAAAAAGTTGTTTTTATGGTAATATGTTTGAATAGACCACTTATGTGGATGGCTTGCCCATGTCAAGAAGAAGTTCACAAATCGATAATTTAGAATTACCTATGCCAAGTAATAATTAAAATAACCTTTAACGCGCTGGGGCCAGGAGCAAAGGCGCGTTGCGCGCGCGCGCGGTGGGGCAAGTGAGCGGATTGGTTTCGACTTATTTGACTTTATCACTCTTTTCAAGAAGTTATTTTTATTGTGATATATTTGAATATACCTCTTATGTATGTAGAGAGATCTGGGTGCCCACTTCCGTGTATCTCACAAAATCTCCTCTAATAAATTAATACTGCGGGGAAACCGTCTATAAAGATGTAATATGACTTAAGAGAAATGAAGATACAATATCGAACGTATTAATAATCCACCAAACATATATTGATACCGTATGCGTTACTATACATATCTATATTTAGTTGTTGAAACCTATGTCAAGGTTCAAAACTTGGTTAACAGTTTCTACTCTTTGATTAGCTTCATAGGATAGACCCAATACCAAGCTGAACCTTAAATAACAGCGTTCATATTCAAACAAACGGTGAAAACTGATATTTGTGTTTACAGTATACAGTTAAGTGAATAACAAACATAAGGTGTATTAGTTTCGAATTTCAAGGCTGGCTTTTAATGTCAGATAGTTTACTTAAATGGAAGTTTTGAGTTACAAAATAGTTTACGTATTTTGATATTGTTTGAGAGAGAAGCTAATTCCGTCTTCATTTAATGTTAATGATTTAATTTGCGGTCTCCCTTTCGTATTTTAACAGTCATGTTGTAAAATAGGACATAAATTAAATGATTTTGAATGCAAAATGAAAATCAATGTTTTTTAATATGATTTGAATGTAATATTAGAAAAATTTTATAAAATAAAATATGCCTCAATTTGAATGTCACAATGTGTCTTAATACTAAATTAATTTATTGAATCGCAACTAATACGATGATCACAACTAAATAGTTCATAAATCCCAGGAACTCAAACATTAAACAAAGTCCAAGTAATTTACAGTTAACTAGAATTCCGCACATTTTTCTACATTGTGAGCACATCTTCAGCAAAACCTACTTAGCTCGCTGTCTTGTTAAATTGGAGCGAATTTTATCGACTACTATTTCAAGCTTTAGACACTGTTATTACAACTTGTCTCTTTGCAAGAAACCAAATCAATTTTATCTATTAAACTAGGTGAGTACATTGTTAATGATTATATTTTTTAAATAAATTCTAAAACCTTTTTGCAAAAAAATTAAGCCAGTACGAATAAAAAAATCAAAGAACAAATGAAGCCAAAATTTTACGCATCACATCCTACTTTAATAAAAACATGGGTAAAAAAAACATATATGGCTCATTTGATTTTCACTTACCATTGTACACTGCTTTCAAATAAAAATACCTAAAGTGCAACAGTAAATATTAAAGCGAACAAAATCACAAGTTAAAAAATAAATAACCTAATAAGTCGGTTTTCACAATAGATAAGTTTAGAAAGCTAAAAGATCGATGTCGCCGCGGTCAGTTCTTAGATGGGTGACCAAAAAGTGACATTCCATTTTGGGCGCTTCCGTGCGTCGATTGACACGTTAAATTGTAGGTCCCAGCTGTTACACTTGTACGGCAGTCGTTAAGCCATGTCAGAGGCCCTTAAGCCGGCATGATAAACTCTCAACACCAGAGTTGGCAAATCTTATTCAATAAAAAGGAGAGAATTGTATGTATAATACTAGTATTATATCCGTTATCTAGTACCCACGACACAAGTGTTTGCTTAGTGTGGGGCTAGATGGCGCTGTGTACAATAAATATCGTTATAATTTAAAAAAATACGAGTTATTGCTTCAACATTTTCAAACATTAATATATAAATAGGTGGTTGCATAGGACAATATTCATGAAACTGTCCAGCGAAGCTTACGCTTGTGACTGCTGACTTATGTTTTCATCGTTGTAAAGCTCTGAGGAGAAATAATGCTAGTGAAATTCTGTGATAGTGGTTTTGCTGTAAAATATTGTGAAAAGGTAAAATGCGTGTGCCATTAGATTGTCAAATTAAATACTTACAAAATCATAACCAGTATTGTCGGAGTTTAAGGCTCGCATAGTTTCAACTTTCTTTACGTTACATAAACCATGTCAGAAGCCCTTAGGATGGTTTGAAAACTTTCGACACCAGGTTGGCCACTCTCATTCGATAAGAAGAAGACGTAACAGGTTTGCGTTTGATTATAACCACCAGGGTGTAATAATGTATTTAAATTTGTAAAACTATTTTATCATTTTTTTTATTAGATTTTCGAAACTTGTTACCTACTAGACCATATTAAAGCACTAGCCCTTATTTAGTTACTCTCCTCTATAAAATACATTTGACCCCCTATACATATGTATGTACATGTTTAACTAAACTCTACGTCAAAAGTGTATAATGTCATGTCGGATAAAAAGTATTTTATGGGATTTTGCTCAGCTCTGTCCGAAAGTTAGAGTTGGGATAATACTTTACCGTGTCAGTGGCACCAAGCTCAGACATCGGACCAGCGTTCATTGACATCTTTGAGAGGATGTATAAAAACAAAATGCTATTAACATCTGATTAAAGTTAAAACTTTTCTGAGAGTACCATTTCAGGTATACAAGATTTAAAAGAAGTCATTAAATTGTATCGGTAATCCGAATGTGGGCATAGGGCTAGTATTTATTTGCTCATAATATTCTTAACAACTAATGATACTGGCAACAGGCATACTTGACAGAAAGTAACGCATTTGCCATACTAAAAAACAAAACACAATAAAACAACACTAAAACGATATTCAAACGTGCGGTCTCCAAATTAGTTTAAATGTGTTGCAAGAAATAAATAAATTAATTGGTAAATCATAAAATTCTGATTTTGACACTGAATTATATTTGCTTATCGTGTTTTTAAAACGTAATAAATGAATATTGATGCTTAACAAATAATTATCCTGGTAACACGCATACTTTACAGGAGCCATTAACAGCTATAGTAATATTTGTGTCCTAATGTAGCTACTACATTAAAATAACAAAACACTAAAATTATATTCAAATGTGCGGTCTCTATAATTTCTCAGTCGCTACATCCAGTAATCTCTTTATAGCGGATGCTTTTACGAGCGGTCAGCGTCCGGTTTACAGTTGTTACTTCTCGATTAAATAGCCAACAATAAAGGACTTGAGACTTTTCTTCTTGTTTACCTTCACATTTACTCGTATTTCTAGGTGCCTGTAATGTTATAAAATATTAATGATGTAGTGATTTATAGTCTTTAATAGAAACGGAAAATGTATAATTGGTCTTACATTTCAGCTCAATATGTTAAAAATAGTTTTATGTAGTTTTCTTTTTAGGGTTCCGTACCTCAAAAGGAAAAAACGGAACCCTTATAGGATCACTTTGTTGTCCGTCTGTCCGTCCGTCCGTCCGTCTGTCAAGACCCTTTTTCTCAGGAACGCGTAGAGGTATGAAGCTGAAATTTATATCAATTACTCAGGTCTACTGTCCCTTGAAGCTGTGAAAAAATCAAACTTCTAAGCCAACGCAATCAAAAGATACAGCCATTTATGCCGCAAATTTTCGACACTTGCAAGGGAATCAAAACCTACAGGGTGCTTCCCGTGAACTCTTGAAATTTGGTACGAAGCAACGTCTTATAGCATAGATAAAGGAAAAATTACGAAAACCATAAATTTTTAGTTACATCACAAAATACTTTGTAAACCTTGCAGGTTTGTACGGAACCCTCGGTGCGCGAGTCCGACTCGCACTTGGCCGGTTATTTGGTTTCTAAAAGATGCTCACAATAATTCACTAAGACAAAATTATAGGTATCTATTTTTCTGAGTCATATTTTTTTCATAGAATATAAACATGCTAAATATATATTCCTTACAACAACTCTTTTGTAGTGGTACAGAAACAAGTAATAAACTAAAAATTAAATTTTCTCTTGTTAACTATCATTTATTGTGAGACTATAAAACTATAATTACATCATCTACCACCAAAAAAAGCGAAAATCTGTATCTTTATTTCGCCAATATCACCGGATATACATCACGTAGTTATAGAGCGTGGAAGGTACGTAGCGTGGAATCAGTTGAACCTTAACAAATGGTGGGCCATAAAAATAAATAAAACTTGGGCATGGGCTTTCTTTTTATCTAGGAAAAGAAGCCTTGGGAAGGAAAAGGAAATGCTGGGGTCAAGTTTCTGGGAACCTTTTGCAGTAACGCATTCCGTCGCGATAATAGATCTCGGAAGATAGTCGAGCTATACAACGACGTTGCACTATCATAGACTATCCTAACTAGGTACATAGTTTCCTCAAATCCAGAAAAAGTACCACAAATTCAGATTATATAGGTTTATTTTAGGCAAACGTGCTATATCTTGGACTACAGTGGTGCTTAGCATCAGGCAGGATGAAGTCAGGTCTTAGTCTGTTAAAAAAACTGTACTATTTTGTAAGCTTACAGAGCAAAACTTCGGTACAACCTATGGTCTGAGTTATAGTGTCATCCATTTGACATTTTCTAAAATCCTTTGTTAGGAAACGCTCCTGTCAGTAAGTCACATTTCAGTTTTATTTCAGATGATGTAAATATAAAATAAATACGTGTACAGAGTATAACTGTATTGACTTTTTAACTTTTAGTGGGCAGTGTAATATGCTTACTTAATATATATGCTGTAATTAATTGCCTGTATTTCACTATGCTATGTCGATAGTGAAACTATACGGGTGTAGGAGCCATTACTGTCTTCATTTCCCGTCTCAGATTGGAGAGAGAACGAATGCGGTGGGAGGTTTTATTTTTAAGATACGAGAGTGTTATGAGCGTGGAATATGACAAAATATTTTCTAAGACCTTTAAAATTATTGTGTTAAAATGTGTCCACCTTAGTTTTTTTTATAACATAAGCTCATTGATTTATAAAAAAATCTGACTGTATATATGTACGTTATAAAATTATATTGAATAAACGTTATTCTGAATTGACCCCCAAAAAACCCCTTTCATGATGCAACAGAAAAACACAGATCAAAGGAAAAATACTTATGCTTATTTAAAACAATTTGTAGAAACCCAAGCCAAATATGCAAAGCTTACAACAAAATGAAGTGATAATGAAACACGAATAGATTCGGAAAAGCGATTACGACTCAAATAAACAGTGCAAAAGTTTGTCCGATTTGAATATTCAAAACCGTGCCAAACTCATAAGAACCAGTTCAAATTCGGAAAGTTCGTTTGAAATTGCTTTCAATTAAGCCTTACGATGTAGTTTTCTAGCCTTTGGAATCAATTCTACTCTCGCTAATTAGATTTACGTCTAATTACTTTTCTTTCTTCCTAGCGATTTGTAAAAGTTTTTTTTTATATATTTGATACGCCAGTAGCTCAGCAGCGGTATTTGTATGAAATAAGCAAACTAAGTAGTACCATTGGGGCGATTTTAAAAGTTAAATTATATTTACAACATTATGTAAATTTAGACAGCTATAAATCCCTTGACGACGCATAGTTCACAACATAAATTTTAATATTTGGTGTAGTTCATGCTTCGTAACTTTTGTACCCATATTTTTAAAATATTTATTTAAGGTATATATTTTAAATTATTTAATAAAAAACTTCGAAATCATATAACATCAGCGTGAAACTATTTTGCTAACTGAACTCAAGTCACAAAGTAATGTAAGTTTGTGATCACAAAATAGATAGGAATCAAGTTAAATTTAAAAAGTTTTCAGAATAGTACCTATCTAACTATTGATGATTGCATTAGGTAAGAAGAACTTCTATCTATTTGAACAGTAACATTTTTTTGGTAAAGTTAATTTTATCAGTTACGGTGTCTTGAAATTGTGTGTGTGTTACTTTTATTCATATTAAGGTATCTTTTTTTTTTATAATGTAAATATTACTATGTGTGTTGAAATAAAGTAGATAGATTTAGAGTAGTTCAGAGCAACAGCACCCTTGTAAAAGACAAATTGGCAGCTTAAAGCTTTATGTTTCCGTGCAATTGAGCTCCGAAAGTCTTGAAAAAAGTGCCGTTAATCCTGAAAATGAAGAAATAAATTGAAGGATTGTCATAGTTAATTGATTAAAGGAAACCGTTTCTTCAGAATTGCTACAAGAGTTAATTCAGTGAGGTATTTTTTGTTATAGTTTTTAGTAAACTTAGGTTTAATTTTATCACATAAGGCAAGGTTTTAACTTCTTATTTCGGGCACGGTTTTTATTCGTTTAGAGACCGTTTTTGAGCCTAGAAAAATTATAATAAATGTATCACCAAAATGAACAAGAAACAAAGAGATTTTCCGATACCACAGCTTATCGCAAAGTTACCGCAACGATAGGCCAATGGCAAAGGAAATTACGGAAATAGACAAAAACAAGAACATAATAATGTGGGCCATATATCCCACAAGATATATACTGTTGTTTACCAAAAGAAAAGGATGCTTACAATGATATACAAAACATTGTAGAATAGACACTGTTTTCGCCTTTTGTTTCGTTTGATCTTGGACATTAGAGCAAGATTGAGTAGTGATTAAAATATTATTATCTGCGGAATGTTTAATTGTTTCTCAAAAAACGACTATTTATATATGTATTACAGGTATATAATAACTGTGGAATGGTTTCGAATACAGAAAAAACGGTAAAATACTTTATACATATTCTTATAATCTTGATTTAGTTTCAATTTCCTTGGTTATAACTTTATAATAATTAATAACACTAAGGTTTTCTTGGTATAGGGCTAGAAGGAATTAATATACATTAGTTTTTTTATTATGTATGTAATTGTTACCAAAAAACACTCTTAGGTCTCAATTTATGTAAATAGTTTTAGTTTGATTTTGCTTTATTTCCTGGCCACATATGCAGTATATTATATAGAATAATTCATTTTGAATTTGCTCAGTATGTAATCAATCCCTTACGGCTTAAGTTTCATGGCTCATCATTAATTTATGCTTACATGATGAGATCAAAATTCATATCTAATTAAGTTTGCTCAGTAAATTAAAGGGATGCTGCTGATGCTTATAGGAATGCTTATAGGAATTATATGCATTTACTATATAACAATCTCTCTCTCTTTCTTGAGTCGTATTTTCTCATGACTGAGGGTCTGAGTGACTCTCCTGCAGAATTAATTCGTTAGGGAAGTTTTCTTGATCAGATACATCGTGGTGGATGCCCGGGTCCTTCCACGGAAAACACGTTTCCAAGCGGTGTCCATAGGTTTCAAGATTGTGCTCTGAAATATGTCAGAGAAATTTTTAAGTAGGCACTTAAAAATTTAAAGCTAAAAGCTAACAACCATAACTCAGTCTTAGCCTTGTACCACCGAGATACAGGCCCAGGCCTAGTTCGGGTTCACAAGAAACACACATTTACATTGTCTACATTAATCTAGTAATAAGTTATGTTAAGTAGTACCAGAGTTTTGTCAAATAAATATCTTGATATATATCTTTATATATTGAACTTTATATATTATTTCAGAGTTTTTTGTTAAAATTTGAAAACAGTTCTTGTTAAAACACAAAGGCTACATGATGAAGTTCATAAAATAGTCTAAGTCAGTACGAAATCGTCACTTTCTGCAAAATTCACTCAACTCGATAGATAAGCTGCATGCATCAAATGCTGCAGTTCTATAAAATGCAGGGCTTACGTTTTATCCCTACTAGAGAATAAATTACTGTTTAATGCCGGATGGAAGGTTGTTTATGCCGGAAAACAAGCTCTATTTGCTACGTATAATATAGGTACAACACTTTACTTGAACTTGTAAGCTCATTATGTAAATGTATAATCATGTGAATGTGAAAAAGAAAATGGCGATTGACTGTTTGCATTCAAGTTTTTAACAGTTTGGATTTTTTTTAAATCAAAACTTTTATGCCTACATCAAATGACAAATCAATGTCGATGCTGCAAAAATGTTTTGATTTTCTTTTAAATATCTAAGATCTCTATTTCGCAACCTTTTGTATGTAGCAACAGTAACGTACCAACATACTTGTAGATTTTTTCTTGTTGTTGTTTATACGTATGTTAAATGCTAAATGTATGTTAAAATTATCAAAGTATCATAACCGTCTTAAAGCCGGGTATGTCTTCTCAACTCTAGTTCTAGACTTTCACATGCTTTACGACAATGCTTCGGTGCTTTTATGAAAACCATATGCATGCAAATGCATCGGATGTGATTTTGGTGGAGTGTTTTCGTCGTCTAGCGGATTTAAAGTTTCCTTCAATTTTGTGGCTTGGCTCGGGAGAAACGATGTTGACTTTTTAAATTGACTGTGCTAGAACATATTTTTTTAGTTAGCTGACTATATTTCTGCAGTCAATTTTATTATTAAATTATTATATTTTCCTTCGATGACATAAACAAAGGCATTTGGGAAAAAAACATTTTTGCCCTGTATCATTATCTTATTTCGACAGGCTCTAGTCAAACGCAACTATGTTATACTGCGTAGAAATTTATTTGGAGCTTCTTAAAATGACAAAAGCTAGCTTCTTGAATTTCAAATTACTTTTCATCAAGAAACATTCAATACACACATAGGCGAACTTTAGCAATAATAATGTGGAGAAAGGTATGTATGTCGTTCTAAGGTCATCAATAACCGCATTAAAATACTATCAGCAAAGTAACTGATAACCATTTTCAAGCAATAAAATTTTCAGATAACACTGATAAAATCGCAAAGGTGACATCGAGGCGACGTGCGCTAGGCTCAGCTCTTTGCTTTAATAAAAACTCAGCTTTGTCCCCCTGGCAATTAGGTTGATATCTGATTAAAATAAAAGTAATCTTAAGAGATCAAGGCTTTCAGTGGGAGCGATAAATTTAACATTTTCAAGTCCGTTGGAGATTCTTCAAGCGTAGCTGATTCATTACTTCTGGAGATAATGTCAAGTTTCTTAATCGGTTCGATTTTTCTAAAGCCAATTTCTTTTGGGGGACTGTTTTAAATAATTGCTCTATAGCCTAACTGTAATTTTTATGTGAAAAAAATGGGGGTTTCGTTATTTTTCTCATTCAATAAAATAAAATTAATCAATTAAAAAAATCAATAAAATAAATATTCATCAATCAATTTATTACTTTTCTAAAATGCCATGTAAAAATATCATGTATAAAAGATGAACCCGTAGGTTTTGAATATAATATTTACAATGAAGATTTGCACTATTTTTGATATATTCTAATTTACACATACACAGCCTATATCACGTGAAAAATTGAAATTCTTTAACTATGAAAATACCTCAAAAATATCTACTCGACCCGCAAAAAGGTTTTCATACAAAGGAGCTATCCAAATTAAACCACTAGACGGGTTTGACGGGCGCTGTCAGAGAATCCGGCTAGACCGACCGAGAGTTTTAGTTTGTCAGCAAAGATGTGCTGTATTGTAAGGTAATACAGCCTAATTTCGCTTACACGCCCGTCTAACTAAAATGGTGACAACCTACGTTAAAGCGGGCTCAGTTGAGGCTTAGCACGGGTAGGACAGATTAAAAAATCGTTACTTCGTTTGCTACAGTGCTATCTCTCCTGTGAAAAATGTGCGGTCTCTTGCCAAGATTTGAAAATGTTTTTAGCAATCCCAACTCTGAAATTTCTCTGTTTTAAAATCCAGGCGGAAGTGAAATGTTTTTGACAGAAAAAAAATGACTCGTCATTTTGTAAATAAGTTTACTCAATTTTTTATTGACACGTTTTAGATTGTGTTTATGTAAATTAGCTTTAATAGTTAATAAGCCTTCATTCACATTATACCGGAGCGAAGTTTCAGTATTTCTACAACAAATTTAATTTATGTTTCGTAGTATCATGTTATTTGCGACAATTTCTAGAATAAACAAACCAAACACCCCCCAGAGGCAGTATCCTTCAAGCTAGCTTTTATTGCTCTCGTATTTGTCTCTACGCTATCGCGACGACGCTTGTTATTGCAAAACTACGTACTATATTTTGATATGTGGCACCATTCAGGATAATACAAAAAAATAAACTTCATGTCACACTATTTGAATGAGCCACTGTATTTTAAAATATGCCTGAAAACAAAAGAAGATCGTACGATCGTTTACATTAGTTATTTTAATACTGCATAGATGACTATTGGCTATGACTAACATTATGTAAATTTATATGAGATGCTCTTACTGAACAAAATATAGTGTTATATTGTAATTTTATACTTTTTTAATGAGCACTTTAAATCCATTTACCTAGTACCATATTTTTTTGCACCTTTAAAAACCGACATTATCCTGAGTGGGCTATGTTGTGGTACATTTTATGTTTGTTTTTTTTTTGTGTACTTAATTAAAGTATGTTTGTTTTTTGTTAAATCTGCCATAGTTAAAGTTTTTTTCTTTCTTTCTTCTCTAAAAATCCTAAATAAAAAATCTGTGCATCTTCTTATTTGAAACCTTCAAAAAAGAAAGCAAACAAAGTAAACTACCAAAATATGATTAACATTTCTCAATATTCTTGTTTTTAGTATTGCCAGTGCTCTCAGTAAAATTGAACATGTACATGATATACGTTACGTATCGGACTATGAAATAGTGTTGCCCGCTTCCTTTTCGGAGCGTAATGGTCAGTTGAAATTGCTAGTGGTACTTCTAATGGCTTTGTGGACTTTTAACAAAATGTGTTGCAGCCATAAATTTTATTGGACTATTCTATGAAGCCGTTTTGTGGGAAATTACCAAAACTATGTCTGTATTAAAGTTATTTTGACTTATTTTAGTTAATCAATTGATGTTCTAATTCCTTTAAAATTGCAAGCAATTTCATTAGTGCAACACATTAAAAGCAGCAATAAATAATAAACTCAGCTGCAATATAAAAATAGTAATGTGCTTAAGTTTTACGGAAAATGCTTCTAAATATCGTGTTTTTTCACCAAAGAATATGTCTAAAAGATATCACCTGGGAATTAATTTGCCAATAAAAGTAGCTTGGTAGGTACCTATTATGTTATGAATAACATGTCTAATTTTTTGAGTATTTTTTTTGTGTCCATTGTGATAATAATACACATAAAGGCCAGATTAATAACAAGATTTTAAGTTGTAGTTCAATCCTAGTTTTAGCTAAAATAAGCAAGCTAAATATAAGCATGTGCCAGGAGCATAAGGCAATATCTTCTTATCTGCATATGAAGATAAGATGCTGTATGCACGTACCTACCACACGTAGCATTAAGTATATAAGTTCAAATGTGAATCTTTTTAAGAACACATATACACATTCACAAGACACAAGTCACAATATACTTCTATACATCCTAATATACTAGTGTTTGAATTATCTCATCATCCTTGCCGTATCGGCAAAACCACAATAACACGTGTTGGTCGCAACCACTACTATCTAATTAACCATCTCGATTTAATTAGTCTTGCAATTGCAGTTTTAGAGTTTAGAATACTATTCATGTCCACAGTTAACCATGATATTATGATTTGCTGCTGTAAATTACATGGTTGTTGCAATGTTTATTAAATATTATTATACATTTATAAAATTCATTTGGTGGTTCACTTTTTGGTAGAAAAATAACAAATCATGCCTAAATAGATATGTCATTATATACATTTGTGACAAAATTGAAAAGATTTCATAATATGATGTTGAAAATATCGTATTACCCGATTAAGAAGAAAAAGATTACCCGATATCACAACTTGTCTGTAATTTTAATTCTGTGGTTTCAAAGTAGATATTTTAGTGTCTAATTAAAATGTCTACTTTGATCAACAACATAGATCGCTGTAGGTATGACATATTTGCAATTATTATTTATTAGGTCATGTAGCTGAACCCTTTTTTCCAACTGTGTATTTTACTAAATTAGTTAATATTACAGCTAAGTTTACATGTAGTCAATGACCCTAAAACAAACCTACTAAAATATTACAACAATTGCTTCCTAACAACAACCCCGGGTCGGCAAAACCACACCGAACCGTGTGACAAGTTAAGTAACTGGTTATACGAGATTTTCCATCCCACTTCTTCCAATGTTCATGTTTGAAATTAGCCACAATCGAAAACGGATGCGGTTGGACCGTTCCGATGTTATTTGATTCCTATTTATTGGATGGAGGGAATCTAAGCCAATTTTATGGCCTATGAGGTATACGGAGAATAAGACAATAGGATTGGGTTATAGATGTGTTTAGGTATATTTGAGCCCAAATCCGTTAATGTTGTTTGGGAATACAGCTCCTATTTTTTATGTTTATAGCTAGGCTACTATCAAGAGTGTATTTTTTTAAACAGATCCATTTTATTGTGTTTTTATACTGCATAGCCAGGCATATGACTACCAGTTCAACTAAGGCAATATGGCTGCCAGAATAAATGGTTAAACGCTGTTGTTATTAAATGTTATCTCAGGCATTTTAAATATATCAGAACGATCTTCATCTTGTTGTTATTGAATGAAAGTGGCCAACTCTGGTGTCAAGAGTTAATCAAGCCGCCCTAAGGACCTCTGAAATGGCTTAACGACTGCCGTACTATGACAATCAGCTGGGACCTGCAAGCTGCTGCAACATACAACCTACAAGCTTGGTCGGATGATACGACCATCCGACCCACGGAAGCGCCCAGAATGGAATACCACTTTTTGGCCACCCATCCAAGGACTGATGTAAAGGATTTATGAATTTTATTTTAAAATAAAAACAATATGAATTCTGATTACTCGAAAGAGGCAAAATTTGCGTTTTTTTATAAGTTAGCAAAGTTACCCAAAAGGGTGAAGAAAGTTAAAGTGACTTCCATGTTCACTCTTAATTAAGGATATTCATCAAACTAAGTCGTAGTAATAAAGTAGAAGGGCCATGAAACTGTTAATTCAACTCTGAATTTACGCCGCTTTTATTAGATCATTTATTTTCATTGCCCCCGTTTCGCCTCTAACTGCAATCATTGCAGAGTTAGCCGCGACTTAGTTAAATTTTTTTACCGCTTAAGTTTATTTCTAATTATAAGAAAATAACAATTTTGTTCAAAGCACGGTCCATATATAATTAACCGAACTAAAGGTAATAAAATAAACTTTATTGTACCTACTTCCCTTATTAGGGAAGCGACAATAATTTATAAAATAAAAATTTGTAGAACTTTCTTTAATTAAAATTATATTACAAAATCGCGAATCTAAAATGTAAATATAGCGCTTAGTACGCCATGCAACATAAAAACAAATGTTATATAAGAGATAAGTAAAGCCATAAATACTTGGTGTAATTGGAATTTATAGTTTATAAATGTAAATAAAATATTGGAATGTATTTTATCGTTAAGACGATTAAAATGATATGTGATTACAAAACGATTTGCTGTAATAATGAACAAACTAATTTATTCCAATTGATTTATCACAAAGCTTTGAATAAAATAATTTATTATTTATTTTGTACAGGCTGGTCAGTAAATTAATAATATCACAAAAAACAGAGCATGTGTACCAGTAGTTTAAGAGGAAAAATAATAATATTATATAATCTAAAGCTTCTAACCAAAAAAATAGCTATAGTTTATAGATTATAAATATCTCAATTTCTTACCAATAAATTTGAAAAATGATTCAGTGTTACCAAATTAATTAAAAAAATAAAGAATCAGCAAATTGAAACTTCAATCTCTTTGATTGAAAATGTATTATTCTCTAGAGCCCAAAAATTGCCTTTTGGTCTTCGAACACAATATTCAAAGCTCTTGATAATTCAAACTAATGGAAGCTCCGGTATCTTTTTGCATTTAGATATATTTAAAATTTTAGAGCTCAAATGTTTTTATTAATAGAAAATTTGACGATCTGATAGTTTTCATCAAATTAACGCTAAAATAAAACAAAATAAGTGAAAGGTTTCAAAATAAAGTTTTCATAGAGTATACTCGTGTATTGAATCAATTATATTTGTTAAATGTCCTCAAGCCCTGATGCTAAAGTTATTTATTCGTGTAAAATATAATAAATAATAAAAATGTTTATTGGACACACAAATTCTTATAATATTTACACTTATTTATAATCTAATTTAAAATAGGACATTTTAGAATACAAAAAGTATGTCGAGCAGCTGCTACGCTGAGAGAAAGTAAAATAACACTTATGAGCAGTATACAATTTTTACCGCCAATATTGCAAGTTTTCTAAACCTTTGTTATGTATAAAACTATCACATATTCTCAAACATATTATATCAGAATATCTTCGTCATAAAATAAACGAATGAGGCTTCTAAGCCAATTTATTAAAGCAGCTATTTTTTGAACAACTTGCCTGTTTCTTGCGTGACATAGATTGTTTTGTTTTTTGTTCCGGAACAGCGGCCCAAATTAGAACCTTCGATAACCGTAGATAATGTTCTGATTATGTAAATTATTGGTGTCGTAATAAGAAAACTAGTTCATTTTTTATTTTACTGTGTTAGTTTTGTTACTAGCTCAAGTTTTGTAACAAATTATATCGATGTTTGTCGAAGATTCTGAAAATCAAAATCCATACATATAATAATGCTGAGAAGAGTCTAAGTCTGAAGATTGAAGATATTTAAAAATTGATGAAGTGAGTAGGAGAATTAGATGCTTCGAATTCGGAATACAGCAGAATAGCTTCCAAAACTTTCTAGAAATGTGGTATGTTTATCTGTTTGTCTGTTTATTTAAACGCTTATCACGCAAAAACACCTGAACGGATCATTATGATTTTTGGTATGAAGGTAGTATGAGGTCTTATAAGTGTCATAGGCTTGTTATACTTATTATCCTGAAAAAAATCGAGCAAAGCTGCGTTCGTCAAATGATTGAGAAATTCTGTCTTTCTTTCACGCCACAACGGAGAGAGACAAATCATCGTGATATTTGGTAAAGTGATTATACAAAGTCCCGAAAGTAATGCATACTACTTATTATCTCGCTGAAACTCCAAAAAACCCTGAAAAAGTATCTAAAAATAATTTTAGCAGCAATTTTAGTTCCCAGCTCATACAAGACAAACAAAAAAAAATAGAAACTCAGAAATCGGTTTCAGGATCCCGGTCACGTTGTGTGGTAGAGCCAGCTTTACTATTCACCCGCGACGGATATAAGTAAATTAGTCTAGCTGATATCTAGATCAACGAGTTGCATTGTTTGCTTCACAGTTTTTACAAAAACGGTTTACTATCTCTACTATATTAATCTGTTTATTTTAGTGAGTGGAAATTCTTTTTTATTATTCTTCTGTTCTGCTTGCCTGTCCCTCTGTTCTTATTGTACTCAATAAACTGTAGATTGAAGAATCAAGTGAAATAACTGTTCGTGTTTCCTGGAGGCACTCATTATTTTATTATTATATTGTCGTCACGAAATCTAGTGATAAATAGATAATTATACTATCCGCTAGATAGCCGTAACATTGAGAAAATAAAATCCTAGACATGATGACTGAAAACATGGGTAAGTATAGGTATATTATAATAAATATGTATATACGAAAGAAAAATATTTATGTATTATATCAGTCATCTAAAACCCATTATACAAGCGAAAGCTTAGTATGGGGTTAGATGGCGCTGTGATATGTCCTAAAATATTAATTTATTTAATTTTATTATTATGTGAACATAATATATCCCTGTTTTCGGTCATCATTACGATGATCAGACGAACTTTACCATTTCTTTCTGTAGAATTACAGCACAAATTGGCATATCTAATATTACCTAACTCCCTATTCAGGCAAAACAAAATTGCTGTAATCATCGATGATTGCCCTGAATAGCATTAGAGTAGATCAATTGCATAATTTCAAGCAATAACCATCAGGTGTATTATCGCAAGCATTCTGAATTGTTAGCGGTAAAGAAGTTCTAGTTCTAGGTAATGAAATTATGCCAGTCGTCTGACTCATGAGTAGGTTGGCTGAAAGAAAATTAAATAAATATTTCTGGACATATCACACCGCGCCATCTAGCCACATACTAAGCATACGCTTGTATCATGGGTACTAGGTAACGGATATAATACATATATACTTATCTTTCGTAAATACATACTTATTAAACATAGAAACCACCAGACATAACACAAATAATTTTGTGTCTGTTGTTCATATTATAAATCCTAAAACTATTACTAAGATTTGCTTTTTAAAATTTTTGTTCTGTACTCTGAATGTTTTGATGTTATTTTCAACTAAGAGTCACAAATTTGCTGGATTGTTATTTTGTAACGAAATAATTAAATGACAAATTGTGACAAAATCAAATCATAAACATTCATAAAATCATGATATCGCACCGTACATATGGTATCGCAGGCGTGTCTAAAGCAAAAACATAAACGAACTGTCATAAAAAGTATCCAACAAATAATGAGTTTGCACTTTGACCTCGAGCGAACATCGGCACGCTTAACTGCTGTTTGTTAATCAGCTCTAATGAACTTTAAACACCTCCAAGTATATTTTAGCTCAACGACAATACTTGCAATAGACACCATTTTATTCACATAAAATAAAACAAATGAATTCCGTCCTAATACGTGTATATGCTCAAGGGACAATGTTGCTTTTACGGATCGCTACGGGTAGTCAAAACTTTTGACCACCTTGTTCAGTCTAAAAAAATACAGGCAGCGTGTAGGCAACGTGTTTTAGAAGCCTTTTAGATATACCTAACTTAGTCCACTCCACCACACTTAATAAGCTATACCGGGTTGCGTAAGAACACATACCGCGAAGCGCCGAATGATAGATTTTAATGGCGGCAATAAATAATCGGTAGTATTACTAAAAAAACTATGAAGAACTTAGTAAATCTGTTTTATATAGCGCAGAGCGCTTCCCGGTAAGTACATGTTCTTACGCAACCCGGTATAGCTTATGGCGCCTGACGGGTGTAAGCTTGAAAAGCACAAAAATAACATGTCAGATGCTAAACTTAGTGGGCCTTATTACAAATATTAGTCTAGACCACGTCCGTTTTAGCTGTCATAATTATCAAACTGTTAAAATGAACCAATGTTAAATCAAAGATCCAAATTGAAATCGACATTTTGATTGCTTGTATCTGATGTTTGATAAACAAGAACCCACATTTTATTTTCAAAGTCCTGGACTAATATTTAAACCGCATTTTGTGTCCTAAAAATCAATTTTGACATGAAATGAATTTTCATGTCAAGTGAGTGGTCAGATATAATATACTAAACTTTAATAATTATAAACAGTGATTTACATGGGCGTATTATTTCGGGTGGCTGGACTCCATTTAGGCGTCCTACAGTTTTATTATCTATGCTTATGCCGGATGCGTCGTAGATCGCAAAATCAAACTTGGCAGTACTTAGTCCCAACTTGGTGTTACTCGGTCCAAACTTGGGCCACGATGGCGAACTTACGCTGCGCATCTTGGTTTATTAAACTGCTCCGCCTTATCACAGATTACTCTGCAAATATAAACTTCAGTATGAGTTTTCAACTGATGCGGCGCGTGGTGTCAATGTATGTGCAGTCGGTTAAGTTTTAATGCGATTCGAAATTTAAACGATGTTATGGGTTAGTGGAATTCAATTTAGTTTGCTCTCGGTTGCTGGATTGATATCAAAGTTTTCGCTAAATTTATATCAATTTAGTAGCAAAGTTTTGTGTTTTGTTTAAATTTTATAACAGCTCAATTTATTTGAATAAACCTGTTTATGTTTATTTGTACATAATATGAAAAACTATTGATATTGTGATTGATATGATAACTTAAAGTTGAGTGTGGCTCAGCGGTTCCAGTGTCTGCTTTTCGTCCAGACGCACCCTGGATCGAATCCGCCCTACACCAATGACTTGTATTTTCAAGTTATGTGTAGATTTGCACTCGCTTAGCGGTGAAGGAAAACATCGTGAGCAAACCGACATGTTTGAGGACCACAATATCCGAGGACATGCGTCTTCCGTGGAAGGACCTGGGCGCCCACCACGATGTATCTGCCCAAGAAAACTCCCCTAACGAATTAATTCTGCGGGGGAGTCACGACCCTCAGTCATGAGGAAAAACGACTCAAAGAGAGACCCACAAAAAGAAAAAAAAACTTACCAAAGACTTGATTCCTTTTTTGAAGTCGGTTAAAAATGTATTGTTTTGCTTTAAAATAAACCATGAGTTAAGAATACAACTAGAAACGTTTTAAGTTAAGAAACTTGAAAATCGACCATAGTTTGTAGAGACTTGATTAACTATGTAGATAACTTACACATCTTAATCAATTTTATCGACCTCTATCATAGTACTCTAATACAATATTCCGTGAAAAGCTTACGTCAATTTGACGTAAGCATCACAATTAATTGAATCTCATGTGATGCGAGCCGTCAATCACGACGGTCATGAATATTAACCGTTGCATTGACGCGTTGCTTGCAGTAGTCAGTATGCATATTAAATTGTTCAACGGTAGCCATTTAACAATATTTAGTATTTAGCAGTAATTAAGTTCGTGACGTTATAGAGATAGTTTGTAACGCATATGAAGTACTAGTGGGCGCTCGCGGCTTCGCTCGCATCAAGAAGTAAAACTTGCATCCCCTATTTCACCCCTTTAAAAGAGGCATTCCCAAAAAGCCTTTCTTAGCGAATGCCTATGTTATAAAATCTACCTTTATTCCAAATGTTAGCCCAATCCGTCCAGTGGTTTGGGCTGTGCGTCGATAGATCACTATATCAGTCAGTCAATCAGTCAGTCACCTTTGAGTTATAATATATCATTTCTTCTATGATACCCACATAACATCGAATCGAGCCCTACACCAATGACTTGTATTTTTTAATTAAATATGTATTTGCACTCGCTCAGCGGTGAAGGAAAACATCGTGAGGTAACCGCCATGTCTGATGATCACAATATGCGAGGAAATTTGTCTTCTGTGGAAGGATACGCTCCTCAGTCATGAGGAAATACGACTCAAGTGAGACCCACATAACTAAATTATGCTAATTTTTGCCGTCAGAAAACAAGTTATATATTATTTAAATTTTATCAGTATACTACGGTGAAAATAATATAAATTGGTTCATTATTTGTTTATAACTTTCTTTAACCCGGCAATGAGATAACGTAATAAAACCATCTTTTATATCATCCAAGTTAAATAGTAAAGTGTTATGTGTAAAAAAGTAACAAGAGTTAACCTGTGCTACTTTCTACTTTAAAACTATGATTAATATTCTAAAAACCTTAGTTCACCGATATAGTTGATTTTGATGTCCACTCGATTAATATTAAATTGATAATATTAGAGGCTCCACTTGCCCATTATTTTGCGGTCCAGAATAGGAGAGGCGGTGTAGCTATTATCTGAATTAAATTGATTGCATATTACAAAATTAGCTCTGACAGGCTTGCAATACGTTTGAATTAATTTAGTTTAAATTGAGATTGTTTTAACAAAACATATTTCCAAACTGACTGTTGTATAAAGTTAAATATTTAAATTGAGCTAATATTATAATGATGATGATGATTACTGAGCATAATTTTGCCAAACTTTTCTTTCATAACTATTGAAGATATTAAATTTAATATTTTAATTAATTATTTCCATTCTCATAGCATTTCCCTTCCATCCCATTTGAAAGCATTCAACTGTCACTCACAAGCGACCCTTCACAGGTAATTAGTTTAATGTTTATGAAATAACATAATTAATGTGTGCTGATGGGTTTTTTTTCTCTTATACATACTTTTTGGTTTTGCTTTTTTAATGCTTTTGAAAATAAATATTTTATGAGAGACAGGTTGATTAACTGATTGATGTCTTACGGCAAAATTTATCTTTTTCCACTCGCGCGTCTTGGTTACTATGTTTACCTAAAAAAATGTGGCGTTAACTGTCAAAGTAACAATGGCAACCTTGGCGATTTAGCTACCTTAAACATATTTTTATCTATGAAAATGTTGAAGAAGTTCATGAATGTTCCACTAGATGGATTTGTACTGAAATAACGCGTCTTTTGGTAGTACAACAACACGCCAAGCAAAAGAAAGGTTAACCCTTATGTTTTTTTTTAATTAAAATTAAACTTTTCTTGACTAAAAAGCAAGTAAAATAATAAATTAAAACAATTTGCTTCCTTACCAAGAAACTTGCATTAAATTTCAAATCCCGACCCAAAATCTGTGTAACAGACTAACTTACCGAGCACTTGCTCAAAACCTTCTGGCACTTATTTTTTAACAGCTCTTAGTTCTCTTTAAGTATACATGAAGTCGTAAACCCTTAGGTCAGGCGCAAGATTTCACTTTTTCACTTAAGATGAAGTTGATAGCAAGCGTTTAATAAAGCCGGCAGAAAGTTTTCACTAGATAAAGTGAGCTGAGAGTGCTTCAGTAGAATGCTAAGCGGCCATTTTCCTCGTATCTCACTCACTCACTATTCACTGCAACTCTACTTTTAGTGAAACTGTGCAACGGTGTGTGACGCTTTGCAGTGCAATTTATGACTGTCTTGTTATATGAGGATGTAATTTTAACTTTATGGTATGAGAAAATTATAAACGTGATGTAGGCAAAATAATACTTCTACATATATAAAACTCAAAGGTGACTGACTGATTGACTGACTGACTGATATAGTGATCTATCAACGCACAGCCCAAACTACTGGACGGATTGGGCTGACATTTGGAATGAAGGTAGATGTTGTGACGTAGGCATCCGCTAAGAAAGGATTTTTGAAAAATGCCACTTTTAAAGGGGTGAAATAGGGGATGCAAGTTTTACTTCTCAATGCGAGCGAAGCCGCGAGCACCCACTGGTATATAATAAGAAGTCCAAATGTTTTGGATTGGTTGAGATTATATTAACTATGTGGCATGCGTATCGTAAGGTGAGAATTCAAAAGTACTTATAGTAAGAGAACTCACCTAACGAGTTTCTGCGGCGGAGTCACGACCCTCAGTCGTGAGGAAATATGACTCAAGACAGAGAGAGTAGCCTGATAAATTGAGTTTGTATAGATTAGTAAAATATACCCCATATATTTAATAAATTATTGCACAAACAGCAGCTTCGTTAAGAGTATTTTATCATATTCGCTAGTTGTTCAAACTACAAATGAGATAAATAATAAATAAGTATTTAAATAAAGTTTTAGAAAAAAGTAATATCTTAAGGAGAAAAAAATATGAGTTTAAAATTGTTGAATTGCGTACTCCAGTTTTTGTACAATCCTGACCTATTTCACGTATTTTAATTCTCCCGTGAAGCGAAAGACAGCGCAGAGTAAATACGGTTAATCAATTTTCGTTCAACCCGTTGATTGGGTGCAAACTCGATTTCATCAGTAATGTGACGTTGTTCAGTCCCTGTCCAAGTCTCATGCTAAATTAAATGATAAACCATGCCATATAAAAAACACTCTATTTAGTTTTTAACTAAGCTCGTATGAGAGCCGCCAATTCTGGTATCAGAGTTTACAAACCGCCCTAAGGGCCTCTAACGTATAAACGACTGCCGTTATAATAAGACAAAAACTTGAAACCTACAATATCACGTGTCATACGACCTACAGAAGGGCCCTAAATGGAATGGTACATTTTGGTCACCCATCCAAGGTCCGACCGCGTCAATAATTATCAAATACGATTGCCTCCGCTAGAATAGCTACGGGCGTTTTTGTTATTAAAAAATACATAAAACGTGTATTATAAAAGAAAAATGTGTCATAACACCAAAAAAATGTGATATCATTATTTTATATCCATTTCATTTCGTATAATTGAAAAACTGTTTGATTTTTTGCGTTATATTTCCGCTTCCTATGCTTTTACGCTGCAGAAATATGTCCAGTTCATTTCAAATGCACCTTGCTCTAAATCATATCCGAGATTCCTCTTTGTAGGATTACATTTTCATCCTTCTGTATCTCTACAGTAGTAAGAGATTATTTTAAATTAGTTTTCAGAGCGCTTTGTTCGAATTCCAGAACAGAAGACTTTACAGATTACAAGATTTGTGTCGCGTATTCAGCTTTTAATATATCGTAGCACAAAAGTGATACTTATACATAGGTAATACAAGTCGTTTAAAGGGAATATGGTACTTACGCATATGTATATTCAACAAGTCATCCAAAGAAATATGTTACATCTATACTAATATTATAAAGCTGAAGAGTTTGTTTGTTTGTTTGTATGCGCTCATCTCAGGAACTACTGGTGCCAATTGAAAAAATCTTTTTGTGTTGGATATATCATTTATCGAGGAAGGCTTTAAGCTATAAAACATCACGCTGCAACTAATATGAACGAAGAAACAATGGAAAATGTGAAAATAACGGGCAAAATTATTCATCTTTGAGAGCTTCCGTTGCGTGTGCTGAAAACGGTTCAAGATATCAAAAAAATATGTATGGGGAATTATTCCTCTTGAAATGATCTAACTAAATGTCTGCAACAATATATGTCTATCTTTTAAGATTAACTTACTAGAACCGTTTTTATGGTAATAACTATTCCATGCGGACGAAGTCGCTGGCACAGCTAGTACTTAATGAAGATTCTGTTTTTAAGTGACATCTGTGAAACCAATCTATTTATTAGAGCATTTTCCAAAAAATTTGGAAAAATATGTTTGGTAAACTGTTAACATTTTTATAAAGATCGATATTAGATGATTTTTTTTTTAATTCTAACTTTGTATCAGCGGTTTATCTGTATTTATTTGTGTGTAGGTTATTTATTTTTCCTTATTTACGACCCAATGTGAGTAAGAAGCCGTCTAAAACAACAGATTTCAAAAAATGAAAATACGAAACCTAAATTGAAAACTTAATACTTTAAATAAATAACCTGAAGTAACCAGATTGTGTGTGAAAGAGTGAGCAGCAAATGCTCAACGATGTGTTAAATGATATGCGAGCACCGCAAAATAAAACCATATTTTTCAGGACGATATAGGAACGAAATTGAGCGAAGTCCGCTTTATATTTTCACAAAATAATAACTAAGCTCACAAAGTTGTTGTTCATTTTGAGCCATGTTAACAAATATAAGCGCAATTAGTAAAAATGTTTCTTTATTTGAGGTATCATTAATTTAATAGTGTACCTAAGCGATTTATTATTGTGAACCAGAACATGTCTCCATTCTATAGCCATTGCTTACCATCAAGTAAACTATGGTCAAGTGCAAACCCAGCTAATAAAATATGTGTGTATTAATCCGACCCCTTATGAATACCATATGAAATTGATATACTTAAGATAAAAACAAACATACATAATTTCTTATTTTTTAATGTTAAGATAGATTAGTTCCTGAATACACACTGAATTATTTTTTTATCGTACTTTTTTATCTCATACTAATATACATCAACCTAATAATTTATGATACTAATTGTGTAAACACTCAATTTACTTGTCCTAGTTGAATTTTCGCAGCCGTAGTCCGTAGATGCTACGAAAAGCGTAGCAACCTACGAAATAATAAAGACTGGGTACTTTGAACAGTCCCATAACAGGCGTAATTAAATTTCATCGCGTTTTAACCTGAATTGGCGAGTTCAATCGGATAATGCCTCAATAAACTACCACATAACGAGCGTAAAACGATGTTCTTCCAATGAAAAATTTAAATCTCCATTGTTTTTGAGGCTCATCGCATTTGAGTAGCCCGCACCCTCGCCAAAATGACATGGGCGTTTTCTGGTCACGCAAAAACACTAACCAACGTATTTAATTATAGACCATGTTATCATAGCAGCACGATCTATTTTCGTCTGTCCTTTAAAAATGTGCCAATGACCTAAATGCAGTCATTACAGGTGGTATAGCCGAGCGAAATAAATTGTGATTTATGGTGATCTATTTACAAAAATTCTGGTAAATTGGATTTTTTCAGTGTCATGTAAATCTGTTTATTATTATAAATAGGATGAATATACCAACGTTTTTTAATATGCAAGCTGGAATTTTTATATAATATTTTGTGCTATGAACCCAATTTATCTTCAAAAAAAAAACAGATTTTTCTTAGGAAATATATTTTAATATAACAGATTTCCACTTTTAAATGTTTAGAAAACTATGGTCGAGTCGGAGTTAAAACTGTCTAAAGAAAACTTTCAAAATCTTCAGTCATTTATAACTTAGTAGAATAAAGAGAGAACAAGATAATTAGCAAAGTAACATCAAAGTTGGTTCCGCAATGTTTAATTTGAAAACTGATCTGAAGGCCGAAAGGGTTCCATTGACTTACTTTCCCATTTCTTTTTGAGCAACCCAAATTGAGTATGTTTTTTACATGATATGGGCTTACGCTTGACTACAACTTGCCTGATGTTAAGCAACGTTTTAATCTACTATCTAGCACGCTTGCCTAAAAGAAATCTCTTGAACTTGAAGACCAACAAATATATAGAATTCCTTCCCTATATAAATTTTTGGGTCATAAAATAAGTAGGTACATAGGTAAAATTTGTGATTGAGGGATTTTATATACGAGTACATAAAACTGCAAATTTTAGAGCACATAATCTTGACTCTTGGACAGTTTTGCAAACCACTCCAATTTATAAACTCACAAGTTTTTTTTATGTATTCAAATAAAAACACAGACAACATACGAAGAGAGAAACAGTCCCAGTGATACCTAAACTGCGAGCTACAACCCATAAAAAATCTCTTTTACGACTGTTACAGTAAAAAGTTAAAAACAATCCAAAACTTTTCACATGTATGAAATTTTCACTTCTGCAATTGGAATACGAATAAAAATACAGTGAGTGGTATGCATAAAAACCGGGTTCCAGGGTTCGTTACCCACAGACAACAGTGTTTTGGCACGAGAATTCGCACAATCTGTTACAATGTGAGGTACGTACAAAGCTTTTGGGATAGACTGAGTGATAAAAGAATGTACCGAGCGACGAATTCAAAATGTTTTAAAATAAATACTCGCGTAAACGTTTGTTTGGTTATTTTTCTGGTTTTAGCTGTTTGTTGGACGTTTAAGTTAATTCTACACAAAACACTTTAATCGTCTCACTACACAGCTTTTTAAACTTTAATCGTGTGTCCACTTTTTGTTTATAGATAATATAGAATGAGACTATAAAAAAATACTTTTTAATAAGAAACCTATTTAATACCTAATAGAAAGGATATCATACAAAATATTATATAACCAACCTGTGTACTTCACATACAGGTTTTTATACATGAAAAAACCAAATAAAGAAGTTATAAACATTGCAATTTCAGAAGCGCACAACACTACGCATAGAAAAATATTTCACACCGTCTGAGATATTGTTACACAAAAGGGTATCGTCTAAACGCGGTAAGACGATACGTAACGTCAGAAGGAATATTTTATGTATATCTCGCTTTTCTCCTAGAATCTTGAGATAGGGTATGTAACAGGATTTTCTACGCACATCGACATAATGACTTGTCGTAAATATATCAAACGACTTCCCTGTTCTATCAGGCAAGTCTTTTTATACGCTGGCATGTATGTATGTACATATGTATAGGTAGTACAACCAAGATTCGACTATTTTAGGGGATTTGCTGACACATATTTTGCACTTAGTTTTGGAAGCGTGCTTTTGTTTATATAATGTTTGATACTGACGGATAATATTGTAATATTCACATACTTTTCTATTTTGTTTTTATTTTCTACTCTAGTATTAGATATACATAAATGCCTTGTTTGTGGTTGTAGAGATAATAAATAGATATGTTTTTATCTGTTCAACTGTATGTACCCAAACAAAAGCTAAGAAGCGTTTTCTGAAATTAGAAAATCTAAATAAAATAATTACCTACAGTTTAAAAATCCAGTTTTGTCTCTTACTAAAAATCTCAGAACGTTTGTCGAAAAAATAGCAATCCAGTTCAAAAAGCTTTATTGAAATTGGCGCGAATTCAAAAAGCTGTTTATTTTCAAGTCTTATATATTTTGAGTCAATTTGCTCGTACTTGCTCCTTCGCTCTATCTCCTTTAGAGAAAAGCTTTTGCTCATTTTTATTTTTCAATTTCCTGTTTTATTGAAATTAAAATATAAAATAAGGAATTGAGTTTCACGATTCGTTGTTGACTGATTTAATATAAGTAATATTAGATAGCTTGGGTATAAAGGAACTGTATTAAGTTAGTTAATAAAATAAATAAAACGATAATTAGCTAAAGATCAAAATCAATGCCATATTATAAGAGAGGCCTATACCCAGCAGTGAGACGAAACCGCCTGTAAATGATGATGATGATAATGTATAAAAAAATGTTTTAAGAGTCAGACTCAGAAAGGGGTATCTCTTTTCTGCCATATACATACAACGCTTGTGTTGCGGGTACTAGATAACGGATATAATATAGGTACTTATATACTATACTAGCTGATGCGCGCGACTTCGTCCGCGTGGATTAGTTATTACCATAAAAACGGTTCTAGTGAGTTAACCTTAAAACATAGACATATACTGTTGCGGACATTTTGTTAGATTATTTCAAGAGAAATAATTCTTTCATACACATTTTTTTGATATATTATACCGTTTTCGCAGCGCATGCAACGGAAGCCCTCAGAGATGAATAACTTTCCCGTTTTTTCCACATTTCCTATTGTTTCTTCGCTCCTATTAGTTGCAGCGTGATGTTATATAGCCTTAAGCCTTCATTGATAACTGGTCTTTTATTCAACGCAAAAAGAATTTTTCAATTCGCACCAGTAGTTTCTAAGATTAGCGCGTTCAAACAAACAAACAAACCAACTCTTCAGCTTTATAATATTAGTATAGATTTTGTAGTAGTTTCAATGAAAACATTCCTTACATAACTATAACAATACTTTACGAATAAGCTCACATATGTCTAATTTGCTACATTAAATGGATACAAATTTCAGTACTGTCTATTTAGTACATAGATAGATAGCGTTGGATGTCCGCTATCGAGTCATTTTGGGCATTATTTGCATGATATATTGTTAGTTCAGTTGTTATTTACAACAATGATTTATTATTCGCCCGTAAAATGGCCGGCATTGTTGCGCGAGTGTGGACTCCCATTTTCACTTGATTATTTACTTTGACGCCGAGAGAAAGCAAATGAGATAAGTTTGATTGAACATGTTTACAGTTTTGTGTAGGTGACGTGTGTATTGAATTTGTAGCTGATTTATTTGAGATTTTGTACTATTCGTGTATACTATAATATATGTAGCAAAAACCATCAGTATTAAATGAAATACACTAAACAAAATATGAATATTAGATATTATATTATTTGTTTATATATTTTATACCCATTGGAGATAAAGGCGATAGTATACTAAATTCCACATCCACTTTTATTTTAAACTAGTGGACGGTCGCGGCTTTGCTTGCGTTATTTCGGGATAAAAGAAGTCTATGACATACCGTATACTACTTACCTACCAAAAATTATGAAGCTCCGTTCAGCCGCTCTTACGTGATGAGCGTTTAAATAAACAGACAAACAGATAAACAGACAAAAATCTATGTACTGTTGGAACGTGTTCTCAATTCTTTGTACAAAAATTTTATTTAAATAGCTTAAATTTTCAGGTTTTTGGCCCTTTTCAGCTCTATTATATGTATGTATCTTCAGATCATTATGAGTAAAAACATTATTATTCAACTATTTCCCAGAAAAATAATTCACAACAACCTTTATTCCACGGTTCACAATCAAAGAATCATTCATACCATTCAACTGAAGAAGTTATTTCAGTCCTAATGAAATAGAAGAAAGTCCTTATTTTCATTCATTAGAGGTCCCGGTCGGACTGACGTTGACAGATCGATTGTTTGGAATAAGGAACAATTCCAATCACCCACCTATTGTTCCTCTCGATCAAACAAATTGAAGTCTCCAAATATTGTAGTGAATAGATAAGACTAGACTCTAAGAAAATGATGTGAAAATAAATTTAATTTAATATTATTTTCTTAGTCGCTACACTCTTGATCTTGACCTCATATCAACATTGATATTTTTTAAGGTTTTTTAGAGATTTTGGCATAGTATCGGTTCATGTTTTATTAGCTGACTGGTTTTATGAACCCATTAATGGCCGCCGTACTCGCTTGAGTACGACGTATCAATGTCGTGTCTAAAGTGAACCTCACCAATATAGAAAAGTACTAATTTATTATTGATTTGAATAGACTAAGATTGAAATTCATAGGAAATATAGATTTGGTGATGTTCCAAAGTATTTAATCAAGACATTGATCTTGTAAATAATTGTAAAATTATATCTGTTTAATATTTTTATACTTTGTAATCGTTAAATTCAAAAGAGTTTATATAAACTGCGCCTTACGTCGTGTAATTTTACTTTATAATATAAGAAAAATCAATTATTCTCCAAACATTTCTGAACTAAAACGTTTTCAAGTAGCGCGTTTCCCAACCCGTTCCGCTCAGTGCGTTTATTTTTTCCCTATTGTTAGTCATCCATCCCTGTCGACATCGTACTTGTAGATCAGAAAACGAGTTTCCAGTGATTGATTGATGCCATAGACAACAGAATCCAAAGATATTCACTAGTCAGCCTAGATGTACATCTCTAAAGCGAGAGTGCATCAGTTCTTACTAGTTAAGCATGTTCTGTCTCTAGGTGAGATCATAATAATCGCTTACATTCAAGTGAATTAAATGGTAAAGTATAACTGATTTCTGTATTGATAGAAAAAATAAATCTATATAGGTATATAAAACTCAAAGGTGACTGTCTGATTGACTGATTGACTGACTGATATAGTGATCTATCAACCCATAGCCCAAGCCAATGGACGGATAGGGCTGAAATTTGGCATGCAGGTAGATGTTATGGAGTAGGCATCCGCTAAGAAAGGATTTTTGGAAATGTCACTTTTAAAGGGGTGAAATAGAGGATGCAAGTTTTACTTTCTAATGCCAGCGAAGCCGCGAGCACCCACTAGTAAGGTATAAGATCCAGGTTGAAAAATAATGACGATATTAACTATCCTGTCGGATCAATGAATTAGTTTTTAAATTTCTTTCATTATGTAATTTCTTTGGTGTGCATTATATACATATCTTATTTTATCTTATCTTATTAATAGTTAACTCTTCTTATTTTTAATGATCTATCAGAATCTAGTACCATCACGCGTTTATTTATTCCATTTCACGTATTTTATAACTTATCTTAGATAGCAACCGACTAATCAGCATAACATTCTGCATGTCATATCAACAAACACGTATAGTATTTAACAGATGTATAACTTAAATTGTCTTACAACTAAAAAATACAAACGTTTGTGTGCCATTATTATGTGAGAATATAATAATTCACTACGAAAACATAACAAGTTAATATTTTTTGCTACAATTTGGCGTCTATGAGAGTTCGTTGTTCTTGTTGTATACAAGCCTAATGAAGTTATCTGAAGTTTATCACTGGCAGATGATTTATGTTGCTATCGACTGGAGTAATGTATCTGAAAGGGTTAGGTACGTTTCAAGCTCTTATAACAATGAATGATGTGTTTTATTGTGAATATAACCTTAGATTTTTGTTGGTTATTTGTTTTTATTTTATGTGTTTATTGTGAATATAACCATAAGATATTAATGGTTTTTCGTCTTTTTTATTAAGATTATGATGATGCGTTTCAAGAAAATTCAGAAAATCTATTTTTGCGGGTAAGTTGCTGATACTACCCAGTATATGTTAAGAGCCTTCGAAATGGCTAAACAACAACCTACCGATGCCAAAGTATTCGTAATTATAACTGCATAACAACTTTCTTTCATATAAAGCACCATCTCTGTTTCATGTTAACAACAACATAAAACAGCTTGAATGACATATAAATAATAATTTAAAATATAACGTAGTGTTCAGTTAATATGACAAGATTATCGCTTCTACCTGTTTGTAAGTGATATTATCAAGATCGCATGACGTTTGAGTATTCTTTAAATTATGATCATCGTTTTCTATCAGGAAAATCATAGCCAAGTGCAAACCCATTACGTAAAAAACACAGTAAAAGCAGTTCCCTGATTGAATTCATAACCTGTCTGTTATGTTTACGTATGTATGTACATATAAATTCCAATCAATACAGCGTTGCGTAACCACTTATATAAAGCTTCCATTAACGCTGATATTAAAGGCAGTTAATTATAGGGCTTGCCTGTGCAGTAATTAGTTATATCACATATACATAATTACTTGCCTAAATTAGTTGTTTGGTCATAGCAGAACTGTTAATTGTGTCGGTGCGTAGAAAATTCAAATTATTTTAGTTTTAATAAAAGCAAAAAGTCAATAGCCTACATTGCCTACAAGGTTTTGGGACTATGAAAGACGATATACGGTAAAATAAACGCGTTTTACTTACAAAAATACGTGCTAAGGACTGATTTATCTGCAGACTTCCGTTTGATTTTGACATTGATAGTTTTTGAAGTAGTTGTAATATCAAATAAAACTCTAATGAGGATTAGGGATTACTATTAGTAATTACTTAAACTCATTAACAATTTATCTTTATAATCCGTATCTCTGTAACTATAGCGTGTAACTGTGTGAATATAGGTACACTTTTTATTTTGAAATACCGTGAGTTTTTCCAAACTTCAATTTTGAATGATTGCGCCAATCATTTCATTATAAATATTTTACATTTAAAAAGTCTTTTCATGTTATAAAAATGCACAACCTAGATTATAATCAAACCTCTTTTGTTACTCTCAAAAATAAAAATACTAAACAACTCAACAGCTTTACCTCAACATTCAAAGTCACGTCTTCATACTTTTCTCAACCTCTCCAAAGCTCCAATGTCTAAACTTGTTCTTCCTGACACCTCGATTTACGTACGAACTCAAAAAGGCGCAGTAATTTACATAAATCCATTGGTTAGACCCCGGGGTGGAATCGGGTCGTGTCCCATGCGTTTAAATTGTAGGGATCTGTGGATGTACATTGTCCCTTACGTATGTAAGATACACCTGAGGGATAAAAATAATGGAAGGACCTTTGGAATATCCTGACGTGGTTCGCCAATGGGTATTAGTGTTATGGTAAGTTTGCTGACGAGATGACGTTTAGCTCGACTACTATTCATAAATTTGAAAATGAAGATATTGAACAAATAAATATATTTTAAAGTCAAAAAAAAAACGTCATTGATCTAAAAACTACTTTTTAAATGCAAAATACATGAAAACTTGAAACTTTTACTAATTTAATAAATTTCATTAATTAAATATTACAAAAATTAGATTAATATTAAGTTTTAGAGTGATTAAAAATAAGTTAATTTTGAATCTTTACTTAGTTAAAAAACAGACAAATAAAAATGTGTATTGCTAATGATAAATGGAAACAAATTTGTTCTAAAATACTTATTTATCTTACATAATTTGAATCCAGGCGGCATCAGGCAACTAAAATTAACGTCCAAAGAAGCTAAAATTGAAATAAAAAACCAAAAAGAAATAGTAACGGTCTGTTGTCGAGACGAGACGAGGAAAATTATAGTCGCTGAGTACTAGAGATGAATACAAATAAATGGGGCAAAATAAAGACATTGTAACCAAGAGACAACTAAAAGTTTATTATCACAACACCTCATTTTTTACATTTTTACTTGGCACTTTAATATAAAAAAATATAATTTCAGATAGAAATTTGTCAAATAAATAAATAAATAAAATAAAAATATATTTATTGGGACACGAAACAAGAGATACAGAATGCAAGATATAAACAAGTAGGTACACACGTTTCATGTCACAATCCGGCCCTAACTCAGCATGTGCTCCAGCACATGCTGAGTTGCAAGCATCCAACGCTGGCCTTCCGTTGGAACCGGCAGGTGACAGATCAAAACATACTTACAGGCTGATATTTTTTCGCTCATGTAAACACTTACAAAATGTATTGGTATTGCTCGCATTTTTTGTATACGTAATACATGTACATATGTATCTAGCTTTGCAATTCCCAAATTATACAAAAAAAAAACAATAAAGTTATATCCATATCAATTTTCTTGCAAATCAGTACAGTCGTTTCAACGTCTATATGCAAAAACACACTCATCCCTGTCACCTCATTTCTTCGTATAATACGCCGTCTAATACTATAACTGTTGTTAAGTCAAAATGACACAGAAAGAATCATTAAAATTATAATCTAGACCGTCTTGAGGTGTCGTTACGCGTTAATGAAACATTTAAAAGGGAAAGAGGGTGGCAAGTCACTTGCTGATTGCTAAATTGATGCCCCTGGAGCCTTTATTACTGGTTAACAGAACCTTTTTTATGATGCTGGCGGAATTTGAAGTCCCTATTGATGAGAATAACTCTGTCGGAACATGAATTAAGAAGCGAATCACTCTATTTTAGATTGTATATTATAGGTATTTTGAGTTGATATTTAGATACATAAAATAATTCGATAGGTAAAATTAAAATTATCTGTAGATATTCAGTACATTTAATGCTCAAGAATAGAGTAATGTTGTAGGTAATTTATGTGACTATTTGTAAATTTATAAAAAATAATAGGAATGGAATATTCTAGTTCTAATTTTTGAGTAGGTATCTAATTTCTAGTTTATTTTTATTTTTTTAGACAAAAACTTTATTTACAATAATAAAATATAAAAACAAGAGAAGGAAAACTAAACATACTACTTCTAGTTTAATTAATATTATTTATTACCACTGAATTCGATGAATTTTCGTTTTCACTGCACATGATTTTGCTATAAATATTTTGCAAGTGTAACAATTGTGGAAAAATATGTTATATGAGTACGTGGCTATTTTTATATTCATACTGAAACTTTTTATGCTCGGTCCGAAGTTGTGGTTACACTGTAGAAAACATTTTTCATTTTTGTTGGTAACATTTGCATTTTATTTTTATCTCTATGATGGTAGCTTAATGTGACTTAAAAACATACTGTGTACTTAGTATTTGTGTATATCGTAACAGAAAATAAATAGTGTTTTATAAAATGAAAGTAATCTTTGCAAATCAATCGATTGCTCAAAAAGTAAAATGGATAAAAGCACAAAAAACACATCGAACTATAAAAAGATAGCATAAACATTGACTCGGTAAATAAAAAAGAAAAAAAAAGTTTGTCTTTTTTACCTCTAAAAAAGACAAAATCATGTTTCAGGTAGTCTTTTGTTTAAATTGTATTTATTTCTTAAAACGTGTGCAGAAACACACAAACATAAACTGTAATAAATTAACCTGTTCAGGTATTTCCTTGCAACAGATAGGTATAGCCTGAATACAATGCTGAAATGGACAGTGAAATTTTGGTAATCATATTTTACTCTTTTGATACGAAACTCAAAAACAAGACTTACATATATTTTTGTTCAAAACAAAAGAAACGTCATCGTCATATCCAAGAACATAGAGCATTTGAGTCGATACTTCATACGAATGACACTTTTACGCCGTCGATAGCCAAAGTTTAGCCGAATTGGCTACGTGATGTCGCAGTTTTGTGCGCTATTATTGGTTTTCTCAAAACCGTTTTCAAGATGGCGGAGTGAAGTTGAAGTCTTTTACTACTTATTTTCTTGCACACTTGTTTAAAAAAATATATTTTTTCCTCTTTAATTGATTGAGAGTAGTGCACAGTTGAATTTAGGATAACAGCGCCGAAGTTGCATTTTTAGTTTACTAAAAATATGGTGGATGCTCGAATTTTCTGAGTAACGGTTAAATATAAACTACATTTCAAAAAGACATTTAAGTTGCAACAAAAACTAGCTCTTTGTCAGCGTGTAGACGAGCACTATATATAATTTTACAAGAATCCTTTATGAGTTGTTTTAGTTGTATTTTAACGGTTTATTATCAACGTCGTCTAAGTTTCGCAGAATGATGACACATAGCTTCACCATCTGCATTTAATGAGCTTAGCCACGGCTTTGTGAGGATATAAAATAAAAGATACAATGGACGATAGTTTGAGAACGGCTATCAAAACATCATGGCTCTTGTTATGGCTATAATAATAAGTGTCGGTAGGGCTTCTACAAGTAATTTCCTTTTTAAAACTTAGATGTTATACAATCTATATAAAATTTATAGATATCCATAACTAACTGTTGCAGAGATTGTTTTACTTTCAAAAGCTAATGAGAATTGTCCAAACATTTCATCTTGTTTTCTTACTTACACAATTTTATTATTTTTATTGTTATATATATGTTATAGAAATCTAAGTTTTAAGGCTCTAGGGTGTTAAGTTTAAACAACATTGTGTCAAGACTAATAGGGCTAGAGTTTTTTAATATTGTGATGCTCCCAATGGACTAAATCAATAAAAGAAACAAAAATACGTTCTTCTGTTTTATCTTACATTTACAAATGGTTTCACTTTATGATTGTAGGTATTATTGAGCTTCAATGAATTAATCACAATTGTTTATTTATTTAGTCCTTATTTTGTTTTGGTTACATATTTACCCCGTATTCATGCTGGCCATACAAACGTACAAAATATTTTACCAAAATGAGATTGGAAGGAAAAATAGCTATCGCATAAAAAAATGTTTCTTTTGTCATACTAACGTATAAATCGAAATTTGTGCCTTGCTGATAATAGATATCAAAAATACCACTAACATCAGCAAGATTACCGCAGTTCTTTTGTTTTTAAATATTTTTAATATGTACAATACTGTTTTTGAAATTCTGTAGATATTAGGTTAAATTCCATTTATTATTCTGTGTACATTCAAAATTTTGTCAAACATTATATACATTTATGTCAAATTAATCATTAATTCAAAAATCGTTTCTATGTATAATAAGTATGTATTTACAAAAAAAGTATATTTGTATTATATCCGTTATCGAGTACCCATGATACAAGCGTAAGCTTAGGATGGGGCTAGATGGCGCTGTGTGATATGTCCTGATATATAAATTTATTTATTTTCATTATTTTATTTCAAAACAGAAATTAAAATTAAATTTGTCGTTGCAATTAAGACTTGTTAAAATAGACCCAATTCTGATCATTCCAGCTTCGGAAGCCGGTGTCGACGCTGTCGATCCCGGGCGCTATGAAGGCGTACTCGGGCAGCGGGCGCGACGTGTCGAGCGAGGAGGCAGGCGTGGCGCTCGTCGGCGTTCACAGCGAGTACCCGCGCTTCGGCGAGGAACGGGCGCTCGGCGGCGGCACCTACAAGGGCGGAGGGGCTGCCAAGCATAAACCTAATATAGGATATAGGTTAGTATCTATATAAATTAGACAAAGTTTAAAAAAATGAGAGAGCAATGAAATGAAATGCAACTGAAGAGGATATATACGGCAATTCTCGTAAGTTTACGGTAATTACGGTAACTTACATTAATCAGCGACTGGATAAGTAGGCGTAGAGCTAGTCGGCTTTCTCAGCGAGAACCCGTGCTTTGGCGAGGAACGAAGGCACCTGCTGAGCGGAGGCTTTAGGTTAGTATCTAAACATCTCATCTAATCTTAAAGTTTCTCAAAAGGTTGCATATCGAAAAAAACCAGTTATAGTCGTATTCAGCTTCCAAAGAAAGTATCTTTGCTATTGTGGAGGACTGTGTGATCCGCGGTAGTAAGCGTTATAGTAAATTTTTACCGCTAGACAAAGGTTTTTAGATGCTCCACATAACCATAAATGTTGTCAACTGCATCAAATGAAAATGTGACTGACTTTAATTCAAAGATTAAATTACCCATTTTAAAAATAGAAAGGTTTCCTTTACTACCTATACTTCTCATTAGTAAGTAATAGAAAAACCTTGTTTCTTCTCCGAAGGTACCAAGAAGGTGTAAAATGCAGTTAGTCTAACACTATTAGGATTAACCCTGGTCCGTTGTTGCTTCGTTGAACTATATGTTAGAGATGAGACATAAATCAATATAAATTCGTTAAGAAAAAAAAAAACGTTCAAAGGTTTTATTGCAAATTGATTTCAAAATGAAAGCTCAATTATTTAAAGTTCTAGTATATGCTTTTAACTACGCAGACAAAACTCCAACAATTTTAATCATCGCAAGTCTTATTATACTCCTAGTTCATAACTAGAATTTAAATTATGCTGCGCGTAGCTGCTGCGTAGTACAAATTGAAATTAGCTTTACGCCACGTAGAGCGGTTACGCATTTCGTAGCACACTATCTAGCAAATAGTGTTTCATTCACCGCTACGATTTATAGGTCATTTTGTCGGATTTCAATATTTCATTCCCATTTTGAACTCAAATGCGTTGTTTTGGGAAAACCGCGTCGGTACACAGATAAAACAATGTTGAGCCAAACAAATGATACAAGGATTAAAGTTGGAAAAGTCTGGTGCTATTTTCGTTTAACCTTTTCGAGTGTTAGCTTAAATATAAAATTTTGCCCACGCAGATTTACGCCTACAATAATTAAACTACCTAATCAGAATTTTAGGGGTGAATAAATTGCCATTTCAAAGTTGTTTTTTCACCTAATAAAACGAAAATAAATTGATTGTATTTTCGTAGAGGGATCTTTGTAAACAATATTATTAGATCACCACTAGAAAAACAATACAATATCAATAAAATCTTGGGATAAATTATAAAGACTTACTAGATATAAACAACAAAGCCATATCTAGCTCTTCAACCAAATATGCTACATCCAAACAATCTCATAACAAACTCAATTTACGTGCGGCTTAACTTACGTAGTTCATTGTTTTTCCCACAGTATTTTCATTAACTCTCTCGGGATACGGAACCAATAACCAGGGCTACGAATAATCGATATTATAGGAACGTAACTGAGCCATAGTAAATAATTCCATGGAATGGTCAACCATCACCGCCGGGTTTGAGTTGGTAGGGATTTAATCTTTTAACCACAAAGTATTCGGTAGCTTTTGGCTATTTCCGGGATCGTAACTAACGTAGAAAGCCTTGTGTAGAGTGTCGCGTGGCAATAAAAATAAAATGTGTAAGCGTTTTCGTTGCAACTTTGTAAGGTGTTACAATTCTATTGGACTGATTATTCGTAGAACCAGGGTAATAAAATTGGGGTCAATCCTTCCTAGAAAGGCGAGGAGTTGGCTCCCTTGAGAGCTGAATACATAAGCGATGTATCAACTTATTTGAGTGTACATGAATGTGTCAATGACATGATAGATAGATACTCGTTAGATGGGATAGATGTAACTTTATTTGCAGGCTTATGTTTTTGTGTGAGTGACGAAAGTTACTCTGTGAAATCTCTGTTCTATATTTGTAACATTTAAAAATACAAAGTTGAAGACTTCAGAGTAATTTTAAAATAAAAATTTGGCTGGAATTAACTTTTGTACTTAATCTTTTTTTTCTAGTTTTTTGCTACGATGATGTATCATAATGATGAAACATATTCATGCCAAACTATCAACTTTAATATTATCATCTAATTAATGGACCCGCTGCTGGGCATAAATCTCCTCTTTTTCACTCTAAAAATACCTATCTAGCATTATTCTTTGTGATTGCACTAAAGTATGACCTGATTCTAAAAATATTAAAGAATGTGCCCAAAACAGAACCAAATCTGCATAAACTTTTTTCTTGTTGATGAAAAAATATATGTAAAGATATATTCGCTTTAACTTTCAATGTGTTAAAAAAATAGGTACTCAAAATACAGCTTCTTTTATATTGCGTTATAAATATATTCTTTGTTAAAATTTTGTTTTAAACCATTGACTTTAGTTTCAAGTCGTAAAAAAGATAAATTAAACGTTTGAGACAAAAAACTTTCAAACATAACTAAATTGTAGAAGAAACCTTTTACACTCAATACGTATACTAAATGAACAGGCTACGTTCTTGATAGTTCAATTTTCACTCTCCTATTGTTACCGAAATACGGAAACGAGGGACCCTTTATCCCATGCTGACACCCTAAGCTGGCTTGGGACATAATTCCTGTATTTTATGACCTACGTCCCGAAACTCCCAATGCTATCACAATCTACCCGACTACCTACCTGTTTCTTCCTCTACCCAGCTTGTTTCAACGATCACGTATGTTTATTTAATAGGCTGGGTTTGTTGGCTAAAAGTGTAGCAGTTGGGATTTAGTGATATTTGATACATGCTTGATTGAATATTTTTTAACATTCGGTTTTTTTATTTGGGATCGGTGTCAAACGTTTTTTTTTGTACATTGACGACTTTTTTTTTCATAATTCATCTGTTGTCAGTATATCAGCTGTATTAGAATTTTGGATCTAATTTAATTCAACTAAATGTGATTCACACTATTGAACTCTTCGAAAATAAAAAACATATTGTTCAAAAATACAATTTCAACATTGTGAAAAAACGCAATGCTAATTGAGAAGAATTCTTGTTTCATGTATTTTCCCTGTGTTCCTTGAATACAAATTATGTTTTAAATTAAATGTATACTCATCTGTTAAATTCAGTCGTGTGTCAAGGAACAAATTTTTTTTTGTGTTTTTTTGGGTCTTGATAACAAAATCCTTGTTTTTCTATTGTTTCGTTTTTATTTTTCTGCAAATATATACATATTTGAATGTTTGTTTTGTTTTTCGTTATTTGAATACATACGTACGTGTGTTTACAGTTCATTCAACTCTACAACTTTAGTAGTGTCTCTTTAATATAGGTCTATTGGCTAGAAGCATTTCCTACAATGGAAATACAAAGAACTCAGACTAGAGAGGTTAAAATCATATTTCATTCGAAAATGAAACGAAAAATGAAAGCTATATTTTTCTTAGTTCGTTCAAATCCACTAGTTTTCCAGTGGCGCAAATTGAGGTCAACGGCGAATCGCATTCTCGAAGCTCTTCAACAGAATAGAACGTGACAAAGTGTGATAAAATATGCTTCACACAAAAACGGTTCTTAGAAGCGTTTTAATAATGACTGTAGCCTTGCTCGACCTGAAATAACTTGCACCAGGGTCGCATCGATCTATCCGTCTTCAGTACTACTGCTGGTTAATGCAGCGCTGCATAAAAGGTGTACTTAATTCCATAGTGATATGGGCCATAACGCAAAACTGCCGTGTCGCTCATGTTACGAGTACAATTTACCACTATTTCTCTAAATAATCTCACTTAGATGCAGTAACTGTCTTTGAAAGTTGTTTGTTAGCGTTTAAAATTAGCATAATATAATGATAATATTATTTTAATATTGTGCTCGTAGAATAAAACTATTGATTACCGAAGACAAAACTATGTCAATGAGTGTATTATTTCAGTAAAGTGTGACAGTCCTTTGTGGTGTCACAGCTAGTGTTTTCGTTGCCTTGGATCCTCGTATTGAAATATTAAAATGCAGGCAGTTTGGTCAATTTATAGAACTAACGAGTTGTTTTTTATACGTTTCAGGTTAGGTAGAAGAAAGGCGTTATTTGAAAAGCGAAAACGAATAAGTGACTACGCTTTAGTGATGGGAATGTTTGGTATTGTAATTATGGTTATAGAAAATGAACTTTCAAGTGCTGGTGTTTATACAAAGGTGAGCAATTTTGTGCATTTTCATAGAACTCATTGTGTTATCATGTTTCAGTACAAAAGTTTATGAACACTTTTTTAGTAAATCTTTGTGTTGTGCCTTTATATGTTTGTTCCTGTTAAGTAAATAAAAAAATGAACGTAAGATCAGAATTTGTGCATGATGAAATATATGAATTTCTTATCCAGAAAATATTTGTAAAATACGAGTCATGTTATAAGTTACAGCGGCGCCATCTCTGTGTTACACTTAAAGTTACAAAACTTCAACAAGATGGCGCCTTGGTAAACATTTTCGGTAATAATAAATATCCCACTACGTTGTAGTATATGGACTTTTCAAAAAAGAAATAGGCTATATCGTAATATGAGTAATGTTGATAAGTATTAACTGGTTATTTTCTCTCTATTTCAGGCGTCAATATATTCACAAGCGTTGAAGACGCTTATATCAATGTCGACTGTGATTTTACTTGGCTTAATCGTCGCGTATCATGCTTTAGAAGTACAGGTTAGTAGTTTCTTATAAGCATTTTAATAAAAAGGGTGGCCAAGGTGCTACAACAACCATTAAAACTGTATATTATAGACTTTTGAAGGAGAAAAAACCCTCGGTAAGGAGAATAAATTATGCATATAATATATTATTTATAATAGATTCTACCAGTGGATATAGTTCACAAGGTTTCAGCCTTGTCGATACGTTTTCATTGGTCATACTTACGAGCACTTATTAACTTTGCTGGCGCACTGAACCGAATAGGGTCTTGGCATCGAATACCAAAGGTCCTGATCTTATGCTGTTTACTTAGCAATATAGGGAGGTCTCCGTGTCAATTTTTATTTTTTAGGGATTTCTTAGGATTTCATTTCTTACTCTTTTTATGATTTTCCAAAAGAAATTATTTTCTTTATCACTACATAACAAAAAGTTCTTGTATCTCAATTTTTCTTTATAATAAAGTGCTTCATATTTATTTTCATGTAATATCCTAATTATTTCATAATCTAACACACTGTTCTATCTGATTTCAGTTATTTATGATAGACAACTGCGCTGACGACTGGCGGATAGCAATGACCTGGCAAAGGATAGCGCAGATCAGCCTCGAGCTAGCTATCTGTGCTGTGCATCCAATACCTGGCCAGTACACCTTCACTTGGACTACCAAACTGGCCAATAAGGGTGGAGTCATAGGCGTCGAAGTTGTAAGTATATACCTACATATATGTCCTGTTCTTCCGCTTCTGTTTTACTTTGGATTTTAAAGTCTTACAAGGCTGTGATTTCTCTTAAATTGGTGGTTGATATTGTGTTCTGTATCTTCAAGTATATTATCTTTATCATTAATTTTGACCATCAAATTCGGTGTGTTTTCTTATTTCTGTTCTATGATTATACCTCTTTATCAAGCATTAATACATAATCTGTCTCAGGTAGATCAGTCGTTGTTCTATCACTATTAGTTTAATAATAACTACATTGACTTTTCTTTCTCTTTTTCAAAAACTGATATTTATTTTACGTTTCTCTCCTTAGGGCACGATGTATAAGCAAATCCAGGTCTGTACCGCTTCGAAATTGTCGTACAAGTTTTAAGTGATGTTAGAATCTTTAACTTGAGCATGAATCTGAGTTTGTTGAACATTGACCTCCACTGTTCTGTGTTTGTGATCGGTTTGGGTTGTGTTGTTGAAATAATACTTGTATTATTGTCTTGTACATCTGTATATGTTGATACGGTTCAAAATTTGTGAAGTCCGAATGATAGCAATAGAACAAAAATATAAAATGAAACAAAATTATTATTATGTGCAATGCATGCGATAGTATTCAAGAGTGAAATCAAGCATCTTTTGTTTTGAATTGAAAATAAATATGAGCACAAAGCACATTGGGATTTCGTGACAATAGAAATTAAAGTAACGGCTACTCAATTTTTTAATAGTAACTGACATCACTTGAAATATAGAAGATACAAAAAAATTCGTTGCGTGCCTTAAGGTTATCCGTTTGTCTATGTCTGATTATTTTGTTTACGTCCATTTCATTAGCTTAAAATATATCAATAATTATTATGTTTAAATGTTTTAATTTGTCAATTTCAGGTGCCCTATGATGTCACGTTGTCGTTGCCGATGTTCTTTCGGCTCTATCTAATATGCAGGGTCATGTTGCTTCACAGTAAACTATTCACCGATGCCTCGTCAAGAAGTATAGGAGCTTTAAACAGAATTAATTTTAACACTAGGTATGTATGAATCGAAATTGTAACGGAAAGAGCTAATAGAAATCAAGAAATTAGAAGCCCATTTTGGAGCATCTTGATAAATATATCTGTCGGGGATTTCTTTTTATCGTTTTTTTTTTGGATTGTAGACTTAGATAAAAATTTTGATTTATAAATCAAATTAAATCAATAAATAAACTTACAAACTCTGTGGTTAAAAAGTAAAAATTTAACAATCAACGTAACAGCCCCCTTAGACAAGAGCCGTATTTTAGTGAGCGTATTGTCGCTCGCTCATAGAATAGAAAGAGTAATGTACGGGATTGACATCGCGATGATTGACATGCTACGTCACTCCCATACATTGGTATTTATATTCCTTAGGCGAGCGCTTAGAGTACGCTCACTAAAATACGGCTCTTGTCTAAGGGGGCAGCTTCCTTGCTCCGACATATAAATAAATATTAAATATTCTAAGACATAATCACACAGCGCCATCTAGCCCATTAAAATGGTTTTAAAGTTGTCGTTTTCCTAAATTTTAAATCGTATCTATTATTTGTTATTGCAATAAGATTTATTTAAACAAAACTTTGAATAATAGATATGTTTACATGTTTTAATAAATCTTTTGCTGTTTTCCAGGTTTGTCCTAAAAACGTTGATGACGATTTGTCCCGGTACAGTTTTATTAGTTTTTATGGTATCTCTATGGATAATTGCGAGTTGGACATTGAGACAGTGTGAAAGGTCAGTATCATAGATGTATATTGTAAGTGCCATAGTGATTATGTTTTAAGTTGATTTTACATTCTCGGAAGATATTGTTACTGGTATACGATGTGGCAAAGTTCTTCCTAACGAGTGAATCAGCATAATGGTTTTGTTATCTCCATTGTTGTCTGATCAGTATGCTTTCATTTAGTTTGGTGTTCATTCTGTGTTACACTCGATATAAAGTTAAACAAGTTCACCAGTGTACTGCCTACGTGAGAATGCTATTGCTTTTGTACTGTGGCGTTGTATATAACTGTTATTTTTCGCTTATTATTTGAACTCACTGTGTTTCTCTTTGTCGAATATTGTCGATAAATTTAGTAGAGATGCTAGGATCATGACCATCACAACGAAAGAGTTTGACTTTGAATATTTTTGCAATTTTTAGCTTTAAATATTGACAAAACACAAAATGATTTATATCTGTATAGTTCATGTTAGATGTAGACGAAACATTGTTGTTATAAAAGAGGGCGCTTGTTGTCACAAATTAGATTCCTTCACTATCACACTATATGTGAACAAGTTTGCAGTATAAAGTGCTGCTTTATTCCTAAACTAGAAACTATCAGCACTGATCACGTACAATATAATAAAGTCACCAACGAGTTTTTCAGAACGCACAAAATGGCTCAACGAACAAGACACTTAGAGAAGCTTATGAAATCCATCACATGCACTAATTCATTGCACTTTATAAACACTCACGCATAAACAAGTTACCTCTTCCTCCCGTTTCGAGCAACTTGCTTGTGATCATTTCTACGTGTCTCCCTTCTTTCTTCTCGCCAAGTTTAATTCTCAGTGTTATTTACTTCTGTGTTCTCATGTCCTCGATCACGTAAGGTATCTTCGGTTTCCAATCACGCATGGCTACAAGTATCATATTTGGTATTGGTCCAGATAAATGTTTAGAATGCACGTTGTATTTAAAGTCTTTATTATTCGATCTTAGTACGTGTCTGTTTAGTAAAAAGGTTAATTTATCAAAGTTTTTAGGCATGTGAACTGTATTTTGTACAGGTAATATGTGAGAATTCCGTTTTTCAAATTTAATGTCACATGTATAAAATATGACATTTGGCCCTAATGTGACATAATTTTTATTTATATTTTACTGTAGTAGACAGATCGGTTATTATCTGTGAGTCTTGTCGGGCATTTTGGCTCTCAGGTTCCACGATGAAGACCATGCCAATTTGCTAAACTCAATGTGGCTGACTGCTATAACGTTCCTCTGTGTCGGCTACGGGGATATAGTCCCCAACACATACTGCGGCCGCGGCATTACCCTCACCTGTGGTATGGTGGTATGTATGAACTCTTAGGATCTTTTGGGTTTTAAACAGTTTTTAAGTCATTACATTCTCATATACAAATTGCTAGGGTTGTTAAGGTTTCTAGGCGATGCAAGCAGAACCGACCTTGCAACGTCTAGCAGTACTTGGTAAAGGTGAGCCATTTTATGTGTCGTTAACGTTACCACGAATGTTTGAAGCATCTCACGGTTGAAATCAAAGTCAAACTCTTTGTGACACGGTTTATTCTTGGCCTCTTCTGTTTTATTTGATCTTTCCTTTCGGTATCCATACGGAGCGTAGGGACAGCTTGCGTGCTATGATTGTATCGGATTTGTGAATGAACACTTTAGTAGGTAGCTTCGAGCTTGGTATACAAGTCGATGAGTAAAGCGTTGGAATTTATTGACGATTCAGGTTTCACGACGAAGAACACGCTAACCTTCTGAATGCGATGTGGCTTATCGCGATTACGTTTCTGTCCGTCGGTTTTGGTGACATTGTGCCAAACACATATTGCGGCAGAGGTATCGCCGTTAGCACCGGCATTATGGTAAGTTTTACAAGAACAACTTTATATGTTTGTGTTGACTGACACTACTTTATAAATAAGCACTTTGTGTAATCTCTCTGTGAACAAAACTGTTGCGACCACAAACAATACTATTGCTTTCACTCCTAACAATATGTGATGCTTTCTTGTCACATCTTTGAACAACGTCAGTCAACACGTATACATACTACTAATATCATGTACAACAGAATACACAACATCAAATTGCTTAACACCTGTAAGAACATTGCCTCTGTCACATTCAATGTATCGATGTAATACACAGTGTTCACAGATTAATTGTATCCCCGTTGTCAATGACTTGCTGTCTATATTAATGTGAATGCAGTATATAACGTTTTATAAACACACTATAACCCCACAATATAATATGTATATGTAAATCACATGAAGTGTACACTAAGTCTTGATTGTAGGTCTATCTATCGTAATGAACATGTTATTCGTAGTTTTTGCAGACAAGATTAAATTTGGATTACCTTTGATCAGTTCCACAAGTACGGTATTTAAAGAGTTTTTGAAATTAAATAACGTCCATTTCCCTGTTAAAACCAGCTATTAGAAGTATATATTTTGTAGTATGGAATGCTTCATTTCTCCTTACTGTTTCTAGTTCTCTTTTCACTTCAATATTTCACTGAATTGCACAAGTAAGTTTGTTTTTAAAATGGCTCACTTTTCCTAAAGTTTATAAACAGAAGTGTACAATAAAATTCATTGCACCAAATAAATAGTGTTTGTGTTAACTGTTAAATAAGAAATTCTATGGATATAGTTATTAATGGAAGTAAAGTGTTGATGATACATCTTTGTGCACATAAATAGATAACAATGCACTAAATGGACTATATTTCTTCACTTTCTATTTAATGAAATGCATTATCTACCTTCTGAACTTAAAGAGCCGATAAAAGACGGAATGAATACACACATCTCAAGTCTATTTGGACCAAAAAACTCTAGTATCAAATAAATTCCAACTTTTATTAGCTCTCCTTAGACAAATTCTTTTAAGCACAAGAATTTGATTAACATAAATATGAAATATCATCTAATTTAAATAATGAATAATTTAAGTCATTACAACATAATAAATAACAATGAAATAAATTGAGAGGGTAATCGAGGCAATGAATTTTAACTGAAAATAAAATTATGCTTGATATGCTTCTAATATATGTATTACCTTTGTGTCTATTATCCTCAATTTTAATGTAAAATTGAACTTAGCACAGACGTAGCTGAAAGAAATTATAATTTGATTATGATTTATAGCCTTCAAAATTGCCTTATTGGAATGGAAACTCTTGAATGCTTATACACGTTCGCTTGCATTTTACATTAAGATATTCACTTAACAGGGAGCTGGATGCACAGCGTTATTAGTCGCGGTTGTTTCAAGAAAATTAGAATTAACTAGAGCTGAGAAGCACGTTCATAACTTCATGATGGACACACAACTTACTAAAAGAGTAAGTATTGTTGTCATATAAGTTGATCACGATTATTGTTAATCTAATTAACAGGGGGCGGGATGTACGGCACTGTTAGTGACAGTTGCCTCGAGGAAATTAGAGTTAACTCGCGCGGAGAAACATGTACACAACTTTATGATGGAAACTCAGCTCACGAAAAAGGTAAGGTGACTGTTACTCTTGTGACAGAGGATACTGAGGTAAGACTGTAAGCTCGGTAAGGTAATCAAAGAACTTGTGCTGTTGATGCTAGTCACTAAACTTATATTAAAAAAATAAGAACCTCACATTTTAACACATTTAGTGAACGTTCTATGTATATCATTTTAGTTAACACGTCTAACACGATTTACTAGCAATATCATTAACATAAATAAATGAAAATGGCAAAATATGGAGTGGTCCTAACAGCACATGAGATCATGATAACAAAAACTAAATAAAAAACGTTATTCATTTCAACATAAATAACCATTTATTAACAACACAAAGCTCGATAAAATAAAAAAAAACTTCTGGACCAGTAACGTAACTTAATGCTTATGGGTATGTTATAACAATTTCAGCTGAAAAATGCAGCGGCTAACGTTCTGCGAGAAACATGGTTAATATATAAACACACAAGGCTCGTGAAAAGAGTTAATCCCGGTCGAGTAAGAACACATCAGAGGAAGTTTTTACTTGCTATTTATGCGTAAGTATAATATGTCTCTTTTGAGCCGTATTTCCTCATGACTGAGGGTTGTGACTCCCCTACAGAATTAACTTGTTAGGGGAGTTCTCTTGGGCAGATACATCGTAGTGGGTACCCAGGTCTTTCCACGGAAGACACTTATGTATCCTTGGATATTGTGGTCCTTAGATATGTCAGTTTTCTTACGATGTTACTAGTTATAGTATTAATAAAAATCCCAATTAGTTGCATTCAATTATCAGTAACTCTCCTAAATCATATGAGAAATTCTTTAAGCAAAAAGGTATAACATAGCAAATGCTCAGGTATTTCCATAGACGGTACATTCTTGGAGATTAAAATGTATTTGATAGTCAAGTATTTAGTAAAAATCCCAATTAGTTGCATTCAATTATCAGTAACTCTCTTAAATCATATGAGAAATTCTTTAAGCAAAAAGGTAAATGCTCAGGTATTTCCATAGACGGTACATTCTTGGAGATTAAAATGTATTTGATAGTCAAAATTACATACTTTCATTTGCCTTTCCAGCTTACGTAAAGTAAAAATGGATCAAAGGAAATTGATGGATAACGCCAACACCATAACAGATATGGCGAAGGTAAGGAAATGTGAAACCTAGTAGAGCTCTTGCTACACTCATTCTCATTATACACGTATATCATTAGATGTAGTCGTGGTGTGTATAGACTCTTAGATGCCCCTAGAAATTTAGCTCCCTTACCTCTTTTATAGAATGTTTATGTATAGTATTGCTGCAAAATTTTATCAAAAAATCGCAGAAAATATAACCGTTCCAAACGCTTAATTAGATATCAATTATATACCATTGTTTGTACTAAAAATCATAAAACATCAGCTTAGCGCATGATAATAATCCCTACAATAAACGAAACAAAATATCATGCATGCTAAATAAAGTTGTAGATTAAACGATCGTAGAACGATTGGCATGTGTTTGTTATTTATATAATAGACAACTAAAACTAATAACCTATGAAAGATTGAAAAAAAAATATATGTCACAGGTACTCAAAACACTAACATACAAGCGCAAACAAGTGATTTCCTACGGCCATATAACAGATATCCTAAAACAAGTAAACACTAACACAGAATTTTAATTGGAAACAACAGTGAAAGTTGAACTACAAAGCGATTGAAATTAGGACCCCTTTCTTTTTCAGACGCAGAATACGGTGTATGAAATTGTGTCAGATATGAGTACGAGACAAGACACCATTGAGGAGAGGCTAACCAGCTTAGAAGAAAAACTCACCACTTTACAGGTACATAATATAGATTAGCAAGTAGTAAGTCAGTAAGAAGTAAGGATTCTTAGATGATGTTGTGAATCTGGATCATTGTAATCGCGTAGGCATAACGCCTAAATCATCATTCTCAAACAATGTTAAATGAAATATCATATCATACCTACTTTTCACCAATAACTGGCGCAGCAACCCGTAGTAGCTCATAATATAATTTTCTGATGCGTGACATCTGCAATCAATTTCTTAAGGTGCCACAGTACTGACTGATACCACGCCATCTATCCATGAGTACCTACTAGAGTTATAATATAATATATACTCCAACATGACGAAAATAAAATAAGATGTCTATATTAAAAGGTGGTAGCGTTCTGGGTTACGTCTGAATATATTGCAAGCCATGCAGCACTAAGCAGTTCAGTTGCCAAACTGTGGCGCTCCTTGTCGGAATCTCTATTCCCTTCAAACTATGATTTATCAGTCTTCAAGTAGCGAGTGAACCGATTTTTCTAGACAAGTATGCTAGACCGTAGATAACGACGTTGATTAGCATCAGACGAGTTGTATTCAAGCGTGAACCTTTCAAGTTTAAAAAAAATGTTTTATCTATCATAAACTAGCTGACCCGGCAAACTCTGTCTAAAAGGGAATAAATAAGCAGATTTAAAATTTTATTTATTAAAAAAACGGCATAATAGTATCCAGTCTCCGTTTCCTGGTTTTAAGCTACCTCCCCACCAATTTTCAGCTAAATCTGTTCAGCTGTTCTTGAGTAATAAATGGTGTAACTAACACAACTTTCTTTTATATAGACTACAGACAAAAAATGACAAAGCAATAATCCCATTTCAGGAGCAAGTGAACAACCTCCCCGACGTGGTGGCTCGGTGCCTGCAGCAGTGCTGGGAGCGCGCTGAGCAGCGGAGGAACTTCCTTCACCCTGACACAGCTGCTGTGCCAACGCCGCCTTCAACCATCACGCCTTATGCTAGGTAACACATTGAAATATATTTATATACAATAACAACACGTCAAACATTATTAATATTGGCAATAGCTAGCCGTTGCACCTCAAATGAATAAATATTTTCGGAACATTCCACAACGCTATCTAGCCCTTAACTAGTAAAAACTTGTGTTATGGGTACTAGATACCTTTTTTTTAGTAAACACATACATACATTTACCATAATATATTGCATACAGTATTAATTTTAGTCTACCTACCCATATAGTAGTAAATTGAATGTCTTTTTTACGTGGAGAAAATACATTGGGGGATCAGTGAGGTATGTCGGGCTCGGAGCTAATGAGTCTCTACTGCTGACTAAGGCAAAGACGGGTAAGGCGGGCAGATAAACAATACTTCCTTGCAATTCCCGTCCATATTATAAAGTAATAAATCACTGTGCTTTTAATCGCAAAATATTGTTATATTGTAACGAAGTGCCCACTAAAAGATATCGTCTATAATGTTCCAGGACAATGGCCACATCATCGCATCCGTGGCCGCCGAGTCCGGTCCTGCAGGCCGGGACGCGGACTCACTCCGCTCCAGAGAGCACCACGGCCCAAACCCCCACTCCCCAACCCCTCCCCTCCAGCCCCGCCCCAAACAACTCTCGGCCGCCATTGCCCAGCTGAGTACCGCCTTCCAACTCCGAACTCCTGTGCTGAACTCGACGAAACTCGGCGCCCGTACTCTGACCCCCCCTTATAACCTTGTCTGGTTACCGGGAAAATCGTTTTACTTTATTCAATGTCAGTTTAGTGTCATGACCGATAGATGGCGCTAAAATTATGTTTTGAATAGATAGCAAAATTGCATATAAAAATACACAATGAATAGAACTACAGTATTAGAATTCACTTATGTAATCTTTTGAGAAAGACAGTGTCTCGATTAAGCGTAGTAAAATTAATACCAATTACGAACTTTACCCGTGAAGAATTGATTCAGATTGCTAGGACAATGAAATAGAAAATCTACATAATGTCTAGACTGTATCGTGACTAACTTCAGCTTTTTGTTTAAAACATTCTAACCGACTAACAACAATATATGAAGTGAAAAAAAGGTGGAAAGTTTTTCCTTATTATCAAAAAATAGAGACAAAGAGATAAATCAAAGTTCCGCAAACAATAAAAACAATAATAGTGTAAAAATGAAATCGAAGTACTGTAAAATAGTTGCACCCAATTTTTTTAAATATAATATGTAGTTGTAATAGTTCTACCAAGTTTACATCCAACCGATGAAAATAGCGAGTAAAATATGTAAATATATATAAATCAGATGTAATCCTAGTTATACACTTTAACAATTACTATTCTCAAAATCTCTTCTTGTCTTTCTTTCATAAATCTTTTCAACTCTATCTTATCTCTCTGATGAATCTTCGTGCTAGAACATTTTCATTCTTCTAGAATATTCTTGATTCTTCTACAATGTTCTTTATCTTCTAGGATATATTGTAAAACGATTTTCCGGCTTACCAGAAGACCATTTTGGTGCGAGACATGGTCGGCCGTAGTTTCCATCGCTGTTCCCTAAGTTTCGGAAGTGACAGACTGTTATTTAGTGATATTGTTTAGATAGTGAAAAAAATTGATGCGAACGGATCGCTGTTGTGATTATACAAAATGCTTTATCTATAGACGCTTTAGCTGATTAATCTAGTCCGTATTTTGAATACATTATCAACAATGATTATAGAATTAGTGAGTCACAGTCGTTAAGACGAACCGAAGGAATTTTGTTTTGTGTGTTTATAGTGAAGTATTACGCTTCTTTCTTGTTTTGTGAAATTTTATTGCTAGTCACGCAGTGGCTATAGAGTTTTATTTACAGAAACAGTTTTTTTTAGAAATTTAGATAGAAATTGTTAAGTTTTTTAGCTGTTGTTCAAATTAGTTGGAAATTAATGAGAGAGCGCATTTAATAAGTTAGTGTCAACGATAGAATTGGGTTAGGTTCCTTGAACACTAGGTAGCTATAAACACTGTATTAATTTAGCATAATGTAGACTGTAATCAGTATAAAACAGAAGCATGAAATATATAGCCTAATCACAGTGGATTTTCTACAGAACACCTAATATGCAGTTCCGTTGATAAAAGTGTATACACTTTTTAGATTTATAGTTTAGGTGAATGATCTTGTTACTACTGCCTATTGACAAGTAGATCATAAAAGTTTTTCTAAAATAGAATGTAAGCAAAGCTTTTTATAAGAAATAAGATTGATGGCTGTCTAAATAGTGCCTACAACACTACGAAATTTCGATAATTCAGTTTTAATGTCTAGATTTAACTTATTTATAAATTTGTAAATATGTAATTTATATTTGAGAGTATATAAGAATTAATACCTATTTATTTAGCGGTATAAGTAGACATGATGGGAACAATTTTTATTTCTACTTAACTGCTCTTTTTGTGTGATTTTTATTTTCATACAGTTTTAATATCATTCTATTATGTAATGTTGTATTCTTTTGAATTGAAGTACCTCTGAAAAACAAAAATATATGAATTGTTTGCATTTTTTTAAGCGGTTAATTATTTGTTCAAACATAGCACTTCAAATATGAAATTAAAATATTTGTTTCAATTTTTTTTTTTTAGTTTTTCACACTATGAAAATAGATATATAGTACCTACTAGAATAACAATAATCCTACTAAAGTAATTATGTAGTAATTTATACAAAAACACCAACTAGATATAATAGTTATAGAGTTTAGAATAGTCATTTATTATCTCTTATATTCTAAAGTTACCATGAATTACATACGAGTATATTATTAACCCTACCGTTCGCGTTGTCCAATCTTACCAAATTATAGTACTTTTTAACAGTTTTGAACCTTTTTAATCGATGGCAAAATTCAATTACCTTTCAGATATTAAAAAACCCTTGATCTAATCTATAGATTCATGCATCCTTGAGTCGGCCGGTTAAATGTTGGTGTTGTCCTTTAATTGACGCTTATTTTGCACATCAATCAAATAAAATATTTTCTTTTCTATTTTCATGCACGTAGCAAAAAAATTGACAAAACAAATAAATAACAAACCACTTAATTTAATGTATGAAACTGCTTTATTAAATAGAAACTTCATTTTGATTTAAACTTTCATAAATAATTTTGTATACAATGGATACAAAATAAAAATAAAATTAGCTTAAACCATTACTTTCCTCAACATAATTCGTTCTTAATACCTACTTAGTTTCATATGGTCTGCTCTGTTTCCCTATCCTAAACTTTTAGCATATATAATCAAATAAAATAACTGTTAAAATACGCACAATAAAATACTGTGGCAAAATAACAGAATTTAATTATAAGCAAGATTATATACCCGCTTCATTGTCGAATACATTAATTTAGTGTAAGCAGAATTCCTTACTTCTTACAGTCTTGTAAACATTTATATTATCAAAAGCAGTTGATAAATTAATTGAGTATTGTTTTGTCAATTTAAAGAACCTTTTTTAGTAAAAAAAAAACAATGTAACAATTCTTTGAGGCGACTGGCAGTCTTTTGCATTTTTACGCAATCAACGCAAGTAACTAGGAGGAAAATCTATAAAAGTTAGAGAAAATCAAAACAATACTTAACTTATATCAGTCTTGATTAATTTATTTTTCACTTAAGGCGTTTATATCTAAATTAAAGTCCCCATTCATATATGAAATTTTAGTCTTAGAAGTAATTGCTTTATATTTCTTAAAGTTAAATAAACATTATCGAGCAAATTAAAGCTTTACTCGACTTTTGCAAAATAATGTTTATTTATATATACATACATAATTTTCTTACCAAAATCGATCTATTTATAGTTAAGAATTGACCAAAATCGTCTTTTAAGATTGATAGAAATAAAATTTTGTAAATACAAATCAGTAAGACATTTATTATATGAATAGTGTATAAAAACAAGTTGTATTTGCGAATTGTAATGTAAATATTGTAATAAATTATTTCCACTAAATGTATTTATAAAGAATACGTTCAATTGTATATTGAATTATTGATACTTTGAGTTGTATGCCAACGGAATGTTCTTTGCGGTGCGTAAACAAAAGATAAAGAAACTTTTGTGATCATTGTTAATGTAATGAAAGTGTAACTTCGATTATAAAATATGAGCTGTAGTATTTTTTAAAGACTGCTTTTATTTTAGTACCTATCCCAATTTTTCCTCCTTTTACAACCAACTATAATAGAGATTCTTTGTTTGAACATTAGATAGATAGATAGATAGATATATACACTTTATTAAAACACCAGCACAATACAGAAATTTACAAAAATAATTTACCATGTTAAAACCATGTTATTACCATGTTATTATCATTTATTACCATGTTAAAACTCTAGTCTGGGCTATTTGTCACGGTACAAAAGTTTTCAAGACATTTCAAAAGTATTTAGGGTGGCTTTTAAATTCTCGGCACTAGATTTTGCCATTCACATACAAACGTACACAGTGTTTTGTCTGCCAAGCTTGTATTTATGCAAAGGCATGAAGCAAGCACAACTGCATTCAGTTCTGCAGTTCAAATATTCCAGTAGATTTACTGTAACTTACATATTTCTTACGGCGAAGAATTTTACATTTAAAAAAAATGGGTAATTAGATTTTAAATTTACAAAGCGACAATCACAATACAATCGGAAACTGCCTATAAATGTCGTGTAGAAAGTACTCAAGAAATTACCAAGATGTAAACGCCCCATTTTTGCCAATAAAAACATAAATAAGCTCATCTTTTTTCCTAGATTCATGGAGAGAGTAAAGTTGGGGGCAAACTTTGCCCAGGAGTGGGATAGCATGGATTGACAATAAAAAAACTTTGTTAAAATTCAACGCTTGAACACTTGGACCAGCTTGGTAGCAAGTTTATGCTAGTTCATTAGAAAGTATAGAGGTGCTTATTCATCATATCTATAACGTACGACACGGTTGGTGACTGGGCAGAAGTAGGTAAATGTGTGAGTATAAATTTCAAATTAATAAATTAGAATATATGAGTACATATTTAATACGAAGTTAGTATCAATAACACTATACCGCCGGGTAAGTAGTCTGTAAAAACATACTCGTATTAAGGTACGTGACCGGGTTTCATTGTTATTTAGCCTTGGAGTAAGTCTAGTTAAAACCTAATAAATTTGGTTAGTAGTTTCTATGCATCAATTTTTTTTTATTCTTTTATTTTTCATTGACTTGATTAAAATAACATACGTACAAATATAAGACTAACATATCTACAAATAATACATCTAGCAAGTAGTTACATCTAACACAAAACATTACACTATATCCGAGGATCGGTCCGTTCATTCTTTCCTGATATTAGTTTCAGTTGCGGCGTGTCATCCCAATAGCATTGTAACAGACACTGACATGATTCTGACTTGTGTGAATTACTTTCCGGATTGTTTTGATACGATTTTTCGAGTGGCAGTGAGTTATAGTGGGAGTTGTGCGATTCTGAAAATTATAGATAAGAAGATTAAGGTTCTTGTGATTATTACTTAATTGGAGCGTTCTTAACTCGTACCTTGTAAATACTTATTAAGCCTGAGATGTTTATTAACTTTGACGTCTTTTTTATAACTTGATCATTTTATAGTTTGTGCCGAGCCCAAACTGAAGTTTCTGAGAGTTTGAAGTTTTGCCATTTTACCCGATGATGATGATAATATATTTAATTTTAATGACGATTTTTTTTTTAATTCATGCCATCCCGGTTAGGTTGCAGCCATGCACCAATAAATTTTAGCTCTTTTTATAATTTTGTTTGAGGACTACAAAAGAAATTTCTTTAGAAGCAGAACTAGAGCACACAAATCACGATATGTATAAAAATACCTACATATGTCAACTTTCCCAAATGAATAAATTCTGCAGGACAGGTGCGATACGTATTTATCCACAATAAGGAACTATTAATTTAAGAACATTTAAAAATATTTTTGCTTTTGGGGTGCTGTCTACTGCTTTAGGATTCCCTGTGTTGCAGTAGCCAGGGTTCTTCCAGTGTTTTAAATTGACTATTCATTATTGAAATTAAAAATTAATCACAGATTAAAATTTGCATTTATATTCGATTACATATGTTATGTAAGGATTGCTTCGATATTGTTAGTAAGTTAATAATTCACTCAATTGAAACCAGGTAAGAAACGATGTTTTGTATTGTTACAAACATCAAAATCTAAATTCTATAAAACACTAGCTGTGCCAGCGACTTCGTCCGCGTGGAATAGTTATTATCATAAAAACGGTTCTAGTGAGTTAATCTTAAAAGAAAGATATAAACTGTTGCAAATATTTTGTTAGATCATTTCAAGAGGAATAATTCTTTCCTACATATGGTTTTGATATCTTGAACCGTTTTCGCAGAGCACGCAACGGAAATCCTCAAAGATGAATAATTTTCCCAGTTTTTTTTTCCACATTTTCCATTGTTTCTTCGCTCCTAGTAGTCGAAGCGTGATGTTATATAACCTAAAACCTTCCTCGATAAACGGTCTATTCAACAAAAAAAGATTTTTTCAATTCGCTCCAGTAGTTCCTGAGATTAGCGCGTTCAAACAAACTCTTCAGCTTTATAATATTTGTATAGATTAAGAAAACAATGAATTTCAAATGTCTGTGTTATTATGACATTATTAATATAGGCGACAAATACTCTCAAGAAATGGTAAATTTGATAGACATTTGATTGGTTTTAAGTTATTTTTAACCGAGTTCATAAAAAGGAGGTTTTTTTTTGTGGGTATGTTACGCAATTACTCCGTTATTTATGAACCGATTTAAAAATATTTTTTTTAATTCGACGGGGATAGTTTACGAAATGGTCCCATATTTTTTGTTCCATTCGGTCTAGTACTTTCTGAGAAAAATCAATAAACCAACAAATTGATTAGGTTTACGCAAACTATAATATATAAAATAACCTATATTTTCAAAACCAGTAGGTAGTCGGATTTTGATACAGTTTTCTGTGATGCGATGAGGTTTAATTGGTGCATCTTTTAAGCTATGTACTACGGTGACCAATCAAAAACCGACTTTCTCTCTCTCTTTGAGTCGTATTTCCTCAAGACTGAGGGTCGTGACTCCCCCGCAGAATTAATTCGTTAGGGGAGTTTTCTTGGGCAGATACATCGTGGTGGGCGCCCAGGTCCTTCCACGGAAGACGCATGTCCTCGGATATTGTGGTCCTCAAACATGTCGGTTTCCTCACGATGTTTTCCTTCACCGCTAAGCGAGTGCAAATCTACACATAACTTGAAAAATACAAGTCATTGGTGTAGGGCGGATTCGAACCAGGGTACGTCTGGATGAAAAGCAGACACTGGAACCGCTGAGCCACACTCGCTTAAAAAACCGACTTTAAGTGTCACTAAAAAGTGAATAAATAATTAATTTTCCATTTTGCGACTTCAAATTCAGAATTGGGAGTAAAGAATCTATCAAATTATTGAAACTTACAATCCTGTATGTATTCTCATTGAAATCCGTAATATTTGGAGTCCATCTAGTATTCTGCTAAAATATTGTCGCCTGAGAGTATCGTGGTAGTAGAAGGGCCTAACACAAATTACAAAATGTTTCGAGTTAGCAACCATAAAAAGATTACTTGAGTTGGAAATAATTTAAAATGAGAATTAATTGAAATGATTAATTTCCATTAAGCCTAAAGTTTGCTAATGAAGGAATCACAAAGGCTTGAAAATGTTCGAATCTGACGGTTTGTGCGTGTTGTTTATTTATTAAGTGTTTTAAAAATTAAATGTAAAAATAAATAATTCACTTCGTAACAATGAAAGGTTAATATTTCGTTCACTTTTCAACTGGTTCATTAACAATTTTTAAAAGATTATCTAATATAATAAAAACTAAGGGTAGGTACTATTCTAGCAAAACAGCGTTTGATAAATTTTATATATAAACACGCCAACTAAATAAAAAAACAAAATTACTAATGGAATATAGATCTTTTAAGTAATATTGGATTCATTAATATTTAATGTTAAAAAATAAAGATTAAAGGAAAATCAGACCATTACGTGAAAAGCTTTCCAACAGCCCACCAGTTTTAAAAGTGCTCCGAAAAGAAACAGCCGCTAATAAATAAAACGGCAAAACAATCTTTGTTTTTGGGATGTAGGTACCTAATCTTCTTAGAAAATTTTAGTGGAAGTCTGAACTGAATAACAAATTACTGATTACATTTATTCGGTTTGCGCAAATTTAATAAGAACTTTCCCCAACACCTAAACACGTATTTTTTTATAAAAAAAATGTATAGTACTATAATAATAAAAAAAAATAGTTAGCAACCAATAAAATATAGGTGTGTTTTTTCATAGTCAGCCTGTTAAACTAATTCCAATGAAATTTTATTGCATACTAATTTTTTAAATCATTACTATACCAACGCCACATTTTGTAACGAAAACACTTGACTTAAATTATTACTTACATACAGGAAAAGGCATTACAACCGTAAAATATTATTCTATTACTACGAGAAACACGTTTTCCGTGTTTCATAAAGGCAATGCTCGTAATATCTCAAGATGAAGATTTCGTTAATATTTAAGTACGGCTTCATCACTCCAGAAAAATAAATTATGACTTTGACGATTACGTAAGGTGCTTTCTGGGATTGAATTCCCGAACTCGTAAGGTGAAACAGATTTGTTAAATTCTCGCGAGATTTCAAAGAATCAACGTTTTGACATAAAGATGCAAAGCTTTATTACCATACATATATTATGCATACTTATTAGTTAATACCCATATGCATTAAAATAATAATAATGTTATTGTATATGAAGATATTGATTTATAGGACTAGGTGAAAGTTTAAAGTTAAAGTTAAAGTTAAGTTTAAAGTTTTTTTTTTTTTTTTTTTTTTTCTTTTTTTCCAAAACCTCTCGGAGCGCTTGGTTGACGCGACGCATGACCAAAATGCTGGCCTTTTTCTGGCTCAACGTATCAGCATTGCCATCCAGCGTGGTAATGCGGCCAGCATGCTGGGCACGCTGCCCTCTGGTAGTGGGCTGGAGCACTTAGATTATCTTTAGGCTTTTCTAAAGATTTTCTAAGTGCCCCTTTTTGTAGTAGTTAGAAGTAGTATGTTTAGTTTTCCTTCACTTGTTTTTATATTTTATTATTGTAAATAAAGTATTATATATTTTTTAGGTGAAAGTTTATCTCTATCTATCGAAGTATGTAGTTAAATTATTATTATCAAAGAAACCTTGGTTGGTTATTAACACTTTTGACATAAGAGGAAGCCATATCAACATGTTTTAAAGGTGCCTTAATTAATACCTTAATATAATCCGAAAATCCGTTTTCCGATAACTGGTTGAAGCCAAGAGAACCACAATACTCTAAGTATTATAGGAATTGCACGGTTTTCTTCCGTTTTATATTTCAAGCAAAGATCAATTTCCTTATTTTTGCAGCATAACTTAATTGCCTCTTCGAGCTTACTAAGTTGTTTTTGAGGCCACGATATTTCACCCGAAAACGCTTTGCACTTGGTAAAATGCCTACAGTTGCTTTTTCACATGCAATTCCACGCCGTATTAACATGAAAGAAAGGGCGAGCATCGCGCGCATAGCCCCGGCCGACGAGTCTTATCCACACGCAAACAATTTTGCACAATTTGAGCAGCTTTGCAGACGTTTTTTAAGAAATAAATTCATATAAAATCAGCAATTCAAAATATTCTATTTATAGCTTTTTACTCCTCTAAATAATAACATTATCTTTTAGATATAATTAAATTGGTTTAAATTTCTTTACTACTTTTGGAAAAAAGGTGAAAAATATTTCAAAACAACTATTTTTCAAAAAATAAAACTATCGAGCAAAGTGTACGTAATAGTGTTTTGGCGTTTTTTATTGTCTTAACACTGAATCAAAATTATATAAACTGAAAAAAAAATTAGCTCTATCTTTTATAGGTACTTCTATTTTATTTGATTTTGATGAAATGTCGATTTCACATAGCACCCCGCGTTAATAAGTAACAGGGTCGTGACCAGTAACTTAAATAATACAATATAAATTGTTTTTTTAATGTATGATTAGTTAGACAACATTATTATCATTCACTTATAAAACAAAACTGTAAAATAATTTTAAGTTTATTTTTTTATTATTTTTGGGTTACTCGCGGTAAAGTAATAAAACGTTAGTTAATAAAAGTGCTCCCTCTTGCTTACTAAGTCACACAACCCAAAATGCGTGTAACATTTGAACGTGCCAATGACATTTCTGTGGACCTCGCAAATGGCGTTTTACGAATATACTGAAAACCTGCATGTCTATTTGTATGAACACGCTTTTTTCAGCTGGTAACACCATAAAGTAAGTATTAATAAATAAATAAGGCAGTTAAAACAGGAACCTCATTTAAAAAGTATACGTAGCTATATAGTATCTCATACAAGAACTAGTGACAACTAGGTTATTGGATTTCATGATAGTTATATTGCTTATTTACAGTGCCTGTGTACCTTAAAATAATAAATAAAAACAAGGGAAAAATAACTAAACATACTACTTCTAACTACAACATAAAAAAGGGAGAGCACTTATAAAATCTTTATAACTAAGTGCTCCAGTCCTCTGCCAGAGGTCATCGTGCCCAGCATACTTGCCGCATTACCACGCTGGATGGCAAAACTGTTAAGTTGAGCCAGAACAAGGCCATCATTTTGATCACGCGTCACGTCAACTAAGCGCTCCGAGAGGTTTTGGAAAATAGTGTGGGCTCCCGGACCCATGCAATTTGTGTACATAGAAATCGACCTTTGATTAAAAAATTGCAAAAGTCCAGATTAGCGTAGATAGATAGATAGATTAACGCTTTATTGGACACACAAATAAAATAGAACACAACACAAACAAGACAAAAATTAAAACTTATGCCACAAATGGCGGCCTTATCGCTAAAAGCGATCTCTTCCAGGCAACCGTAGAAAACATAAAACTCTTTTGGTAAAATTTAATGACTTTTTTATGACTTACCCCGAAATGACGAGACGCTATCTAGCCAAGGAACTATTTCAGGAAAGGTCACGTAGGAGAGGAAAGGTTTTACTCATTCATGAAAAAATTATTCACCAACGCGTTCATGTGAGCGTGTTTTTTCAACCTCCTTTGAGTCTATTTGATCAAGTATTTATCTGTTTAGGATCGATACGTGAATAAAATAAGGAGTATTTAGTTTTTGTGCAGTAGGGTATTAAATAAAGCGCCGCTTAAGAACGACACTAGTAAAGATATAAAGTTAAAAGATAGAGATATTTATTTAACAAAACACTGGTACTACTTAACATAACTTATTAATAGATTAATGTAGACAATGTAAATGTGTGTTTCTTGTGAACCCCGAACTATTCCTGCTAGTGCCATTTAATTTATTTATTGTAAATTCTATATTTTAGTGTACATACTTTCATTTTATTTTTTGTTCTATTATTTAATGTATATTTTACGCCGTCTGATATGTGTTATGTATTTGTACAATGATTTTGTTTGTTTACGTTTGCTACATTTACATTTTATTATTACTATTGTGTTCAATCCATATACCTTTCTTCCCATTCGTTACGTCACCTGCCGGTTTCAACGGAAGACCAGTGCTGGATGCTTGCATCCAGCACATGCTGATTTGGGGCCGGATTATATATCTTTGTATCTCTTGTTGTTTCGTGTACCAATAAATGTTTTTTATTCTTTTATTCTTAAATAATAAAAATATATTATTTGAATCAATTAGTCGAGCTGTGTTTCCTGCGAACTACAGTCTAGGGGTCTTCAAGTCTAGAGTTAATAGGTATCTTTTTAGTTAGTGTGTACACCCTAGGAGCAATGCTTAACATCAGGCAGGCTGCAGTCAAACGTAAACCTATAACACGTTAAATAAACTACTACTTTTAAACGAAAACACCTTTTAATCACTGTGATTGATAACAAAATAGTATCCTGCCTACTTTTCTATCTTAATACAATGCAGATGGCCCCCATTACATACACTATAAGGCAGATAATAATGTTCTGATGTTATTGAGATAAATTAAATTGAACTTGACTACGATTTAAGCTCAGTGCTTAACCTAACTAGTTCTTAACAACTAGCTGTGCTCGCGACTTCGTCCGCGTGGAATAGTTATTTTGGGCATCATATTTATTTTTGAAAACAACATCTTCAGCTGTATAAATTAAAACTGTTACCCATGACTTGAACCGTTTTCGCAGCGCACGCAACGGAAGCCCTCAAAGATTAATAATTTTCCCCGTTTCTCCCACATTTTCCATTGTTTCTTCGCTCCTATTAGTCGCAGTGAGATGTTATATAGCCTAAAGCCTTCCTCGATAAATGGTCTATTCAACACAAAAATATTTTTTCAATTCGGACCAGTATTTCCTTAGATTAGCGCGTTCAAACAAACAAACATAGAAACAAACTCTTCAGCTTTATTATATTAGTGTAGATTTAGAATCACTATAACTTAAGAACTCCAAGTCCTTAACAACTAATGAACTCATTGACTGTTGAAAGTTCTCGAAATGTTTCAATTAAGCAAACATTTCTTAGATAATGAGAATTGAATGTGTTTCCCGGGCGCTGATTTATTACAAACTCCTTTAATTACACTTAAGATTGGGATATTGTAATTAATTATACAAAATGTTTTGCATTTTGTGCCTTGTTTTGGGGATCGTGTAATTAATAATTTATTAATAAAAAAAATATATATAGGTAAATGTGTTTTCATTTTAATTTAAAATGTTTGGTGAGTATAAATTCGTTTAAGACCCAGGCTATATTATAGGTAGGTATATGTAGTTTGATCAGATATCTGATCTATGTACCGTTTCAAGCTTATATTTACAGCTCAAATATCAGTATTTATAGCTCAGGCTAAAATGTGTTATTTTAAACTTATTACATTATGTGGCCGAGCCTAACATCTTAGGTGAAATAAAGTCTCATAGAATCCACGTGGCCACGTGGAAAGGATGGCAGAGCATCGTGCTCTGAAGAAAGCGTACTTAAGATGGCGACCAACTGGTCGACGTCTAGTCGGACGTCTCAAGTACCACTGGAAGAACAAGATAGAGGAGAATCTGCAACAGTTCCATGCTACCAAGTGGCAGGAGATGGCGCAGAACCAAGAGGAGTGGTGTCATTGTATCGAAGGACAGGGTCCACTTTGGGTCGCAGTGCCACATTAGTAAGTATATATAAAATGGCATTCCATTTTGGGTGCTTCCATGGGTTGGATGACACGTTAAATTGTAGGTCCCGGCTGTTTGTCTAGTACGGCAGTCGTTGAGCTATGTCAGAGGCCCTTAGGGCGGTTTGAAAACTCTCGCCACCAGAGTTGGCCACTCTCATCCGATAAGAAGAAGAAAAATTAAGTTTACTTAACTTAACTTTAACTCAATAGTCTTAAAATCTTACTTGTACACAATATACGATAAGTAGGTATGTATATAATACCAGCTTAGGTCATTTAACTCACAACGAATCCACCAACACATGATATTCACCAGAACAGGAAAATTGTGATATTAATTTATCGATGCATAAAACCCTAACCGCAAGCCGTAATTATTGTATCTAGATAATTCTGAGAACCAAATTGGCGAGATAATTGGAACAAACTGCGAAATGTGATATTATTGTTAATTATCCGTACGCACAAACTGTATGGTTATAATTGTCGTATAGGATAATATCCGTATACTGTAAACATACAAAAATATTATGTTATTAAAGTTTTTAGTTCCAAGAGGGAACTTCTTAGAGTGTCTAGGTAATATGTACCTACTAGTGGGTGCGGTTTTCGCACCCAAAAGTCAAGTAAAACTTGTATAACCCAATTTAACCGCTTTTTAATTATCATTTCCAAAAATATTTTCTAAGCGGATGCCTACGTCAAAACATCTATCTACCTGCATGTCAAACTTCAGCCCGATCCGTGCAGTGGTTTGGGCTATGCTGATAGATCACTATGTCAGTCAGTCAGTCACTTTTGAGTTTTAAATATTTAGATAGCTTATTTAAAACAGTAGATAAGGAGTATGACATATAATATTCGTTGATTAAAATTTTTATTACCACCATGATTTGAAATATAAGTCAATATGAGATTATATCAAGAGATTATTATTCTTATCGAGTGAGAGGGGCCAATTCTGGTGTCGACAGTTAATCAAACCGCCCTGAGGGCCTCTGACATAGCTTAACCACTGCCGTACAAGACAAACAGCGGGGACCTACAATTTCATGTGTCATCCGACCCACGGAAGCGCCAAAATGGAATGCCACTTTTGGTTACCCATCCTAGGACTGACCGCGTCGACCTTTATCAAGACACTAGCTGTGTCTGCGACTTCGTCCGCGTGGAATAGTTATTTTGTGCATCAAAAATTAAGTAGAAAAAAACAAAAAAACTACATTATAGGTAAAACCAGTGCACCTTGCATTTAGCTAGGAAGAATTGGAGTTCATTCAATGTTATACAGAGTTATTAGGAAATAATTGGAAGTTTTATCTTGAAAAAACGTTTAATACATACATACATGGTATGTATAACAAAACATATACCTGTATGTTTGGTACCTATATGTTGTATACACATAGTTTGAATTGTCGCAAAAAATAGTATATTTGTTTAAAGGTTTTCTGCATAATGATTTCTTTATTTGTATATCAGTTAATTTAAATAAATTGCAATATTTCGATGATTTCTTAACAAAATTATTTTATTTGCATGTAGCGGAACCATGTGTGTGTGTGTGTGTTTATGTGTTGTCAAATATGTAATCAAAACATGATCCATATTTTAAAATTCGCTGGCTCTGCTATATAAAAAAAACTAGGTTAAAAATCAAAAATATCTAACTATACCCTTCTCAATAGAAAAACAACATCATTATCATCATGATCAATAAAATCCTAAAAACCTTAAAAAAATGCATATAAAATCCAATATTTTTATGTTTAACCCTGTATAGCTACTAAATAGTGGACACGATACGTCACGGTATCTTGTACATTTACATTCAAAGATTGGAAGTCATTTAGTAGTCGTTGATGTACAAGCGGTCTCAGTTGTGCCAAAACTTGTTTTAAAAAAATTCGAAGTGCATTCGTAAGTTATTTTTAGCAGAAGGTTGAATATAATTGGAGCAAATCGGGTAATTAAATTTAAGTATAATAGGGTTAAAAGGGATCTTGTGGTTATTTTAAAACTTTAGTTTGTGGATAAGTGGATCAAATTATATAAGTGTTGTATATTTGTGTAAATAAAGTGTAAAATTTCAATCGAGTGATATTAAATGGCATTAATAAATTGTGAAGCGAGTGTAAAATACTGGGTAAGTAAAACTTTAAATAATATGTACATAGTTTAAAGTTTCAAAGAAAAAAACAGTTTTATTATGATTATTGAGTACACGTAACTTTATTTCGACCTTTATAATAGAAAAGTTTGAAAAACTATAATTTTCAAAATGTATTATCGCAATATTTGAGTCCTTGCTACATAGATGCATATAATGATTAAAGAAGTTTATTCCAATTTACTCATAAATTAGATTTAAGAATAGGTTGAGAGTAGTAGTTTATAATATCTCTAATTTAAACTTCAGTCCAACGCAAAACAACAATCACGACCTTAGTAAAATTACTCTGAAAGTAACATAACACGCTAAAGGTAGCAAAACTATAAGTATAAGGGCCTCAGCAGTACAAATAGTGCTAACTAAGTAACCCCTTTTTGTCATCCTTAACCCCTTACATGGAAAGGTTTTTTGCTGCTATTAACCCTTTAAGGGGTTGTAAGTGGGCCTAGTGATGGGGTTAACATGAAGGAAATCGCACTATTGTTCTAAAACCCCTCAAGCTCAGCTAAATGATATTTTCGTTCGTGATTGCCAAAGTTAAGTTACGATTGTCGACAATCTGGGATATGTGAAAACTGGCGAAAAAGTTTGTACATTCTTTAATTGTTCACATATTTTATTTATTTGCTGTCTATACATAATATATAATAAAGCTAAAGACGGTCAAAAATCTGAAACAGATGATATTAGACGGAAAAAAAATATACACGTGAACGGGTACACGTTAAACCCATAACAGAACACGTTTCAGCAGTTATTAGAATTTTTGTCTGTTTATATAAATGCTCATAACGCAAAAATGGCAATGCGGATTATCATTATTTTTGGCACGTAGGTAGTATGAGGTCTTACAAGTGGTAAAGGCTACTTTTATCTCACAATAATGCAAGCGAAGCCGCGGACGTCAACTAGCTATTAATATTACCAATCTGCCCAGAATGTTACGACCGAGAAGAAGATATATTAATTTTTCAAAGTATTATAATTTATGTTTTTTAATATCTTTTCTAAGTAATTTGTACAGCATCACCTAGTCCTTATAACATACATTTAAACACGTCTTTTTAATGTAAGTAAAGTGACATTATACTTAAATATTCAGTCAAACGGTTCCAATAGTCCTTAATACAAATACATGCATCTTGTAGACAAATAAAAAAAAAACATTTAGGAAATCAATGACCACAACTTGTGTACTAAATAATTGTCTTTAAGCTAAATTAATTTGTGAATGTGTGTTTGTTTGTACATACAATACTTTTTAAAAAAATATTTATATTAATTTTGACTACCTTAGCTCTATATCTATTTTAAGGGTCACTGTCTAATTTAATACAATATTATCTTTTAGACAAAACAAATAAAAGGCTGTCAGTCTTACAGAAAGCAAAAGAATAGCCAATTATGTTCGCTAGGCAAGACTGGTTTTAGTTTATTATGGTTACTGACAGCCCAATAAATAAAAATATATATGCATCGAAGTAATAAAACCATTTAGAAGCAACTCAGGGTGAACAACTTACTATATACATATAAATAGTCTTAAACAATGGTCTTTACAAACACAGACAATGCCTAAAAAAGACAGTGAACCATAGTTTTTACAAACATCAAAGACAAAAAACATCACAATCTTCAAAAATAAATTCCAAATGGTTGTAATAGCAGGTGTAGTCACATTTTATTGCCTGTAATTATGCTATAGTCTTAGCTAACGTATATAAATCTACCTATACAGTGATGATGAGCGTGCAATGATTTCTTGGCACATATGGAAACTAGTGTGTACTCGCGGTTTCGCTCGAAGTAAAACTTGCATCCCATATTTCACAATTTTCACATTCACATTTCATCCCGCATTTCCAAAAACCCTTTCTTAGCACGCTAAATTTAGGCCCGATCCATCCAGTGATTTGGGTTGTACCTACGTTAATTGATCACTGTGTTAGGCAGTCAGTCAGTCAGACCTTTGAGTTAGATAATATTTAGATGACCTAAAAATTTAAACGACAAGAACCTTCGCGTACGTGTTTATGAGTGAGTATTTTTCTTTTTATATAAAAGAAAAAATGAGTTTGTTTGTTGGTATGTTTGTTCCTTTTTCTTGGCAAAAGAAAAACTGGTATACTATTTAAATATGGCTTTTCGTACGAGTTGTTATAGGATAATAGAGTAGGAAGTAGCATGAACTGTTTCGCTTTTTTACCTGAAACAACGTGTCGAAGACACATTATGCAGCCACTAGTGAAAATATAATTTATCAGAGGCGTGTCTTTACCACTGTCACAAATAGTTACGGAGGAAATTTTGTATGTATGTATATTGTACATGTTAACTTATACTCAGGTTAGAATCATCATTTATTTCGCGGCCTTTGTTTGTTAAAGATAAAAATAAAGAAGTATTTATTCGCAAGATGTAGTTAATAATACAGATGTTAAGTGCTCAAGATTTAGAATCATAAAAAAATTGTAATGGACTGAACAATTGCTATTTAAAATACGAACCAAAATAAGCTGAACTTACCAAGTGAACCGAAATAGAAATAAGCCCCTCAGAGAGAAATCGTTGGACTTCAATTTACACTGACATTTTATGGAGTGGCAATTTGAAAGAAACCACAAATCTAGTGCATGACACTCTTAATGGTATCTCATCTCACACTTAATGTAGGTACCTACCTTGTACTTTTAGGAATATGCTGCAAATAAACTAAATTAAAAGTCATTACGCATGTATTAACCAAAAAAAAATATTAAAATTAATTCTAAAAAACTAGACAAATTCAAATCAAAGAAAACAGCTTCTTTATTTCATACAATAAACACAAGAAATGTCCATCCTTATATAACCTGTTATTGTGTGTATTATATCAATATCAAATAAAGTAAATAAAATTACAGAGTAACTAAAAGGTTTTTTTTTACGTTTGACTACAGCCTGCCTGATGTTAACTAAAAATAAAATAGGTAAACAAACATATATTTTGTTTGTAGGTAAAATTAGGTAAACAAATATATATTTTGAATAATATTAAAACATACAGCACTGATATACATATTACAGCAAGACTACATATTACAGCAAGACACTGTACAATCGAAAATATTGTCTCCTAAATCTTTTAAAGTGTGTTATTCAATAAATTGATGGGACTGTTCCCGCTAACAGGGCAATTGGACTGACTTAGGAAGTGGGAATTAGAATTGAAGTGGTGTATTTTTTTAGGATTGTAGGTATCTATCTACACCATACCAATATCATACCTTTTTACAAAATGGGCTGAATCTATGTATTTGTATGAAGCTTGCTTTGGATTTTTGTTTCACATTCATGTACATTCAAATTTCAAACTAAGCTATAAACATGTAAATCTATACTAATAATATTATAAAGCTGAAGAGTTTGTTTCTTTGAACGCACTAATCTCAGGAACTACTGGTGCGAATTGAAAAATTATTTTTGTGTTGAATAGACCATTTATCGAGAAAGGCTATATAACAACACGCTGCAACTAATAGGAGCGAAGAAACAATGGAAAATGTGGAAAAAACGGGGAAAATTATTCAGCTTTGAGGGCTTCTGTTGCGTGCACTGCGGAAATGGTTCAAAATATCAAAAAAATATATATGAAAGAATTTAATGCCTAAAATAACTTTTCCACGCGGACGAAGTCGCGAGAACAGCTAGTTAAAAATATTGAGTAAATTAGCTCGCTTTTAACCAGAATAAAAACTCTCTCAGATGTCCCCCGGTTCGTCTTCAACTTTTTTCTTGTTATGTGTGTATTTGAACTCAATAGGTGGTGATAGCAAACATTGTGGGAAAAACTGACATGGTGAGAAACGTGAAATTTGAAAAAAAAAACTTCTATAAGCTGACTGTATTGCTTATACATATATATTATGATATGTATTTGCACTCATGAAATCATTTAAATCATTGTTTTCTATCACAGACTCAAAATAAAGCACATTTTAAGTCCACTAAAAGAAGTAATGTCTCAATCTTAGTATTGATCTGAACTTTTCACAAACAAACGCATCAAATTCCATTCACATCAAATCACAATATTAGTATGGAGAGCGAGCAACAATAAACGATGCAATAAAACTAATGACAACCAATAAAAAAGCAATCAATATGTATTGATTACTAACCTTCACCTTTTTCAATCATACCTTACATAACAATACAATTTTGTGTGATATTATACAAAAATAAGTAAGTATAGAATTGATTTCTTAATAACAGTAATTTGTATTAGTATGTCGGTATATTTACAATAATGTACATATATTGTATGCATATAAAGGCTAGACTGGCTGGAGCGATCATATATAAATTTTGAGTAAACATAATTTAACTTCAATAACGTAATATAATAATACGTCGCCCGTATTGTTCAAAACATATCGAACCAATTTTTCATTGCATAATTTTTAACGTAGCTAGCCGAAAAATCTGTACAAAGATGATAAAAAAAAGAATTGGTTGGGTGACTTTCAGGCGATAACAGAACACGTTTCAGAAGTTTTTAGATTTTTTGTCTATTTATCTGTTTATTTAAAAGCACATCACGCAAAAATGGCTAAATGGATAATCCTGATTTTTGGTACGTAGGAATTATGAGATGTTGGGAGTATTTAGGCTACTTTTTATCTCGAAATAATGCATGCAAAGCCGCGAGCGCTTACTAGTAATATAATATGTCCATTTTTTTGAGTCAACTGAACATAAATGTGCAACACGCTGCTGTGTGGAATGTTCCAGTTACATAACATTTCGCTCAAATGTATTCCTTTAAAATGGGAACCACAATTTGCTTCGTAACACTTGGCCTTGAGATTAGCTAATCAGGCAAGCTAAGCTTGTGTGTCCCTGAACGGCTCTTAATGTGGATTAGCCCGACTCCATATTCATACAAAATGTTTTTTGAACAAAATTTAACATCTATGAAAGTAAAAATAGTCATAACAGCTTCAAATTGAAGGTAATCCAAACAAGGAACTTGCATAAAAAAACACAAACATTTTATTGTTTCAAGTTTTTGTGAAAAACCTTTTGAATGTAAACATTAATATACACATCACAAATTCGAGTTCACTCTGTAAATCTAATACTTACCTCAAGCTCATAGAGTTATAAAGTTCGTAAACCCGCGATGTGTTAACCGGCGCGGCGTGGAAAAGCATCTCAGTTACCAAAACCATAAATCAATGTCGTTAAAGTGGTTTCGATATCTATTATTTGAGGCTAATTAAATAACTCTATCTGTTTTATAATATATTTCAGTTTTATACAAATTTTTGTATGAAATAAAATTACGCACGCGTCATTTTACGTTAAACTGAACATGAGAGATTAACATGAAAATTTCAAGGATCAAGTCAAGGGCGTATTTATTAATGTTGCAATCTCTATTCAAGAGAGAGTTCAAACTTGAGTTAATTATGATAAAGTAACAAGGTATTGTGTTGGTCATAAAACTATGCTAAATTAGGGATTTCCTATTTTAGAATAGTTGAGAAGTTTTACAACTATTCCTTTGTATGGTAGATCGGGTTCGTTGTCTTTAATAAGTGTTTTTATCTTAATCAAGTATGGGTTAGTTTTATATTTTTTTTGCATTAGGTACTGAGTAATTTATTATTCATTTTATATCTGGCCACACCGAGTAATAAACAGAGATGAGTGGAAAAAGGATAGAGAGGCCTTTGCATTTTATGTTTCACTTCACATAATGATAGATAGATAGATAAATACTTTATTAAAACACCACAAACGAAACAATACAAAAAAACATACATATTAGAATCAGCGTCTTAATTGGCGGCCTTATCGCTAAGAGCGATCTCTTCCAGGCAACCAATATATTCTTCAAACGAAATGAGTAGGACGAAGTGTTTCAGATATTAAATAAAATAATGAAAAATAGAACAAAGGTTTATACTACTTATATATGAATAAACATAAACATAAACAAATGATCTGTGATGTTAAACATATTTGAGTTAGTAGCCATCTAGGTTTTTTTTTGTAGTAAATATCGACACAATCATATATGTTCATTACATTTTTTACGCAAATTTATTGTTCCACTAAGTATATAGATATATAAGTAATTCGCGCTAATAGTAAAAAGTACTTACAATGTGAAAAACATTTTAAAAATATCACTAGTATAATAATGTTGTACTGCACCACAAAATACCTGCATAAACCAAATAGCTAATCTAGACAATATTTCAACTAATGAGGTTTGATTTTATACCATCTCGTTATTAAATAACTTGCCCGCTACTTGTCCGAGCGGCTCAATTTGCCCAATAGGATGTTGCGTCATAAAACCACTTGTTTATTAACCGGGACGCCGAAAAACTGTCGGGGTCCATGTTTTATTGATATAGGGCATGAGAACAGTATATTTGTCAGCTGTTATAAATTATTGTGAGAAGTGTTTTGACTTTCATTAAGGGTGACAACTTTCATAATTACCAAATTAAAAAAAAATGCTTTAAATGTTTATTTAGTTCATTCAAGAAAACATTCTGTTTTGAGTGCCATTATAAATAAATAAATTGTACAAAATGTATAGCATAATACAGTTTAGGTATTTTATAGGTATGTATGTCTAAAATAGAAAAAAAACGACCACAGACTCTGGTATCTTTGTCAAAAAAAACTTATTTACAGATTCAGATATTTATTTATAACAAACAACAGTTACATGTCAATAATTAAAATAAATAAATCAATTATCATGTCATAATCAAAGCTTGAAATAAAATCAATGTATTAGATATTTCAACCATTAATTAAAATTAATCCACAAGAGGTAGAGGTATACTTAATTTAGTTTGAATGTACAGTTACTTAGATTGTTATTCCATGGTAGCAGAAACTCTGAATGACTGAGATAAATTTCAAAGATTCGTTAGTTATCATAAGCAAATAGTAAAAGTAGCAAAAAGTTTAGGAAAGATCTTAGAATTTCTTCAAAAACAGTTAAATAGTTTTGTTGTTTCTTTGTAATAAATAGATCATGTCTTTATTAAATACTACTGGGTGCTCGCGGCTTCGCTCGCATTAAGAAGTAAAACTTGCATCCCCTATTTCACCCCTTTAAAAGTGGCATTTCCAAAAATCCTTTCTTAGCGGATGCCTACGTCATAACATCTACCTTCATTCCAAATTTCAGCCCAATCCGTCCAGTAGTTTGGGCTGTGCGTTGATAGATCACTATATCAGTCAGTTAGTCAGTCAGTCACCTTTGAGTTTTATATATATAAATGTATGAACAAAAAGATATATACCTACTCGTAGTTATTATACAATTATGCTGGACGAATAACTCCTTATCAATCAAAACAGTTCAATGAGTAAGTCATATTGCATTATTTGATTGTATGAGAATATAATCTCGTTACATATCAATGAAACGTAAACATCACGTCACGGTAGGAGTTGATTGACGTAATCAGAGTTTAATTACAGTATAACCGCGATCTGAGTGCAGTGTCCGTATTAATGAAACGCGCTAAAATATATTACTTATTTTACGAATTATTTACCGACCAATACGAAACAATCATAAAATTTGTTTGCAAGATTTAAGTTGGTAATTCGTTTAATTGCAGTATAACCGCGATCTGAATGCAGTGCCCGTATTAATAAAACGCGCTAAAATATCCTTCATTTCCCGAATTATTTACCGACCAATCCAAAACAATCATAAAATTTGTTTGCATGATTTAAGTTGGTGATTTGCGTCGAGTATTTTATGGGTTAACTTGTGCCCTTCTAGTCCTAACCACTAAAACCTATTGATCAGATGTAGTAAATACATGCTATTGGTGACGTGATTGTTTTAATCTATCAGCATCCATTATTCCTTCTGGCCGACCAAGTGGCTTTAAACACTCTAATTTTATAAAGGAAAAACATTGTAAGTTTTTACACTCTAACGGCTGGACTTGAATGAAATTTGACTGAACAAAACATGAACGCAACATAGGTAAGTTTGTATCCCGGATCAACGCAGTTAAATCACATAGCATCAATTGTGTTTTTTTTTTTAATTTAATGATCACAAAAAAGTATACAAAATACAGTGCAGTTCAAGTTTCTCTACTTTTTATGACATGTTCTGACGCAGTTCATGACGCAAATGTAGTTAGTAATTTGATTCTAAGTGATAAATAACATAATTTAAGGGCATATCTCATTTCTCGATCTTTAGTTCATTTTCCAACATGTATTTTTTTATTTATGAATAGTAACTACAAATAAAAGTTGTATTGAGCTAGTATTACTTAATACTTCTATATTATTGTAGACATAACGTAAGCTTATACTTATTAATTTAATACTAGTGGGTGCTCGCGGCTTCGCTCGCATTAAGAAGTAAAACTTGCATCCCCTATTTCACCCCTTTAAAAGTGGCATTTCCAAAAATCCTTTCTTAGCGGATGCCTACGTCATAACATCTACCTGCATGCCAAATTTCAGCCCAATCCGTCCAGTGGTGCGGGCTGTGCGTTGATAGATCACTATATCAGTCAGTCAATCAGTCAGTCACCTTTGATTTTATATATATATAGATAGATTAAGGCCTTATTCCAAAGTTACAAAGTTTATATTTAGATACCTACATTAGTGTATTAGTTCTTAATTAGCCTCAATAAAATAAGAGGAAGTTTACAATTCGACTGTATGTTTTTTTTTTCAAACCTAATATCACTCAAACAAAAAATACGTATAAAACAACATTGCCTGCAATGTTATCTGTGTTAATCAATAATAAAAAAGTAGCTAACGGAGTAAACTAGAAGTTCATCTATTTGCATGGCAAATTCCAACCAAGTTTGTACAGACACACTTCTTTAATGATAATCTTTTGTTTTTATGATATCAGGGTACAAAAAACATATATAACCAAGTAGGTATACTATAGCCAAACGATAAAGAACATTGTTAGTAATAAATTTAATCTCCTCGGTCTTATAGTGACTTGACCGTGACTAAACCGAACAAGGTACGTATCAGTTATCCTCTTCAAATATTGAACTATTGGTCACGAACCTATTTCCCAATAATGGATTTTGTATAATGGCGCGATAAAGAAAGAATTAATAGAAATAGATTTGGGACAGTTATTGATTGTTCTATCACTTGGCCTTGAAAATAATAATAAGGGATTGTGTCAAAGGGGTAGTTTTAAGGGGGGTTCTTAATCTATTATAATAAAGCTGAAGAGGGTCAAAATGTGTACACAGAAGATATTAGATTAAATAATGTTTGGGTATGGTATATATGACCTATATCAATAATAAAACGCGTTTCAGTTTTTGTCTGTTTATCTGTGCTAAACGCTCATCACGCAAAAACGGCTGAAAGGATCATCATGATTTTTGGTATGTAGGTAGTATGATGTCTTTGGAGTGTCATAGAATACTTTTTTTCTGAGATAATGCGGGAGAAGCCGCGGGCGTCAGTGTAAGCAGTGGGTAATATGTTGACTTATTAGAACTAGCGGTTAGTATATTATTCTACGTATGTACATTGAAACGACTTCATAGCTATTGTATTTTATTTTGACAGCTGGTCTACATACATTTTACATCAAATTTGTCATAAAATGTATAAAGACGACAGATTCAAAATGAAATATAATGTGCGGACAGAGAGCTACCAGGTGCTTTTAATTACAGTAAAGCTCATTACTGTCCTTACATCAAGCTTCATCATTTATTTAAGCTTATTTATCTTTAAAATAAGCGAATGTGGCTCAGCGGTTCCTGTGTCTGCTTTTCATCCAGACGCACCTGGTTCGAATCCGGCCCTACACCAATGACTTGTATTTTCAAGTTATATGTGGATTTGCACTCGCTTAGCGGTGAAGGAAAACATCGTGAGGAAACCGACATGTTTGAGGACCACAATATCCAAGGACACGTGTTTTCCCTGCAAGGACCTTGGCGCCCACCACGATGTATCTGCTCAAGGGAACTCCCATAACGAATTAATTCTGTGGGGGAGTCACGACCCTCAGTCATGAGGAAGTAGGACTCAATAGAGATCTTTAAAATAGTGTTATCAATGTCACGTCGTACCCGTTGACCCCAATTCCGTCTTGTGCATAGTGACTCAATTTCGCACATGAGGAAAAAACCGCCCCTTTGGGACAAACGTCTTGAAATTGTCTCCTTACACGAAATACGCGTCGTCGACGAAATTGCTGCACATAAAAGCTGTCCTGAAAAACTTCTCTTACAATCTCAGAACTTGAGAAGTGAAGTGTTCGTTGTCTTACTAATATTGTCTCACATTATTGACTTATCACATAAATTGCCTCAAAGAAATGTTATTACAACCAGATTCATTCAAAAAAGTTGATACAGAAAAGATTCAACTCGGTAGATACGAATTGGTTTTTCAAATTCTGATTACTTGTGACAAAGTTTTCTTCCGATTATTCAAATTCGCGTCGATGTCTTTTTTTTTTTTTTTTTTTAACATGAAATAGGCTTACGCTTGACTACAACTTGCCTGATGTTAAGCAACGTTATAGTCTACGATGTAGCGCGCTTGCCTAGAAGAAACCGGTTTACTCTCGACTTGAAGACCGACAAATTATAGTTCAAGGGGAATTGAGATTCGGGCAAGGAGTTCCACAGTTTGGCTGTTTGCACGATGAAAGTCGAAGCAAAACGCTTGGTGCGAGTCTTTGGAACCTCAACTGTATATCGGTGCCTCCTTGCCGTGCCTCTACTCGTGCGATGGTGAAATGGGGCTGCAGGAATTAAATTATGCAATTCCTCCGCACACTCTCCGAAATGCAACCTGTAAAAAACCGAAAGACTGGCCACCTTACGGCGGTGCTCAAGGCTTTGTAATTTTGAGCTACAGAGTGAGTCTTTCGCGATGAGATTTTTTGCCCGCTTCTCAATTAACTCTAACGCCTCAAGCTGGTACTTGGCAGATCCATCCCAAAGGTGCGAACAATACTCCATACATGACCGAACTTGCGCTTGATACAAGGTCAGCAACTGTTCTGGAGTGAAGTATCGTCGCACCTTCGAGAGGATTCCCAGCTTCTTGGCTGCGAGTTGAGCTTTAGACTCAATATAGGAGCCAAAGTTGAGGGTCGGAGTCAAAGTGACACCTAGCAACTCTAGATGGTCGGTGATGGGCACGGTTACATTACGGAAAGAGGGCGCCAGTAGGAATGGCCTCCTCTTTGCAGAGAAAAGACACGCTTGTGTTTTCGAGGCATTAAACTTAACCAGATTGGCATCGCCCCACTCAGAGACTACCGTGAGGGAAAAGTTTAAGCGCTCGATCATGGCTTCCCTGCAAGACTGGATCTCGGTCGCACTAGCTCTAGCGGTGGACATATAGCTCTCTACAACAGTGCTGTCATCTGCATACCCAAAGGTACCGGGCTTCAGCAGATCATTAATGTGCAGCAGAAAAAGTGTTGCAGAAAGCACTGATCCCTGGGGAACTCCGGCATTAATCGCCATAAGATCAGACGAGCAGCCATCAACGACTACCCGAATAGATCTATCCCTCAGGAAATCTGATATCCATACGCAAAAACTAGTAGGTAGTCCAAACGATGAAAGCTTGCTGACTAGGCCGTCATGCCAAACCCTGTCGAAGGCTTTAGAAATATCTAGAGAAACTGCCAGGGCTTCCCCGTATTTCTCAATAGCCTCACTCCAGATGTGTGTAGCGTACACTAGAAGATCCCCAGTGGACCGGTTCCGGCGGAAGCCATATTGCCGGTCACTGATGTCCTTCAAACAGGTCGAGTTTTTGCTTATTTTTCCTCTTCATTATAATGAATCCTTTCAATTTCTGTGCTAAGTACAGTCTGCAGGTACTTTAATATTCCTTGATTACTTTTAAATTACTTTTTTGGGACGGCAAAAGATTGTATTCAACGTATGTTTAAAGCGCAATTTAAATACTGTATCATAAACACAATATTAAAGGACTAAATTAAAACTCACAGATTAAATTAATCAACGATGTCATAATAATCTAAAAACCCCACTTTTGAAGCTTCGTCTTTTTGTAACGCAAAAATAAAAATAAAAATAGTATCTATGTTGTAATGAAGGTCACAGACTGTCCTCTTAGAAGAACCCATTTAGGTATTGGATAGGTACAAAAACTTTTCAGATGAGCGGATCACATTGACATACTCGAAATATGTCGTGTACCTGTGAATTACTTGTATTTTTATGGCAACAGCTTGGCCTATTTAGATGATTATTTTTATTTTGTTATAGTGTTTGTTTAGGGCTTTGCCTGTGTATTTTGAGATAAAATTTAGCTAATGGATGAGATCTATGATGATTCGTTGTTGCCTGTTGCCTCTCTGTTTGTTTTTTACGTGGGATATATTTGCGCTAGCCTGCCTGATGTTAAGAATTTCTGCAGCCTAGGGAACACGCTCATCTAGAATATGTGCTACCTGTTTATGTCGCAATTTATTATATTTTTGGGATTTTTATAATAGCGCATTACAATCTGGATCATGTTTCGCAGAATACATAGATGGATAATTAAAGTAATGTATAAAATTATATATAAATAAGATTTTTATTATTCCAAGTGATTTTCAGTCATTATTTAAGCTACACCACATGTTATCATTTATCTATATAGCTGACTGACTGATATAGTGATCTATTAACGCACAGCCCAAACCAATGGACGGATTGGGCTGAAATTTGGCGTGCAGGTAGATGTTATAACGTAGACATCCGCTAAGAAAGGATTTTTGGAAATGTTACTTTTAAAGGGGTGAAATAGGGGATGCAAGTTTTACTTTCTAATGCGAGCGAAGCCGCGAGCACCCACTTGTTTGTTATAAAATCAACGCTTAGGTCATTAGGTTATGCGCATATACATAGTATACATAAATATTTGTCTAAGAAGCTAAGGCTTAATGTACATTCAACATTATCTTTCTCTTTATGCCATTACGTGGATTTAAATGACAGTGTTTTCTGTGTGTGTAAAACAGCATAATGGTGCTAAATCTATGTCGCACATTGCTAAAAGCATTTTGGTTATAAGTCAAATAAACAATACGAATCCAAATGTCGTGAGAACCACGCCAGGCCCACCCTTACCTTATACATACATTTAGTTCAGAAGCAAAATAATATCATCCAGTTGATATAAAAGCTTTGTAAATTGCAAGTATTTTTATACTCGCAAGTTATGTGTTTTTAAGAATAGAATAAGAATAAAATCCATTTATTGGGACACGAAACAACAACAGATACAGAACACAATAAAATATAAAGATATGTTTTACCTTGAGGTACTGAAATAATCTCCTAATGCTGTATTTGATAACTCATAATGTTTTGATTTCAATCTTTTTTTTTCAAACTTAACAAATATAGAGTTTAAAAATTGCATGTCAGATGCAATCTTGTAAATTGAATGAATAATATTAACCTATTTGAATTACAGTGACCCGAGTTTTGAAATTCATAACAGAACGGACTAAATTTGTTACACGGAGTTCCTCGTAAATTGTAAGCAAATATCCATGTATTTTGCATAGCCTTCTTCCACAAATAGTCTTTGTGAAGAACTTTATTAAGGTCGGGTCACTTATATAGTTCGCTACCTGCGAACCTACGAACTGGAAAAGTGACTTATGTTCAACTACGGGCGATGAGAAGATTTATATCAGAATTGAAATATTGGTATAGCTTTAGAGTCTTTTTGTTATCGAATGAGAGTGGTCAACTCTGGTGTCGAGAGATCATCAATCATGGATTAACGACTGTACTAGACAAACAGCCAGGAGCTACAATTGAACGTGTCATCCGACCCACGGAAGCGCCCAAAATGAAATGCCCCTTTTTGGTCAACCTTAGGGTAACTTAACTCCAGTATTTTCTTTCGAAAGCGATTGAAAATACCTTGAAACAAGTTATAATTACCTAACCATGCAACAATCTGTTGGAAGTGACGACATAATATTTTAAGAGTTATATTTTTTTCGAAATGCGTAGAATTAAAACTATGTATTACTATTGATTTGCAAAAGCTTTCTTAATGAACTACCTTGAATCGTAGAACTTTACGGGTAGTTCAAACACACAACTGAGTTACTAGGTACAAACAAACTTTATGTGTTTCTAAACGAAGCCCTAATAGCTTTTGTAACCCTTTACCATAACAAATACTTTAAGAAACATTTGACCGTATGAGAATTAATGAATGTTTTACGCTTACTCATTCCATCAGCATAATTACCAACTGTAGAAATGTTGAAAAGATTAATTGTCCGTCTTTAATGCAAATGAGAATATAAGAGACCTCGGTTCAAACAAATTACCTACATAGTAGGTACCATTAGATTTTTTCCTGTTGCTCAAAAACTATGGTTGTTTGTTCTTGTAAATAGCCGTTGTTACAATATGGTATGAATCAAATTATTATGTACAGTTATTGCTGATTTTGCCAAAACTAGTGCACGTATTGAAAAAAAATAAGATAATCTATATTTTAAAATTTATTAAAAGTTGTGTAAAGAAATTTTAACAATTATATTGTTTGTTCTTATCGGGTAAGCACAATCTTAGGCCGTAGCTTTTGCTTACCATCAGACAAACTATGCCAAGTGAAAATAAAATTACAATGTTAAAGAAAAAAAAATCACATTTTTGTACAAAAATACATTTATATCTTTATATTTAGATTAAATTTGTTCTAACCACAAACCTCAAATTAAATTGTGAAAGGATTAAGATCAATTTGAATAGCGATTGATACTCAATACTTCAACAAATCTAAAAACACAGATAAGAATCAAAATAGTGCATTCTATGTATGATATATCGATAATGCGAGTAGATAACTTATTTAATTTATTTGATCTCTCCATGAGGTTATGAGATAACAAGATCTGAAGTTATTAATAAATGAATATAAATAAACAAATTAGCCAATTCAACTCTTTAATTAAGTTAAGGGGTTAATATCGTAATCAGCAGTAGATTGAGTTTTTTTTTAAAAGTTTTTTTAAAAAATAAATCGTTTTTAAACAGATGCACGATAATTTTCCTTACATTTTTTAATTTCTTCTTGTTTGTACGTCAATCTAAATTCCTAAAATCGTAAACATAACCATATTTCCTGTATAGTGATCTACAGTTCAGTCAATTATCAGCCAAAGCTTTTAATGGGAATCTACTACAAAGCGCAGCCAAAAGCTTTTTATGGGAATCTACTTAATATAACAATTAACTTCTTTGGTAATAATGCGAGCGATAATAATCACGGCGGACAGAAATCGATTCAACCGATTCGTGAAATTTTACACTCATTTTCAAGCTCATTTATTATTAAATAATGATAAAAATATTTTTTCCAAGACTAGACTAGAAATAGTAGGTTAGAGGGCACGTTAAATTATAGGACTTGCATGGCACACTTTAAGCCATGTCAATTGCTCTTACGGCGGTTTAATAACTCTCGACACCAGAGTTGACTATCATACTATTGCGTACTTATCTAGACAATAGACCAAAAATAAAACTTACTCATAAAATTATTACCTATACAACTGATAACCACTTTATCGGAACCATTGAAAGCGTTGAAACCGGAAGGTGTATCCTAAGGAGGCTTGAATAGAGTGAAGGCCTATCAAGTTTCTTTCCGCCTCAGTTATTCAATTCGTCCCTCAAAAAGTTTGACGCGGTTTTGTCGGGATTGCCTTGGATAAGTTATTAAGAAGTGATTTACGTCCTCTTTTTGTTAAGCTATATATTATTCGTTGAATTCTATGAAATACTTGTTTGTTATTGTACATATGTGTTAGTAAATTGTTTGCATTGAAGTTATTTTTTTTATAAATGGCTTTTATTATGTTTTTGTGATTTAACATTTTGTAACTCAAGTACTTTAATAATATCGCATCTTAGTTTTATGGTAATATCTTATATTAACGAGAATCTAAGCTGGCTTCAGGCAAGATATAAGCTTAGATAATTTATTGATAAATGCGAATCACCATGTACAAATATTTTTTCACAGAAAAAGCTTTGATAATATTATGTGTAAATAACAATTTAGATACGATTAAACTTTGTCAAAACTTCAAATTAAACCCATACCTAACATGAATATACCTAAATAAAATCAATAATGATGGATCAGACAGGCTGGAGACCGTACTATGTGGCACATTGTAGAGGAGGCCTATACTCAGCAGTGGGTGAATACGGGCTGACATGATGATAATGATGAAAAATATTTTAAAAATACCGAGGTGACTTCTATGTGGTATGGTATTTTGGCTACAATTTTCAACACCTTACAAAATTACATGACTTGCAGTTAAGTACGGTCTTGTATTATTACAAGATGAAAATGATGATGCGGGAAAATGTTTTAGCATATTATCATGTAACTATTTCTAAGGATTTTATTAGTGAAAAAAAAATATTCATCGAACCTGCGTATTTCTGATTACCAGCCAGAACGCCTAGAACCTTTCAGTTATAGTCTACTAAATCTAATAGCTTATATTTAAGGAATTAAGATGGATAAAAAGTAGTAGTACCTACTCCCTGTTCCCCGCGGAATATAACCTTGCGATCTTCAAAGCGAGAGTGAATCGGTTCATACTGGGTAAGCACGTTCCATCCTAGACCCTAATAATTGCTTACCATCAGGCAAATTATGGACAAGTGCAAACCCATTTCTTGTAAAAAAAGTCATCATGAATATAAATGTTGACTTTAAATAATTAAAAATAATATGGATAAAAAGACACATAAACATTAAAAATAATTATATAATACATAATTTGTGCAAAACGTACTCGTTACCTAATAAATGCATAAATACATTCATAAACAACGTGTAAAGTAATACATTACAATAACTCTGCAATTTTAAATATAATTATAAACCAAACAATATGTTAATGACCGGTACAGTGAACGACCTACGTGAAACAATTGACACTCAAGTTCGTAGTAGACCAATAAAAACAACCCATTGTATTGGCTGAGACAATAATGATGACTGGCCTGTTAGCTTAGTTGGTAGTGGCTCTGCCTTCTAATCTAGGGGTTGCGGGTTCGATTCCCGCCTGGCACAAGTATTTATGCATTTTAAAAATGTATAATTTCTTGTGTTGAGTCTGGTTGTTTGTATGTATAATAAGTATGTATTTACAAAAAAAGAAAAGTATATAAGTATTATATCCGTTATCTAGTACCCACGACACAAGCGTTTGCTTAGTGTGGGGCTAGATGGCGCAGTGTGCAATGTCCCGAAATATTAAAAAAAAAAAAAAACTTATTATTTTTTATTTTTTTAAGGACTATGCAGCTGATTGCTAGAAGCTACCTTTGCTGCGTCAACGGACAATATGATGTACCTATTTTTTTTTTGAAAGGACTATGCAGCTGGTTGCTAGAAGCTACCTTTGCTGCGTCACCGGACGAGATGATGTACTTATCGATCGCGGGACTTCTGCCAGCCCCTAAGTGGGACTGGTAGGGACCTCTTTGAAAATAAATCTCTTTAGAGGGGCTGGGCGCCGGGACACGCAGGTCCCGGGGAAATGAGAGGGAGGTTTCCATGCCGGCTTGCATCTTTTGCGGCTCTACCATTGCCAGGCCCGGCTGTGCTCTTGTGGCCACTTTTTTAATACATGGGACCGTGCTGGTTTTTTGAAGGAAACCCCCCTCGCAAGCAAATGCCAGGAAAATGAGCTACTGATTCTATACAATTTTAAGTATTGAGCACAGTTGCGATTAGATGTACTTATTATAGAGCAAGGCTATTTATACCTGTGGCTCACAGCTGAAACTAACGTTTTCGTTTAGAATTCTTAAAGAACTTCTAACAGTGCTGCCCTCATTTGAAAAACTATATTTTTCTATAGGGTTTTGCTGTTTCCAGATTGCATAAAAAAAGATCCTGGTGCATTTTTAAAAGTTGTTTCTAAGATGAGGAACAATTCTTGTTCATAATAGCTACTCCACGATGCAATATTAATTATTTATTTTACTAGACACACAACACAATACACAGAAAATGCATGAGTGACAGCATAACATTTTAAAAGTAGTGATCCATTCTGTGCATCAAACACATGCGTGCACAACATGATTATAAACAGATCCAAAGTTCAGTAAGTTAAACTAATGTAAAACAATTAAAATAATACATATAATACGATACTTATGGAAATAACAGTTAATTATAAATAATAAGCAAAATCATAAAAACACGACAAAGGTACAAAATAATTTGTGTAGCAAGCAAAACAAGGTGAAATAGTTAGTTATTAATTGAGAATTGTGGTTTGCTGAATATAAGGTCAATTATATAATATATATTTTATATAACACCTGCTCGTCAATGGCATATTATGTGTCATGCAAACTCAACTTAAAACAAGTCATTTGTGTCCTATGGTCTAGCCGGGTCATTATAAATGTACTGAATTTCATAATCCCCTAGGGAATAATAACATTTGAATTTGGAATGCAATCAACATGGAATATACGAGCTCCTTGCTATCCATGACCAAACGTCAAAATTAGAATATAAACTTTTCATAGAGCCCTACACCAAGAAGAATTTATTCAAAATTAGAATGAAAACTTTTCATAGAAACCTGCATGAAGAAGAATTTGCCACTCCAAAAAAAAACAAATAGAACGAAAAGGAGATAAACTGCAAATGTTTGTGTTATTTTGTAACTAAATAGCGTATCTAATTTTTTTTTTAAGTAAGGACTTTCTTTTTAATTGTATTATGTTTTATTGTCTCGCAGTGTTTATATAAAGTAGAGTATGCATTTTGGGGATATAGCAGTGTATTTGTCTCGGGCGTTTTTGAACCCCTCGGCCTCGGGATTCTAGCTTTAACTCTCTCGCTTCGCTCGAAAGTTAACTCTGTAACTCCCTCGTTTCGCTCGTGAGTTAACCCTTGGGGTTGAAAATATCGCCCGAGACATAATACACTGCTTTATTCCCTTAATGCATAATCTACCATACAGTGTAAACCTGAATTATATATAGACTTTTAATTTTTGTTATTATATTTTATTATATCGATGGGTCCCGGGTAATTTGTGTTAAGCGACATTTTTGAAACTTTACACAGAGCAATTTAAAGATTCGATTTTCAAAACAAATATTACTTATAACTTTTGCAGTCGCATTATTTTTGTATTTACAGGGATTTATCAATCGGAATCATATATACTTCTAATGTTCTTATTTTTAACGAACATGTATGTCGCTTTACATATTATTATGTATTTTATTTTTCATCCCAAACTAAATGACTCAACCACCTCGACGAGCATTTATGCAATATTAGCGTGAGCCTATGGCATACATCAAATAATTTTCGTTGAGATTCATTTGAGAAAACTCTCACTCAAGTTCCGAATGTCATCTGTTATAGAACTGAGCTGAAATTAATGGTAAGCGAAACTCCGGTATAATTTGATGGAGGTGTGGTCACAAAATAAACGGAATGTTCTGCCATCAATCATTAGTTTGCCAGTCAGCACCCACATTGACGAAGGTATGACATTCTGGCTTATTTAGAGTTTATTAGAATTGTTGATTTTATATTTTATTAACTTGTTTAAATACATGATTGGGGTTAACAAGTGTGTAGCGCTGAATAATTCAGTATTTTACTTACACTATTAATTAAACAAGAATTTATTGAAATCCTTCTCTAAGAGTCGAATACTAAGTGTCGTGACTCCCCTGAATAATAAATCATTCGAGAAGTTTTCTTGGGTAAATCCATCGTAGGAATTGCCCAGGTGAAATGCTTTAAAAAATGTTTTTAAGTCAGGTTTAACACTCATATAATATATTATAACAAAATTTCCAATTATAATGATGAAATGTCACACAAAATTTAAAAATAATGATGACAACAATATAAATATTAAAATGCATATAACTGGCTTGAACTTGATTGAAAATGGCTTGTATTAAATGAATAACTTTTTCTTGAAACACATGTCACATGTAGCAGCTGAAGTCTGAATGATTAATAACATTGGTGAACAAATATTCTTACGTAACCAATTCAGATCGAACAATTTGACTATTCTCGATTTCGCTCCGGGTTCCCATATCTTGGAAGACATTTGAAGCTGATTGTCTACCCTGTTCAGCATTACAGATGGTTTTTTTAATCTACCTGGTTAGATCACTCTCAAACATAAAATATGTCGTGGTCAAGCACGTACCAACTATATTTCAGACACTTAACTCAGGAATCAGCTATAAATATTTCAGTACAGGTATGTTCCAATTCCACCTTCAACAATATAGTTGCTTGTACAGATATTGCTCCTTTGTCGGTGATGTAATGCAGGTTTTTACATTTGAAAGTCGACGACAGTTATGTATAAGGCGCATCGAGCCACGCTATTGAAATAAATGTTTTAGTAAGTAGTAGTGTTGTAGTAAGATATAATGATCCTTATTTTTATTCTTATTCTAAGAGGATTTCTGAGGGGATGAATCCTGCACGGATCCCGATTGGGGCGTTTTGTGTATCTCCCACTTTTGCTGCCTAACCCAGCTCCTTTAGATATCAGAGCACGGCTTTGAGTTGCTGGCATACTAGCTCCACTCCTACTCCCGTCACTTCAAGAGTGGTACTAATGATCCTTATCAAATAGGTAAAATATCAGCGACCTACATCATTTACCGCTTACTATCGCCCGCATAAAATGATCGGTATCACTAAGCTATATCAACAAGGTTTAGTTTTTAGAACAGGTCATACGTGATCTGTTTTATTCATTTGTGAGTTTCATCATCATCGTCATCATCAGCCCGTTTTTGCCCACTGCTGAGAATAGGTATAATAGGAATAATAAGAATACTTATAGGATTGAAAGTTTCAATAATTTGATAGATTCTTTACTCCCAATTTTGAATTTTGAAGTCGCAAATAAAATATTTATTAACTTTTTAGTGACACATGAAGTCGGTTTTAAATTTTTTTATCCCATCGGATAATAATGAACAAGAACACAGAAAAAATGTGGGCGAAAATTTTTACGACTTTTCGTATTCTAGTGAACCATACTAACCCGATCTAAGACAAACTTAATGTTAAAAGCAGCATCCGTATTGGTTAAGTAGCGAGGACAAGCGTGAGTGAGCAATGCGAGCCAGGCGCGAGCGAAGCGAACGCGATTTTTTTTATATTTTTTTCATAATATTCTCAGGATTCATACTCCCCGATCAATAACAAACTCAATGTTGAAATCACCACCAGAATCGGCCTAGCACTTTTAGTTTTAGGTGCAAACAAAAGTATGTAGGAAGCGCCCTCTAGTGAGTAATACACGAATCACGTAAATAAATTCATTTGCTAAACAAATCTAAGCCTATCAGAGAAAACCGCATCAAAATCGGGCCGATAATTCAGAAGATATAGTCTATACAGCAGCGCCCCCTGGTGAGTTATCATCGTTATATATAGCTAAAAAGATGCAATAATTAAACTTCAACACATCACACAAAACTGTATCAAAATCCGACTAGTAGTTTTAGACATATGGGTAAAATTGGTTTGCATAAACTTTATCAATTTGTTGGTTTATTGGTTTTTTCTCAAAAAGTACTAAACCGAATTTTGAACAATTTTTATGGGACCATCTCGGAAACTATCATCATCGAATAAAAAAGGAATTTTTGAAATCGGTTCATAAACAACGGAGTAATCGCGTAACATCCCCAAAAAAAAAATTCAGAAGACTAGATAACCTCTTTTTTTTGGAAGTCGGTTAAAAAATCAAATTTATCAATATTTTGATGTAAAAGCGTTAAAGACGATTTCTTTGGTGCAAAATGATAGATAGGTGTTCCTTTTGAAAACGATTTAGCTTGGGTATTTTCTGGGAAATTACGACCCAAATCTTATCATTCGGAGAATAAAATAGAAATCTAGAAAAGTCCAGTAGGTACTCTTTAGTCTCGATTCCCAAAGCTTTGGTAATCTTCGGTCTTTTGATTGTCTGCCACTTTACTATTACTAACTTTATCCTCTGTCCGAACTAAATCTCCAACTGCTAAAACATTTAAACTTCTTACTATCTGTGCAAATTTCAGAATGTGAGCCTTAAAATAAGGACTCTTAAGATGAAACAAAAATAAAATTTCTGAAATATTGCAAGAATAAAATTCATTGTCAGAAAATCAGATTTTTAGTACCGTGCTTGTGAATTCGGTACAATACCCAAAAAATTGCAAAAGGAAAGAAAATTGAGATGCCATACGTTTACGTTACTGCAGTTTTAAATAAGCATTTTATTGGTTTGAACAATAACTTTGAAAGGTATTTAAAAGTTTTATTTAACATCTACGATTTGAGTTTAACATATTATGTACATTATAAATACAAAATGGATGTATTAATAAATGATTAACGCGCAAATAATTTTGGCCTCACTTATTTTCGAGTGAGTCACGGCACATTCTTTGTGAGAAATGTTTTTCATAATTACAACTGTTTACGACATCCAGTTCTTATGCCAATAGACTGTTCAGTCTATTGGCATAAGAACTGGATGTCGTCATAGCCAAAATCTGGAGGAAAATATTTGGTTCGTGTAACGACCTTTTATGCTCTTCAATTTAAGTCGCACTAGCAATGTCACTTAAGCTTTAAATCGCGATAAAAATATAGTCATCATATTAGTTCAGTATCTTATCAATCACCATTCCTAATCTAAATAAATAAAACTCAAAGGTGACTGACTGACTGACATAGTGATCTATCAACGCACATCGCTAACCACTGAACGGATCGGGCTGAAATTTGGCGTTCAGGTAGATGATATGACGTAGGCATCCGCTATGAAAGGATTTTTGGAAGTGCCGCTTTTAAAGGGGTGAAATAGGGAGATGCATGTTTTACTTCTCAATGAGAGCGAAGCCGCGAGCACCCACTAGTCTCATATAAATCGGTAGTACCTTCAGCCGTTTTACCGTGATGAGTGAACAAACAAACCACGCATATTCTCACAATTGTGTTCCAATCACTAGCATACCTCATAGCCCGTTTGTGACGTCACGTGTCAGTCACAACGGAAGACCAGCGCTGGATGCTTGCATCCAGCACATGCTGAGTTGGGGACGGGTTGTGACACGAAACGTGTATCTATGTAGGTACTTATTTCTTTCAATTTTATTGTGCTCTGTTTTTCGTGTGGTTTTGTGTCTCAATAAATGTACTTTATTTTTATGCTTTTTTCGCATAATCACACAAACTCCTAGCTTTGTAATTTCAAATTTATATTATTAATATTTAATTTATTTATATCGCAAATTTGTAAAAGTAAAAGGTAAAAGTTATTTAATTCATAAATTCTTACTAATAGGTACATTTAGTTGTTCATTAATTATATTTACAATTCATGCTTTCACGTACCTCGGTAGGCCTCTGGGTCCTGCACTAGGTCTGCTTGCACAGCCTGTATAGCAGGACCTCAGAATAATTGTGGAATAAATTGTGGAATAATTAAAAAGATGTATGATACAATTACACTCAAACCATGTAAACAAGTAATGTTATGTAATATTTAACTAAGGCAGGCGAATTCAACTTAGTCTGTAAGGCTTGTGTGATGTGACAATGCAGTACACCATATACCATAGTCTCGCTTCAAGTGAATAAGCTTTCAAATGACTGCTGTATAATGTAAGTCACATCAAATATTGTATCGTATAGTATAGACCTATCAAATTATATTAAATATTATATTTTATTATTTTATAAAACTAAAGCAAAGTTGTGACGCGAGACAGGACTTGAACGAAACTTTAAGCAATCTCTAAAATCGGGTGCCAAGACTAAAATAAATATTGGCTTCTAAAACACAGCGCCAGCATAGTAGGTATTAAATGTGCCTTTTAGCAGCTTTTAAGGTTTCCATTATAAAATATATATATATTTTTTTATGGCCTCTGCGGCTTCGCCGCAATTTCGCCAATGTCACGTCACAAGAGAAACAAAAAGACTCACGATATTTTACAGTGAGACACACTGTCACACTGTAAAATTAATATTAATTCACTTCATTCTTGAGAATATTTTCAATAATTAGTATAAATTACCGAGGGACAGTAAGGTTGTACACAGGCAAAAGAATTAGAATTTAGAATTATAGAATTTATTTATTTCTTACATTAAAGATAACTTAACTAACAGAGTTTTAATTTTTTTTTATTACAATTAAACATTGACGTTTTTTACATTTTTGACGTTGGCAATTGTTAGTGGCTAGAAATAAACTAATAAGTCGTTTCAATACCCTGACGAAATTCCTTGGGTTCACTAAATTATGTGGTCTGTAACCAGGCCATTCTGGGGTTTGCCGATTTCATAATTTTTTTTTTCGCGTGTGCAGGTGATGTAACGACATTACAAATCAATATAGAAGCAATGCTTGTGTATGCACATATATCAATTATAAATATAATCATAATGGATTGGTTCAAAAAAATATCGAAGGAAAGCTAAAGTAGTTTCTTTAATGGGAATAGCGTGAAATCAACAGTAAAGATGAAGTTTTTTTTTTACATGAAATAGGTTCACGCTTGACTACAACTTGCCTGATGTTAAGCAACGTTATAATCTACGATCTAGCACACGAATTTATAATAATAATGTAATAATAAAGAATAATAATGTATAATCTCATTTTAGGCAACACAGGGCAAGAGAAACCTTCGAAATTACAAGTCAACTCCAAATAAAACCGTCAAGATGTCAGTTTCCATAGAATACTTAACAATGGCTTGGCGTAACGACGGCGGCGCAGATGTTTTTGTTGTATGCAAACAATTGACGGTCGATATCTAAGTAGGTGCGAAGTAGATACGTTTTATATTGATAACATTTTAAGGTAAAATAATGTAATTTTAACGCGATATTTTCCTATTTTACATACCGACTGAATGCTCTTCAGAAACGAATATCAAATCATTAAGATTTTAAGTTAAAACTGGTGACTGATAATATTTTTATTGTAAAAAGTAACCGATTCAATTCAGTTTTTTGTAAACTACAAGAAATATATAAACGCGATCGTTATAAATTTCGTATTTGACTACTTCAAATACTAATATAAGAACTACCTAAGTTGAAGTAATTTTTAGACTTGTAAAATAATTTATTTACTAAATGTTGCTGATACTTTTCTTTCAGTTCAAACCATGTCTCTAGTATAATAACAAAAACATATTAGTTAAGACCAGCTGGCTACCAAGGTTAGAAACAAAGGCTTTCATGAAATACATTTGTAAGGTAAAATTACGCAACGCTACGTATGTTTTTCAGCTATTTTTACGTAGTATAAAGACCAACCGAGAGGAGACCTGTACTCAGCAGAGGATGGACATCGGTTGATATGATGATGATGATAAAGACCAACTATTCTTTCGTTATCAAGTATCAATGATACAAGCGTTTGTTCAGTATGGAGCTAGATGGCGCTGAGTAATAAGTTCTAAAATATATATAATATATACCCATGCGTGTATTCAATCAAAGTATCAAAAATGCCTAAGCCTAGATGGCTTAGCTATTTTCAATCATAAATTTTGTAGGATTTTACAGGTTCCGACTGTTTGTCATTGTATTGCAGTTGTTAAGTGTCGATAGATGCACCTACGGTGGATAGAATACTCTTGATACCCGGTTAAAAAAATATCACTAAATCAGTATCTTAGTTTTATGTATAACTAGTGGGTGCTCGCGGCTTCGCTCTCATTGAGAAGTAAAATATGCATCTCCCTATTTCACCCCTTAAAAAGCGGAACTTCCAAAAATCCTTTCATAGCGGATGCCTACGTCATAAAATCTACCTGCATGCCAAAATTCAGGCCGATCCGTCCAGTGGTTTGGACTGTGCGTTGATAGATCACTATATCGGTCAGATAGATTTAGTACTAATTACGCCATTGCGTTAATTAAAAATAGTTACGCTTTGGCAAGGTGTTGAACTATTCATAGCAAAATAAACACCAAAGCGTTTTTCAAAACAAAAATGTTGTTGGTTGTTTAATCATCCATCAAGTTTATTAATTGAACCCGTTAATTACTTTTCTTGGATCATCGTTCATCTTTCTGTATAGATTCTTCAAACTTTAAGAAAAATACCTCTTGAAAACTTTTTGTGAGGTTTTATTCCGTTAGTGCTAATCATAGGATATTGTTTGCAGAATAAGCTTGCTAATTGTTTAAAGTCTAGGAACTAAACTAACCACCTATACTAGATTAAGTGACATGTATGCTTTTATCATGTGATCTAATGTGCTTGGCTTGGTTATATCTATTATACAATGTTTCTTACTAGTAATATCAATCAAAATTGAATATTTTTTTCAATCAATTTAGCTATGTATATACCATCATCATCGGGTGCCTTCATATTGAAGTTCGGAGGTCAGTTGGCAAAACTACTTGCAATCCCATGCTGCTTCTTTTAGATGCAGGTAGCTTTGTCCATTTCTTGATGTCGTCTAGCCATTTCATCCTTTGACGGCCAGGGCTTTTATTCCCAATGTTTACACCAACTTACTAATAAGAAGTAAGAATTCTGCCTCTTAAGATCTAAACTATTATGTCACATTTTCCGCCATTACGTGTACTATTCATTCAAAAATAATTTGTTATGTTTCGACCGGTAGGCATTTTTAATTCACTTACTAATAAATTTCATCAATACCACAGCCATATTACAAACGCTTTAAAATTTTTAAACGTAAATGAAACCGAAAAAAATCATTGAACTAAAGAAATGACTGTAAACGGATGTAAACAAAAGCGATAAATGAGAAAAAGGCTATAGTGAAAATAATTGGCGAAAAATTCGGCGACATTTCAGAGACTTTCAGTCAGATTCGGCCGGATTGCATTCAGTCTACCAACAGACGCCGAGCAGTGAAAACGCGCCGTGCGTGCCGATACACGCGTGAGGAAAACTTAATATTCCGATATCAACTATCTCTGTGAAAAACAGTTTTGTTTTGTTTAACAGTTGATCAAACACAGGCATTTGGATTCAAGGAATTATTTCGAGTTATAATGCTAGTGAGTACTTTTTTTTATTACTATAAAATTTTAACTAAAACTTTTAATATTAATACAGATTCTGTAAAAAAAGTTTGTTTAAGAAAATAGATGTAAATGAATTAGAGGTAATTAATATTAACGTATAATATGATTTGTTTTAATGATATTTTTTTAATAATTAAAGATTTAATTAAATAAAAAAATAAAAATAAATAAATATTCCGGGACAATGAACACATCGCCATCTAGCCCCACACTAAGCAAATAGTTATATCTATTTGCTGGTTGGCATCTTTAAGATGCAATCAATGATATTAAAATATATAATCTGTTTTAAGACGTAATTATTGCTGACATGTTATAAATTTAAGCAACTTGGTCTTCTAAGTATGTTAAAATAATTAAAAACGAGTAACGAATTAATTTTTCACACTTTTGGTTCGTTTTACATATCGGTCGTTTAACGTCACGTAAGCATTCGTGTAAACAAGGTAAAATTGAAACAACTTAAATAACAACTAAAATGAATTACCCATACTAATTAGTAAATATTTAAAAAAACACAACAGTTCCGCATACTCCACAGACAAGGGCCTTGCCCTTAAATTTGTGATGATGATGATGATGAAAAAAAAACACGTGTTTTGCTTGTGGTAAAAACACAATCGATTGACATAAATAAAACTGTTACATATCACTGGCATGGCAACAAATTCAAATAAAACGAAAGAACGTAACATCAGATTAATCGAATAAAAGAATTAAGAATCATTTCGCTTGAATAGTATTTACCTTTCAACTAGATTCACTTGTGTCAATAGAAAACCAAGGTAGTATAATAGCATTCTATCTTTCCAACGTAATTTCCTGCAAAAGATATTACATTATTGAAACGGAAATCAAATTCCTTATCTTTTAGCTATCCATTTCATTGATGATGATTGACAAATTGAAAACATAGTATAAGCTCTGTACTTCAATCCAAAAGAAATTATGTCCATATTTATTTTATTTAATCACTTCAGTTTCTTTATTCTTTCGCATTGATAAACACGAAATTAGTTTTTTTTTTCTATGTATATACACAAAAAAATACCATAAAAGGTTCACTGAGTCCATTAAAATATAAGTTTTTTACCATGTAAGTTCTATCACAAAACTTGATACAGGCATAATTGACAACCTACAGATTTTAATATTATGGAGGTTCTAACATAATTTTAGTGTATAAATTTCTGTAGAGATTGGATAATTCCCGCAGGAATATAATCCTTCATCACTTTTGACATTAATAAGGTTTGACATGCGTATACGTAGCGACTAGCTGCCGTATCATGTGTAATATACGAAGTTATCGATGAAACTACATGACACCCTGTAGACCTAGAAATTTCTAACAAGCTATTTTGGAATATGGTTATCTTTGTTAAATTATTATGTGAACATTAAAGGTATATAAAAAAAATGATTAGAGATACTTCGAATTGATAGTTACGTTACAACAATTTCTAGGAATTTTGTCTGTTTATCTGTTTTCTGTTTATCTGTGTCTCTATTTGTCTGTTTATTTAAGCGATCATCACGCAAAAACGGCTGAATGAATCATCATGACTAGTATGTAGGTAGCATGAGTTCTTAGGAGTGTAATGAGCTACTTTTTTATCCTGAAATAATGCGAGTGAAGACGCGGGCATGCACTAGTTAATAACTTACTTTTGTAGGTCTGAATCATAAAGCTTTAACTGAAAAAAATATGTGTTAACCGTATCATACCTATATATTGGCAATCAGTTAGCTTTGTTTATAGTCCATGGAATGATTTGACATCAGTTCGCATAATTCTCATACACAACATAACATGTTTCAAAATCTATAAGCCGAAATTGAATTGTCCGAATAAATATTTTAAAAAAAATGTTGGTCGACACTCTTTGAAACCTTTACATTTATGCATAGTGTTGTAGTCACATCGCTATAAGACTTTTTCGCTGTAAAACCCTGTTAGAAGCCACTATCGCTCGGAGCTAGACAAGTTTTCTAGCACCGTTCGCTCCCATTTTTCAAGCCTTTGTACAAAAATCACGTCTGCATAGCTTCAACTCACACACATACATAGGTACACGTTTTGACTTCCACTTTTTTTACAAATGTTCGATCAATTTTCAATATATAGAATGTTTTGACAAGTTGATTTAGAAAACAATCATCATCATCAGCAGCCTAATGGGACCCACTGCAGGGCATAGGCCTCCGCCCTCTTACGCCAATACTCCCTGTCTTGCGCTGTTCTTGCCCAGATGTTTACTTCTTACTTTCTAATATCATCCAGACACCGTTGCACAGGTCTTCCTACACTTCGCTAGAAAACAATATTTGGTGCAAAATACCTTACTTGCTATCAGGTAAACTATGGTCAAGTGCAAACCCGTTTAAGTTAAAAAAAAAAAAAAAAGAAATATATCGGAGCTAATCAATCACATAAATGTCGTGACATTATTCAGCGTACCTATCAATAACAAAGCTTCTGCGATGAAAACAAAGAGTTACATCCCTAAAATAACATTAACTTTTCATATTTAATCAAACACTTGCAGCTTAAAGAAATTTATAAATATTACACTCTTCATCAATTTCAATGAATTTACAACTTTAATATTGTTGTTTTCTTCTTTACGCTCATTATGTTAACTGATTTAGATAAAATTTGTTATGAAGATTGTTTAAGCCTGACACTCATACATAAATTGTGCTGTTTAAATCTAGACAAACAGGTTTTTCTTTAGCTTTAGTCAAGCGAGCCGCATCTAAGATCATGCTGGAGATCGGGCGATCTGTAGTCAAACGTAACTATTCCGTTAAAATTCGGTTTTTTTTCTATGTGACAAATTGTAATACCATGATTTGGCCATATATACACAGTCACATTCACAAACATCTTTTCAAATAATAAAATAGTGTGGCCCTTACAATATTAGTGTTACTCACCTACAGTACAAATTGTGCAGCAGAAAATTCCATTCAGGTACAATAAATACTGCACAGCAGAGTTCTGCAAAAGGCATTGCTGTGAGAAACATGAGTCAATAAGTATTGAGTTCCGTTCTTTAAAAGCCTGCCGTAAAGGTTCTTTGTATCAAAACATAACTTAGGAACAGGCAAGCTTCTTGCATGAGCACTTAGAGACGCATTAGGCGACCTGCCGCGCACCGCGCATCTTGTCATTTTATCATTTTGACTAGTTTTTATGCAGTTTTAAGGGATGTGTAAAATTTAATAATGATTTTTAATTCGGTTTTCCACACATGCACTTAATATTAGAGTGGGCTTTTGTTCTACTACTAAACTAAATATCATACATCAATATTACTACAACAAAATAATATTTTGAAATATATATTTTTTTTAATTAAAACGAAATAAAATCAGTAGGTAATCACTTAACAATAGCGGTCGTTGTCGATCAACAGTTTACATAATTAATATGTAACAGCGCTGTGACAATTTGTAAATATAATTATTATGATGTAATTCTTGTATGTAGGTTTTCTTAAGGTTATTCAACTTATAAAAACCACATGAAACACTAGTGACTTATCACGGCCAGTAATGAGATGGGTCACCGAACAAAAAAAATAATTTGCACCTGGGCAATATTTTTTAAATTGAACTATCTAAATTATTTTGTCCCGTTTATGCGCCGTAGTAAAATTTGTATAAATTGTTAAACCATGTAACGATTTCAACACTACTTTAGACTTAATCGTCATTTACAATAAACATAATTTTATTGAGCCATTACATCAATATACATAATTTTTTTTAAAGTACTTAATTTCTTTCACGGAATACAAAAATTATGTATTTTGATGTAATGGCTCAATAAAATTATGTTTATTGTAAATGACGATTAAGTCTAAAGTAGTGTTGAAATCGTTATTATTATTACGTATGTGTAATTTTTGTTAGCTTACTTTTCTACGCTTACAAGTTGCGCTACAAAAGTTCCTCAAATCTCACATGAGTTCTCAGCTAAACACTCAATATCCAACAATAAACTAATACACATATTCATCTAGTGCATATTCATACGCCTTGTGAAGCTACTCAATCAACGTTCTTTGAATCTACATCAAAGAACCAAACGAATCGATGTTTTCCTATTGGAGGTCACGGAGTTTTCCCTTATTATTTCTCTATACTATTTCTTTAGAGTTCCACTGAATTGCAGCTTTCTTTAAAAAGCCTTTAAAACGTTCGACATACTCTTTTCTTATTATATACTTAGCGTTCGCCAGTTTCAAGTCTGAAAGGAATTCAAAAGTCGTGGGGTTCCTTAAATGGAAAAGTTTGGTTAATGTTGCTGCTTTGAATGACATGAAAGTAAGGAATGTTTCGAACTGTTATTTGGAACAGGGACCATGAAATGACTTTGATACTTATTACTGAATAGCCAATACTTTTAAACGTGGTGTTCATATTTCCTAGATTTGATAATACTTTTAAACGTATAGTTTTTAAGTTTCCTGGATTTGTTTTAACGGATTTCCCTTAAAAATATAGTCATGTTTACCTAGTTGTTTTTTAAAACTTTCTCATGATACTAATAATGATATATCCAAATCGGAACGGTACGGAAGGAACCTTTTCACTACATATATATGTATAATAATTACAACTTTAACCTTTTAAATTAATTAAACGACATCTAAAAGGTTTCCTAACGACGTGCTAAGCGTTAGCAAATTACTCTTAATATTATTTTGATTCATCTTTGGCTAGGTTCTTAGAATATCTTTCTTTGACTGGACCCTCACCGTGAGATTATTTTAAACATTCTGAGAGAAATTGCCGAGATGAATACGAACAAAATTGGTCCCGTTGCGATATCACAATGTCAGTTGAATTGAATGTTGTTTACATTATTATGTTATGCCACCAAAGTTGTTCGATTGACTCGGTCTCCAAATTACTGTCTGATAAAGTTATTCTGCTATACGAGTCTAGAACAGAATAGATTGCCAGCCAATATATTATGTAGATAGAGATAGATATATGTTTTATTAAAACCACCAGAACAAAACAGTCATTAACATTAAGTATAAAAAATTTAAGCCTTGTTACAGTTGACTTGATCGCTAGAGGGATCTCTTCCAGGTAACCAATCTAGTAAAAAGTTGTTTTATTTAACCCAGAATCACGTCATTGTACAAATACTTTACATGTTTGTTATTTAAGTACGTCATTACTTATGGTGTAAAACAATACTGAATGGTGATTCCATTAGTTTTATAGGTACGAGTAGGCTTTTAATGTTTCGATTGTAAAAAAATATGGGATAGTTGTGATGGTGAATTTGATGACCTTTTTTCTAATTTTGTAATACATACTTAAAGTCATCATCAGCTACATAATTATGTCACATTCATATACACACACACGTACATATATATACCTATATATATATATTTGGTTTCAACCAATTCCCATTACCAAAAAGGGAAAATAAGTTTAACACTTAGAATAATTTAAGTAGAATATACATATGTATGTTGTATCCTTTTGTCTGTATTTATGTAAACATGATTACATAAATCTAACGAATGACATAATGGAGATAAGATAACGTATATTCACGGTACACAAAACATTGCAAACTTATCGATTTCCCATGTTCTTGTGAAGTTTATGTTACCCTACGTTGATAATTAATTGATTAATTAAGATAAAATCGTATTTAAAATATGACGCTTAAATCTGTGAAGAACTACAATTGATTTAGTTAACTATTTAGCCATATTGATTGATTGTGTTTATTATAACTGAGGGTCGTGGCTTCCCGTTAAAATACCTTCATGGAGGTAGAACATAACTATATGTACCTATACATTTTGATGGGCAATATTTTCGCGGGATTAGTGACACATGTGACCGTTGTTTGGGTAAGATGGCGTCGTTACACAAATATTTGACACAACTGTATTCTTAACAATTAATATATGTACCTATGTTATTAGTCAGCATTAAAAATACTGCCTTACTCAAAACAAACACAATTTAAAATATTTCAAATACTCAATCGATGATTCATTATAATAATTACTATGATTCATTATTGACTTACTCGCGATTCATTAGCAGATGAAAAAAGTATTCATTGTCTCTGAATAAAATTTTCTCACATATATCGTGACCAAGAATAAATTTTTTGTAAGGATTTCTCCGTTATTAAGGCAAAATGCCCGATCAAATAGGCAGTCAGAACAGAAACAAACGCGTATTACGAAACGAGCCGCATGAGTATTTTAGTAATGTATGTAATGTGTAGTAACGGTTGCCTGGAAGAGATTGCTTTTAGCAATAAGGCCGCCACTTGTGGCACAAGATTAATTTATGTAAGTATTTTTTATTAATTTTGTTTTATATGTGTGTGACAATAAAAAATAATCTCTCTATCAATAGTAACTATCGTGGCAACCATTCTTTTTTATATGGTGTGTTTTTTTTCCTAGGATGATGTCATTTTTTTTGGTTTGTATGGTGTAAAATTATATGTTATCAAACAATTCCGAGCCTATTTCATAATATGTATAGGAGTAATAATTAATATGTAAACAAGTTAGTTCCTGTGTGAGTGGCCTTCTCTGATGTCAGAGTTTTTTAACCACCATAGAGGCCTTTGACGTGACTTACCATCCTTAGTACTATGACTAACAGTACTACAATTTATCATGCCATCTGACCCACTGAAATTTTACGTGTATTATAAATACCATAATTATACAATCTTCATATATAAATACAGTATTATGCTGTTTGTTTTCAGCCTGTACTTGCAGGTTAAAATTTACGAGCACTTATAAATTAATTCTGACAGTTTAAGTGCCGCGCTCGTCGCCCCTATCTGGTTCAGGGATTGTTTTACTTATGTTTGTTTCATTTTGGATCTGGAAACTGTTTGATGAGAGCAGGAGAAAAAAACCAAACACAATATTCAGCATACTGTTCCATCACGGCTTGCGTACCAATTTCGTGAGAGTTTGCTATGTTGTACAATAAAAAACAATGGATATCATCGTATAAACTTTATTGTTCTTTAGGTATATAAAAACCGCAAATAAAAGATGGGTAAAGACTAGGTATGATTTCGACCTCTTTGACGATGGCACTATTATGCTAATAGGTATTCTAGGAGAGTCTTCTTTGATGTCAATTTTAAGAAACATACTAGGTGCCTTTATATACTTTTTCGTTTAGTAGTAGCTTGATTAAAACAGGATAGAGCGGATTTATGTACTCTGTAGACCGAACTGCGGCCGGTTATTTTACCTTAACAATCTTATTGGTTTTAATACAAGTTCTTTGTATAAATATCTCAACACAGGTATGATTTAAAAGTAATACCATTCAGTATAATATAATGTGTTGATGCAAAATAAAAGTCAAGGCCAAAACTGCATTTTTAACACGGCAGCTCTGAATAATTTGACTATAACTTGATTAAAACTTTGATTTTATAACTACCGGGCGCACAAAATGGTTCATATTACTTGTTAATAGTTCAACTTGACGCAAAAAAGATGTAGCACTTATTGTTTTTTAATAATAAAGACTGCAGTGTGCTTTATAGCGTATACAAATGAAATTAGGCATGCTCCACAATCTATATAATATAAAACTCAAAAGTGACTGACTGATTGACTGACTGATATAATGATCTATCAACCAACGCACAGCCCAAACCACTGGATAGATTGGGCTGAAATTTGGAATGAAGGTAGATGTTATGACGTAGGCATCCGCTAAGAAAAGATTTTTGGAAATGCCACTTTTAAAGGGGTGAAATAGGGGATGCAAGTTTAACTTCTTAATGCGAGCGAAGCCGCGGGCGTCCACTAGTATACGTATAAAATTCCTAGAGAATATATATTGCAAGCAGTAGAAATGAATAGGTACACATTTAATTTTTGTAAATGTCTAAAATTTAACATGTTCAAATTAGCATCAGCAGTAAAAATCAGAATACAAAAACAGAATACAAATTATGGTTTTATAATCGCCTAAATCGCCTATTTCAATGTCTCTGCCCACACTGCCTGCAATTATTTTGGAATGTGTTTTTAAATCTATACAAAATACGTGTATTCGAAACTTTTTAAACATTGTACGTGTAATTGTCACATGAACTATTATTGTGTTTATTATTATGTTAGCTAGATACAGCTCGCAGTTAAAAAATTAATGTCACCCATCGTTTAGTAAAGCGTGAATAAGTAAGAAACAGGCAGACCAACTACTAAAGTCCATAAATTGGCATGATTATATAATATAATTTTAAGCTTAACGCAGATGAAAGAAAATAATTAATATACTCTGACTGGCCTGTTAGCTTAGTTGGTAGTGCAGGCTCTGCCTTCTAATCTAGGGGTTGCGGGTTCGATTCCCGCGTGACACAGTATTTTAAAAATGTATACCTAGTTACTTGTGTTGAGTCTGGTCGTTTGTATGTATAATAAGTATGTATTTACAAAAGAAAAGTATATAAGTATTATATCCGTTATCTAGTACCCACGACACAAGCGTTTGCTTAGTGTGGGGCTAGATGGCGCTGTGTGCAACGTCCCGAAATATTTCTTATTATTACCTTATTGAGCCATGACCATATTTATTTCTGTGGTATGTCGTATGAACCCAAAAAGAAATAAACATGAAATTTACCACATATTCTTAAAAATTGCTTTTATGACTCATTTTTAATCATATCTAATATTTGAAAGAATAATTAATGACATATTCATCACGACATATAAGGTCAGATCTATTACCAATTTTGAATGGTAATTAAAATTTTAATACTTCTTATGAGCTATAAATATGCAAATTTTATTTGATATCCTTGAATATTTTAAGAATTGCAGTCTCATCCTACATAAGGGCCTCATACATCAATCAAATTCAGACATAACTACATATTTTTTATTACGTTTCATCATTAAATAAATAAATATTCCGGGACATTGCACACAGCGCCATCTAGCCCCACACTAAGCAAACGCTTGTGTCGTGGGTACTAGATAACGGATATAATACTTATATACTTTTCTTTTGTAAATACATACAACATGTAACAATATTTGTCATATTAGTAATATACTGTTGAATAAACGTAGAATTAATGAAATGGTACACTTAAGCAACGCTTTATGTTAATAAACTTTCAAAAATCTTTAATAAAAATTAGTAATTGTTGATGTTTTTTGATGTATTTATCCCGTTTTAACACAGTCCTAATGTAAATAATTAGCAGTTAACTAAATAGCAGTGGTATAAGTAAGCGCATTCAAACAATAAAACAAAAAAAATACCTTGCTTTTCACTAGCACTCGGCAAGAACTTTCAAACCAGGATTGAAAAAGTTAGACGTTAAATAAAATGCGTTTCCGTTGAATTCTTGTAGTAAGGTAATTTAAAAAGACTTGGAAAATATATGTAAGGCATTTCAAGGAAAGAAAAAAATTGTAGATTAATTTAATTTCTATGAATTTTATTTTGTAACGAACAAAAAACTGGCCAATGAGTTAAATAGCTTTGTTAAATGTGTGTTCTGAACAAACTGTAAGTGTATAAATAAGCTTCTTTCGGGTAAAAAAAAAAACAAATATTGTACTCAATAGTCTACTAGAACGACTACTACTATAGAATTAACATTTAACTCAAAAACATTGCATTGGTTAAAATTTATTCGTGAGTTTTTTGAACTCCTATGAATATATTTGTACATCAAAACAACTATATATGTAACCGTTAGATACCTATAATAATTATCTAAAAAATAAATCACTTAAGATGAACAGTATTAACCAGCTTTATAAAAAAAATGACATAGATCCCTAAAACAACAAAAACAGTTAACGGTTAAAATATTCGTAAGAAATATTTAAATTAACCTACAAAAACACGTAAGTACATGTTAACATTTATTTTACCAAAATGTAACTTCGCAGACTTCAAAAATGTAGATGAAAATTAGACGATATCGGTCCTAGAACCTAAAAAAATAATGCATTACGGAAACTGAACAATAAAATTATTTTGGTTTAACGTTTTAATCGACAAAATTTAATCGAATAAATCATTATCAATAATATACTGAACACGTAATCATCATAAAATATTTTAGCATGAAAATATTATGACAATCCGTGTATCTTACTATCTAAGACCTGCAGCGAACCGGATGTCAAATTATACCTATATATTAGGTCATGACTGTATTTCCTTGTATAAGAGTATATAGTACCAAGTCTATAAGACCTATTCCACTGGGTGGTTTTAAAACTTTAGGCGCAAAAGTTCTCCATATTCCTAGAAACTTATTAAACTTCCTAACTTCCTTACTTTAATGTAGAAAACCACTTTAGTAAGTCATATGACTATCAAAAGTATTGTTCATAAATAAAGCCCTGTAGCTCTGCATAAGAAACAGAGACAGGCATAAATTAAATGTACTAAATTCTAAATAATATAAAGTTAAATTTTACTAACATACGTCCCATGATCGTCGTCTATGATAGGTACCTATAACAATAAAACTACGATTTCGTATTTAAAATAACTCTTGCTGAAAAGATGTTACGTAATAAACTCCAACGTTTTGCAGCTCTAGGCAGCTAACATTTCAATGATGTTTGTTTCACGCTTTATATTGTGAGTTCATGAAAAAACACTACACAAGGTATTTGGAAGCATTTTTTTTTCGAATTTCCAAAAAAACTGACAAAGTAATATATCATGTTAGTTACCTAGGGCCGAGTTTTTCAGTAAACATTGTAAGCCTACAAGTACAGATTTACGAGGGCATTGCTCTGCCTGCACCGCATGTGATAACGGAAGCTAGCGCCCTTTACAGAATATAAGAGCGAATGCAACATCATTTAAGCTTGTAGAAATTGACATATCTACAACATGGCCAGGAATTCGGGGTAATTTTTAAACTGTATTTACTTTAAAAAACGTAAGTCTTTTCTTCTTATCGCATGAGAGTGGCCAACTCTGGTGTCTATGGTTTATCAAGCTACCCTAGGGGCCTTTGACATGGCTTTATGACTGCCGTACTTATTAACCTAAATAAGATCGTTTGACAGTGGCCAACTCTAGCATAAGAGTATTGAAATCGCCTTTAGGGCTTTTTAGTAACTAACTTTTCTAACTTATTCGCTGAGTTGTCTACAACTTAAAGCTATACTTAGAAATTGTCCTTATATCTGCTTTGAACGTGTATTTCAAAGATATACTAGTTTTAGTTAACCAAGGGCAGCTTTCTTTATTTTATTTTTTATATTTTGTTTTTATTAAAATTTACTGAATGTAATACTGAATGTAAAATTTGCGAAAAGTCATTTAAAGCATATAATTGGATAGTCACAAATTAAGCTTCTCAGCAAACAGTTGATGATGATGCTTTCCAATGCGATTTCGGCTACGGTGAATTCATTTCCTACGGGAGTTACTGATGCGTCCTCACATGACTAATATACCCTATTTTAGCGGTGAATGCTCTTGGACAATTGCTAAATATGAGGATGCAATTTTCATAATTATAGGTAATGGTCGAAGGCGGTTTAGTTTTGAGATGATTCCTTTTCTCGTCCAGATCATACCTTCGTTTGTTTTCAAACGTATATACGTTATCATACTTACAATATTCGACCTTCACGCTTATTTTTCTTTAATCTATTTAAAACCAGTTTAGTTAAGAGACGCTATTTCTTTTTAGCTTTATGGTGCTAATGTAGCGAACAAAACCAATTTTCATACAAATTTTAAATTAACTTAACTAAGACTAGGAAGGTGAGAAGATGGAGGGACGAAAAAGAGTTGGTAGCTGGGAAGTTGTGGACCCGGACAGCACAGGACAGAGACATGTGGCAACAGTTGGAAGAGGCCTTCCAACACTGGACGATCCCTGAAGACGCGCAAAAATAATAATGCAAACATTCAACATACGAGTACACTAGAATTGATTCTGACATACATCAATTTTATAATCATTAATCTACTTTGTTTTTTGACTTGGAATAATTGTAAAATATGAAATTTGCATTTATTATATCAAAACGGTGACATGTATAAGTATTTAAGTGATTGACTTTTTGTAGAAATCAATTGAAACTTGTAGCTTTAAAAAATTGTGCATGTATAACTTCAAAGGGAAATAAAGGCTATTTTTATTTATTTTATTTAAGACTAGGAAGAGCGTATAATTATATTGCATTGTGTACAGTAAACAAAAGCTTAGAATCAAAAACTCGTAGATTGTACGTATACATAGTTTAGTCAAACAAAAACCGAACAAAAAGCGTTTTCACAAAAACCTCAAAAGGATCCCGTAAGATACCAAGCCTTTTGTTTGGATATCTGTATTTTTATATGATTTACCGCCGCTAGTTTTTGAGTCATACTATTCAACAATTTATAATAAATATATTCTCGGACTGTCCCGTTATAATGTTTCTTTGCAAAAAAAATTTATCCCAATATATAAAACTAAAAGGTGACTGACTGACTGACTAAGTACTTAGTGATCTATCAACGCACAACCCAAACCACTGGATAGATCGGGGTGGAATTTGGCATGCAGGTAGATGCTATGACGTAGGCATTCGCTAAGAAAGAATTTTTGGAAATGCCACTTTTAAAGGGGTGATAATAGTCAATGCCAGTTTCATTTTTTAATGCAAGTGAAGGCGCGAGCACCCACTAGTTTGTATTTAAAAGGTATTCTCAAAGTAAAGTGCGTAAACCTACTTTTAATATGATAACACCCCTGTCATTCCATAATATTAGCCCGCATGGTTCTTATCAGTGATCCACTTCAACAAACTTGTTCCGAATCCATATCAGGCTATGTATTTCATCATCATCGTCATCCTAATCTTCATCAGCCTACTGCTGAGCATAGGCCTCTCTTTTTGTATGCCACTCGTCCTGATTTTAATTTATAAATACTGTGCTTAATATAATGTTGAATATTTAAAAAAAATCTGAGATAAAAATAATTAAATAATTAGCTATTTTTTTCCGGGACATTGCATACAGTGCCATCTAGCCCCACACTAAGCAAACGCTTGTGTCGTGGGAACTAGATAACGGATAAAATACTTATATACTTTTCTTTTGTAAATACATACTTATTACACATACAAACGACCAGACCCAACTCAAGTAATTATAAACTATAAAATTCATAAATACTTGTGTCATGCGGGAATCGGACCCATAACCCCTAGATTAGAAGGCAGAGCCACTACCAACTACATCACAAATAAATATAAAATAAATAAATAATTACAAAAATTAGAACAACTGAACAAAGAAGATAAAATTAAACATAGGTACCTAATATTATGGTAAGTATACTTAAAATACCATAACAAAACACGTTTTTTCAGCAGTTTTTCTTTTATAACGCAAAAACGAATGATCATCACGATTTGGTATGTAGGTAGTATGAGTTCTTTGAAGTGTCATAGGCTACTTTTTATCATAAAATAATGAGAACAAAGCCACCGGCGTCCACTAGTATCATATATGCGTAAAACTACTACTACCACAAAACAAAATGTTAAATACAATTCAGTCCCATTTCTATTATGTAAGTTAATGGATATATAACAAAACATTCCTTAATAGAAATAAAACCTTCGTAAGCTATCCGCAAGCGTAGGCTTTGTCCATAAAGAAGCGTGTCAGGTGAAATTAAAATATTTGATTTCAATTGATTTGAATACTTGTAAATATACTCTCTCCCTTGAGTTATATTTCCTCATGATTGAGGGTCGTGATTCCCCCGCATATTTAGATAGATAGATAGATAGATAGATATACACTTTATTAAAACACCAGCACAATACAGAAATTTACAAAAATAATATTAAAACTTAAGCCTAGTGTCTTAACTGGTGACCTTATCGCTAAAAGCGATCTCTTCCAGGCAACCAATCTGGCAGGGATAAGACGCAAGTATAATGGTTGACGAGGTGTTTTAAATGTATGTGAAATTACATAAATACATAGGTATCATAAAATAAACATACATAAATAGCAAAATAAACTAAACAAAGACTCTGTTTTAAATAACGCGGGAAGGTAGGATTGAAAAGAATGTTGTATACTAGAGAGAGGATGTGAGCATTCCGTCGAAGGCGAATAGGAAGCCACTTGAGCTTATGGCGAAAATGTGAGATGCGATCATACTTGCGTAGACCAAATATGAATCTTACCAATCTGGCAGGGATAAGACGCAAGTATAATGGTAGACGAGGTGTTTTAAATGTATGTGAAATTACATAAATACATAGGTATCATAAAATAAACATACATAAATAGCAAAATAAACTAATACATGCTTCAATACATATGATGATAAGTAATAAATAATTATATGTCAAATAATGATAACTACAATAGCATATACTTACTTCCTTTCTATTCAACTTGAGAGGATAAACACAGTTTTAAAACTTTGTTTTTGAATAAATCTAAAGATGGCGCTTTCCTCACGTCTAACGGTAAAGCGTTCCACAATTGCACAGCTTGTATAGCAAAAGAACTGCCGTATGACACTTTGTTGTGCTTCAGAGTGGCAAGAGTAAGGTTATATGACGATCGAAGGTGAAGCGAGTGACAGTCATGTGCGTAACAAAGACTCTGTTTTAAATAACGCGGGAAGGTAGGATTGAAAAGAATGTTGTATACTAGAGAGAGGATGTGAGCATTCCGTCGAAGGCGAATAGGAAGCCACTTGAGTTTATGGCGAAAATGTGAGATGCGATCATACTTGCGTAGACCAAATATGAATCTTATACGGAAGTTCTGGAGCCGCTCAAGTTTATTTAGTTGATCTTCACGAAGATCAAGATAGCAGGCGTCAGCATAATCAAGACTGGGAAGAAGGAGAGACTGTGCGAGTGAAACTTTAGTGGCAGTGGGTAGAAAATTACGGAGACGCCTCAGTGAAGCACCAGAGGCAAACATCTTATTGCTGACATAAACTAAATGAGCATCCCAGCTAAGAGTGCGATCAATCACTAAACCAAGGTTCTTTACTGATTCACTGTACGGTACTGTAACACCATCAAACACAACCTGTGGTAAAGTAAACCAGTCAACTCTGGATATCATCCACGAACTACCAATTATTATGGCTTGAGTTTTCGATGGATTCACCCTGAGACCATACGACGTACTCCACTCGGTTATTCGACATAGGTCTGAGTTAATGACATTAATAGCAGAGCCTAGGTCATTTAAAGAAGCTTGCGCGTAAATTTGGAGATCATCTGCATATAGGTGGTAAGAAGAAGATAAAGAAAAAGATATTGAATTAATAAATAGTGCAAAAAGGAGAGGAGATAAAACACCACCCTGAGGTACACCAGCTGATGTGTTACACCATGAAGAAAAAATATCTTCAAGGCGAACCCGCTGCCGACGCCCAAACAGGTAAGTGTGAAACCAATCAACCACCGATGGAGATATGTTAAGTGTACGAAGTAACGCAAGCAAGATATCAAAGTCGACGCAATTAAAAGCATTACTGAAATCTAGCAGAGCTAGAACAGTAAGCTTGCCGTCGTCGATACCCTTACGTATGTCATCGGTGATTCTAACCAGCGCAGATACAGTACTATGCCCAGGACGGAAACCGGATTGGAAAAGATTGAGCAAATCATGTCGATTCAGGAAACTGGAGATAATATACACATACTTAATTAATTTTGTTAGGGGAGTTCTCTTCGGCAGATACATCGTGGCCCAGGTCCTTCCACGGAAGACGTGTCCTCGGTGTTATGGTCCTTAAACATGTCAATTTCCTCCCGATGTTTTCCTTCACCGTTAAGCGATTCCACACATAACAATTGGTGTAGGGCCGGATACGAACCAGGGTGCGTCAGGATGAAAAGCAGACGCAGAAACCACTGAGCCTCACTCGCTTACGTGTACGTATACATATCAGATTAAAAACGTAAATATTACTATGTACCTACCTATTACGCTGGCAATGATGTGGGTCGGTGCACTTATCGCCCTTCCTCAATGACTTCACACGTCTATTTGGGTACAAAAAAGTGAGCTGGTATGGCCCGTGGTAAGCAATTATATATATTTATACATATATTTATAAAATTTTCATTGAAACCACTTGTTGAAACATGGACTGCCGTACCACAAAAAATATTATGAAAATCAATCAGTAATCTGTGGAAAACCCACGCACACTCATACAAAAGAGAACCCCTTCTTTGCTTAAACTCAGCTAAATGTAATAAGTGGGTACGATTTTTTGGTATTTGTGTCATTTATTGCGCAGTGCACTTAATTTTACTAGCTTCACGTAATTTCATACTTAACATATTTAAGCACTTGCTTCACGTATTTTCACGTATTTAATGTTACCTTTAGGCGTTGTCCATAGGTAGGAACCTATGGACAACGCCTAAAGGTAACATTAGACCGAACAACACGATACTTAGCACAAAGTTACTTAATTCTCTTCAGAAAAGTTGCCTTGTTCCCAACAAGTAAGTAATGAAATGTAGACATATGTACATACTACTACTCGTATATTGTTACCGAGTTTCTAAGTCAGATCATAGAAAACTAAGTTAAAGCCAGCGCTGATCGCAGACACTTGACACCTTCCCAGATTAACGTGAAGGGGTTAATTTTGATCCTTAGATATAAAGGTACAAACATAGAAGCGAATGTGGTTTGTTGGAATAACGTCCGTTGTTTGAACTGGCAAACCCTGGTTCAAAACCATGTTCTATTTTTCAAGTAATGTAAGTAAAGTTAGCCTAGCTATGCAACGGGGCAATGCAGCCAGCATTTTGTGTACGCTGCCCTTTGATAAAGTAGATTAGTTAAGTGGTATATTTTTACTTATTTCTAGAAGTTATAACCTATAATGATCTTTGTCAGTATAATTGTATTCTAAACGAAAACAATCATATTCTAGATTTAATTTTCAGTACAGGGAGCAGTAGAATAAAAATAACAGAAAACCATAATCCACTGTCAAAATTAGATGCAGAGCATCATCCAGCATTAGATGTCATCTTTGATACTGGTGCAAAACCTCTGAAAAGAAAATCAGCCATGGTCTATAAATATTTTAAATCAGATTATATAAAAATCAATCAAATTTTATCAGAAATTGACTGGACTGTTAAATTAGAGAATCATAGTGTAGATAATATGGTAGATATTCTTTATGACACACTGATACCAATACTCAATGAGCATACTCCTCTACAAAGAACAAAGAATGAGCGATATCCTGAATGGTTTTCTGTCCCGTTGATCAAATGTTTTAAGGAAAAAGCTAAATATCATTCAAAATTTAAGATTTATGGTAATTTGCAGGATCAGCTAGCTTTTATCGACGCGCGTAAGAGATGTGACAAATTATTAAATGAATGTTTTAAGTCTTTTAAAGTAATGCATCTTTAAATCTAAAAAAAAACCCTAAATACATTTGGCGATATGTTAGAAACCTAAAAGGAAACAATTCCACACTACCAAATCACACGATTCTTTCAGAAAACTCGGGAACTGGAAGACAAAATATTTGCAATCTATTTTCCGAATATTTCAATTCTGTCTACGAGCTTTCAGCGCCTAAAGGGATAAATCACAGTTCAGATGGATCTTCTATTAACCTAAGACACGATCATAATACTTTAGGAGTAGTTTCACCGATATGGAGGTTTTGAAATCGCTAGCGTCATTAAATAGAAATAAAGGAGCTGGTCCAGACAACTTACCATCAGTCGTATTAAATGAGTGTGCAGCTCAGTTGGCTAAACCATTAACAATAATATTTAATCTGTCTCTTAAAACCGGTGTATTCCCAGCTAAATGGAAGATGGCAAATATAACGCCTATACATAAAAAGGGTGACATAGCTCGTATAGACAATTACAGGCCTGTATCTATCCTTTCTGGCGTAGGGAAGCTATTAGAGTCATTGGTGGTAAAAAAAGTATATTGGCATATTTCTCAAATGTTAAATTCAGATCAGCATGGGTTTAGACCCAAGAAGTTAACATGCACTAATCTGATGAGTTTCGTCAACGATATTTTTAAAATCCTAGATATTGGTGGTGAAGTGCACGCAATTTATACAGATTTTAGCAAGGCATTCGATCGGGTACACCACGGATTGCTAATAGATAAACTTCAGGGGCTAGGCATTCATGGATCGCTTCTTCGTTGGTTTGAGTCTTATTTGATGAATAGGTCTCAACTTGTTGTTGTGAAAGGATTCAGATCAAATGCGAAAAATATCCCATCTGGAGTTCCACAGGGGTCACATCTGGGTCCTCTTCTTTTTTTAGTCTTCATAAATGATCTACCTGATGTAGTAAGATCTTCGGTTAAACTATTTGCCGATGATCTTAAACTATACAGGCGCATAGATACAGCTGCAGATGTGGCGGACCTTCAAGAGGACATTAATAAGATTAGTCAGTGGTGTGCCCAAAATAAAATGGAGTTAAATGAATCCAAGTGTTTCTGCATAAAATTTTCTAGAAAACGCCATTCATTTCCAGCCAGTTATTCTATAAATGGAGTAACATTGAAAGAAGTATCATCAATTAGAGATTTAGGGGTTATAATGGATTCGCGCTTAGATTTCAAAGAACATATTACCGCTATATCCAATAAGGCCAGAAAATTCTGTGGCTTCGTATCAAGACAAGGAAAGGTGTTCCGAAACAGAGATCTGTCTATAACTTTATTTAATAGCCTAGTGCGGAGTATACTCGAGTACTGCTCAGTGGTTTGGAATCCAGGTTATAAGAATCATTCAGAGAGTTGAGAAAAAGTACAAAAATGTTTTTTATACCATTTATCATACATGGAAAATAAGTGTAAGGTTTTAAGATCATATGAATCAAGAATTAGCCATTACAACTGTAAAACACTCCACGCCCGTCGCGAAATTGCTGATTTATTAATGCTGTTTAAAATACTAAATGGATACATAGACTGTCCTGAAATCTTATCTAAAATTAACATCAGAGTACCCATGCCTCATGCTAGACTGTGTTGGAAAAACTGTTTTGTCCCTGAAAATTGTCGCACTAATATGTTAGCATTCTCTCCGCTAGTACGCTTGTGTAAATTGTATGATAACATAAACATCGGATTAAATTTTGATATATTTTTAAATAACTCATTGCCCTTTGTGAAATCACAATTGTTAAAATTAGTAATGTGATCGGTTTTAATTAATAACTATCTTTTGCAATCAATATTGTTTATAAACTATCGGAAGGTATTTTTAAAACATAGAAATTAAAATAGCTAGGTTCACTGTATAGGAAATATACGTATTGTAATTTTTGGTATCAATTAAGAATTGTATAATTGTAGCCTGTATATTTCTGTTTGTGAACTAATAAAAAAAAATAAAAAATCATGTTTGTGTTATTTGAAGTGTATTTCTTATGTAATTATTAAAATATTAGCAAACATCAACATTTTAGACAAGGAATCTCAATAAAATATATGTGAATTAGTATTTTCGAAGCAGATATAACGCTTTCGTCTTATCGCTTAGTAAAAAATATTCAAAATCTAGTTGTGGTAAGAGCTGAGTTCCCATCAACACGATAAAATCTATTAAAAAAAGTTCCCTAGTGCCTGAGTGATGAAATAAATTACTTGTAGAGTTATAGTTGTAGATTAAAAAGGTGAAACTGCTTTCAAACAAATTAGTAAGGCTTCACCGTGTTTCATAAATCTTTATAAAGGTCAAGTAAAAAAATAGAGGACAAACAAAAAGTAGTTTTTCTTCCCTTGTTTTTATGTTTTATTATTGTAAATAGGGGACAAACCGACGACAACGACATCTTGATTTAAAATAAAAGCATAATAAAGTAAATTAATAATTGTTAAGCGTATAAAACCTTTGAGGTTTCCATTTCTAATTTTGATAAACTATATTATGATAAGTGATCTAATCTGTCTACTGCCAATTCACGGTCTTCAGGGCCATTATAATGAGTTTAGTTTTGAAGAATATGCATGAATTCTTAATGAACTTAAATTATAATTATTCATTTTATTGATATTATATTAATTTCATTCGTTTACAAGCTGTTCTTGTACTCAGAGACGTAAACATTATTCAAATCTATTCGTTGTGAAGAGTTTGAACAATTTTGTACGATTTTCACGAGAATCCAACTAATTGCTATATCCTTTTAATCATCATAAGTATTCCTAAAATTTAAACCTTCATTACTTTGTAGAAGTGCATTGACTCCTATTAGACTGGTTTTGATAAACCTAAGAAGTCTAGTTAAATTATGCACCCAAACCACGTATTTTATAACCACAGGACCTTTTGCGATTACTTTTGTTTAATTTTATTAAATCTGTTTTTTTCAGCGTATAAGTTGTTTTCTAGTAAAAATAAAAAAAAATACTAGAGGTTAGGTTCGTTTTAAAAAATATTCAGGGGTTAGGATATGTAATGGTTAAAGCAATAAAACTGCTTAAAGTATAATTAACTTTTGCGTCCTTACAGAATCACAAATTTTACTGGTAGTTTTTTTTCAAGTGATTATTTTCAGAAAGATATCCTTTAAGTGGGCTACAGCTATTTTATAGAGGCTTTTACTTTTATTACAATCAATAAAATTAAAGTAGGTATTTCTATGCAATATATCAAATTCTTGTAAATTAGGTAAATCGGAAGCAATATACAATTGTTACGAACGCTGCTAAGCGAAACAACTATAACTAGTGTATCTACAAATATAACGAGTGAAATTAAAAATCTATCTTCTATTGTAATAGAAAATTAAATTCACAATCAATTAACAATCAATTATAAAACTTCTTTAACAAAATTATACAAAATACTTGAAACGTGGAAGAAAAAGTTAGTCATAACAATTTATTACTTCAAACAAACTGGAACTTTACTGAACCTAAGTTGATTAATAAATTAATCTAAAAAGGTATGAAAGAAAACAATTTCCACTAAGGGGAACTGACTTTAGTAAACCATGATTATGTCTTGTTGAGTTTGAGAGTGGCCCACACTAGTGTCAATCAAATCGCCCCCAGAGCTTTTGACAAGGCTGAATGATTTCAGTAAGATAACAAATTGTCTAATGAGACCTACAATTTGACGTGTCATCCAACACACGGTGGCGTTTAAAAGGAATGCCACTTTATGGTCACCCATTTAAAGTCTGGCCGCGATAATTGTTGCTTAGCTTCCGTAAAAGCATATGACCACCGCGGTTCGGAAAAGAAACATCACAACTCTCAAAATTATTATGTACCAATGTCATTAAAAAATATTTTTAATTTTTCAAAACCCGCCTTCGTTAGGGATGTTTTAATTGTTAATTTTTTTTGACATATTGTATTGGATATGACGTAAAATTTCTTTAATACATGTATAAACTGCCAAATTAATCATTACAATGCTCTCAATCTCAATTTATCGCACAAAACTTATTTTTGTACACCTTAAACGTCACCATAGATTTATACGTGACTCATAAATTAAGAAGTATAAACAGTCTTCTTGCCTAAAAGCAAGACTCTTACTTTGTGAGTTTCGGCAAGCGATTAATTTATCATTTGTAATTGCCAATCAGCCAATAAACATTCTGAATCGGCTGGTTCGATGCTAACTAACCAAGTTTGATTGGAAAGGGACTAATAAAGACGGAATGAAGGAAGGCAGACCTTTGATGTAATTGGAAAAAAGATTGTTTAAGAAAATGAAGGACAATGCCCTTTGTTATTTCCTATTGGATAAATGCCGATAAAACGAAAAATAACTTAAAAAAAATATTAACAAGTCTTGAACATATGTAATATTAAATAGCGTAATGGGAACCTTTGCGCCGGGAGCGATCCGGAGTAGGCTCTTCGATTAATTTTTGTTTTTATTATTTTGCTTCATATTTTATTTAAGGTATATTGTATACTTTAAAAAATATATACTAGTGGACGCTCGCGGCTTCGCTCGCATTATTTTGAGATAAAAAGGTTTAAAATGAACATAACTTTTTTATTTACGAACCGATTTAAATGAAATAAACACTAAATGTTAAGTTAAAAATGCACCAACATGTTAGTGAAAACCGTAGAAAAATCGGTTAAGCCGCGTTGAGTCTAAAACGAACAAACATACCAACAGACCAACAGTTTTTTTTAATATGATTTTTGTATTCTATTGCATCAATAAGGACTCCTCAACTATTTTTTTTTCAATTATCTTCAATGTACAGACACCGACCGTTTACAGCTTCATTAAATGTATAGATTTTAATAATGAGTATGTATGTTTAATATTAAAAGATTCGTTGTGCTGATTTCATGACATTTTGATTGACACCCTTATGCGATTTTTTTAAAGAATAGAATGTTCAATTGTTTTATTGGCCATAATAATAAAAAATAATCGTCAGCCAAGTAACCATAAGTTTGACTTAATAATATTATCATGAAAGTGCCTCCGGTTTCTGAAAGTTTTGCAATTGCTATACAAGGCATACTTTAATATCCTATTTTATTGCAAGTGACAAGAACCTACCACTATATACTACATATCACTAACAGGTTCACCTTATTCTCATCTGTAGCGTGTAATTGGTCGTAAGTGAGCGTGATAAGTTGTAATTAAGTAATTTCCTGCTTATTGTGCAGTCACTCTTTGAAGTAAAACGTTGATTACTAAATTGCTTGGCAATTAACATCTCATTATTTATATGTTCTTTCACAGAAGGAAAGGAGTCTCCTCCTTGTAGTGTATTTTCCCATTACTGAGGGTCTTGACTCTCCCCGCATCCTGAGTTATGTTTAAACTTATATGACGGCTATATTTAAATACATAATGTGATAAAGACATCGATATACATTATTAATACTTTAATTTCCATGTATATTATGGGTAACGTCGTTTCTAGATTGATTTATGATGCTTCTATAAGGTTGAATATCTGAAACAGATAAAATATTATGACTACCTAAAATAAAACTACTTTAATGAAACTATTGAAAGACTTTCTGAATGAATAATACTACTACGACATAAAAGACTATTAAGAAGACAATCCTAGCTATAATTAGATATAAGTAAAAGTTATGGAATATTTTTAAATAATATTTACTTGTTAATAATACCTAACTTTAATTCAATGTAAATTTATTTTTAAGAGTCACAGATCTCAAAAGTTTATACCTAATATTAAATTTACCTAATAATAGCTAGTGATTAAGTTTGCTTGCTAATTAATTTATGAAGCTACACTCTATGTACAGGGTACATGTAGTAACTATAAACTAGATTAAGTTAATGATTTGCTAAATAAATGAATAGTTAATACTTCCATACAAAGACATATTAAGTAAATTGACATAAGTGTGTATAATATTAGACATGTTGGTATTATGAATAAATGAATTAATTCCTTTTTCCATACAAATCTATATGTTTGTATTCCGACCTAACAAACGCTAGGCGAACAACATACTTTCTTTTACAGGTACTGGTACTTATATGAAAAACCCATAATAAGATAAAAAGCACTCTCTCTTATGTAATTTGCGCAAATGTTGACATAAAACTCCAATATCTCTCTGATCCGTTATATTTATTGGTTTCATAACCATAATTTTATTTGAGTACTAGTGAATGTTCGTGTAGATCAATTTTTTAAACTAATTATGTCGTAATAAAACCGGGAAAGAGTTCTAAGAGTAAAACAAAATGATAACTAATAGGTACATACATTTTAAAACTATTCTCTTTTGAGTCGTATTTCCTCAGGACTGAGGATCTTGACTCCCCCGCAGAATAAATTCGTTAGGGGGTTCTCTGAGTCAGATACATCGTGGTGGGTGCCCAGGTCCTTCCACGGAAGACAAAATAAAATGTCCTCGGATATTGTAGTCCTCAAACCTGTCGGTATCCTTACAATGTTTTCCTTCGCCGTTAAGCGAGTGTAAATCCACACATAACTTGAAAATACAAGTCACTGGTGTAGGACCGGATTCAACCAGGGTGTTTCTGGATAAAAAGGAGACACTGGAACCGCTGAGCCACACTCGCTTAAAACTAAATATCTATATCTAGCAAGCATTAACATATTTCCTCTCCATCCTACGGTTGCCTGGAAGAGATCGCTTTTAGCGATAAGGCCGCCATTTGTGGCATAAGTATTAAACTTTCTCTTGTTTGTGTTGTGTTTTATTTTATTTGTGTGTCCAATAAAGCGTTTATTTAATCTAATCAAGCAAAGAATTAAAGAAACAGTGTCAACAATAGCTAGTGATGAATCACTTAGTTGTATGCATTCAGTTTAACGCCTACCTACGTATAGTTAGTTCAATTTCTCAGCAATTGTGGCTATTTCAGTAGAACTTGTCTTGTTGTCAAGAGAAACAACAGTTGTCAGCCCTCTGGGACATATAGCCCGTTCATTTTCAAGTATCTATTATGTATATACATAGATATCACAGTATTCGTGTGGAAGCCACCATTTTGTTCAAAACAGGAAGAAACTGAACTGGATATTTGATCTACTGATGCGATAGAAGGAGCTCTGGTTCTGGACACTGTTGTAATTATTGTGTAAGGTTGAGACAGAATTATTTTCTTAACTTGGAAATTTTCTTTTATTTTATTTCAACACTTCAGAATACAAAAAATTAAATGCATTTTCGAAAATTGCATAAAATTCCTGTGATATAGATATATATAAATGAACGTAATTCTATTTTAGTATAGGTCAAGCTAAGACGCTGAGATGTTCAACTTAAATCTGTAAACACATAAAACACGATGTGGCTTTTGTTTTCCCTAACCCAATCTGTGTAGACCATAAAAATGTAGGTTAAGCCTCTTTTGCCGTTTGTATCAATTTTCTACTTCGCCTGCTTTGTACTTTTTATTCGTTGGATTTGCTGTGAAATCTGGTATACAAAATGTTTGATTCAGTTTTCATATAAAGCAATCCATGCATACGCTATTTTTTCTGCGATTTGCCCAAACTGGTTAATTAAAAAAAAAAAAAAAAACATTTATTGGGACACGAAACAAGAGATCTAGAATGCAAGATATAAACAAGTAGGTACACACGTTTCATGTCACAATCCGGCCCCAACTCAGCATGTGCTGGATGCAAGCATCCAACGCTGCTCTTCCGTTGGAACCGGCAGGTGACGTCACGAACGTGACGAAAAGTATATATAATAAAGAGTGATTTGAACACAATAAAAATGTACAACATGTAGCAAACTTAGACAAACAAATAAACCATAGTACAAACATATAACACATAACAGACGGCGTAAAATATACATTAAATAATAGAACAACAAATAAAATGAAAGTATGGAGGTACATTAAAAATATAACATTAACAATAAATAAATTAAACGGCACTAGTGTCGTTCTTAAGCGGCGCTTGCATCTTTTGATGGTCAAAAATAAATGTCTTTAACTTTAACTTAAATCTACATATACTTTGCGAGTTCCGAATCGGCGGAGGGATGTTATTCCAACATCTGGTTGCCGCACAGCGGAAGCTACCCCTGAACGCCGCCGCCGCCGCTTTTTGTGATCACTAAGTATATAATTGTCTTTCCTTTTAGTTTACAAGTATTGTTTTCAATATAAACTAAAGATCAGATTAAGTAATATAATAATATACACATAAGAAAGGGTCGAGATTTTTTAAAGTAGACTTATTTTTCTTCTCGAATGAGAGTGGCCAATTCTGGTGTCGAGAGTTTATCAAGCCGCCCTAAAGGCATCTGACATGGCTTAACGACTGCCATACTAGACTAGACAAACAGATGGAACCTGCAATTTAACGTGTCATCGATCCATGCAAGCGCCCAAAATGGAATGCCGAAACAAAAGTAAAGTCGACTAAAAATGAATAATACCCTGACTGATAAAGACCGACGTTTATTCTTCTCGGTTGCTCGTGTATTGGAGAACGAGTATTAATTTAACGGTGTTTATTCACGCTCTCTAGCTCTCAGAGCAATATTTCGAATATTAACGGATAAAGACAAGATTAGCTCGAAAATGGAACAACGATATTGAAGCATTAATATTAAACAGCTGTATTTACATGGATGTCTTTATAATAATTCTACATAAAAGAGATTCTCTCTGTGTGTCGTATTTCCTCGCGACTGAGGGTCGTGACTCCCCCGCACAATTATTTTTGTTTGGGGAGTTCTCTGAGGCCGATACATCGCGGTGGGAGCCCAGGTCCTTCCACGGAAGACACATGTCCTCGGATATTGTTGTCCTTAAACATGTCGGTTTCCTCACGATGTTTTCCTTCACCGTTAAACGACTGCAAATCCACACATAACTTGAAAATACAAGTCATTGGTGTAGGGCCGGATTCAAACCAGGGTGCGTCTGGATGAAAAGCAGACACTGATACCGCTAAGCCACACTCGCTATAGGAGAGCTCTTGTGGGCAGAAACGTTTATGTTGGTGGCAAAATCTCTTGACTGGTAAGACCGATTATGTAGTAAAATATTATTTTTAAATGTTGTTTCCATATACGGTATATTTTTTAAATGTTGTGTAAAAAGCAATCGGTTGAGACAAGCAATAGCAATTACTAATTAGCAATACTAAAAACATAATTTAATAACTATTTACTTATTTTATTAAGTTGCAGTTCTAAACTCCTAATAAGTTTATTTTCATTTTCTTGGAAGATAATGAAATTCTTGTATGTCAAGTCAAAGACATAAGCCAAAAAGTATCCAACCTCTTGGCAACAAATTTTAATTTAACGCATAGCTTACCCGAAATAGGCTGAACAATTTTCATCACGAGAGTGTATGTCGTTTAATTTCCTCGCATTTTGTGTCACAATTAGTTATTTAATGAGTGATATTAGTCACTAGTAAAATGAAGGAACATCACTTAATGGCAATGACATAATATCGTATAGATTCGTCTTAAATCAAACCTAAAAATAGAAAAAATACTCAGTACTTGTTCAAAGTCTGCTTGCAAAGAATATTGCACTATTTTAGCCACATAGCTTACTGAGATGCAGATAATCTGGAGCGCCTTATAGTGACCGGGGAAGTAGAAAGAAAAATACCGAAAGCCTGGTGTCCCATGGGGTGGTCTAACCACGTAACTAAAGTGCTGGATACCAATAAGTGTTGCCAAGCATAAAACGCAACAAATGGCGACAACTAGTCCACAAGATCAAAAGGATTCACGATCTGCAGCAGTGAGGGTATAATTACTTGTGTTGAGTCTGGTCGTTTATATGTATAATAAGTATGTATTTACAAAAAAAAAGTATTTAAGTATTATATCCGTTATCTAGTACCCACGACACAAGTATTTGCTTAGTGCGGGGCTAGATGGCGCTGTGTGCAATGAAATATTTATTTATTTATTTATACAACTAAGAAGAGAGGGAGAGAGAGGGGGAGAGAGAGATATATCTCAAATAATTCTATAACTGCGACTTATTTGAATATGTGCTTCTGTTTTTTTATACTTGCAACAGTTGCTTAAAAGAGTTCAATAACGTATTTTTTAAATATAATAAATTTCAATATATATTTCAGTATTCATATATAATACCCATTTAGAATTAGTTCAATAACGTATTTTTTAAAATGACTTTAAACGTGATAGCCTTTTTTTGGATGGTTGACTTTTTTTTTCAATTTCACAAAAAACACCGGTTTGTGTGCGCCGGTACATCAGTCGATGTTGCTGTCCCTGATGAAGCAGTGGAGCGACCCGAGGACACGAAAGTTATAATATTAAAATATATACTATATATTCATAACCTATATCTACAATAAAACGCGTCAACCGACAGCGCCTAAATTTAAAAAAAAAGTCAACCATCCAAAAAAAGGCTATCACGTTTAAAGTCATTTTAAAAAATACGTTATTGAACTAATTCTAAATGGGCACACAAAAAACACCGGTTTGTGTGCGCCGGTACATCAGTCGATGTTGCTGTCCCTGATGAAGCAGTGGAGCGACCCGAGGACGAAGCGGCCGGGAGTATAGTATATACTTTAGCAAACGCTTAACCGTTACTATTTGATACATTTTATCACTAGAGATAGTTTGTTACTCTCAAATATTTTGAAGACAAAGTTGATCTGAAGATAAAAACGCAGTCTTTTACATAGTGGTATCTGAATTAGGTTATCTATGCTCAAGGCATTAATTAAGGCTGAGTATAAATCATGCCGAGAATAAACCAAGGTTCCTCATGCTTGATAAGAGAAATTAATGTAATTAGTGTACCTGTTCTCTTGTTAATTTGAAACTTTAACGTACGTTTTTGGCATAATGTTTAGTATATCATTGGTACAACAATGTTTATATTACGTGGTTAGAAAACAATTTCAACATTTAGAAAATAAGTTAAGTAGGTCGTTCATGTTACAAACTTTTCCGTTGAGATCTCTTCAAAGAGGCTGATCAAGAGTAGAGCTTTATGTAGAGTAATTTGACGTGTTTATCTTAATACTGGATGTATAGCTGCCTCTGTTTTATAAATGTAGAAAACTACATAAAGCTCAAGTAAAGCACAAGTTTTTAAAATTTGCAGTAACGTTTTTCATTTATTTGAATGACACGCCAAGTCTTTTTTATCTATTACGTTTCTCAATACGAAAAATATCCTATCAATAATTCGAAAACGTTATTGTTTGATGCAAGATTGCATTATGGCTTTTAAAACTTGTCAATTGAAGCAAAATTAGTGTCATACTGTTAAAAAATCCTTTATCTACACTAATGTTGTAACATTCTACCTATGTTTCCAATACTTGACTCATAATTACTACTGTTATAGCACAGACAACAAAACACTCAATTTAAGCAATTTCACATGATGTTATAATATCCACATCGATATCGTAATAGCTCATTATAACATCGAAAAAGCGTGACCAACCTGATTGCAGGGCCAATCAGGTTGGTCGCGCTGCACTCTCGTTGGTTAGATTTTAATGGCGGCAAAATCACTGTGACAATACACGTACGCGTGAATTTAATTTAATTATATTATCATAAACTACTATTAAATTTAACATAAAATTCGTTCATTTTCATGTGTCTTACGTTTTATACCTTAACATATGAGTCCTCATAACGACCATTATTCCCAAAGGCACGCGAGATCGACATTTCGCCAAAAGTCTTATTAATAAACTCAAACAGATGTTCCGTTATTGACGTTCAAGAAGGCGTAAATTTGGCGCCTCTTCGTTACTCAGCGGATTTCTTTGAAATATTATGACACACCTTTCATTAGAGAATTTAATATAAAATACTGTGCTTTTGGTAAAGGTTCATTTTTGCTTGCTCTACTGTGATAATGATTTGATTTTGAGCGAAGGACATTAAAATTGTATCCACTTTATACATAACATATCTTCTATCAGACAATGCTTTTAATTCATAACGAGTTTTGACATACATACGATTTTTGTGTGCTTCCGTGGGTTGGATGGCACATTACATTTTAGGTCCCGGCTGTTTGTCTAATTCGGCAGTCGTAAAGCCAAATAAATTAACAATATCAAAAGGACTTAAACTGTAAATATATGTATAAGTGGGCGGCCTTTTCACCATATGATCTCTTCCAGGCTTTTGTGTGGCGAAAAGAGGAAAAATAGCTGATTAACATTATAAAACTCGGGAATGCGGATCCCAATTTGATTGTGTCCTTCTTCGGATGAATGTTAAGCAGATGCAAATTGGGTCACAGAATCTTCGCTTTTTCCCATCAAGATATTATAAAAGTAAAATACAAAATCTTTGCAGTGCTAGATTACTTTAGCATATTTTTCTTTTTGGCGGCATTTGACTCTGTCTATTTACATTAATATAGAGAGTTTCTGGTAACTTCTGGAAGATATTTTTAAGGCAGCATAGTACCTGCAGAACTGCATTTACATTATTAACAATGTTTTGTTCTTGGATATTTGGTATTTTATGTAAAACATTTTCCCCGTAGGTTTCAATATTTTTTTTATTATTAATATTTTTGGTGATTTATTATATCGTTGTACTTATGTACTCCATTTTATCATGAGTTGAAATCAACAGAACAGCCAAATATAATATAATATAATAATAAAACCATAATTTTTGACTGAAAATAAACAGCAAATTTTAGTACATATTTCAATGTTTATTCCAAAATTTGTTATATTCAAACCCAATATTGGTCCCGACTCTAAAAATAAATCAGCATTATATACCAATACAAACACTGTCGGTCAGTGTTTACATCCTCATCCAAGTACGCTAGAACCTACTCAAGAACGTTTGGTACTGACACAATAGTCATTTACGAAGATAAATCATACAGAGACATCTAACTAACTTGATTAATCACACAAATATTACTATTGAACTTATATAAATAAACATGTTTACCGAAATGCAACATGGCTAATTATATGATCAATTTTAATCCTAAATAAATTAAATTAATGCAGATAGCACCGTGGGTTGACATTGTTCTTCTATAAAATCCATTATTTCTTCTCGGTGGTCCAAAAAGCTTCCATTTCTATCACGTATCCATACCGATGAACCAATCAGCACAGGAATGAGTCACGTGATATTTCTCACTGACCTACCATGAGTATTGATTTTGTTGTATGTTAAGCAGATACTTTCCCCTCTTAGGCGTTTATTGGATACAACAACGTTAGTAATATATTACGTTGCCACTCGCAGATGGCCAAAACAATGGTCCTAAACAATCTGAGCTTGAGCAAATAATTTCTGGACTTCCATTAACATTTCATTATTGTAGTCGCAACATCTTTGTTGCCTGTGAAAGAAACACCAAAAACAATCATTGTTAATGTTACGCAATCTTAGGAATGAGGTCAATGTGTTTATGTATCTTTTATGTAATTTTCTGGTAGTCAATAAAAAAATATTATTTTGTATATGACTCGTACATCTAGACGATTTTTTTGATTAGAAAATTTCTTGCCTCAACCGATGACGTTGTTTATTTTAGTAGGTTTGCACAGAACCTAAAACTACAGGACAGTTTTTAGAAAACCTGATATTATTCTTACGACTTCTTTCATTTGTACAAAAAAAAATCATTTAATACATTATTAAGTCAAAGTAAAATATTTTTAATCATCAACAAATGTCATTGTATGTAAGCATATGAATTATATCACTTCCTCTTTCCTATTTCTTTTATCCTGAGTAATTAATGTTCCCATACACAATTACAAAACTTCGGTCTTCTCTCTTCAAAAGGCTTCATCCGTATAGACTCATTTGGCTTTCTTTAGCCTTGCATGGGACACAAAACACATTGAAAGGCATTTAAGAGGACAAAATCTGGTCCAGTTAAGATGTGGCTTTGAGTGATGAATTGGATACACCTTAATAACAAATAAACAGTAATAAATTGATATCGTATAGTGGACGACGGTGACAAGAAGATCGAAGACATGACAGTTTTCTACTTGTACATGTTCGAGAAAGTTTCTCAAACATGTACAAGTTCCATAATACTCGTTTATAGTAAGACTAATTTAATTCAATAGTAAAACTATTAATTTCAATAAATATTTCGGTATTCAAATATAATAGCCATTTAGAATTAGCATAGTTCTATCTATGTAACTGAATTAAAGCTTGAGTTCAGGTTCTTATTGCTATTCAGTACGCTAATCGTTTTACATTGTTACGTAGTGGCTGCGTTTGCTGGTGTTTAAAGGAAAATCATATTGTTTAACAGAAAAGTATTTTTCATAAGCAATCCTTATTTTTAAGCGTTTTTATAATCATTTTCATACACTAGATTTTACTTTTCTTTAGTTTATTTAGTTGGTTGGTAAGGATGTTATTACCAATTAGGAAATTTTTAAAAAATCTAACTCTCAAGAATAATACATAATCATACAACCAAGCCTGGCGGGCTAAACTTACTTTGGCGAGCCACTTTCTGTAAATTTGACACCACTTACCTTACTGTCTTACCTCGTTTGAAAATTAGTTTCATAGTTATACAGACATGCTCAATCGCTTAACTTTAGACCACAGACTTTCTTCTGTGGTAATTGTTTCAGACAAGCTGTATAAATATAAATTTTACCATCAATACACCGACATAAATTATAACGAGTAGAAATATTGTCCTTCCTATGATACAAAATTGTATAACCAATTAACGAAATCTATTCAATCTAATTCTCGAAATAATTGCATGAGGTTTCCATATTCAAGGACTGACTGCAACCCATCTATAAAACTGAATGTAAATTATTAGGACCCTTATACAATGTTAAGAATTGATATAAAAAAATAAGGTTTAAAACTTCTTTGAAATATTTGACAAGCAGATGTTAATACATATTTTTATACAGAGCCATTACAACTAGCAAACATTTTGTTTGTGTATAATCCTGAATAAATAAATAATAAATCAAATTAAAAGTAGACCGACAGTTCATATAATTTATAAATTAGGTATCATGCCAAAACAAGACAACAATAAAATTCAATCAATCCCACTCCAATACTGTTTTTGGAAAACAAATTTAAACATACATCAATAAACCTGTTAATTCATGTGTATACAAGCTTAATTGCTTTTCCCCAATTCGTTAACTCTGTCCTAATTTAAACTGATCTAATTAATTGGGATTTTAGTAGTCAAGTCGTTTGATATGAATTGATGTACGAACTTAATGAGTTACGTCAGTCTATCTATTTTACTATTGGAAGCCATCTAATCTTAAATATTTATTTATTTATACACAGAACAGATTACAGCTTAGAGTGCGTTTGATAGTTCTTGATCGAAATAATTTTAAGCTGAGCTATATACTCCTAAATATGTGTATATAACATGGTCATTAATTGTTGAGCGAAAGTTCTTAACAAATGATGATGATGTAATTATGTATCTTTATACATAATTCAATCAATTTTCAATTTTAAAATATCTTTATTTACATAATAAATTATAAAATTTGTACAGACCAGTGTTTGTTCTTAATCCTAGAAGCACAAAACTTGATTGTTATCACTATTCTTCAAGCAAATTTTGCTTTTTGCGAACTGTTTGCTGGGAGTTTTATGTAAATTTAGTAAAAATGGGGGTATTTATCCAGTTATTACACACATATCTACTTGTTTTGATTATGTAGTCACATTTTAGATGTTACTGCATAGTTAAATCAATTTTGTTAACAATATAATCCAAATAGATTGGGACAAGAGATTAAAAAACGTTAATATGCTGGCACTGGATATTTCCAAGAAGCAGCGTAAACAAAGTAGATATGGCTGTCGCGCAAGCGAGATTCGTCCGAACCCGGCGGAAGCTTGCACCGCAATATCGCTCGCTACCCGAGGTAAAACGGTCGACATTAGCGTGCGCGCAGACGCATGATTCGGCCGTACTTGCTTGACTGTGAGTGAGTTCATTCATGCATTGTTCCCTATTCACTCGTCGCACGAAAGAAACAAATGGTGAGGTAACTTGTATCGGTTGTAGCTATCGATAAAAGTAATGTCTTTTCTTCGTGACCTACAAATATTTTGTATAAGAGGATTTTTATGCTTATGGTTTGTAAGTAAATAGAATTTTTCTGCTAACTTATATATATAGACATCGATTTTTGGTAGTCCTACCTTGAGATGGATTTTGTTGAGGTTAGTGCGGAATGGTGTGTTAAGAGCTGATTTTAGTGCTCTGTTCTGTAATATTTGTAGTTTGTTGATGTTTGTTTTACATGTACTGCTCCACACAGGACTGGCATATGTGATGCAAGGGCGAATTAAGGTACAATATATTCGCAGTTTGGTGCGACTACTAAGAGAAGAGCGTCTATTGAGTAATAGGTTGAGGGAATTCATGGCTTTGACACCTTTAGCACATATTTTGTTGGTGTTTTGCGTCCAGTTCAGTTTTGAGTCCAGTATCACGCCAAGATATTTTACGGATCTACTCCAGGGTATGCTGATGCTCTCTATTTTGAGAGTTCGAGTGGGGAGTGCACGCATTCTGGTAAACATTATAGCTTCAGTCTTGGAGGCGTTGATCTTCAACTTCCATTGCTGAAAAAAGCTAGTAAGACGTTCTAAGGCCAATTGGAGTCTACCAATTACTAGGTCTATGTCAGTTGATGACGTGTACCCCGCCGTGTCATCGGCGAAACAGGCAATATTAGTCCTAGGTTGAACTGGTATGTCATTGAGGAACAGGAGAAAGAGATAAGGTCCTAAGATAGAGCCTTGCGGAACGCCAGCTGGAACGGGCAAATTTTGAGATGTTTTTTTTACACAGATGTACTATGAAGTCTCGATTTTCGAGGTATGACCCCACCAGTTTCACCATTGCGGTTGGAAGCTCTAGCAGGATCAGCTTGTGCAGCAGCGCCTTGTGCCAAACGCAATCGAAGGCTTTCTCAATGTCAAGCAAGAACATTCCAGTTGATTGCTTGACATTGAGACTGTGTGACACAGTCTCCGCTACACGCGCTAGCTGTTGAACAGTGGAGTGGCCTTTTCGGAACCCGAACTGTTCATCAGCCAACAGGTGTTCTGACGAGTTGAGCAGGCGTTTATATATGACTTTTTCAAATAGCTTACCAAGACACGGGAGCAGGCTTATGGGGCGGTAGCTGGTTGGGTCAGCTGGGTCTTTACCAGGTTTGTGTATAGGAATCACTTTAGCCGTTTTCCACGCGCGTGGGAAGTAACACATGGAAAGACATGCATTAAATATTTTAGTGAGCCATACCACACTCCTAAGAGGGATATTTTTTATGAGAATGTTAGAGACTTCATCTAACCCAGGTGCTTTTCGCGGCTTAAGATTAGAGATATATTTCCTTAATTCGTAGGGATGAACAAGTCTTATACCCTCGTTTCCGTGTAAATTATTATAGAAAGTTGCAATCGACTGTTCTACAATAGATTCTTTATCACTATGCCAGTCATGTGTGAGCAGCATGTTATTTAGAAATGTTCTAGCTAAGACATCGCATTGGGTCTGTAGGTTTGTTGCGGTTGAGCCATCATGTGAGCGAAGAGCTGGAAAAGTAGTTGAGGAAGAGCGCAAGCTTTTTACTAAACGCCATAAGTCATGGCCTGGGTTGTCGACTTTGTCCAGCTTGTTGTTCCAGACCTTGTCGTTATTATGTTTGAAGGCTGTATTTATTTCAATATTAATTAATTTGATTTTATAGTTTAATATTCTACGTATGAATGGAGTAGGTTCTTTGGAGTAATATCTACGCAAACGATTTCTAATTGTAATCATTCGCTGCACACGCCTTGGTAATGAGCAGGTTGACCAGGGTTTCAATGTGGAAACAGGGACACACGAATTTTTGGCGTCAAGAAGGGCTCCCTGAAAGTGGTCTATCTCTGCATCGATTTCTTGTGGTGAAGCAAATACCTTGGATGAGAGTATGGTATTTTGATTTAGCATGTTACGAAATTTTGGCCAGTTGGCTTTAGAGTAGTTTAGCTTTTTGATAGGTATCCTCATGATGCGAGCCTCAAATTTCACAAGTACAGGATAATGATCAGATGTTAAAGCTGGGATAGTTTCTATATGGGAAGGAAGATGGAAATTTTTGCACAGTAAGATATCTGGTATTGAAGGAGTGAAATCTGGACAGTAGTGAACCAATGTAACTTTAGAAGGCGCAACGATGGCATAATCATTATCATGCATGTGATTATAAAGCGTAATGCCACGGGAGTTACTTGGTCCAGGTGACCATAGGGGGTGTTTTGCATTAAAGTCACCCATTGCAATTACCCTGTTACTGACAGACATGACGCAATCAAGGTCAGAGTTGATAATTGGGAGATTTGGAGATTGGTAAACAGACAGAATACTAACATTGTCCTTGCCAAGTGTGACTGAGATTCCTATTACTTCTAGGTTTTGAGTTTTGGATATGTGTATGGGATTATGCGGTATGTCAGCTCTAACAAGTAAAGCAACTCCTCTGCCAACAGTATCATGATGTTTGTCTTTGCGGTAGCATACGAAGCCAGGAATATTAAAAGTAAGTCTTTGTGAAAGAAGGGTCTCACTGATAGCTATACATAATTACATTACAAATATTAAAGAAAAGAAGAGATACCCAAAATCTATACTAATATTATAAAGCTGAAGAGTTTGTTTGTTTGTTTAAACGCGCTAATCTCAGGAACTACTGGTGCGAATTGAAAATTCTTTTTGTGTTGAATAGACCATTCACCCAGGAAGGCTTTAGGCTATATAACATCACGCTGCAATTAATAGGAGCGAAGAAACAATGGAAAATGTGGGAAAAACGGGAAAAATTATTCATCTTTAAAGGCTTCCGTTGCGTGCGCTGCAAAAACGGTTCAAGTCGTGGGTAAGAGATGTAATTTATAAAGCTGAAGAGGTAGTTTGCAAAAATAGATATGATGCCCAAAATAACTAATCCGCGCGGACGAAGTCGCAGGCACAGCTAGTAAAAAATATTTGTCGTTAATTAAGTTTTGTGGTTTACGCAGGTATTTATCGGATGCTTTTAATCATTTTAAGCGCTAATGTAATGGTTACCTATGCGCCGAGAGCTATCGGGGTGAATATAGCATACAATTTAATTTGTATTTCATTTCATTTAAGGTTATATTTTCTATAACATACTCTAAGTTTTTTCACAATAAGTAATGACTTTTAAAGGTTTTCTTATCGTATAGTATTTATATAGATAGATAGATAGATAGATTAACTCTTTATTGTTGACACATATTAAAAAAACAGTACATAGAACAAATTGCACCTTAACTAGTGCCACAAGCGGCGGCCTTATCGCTGAAAGCGATCTCTTCCAGGCAACCTTCAGCTGGAGAGAATAATTATATAGGTAGTATCTTAAACTAACGTTATTTTTGTACAGCCATGGTTAGCGTTTCATAACATAAATTAAACGCGTAATACAGTAATCCAAACAGCCGTCGATCTCATAAGGCATTCTTGTTAGTATGGAATTAATTCAGCGTGACCCAAATTTTGTATTACTTACGGAATATTTAAACGTTACTTTAGTTTTGATAACACCGTTAAAAATGTTTCATATACATTGAGTCTACTTTTTATTTTGAAATACATTGTAGGTAGGTACATAATATTTTAAAAAATAATCTAAGTAGATATTTTTCGTTATTAATTAATTTCCGCTCTGAACATATCTACTTCTTTTTAAATTCAACTTTTAGTGGTTCACTAAAATCTGAAGAAAGTTACTGCATATTATACTTATTGTTACTAATGCGTCAAAAAAGAACCTTCCTGGGCTGTGTATCAATCTATGTAAAACGTAAAATTTTACTACGTTTAAGATGCAGCTACTTCACTTTAGGAAGTTAAGTGCTTTGAACTATTCCCGGAACTATGTAGTTAACTAGATTGATCACTGAACATAATACGGCTTTTTATATGGAAACAAGAATATCCTCTTTCCCAAAACAACGTCTACCATATTTATTTACACCCTTTTGAGGCTTGCAAAGTTATGTATAAAGTTATAGATACAGCTATTTTAGCGTCCTATATAAAAGTACCAGTTTTGTTAGTTATTCAGACTCCAATCGGATTAACAAAAAAGCCTTACACAATTGTTGGACATCGAATTCTCATTTTCCTTGTAAAGCGTAGTCTGATCTAATAATCAGCGTCTTACTATGTCAGTTAGAATGATCAATTTAATGCTGACCACAGTGCACTTAATTTGCTCTTCATATCGTAAAATATTATTATAAAAAATTACCTTAGTCACTAATATAAAGGTATTAGTTTACTAATTATATTCTGTCTAACTAAATAGATTTTTAAATAAACTTAAATCAATGTTACGTCTAATCAAAATAACTGTGAACTGGTATATGTAGGCAAAAGAAAACATACACGTAAAAGTTGGTACATGTGTTATATCCGTTATCAAGTACCCATGATACAAGCGTAAGCGTAGTAAGGGGCTAGATGGCGCTGTGTAATATGTCCTGAAATATTAATTTTATCTATACTAATATTATAAAGCTGAAGAGTTTGTTTGTTTGTTTGAATGCGCCAATCTCAGGAACTACTGGTGCAAATTGAAAAAATATTTTTGTGTTCAATAGACCATTTATCGAGGAAGGTTTTAGGCTATATTATTATAACATCACACTGCAACTAATAGCAGCGAAGACATAATGGAAAATGTGGTAAAAACGGGGAAAATTATTCATCTTTGAGGGTTTCTGTTGCGTGCGCTTCGAAAACGGTTCAAGTCGTGGATAACAGCTATAATTTATAAAGCTGAAGAGGTTGTTTGCAAAAATAAATATGATGCCCAAAATAAGTATTCCACGCGGACGAAGTCGCGAGCACAGCTAGTAAGAAATAACAGTAACAAAGGATTCAAATGTAAATGTTATGTAAATGTTATTAAACGTTTCAGACAAAAACGTGGGAGGTTATTTCTACTTGTTTTTATTTTCCCAACTCTCTCTTAAGGTAACAATTCTTACGACAAAGAAATATAATATAAATACAATATTGAATCCAACATTAATAATGCTATTATCTTTGCGTCTCTACGCTTGATCTCTCATGTAGCCTTTTACGGATTCTAAAACATTCATAAATGCTTAACGAGCACTCACTTTCTCGAAGACATATATATGAAAAATATTGCGAGATACGTTAATATTGTGTAATATGTAAAGCATGATTTCTACGTTTCGTAAAAATCAGGATTACAAGTAGATTATGATGTTTTTTTTTAACATAAGAGTAATGACGTATGTTCACCAGATCAAAGTGACACTGTAACATAATTAAATGTACTGGAATTAACTTTTATAAAATGAGTTTGCTTTTATAAACAGACAAAAAATCACATTAGTAACTTTTAAGTACATATATGTCAATTCTACATATCTATGCTAGATAGAACTTTGTACCAGCAAACCCCCTTGAAGGCATAAGACTTGTTTTCTCATTTATATTGTTTACAAGTGATACAAAATAGAACATGACACAACAAAATTGATAAATTCATTCATAATCTTATTCCATATAGTGTGGGGCTAGATGGCGCTGTGTGCAATGTCCCGAAATATTTTCTTTATTTCACTTCACAGATTCTCGGGCCTTACGCCCGGTATTTTTAAGGCATCAGTGGGGCCGTAGCCAACACTGAGAGGCCTTTTACAATGTTATACTTAAAATTAAGTAAAAAATACAGATAGAGGATGTTAGGTATATAAAGTAACTATTGCAGACATGGTATTAATGTTAGAGGCTATTGTGTTGAGTTGTTCATTGACTTAATTAAACTGGTCTATTGTACGAGGAACGGCACCCGCCAGTTATGCCTCATTCATAAAAAATATAGCGGGTGATGACTTGCCACTCACTAAATGGGCCCTCCACAGAAGGCAGCCTAAGATGACGCCGGAAGGGCAACATTGGTGTGAGTGGCTTAGGGTGTCGAGAGGTGTGCTGCGCGTTCTCTGAGCGGTACTAGCGGCGTTATGCCCTTTAACACTTCCACCCTGGAGCTTAGGTACTTAGCTCTTGCGTCTTCCACTCCCGGACGGCCAATCAAGGCAAGCCGGGAGGCAGGGGGTCTCATTTAGCCCCCAGGGAATCGGGGTCCGCGGTGACGCCACTCACCGACGACTCGCCATAAAGTCGCCCCTGCGGTTCCGGGAGGCAGGGGGTCTCATTTAGCCCCCAGGGAATCGGGGTCCGCGGTGACGCCACTCACCGACGACTCGCCGTAAAGTCGCCCCTGCGGTTACTCGCCATAAAGTCGCCCCTGCGGTTTTATTATTATTATTATTATATATATATTATATCAGCTAAAGATAACAGAGTTGACCATTTCCATAAAAAATACATCTTTTCCTACAATTACATTTTAATTGCTATATGATTATTGACTGCCAAAACTCTCAATATTCTCTTAGTAATATAATGGTTATTCAACTATTTTATTTCACTATTGAGAAGACACGACAGATATTTTCCTACAATTACATTTTAATTTCTATATGAATATTGACTGCCAAAACTCTCAATATTCTCTTAGTAATATAATGGTTATTCAACTATTTTATTTCACCATTGAGAAGACACGACAGATATTTTCCTACAATTACATTTTAATTTCTATATGAATATTGACTGCCAAAACTCTCAATATTCTCTTAGTAATATAATGGTTATTCAACTATTTTATTTCACTATTGAGAAGACACGACAGATATTTTCCTACAATTACATTTTAATTTCTATATGATTATTGACTGCCAAAACTCTCAATATTCTCTTAGTAATATAATGGTTATTCAACTATTTTATTTCACTATTGAGAAGACACGACAGATATTTTCCTACAATTACATTTTAATTTCTATATGAATATTGACTGCCAAAACTCTCAATATTCTCTTAGTAATATAATGGTTATTCAACTATTTTATTTCACTATTGAGAAGACACGACAGATATTTTCCTACAATTACATTTTAATTTCTATATGATTATTGACTGCCAAAACTCTCAATATTCTCTTAGTAATATAATGGTTATTCAACTATTTTATTTCACTATTGAGAAGACACGACAGATATTTTCCTACAATTACATTTTAATTTCTATATGATTATTGACTGCCAAAACTCTCAATATTCTCTTAGTAATATAATGGTTATTCAACTATTTTATTTCACTATTGAGAAGACACGACAGATATTTTCCTACAATTACATTTTAATTGCTATATGATTATTGACTGCCAAAACTCTCAATATTCTCTTAGTAATATAATGGTTATTCAACTTTTTTATTTCACTATTGAGAAGACACGACAGATATTTTCCTACAATTACATTTTAATTTCTATATGAATATTGACTGCCAAAACTCTCAATATTCTCTTAGTAATATAATGGTTATTCAACTATTTTATTTCACTATTGAGAAGACACGACAGATATTTTCCTACAATTACATTTTAATTTCTATATGAATATTGACTGCCAAAACTCTCAATATTCTCTTAGTAATATAATGGTTATTCAACTATTTTATTTCACTATTGAGAAGACACGACAGATATTTTCCTACAATTACATTTTAATTTCTATATGATTATTGACTGCCAAAACTCTCAATATTCTCTTAGTAATATAATGGTTATTCAACTATTTTATTTCACTATTGAGAAGACACGACAGATATTTTCCTACAATTACATTTTAATTTCTATATGATTATTGACTGCCAAAACTCTCAATATTCTCTTAGTAATATAATGGTTATTCAACTATTTTATTTCACTATTGAGAAGACACGACAGATAAGATACGGTTAGAACTGACTGTAATTTTCAGCGACAGCCAATTTATCGAAAATCTCCCAAACCCTCTTCATTCAAAATTAGCCTTAAAGGATTTGTCCGCAACAGATGAGTGGCCACTGATTATATCAATTGAACAAGATTGAGTCCTTTAAGATTCTAGGCTTAATGCAATAATAAAATTTCTCAAGAGTACAGAAAAATTAGGTTCATGACAAGTGATCGCTTCTCTTGGTATTAATCGATTACCTAATTTTAGTAAAAATATGTTTGTTTGCAATTAACACTTTTAAGTAACTGCTGTTACGGCAAGTTTTATTGTTACTTTTATAGATTTACTTAAGCCACTTACGTCCATAAGATTTTTGGACGCAAGGACGTTTTATTTTGCCTAAACATTAATTTTAACTTACTAGATGTAAGTTAAAATTAATGTTTAGGCAAAATAAAACCACATAAGTCTTTTGATTTTTTTGTGCATTTTTATCTGATTTGATTTGATTTAGAAGTCAATCCTTTCAAAGTGTTTTGACAAAAAGTAAAACAATGACAATCATGCTTTAAAAAATAAATAAATAAAATTATATATAATCTTATAACGTACCTACCACATATTTAAATATTCTCAAAAACATTATCTCCTGTACATGATTAGTTCTAAATAATCTCAACAAACAAGACCAAGTCTGGTAAAGAGGAAAATAATAATGTTAGATGAGATACGTAACGTAACGAGCTCCCAAGGAATCATGTATAACACGCCGCCATACTGTTTTTCATATCAGAAGACATCATCCAATAAGCTACGTCTTTCCACCCACTCTGTGAAAGGAAATTTTCGTACACAAAAGTTGGCGAGATATGAAGAGGAGTTAATAAAATCCTTCGTAAAATATTCAGTCGGAATGTCAGTTTCTGTGTCCACGTATGTATCACTGAGACAATTGGCAACTGGGAACGTATCTTTAGTTTTAATATAAGAGGGGGAATGTGTGGATGGATATTTGAATCCAGAGGCAGGCAGTTATCAAAAAGGTTATTTTATAGCTCAATTTTATGTTATCTAGGTTTTTTTGCGAGCCATCTAAAAAGTATTAAAAGTAAACAACTGTTAAAATCTGGTTTAAAGAGTAATATTTTTAGTCTTATTTCAATGTTAATCACTAAAATATATTATAGATACAAACGAATCCAAGCGAGTAGATCTACAACAAATCTCAGCAAAAAACAATCAACATTTTCCGTTCTTTTAAAAAAATACAGGCAGTAAAAAGCTCCAATCGATTTATAAATATATCAAATGATCAACCAATTCCGTTACACGTGTTCTTTTCATTCAATTTCGTAGAAGGATAACTGTAATCTAAAAGCAAATGGCGCCATAAACTATATCAATAAAATGGAGTATTTACTTTTATAACAGAAAAGCATAATTGAATTCTTTTTACTTACAAAAATTACTGATATATACAGGAAAAAATAATAATATATATCTTTATTGCACACCAACACAAGTATATAGTACAAAGTAAAATATGAACAAATAATAACGTACAAATGGGCGAAAAAAGAACCTACGAAGCACAGATGATTTTACAAAAACCAAGCTCACAGTTAATACTATCGCTGTGCCGCAGTGTTCCCAGGATGCTGGCAGCATTTCCTCTTTGAATTGATATACTCAAGCGTTGAGGGAAATTAGCTGCCAGTCCTACATATTTAATTTTGTAGATTAGTAACGTAGATATAATTCTTCTCGAATCACAATTATTAGACTTAAACATGTATTTACCATCACACATATTATAACGAAAAAACAAATAATATTGACAAAATCTGATATCGACGTAAAACACAATTTATGAGACGTGACAAGGTTTTCGTTAATTTCGATCCTTTGATTTTTCACGAGCGTTCATGTTTACATTTCTCAAGTTACACAGGTCTATGTGTTAGGGACATATGAAACGTATTGAAATTTTGCAGGTTCATTATTTTGAAGGTTCAATTTGTACTCAGTTCATTGATGTGACCGAAAAAAATTTTACTACCCCACCTTGCACACACTTAAACGCATTGAAAGACAAAATTTTCCAGTACATTGACGTAAAATCATAAGTACATAATGAATGATAGATAGATAGATAGAAAACACTTGAGGTTTTTTAAACATCAACAAACAATAAAAAATCACAATGAAACACACAAAACTTAAAATTAGTGCCCTTAACGCTGAAAGAATCTTACCCGGGTACAATATTTAGGGACTTCTAGTATATCTGGTTTTAGACCCAAAAGATAAATTAAAAAAACAATACGCCTACGGTTTAAGATAATTTGGACACGTAACAAGCTTTCTACAGCTACAATATAAATTTATAGCCTTAACTAAACTCAAGACCTTCGGAAATGTCGGTCATACAACTGGTATAATAACTGGTAATAATATTAATACTCATAACTTAAAAACAAACCTTTTAATTTCCTATGATCCATTTAAATTTTGTTTGTAAAATTGTATCATACGATCATTCATCGTTTTTAAACTATTTTAACCACTAACATCATGCAAAACGTTATATTTATTTACAAATGTTACGTTTTGTATTTTCTCCCTAAATTTTCTCTTAAGTTTTAAGCCTCATAAAGCTTTTAAGCTATGCGGTAGACTAAATAAAAAAACACAGAGAATTTTCTTCCAACGACAAGAACACATTTCCTTATTTTACTTCAGTTTATTTGCTCCGGGCTCCGATTTTGTTTAAATACTGCAGTATTCATTTTGTTGAAGTCAGCAAGTAAGAATAAATATAATATCTATGGGAGCTGATATTGTAATAACATTTCGACCTGAAAGAAGGACATTTCCTTCAGTATCAAGAGAAAATATTGGTATTTCCGGAAAAATAACTATAAATGATGTATTCGCCGTATGCTAAGGAATACAGTGGATATTTTCTTTATTTGTGTCAAATTGTAGGTTAAGATTTAAGAATATATAATAAAATACCAGTATATATATATATATATATTGTATGTTAACCCGGCGTCAATGACGCTGGGTCATATTGACCCGAAGCGTTTTCAAACGTTAATAATTATTTGTTGTGACCATTTAGTGCTTTGAGCGTTCGTATAGCTAGATTCGTATATCGAAGATACAGCCCTCCTCTACGCATTCTGCTGGCATGGTCAGTGCGACGCCACATGCGCAGCGAGATACACCTGCATCATATTGATTCGGGTAAGTATGACCCAGCGTCATTGGTGGTGTAGTGATTTCGTGGCTTATTTTTTTTCGCTTATTTAGTGTTTATTGTTAATTAATGATTTTCTTTTGTAGGTTTTTAGACAAAATGTTTTTGACAAACGACGAAGCAAGAATTTTGGCGTTGCTAGAAGAGTCTGATCCCAAAAATGAAGATTTCCAGGCAGTTTCAGATATTGACATTAAGGATCACTTATCAGGACGTAGTAATGACAGTGAAAGTGAACAAGAGGAAAGTGATGCGGACTCAGATTCATTGGATATTCTCGACTTTGAATCAGTACAACGGCAAAGATAAAAAAACAACCCATACTTGTTCAGCATGCCACATTTACATATGCCCAGAACATGTGATTCCATACTGCAATAATTGCAGTAGTTCCAGGGCTATGAATGAGGAAGTAGAAGACTGATCTCATTGTATTTGCATGATAAGAAGTTGGTTTGATCTCTTTATAACTAGAGAAGACTGTTGATTTATATTATATTTAAAAAGTCTTAACCAAAAATTAAAAATATAGATACGTTGTGATTTTTTAGATGATTTTGCGCGTGTTTTGTAAATAATTAATAAAAAACGGATTAATGTAATGTATTCGTTTTATTTTTGTTTTATTAGCATTCTAAAGAATCCTTTTTAGATAGAAACTAAATAAATATTAGATGACTCAATAAATTTTCAAAAAAAAAAAGAAAAATAAATTCGGGTCAATATGACCCGAGGTCATCGTCTTTGAAATTATTTTCACGTCATTGGCGCCGGGTTAAGTTTGAATAACAGAACAGAACCGACTTTTTATTTTCAAAGTCCTGGACTAACTTTAAGCCGCGTTTTGTAATAAGTTTTTAAGTTGTATATATAGATGTTTTCAATAACGGCAATGATAACTTTTAAAATAATTCACACAAACCGTCTTATTACTAAACGCGGCTTAAAGATAGTCCAGGACTTTGAAAATAAAAAGTCGGTTCTGTTATTCAAACTTAACTTACAAAAAAATAAAATACCAGTTTCAATAGAAAATTGATTTATCATCGGTAACATTTTGAGAATTCGATTACTACAATAGGAGAAATAAATTTTGAACAACAAGAACGGTCTGCTTGTTTACAAAAGTTCTGGGCTAATAGTTAAACCACTTTTTGTAATAACCCTTTGTGTTGTTTATATATAAAATTTGATTATTCTGCCTATGAAATATGGGCAAATATTTTGGATACTCAAATACTCTAGTTCTATCGTGATTGTCATGATTACGTCAAGTCAGTATATTGTGTCTGGAACTTCTACACCAATAAACATAAGCTTCTCTGTCAATGACTAGCTGATGCGCGCGACGTCGTCCGCGTGGAATAGTTATAACCATAAAAACGGTTCTAGTAAGTTAACCTTAAAACATAGACATATACTGTTGCGAACATTTTGTTAGATTATTTAAAGAGAAATAATTCTTTCATACACATTTTTTTGGTATCTTGAACCGTTTTCGCAGCGCATGCAACGGAAGCCCTCAAAGATGAATAATTTTCCCCGTTTTTTCCACATTTTCTATTGTTTCTTCGCTCCTATTAGTTGCAGCGTGAAGTTATATAGCCTAAAACCTTCCTTGATAACTGGTCTATCCAACACAAAAATATTTTTTCAATTCGCACCAGTAGTTCCTGAGATAAGCGCGTTCAAACAAACAAACATACAAACAAACAAACAAACTCTTCAGCTTTATAATATTATTATAAGTATAGATTAAGTGGGTGTCACGATAATTAATCTGATTAATTAGTTAAGCCTATTAAAACATTAAGCTCCAGCTTATTAGAGCTATTAAATACAACACTTATCAATATTAATACAATGACAGACAATATGTTTTACTAAGACTACAATGTAGAGACATATTTGCTACTAATGAACGCCCGCGGTCTCGGAACTCGGAACTCGCATCATTTCAAGATAAAAAGTAGCATATTGCGCATAAATTGTAATTTTCTTTAGATTTTTTGTCATTTTAATAGCTGTTGATGTAATTATTTATTATTAGCGTTACATTTCGTTTTTGCAACTGAAAATAAATGAGCGCGGCCTAAAATTTTATCCTGAATTTTATCACAAAACATAGTCGTCCTTTTTGTGTTTGTAAAAACTACGTAGAGACTAAATATGGTACAACTTCCTGAATTCACACATTTTAGTCGTTATTTATGTCTCAGTTAAGTTGAAAGGTCCAACTGATAAGCTAGCTGAACCCTGATTAAGGATAGCCTCCGCCTAATCCGCCTCGTCTCTAATGGATCGTGAAATTGGTTTTTATAGGACAAATCTTTACTTTTGTCTGATCATTTAGAGCCAATTTGAACCGATTGATATTTCTTTAAAGTGTGCAGTCTTAAAAGTGATGTCCATATATATATCAGTATTATATGTTCAATCAATCAATCAAATATACTATATTGTACACCAAAAAAAGAACATAATTAACATAAAGTGGGAAGGTAAACAGGGCCATTGGGCGACCCTATTACTAAAGTGATCGTTATGGTTGTAAACTTATAAATTGTAAACTTTATTACGTACAGTAGAGATGAAATATTACGTTTTAATATGTTTTGGCTTGTTTTTAACTCATGACCATAATGTTAGTGTATTATCTTGTAATTTTTTTTATTAAATATATTGTTTATTTCTAGTGTTTGTCAAAATATTAAATTTCGTTTCCATCCAGAAAAAATATTGACAAATCGACACTGAGATCGTACAAACTTGTTGTAACACTTAGTAAAAACAAATAAATATATTATTTATTTCTCTCACAGTTTCTTCCTAAACTATAATAATAGATAAATAATATGTTACAAAGGATACAGATTCATGAAAGCTAACCAAGCAAGTTAGTTAGAATCTATAGTAAGGGATAATCAAGGGGTTTTCAAGACGAACATTAGGGGTCACTATTTAAACGTTATAGAAACATATTATAGTTACACTACAGGCATTCACTATAAACTGGTTGTATTCACAATAATATTATGAGAAAGATTTTTTTATGTAAGTATATCCAGATCTGTTTTTTTTTTTCATTATTCAAGATATTTTTTTTTTTTTGGAAAATTTTAATATCGTTAAATAGTTGGACAATTTATCATAATATAAAAAAAATCGAGCATAAGAAAATTAAACACGAGTAAAAGAAAATTAAATAATAGGGTGAAACAAATAGCTTGTACAAAAATTTCAGTCGAATAAAAACAGTCCCTACGTCTAATTCAGCCTCAATTTAATGAAAAGCAATAGCAAATTATACACACAACTTTTTACCTAGTCATATGTTAAACAAAGAAACTTTGCAAAAAACGGCTAAGCTAAAATCCTAACTGGCATACCGTGACATGCCTTGCATAATATATCAGGTAAATGTTAAACATAATTACTTTCCCAGAACTTGCGTGAAAGGTTTAATTTTTAGAGTACGCTTTAATTTTGTCACTGAATTTATATGACTAATTTACCTAGTTTGGAATAAGAAAATATTGTACCAGTTTTAAGTTTTTCGTAAAATAGTTTTAAGATATTGAATCAGGCGTTACTTTACCACAAGGTGCGGTGTTGGGAAGAGCTTGAGATCCACGGAGGCCACGTTGGTTAGGAGGTGAGGTGTGGCGGCGGTATATAGAGGAACACACCTTAAAACCATCAAGTTGGTTGTTTGATGTCGGTTAAGGAGCAGTCGCAGCGGAAAAACACTACATATTTTTCCAGATTTTCAGTAAATAGTTTTAAGTTTAGCTACACCTTAATCTTTCGTAATAAGGGCAAATATAAATATCACATACTAGCTGTGCCTGAGGCTTCGTTCGCGTGGAATAATTATTTGGGGCATCATATTATTATTTGTTCAAACAAACTCTTCAGCTTAATAAATTTGTTACCCACGACTTGAACCGTTTTCGCAGCGCACGCAACGGAAGTCCTCAAAGATGAATAATTTTCCCCGGTTTTTTTCCAGATTTTCCATTGTTTCTTCGCTCCTATTAGTTGCAGCGTGATGTTATTTAGCCTAAGACCGTCCTCAATAAATGGTCTATATAACACAAAAATAATTATTCAATTCGCACCAGTAGTTTCTGAGATTAGCGCGTTCAAACAAACAAACAAACAAACTCTTCAGCTTTATAATATTATAATATATTAGTATATTAGTATAAGTATTAATATTAGTATATATTGGCTTCTAAAGGAATTGGATTGAACTTATTAAGAAAGATTAGTGTACTAGGAAGCGAGTACTTGGCTAAGGCTTAAAGTGTTTTTAGTTGGACGTTTTTGTTGAATTTGTTTTTTTATTTGACTCACACATATACAAATACCCACCTTTGATAATATTAGTGTGTTGTGATAGTGATAATACAAAGAATAATAAACAGTTCAAAGTTTTCTCAATCCTGCAGTGGTTGATAATTCGACCACCAGAGTTGGCAACTCTTACACAGACTTACTTTTTGTGTTTACTGCTTTCAAGACCTTAATCAATCAATTCATTACAAGTGCAAATTCCCTTATCTAATTGGGTTCCTAACTCAAGTTCAGAATGTCATGAATATGCAAGGCAGCTTCTATTTAATTATCAAAATGTTTGTTTAGTAGGAATGTAACAAACAAGCCGCGTTCTTGATAAGTCAAACGCTTAACTTACTCTTTGAAGTTGCTCCCGAGATGTGTAGACTAATTTTAAGTTCATCCATGAAGTTATAACAGACAACAAGTTCTGTCTTGATGTAAGAGAAGAAATGTAAAAATTATATTGGAAAATATGAGTATGTAATAGTCATAGTCATAGTCATTTATTTATATCAAATATTTGATACACGTCACAGAAATACAAGTAAAAAATAATCAAATCAAAATAATAGTACAATTAAATAAAATACAATAATTACAATAATTATATAATTCCTGCAAATGTAGGGAAAGTTTCTCTGTCACTGTAAAGCAAAAATTGATTATGAAAATAAATGTTAATGCTGAGTTTTCTACTATGTTAGTTCAGTTGGCAGACGTATAATTTTTTTAACGTTAGTGGACACTCGCGGCTTGGCTCGCATTATTTCTGGATAAAAAGTAGCATATGACACTCCTAAGAACTCATACTACTTACATACCAAAACTTACGATGATCCGTTCAGCCGGTTTTGCGTGATGAGAATTTAAATAAACAGGCAAACAGAGTCACAGATAAACACAAAAAAATCTAGAAATTGTTGGAACGTGTTCTGTTATCAATTCAAAGTATCTCCAAATATTTTCTTTTAAATATCTTTAATGTTCTGACTTTCGACCCTCTTCAGCTCTATATGTTATATGTATAGATTTTAATTAAAACGACTCTATCACAATCAGAATAGTCATTTAATATTGGCGGTCAATACTTTTTAATCAAATCTGATTAATGCTAATGAAGATCGTAGAGGAGGCCGTTCTATTTTACACTTTATATAAAAAATATAATTAATACATACATATATAAGTACATTGCATGCTCAACTTTTTGTGTAAGACATAATATAATAGATTTTACGGTTTTTAACAGTGATATGATTGCTTACCATCAGGCTAATTACGGTGATTTTTTTATGGGTAAACCCATTACTGTTAAAAAAATCCAGGATAAAACGTTGGTCCCGTATTGGTCAAATCATGTTCATTCATGTAAAACCAGGAATGCCTGTAGGCATTGCCAGATTTGCATTTTTATGAACATCCACAAAGTCAAATACGCCGGCAACGTAAATATTTCCAATGAATTCCCTGTGCTTCATCCCAAGACTATTTACAACAGAAATAGAATTTTCATTTTATTTCAAGGTCGTAAGATTTAATGTTCGGAACAATGTTAAAAAAGAAATATTGTTTTGCCCAATGTTTTTTTTAAACTCAACGGCGTGGGTCTTTGTGGGCTGGGGTTACCGCAAAAATAACAATACATGAAAAACTTTTCTTGACACACACCATAATAGGTTAATATTTAGTTCTTATTCTTATCGAATGAGAGTAGCCAACTCTAGCGTCAAGAGCTTGTCAAGCCTATGGAACTATGACATGGCTTAACGACTGCCGTTATAGACAAACAGAAAAAAAACTATTTAGTTAAATATCATGGATACATAATTAGTGAAATCCGACCTTTTTTACAACACATATTTTTTTTTTATTTGAAATAGGCTCACGCTTGACTACAACTTGCCTGATGTTAAGCAACGTTATAATCTACGATCTAGCGCGCTTGCCTAGAGGAAACCGGTTTACTTATGAAATAATGTGTTGAAAAAAGGCGTTATTATATTTTATTGTAGTATATTTTGATTTATTGGGTATATATTTAATAATGTCTTGTTATTTCTGTCCAAAAATACATACCGTATTTGTATGAACTAAAACTACACACAGCCTTTGACCAGATATCTCTTATTGTTTCAGATAGCGATTCACTCGGCATCTAATCACGTATGACGAAACATGGACAACGAAGGCAACAATACCACATCATATGACGACGACTCCGTCTACCCGAGTGAACTCACTCTGCACAGAGAGTTCAGCACTACAGAGAATACTCTAAACAATTACGTAGCCTGGCCCATCGAGGAATGCCTGAAATCATTCCTCATAAACGACACAAAGACTGATGACATAACTAACCACATATTCGTTTATAATGGCACTCAAGTGATGTGCCAAGAACATGCTCCCGTTCTAACTAAGAGCACTCTAATTAGAGCGAGCATTCTGTCTGCTATGGCAATACTTTCTTTCTTTGGCAATTTGGCTACGATAATAAGTATACAGAGGGGAAAACGCGGCCGAGGCAGAGCAAGGCCCTCGTGGACAGCAATTTATAGCTTAATCTTCCAATTGAGCATAGCTGATTTGCTTGTTACAATATTCTGTATAGCCGGGGAAGCGGCTTGGTCGTTCACGGTCCAGTGGTACGCGGGCAATATCACTTGCAAATTATTCAAATTTGTGCAAATGTTTGCATTGTACTTGAGCACTTTTATCCTCGTTCTCATTGGAGTAGATCGATGGCTTGCGGTGAAGTATCCAATGAAGAGCATGGCCACGGCGACCAGGAGTGGCCGACTAGTCATTATTGCTTGGGTTTTGAGCGTCGTTTTAAGCATACCTCAGGTAAGCTCAGTTTTAAATATCTACAACTTCGTTAGTAAGTACGTAAGACGGGTTTTCAATCCGCCCCAGTGACCTTTGAAATGGCGTACCAAGACTAGACCTATATATTAATATAAGTAATATTTTTATTTATTTTTATTATTCTGGGGAAATATGTTCTATTTTTTTTATTTCATTTTAATTCATCATGTAATAAAACGCTCGTAGCTCTCAAATTAATCCTCCTCTTTAGTTACCCTTTTTAGGTTTTATCTTGCGATAGTAACTTAGCTTTGATAACCGGTACTTAAACACAATTATTCTAAAATAATAGCCCTTAATGACCCTAAGATGCTCAAAAAGCTATTCTAGACAAAATGCTAAGTTGCCGCTCGTCTTACTACTTTGACGCAATTAAAAGTTTCAGTCAGGTCAGCTCTATTAATGGTACATTGAAACAAGAACTTGGATATTTAGTTTATTACACTTCGGTGACTCAGAGATATTGTGGCAAAATTGTGTTGTGCGGAAGACAAACGTGAATTTGTTCAAACACAAGTGTATGGAATGCCAGCTGAAAAATATCTACACATAATTGGGGCATTGTTTTGCTGTAGAGTAGATTTTTTGAAGTAATATTCTCTGCTTCTTTGTGTATAGTCTGCAATGTACAGCAAAGATCAACATGGTGTAGATACGTAGTTCAAGATTGTCCTTGGATTCGTAATGTGGTTTTAACAACTGTACTTACAACATACAGGCAATGACTCAGAATTATTATATTCAGTTTATGTGCTGTAATAATATTTATAGTAATTTGTATAAGGATTTAAAGATTGTTTGAAACAAAATTTACCTAATTACATATGTATATCTGTTGTTATTGTAACGTATGTAAGGTGTTGATTATTATGATAATGACATATCCATATATGGTATATTTATTATAGGAATTCATTATCAGAGAGAAGAAGTACAAGAAAAGAAGCCTATGCTCAGCAGTGGGCGATAACAGGCTAATAATACTGATGATTTAGTATAGGAAAGAAAGAAAGAAATATTTATTGAAATCATAAGCATTACAAAATAAATAATAATTTTATGCATAATGCAACATTATGATTTCTTGTCATAATTGTTTTAACATTCCTATAAAAATATTTAGGTAAGATTAAAATTATATTATACCTATATAGGTAATATTACTTTTATCATTATTCAGTAAATAAAGTGTAAGATTCAATTGATAACAATTACCAAGAATGAGATCAACAGCTATCAATCAATTAGTGTTACGAGGTTTTCGGAAGGCATTGATTGGGGACTTCAAAGAGGTGGCCACTTGAGTCTAACGATCGGTTAACCACGCAACTTCCGACCGTCTATTCTTCTAATTGATTGAAATGCGTAGCCCAAATTGTGTTTTACTTACTTTGCCTTACTTTATTGGTAGAAGATCGTTCGGTTCAATTTTGTTTTCAGATTTTAGTCAATGAAACGTTTTTGGAAATTAGGTTTATTTTTACGAAATCATATACTTAAAATAAGACTTTTTTATAGTCAAAAAACAACCTTACATAGGCAAGCCCAGAAATGTGGCATTAATTTACGTTATTTTAAGATAGCCTTAGAAGTGTATATCTATCGCTAGTAGAAGAATTTTAATAATATTATATATAAAATTATTTTCTATAGGTAATAATTTCATTTTTTTATGTTTCAGGCGGTAGTTTTCCGAGTAGCCAAAGGGCCATTTTACGAAGAGTTCTACCAATGTGTGACCCACGGATTCTACACGGAGAGATGGCAAGAACAAGCGTATACCACACTGTCGCTTGTGTTTATGTTTGTTCTGCCATTGGTCATACTTGTATCGACCTATGTGTCTACTGTCAGGACTATTGCTCGTAAGTTTAATTCTATTATCAACTCACGTTTAAATACAATAATTATTAAATTTTTACTTTATTATTTGTAACCTTGTCGCTAATTGCGTTTAAGAATCATTTTGCAATTTGGTCTAAGTATCGATGTTAAAAGTTGCAAATTCGCTGGTCCAATCTTAATTCTAGACTATCTATTTCATTTACTCCCAACTTGTCACTGCCCTATTCTCATCGACATAAGACTTTGACGACGGTAACGAAATACTAAAAAAAAAAGTAAAAATCTTGACATAGCTTCTGTTGAACTCTAAAAAGTGCAAACCGACTTCAATTCTAACTTTTAAAGCTTTCAATCCTTAGGCAGCTTTATAAAAGGGTCACTAGAGGAAAGAAACTCTGTCCACAACTAAGCAAAGACTGAAATGACCTTTCTGCTGCAGCGTCTAAAGTTAATCGGTTTAATTAAACTTGGAAAAGTATGTTCGGATACGATTAATATACGTCACGAACTTCAAACAGGGAAGTTTTACAAATTATGAAGTGAAATTGTGTGGGAAGATCGCCTGCGGTCTGAATTCCGAATGTAGGTTTAGGCATGGCGCAAACAAATAACCAACCATAGAAAACTAGTGGGCAGCGAAAGTGATTTTACGTACATTTTAGGATTTTTTGTATATATAGGGCAGTGCGACTATATTATAAAAAAAAAAAAAACTTACTAAGATTATCACATGCAAATACGCCACGTGTGTGTGTCTTACGCTTAAACAATACCGAACACTAATAATGTCTGCTATGCGCTGCTAATGTCTATCTCTTGATCTATCTATCTTATGGTGCTAATAGTTACTACGGCTGACATTTATAAGACATCCACAACTGTTCCACTGTTCTATATTTCTGCTGTCTAGTAGTGAACTGTAAAATGAAGCGGTTTCTGAACACCAGTTAATTAACTGTGATACTAATACAAAAGGGGTGTTTTCGCGACAAAACCACAGTGGGGTCGTAGTCGGTAGCCAGTTTGCGTCAAGCTTTATATCTTAAGAGAAACTCAACTACGTGGGTTAAGAACAAGCTTTACAAGGGTTGTAAAAATCCAACTAATCTTTTAGAAGGAAGCGTCTAGCAACAGAATTAGGCGGAAACAGGAAAGAGTTATGCGCAAAAGAAATTACGTGCTTACATAGGCTTTTATTTCTTTAGTACAGGAAAATGCTTTTATGGGTAGAAGTTTGGAATGTAAGTTTAGTTGAGAAATTTATTTGAATTTTTTGCACGCCAAAGTGGTGCACATAAGGAATGTATTTTTGCAGTCGTAACTGAAAATGACACGCTAATTTGCAAAACGCTAAAGATTTAAAAATTGAATTGCTCCGTATCGATGCCAAAACCCATTGAAGTTTAGTTCGGAACGGCTTCAAACTTTTAACCGATACGTAATTTTAGATTTATTTTACTAATACACCTATTAGTAAAACCAAAAAGCATTAGGTATAATAGATTTCAATATTTGACTATTTTTACACCAAATATAGTCTTGTCGAAAATGATGATGGGGATATCTTCTTATTTTCGTGATGGCTACAGTGTATAAAGCTTTGGGAAAGGAACAAATTAAATTAATAACACCTACTGGTATAGTTCCCGAATTAATTGTAAGCCCGACAAATGCCGTACTAAAACCAAAACAATAAAGCGAGCTGAAGCGAGCATTTATGAAAATTCATGAAGTCTGACCTAAAGATGGCAATTACGGAGTTCTGTTGACTAAATTATTCACTTAAACAATTATTGTTTTCAGAAAGTGAAAAAGTTTTCAAGCCTGAAGTGAGGCGGCAGGAGAAGTATTTCACCCCAGACATTAATCGAAGGAGGCTGATAGATAGAGCTAAAATGAAGTCTCTAAGAATGTCTGTGGTGATCGTGGCTGCTTTCATGATATGGTGGACGCCGTACTACGTCATGATGATCATTTTCACTTTCCTGAACCCGGATAAAAACGTAAGTAAAAAAAATATATAATCTATATATATATAAAACTCAAAGGTTTTGACTGACTAATATAGTGATCTATCAACGCACAGCCCAAACCACTGGACGGATTGGGCTGAAATTTGGAATGAAGGTTGATGTTATGACGTAGGCATCCGCTAAGAAAGGATTTTTGAAAACGCCACTTTTAAAGGGGGAAATAGGGGATGCAAGTTTTACTTCTTAATGCGAGCGAAGCCGCAGGCACCTACTAGTATTGTTATAGAATTAGATTTTTTTAAAGATTCTAAAACTACATCATAACGAGATTTATATATAAAAATTGTGTCGGTCTGTTTCTTTCCCTAAGGTGTAGTAATAAAACGAAGATGAATCAGCATAATATTTTTGTGCAATTACTTAGTATAGAATCTCAAGTGTCCCACAGGAGAATTTTCATCCTTGCAAAATGCAAAGGAAGCCACGGGTATGCATATGTTAAATTGTAAACAAAATAATACTCAGATTAGGAAATTAAAGTAGAACTTTTCCTACATATTCAGGTTTATTAAAAAAGATTTTATCTTGATATTTTTATTTTAAAAATAATGTTATTACTTAATTTAAATACATATATTATTTTTAATTATTTTTTTGTCCAACGAAATAAATATATGATGCTCGCATTAATACCTCGGATGATATTTGAATAAATAAATAAATAACAAAAGTTTGTATTTTAGTAAGACTATTTTAAACTTAACTCGGTGAATATGATCCAACCTCAATAGAAAGCAGACTCCGTTGAGGTTTCACTATGTTAGCTCTTGAATCTACCATTTTTAAAGTAATTACATGTCTAAAGCAAATATACCTGTAGGGTCTTATTACAAAACGTGGTTAAACTATTAGTCAATGCATCTGCTGATTAGGCTAGTGAATATTTCCACTGACTATTTTTGTAGTGTGATCATGAGGACTTGACTTAGAAAATATGCAGCCCGTTCTTGTTGTTCAAAATTTGTTTTCTTCTGTCATATTAATCAAATTGTTATAATGTTACCAATGATAAATCAACGACCTAATTTGAAGTTGACATTTAAAAAGTTTGTATGTGATGTTTGAACAACAAGAAGCGACTCTTTATTTTCATAGTCCTGGACTTACATACATATATTTGAACCATGTTTTGTAATAAGACGGCTAGGGTTTATCAAGTTCTTGATATTTGACGATGTGACATCTTATTGCTTGTGGCCGTGAGACTAAAAAATCATATATCGTACATATATATTGTATACAAGTTATAAAACAAATGCCAGCAATATCATAGGTAATTTGTAAATTATACAAGATTTCGTTTTGCGACGTAACAAAATAATAAGGAAATCAACAAAAATAAATATGTCTTAGCAAGATTCCAAAAGATATAAAACTATCGTTTTTGTGTAATACATATGTACCTACCTATGGATGATGGTTTCATTCTGATAGCCTATTAAAATGTAGCAAAAACAGATACAGCGATAAACGTTTTATTAGTTTCTGGTGGACGATCGCGGCTTCGCTGGCATTATTTTAGGATACCAAAACCTACATACTAAAAATCATGATGATCCGTTTAGCCTTTTTTGCGTTAAGAGCGTTTAAATAAACAGACAAACAGAGACACAGATAAACAGAAAAAAATCTAGAAATTGTTGGAACGTGTTCTGCTATCAATTCGAAGTATCTCCAAACAATTTTAAAATGTTCTTCTATGTTCAGACTTTCAACCCTCTTCAGCTTTATTATACGTATAGATTTTGTTACGCAACCGTACTTAATAATAAATTAACAGGTGAAATAAAACTCTTAATATCCTCGAAGGCCTCGAAATTTAACGATGTGTTATGTACCTACATAGTCTAGTACACATTTCACTCTCATATTAACAGTAAACCCTCGTACGTAAACACCTAGGGAGCTCCTTACTGTCTGAGATATACGTAATGTTATTTACAGACTAGCTATATATTTGAAGCTCAACAAAATTTCACGAGCCAAATTGCTAGCATTCTTCTCTATTACTCAAGTGAGATATGCGCTCGTCTTGATTAATATATATGGAGTCAAATGCTTTATAGTACTTTCGGATGAATTAAAATCATATTTTATGACAAGAATTTACTCTAAATAAAATAACCAACAAATTAATGTTACTCAAGACTTGATGGACTAAAAAGGACTTTAGTTTAGGTTGGCAATGTAATTCTAAAATCATTACTATGACTAAGTGTATAGTGTGTGCTACAAAACTAAAAGTGACTGGGTTTTACAAAACGAAGTTTAACTATTAGTCCAGAACTTTGAAAATTTGCAGTCCGTTTTATTGTTAAAAATTTGTTTTCTTCTGTCATAATAATCAAATTAACAAAATGTTACAAATTATGTGATATTTATAATAATTTATGAACAACAAAAACCCACTTTTTATTTTCAAAGTACTAGACTATATTTGTTTATATACACGTTTTCAAAGTACTAGACTATATTTATAAGCCACGTTTTGTAGTAAGACGGAATGTGATGGTTTTATTGTATTTTTTTGACCACATGAAGGAGTTCAGGAGGATCAAAATTTTCGGTATGAAGATTAAATATAATTTGAATGAAATCTTACAGAATCACTTACGAGTGTTTTATAAAAAAAATATGTTACTTATACGTTTTACGTACGGTTAAGGTTTGATATGATAGCAAATACCACGCAAGAACGCATAGTTTTTATTGTAATTGTGTAATAAAATCTTCGTTCTTACTGCAAAAGAGTGATAAAGCTGAAAACAAAGGTTTATGGAACTTTGGCTTTATGGAGGTATTAAATGCTAATGCTTGAAGTGGACATGGCCCATTACTCTGTTCATTGACTATTGGTTTTCTTGTTATTTGTTTGATATTAATTTATTGTGTCTAGGGATGTAAATATAATATAAGGTAATATTATTAAAAATGTTCCTCTACAGCTATCGTGTGAGGAATAATATGAAATTGTGTAAGTATTGCAATCTAATAACTGCGATCCTTTAAAAAACTAATTCTGAAAATAAATGTCTTATACATGAATAATGTACCTATACCTTTTATTCACTTTCAAGCAAAAACTTTCATTTACCTAGCAAAACGTCTAAAACCAACGCAAAGTAAAAAAAGGCATAAATTTAAAACATAATTAAATGCACATAGACAGATAGTAATAAACAAAACTAAATTTTGTAGCGTAAAAAAAGCCGAATTAGTAATGAAAAATCACCTAGATAATTTTCTCAAACACCTACTGTTTTTCGAGAAAATATTATATTCAGCGCGAAACGCAGATAGCACCCATGGCAACATCCGCTGTTTGTGACATACATTTCTTCAAATTTAAAGAATTTTATGGCAAAGTTCAAAATTCAAAATTATTTATTGATGTAGATAAATGTACATACATGAAATGGCGGCTCTAGATACCAAACTAGGCGTTAGCCTGTATCTTGGTACCTAGTCCTTCCCAGCAGAAATATTGTTTGTGTACATGTTACATAAAATTGATAATAAAAATTAATTTAGCACAGTCTACAAATTATAAAATTGAATTATTACATTGTTAATATGTGTATAATTGATGACATAATAGAAAAAAAAAAATAGTTATTTTATGACGACAAAAGATTTCGACAAAAAAAAATTACTTATTATATATTTATTAGTATTTTGTCTAATGTATACAATAATAATTATTAATTTAATTATAATTTAATTTTAATTATATGTATTTACCGGTCCAATAATGCATAAAAATATAATATATTCAACTCAACATCACAAATTCATTCGATCTGAAATTTCATTACATTGTTTAATTAATTATCTTACTTACAGATTTAAACCTTGACTTGAATACATCTAGTTTAAAATTTCAAAAAGTTTTTCTGTCTCATCGTAAGTCAGGTTTTGTAGCCAGAGAAGAAGAGTTTTTTTGCATTCACTGATTGTTAAAGGATATTCGCGTTGCGGGTAGTTTTGTATCCACACGCAAAAAAATTTAGCTCTGCATAATTATCTGTTTTTTATTAAATATCTTGCAAGTTTTGGTAGTATTTTCGATAAAACATCTCTATTATTTGTTACGTGACGTAAATTTAACATATAATAAACAAAAACAATGGTAAAGTGTGGTGGCTGCGGTAAATTCTTGTCGGCGGCCGACGGTATTCGGTGCGGGACATGTTCGGGTGTGTTTCATGGATTGTGCGTGAATATCCCTGACGGTACGGCGGCCCCGCTGGACTGGCTGTGCCCTGCTTGCATGGCTAAGCTTCCGCGGGGCAGTAACTGCAGCACTCCCGTCAAGGGGGTGACGGCGGGTCGCGAGCCTCTGCATGCCCAGCTGGCCCGGGTTTGCGCCCGCCAACCCGAACAGGAGCCTGAGCCCGAGCCCGTCGGCTGCAACGACACCGCGCACGACATGACGGTGGAGTTGGACCTTGCAGTCGAGATCCGGCTGTTCCGCAGCGAGCAGCAAGCCGTGCGCGATGAGCTCCGGCAGTACCGGGACGAGGTGCGCGCCGAGGTAGCTGAATTGCGTCAGGAGGTGTCTGCGTTGAGATTGTCTCACGCAACCGGTACAAAACAGATCAGCGAACTACAAAATAAGGTGCGTCGCCTGGAAGAAACCGTCGCAACGTTGGAAAGTGATGCCGCTGCCCGGGAACAACGCGCCTTGTTGAATGATATCGAAATTACGGGCGTTCCTGAGCGTGAAGGTGAATCCACGGCTCACATCACTCTGGCTGTGGCCAAGAAGCTCGGTGTGTCTCTCGAGGAGCGCGACGTGGTGAGTGTGCGGCGCGTTGGCGCGCGGCGTGAGTTCGGCGGCGCGGCTGGCGGCGCCAGCGGCGGCTCCCCGGCCGGCGCGGCGCGGCCTCGACCTATTGCGGTCAGCTTCGCGCGACGTGCTCCGCGTGACGATATGCTCAGGAGCGCCCGAGTACGCCGAGGACTCACGACGGAGCACCTGGGCCTCCCGCCGCACGAGCCTGCGCGCATCTTCGTCAACGAGCGGCTCACTAAGGGCAACCGGACACTTCTGGGCAGGACGAGGGAGGCTGCCAAGATGCACAAATGGGCCTTCGTGTGGACCAGGGACGGCCAGGTATACGTAAGGCGCGACAAGACTTCTGCCACGCACCGTATATACAGTGCAGAAGATATAAAAAAATGGTTTCCTTAACTTAATTCTATCTAAAACTCACATCTTCAATCCCTACTTAAACCTTCCAACTATTTTATTTAATGTAAAACTAAAAAAACAGTTCTTTTTAATCATAATAACATCAATTACAATACTCTTCCTATACTTACCTTCAACAATGTATTCTTTTGTCTTAGTTTGGATAACTATATTTGCAAACTCCAGGTTATGTTATAATAATAAATTAAGTTCCCACTATATCATAATAAGTACATTTTACCTGATGTTCTACCTAAACCATATAATTTGTGTAAAACTACAGAAGCTAAATATCAGTTGGCCAACACCTGTATCAGATTATCTCACAGCTATGTTTATTTGTACATGTCAATATCATTCCAAGATAATATTCATTATGATATATCTTGTTTCTTCTTTACACATTTATAAAACTGACTTAATTCTTAAGTTATTTATAATTTTTCACATGAATCTGAGAGTATCAAGCTATAACACTTATTCAGCAAGTTGTATTTGTTTAACATACAGACATTGCATATTGAAAATTCTAACCTTTGATATTACAACAAAACTTGATATTTTTGTGTTAATGTTTCTTAATTATTACCATAACTTAGTATTGAATATAACTCATATATTACCACTATTCTTTTATAAAATGTATTTAATATTACTAAAACGCTATAGCTTTGTGTATTGTGACCCTATGTTTTCCAGTGTTAAACAGTATGTATGTTTTCTTCTCATTAAATACCAATATTCTTATATTCTCTCATATGTTTACATATACAACAATGGGTAATAATAGTAAATATTTAAAAGTTGGACTCTTTAATGCTGGATCATTAGGTACTAACCATGATGATTTTATAGCTGCTATGCAAAGGTTTTCTGTTGACTTGTTAGCTGTAAATGAAACCTGGCTGAGAGCTGGGCAGGGCGGGTGCGCGCCCGTCGTGCCTGGCTACCGGCTGCGGCACGTGCCCCGCCCCAAGGACGTGCGCAAGGGCCGCGGCGGGGGCGTAGGCTTCTACGTCAAGCGAGGTATCAATGTTCGTTTATGCTCTCACCCAGAGGCAACCAATGTTGAGCAAATGTGGGTCAGACTTACTGTGAACACATCCAAAGTTATTATCGGCACAGCTTATCGTGCTCAGTGGGTAGATGCAGATGAGTTTTTCGACGCATTAACTGAATCTATTGCATCTTTTTCTTTTTGTGATAATTTAATATTAATGGGAGATTTCAATGTTAATGTGCTAGATAGCCACGACAGGAATGCTAAATCTTATAGGACTTTTCTTTCTAATACTCGTCTAACGCAGCTTGTAGACAAACCTACTCATTTTACTGTGCACAGTCAGACAGCCATAGACTTGATATGTTGTAATGTACCGAGCCGCAATTTGCAAATCGAACCGGTTGCTTCTGATAATGGCCATGCTTTTGTTATTAGTGAATTCATTTTTAAGAAACCAAAAATTCCCCCCAAACTTATTACATATCGACCACTACAAAATATATCATATGAAATATTTACTTCTCATTTAAATTCTATTAGATGGGACATTATTAATTCAGCTGAGAGTGTAGATACCCTGGTTAATAGCTTTCACCAGGCTATTTTATTTATATTCGACCTTCATGCACCTATGAAAACTAAAGTCATTAAAGAGTGTGGGTCACCCTGGCTCACAGATACTGTTAGAGCCATGATGCGCCTACGGGACGCTGCACTTGTGCGTTATCACCACACTAAGCAACACAGTCATAGAACTTATTACAAAGATTTAAAAAGACAAGTGGATATGGCTCTGGACTCGGAAAAACATGCATTTTTTAACTACCATATAAATAGAAACATAAAAAATCCTAAACAGCTATGGAACACATTGCAACGTAAAGTGTTACCACCCAAAGCGATAGATTTACCGTCACTATTTGATGATCCGGACAAAATTAATGACAATTTTCTCAATATTCCTGGCAATGTTAACATTTCTATTTCCCACATGACCTTTTTTGAATTCCATAAATGTAGCTGTAGCAATTTCATCTTTCACATTGTAGATTCTAACACCATTCTGAAATATATAAAGCAAATTAAGACTAATGCAGTAGGAATTGATGGTATTTCACTTGATATGTTAAAACTCACACTACCCCAAAGCCTTGATACTATTACTGCTATTATTAACAAGTCAATGATGTCAGCAGAGTTTCCATCTTCTTGGAAGACGGCTATTGTTAAACCTATACCTAAATCACCCGATCCTATTGAATATAAAGATTTAAGACCAATTAGTTTGCTCCCCTGTATATCTAAAGTACTTGAAAAAGTTGTATGTGGTCAAGTAACAGATTATTTAGAACAAGAGGGTATATTACCTGATATGCAGTCCGGATTTAGGAAGCTCAGAGGAACTTGTACAGCACTGTTGGACGTAACTGATAATATTCTAACCGCTCAAGATCAAGGGTTGGGAACTATACTTGTACTACTTGATTTTTCGCGCGCTTTTGACTGTATTAACATATCTTTGCTACTTTCTAAGCTAAATTTCTACGGTTTTGATGCTTCTGCCATTGCTTGGTTTAATTCTTATTTAAGTGGTCGCACTCAAGTTGTTGAAATTAAGAAAAATAATGGTGAAAGTCTGCGCTCAGGTCTGGGTGAGATAACTAGAGGTGTACCTCAAGGTTCCATTCTAGGTCCTCTTTTATTCATACTTTACAGTGCTGATGTTGTTAACACCATACAGCATTGTAAATTTCACATATATGCTGATGATATTCAGCTCTATCTATCAATTAACCCTGAAGACACAGATGAAGCAACCCGTAAGATAAATGAGGACCTAAATAGGGTGCAACAGTGGGCGCAGGCAAACTCACTAGTTTTAAATGCTAAAAAAACCAAATACATGGTTCTAGGGTCTAAACTACAAGTGCAAAGGATTGTTCAGAGTAAAATCACAATACATATAGCTGGTGACGTTATAGAACGTGTTCAGGAAGCCCGAAACCTTGGACTTGTATTTGATGAACAATTGAAGTTTGAAGAACATGTTAATGAGATAGTCAGAAATTGTTTTTATAAGCTCAAAATTTTGTACAAAATTAGGAAGTATATAAACACCGATCTTCGTATACTGTTAGTTGATTCGCTTATTCTCTCTAGATTAAACTACGTAGACTCAGTGTATGGTCCATGTCTTTTCAAAAAAACTTCTTGTGCTATTCAAAGGGTACAAAATGCGTGCGCTCGCTTCTGCTTTACTGTACCTCCACAAAGCCACGTCACTCCGTTTTTTAATAACAATAATATACTCAAAATGGAATACAGGCGCCAGTTACATCTAGCCACACTATTATTTGGTGTAGTCAAGTATCAGATACCACATTACCTCTATTGTAAACTAGTTTGGGTGTGTGACAGTAACCCCTATTTCTCATAGGACACATCATACACGTAAATTGTTACTCCGTACAACTAAACATAGCAGTGCAGCCTTTCGAGGTAGTTTTAATTTTAATGCCACCAAATGCTGGAATAGCATACCTCCTCCTATTCGTAATCTACAGAGCAAATTTTGTTTTCGTATCAGGTATAAGAGATACCTGATGGAGCTGCAGAGGAGTGCTAGCAGCTAGCTATTATACTGTTATCGCTCCTCCCTCTGCATCGGGTGTTCCTCAATCACCTGACTCATCAAACCTCAATTTTAATAGATATGTATTCTAGTTTTCAGCATTTGGTGACCTAGCTAGCTACTTTTGTTTACCTTTAAACCTACAATACAAATCTCGACAATGACTTTCGTTCTTGGCTGTTAATTACCACGTTGTGTGTCCGTTACTTTACTAGGTTATATTTAAATTGTATGTATCTTTCAAATGTAATCATATCAGCTCCATGTTATTAATTCTGTATACTCTTCATCTATTTTCTCTTTTTACTTCTTTTTATATTTGTTAACTTTCTTATTCAACTCTTGACGCCGCGCGTCTCAAAGGGTCATACCTGAAAATCAGCGCTGCAGAGCAATCTGCAGCATTAATGCTGAGGTATGACCTTTTTTGACGCACGGGATACATCAATGTAACATAATACCTTTATATTCTACCTGTTGTTAACTTTTGTATGTATATATTGTTGTGTCCTGTGTGTCAAAATAAATGCTTTGAATTTGAATTTGAATTTGAATTTGATATATGTCGAGTGATTTAGAGATAATATTCTAAAGGTGACAGCTAACAATTTCAAAATGCCTTGCAGCTAATGCAGTACGACGTTTATTAACATGACAGATACGATCTTTCCGGCGTTGAGCTTTATATGTTGCGGAGTCAAATGGCAACATTTTGTGTCGACGAAGGACGGTCAGGTAGATATAAAGCTGGCGCACTGTGGGGTACATCAAATGCTCCGTGCATTTGATGTACAGATCTACAGTCGGGTATCGGTATGGTTTACCACTCATGACTTTTAGAATGGCTCTCTGAGCTCTCTCTAAGCGAATCATATGGGTGGAAAACGTACCCCCCCAAACTGGGATGCAATAGGTTATCACCGATTGAGCTAAGGCAAAGTATACTTGTTTGAGAGTATCTGGGGATGCCACAGATCTGAGCTTTTTAAAGACATACAAGAACCGTCTGAGCCGTGGCACCAGTGCCATAATTTGCTGATTCCAACTAAGTGTGTGATCGATTATCACGCCTTAGTATCTCATGCTCTCAGTGTGGGCTATCTCAAGGCATGTGCAGTCACAGTGTGTGTCTCCTGGCTTACAAGTATGAGCTGTAAGATTAAAGACTGATGGCTGTGACTGTGTGTTGGCAGAAAACGTTATGTACTTAGTCTTAGGAACGTTCAATGTCAACACATTATCTTTAAGCCAAGTCATTACGGTTCTCAGAGCGCTTTCTGCATTTTGTTTAGCACTAGCCCAGCTTCTGCCATGCACCAAAAGAGCCGTATCATCGGCGTATGTAAATATTCGGCAACATGGCAATACCAGTTTACAGAGGCCATTGATATATATCAGGAACAAAGTAGGCCCCAAGACGCTGCCTTGAGGCACTCCGCAAGTTACATCCTTGTCAATGCTAGTATAATCTCCGATCATCACACACTGTTTGCGATTCGTCAGGTAGTCTTTAAATATTTTCAGAGCAAGGCCTCTAATCCCCATGGCCTCAATCTTTTTAATCAATAAATTAACCGAAACAGTGTCAAAAGCCTTTTGAAGGTCAAGAAATATACAGAGTGATTTTTTTTTGGATTCTATGTAATTAACTACACTATTAGTAAGATCCAACACAGCATCCTCTGTTGATAATCCAGCTCTAAAGCCGTACTGATTACTAGCAAAATAATTGTTTGACTCTAGGTAATTAATTAGTTTTTTATTTATGACTTTCTCTAGAATTTTTGACAATACTGTGAGTACAGATATAGGTCTATAATTGTTGACACTGTTTCGGTCCCCGGTTTTGAAAATAGGGTGGACAAGGACTTTTTTAAATACGTTCGGGAAGACTCCTGTCGAAATGCATAGATTGCACAAGAATGTGATGGGAACAATCAAACTTGGCTTAGCGAGTTTAATAACTTTAGTTGGTATTCCATCACACCCTGTTGCACTCTCGTTGCGGAGACCGTCAATGATACTGTTAATCTCTGCATAGTCAGTTGGAAGTAAGGTCATTGAGTTACATGGACCTGTAGGTTCGTCATTTTGTGAATGATCAGCTGTGGTAAGCTCTTGCTTTTTTATTTTGGCCGCCAATTCCTTCCCAATACCAACAAAAAAGTCGTTAACCAAATTGACAGATTGTTCTGGATAAATTGCCAATTTAAGAAGTTCAGTAGGAGGGGATCTGTTTTCTTCAAGACCGGATACACTCCTAATAACCTTCCAGGTTTCTTTAGGATTGTGTTTGGACTTTTCCAGCCGATTCCGTTCATAATTTTGTTTCAGCCTTCTTGTCAGTTTGGTGCAGAAATTGCGATAGCGAGAGTATGTAAGCTTTAGGATCATATTGGCAGGATTGTTTCTGACGTTTTTGTGCAATTTGTCACGAAATCTGAGACATCGCAGCATACCCACAGTCATCCAAGGTTTGAGTGTTCTCTGCTTCCTTGGGGGTTTGCTAAAAGATTTATATGTATTGATGACATTACAGATAACATCCTCTAGTTTTTCTGCGGCCATGTTTGCTTCCGTGTATGAGAAAATCCAATCAAAATTAGTTTTTTCCAGTTCATGAGCCACCGCCAAACAGTTAATGCGTGTATTTTTTTTATGGGATAGATTTTTGCAGCGCGGGGAGTCTTCAAGGCACAATAATAGTGGTGAGTGGTCAGTAACAAGTGTTTCAACTATTATAGCTGTAGCATTTTTTGAGTGCTTTTTCAGGAATATTATGGTCTATGCACGTTTTTAGACGTGTTGGATGAGTGTGTGTGGGCAGTAGGCCATGTGCGGCGGTCAGATTTAGATATGTTTCTGTGTCATAGTCATCTGTATCTGTATTTATATTGATATTAACATCACCAACCAGTATGACAGTTTTGTAATTTGATAATTTGAGAAGAAGATTGTTTAGATAATCGAGAAAATTCTTGCGGCGCAGAAAACATGGTGGTCGGTAAATACTGACGATTGCTAAATCTGTGCCACAGGTAATGACGACACAGCTACAGTCAATAGCATCGGTGTCCATGAGTGAATGTTCTATTTTAGATTTAATATAAACTATAACACCATCGTTTTGGTCATACTCTATTGAATCTACAGCAGTTAAGGGAATGTCGTAAAACTATAAATATTTCGGCGATAATGTTCCAAACTGATCGTTGAGATTTATCTATTAGAATTTGGATATCAAGATTTTAATAATACTGAGAAATCTTAGCATATTTATGATTTTTTTATAAATTGATTAAAACACATAAATATGCTAAGATTTCTATTATAATGATAGACCTTTTTACAGAAATATCGAACTTTAATATAATTACAATAAAAAAGTTTTAGCAATCAGTGTTTGGAACCTAAAAATATTATATTATGCTTTTTTTTTTCAATTCAAAAATATTTTTTGGTTTTACGACGTAGTATTAACTTAATTTTTACATACAAATAAAAGTAAACTTATGTGCATGTAACAGCGGACATAAAACGTATTCTAGGCAGGCTAGGTGTACAAACTAGATAAAAAAAAACTAGGCTGTAAAGGTAGTGTATGAGAAAAGTTTTACGGTTAATTTGGGGTTTTTATACGAGCTGTGAGTATATTGTATTGAATTAAATATTAATAAACTAACTAATTACTAATAATAAACTAAGATCGCGAAGTTGTATTGGCGGGATCTATGGATCTCGAGAATATTATTGCCGACGTAAATTATTATGACGATAAATATATATATTCTATGGCCTTTTCAAATTAGATTGACTACAGTGTATATGAGGGACTCGACAAATCCATTTATAATACCTCTGCAAAACTTTGAAAAACGATTTCGTTTTAGCCAAGACTCAGTACTATACATTGTATCTTTGATAAGAAACAATTTGGTTCAAAGTGATAACATGGCTGTTGTTGCGCTAGTTGCGCCAGAAATAGCAGTCTTGTTAACTTTGGATTAAAACTAGAAAAATATATAGAGTATGTTCTGAACAAAAATAGCGATATTTTTTACACGCAAACTTCTTTCTACCAAGCAAAAACTAAACGTATTATACAAAAGTTAAAATAGCTCGTTCATCGTAACGTACCCAGTATTAGGATCAGGATTTCATTAGGTGTCAAACGTGTGTCAAATTAGAAATCCTAAGATCGTGGTCTCAATCTCGGTGTCACCTGAGATGCTGTTGATATGGGTTTATTAATTAGTGACGGCATTAAGATGCTGCCCCCTTAGACAAGAGCCGTATTTTAGTGAGCGTACTCACGCTCGCCTAAGGAATAGAAATACCAATGTTTGAGAGTGACGTAACATGTCAATCATCGCGATTTCAATCCCATACATTGCTCTCTATTCTATAAGTGAGCGACATTACGCTCACTAAAATACGGCTCTTGTCTAGCTTTCGTTTCCTTGGAAAGCGGTGCCATCGTATAGCGGCCGTGATATTACGAACGCAAAAATAATTAAAGTAAATTACGGTGCAAGTTACCGCTCTACAGGAAACCGCGCTATTTCGTTTACATAGACAACGTTTTAGTGACGTCATTCACCGCTGTATTACGGCCGCTATATGAAGGCACCGCTTTCTTAGGAAATCAAAGCTTAAGGGGGCTGGTCGCATCTTGAGAACGTATCAACTGAGACCGGTTTTAAGATCACGATTGCACGATTGAGATCAGTCTATTAATACGGGCCTAAGTCATGTGTTTCTATAAAAACAAAATAACTGATTTACTGCCGTTTTAGAGACAGCGAGTGATACATGTATGCCTATGACCTGTTAATAAGTAATTTTGTCCAGGTAATTTGATGATATTGAAATTTTATTACCAAAATAATATTTTTTATTGTATTTAATCACCACGCAAAAAAATGTTATAACCTAAAATCAAATATGAAATACAAATTTTCTTACCGAAAACCAATACACTACATAATTTTAATCGAACCTAAATACGCCAGCAGACCCCCGTCATTCACATAATTAAGATTCTGTGAACAATTTTATTCTGTTTACCAAATTTTTATTTCAGTCACAATAGCATATAATTGCGACCTTTCCCGACCTAAATTAAATTCCCGACTCATACGTGAAGAGAAATTTTAATTTATGGCTTACAGTACTGAAAAACTAACTGAAGGAAAATTTATGCGAATGCATGTCTCATTTTTCATATACCTATATATTATGTTTAATTAACAGCGCCTCATAATAACCTAAACTTGTACCATGTCGGCAGAAATCTTTATATTCATTATTATTGTTATTTTTTACATCAAATTTACTATCGTTATACGACTAATATGATAGATATGGTATGAATACCTTTTGGATTGATGTTTATAGACACATTCATAAACTAGCGACAAAAATGATTTAATTAAATGCAATTCTGGCTTGGTAAGGTTCTCCCATATTAGTTTTGATAATTGTATAACATATGTACCTATATATATAAAGTTTTAGTAAAACAAATGCTCGTATTGATTTGGTAGATATTTTCCTCTTCTCTTCGTTAATAATCTCAGAGAAGATTTAAGCGAGTATATCACTTTCTGCGCTGTCTTCACGCGCATTAATATGAATTGACATATTTACGATGAAAACAACTCTCTAAAAACTTCCAGGTAAATGATTCATGGCGCTAGATTCCACTTGCTATTTTCGTTTGCAATTCCGAGTGCCCGAATCAAATGTCAGTAAAAATAAAAATAGCCCACACATTATTAAGGTAATTTTAGGGTAGAATTAATTTTAAAATAGGTATGTCAATTTTATACATTAGAATTATTTCGTTTCAATAAAACAATATGTAATATTGAACACTTTTATTTAATAAAACATTTCAATTAAGTGGAAATAAAAATATATAGGTATTTCGTTAATTTCTCACAAAAACAGGTATCAAAATCACTTGTATGGTTGATTAATACAGTTATTTTTTGCATTTTAGAAAAACTACGATCATTTGATTCTTTGCATGAACCTTGGAAAAAAACACCATTTAAAAAAAATAAGCAAAAATAAATTATAGAGTAGTTTTTACTACGAATATTAATTCATTATTATTACTAATGCCAATACAGTGAGTAGGTATTTATATTCATATAAGAAAAATTGCCATCTCACTAAAAAAAGTATTATGTTGTCTGAATCTATCCATCAAATACGGTGAATGGATTGAACACCTTTTCCTCGTCTCGTGGGTTTGTGATAATATTTTGGCATATTTTTCACAAATGCGGAATACGTGATAGAGCAGTTATATGCTGGCCTGGATACATTTATATGAGTTTGTTTTTGTAGGTGATTTGTTAGTTGAAATGTCCGTTCTAATTTATTACGAAAATATTTTATGAAGACCGATTGATGTGAGGGTGAGGAAAAAGAGGCGCTAACTAAGCAAAGATTATTTTACGTAGATTAAATCATTCCATTTGTTTATTATAAGAATAAAAATATTAATTATTATTATACATTAATATAAATAATTTTCATTTTGCTTCTATTTTTATTCAAATTATTTACGTAGATAAATAAAATGAATAAATAAATATTTCAAGAACATTCCAAACAGCGCCATCTAGTTCCATACTTGTTTAAAAAAATCATTTTGTTACAATCAGAAGAGCCGCCGCGACATAAGGCGACATGTCCTACAGCCGTAGCCAGGGATATATGGAAAATTTGACGACAAGAAATGAAATGATTTTGTTATTTATTTTATACTAGTGGATGTCCGCGGTTTTACTTGCGTTATTTCGAAGTAGTTTACCAGTGATTATTATGGCTAACCTAGTTTTTTTTAACGTTTGACTACAGCCAGCCTGATGTTAAGCATTGCTGCAGCCTAGGATGTAACACGCTTACCTAGAAGATACCTATTAACTCTAGATTTGAAGACCCCTGGATTGTAGTTCGTAGGAAACACGGTCTTAATATGTCACAAATTCTGATTGAATCGAGCACATTGAATCCTAATTGTTTATTTAACTTGGTATCTGTTACAACGAAAAGTATATGTATGTATATGTTACAGTTAAAACCAGTTTTCAGATAGAACGGGTTTTCCCTAGTTAGAACTAGTTTTTACTTAATGCCTTTGTTAAAACTAGAATTAACTAATGCTCAAAATTGAATATTAGTTAAAACTAGTTCTTACTAAACAAAACGCGTTTTTCCGAAGCGACTCGGTTAAAACTCTGACGACCGCTTGGCTCCTCCTCGCTTCGCTCGTCGTCGCATGTGCGTGGTAGAAAGCAACCTAACGAACCTAATCTTACCTCCTGTCACAGACAAGTGACTTTACTAAGTACATGACTCTATGTCCTAGATCTTTTAAATAAATATTTTAAAAACTATATCTTATTTTCAATCCCAAATTAGTTTCTCTAGCGCTAGTTTTAACTAAAGCTCGGAGTGACAACTAGTTTTAACTGAAAATCAAATATATCAGTGGTCAATTCTAGTTTTGACTAGGTATTTCTAGTTTTAACAAAGGCATTAAGTAAAAACTAGTTTTAACTAGGGAAAACGAGTTCTAACGAAAAACGGGTTTTTAACTGTAACATATATAATGTATATGAAACAACGCAAGTAACAAAATCGTAAATAGCAAAAATTAGAAGATTGAACGAGCGTGGAAAGTCAATCGATATTGGAAATAGAAGGTTAGCTGTATTGTGGCTCGGAAATGAAATATCCGGTCCAAATGTTCTGTATTGTAACGTAAAGTAAAATATGTTCATTGTTTTCTATACCTTTAAGATTAAAACTTAGATCAACTCGTGTAAAGACTTCTTAAGTTAATTCGTGTAAGAGGGGCAAACTTTGACAGCATATAACTGGTTGAAAATATATCTGTAGTTTTATATTTCATCATACACACCTAGTTCTTACCATAATGGTTACTGCTTCGTTATATCATATTATACTTTTGTATTCTGTGCTTAAAGCGTAAGCATAAGCGTCTGTGTAAAAAAACGTGTGGCTCAGCGGTTCTGGTGTCTGCTTTTCATTCAGACGCACCCTGGTTCTAATCCAGCCCTACACCAAGGACTTGTATTCTCAAGTTATGTCTGTGCACTCGCTTAGCGGTGAAGGAAAACATCGTGAGGAAATCGACATGTTTGAGGATCACAATATCCGAGGACATGTGTCTTCCGTGGAAGGACCTTGGCGCCCACCACGATGTATCTGCCCAAGAAAACTCCCCTGACGGATTAATTCTGCGGGGGAGTCACGACCCTCAGTCATGAGGAATACGACTCAAGAGAGATTCTGTGCTTATGTTGTTTTCCGTTGTGCGATCTGGGCGACTACAACTATGTACTGCTTAAGAGAACTTCTCCTTTAAAAGGAACTCAGCAGTGAGTCCCGACTATAAATGAATGGGGAAAGACGTGATGAGCAACAGTTACTTAACTTTTATTGACTATGATGATCGAGTTTGAATATGACTTTCCTTTTAGCCAAGGGCGTTGTTAATAAATAAAAAAATATTCCGGGGCATTGCACACAGCGCCATCTAGCCCCACACTAAGCAAACGCTTGTGTCTTGGTTACTAGATAATAATAGTAATGTTACTCTAGTCGTAAAACAGGGCGGAATGGCGTAGTTTATATTATTCCGGTCTGATTCCCATCGATAACAATCTAATAGGTATCAGTTGATCCCTTTTACTAGAATGTATTGCATGGCCAGGAAATTGGTTTCCCAGTGCAACGTAAGTGACGAATATATAGCTTACTACAGACACTTCCATTAAGAACTGCTTATATTTGTAACCAAGTGCCTTGCTCTTAAGTGCCTCTTCTTAATCAAAATAAATAAAACTCAAAGGTGACTGACTGACTGACTAACATAGTGATCTATCAACGCACAGCCCAAACCACAGCACCGATTGGGCTGAAATTTGGCATGCAGGTAGAGGTTATGACGTAGGCATCCGCTAAGAAAGGATTTTTGGAAAAGCCACTTTTAAAGGGGTGAAATAGGAAATGCTAGTTTTACTTCTTAATGCGAGCGAAGCCGGGAGCATCCAATAGTATAGAATAAAGCCCTAAAAGAGAAAAATGTAAAAGAAACTAATTAGGCGCGAGTGAATTTGTATGTCAAAAATTCAGAAGGAAAATCATTAAAATTTATTCCTTATTTTTCCAGGAACATTTAATATAATGTTTAAGGAATTGAATCAAATCAGTTAATGATTACGGAATGTCTATAATAAAAAAAATTACCCTGCTCACGATGTAAAGTTAAAATTTTAAATTTCTTGTCAATTAATTGCTGGCCCTTTTTCTGGCTCAACGTATCAGCATTGCCATCCAGCGTGGTAATACGGCCAGTATGCTGGGCACGCTGCCCTCTGGTGGTCTGGTGGTGGGCTGGAGATTAGACTAGACTTAGATTATATTTAGGCTTTTCTAAAGATTTTCTGAGTGCCCCTTTTTTGTAGTAGTTAGAAAAAGGAAAAACTAAACATACTACTATGTTTAGTTTTTCCTCCCCTGTTTTTATATTGCGAAAATAACACTGCTATTTAAACAATAATAAATTGACATGTTATGAATTTTCAATCGTTATTTACAGTTTTAGCATCAAAGTGAAAGAGACATAACATTGACCAACTCATTTTCCTTTAGTATTTTTATATAAGACAAATCAGAGGAAAAACCCGCTTCACTGTACAAATGTTTTCTCATTGGCGTTCAAATTCATTTACACAATATAACTGCATCATACATTTATGCGAAAAAAATCTAGTGTAAATAGGTTTTTTAGTTCTTTTAAGTAAGCGTGCTACATCTTAGACTACATCGGTGCTTAACATCAGGTAGGCTGTAGTCAAACGTAAGCCTATTTCGTGATAAAAAAATGGAAGTATATTGTATATGGCCGCCATTTACAAAACCTATCATTAATGAACCGGTTTCACACTTTTTACTTCTTTCAATAAGTCCGGGTACAATAGACAAGACGTATAATAAGATCGGACCTTTGGTCTAGCTTCAACTGGGGTGAAAATAGGCAGACGCTTTATTGACTGTGTCACTTCAAAGCTCGAATGTGGAGTTAGATTTAGCCCGGCTTTAGAACTAAGCGGGATTTACTCTTATTGTCTTTTAGTATCTAGATGTCGTGGCTTCACTCACGTTACGTCTGTTACCAATTAGACAGCAGCCAATGCAAAAACTTATACAGCTTACGAGTATACACCAAAAATAACGAGTATTCATCACTTCGGTGATGTCTATATATAAGTATAGTGATAGAGAAACCATAAATCAACAAAACATGGTATTTTTTATCTATTCACTGCCCTGACGTCTTACGTATTTAACATGAAGGTCTTGGTAAAAATTAAATTATAATATTTTTATATCTATTGATATTGCACGTTATCAGGACTGAAAATTATTCACTCCCGCAGAAAAAAAATAAGGAACGACTTCTTGGCAAAAAAATATAACAACATCACAACCTGTGAAATTTTACTACGAACTAGTAGTTAATATGCTGAAAGATTGGCATCATGACGACCGTACTCGTACTATGCGATTATTTTACTGTTATCATAGAAAAACCTATTTGTATTTCGCAGTACTATAATTCAAATATTACCTATGCCTTCCACTATTGTATGTTTAAAGAAGCAGAGCATCACAATGCCGTCTTTTATATTTGAATTTTGTTTGTTACAGCAAAGCGAAGAACTGCTATCAGGAATTTTCTTCTTCGGAATGTCAAACAGTCTGGTCAACCCAGTGATATATGGAGCATTCCATTTGTGGCCAAAGAAGAAGAAATTTCATCGAAATAGTGACAGGTAATGTAAATATTTTACATCTTATTAACATTTAACTTATTTTTGATAAAATAAGGAAGCACGCACAATTTTTAATAAAAAATAATTTATAATTACATTCAAAACACAACATTATTAAATAATTAAAACAAAATCTAAGGTAAAAAATATCTCCAAAAAATCGGACGGAGAAATATTAGTGTCGCCATTTGCGTGATGTGACCGGAGTTGAAGATATGTACGTGATTTTGACGGTGAGTGCACCTAAACAAATATCCTCAAATCCAAATTGTCGCATCACAAATTTAAAAAATACAGTCCACTAATTTATCGAGGGAATTTCGCCCACCATAAAACTATGAGTTGGCGGCACCAATACCTAAACAGCTCTCACGTCTCTCGTAATAGGTAGGTATGTGTTAATTAGTTAATAATCTAAAAGCTAATTGCAAAAGTTAAACCGTAAATCAGTGTCAAAGGTAAATTTGAAATGTTCAAAGACTGTCCTAGTTATAGTAATGCCAAAAACGTTAAATTCAAATAGAACTCGCTTAAGCCAAAACGTGGAATGTAACCTTAAGCATCCCCAAATCAAGGCTACAGTTGGGTAACAAATAAAATGTTTACTGGCAAATATATACGGGACAGGCATTATTTGTCTTGGGTCAAACTACTTTTTATATCAGAGAGTATATTGACCTAGCGTGGGTTTTACTTTGTTGGTTATTTTTTTGTTAAGAAAAATTTTGGTACCCCTACTCTTTTACGAGATAGTAGTAGTGAATTAGTATTTTGAATTATTTATTTGATTTCTAATTGATCACAAGAAAAACAATTAAACGAGCAAAAAATCACTCTTTGAATCAAGATGGTTACCAAATTAGTCATAGAAATTGATCAGAGAACCTAACACAAATTTATTAACATATATCTGCACACAAATTCACTAATTTCTCAACTGAATATGAATAGCAACAAAGCTTACAAGTATAAAATACATAAAACACTTCTAATTGATGCAAAACTTGGCACATCGCCTATTTCGTCAAAAAATACTACTAGGCTTTTACCATTGTCTATGAGTCGAAGATTATATAAAATAGTTTACCTTTATTACATTTTATTTGCCAAACTTCAACCACGTAGTTTGAGTATTACAATACTTTATTAAAGAGGTAAAGCAGAGGTTGAATTGAATTGTAATTTATTGCGTTTAATGCATGAGTAATGCAGAAGGTATATGCAGGTAGCTTTACTGCTTTACGCTAAATAAATCATCAGTGAATCAACTAAACTTAATGTTATGTTTTTTTTGTAGAATCTACATAATTTGCATGGCAAAGTGTCCGATACATAGATATATGTTTTAAAAAAGTGCATTTCATGTTGCATAAGGAAAACTTGTTAAGAAAAAATAAACAAATTACTATTTAATTGAGTGCTAAAATAAGCGATATTTTCAAAAAGTTTAGAAAAGCTATTTTAGGTTATAATACCTAACACCGTTTCATTTTTTGTATTGTATTGTATTTTGAGCTTCCTTGTTAGTTTGCTAGGTATGATTACGTTACAAAGTCTTCTTCTTCTTCTTATAGATTGAGAGTGGCCAACTCTGGTGTCGTGAGTTTATCAAGGCCCTTAGGACTAAGGGCATAAAGTTATATTATATTTGTTAAAATATAACTTTATGAAGATATCAACACGTTTTAATGCGAAACCTTTTAGATATTTCAGCGAAAGTTACGCAACAAACAATTCTGATTACTTAATAATTTATTAAGAGCGTAAAAATAATATTCCTAGCAACTCTCTTTTTGTTAGCTTTACCTTATGATAAGATTAATTTCTCATTACAGAGAGTCCGGAGGCCACCACGCGTCTCTCCTACGTCGTGGTGACAACAACACGTCATCTGTTCGTCTCACCACAGTCAGATCTCTGCGGTCTTCGGCAAAATACTCCAACGGTCACAACGTTAGCTTATTATAACACAAGCGTAGGCCTCCTACAGACCAGATCATCCAGGAGGAAACATTGACCGAGGTACAGACAGTCGGACAAATCAACTGCGTCGTATGTATCGAGATGAGACGACTTAACGAACTGAAAAGGGACACTCGCGTCTAACAGTGCATAAAAGTTGTATAAATTTGTGTGTATAAGTTGTAAACGAATGTATATATAGTTATGTAGATCGTAAGAGATATTCGCGTAATTTATGGCATTTATTTGACTTTCAAATAAATTCGCGTATAATTCAAGGTGTCTGTGTGTTTATTTTAATTTGTTTAGATCAAAAAAATAACAGCTCAGCACTTGAGAAAGCGGATGATTAAAAAAAATGATTAAAAATACCTACTCTATTAACATAATATAAATATTGTCAAAAGTTTTGTATTAAAACCAACTGATAAAATAGCTATATATATCCAAATTACTAATAGGTTTCTCTTATGAAGATCTGTTTTAAAATTTACATGCTTTAATAAAAAAAAAACAGCAACAAAAAAGATCCGAATAGGTTTGTGATTGGATACAATATTCTTTTGTATGCTAGAATGTTTTTGTTGAGTTGATAAGTATAACCTTAATATTGAAGTTCAACAAAGAAGCCTATATTAAAAAAGATAATATTTGGGATTCCAGAACGTAATCTCGAAGCTTTATTGCGACTTTTTTGTAACCTTTTATTGCTATAAATGCTGTTAACGGTTGTTTTCATACTGTAATGTATACAGAAAAGAAAGAAAGTACGATGGGTAGAAATAAAACCGTTACCATTATTACGATTACCTTTTGCTTTAAACTTAAAGTCAAAATAACCAGATGACGTATACACACTTCTAGCTGTTAATTATATTTTTAATATGTCATCTTTACAGAATCACGGGTCTTACGCCCGGTATTTTAAGGCAGCAGTGGGGTCGTAGCCAACACTGAGAGGTCTTTTACAATACAATACTTAAAATTAAGTACAAACATTACCGAGAGTGGCTGGAAGTGTATAAAAATAACTATTTCAGACATGGTATTAATTTAGGCTATTGTGTAGAGTTGTTCATTATTATGCCTCATTCTAATATGTCAATATCATTAAGAAATATATTAATTATTAAATCCCTATTTCTTATTGTGAAATAAAAATGATTTAAATTCACAGAATCGAGATAATGTATAAAGTAATATAAATATAAATTATACTAAAAAAGGACCGGAAGTTAAAAATTAAATTCGCCACCCAGATTTGTCGGGTGCCGGCTGTGATGACAAAATTATCTTGATTAAACAATATTGGAAGCGAGACTGTAAATTCATTTTATGGCCAGATTCGAACACAAAGGGGTTAATCGTTTCAATTTAATTGTAAAAGCTACCATAAAGACAACAGCTGAAATGATCACTTTCCGTCTTATTACAAAACGCGGTTTAATTATTGGTCCAGTACCCCTGGCTCAAGTTTCCGTGCGTAAAGTCAAAAGTATTACTAACGAGTTGAATGCATTGGTAGCTGGAGTTAGAATTCGATAGTAAGTAATGGAAAGTCATCATACCCGGAAGAACTATTTCATATTTCTCTTTCCTTTTTTGATTAATTTTATATTTACTTCCGGTTAAGTACGTATTTGTTTCCTTCTTTTGTTCAATTAAGTAGATTGGTGTAGGTAGGTATATTATTTTTTGTTGATGTGCTGTTTTTAAGTTTTGTTGGTGTTGCTTTGTTTTTTGTTGTTTCTTATTGTTTATTGTTGTTTTTTGTTGTTTATGTTGTTTTTTGTTGTTTCTTGTTGTAATTGTTGTTTTTTGTGGTTATTTGCTGTTTTTTCTTGTTTATTGTTGTTAACAACAAAAACCTACAAGAAACAACAAAAACATCAATAAACCAACCATAAACAACAAAAAGCAATAAAAACAACAAGAAACAACAAAAAATTACAAAAAACAACAAGGAACAGCAAAAAACAACATAAACAACAAAAAACACAAAAAAAAACAACAAAAAACAACAATAACAACAAGAAACAGCAAAAAACAACATAAACAACAAAAAACAACAATAACAACAAGAAACAACAAAAAACAACAAGAAACAACAAAAAAACAACATAAACTACAAAAAACAACAATAAACAACAAAACCAACATGACAACAAAAAACAACAATAAACAACAAGAAAAAACAAAATACAACAAGAAACAACAATAAACTACAAAAAACAACAAAAAACAACAAGAAACAACAAAGAACAACAAGAAACAACAAGAAACAACAAAGAACAACAAGAAACAACAAAAAAACAACAAAAAACAACATAAACAACAAAAAACAATAAAAACCACAAGAAACAACCATAATCAACAATAAACAACAGAAAACATCCATAAACAACACAAAGCAAAAAAAAAACTTATAATAATAGCAAAACAACAAAAACTGACAACAACAGCAAAACAATTTCAACAACAATTATATTGTGTTATTATTATTGTTACTAGTGTCACAGACTATATTTACAATGACATTTCGCTAAACATAAATTAATAAAGTAACATTTGTCCGTACTAAATTATTTTTATCAAAATATATTAATAAAAATCCATTAAAAATCCATGGCAAAATTGTCGACAATGATTCTCACTGAAAAAATTTAGGTGAGAAAACTTCCGATTATTTGTCGAAGGCTGGGTCTGGTATTCACGGATCATCTGTCAAAAACAATTTCTATCACATAAACTACGTAAACGTCCATACATAATCATATTTCGAATCCTACGGAGCTAACGTATTCGAAAGTAAAATAGTTCAGTTACGCGCCACCAGGTTCGCTGTACGAATTTTGTATGAAATATGGTTCGACAAATTGTCGGGTCCTGCGATGGTAATATTCCTGCTAGGCCCACAGGACTTTGAGAATAAAAAGTGGGTTCTTGTTGTTCAGACATCACATACAAACATTCATAATGTCAACTTCAAATTGGAACTTTCATTTAACATTGGTACATTTTGACAGTTTGATAATTATTACAGTAGACAAGCAGTAGACAGTCAATTTTAGAACAAACCACGTTTTGTAATAAGGCCCGTTGAGTTTAGTTAGATTATACCACAAATAGATTTTATGGAGTCGCAGTGACGGAATAACAATCTGAACTACAATAACTCTTAAATATATTATTTTTTATGTAATTTTGTCAATAGTATATTTATGAACTAGTAGACGCCCGTGGTTTTGATCGCATTATTTCAGGATAAAAAATAGCTTATACATACAATCATGTTGATCAATTTTTTTTTAATAAGCTGGTTAATAAGCTGTTTTTGCATGATGAGCGTTAAAATAAACAGATAAACAGATATATAGATAAATTATTAAAAAAGAACTGCTAAAACGTGTTAAGTAATCGATCTGGGGGCACGGCAATGCCCCCGCCAAGTCGAGCGCGAAGCAAACACTGCCGTAGGTACTCGTATCATCCTTTACTGGAACCATTTCGCCGCATTTTCAGGTCCCTATTTGAGAACCTTTGGATGGAACTAGAACGTTGAAATTGTCGTGATCTGGTAAAATATATAGACACACGTGAAATCCAAAATTTCAAGTCGGTAGGTCATTTAGTTCCGAAGCTAAGGGAAAACAAAGTTTCGCATTTATGACACTCACTCACTCACTCATGATCATCAAAATAGAACTAGTACTTCCCATAAACTCAGAGAGCTGAAATTTGGTACAGAGTTAGGGTTTAATGGCCACATAAAGGGAAAACTATAAAAACTAGGATAATCGAAGATCTGGAGTACCTGGTGATGTGGAGTACCTGATTAGAAAACACAAGAGCCCAACCAAACTATTAGAGATATCGACATACTTTTTAGATCATTACTTTTTAGAGATAAACAAGCAGCTCCATCGAGACTTGGCTAATTTTTACAGAATGTCTTAAAGTATACCCAAACATTTCGGCAAGTTAAAAGAGGTTAGTCATTTAACTTAATATGAATATTTATAGCTATATTCTACATCTCATCGCTGAAGATTTTTATTTCTGAGTGAAACTGTATTATTTTAAACTTTTACAAGAAATGAACGGAAATAATCACGACTGACAGGATTCGAAATTGCGTTATTCTAATTACACATCAGAACGTCTAAACCTTTTGGCCACGGTCGATTGACTGCCTTTCGGAAAAATTATATTTAGATTAAATAACCTAAGTACGGGCTTAATACTTGACAAAATAACTTAATATAAAAAATATACCTGTCTCACATACTTACTATGCTATGTTCCAAATAATAAGTAAACTAAGTACATACTTACCGCGGATCTGCAAAATACGCACAAATTTTTACCTTGTTTGCGACATATTAATAAAAGACTGAGCTGTACGTGTTTTCCGCTTGATAAACCTATGCATGACACGTATTTTATGAGGCCGCGTCAAAAGACTTTGGTATCGACTTATCTATACTTAAATAAATTTATAAAATGTATGTATACTTATTCAGAGCCACTAATAAAGTATGAGCCACCCTTAAACAGTAATTTGTATCAACCTCAAGATTTTTTTCCAACTGACCTCTGACCGCCAATATGTAGATGCCATCCGATGATGATGATGATGATATATATCAATAGTATGTTTGCCTAATTTTTTCTGTAATATTTAATAGAATTTGATGTTGAAGAAGAATGATGGTGTTGCTTCCAAGCCAACTTCGGCTACGGCAAACCTATTTCCTACGGGAAGGTTAGTGATGCGTCCTCACATGACTCATATACCCTATTTCAAAGTATTCATATAGATATACAAGATAGAAGAATACTGATGCACTCAAAAAGTAACAGACCTTATTGAAACACAAAAGATAAAACTAAACAAAGTATCATAATTATGAATGTTTTGTCATAATAAAATTAAATTCATCATCATCATCCATAGCCCTTGGGATCCCACAGCTGGGTTTAGGCCTCCCTTTGTATGTGCCATCTGCGTCGATCAAAAATGAAAATTATATTCATAAAAAACAATAATTAACTCGGCACAACTATGATTTAATATTATTTCAAAGTTTGTAAGAAGAGCGTGCTTTAGCTCGGTTTTTGAGAATTTGTTATTGTGTTAGGAAGTTTTGTCTACGTTTCCTCCGTGTAATATTGATTCAGGAGTGTGAATTGTTATTTAATAGAAATTAAGTTAAATTATGGTCTTAGGGTATCTAAATGATAGATATGTAGATAATAGTTATTTGTTATACAAGAGTGCAAAGTTGTTTTTTAACCGCGTGTTCAATTTAGAATCCTGAGCGTCAGCGAGGGAATCAAAGGAGCACGAGGTGAAAAATCTTTGCACTCGAGTGCAACACGTAACTTTTCATTCCACCTCAGCGAGGAAATGACTAAATGCCCGCGTACAAAGCAAATTGAAAAAAAGAACACCAAGAAGGTTCCGAGTCTGAGATTTTAACAAATTTAAAAAAAGTTGTATGATATATTCGGCACCATAGAGGTAGCAGTAGGTAAATAGGTTTAATGATTTTTTTATTACAAAAACTTAGTGCACACGATGTTCTAAATTCAATCTACTTTATCCTCTAGAGAATAAAAACGGCTTTTGCACTCAGATATTGAAGAGTAAAAATACTCTTTCCGAGATGGTGGGATGAAAATATTTATTTAAACACAATGAATATATAGCCAATGACACAAATAAAACAAAAACTGTTTGGTAAAAATATATGTGTGCACCTGAGTTTTACTTGCTTCTTGGCATACATAAACAACTTACTTTAAAATAAAATTTTTGAAAATTGAAGCGTTTACATAATAACTCGATTTGTACTTATATTTTTTTTAATTAATTTCAATTTCGTATTGTTGTTAGTTTGCCAAATAGTGTAGTAAAAATGTCATTTTTACCTTACTTCTTAACATATTACAGGAAACTACTGAATTGCTTTTGGTTCTTCGTTATAGGTTACTAAAGAAAATGTGTTATTGAGTTATCCAGTATCTAAAGAGGCAAGTGAAATATACATACAAAGTGGCTTCACATTTTGTCAGGGTTTCAAAAGAATATAGTTTTTCTTATATTTTTATCTATTTTTTTTTCTAGTTTGTAATTAATTGAGGCATCCTGTTTTGTGTGGAGAACATTTTCTGTTATTCTTAAGTCATAATAATAACATGTGTACAGAAGGTATATTCTTATATAGACTCCCTTAATCGGACAACAGCATAACCAGTCAACTACATCAATATTTGCTCTATATTATAAAAGACACTGTCCCACTTTTTTTTTACAAGAAATAGGTTTGCCCTTGACCGTAATTCGCCTGATGGAAAGCTATCATTACGGTCTAGGATGTAACGTGCTTACCTAGTAAGAATCGATTCACTCTCGCTTTGAAGATCGCAAGGTTATATTCCGCGGGGAACAGGGAGTCAGGCAGGGAGTTCCACAATTTACGTTCGCACTATAAAAGTGGAAGCAAAACGCTTAGTGCGAGTCTTGGGTACTTCCACCATAAACCGGTGACTACCTGCTGTACCCCTGCTCGTCCGGTGGTAAAAAGGGGCGGGCGGAATTAGATCGTGCAATTCCGCTGCACACTCTCAGAAGTGTAATCGATAGAAGATCGATAGACAGGCAACTTTGCGACGGTGCTCGAAACTCTGAAGTCTCGCCTCGCACAAAGCGTCGTTCCCAATGATCTTCTTAGCTCGCTTCTCAATTGTCACTAACGCCTCTAACTGGTACTTGGCTGATCCATCCCAGAGATGCGAACAGTACTCCATGCAAGACCGAACTTCGGACTAAAGTTCGTTATGTAAATATTGTTTGAGGAAAAGAGCTTAACTGAACTTGTATTAAATTTGATATTAAATTAGATAAAAAAAATTACATATACACCTACATGTATCACTTCTGATTTCAGAGAAACGCAGACAACACTGCAATTTTTCCCCGTCAAAATTACATGCATATTTTATTTCAAGAATTAGACACCATCTTGTACTACTGACAAGGTACACATCTATAAACAGTACAGTATCAAGGAAGTTGTTACCGAAACACCCTCATCATCGATATAACCAGCACCCTGGATAATGAAAGGCTTAACCGGCTCAGGCTTCGATTGAAAACGTTAATTTCGGTCAAATCCCCTGTATTGGAAGCGCGATGTAGATTAACTTACAGACTTTTTAGTAATATAGCTCTTAGGGGATGAATGGTTTACTTATACTCGAAAAGTGTTACATATAAGTAACGTATAAGTAAGTAGTAAGTGGTAAGCAATATAGTAAGATTAATTAAAAAATACACAGTTTTTCTTGGAAATTACTCGCACAATTTTAAATCGATTGTGGTTCCATGATGCATGACTTTTTATGTAAAGTATGAATATACGCAAACACATAATATTATACAGATTTTGTGGGAGGTTACTCGCACAATTTTTTGTTAATTTGTTTTTCATAATCCTCTTAAGAAAATTAATAAATTCTAAATCTAACCATTTAATGAACCACAGTTTGATTTCAAACTTTCAACAATGAGTTTTTAAAGTAAAGTATGCATTTGTGCTACTTTAACAGTGATAGAAAACATTCCGAGGAAACAAACATGTTTAAATGCCAACATAAGTAGAAGCATTTGGACAATGTCATCTGTTTAAGATCACTCCTCAAATTAGTTCGAGCACAGAGGTTATGAGAATCAGTAATTAACAAAAATAACTGTTTTCAACTTACTCTAAACTTAATTGATTTTAATTTTAAAAAGAGTCTGGAATCAGCCATGTTACGTATAAAAAACAAGTTCTTAAGGAAGTGGCCAACTCTAGTGTTAGAGTTATCAACATGGCTTATCAAATAACCTTTCTGTTACGAATCTTCCAGTCCGTTGACGTCTCCAAATGTTAGCTTATTTTTGTCTTATCTCTTCCTGATGCCCTTTCCAAAGTCTGATCTTAATAATTATTAAAAGTTGGTCAATTATTCAAAAACAGTTCACTAATCTAGTGCAGTAAAATTTCCTTAGGCTAAGCACATTAGCTCAGGCTTTGAAATCTGTGAGTTTAAACTTTCAACAAATAAAGTAGAAACCCTAGTAGTAATAATAATAATAATAATTTATTTATGTAGCACTTAAAAACTAGTTACATATGTTAATTCTATATAGTATGTTTAAAAATATTTAACATGGTTTACGAGATAGGTTACATTGGTACAACATAGATATTAAACACTGGGTGCACTACATTCCACACTAAGTCCAAGACTTGTGTCGTGAAATGTAGGCTCTTTCCGTTAGATTTAAATTTAAGGACGGCACGTAATTATAAGCTATAATTTTTAAAATAATAAACTAAAGTAAAAGCAGAGATAAATATACCTGCACGGCTATTTTATAAAACATACCTACTTGCATACGTACATGAAGTCGCTCAGATAATGTACAATAAGTTAAAGGTAAGTAATATGTTTATTATCTATACATTGAATAGTCAGATTTAAAAATAGAAGGAATTAATGTCTAGTAAGGGAATATGTTAGCATTCGTTGGAACTCCCTGCCTGACTCCCTGTTCCCCACGAACTATTATCCAACGATCTTGAAAGCGACAGTGAACCGGATCTTATTTTGCAAGCACGGTCCATCTTAGACCAGAATTATTGCTTATCATCAGGCAAACTATGTTCAAGTGCAGACCTGGTTTAGTTAAAAAAAAACCCGATAAGTAACCAAATTTCTCTATAAATCCAACAACCAACAGCAACAAAGAAATTAAAGCAAGAGGTATTTTCTAGGGAATTCAGCCAATTACAAAAAGGAATTCAACAACCGCTTAAGACGTTTGAACGGCTAACCAAATGATTTTAATAAAATATTCCTTGAACTTTTGAAATGGCTAACGCACCAAAGCGGACCTCGGCTTATCGCATTTCATTAATTTTGAACAAAGGGGACAAAGTTTCCTAATTTTTTTTACAAGGTATGGGTTTGCACTTTACCGTAATTCGCCTGATGGTAAGCAATCATTACTGTCTAGGATGGAACGTGCTTACCCAGTAAGATTAAGCACATAAAATCATGGCGCAAAATAAGTATGTCACAAATATCCAAAGCTGGCTTTATATAAGGTACTTATGTAAATACGAGCGAATACATTTCAGATTTCAATTTAATTTGACTGTGTTTGCTGTGGATCAAAACAATATCAAAAGTTCGGTTTTCCGTCTGCTTCAAAATATTTTTATTACTTAAATCTTGTAGTAGTCTATTTTAAAACTTATTCTGAAATTTGCATGTATGGTAATATTAAATTTATGACTAACTAAATATAAAGTATCACAACTTAAATCATGATGTGACCATGTCTTTATATTTTATACTAGCTGTGCCAGCGACTTCGTCCGCATGGAAAAGTTATTACCATAATAACGGTTCTAGTGAGTTAATCTTAAAAGATAGACTTATAAAATTGCAGACATTTTGTTGGATCATTTCAAGAGAAATAATTATTTCGTACATATTTATTTGATATTTTGAACCGTTTTCGCAGAACACGCAACGGAAGCCCGCGGAAGATGAATAATTTTCCCCGTTTTTTCCATATTTTCTATTGTTTCTTCGCTCCTATTAGTTGCAGCGTGATGTTAGATAGCCTAGAGCCTTCCTCGATAAATGGTCTATCCAACACAAAAAGTTTTTTTTTAATTAGCTTCAGTAGTCCCTAAGATTAGCGCGTTCAAACAAACAAACAAACTCTTCAGCTTTATAATATTAGTATAGATATGATACGTTGCGAGGCAGATGGATGGTAGGTGGACAAAACATTATCGGACTGGAGACCCATGACTGGGAAATAATGCGCATAGAAACAAAGGTCGCCCACAAATGCGCTGGGTTGACGTCATTGGAATAGCCCCGGGGAGCACCTCGGTTCTACTCGTATCTCCGCAGGACCGGGATGAGTGGCGTACATGAAGAGAGGCCTATGCTTAGCAATGGGCAATAACAGGCTGATGACGATTATGTTGTTAACCAGTTTTTATAGACACACCATGAAAGTTAGTTAATTTAATTTTTCTGTAAACTAATTACCAAAGGTGCAATATACGTTTAGAATCTGTTGAAAAATGGTTTATACGAACGTTTATATTCATTGCAGCATAATAGTAAATAAACAGACGTCTTAAGTATTCGTATCATATGTTAAGGTGAAGATTTAAACACGATTCCAGCATCCGAGTAAGTGAAGTAACCTAATTTTCTTGAAGTATTTACGGTTGGAACCAAATCTCAACGCTAAATTAGACAAGTTTACGCCTTTGAAGTCTTTCGTAGCAGTTCGTAGACTCGTAGCAAAGTTCGTAGCAAGCGTAGCGGCCACCACATACTAGCTTCTTTATCTTACTCATATTTCTAAGTAAATTATAGCACTCTCAGTAGAGCAGAGCCATCTATTGGTACTTGCGCGCAACTTTATACGAGCTTCAAGGTTTCATGTTTGGAAAAATAAAATATGATAGGCAAGCTAGCTCTTAAAACCACAAAGTATTATTCGATACAAATAAGTTTTGATAGGTGGCGGTAAATGTTATAGTGTACAATTTTGTTTAAGCGACATCTAGAGTAAATCAATTGCATCATTCATGAAACACAGTCGTGAGAATTTTGGCGCTTAGAAAGTTTTTCTCAGATGAAAATATTTGGCGAAACAGAGACATCTGTTGAAAATTGCGGGAATCACTACAGAATCATTCCCTAACCTTGTCTATCGCTCTTCGTTATTTAAATTTTCTTAGATTTCAAGTTCATGGCGTGGCCGTTAGAGGATGTAGTCATTGCTATAAATATTTAAATGTCAAGGTTCATATTTTTATATGCATCTAAGGGTATACTGAAGTCATTTTGAGAATTATTAAAAATATTTTTGATCTGAATGTTTACTAATATAAAATTACAAACGCAACGAACACAGGTCATTTTCTAGAAGCAAATTGTAAGTTTACCTACGCTACTGCAGCATAAAAATATATATTAGATCAATTGCAAATATAACGTATTCTAGGAGTCAAAACGATCCTAAAAATAATCTCATAACCGTAAGTGAGAAATGTATACATGTTGCCCGAATATACGAAGCGCATGCGATTACCAATGTTTTTTTTTTTTTTTTTATAATCGCCTGAATTCCCCCCGCGTTGCGGAGGCCCTTTGTTAGGGTTATTTCTGGTATTGTTTTAATGTTTATAGGTGACCTTATTGGTCATGTAACGTGGTTTGATTTATTACTCTGATACTCTTGCCTATTTTTTTTTTTTAACTATTTTATCAACATGTGTACATACCCGTAGTACTTAAACTACGGAGTGTTCGCATTTTTTACAGGTTATTTATGTGGAATAGTTCGTTGTGACTCTCAGAGTCACCGCGTACTATTCCTACCCATGGCGTCACCTGCGACTTTGGTGCAGAATGCGATCAGATGCGGTCTGGAGTCTTTCATAGCCATCAATTCACAGATTGAGTCAGCCGTCAACTTTGATTGAGTTGCGATCTCCAGATCGCATCTGTCCGGTTCGTACTTTGGGCACTTTAACAGCAGGTGAAGTATCGTCTCTTCTGGTCTTCGTCGCATATGCATTGGGGGCTCTCCTTACACTTAAATCTGTAAAGATATTCAGAGAAGCCTCCGTGTCCAGTAAGTGCTTGCGTCAGAAGTGGCACTAAATTTATCTTCTTGATAATGCTATAGGCTTTTGTGGCATCTGGGAAGAAGATTTTAGTTATCCCAGCCGTTTCACCAGTTTTGTAACGCTCGTTCCAGGTATTTTTTGGGTCCAGTCTTATCTCGCTCTTTGCGTACGACACGGGGCATTTGTCGTAGTGCTCCAAACGCTTTGCATTGAGTGCTGCTTCTTTTGCTAGTTTGTCGGCTCGCTCGTTTCCGGGTACGCCCACGTGAGCCTTCACCCAGAATAACCGCAAGTCACATCCTCTGGTCTTAAGGATAACAATGTTTTTCCTGATTTCGAAGCCCAGAGGATGGAAGATTTCGTGGTTATGGATCATTTTAAGTGCGGATCTCGAATCGCTCAACACAGCCACTTCTGTCAACTTTTCTTTCAGGAGTTGCTCAGTAGCTTGATATAGAGCGTACAGCTCTGCCTGAAAGACTGTGCAGAACGATTCGAGACTCAACTTTTTTGACTTGACCTCGTGGCCATTCCTCCAATAAGTGTACGCAGCTTCAACTTTTCCCTCTAGCTTGCTCGATTACCAATGTTAAGCAAAGGTCGACGCGGTCATTCCTTGGATGGGTGACCGAAAAGTGCCATTCCATTTGGGCACTTCCCTGGGTCAGATGACACAAAAAAAAAATTGCAGGTCCCGGCTGTTTGTCCGATACGGTGATTGCTAAGTCATGTCAGAGACCCTTAAGATGGCTTTATAAACACTGTATACCAGAGCTGGCCACTCGCATTCAATAAGATAAGAATGAAATAATATCCTTGAGAATGCTAAGTGAAAGTACACATTTACACAACGTCCTCATTTTCTTTGCTGATGTGCCTAATCCAATATCAGTATCGTATTTCCGTAAAATGCCCCACACATGTTTATTTCCCATCTGCTAGAGTAGGGCCACTACCGTTACTTTTTTATCCTTGAGAGTTCTGGAAAGTTCAAGTGGTGAGTATTCTGGGCACGGTTGATTGAACTGATAACATGCATAAACAAAGACGGTAATGAGTGTCAAAAATGGAAAATCTGACACGATTTCAATATCTAAACAAGTGTGTTAAAACTAGTCTGCATCGATGCTGTGGTAAGTAACGACCCACGCAAACGCACAAAATAGAATGCCAGTTTTCGGTCACCCATCCAAGCACTAACTGCGTTGACTGTTGCTTAGAATGCATGCGAGTGCCTCAGCTAGCTGAGTTAAGAGCACTGTGGTGCTGCTGGGTGTTATGAACCCAAGACAAAGACTTTATTTTAATACATAAAATCAAGCGGTCTGTAGTCAAACGCAAACCCTTTTAACGTCAAACAGCATGATTTATAAATAAGGCAAAAATAACAAGCTGAAAAATTTATATCAATAAATTTTATTTTTTTAAATTTGTTTCTTTCCTGAGGTTTTTACTTACATACAATGGCTGCCCGCTTCGTATTTACTTTTATGACTTGTTTTTAAAGAGTAGCTGTATAGTATAAGTTTTAAGGAGGTATCGTACAGTCTCAGTTTTATAATCCGGCGATACAAAAAAGGTTCCAAATAAAGAGAAGGTGCCCATAAAAACGCAAGGATATTGCTTTGACTTAGTGTTCATTTATTTAAGTGCTCTATAAATAATAATATGGACTTCACATCTTTTTTTATCACATAGGCTTACGTTTGACTACCTGCTGATTTTAAGCACCACTGTCGTCAAAGATGTAGTACGCTTGCCTTGAAGAAACCTATTAGCACTTTAGCTAGCTATTTAGCTTTTATTTTTTAATGGAATACACTGTATGATTTCATTTTGAGGAGATCTACTAGAGAGACTATAAATCATTGTTAATTTTAACCTAAAAAAAATAGTTTTTTTATCTCTTAAGTTTTATTTAATTAATATAATTTCGGGTTATCATAAATAACCACCATCTATTCTATGATGGATTTTTCTTTGCTTGGAAATAATATGAATTGCGATATATTTTGACAAACAGCAAAAATGGGCAAAATTAGTTTCCGATTTTCGATTGTTTCACACCCACCGGTTCGTAGAATTTCAAATTCACAGGATTCTATTTTTGTTCCAACAAATACAATTATATAGATAATAATAGTTAACGAACATTTTGTACACTAATTAAGATTTCCCGAAATAGAAAATCACTAATTAACACGATTCTGTTCAAATAAATATGATAGAAGTTGTTTTATGTAAATATTTAAGAACAAAGTAAGATTAGGAGTTGAAAAATAATCTGTTTGTTTTATAATCTATACAAAAAGCTATTTTTATACAATTTGGTACATGGAGTCTCGTGAACTGTAGGTTTATATAAAAAACATCAACAATAACTTAATGCACCTATTAACTATTTCCCAATTAACTAACTCGTCACAGCCAGCCCCAACGGAAGACCAGCGCTGATTGCTTCCAGTAATCAGCATTATGCTGAGTTGGGGCTGTGTTGGGGCAGACTTACTTATTTATTTATTATTTATATGAGTGTGTGTGTATATTTTGTATATCTGTCTCAATAAATGTTTTTCTATTCTATTCTATTCTAACTCATATTTGAAAATCCACCAAAGTCTAATAAGAAGATAAAATTTCTGTCCAATACCATTTTGTTCTAATATTTTTTTATGGAAATCATTACACTATCTGTTTTGGTTTATGGTAATCGGATCTAGTACGACATCTTCCTATCCCTTTGAATTTCAAGCTAGCTGAAGGGTCAAAGTATGAATAATTTGCGTCTACATCCTTCTTACTTGAGTAAAGATTAAAAAGATTGTATTGTTTGGTTTTATATTGAAACAGAATATAAGACTACAAACGCTGATATCAAAAATTAAAATGAAACTTATGTAAATCTTCTTTATATATAAAAATGAATCGCAAAATGTGTTGGTAAGCGCATAACTCAACAACGCCTGGACCGATTCGGCCAATTCTTTTTTTTTAATGTTCGTTGAAGTTCAAGGATGGTTTTTACGGCCAGAAAAAATTGAAGCAAAAAAAAATTTAATACCATAACATACAGGCGGTGTACGGGCGGCCCTTACATTCTTCGATCTCCAAAACTACGCAACGGGATTGATGTAGTTTTTTTTAACAGATAGTGTTTTAAGTGGACGGTTTTTAAGTATGTAACGTGTAACCGTGCGATGCCGGGCAGAGCAGCTAGTATTACATAAATATTGTTTTTTTCTATGCAACTCTTTGAAATTTGGGACTGAACTGACTGAGACAAAAATTCTATTTAAAACGATTTTGATTGCTAGTGACAAAATGTAAGAAGCGTCATTAGATTTCTTAAAAAATAACAGTAACCTTGTGTTAAAATAATTGATTAATATATTTTGTTAAGAAATTACATCATTGTTACTGCTCTTGTTGCTTAAAGGTCACCTGGTGTACCTAGAATCGAATTACCTCTTCAGTGATCGACAATATGGCTTTCGCCGAAATCGGCCAACTAGGTATCTTCTAGTGTAAGCCTTACACATCTGGAGCGAGGCCATAGAGAAATTCGGAGAAGCCCTTGCGGTTTCTCTCGACATTTCCAAGGCTTTTGACATGGTATGGCATAATGGGCTTATTAATTAGCTCTCCTCTTACGGTTTGCCCTCTGGTTTCTGTAGGTGGATTTCAGACTTTTTGGAGGGACGATCAATTCGAGTAGTTATACATGGTCGCTGGTCTGATGGCTATAAACGCCGGAGTCCCCCAAGAGTCAGTGCTCTCTGCAACCCTACCCATCCAGGCGTATCTTCCTCCATCTCCATTCCACCGTCGTACAAGCCAGAAATCAGTGGGGCGTTACCGATTCATGGTGGAAGTACCAAAGACTAACACGAAGCGCTTTGCTTCTACCTTCGTAATAAGGACAGCGAGATTATGGAACTCTTTACCTGGAGCCCTGCAGCGCAGCAAAAGAGGGTGTGTCGCTCCTCCTGGGGTGGTGGACCCGCGGATCGCAGTGGACTGCGATTGGGACGGGAATTGCGGAGTAGTATTGCTCGCTTCCCTGCGAAACCCATCCTTGCCGAGGTAAAAGGTCATCGTGTTAGGTTTTAGTCGATAGTGGAGTCTCATATTAGCTCAGAGCCTAACATTTTTTATACAGATAAAATAAATCATAAACCATTTTCTTCCAAACCTGATAGTCGTTAAGTAGGGATCTTCTACATATTACAGAATTCATCCAAAAACATTTATGTAGCTATTGTCTATATTTCACAACTGATAAAAGAGCTCATAACAACAGCATTATGAGTTTTACTGATATTTCATATTTTCATTACGCTTTGTGTTCCATTGAATTGGGCAATAAAATAGGAACGAAACCTTTTTGATTGAAAATTGCCTTCACAGCATATACGTACGCAACAGGAAAATTGCTTCAGAGTTCTTTAACAGTTAACATAATATAAGATGGTTTATTGTAAAAAAAAACAAGCATACAGAAGAAAAATAAATAATAAAATAACACGTGAAAAAAAAAACTAAACATGCAGTTTCAAATTACTACAATAATAAAAACACTTTAAAAATCTTACTAGACGAAAATCAACATAATCTACACGTAAAATAAAGCTAAGAAAGGTCCAATCTCTATACGTTCCAGCAGTTTTTAGAATAATTATTTGTTTATCTGTTTTTTCTAATTATCTGATTATATATATTTACCTAGATTTATTTAAGTTGACATATTGTATGATTACATACCTATTATTATGTTTGACATGATTTTAATAACAAAAATTTAAGTATTATAATAATAAAATTGACATTGTAATAATTTCTAAAATTTTATTAAAACTAAATGTTATAAATTCAATTTGACGAGATATTGTAATTTGTGTAGCATATTTTATGATATTAGTACTTATACCTATGTTGCATCTTTACATTATCAATAAAGATTCTTTATCTTTATCTTTTATAAACGCTCATCACGACGAAACGGCAGAATAGATCATCATGATTATTGTATGTATGCAGTATGAGGTCTTAGAGGAGTCATAGGCTACTTTTTTTCCCGAAATAATGCGAACTAAGCCGCGTGCGTCCACTAGCAAAAAATAATTATAAATTTGTGTTGAAGTTGTTTTTTTTATGTAAGGATTTTACCCCAATAAGTAAAGTAAAATAAAATAAAAATAGCCCTTATTTTCTACTACTCAATAAAATATGACACAGATATTATTATACTGAACTTTACAATTTTAACCACACTTAATGAAGGTAAGTATAAACTAAAAGTGTTAATAAAAAGTGCTGAATGTAATGTAAGGATTTTACCCCAATGACTACAACGGAATCCCCATAACTATCACATACTAATTTTAGCACTTGTTAAAATGCAGTTAAGTAGGTACTTACTGTACGTTCAATTCTAATTGACAGTTGGATTATATTGCTAACCACATCTAGCTGATATAAAGATAACTTAAATTAGCAAAAACTTAGGTTCTAATACCATTTTGTTCGCTACACTCCACACTATGATGTAATGTTTTTACATAGATTTAAATTGTTGAGTCATAATAAAATCTATTTTACGTCCATTTATTACTAGTAGGTGCCAAGAAAGAGATAATGTACTTATGTTGCAGGCCAAAATAGGCCAAGTTACGAGTAATTCATAAATTTTAGTTGGACTTTCTTTTTCATTAATTTCCAAGAACACAATAATCTTTTCTAACCAATAGACGCTTCAGGTAAAAACTAAAAAATAAAGTCAAACCCCAATACTCTAGGAAATTGAAAAAGCTACGCCCAAACATCCTGCATTTCAGGATATTGGCAGTAGGAAATGAAAAATGCTTAATATGTGGTCCGATATTGGTGATACCGAAATATTCGTACCAAAACGCATAGCCGAATGGATTCCTTGACCAGTGAACCGAAATAAGCGGCAGTAATTTTCTTGAGGGTCTGAAATTACCTACAGCTACTTTTTTATTTTTTGCACATTTTATCTTTAGCTTTAGATATCAATTCAAGCGTTTCTTTGCTGAGAATAAGTAAAAATGCTTATGTGACAAATTTAAACCTTAACTTCGAAACTGAATAAAATTTGACGCCGTATTTTCTAAGGTTTCATTACAATGAAATTGTATATCCGTAAATAAGCCAACGAGTGGAATTATTTCTAGCATTGTTATTACATGAAAGATGACCCCAATTCTAAATTCACAATAGACTATTGTGCAATGCAATGCACTCCGTATTCATAAAAAATAAAAACCCTCACCTCCAAATTAAGAAAAATAACCAAATAAAGAGCATGAATTTCGCCAAAATTCGTAGGTTTTTGCCACTGGTTGCTTATTTACATACTTAAGCTGAGAAGCACTCGTTTAAAATAGCTGGACGTATTTTCCAGTGCTTCGTTTGTTAGGTTTAGCCGTAAATAAAAAGAATGTCCATTCGTTTCCGGTTAAATATTTTTGAAACTACGCGATATTATAACACCGCTGTAAAATAGCGGTTTGAATCAATAGTTTTCTGTATCTAAACAGAATAATTAGACGTTGCGTATGTATAAATTTGTTGACTTGTAACACAAATACATTATTTCCAAACATTCAATTTGAAAATAGCAGTGCTACACTAAAATATTATGTGTACAAAAATTTGCACTGATTTATAACTATTACATCTTCTATGTATAAAATGATACGTTAACTTGTTTGTCTCAGATACATCACAGTTTAGCATTTAGTAAACTATGTATTAGCCCCAGGTATACAGAAAGTAATGAAATAAGTATTAGTTTAAAAACTCACAACACTAGAGCTCTCCACTCTTTTACGAATTTATCTTCTCTTTTTCGTCACAGCTGAGCCAGTTAGGATACCTCGACGGTAGCGCTTTCACTAACAAAATTACTTCGCCTTTGACGAAAACTTGTTTGGCTCGAACTTAAAGACAGCTTTCAAGAACTTTTAAAGTACCAAATTAGTGTAAATTTTTAGATAAAACTTCTTGAATAGGTTTATCTTGAATGAATGATCAGTTTTTTTTAAATATATATATCTTAATGTTGTGGTAATTATATCTCATTGACGTTATTCAATTAAGATCAAGGTATACAATGATTAGTTAAAAAAACGTAGTAACATAATGTATTTACACTACGTGTTAATTTTAAAGGATTCGAAAAGTGGCTATTAAAATATCGCAATGGTAGAGATACAGCTTTCACGCAGAACACCAAACATGTAAAAATAGGCTTGAATCGGCCTTTAATCTATCTATTGTGTTTTCGCGTGTAACAGTGTATGTATAGTATATGGCTACCAATTTATTTAATTTGTTTTTCTTTGTCTGGCCTGAGTAATATACTTTTTTAATTCTCCAGATCGAAATTACTGTGTGACCGCAAACAGTACCCTGGCAAGTAATTTGTTGTTTATAAATTAACTGTTTTTTGTTTCTTTTGGCGTCCTTAATTTGCCCTCTCGTATGTTTTTCCAAATTGTTTACTTGCAGTTGTTTTTGTCCCATTTAAAAACAGATAAGGTTCGTTGAGTAAATGTTTCAGGAGTAATTGACTCCACATTTTACGTGTAATTTCACGGAAGAATACACCCTTGTTAATTGCAAGAAAAGCAGTGAAAAATATTTTTAATGATCTGGCTTTTATTGTATATTAAATTTGTATAAGTGCTGTAAGTTTTTATAAGTATCAACAATAAATAGGTACTCCAGAAATAACATCTCTAAAGGATAGGTATGGATGACAAATAATTTTCACAAATCAGTAATTATGAATAGATGTACTCCAACCGCCGTTTAGATAAGAGTGTTAAATTTGATGTGATAAAAAAGAAATGTAACTTTTACAAAATCATTAAAACCGTATCTTTCGTTATCCTCATAATACTTGATTTATCAATTTTTTCTTTAATCTTTTCTATTGCTTAGAAACCACGCTTTTTATTAAAACAAACTCAAAAGTATCCTTTCTCCAACCTTAATGGGTTTCCTCAATGAAGCTGTTTTGATCCGCAGTTGGACGGCGCCAGCAAATGTCGCCCGATGCTCGTGACAGGCAATTAACATCGCTTCCATTGTGATCCCGTCACTGCTATCTGGCGTTGATAAACCGGACGACCAAATGAACGTGTCGCAAAAATACTGCGGGCTGGGGTTAGCGGATAAGTGGCGCTGTGTGCAAGTGAGAAATTGACACGGGCTAGCGGTCAAAGTGTGCTTTGTGGTAACGTGTTGTGTTGTGCTACTATAAAGGATGATTCACGGTACACCGTGTCGCGACCGGACTCGATTTTTCCAGGTTGGATGAACACCCCATCTTCTTTTAGTAGTTTCGTTTCTTTTTTCCAATTCCTCGTCATCGATGGCAATTGCATTAGCTGCCAATTCAAATTGCGAAAATTGAATTTTTACTTAAGCGTCAAGTCTATCGGCAGATAAAATCACTAGCTGACAAAAACCACATAAATGCAGGTATAGTCGTGCAAATAACACACCCAAACAGCCCAGTGTAACATGAATGACTGGCCCGTCCGGCGCACGGTGGACATGTCCCGGCTGAGGCCCAGACCGGTTACGGCAAGGCGTACCGTAAATCATCCTTAAAGTGTAAACTGGAATGGGATTGACTTTGTTTTTCAGCATGTTATCACTGCAGTTTCTTTTAGCTATTTGCGCCGGCGAGTGGCGCGTAGGTTACTTAAAACATGAGAAATTATTAGATAACGTTTTACAAAGTCACGCACAAGAATAAAATCATACGTCAGAAAACATATCTTATCTATGTAACATGTGTGTGTCTATGTCTACGTGGAACTTTTTAATTAGAACGTATGCTTTCAGGAAACTTTCAAGTAGTAGTCATAGACCACCTATGAAGGTTTACCGATATAAGTATTTGGTTCCAGATATTACACATAGAAACGATATTCGCTGTTTTTCATGCTAAGGTTGATAACAAATTCTACAACGAAAGCTATTGTTACTATCTTCTATTTCAACACGTGTAAATGTAAGTAAAAACAATTTCGGTAAGTAGAAAACGGAGTTCCAAGAGCCAAAACAAGCTCCAGTAACTTTCTATAAAATCTGATTAGTGGGCGCTATTCAATCTAGTACAATAGTCGACTACATGATAATTGGTTGTCAAAGGCATTGAATCTGATAGAACTGTGCTTCTGAGAGACAATATATCTAATTGCTTACCAGATAATGGAATATAGCTATACATATATACATAGACAAGTTATGGCTATATAAATAAATAAATATTCCGGGACATTACACACGGCGCCATCTAGCCCCACACTAAGCAAACGCTTGTGTAGTGGGTACTAGATAACGGATATAATACTTGTATACTTTTCTTTTGTAAATACATACCTATTATATAGGTACATACAAACGACCAGACTCAACACAAGTAATTATATTTTTTAAAGTACATAAATACTTGTGTCATGCGGGAATCGAACCCGCGACCTCTAGATTAGAAGGCCAGTCCTCAATATCTAGATATTGACCATATAATATGGTTTCAGGAATTCCAGGGTCTGAAGATGGAACAGATAGGCAACCGTATGCTCAGTTAGTAAAATAATAATAAGATAAACTCTATTGTTGACACAAAGTAAAATAATTCATCTTTTTCCTTCATGTTCGTTGTGAAGACGCCCAGTCATTGTATTATGAGTGTTAAAAACATAAGGTGCGTCCAACACGCTGTCGCACAATATAGAAAAGTAGTCCGAAACAAGTGTAAAGTTACCGAATTGATTTATGAGTCATTAAAAAATAAGGGGCGTCCATTAAACTGTCCTTAATTGTAAAAAAAAAATAAAAGTAGTCTAACTCAACAAAACAGTATTTACCGGATCAAATTTAAAAATATATTCAGTACAAATTGTACAACAAACATTCGGCTGTCTGAGCCTTCAAGCTAGGTACTTGTATCACAGAATACAGAGTACGACTAATATTCCTGATTAAAGAACAAACAGTATTATTGAAGTAAGTATTCATACATAAAACATATATCTTTGCTCAATGTAACATATCCTTGTATGCAAGTTAATTTTATTATCGTCGGTTAACACCGCGACCTTGTGTTTTTTTTCTGCGTCCTCGACTTGAAAGAACACAGAATTTAATATACCTAGTACCTATCATACATTTATAATTCTACGTGATGCAAGTTAATTTTAATATCGCAAACACCGCGTCTTTTTGGTACGTATGTTATTTTTTTCCTGTGTCTTCAGTGTGAAAGAACACATAGAATATAATATACCTAATATAATTTCTAGTTACGTGAACGCATCTTTACTCTGTATTATCGTTTATCAACACCGACTCAGCGTGTAATATAGTCGCTGTTACATTAACTAATAAACAGTGAGACCGGCGCCATTACGTGCATTGTACGTGTCACTAGAAAACATTGTTTATTCAAACTGTTTAAATAAGTTGGGCTTGAAGATCATATTGGGTAAGTAATAAAGAAAGAAAGAAAGAAAAACATTTATTGTAGCAAATAATAATCAAATGAGTACAAGCAAGAAATATATAAATATATACATATAGGTACATAAAATACATATTTGCCACAATACAACCCCAACTCAGCATAATGCTGGCTGCATAGCAACCAGCGCTGGTCTTCCGTTGTGGTTGGTGATGAGTAGTGTTTTAGTATCTTTTTAAGAATTTTAGTTTTTATGGAATTACGGCTTGTGATATCTTGTTGAATTGTAGGTGTAATTGTAGGTAGAATGTCATACAAAAAAGTAAAATGAAGGTGCCTGTGTATTCGCCAATGCCAGTTTTTTTATTTACTCACTTTATAGTTAATTATATATTTTTTTATACGTTTGTAAGTAGAAAGAACTTTAAATCTATGCTACTTAGTGATAAGTAAATAAATACAGAAAAGTGAAAATCATTATTCAGATTAAATTATCAATTCGTTTAATCAATAGATAACTATAAGTATGAATGACATTACAGTTTACCGCCAAAAAATATAATAATTCCCAGACACACTAAATCATCACTCCGGTTTATTTATAGATATTCGTCAGCGTTTGATATTGTTTATATTTTGTCCTCAGAAAAGCCAACACGTCGATTTCACGAAGTTATCTTTGTACAAATAAAATATCTCCAAAATGGTGAAAGCAAAGAAGTACGTAGTAAAGAAGCGTTTCCAGGGTATGCCGAAAAGGGACGACTACGAAGTGGTCGAATTCGATCTCCCTGCGTTGAAAGATGGAGAGATTCTTGTAAAGACTGAGTACATCAGCGTGGACCCTTACCTGCGAGCTTACAGCGCCCGCTCGCAAGTGCCCTACGACCAGTTTAGCTACAACGTCGGTATCATCATCGAGTCTAGAGACCCTAACTTCCCAGTCGGCACCAAAGTAGTCTCCCACACTGGATGGACAGACCACTACGTCGGCAACCCCAGCGCTATAGTCAGTGCACCTTCCAACAAAATTTACAAAGTGCCAGAACTAAAAGGTCTGCCGGAATCACTTGCAGTCGGCGCCGTGGGCATGCCTGGAGCGAGCGCCTACTTCGGCTTCTTAGATGTCTGCAAACCTAAAGCTGGAGAGACAGTTGTTGTGACTGGCGCTGCCGGCGCTGTGGGATCCCTCGTAGGGCAGATCGCCAAGATCAAGGGCTGCAAGGTGATCGGCTTCGCAGGATCTGACGACAAAGTCGAATGGTTGGAAAAGGATCTTTGCTTCGACAAGGCTTTCAACTACAAGACTGTAGACGTCGCTGCGTCTCTCAAACAGGCCGCTCCTAGAGGCGTCGACTGCTACTTTGATAATGTCGGAGGCGAAATCAGCAGCATCATCATCAATCAGATGAACACATACGGACGGATCTCTGTTTGCGGCAGTATCAGTGCATACAACGAAGCCGGTATGACTGCGAAAGCATCGATCCTGCAACCCAGCATCGTTTCCAACCAGCTGGTAATCGAAGGATTTCTAGTGTGGAAATGGGGAGAGAAGTGGTCTGAGGCGTTCTCAGAAATCGTCGACTGGATAAAGGCCGGCAAATTGCAGGCCAGAGAGGAAGTCACTGTCGGATTTGAGAACATGGTCGAGGCATTCGTCGATATGCTCTCTGGAAAGAATTTCGGAAAAGCTGTTGTTAAAGTCTAAAATTATTTTTACAGTACGCAGATAAAACAAAGGTATGATGACAACTGTAACACCACGAAAACACTGTAAAGAAAACTTTCTAAATATTACATTAATTTTTGATCACAATAATATGTTTTATTTAAATAAAGATATCTTATCGTCTAAATACTCACGTGTTTATTTATTAGTGACAGTTCTGCTAGATTTATTAGAGATTACAATTACTATCAGTTTATAAGTAGTGTACAAAGTTCAAGGATTTCTAGGTGTAATTATGCTTATTGACCATCAAACAAGTAGGCGCTGTTTATGAGTAGGTTATTTTATATGTAAAGATATAATTTACATACAAAATTGCCAGGTAACGTTATGGTACTAGGTACTAGAAATTGATTCTAGTCTCAAAACTATGTTAATAAGCGTATGGAAAAGTAGTCATAAGTAACTTGCAAGAAATCTAAAATCATCTGTATTAGGTTTATCTTCAAGTAAGTTTTTTTTAAATGACTATGAATATTAGGTAAGCTCATAGATAGATAGTTTACAGATAGGACATGACGTGAGCTAAGTGCAGATTTCACTGTTTATTCACGGGTTCTAGACAAGTTTAGACGACTTTATTGTTAACAATGTCGGTGTCTATAGATATTACCTACTTACTCTTCCACGGAAGACACATCTTGAATATCGTGGTCCTCAAACATAACGGTTTCCTCACGATGTTTTCCTTCACCGTTAAGCGAGTGCAAATCGACACATAACTTGAAAATACAAGTCATTGGTGTACTTAGGGATACATTTTATCTGGATGCTCATTTGACCCGTATATACTATAAGGTAATCATTATTTTTTTCTGAAGCCTTGCTTTACATGATCACTTCGTTATTAGCGCAAGTTTTTGGGGTTACCTCACGCACCGGATACTTTACTGCACCTTTAAACTGTACCTACCTAAAGAATGTACGTACTAAGTTTCTTGTAAGATAAATAAACAACTTTGAATTGAATAGTTGGTATTTAGTTATGTACTGGATACTGTGGAATTACCAAATTGTTGCATTGTTTTCTTCGCACTTGCAAAAAGTATGAGTCACGATGATTAAATCAATCATAACAGTGATTAATTAAATTTGGTATTTTTTCCTATCTTATCGAAGGTCTGAATCATTTTCTGATACCTAGTATCATTATGCCTATCATCACTTATGTAGGTATTGACGTGTGATATTAATACGGCATTATGTTATAGTTTGGTATATACCTACAAGAGGAAAGAATTTAATCTGACTCAATTAGGTTTAGGTAAGCGGTATGAAAAATCTAGATTATTTCATTTTACAAACCACAATGGACACCACACACGTTTTTCTAATTATGTATTGTTTCGATCTGAACGTTTGCATGGTTATAATAATAATAAATATTCCGGCACATTACACAGCGCCATCTAGCCCCACACTAAGCAAACGCTTGTGCCGTGGGTACTAGATAACGGATATGATACTTTTAGATGTACTTTTCTTTTGCAAATACATACTTATTATATAAAGAAACGATCAGACTCAACACAAGGAACTATATTTTTTAAAGTACATAAATACTTGTGTCATGCGGGAATCGAACCCGCAATAGATTAGAAGGCAGAGCCACTATATACCAACTAATTTATGTAGTTTGGGTCTCAACACATTCAATTGCTATTGTGTTTGTGCTTCTTATAATTGCCTTGTGTTGTAGCTTTATCTTTGCAAATAAAAATATTTTAAAACTCTCGACATGTGGACATCATCATGAAATTAATTCAGATTTATAAATTGTTAAGAACTTTACTTAATATCAAACTTAATATGCCATAAAATATTTATTTTTACAAAGAAAGAAACAATAGGATTGCAAGCCGTGTCTAACTAGCTTTTTACCAAAGATAGCATATCACTGATGCTGTTACTGTTACATTTCGCAGTAATTCAACTTAAAATATAAGGAAAGAGAACGAATTCATAAAATAACGCGAGCAAAGAACTGCGAGTAAGCTTCTTTCGCCAACGGTTTGAACTTTTCCAGCTTATGGCCACGCCAAGAACTATTCAATACCGTTATCTTTATAAGCACCTGCATTTCGATATCCTATCCTCACATAAAAATTATCTAGATAAGACAGAGCTTTTTGTTTGTAAATAGGACTATTTTCTCTTTTTTTATAATCTCTCTCTGTGAGTCGTATTTCCTCATGATTGAGGGTCGTGACTCCTCCGCAGAATAAATTTGTCAGGGGAGTTCTCTTGGGCAGATACATCGTGGTGGGCGCCCAGGCCCTTCCACGGAAGACACATCTTGAAAATCGTGGTCCTCAAACATAACGGTTTCCTCACGATGTTTTCCTTCACCGTTAAGCGAGTGCAAATCGACACATAACTTGAAAATACAAGTCATTGGTGTAGAGCCGGATTCGAACCAGGGTGCGTCTGGATGAAAAGCAGATACTGGTACCACCGAGCCACACTCGCTTATAATTATATTATTATTTTTTAGCCTTGCCTGAATTGAGACCCCATAAATAATTTATGTACAATAAATTAAATCTGTTGCAGGGATTTGAAAAAAAATAATCTAATATGTTATATGAAACATTCTGAAATACTCTTACAAATTTAAACGCTTTACAATTACATGTGTATGTGTAATGTAGAACTAAAACGAAATGTTTTACTCCCTTGAAGATACACCAGTAAAACAACATAGGTACATATTTATTAAAAATTACAAAAAAATGAACAAATTTGTTACGCACACATTCCAAAGAATCTACAAAACTAGCTTAGTAAAAGCCATTTCTTGAAACTGTTCTTCTTTCTAGTATTCAGTATTGCGGAAACCATTTCAGATAGAAATAAGAGCATTCGTAAGCAACAAAATTCTACCGGGCGTTACCTTGCAACAATATCGGATGCATTCTGAAATTTGAATCGAAATAAATAATATCGCTTCTCTTACCAAAGAATATAAGAAGAGAAAGATTAAAAGCGAATATTTTACATACTACAAGTTTTATTGTTGGTGAAAAATTATGTATGGTTTTGGAATGGAATAAGTTTTGCCATTATATTTGTACTACTCTTCTCATTAAATGGGTTTTTTTTATCAAAAATTACCGTGTCACTAAAATAAAACATTATAGGGGCCTTAATACAGAACGTGGTTTAAATATAAGCCTAGACTAAGTCCGTTTTAGTTGTTCGAAAATTGTCTGTCTACTGTCATAATTATCAAAGTGTCAAAATTTACCAATGTTAAATCAAAGTTTCAATATTTGTTGACATTTTGATTGCTTGTATGTGATGTCTGAACAACAAGAACCCACTTTTTGTTTTCAAAGTGATGAACTATTAGTTTTGTAATAAGACGGAATGTGTCACTAAATCTAAATAAACAAACCTATTAATATCATCAGGGATATAACTTACTTGCCTCCTTACTAGGAATTAAAAAAGAATAACTAAAATTGAATACGATGGAATGTTTCTGTTTCTTATGACTTTAATTTATTAAAGAGAATTAAACAATGTCTCGGGGCAAAACAATGTAAAAGGTTAAGTAATAAACTTTGAACAGCTTAGCGAAGTATTGAACATTTACTTCACAATCTTATCTTTCGATGAATCTTTTGGGAGAAAACTTTATTGTTTGTTTACTTCAACGATCAAAGTAAGCGAGGTCGTAAATATTTTCATTGGTTATAGAGACATTAAGTGATAAGTAGATTGATAAATTTGGAGCGAGTGTAGCTCAGCGGTTCCAGTGTCTGCTTTTCATCCAGACGCACCCTGGTTCAAATCCGGTCCTACACCAATGCGTTGTATATTCAAGTTCTGTGTGAATTTACACTCGCTTAACGGTGAAGGAAAACATCGTCAGAAAACCTACATGTTTGAGGACTACTATATCCGACGACATGACGTGTCTTCCGGGGAAGGACCTGGGCGCCCACCACGAAGTATCTGCCAAAGAGAAATCCCATAAAGAATTAATTCTGCTGGGGAGTCACAACCATCAGCCATGAGGAAATACGACTCAAGAGAGAAAGAGATAGATATATAGATATATTATCTTTTAAAACACTTTTGAGTGGGAACAAAAACGTTTTTTCTCACTCTCGTAGCAAGTTTTCATAGCACGAAACAATGTTAAACTAATAATATAAATTATGTTCTATTTTATAAGTAAATTAGTACAAACATTTGATTCAAATATTACCTTAATTCTTCTATTTATCCACCTTGACCCATATCCAAAAACAATAGGACAGAGTGAAATTAGAGTTGACAAACATGTGGACTGTTGGCTAACATTTGTGTCACATCAGCTGATTCAACTCTCTTGTTTGTCCTGTCAGAGTTCATGTTGCAAGTCTTACGTGAACCTGTGAAGATGCAGGGATAGTTTCATATTAATATGACATGTTGTGTGAGTTTTGTGAATGTTCTTATGCTATTTGAGGTATTGTATTAAACTACTTTTCCATTGATGATCAAAGTGATTTATTTTGCCAGTATTGGCTTGTGATAGATCTAAGACATTCAACAGACGAGTCTAAGTTTTGTTTTCTTTTAGTTTTATTTCAATAAAAAATAGCAAGTGAAGCTAGGTATTTTGTTATAGTATACGTGTGTTGTTACTCTCTACATTCTTCCGTGAAGTAAAATTACACCCATTTCCCACTTTAGATATCTCTTGACAGCATTTTCATTATCACATCAATGAGTGGCTTTATTAAGACTTCAAAAGGCGTCCCACAGCTACTGACTTTATTATAAACGAAGTTAATTGAATATTGGTGAATTTATGGAGTTCATTGCAACGTAGAGTGGTAACATTATTAATTAAGGGTCTGTTTTATGCTCCCTGAGGGATCCTTAGGGGTAATTTGGGTGATTTAATAAGATCTGGCAATTTTACTGATTAATTGTTTTTACTGTCTATTACAGTAGAATAAGTCTGAATTCGTTAATGTTAGAACATTTTTAGCTAGTCACACTTTGGTAATTGAGTGGGTTATCTCAATATTTTTATTAGATAGATAGATAGATAGATTAATTCTTTATTGTTGACACATAATAAAAAAAGTACATAAAACAAATTGTATTTAAACTAGTGCCACAAGCGGCGGCCTTATCGCTGAAAGCGATCTTTTCCAGGCAACCTTCGGCTGGAGAGAAATAAGCAAAAAGAAAAAAAAGAAGAATGTGGTGAACAACAAAAATTAAAAAAGAAGAATGTGGTGAACAACAACAAGAAGAATGTGGTGAACAACAACAAGAAGAATGTGGTGAACAACAACAAGAAGAATGTGGTGTACAACAACAAGAAGAATGTGGTGTACAACAACAAGAAGAATGTGGTGAACAACAACAAGAAGAATGTGGTGAACAACAACAAGAAGAATGTGGTGAACAACAACAAGAAGAATGTGGTGTAAAACAACAAGAAGAATGTGGTGAACAACAACAAGAAGAATGTGGTGAACAACAACAAGAAGAATGTGGTGTACAACAACAAGAAGAATGTGGTGTACAACAACAAGAAGAATGTGGTGTACAACAACAAGAAGAATGTGGTGAACAACAACAAGAAGAATGTGGTGTACAACAACAAGAAGAATGTGGTGTACAACAACAAGAAGAATGTGGTGAACAACAACAAGAAGAATGTGGTGTACAACAACAAGAAGAATGTGGTGAACAACAACAAGAAGAATGTGGTGAACAACAACAAGAAGAATGTGGTGTACAACAACAAGAAGAATGTGGTGTACAACAACAAGAAGAATGTGGTGTACAACAACAAGAAGAATGTGGTGTACAACAACAAGAAGAATGTGGTGAACAACAACAAGAAGAATGTGGTGTACAACAACAAGAAGAATGTGGTGAACAACAACAAGAAGAATGTGGTGAACAACAACAAGAAGAATGTGGTGAACAACAACAAGAAGAATGTGGTGTACAACAACAAGAAGAATGTGGTGAACAACAATAAGAATAATGTGGTGAACAACAACAAGAAGAATGTGGTGTACAACAACAAGAAGAATGTGGTGTACAACAACAAGAAGAATGTGGTGAACAACAACAAGAAGAATGTGGTGTACAACAACAAGAAGAATGTGGTGAACAACAACAAGAAGAATGTGGTGTACAACAACAAGAAGAATGTGGTGAACAACAACAAGAAGAATGTGGTGTACAACAACAAGAAGAATGTGGTGTACAACAACAAGAAGAATGTGGTGTACAACAACAAGAAGAATGTGGTGTACAACAACAAGAAGAATGTGGTGAACAACAACAAGAAGAATGGTGTACAACAACAAGAAGAATGTGGTGTACAACAACAAGAAGAATGTGGTGAACAACAACAAGAAGAATGTGGTGTACAACAACAAGAAGAATGTGGTGTACAACAACAAGAAGAATGTGGTGTACAACAACAAGAAGAATGTGGTGTACAACAACAAGAAGAATGTGGTGTACAACAACAAGAAGAATGTGGTGTACAACAACAAGAAGAATGTGGTGAACAACAACAAGAAGAATGTGGTGTACAACAACAAGAAGAATGTGGTGTACAACAACAAGAAGAATGTGGTGAACAACAACAAGAAGAATGTGGTGAACAACAACAAGAAGAATGTGGTGTACAACAACAAGAAGAATGTGGTGAACAACAACAAGAAGAATGTGGTGTACAACAACAAGAAGAATGTGGTGTACAACAACAAGAAGAATGTGGTGAACAACAACAAGGAAATAAGAAATAAAAGAAAATATTACTAGTATATATTATTTATATATATATATATATCAGAGATCACAATATTTGTCATAATTGCATTACTGTCGTACTAAAATGACGTCAGACTTCATAGGAACTCAAACCATTTGATCCAAATTGTGGTTGATCTTATAACTTCTAGGAAACTTCGATATTGTCTAAAGCGTTAACTGACCATGACTGAAAATTAATGTTCAAGTGACTTAAAGATTACTTATCTCGGCTTAGTTTCCGTCGTGGGTGGAACCTGGACGAGATTGGAGATATAAATGTCTGGCATGAAATGAACGAGTAGTGAAATTAAATTGGTTGTAAGTAGATAAACAATAAAAAAAATAAAATTCAGGACATTATCACACAGCGCTATCTAGCCCCATACTAACCTTACGCTGTTGTATCATGGGTACTAGTTATTGATGGTACTGATTTTAACGGAATTGAAGATTTAAATTATATCCTATGAAATATATAAATTCTATAGTACAGATATTTAAGTTGCGTTCAAAACATAATACGTGCCCATGGGTTTCATCCACTGTATCAATCTTAAAGTCAACGCGAGGTCTTCCGTTTTTTTAAATTACTTTTTCTCTATTTGGTGTTAAAATTCACCTATGCAAATGAACTTTTAGATGATGACTAATGATTTTTGTTATGGAGATAGTATAGAATCAGAATAGTAGTAAGCTATTATCAATCCAAATCAACTCAAGTCAAAACGGTGGCGAATACCATTATTTAAATATTTAAGAAAAAAAATGTAAGCTACTAAAGCTAGGTCTTAAATCTTAGGCTTATTCTAGATGAGCATGAATCTTACTTATGAATGTTATTAGCTTATCTACGCTCCAGATGTTCTACCGTAATTAAACAAACACCTTAAAACAATTTATTAGTGCCCCTCAGGTGTAATACGGTGTACGTATTTTTAATTAAATGAAGCGTATTTTTAAACGTTACTTAACTTAAATTCTCGATATACTTTTTGTTTCTCATAAAATTAAAAGATTCTCTTCCTTAGTAGTATTCCTCGTTTCTGAGGGTCGTGCTCCCCCTCAGAGTAATTTGTAAGTTTTCATGGTGCAAATAGATTGTGATGTTAGCCCTGATTCACAAATCATGCGTTTCCTCTAATTTTGTCGTCTCAAATTTCAAAAAGTCTCCAGGCTTCATTGGATGCCATTGGTTTGGGTTGTTTTGGGTTGAGTAATCGCTTATTTCACTCATTATTTTTACTAAAAGTAAACGTTTTTTAACTGTATGTAACTCTCTCTTTCTCTCTGTGTGCAGATTCATTGAGGTGGGCGCCCAGGTGCTTTCACGGAAAACACATGTCCTCGAATATTGTCGTCCTTAAACATGTCAGTTTCTTCACGATGTTTTCCTTCACTGTTAAGCGAGTGCAAATCCTTACATAACTTGAAAAAAGGTACAAGTCATTGGTGTAAGGCTGGATTCGAACCAGGGTGCTTCTGCATTAAAAGCAGACACTGAAACCGCTGAGCCACACTCGCTTATATTGTTTAATGATATGTGGCATCAAATGTATAATAAGATTGACACAATTCAAAAGTAACCCACAAACCAGAATTCTACTCACGACTTTTTCTTTACACGTGTCCATTGTCACCATACGTACCAATGGCGTTCCAACTGGAACTCCAGTCAGACACCCTTTGTTATCTCTCAAGGAACCATTAATCACACGACGTGTCTTCTTAACGCAAAGTATTTCAGGCCAGCTGACAAGATAAACCTTTTCACACCTATTCAGAGTGACTCGAAAAAACTATTCGGGCGAACCTTCGAGATGGGAGATTGCGAAATTGCAGATTTAGCAATTTCTCGCAGCTTTCCTGGGATAATGAATGGATGATTCTTTGCGAAAATGAGGAAAAATGTCCGGTGAAATTTTAATGGGTTGGTTTTTGCGGTCAGTGCGTTTCATTAGGTTGTTTACAATTGGGATGATGATCTAGGAGTGTTTCGATGAGGAGTTCTTTATTCTTAATTCATTTCATTCACTCGATTCCTAGTGTGAGATGGCAGAGGATCCCAATGCACCAACATTATAAGTATAACATGATTGCGTATATAAATTAGTATATATAGTTGTAAGTTAAGTTATTGCAAATAAAGTAATTTTGTATTGGCTTTATTATAATACAAATAAATAAATATATTTATTTGTATCATAATAAAGCCAATGAATTATGCAAATATTGAAACTTTGCTTAGGCAGAATTAATACCTTCATATATAAATAATAACTTATTAAAACCCTAGTACTAAATTATTCAAATAGTACTAGTAAAATTCTTTGGAGCAATAACATACTGTAAAAATATATTATTAGAGCATTGGAGATTTACTAAGAGCTATAGTGTGTATATATATTTATAGTGACATAAATATATTTAAATTTAAGTTTTCAATGTTGTATATTATTTTAATTGTAATTTGCACGCCTTATGGGTGGAAGTATAGAGTTCCTATGTAATCTCACTACCATCAATTGTGCCTATATTTCGCAATAAATATCTTTGACTATATAATCTTTACAAAACAATACAATACAATACATTTATTCATAATTCCATTATTACAAGTCATACATTTATGTCATTTACATGTCAGTCTATTAGATATCTAGTATAATTAGTCATTTATATGTCAGTCTTTTAGATATTTATCACTATAGTTATATTATATATCACATTTGCTTGTTATAAAAGCTGGTTAGTATTCACGATAAACATTTATCTACGTACTTTCTGCATTCCGAAGTGATCTTGAAATAATGATACGAAATACTAATTAAAGATCTATTCATTACTTATAATAATTTGGTAGATATGCAAACAATCTGGTACACTAACTAAACACAAGCTTTCAAGAATAAACCACTAAATACCAAGGGCTGAGAAACTCAAATAGAATTTTCGGAAACAACAATTGGAATATGATATCAAGGATAGAAAGCTGACCACAAACTGCGGGTCCTGGCTCGTTTCCAACACTTAGTGTGGATAAAATGTTGATAGACGATGGACTCGCAAAAAATCTATCATTTCTGATTTAGTAACGCTGCCCGCTCGGCCAAATGTGCCGGAAAGCAACGCTGTTTTGAAGTTTGCTGATGAGATTACCAAGCAAGGAGCTATTATGTCAAATGCAGTTTGTATTGAGACAGAATATCAAAAGAAGTGTAAAAACAAGGATGTACGTTTTCTATGCTTTAACAATATTATAGTTAGCTTCTGATTCGAAACGATAGGCCCTGCACGGATATCCCGCTTAGTGTGTTTTGATCGTAATAGTAAGAATCATTGTGGCTTCAATGTTTTGGTGAATTAGTAAACTAAGACTCAATTTGACCGGTTGTTAGAAAATACTCATTGTAAATGTTCACCACTCTCATAGTAGACTAAGCTAGTTTTTAAATGTTTTAATTACAAAAAAAAACATACATCCTTGAACTCGTCAAGCTACCATGATTCCGCAAAATTGGTTCAAAATTGTACAAAGTAACTCTACTCTAATTAACATCACATTAATATTCATCAAATAATCCATAATTAACATTTTCCCTCGAAAATTATGTACCCAGCGGTGTAATTCGAAATCAGTGGCCTAATATTGCGTTCTTTGAAGTTAATTACAAGTCAGAAGTTGATTTAAAACGCACTGAAATGTGTTACATACTTGAGCGAGATTTCATACAAACTGCGAAATATCTAAAACTAACCAACTTCATAAACTAGTAGGTGCTTGCGGCTTCACTAGCATTATTTCAGGATAAAAAAGTAGTTAATGACATTTTTAAGATTTTATACTACCTATATACATACCAATAATCATGATGATCCGTTCAGCCGTTATTGCGTGATGAGCGTTTAAATAAACAGATAAACAGACAAAATATATAAAAAATGCTGAAACGTGTTTTATTACTAATTTAAACAAGTTATTTGCAATACAATGAACAAAGATATTATGGTTAGACTACAAAACTAGTTTTTGATTTATAAAATATGGACCGATATGCATTTAATACTGGTTTGATGTCTATTTTTTGATTGGTATACCTGAAATTTAATATAGCTATCACATTATGTTCTCCATTTCCAAGAATAATTTAGAAACATTAAGTATGAAAATACAGTCAGTCTATGAGTCTATTGCACGTTAACAGTTAATGGAAGTAAAACAAACGTTAGTGGAATTGTCTGAATTACTCTTCACTATTTGGTAATGGAAAGTTAATATTTTTTTAAACCATTTTTGAAGTACAATTTACGGTTTGTAAATACATATTTGACCGTAAGTACTCCAAATTAGCAAAAAACCCACTCAAGCGCCTTGCTTAAATTATAGTTTAATAATTTTGACATAGGAGTAAATATTTATGACATCTTCTTATCAATGAAGATGGGTGTCATGACATCCGAAACGCGTAAACCATTTACGCGATTTACACGTGAGTGAAAACCGTTTTAGTTAATGTTTTGATAAAATGTCTCACGAAAGTTTTAATATTAAAATCTTCTTATAGGTAATATTTTAGTACTATTTTTTACAAATAACAATTGTCAAAATTATTACGCTATAGCTGAAATGACATATTATTATGTAATAGTGATTTTTCCTGTAGTAGCCTCTATTGAAATTTCCATCACAGGTCGCCACTAGAATCTAAACAAATGTTAACCTACTTGTCGTACAAAAACAAGACAATGATGCTCACATTAATTGTAACGCTGCGTCGCAACTCAGTGTAAAAATAACAGTAGGTGTTTGGTATATATTCATCGCAGACCAAATATTCAAAGGACTTCGTATATCGTATCTACTATAAACCATTTTGTAAATTATTTCCGGGAAGCGAATCAATCAACATTCAAAACTATTAGATGTATATAACAACAGATAAGTTGGAATTCACGGTTGTTTGAATTTTGATAAAAACATGAAGTATTAACAATTCCTGACATTCTACATATATCTATACTTCTATACTAATATTATAAACCTGAAGAGTTTGTTTGTTTGTTTGAACGCGCTAATATCAGGAACTACTAGTGCGAATTGAAAAAAAATATGTTTGTTTTGAATAGACCATTTATCGAGGAAGGCTTTAGGCTATATAACATCACGCTGTAACTAATAGGAGCGAAGAAGCAATAGAAAATTTGGAACAATCGGGGAAAATTATTCATCTTTGAGGGCTTCTGTTGCGTGCGCTGCGTAAACGGTTGATGATATCAAAAAAATGTATATAAAAGAATTATTTCTCCTGAAATAATCTAACAAAATGTCCGAGACAGTATATGTCTTTTAAGGTTAACTCACTAGAACCGTGTTTATGGTAATAACTATTCCACGCGGGCGAAGTCGCGCGCACCAGCTAGTAATATATAAAGTGGGTTAACAATTGTTATGATGGGATTGTTGGTGACTGAATAATTTTGCGTGTTTCAGTAAAAACTTATTATTACAGCAAGCAGTAATTTAATACAGGGTATGCCTTTGATATTTTATTATGAATAATTGTGAGTTGAAGTCGTTATGATTAAATGAGATATTCGTATACTTTCTACAAATTGGAAATAAATTATTTCGTTATATTATGTGATTTTATGTTGGTTTTTGAATTAATCAAAATTGGTTTACGCTTGACAGAAATTATGTTTGCTCAGCCTGTTGTAGTAATCTACTGGGTATTAACATTTTACAGCAGTTGTAACCGTACAATCCCGCCTGCGGATATAAAAGCGGGCCACGTTCTCGTACTAATTTAACTTGCTGTCGTCCTGCTTTTAGGGAAGATACATTATGTTTGTAAAGCTTGCTTGGATACCTCCGCAGAGGTGTTGACTGCGATTCATATGTAACTTGACGGAATGGGCTAACTTCAGAGTGTAGTAAAGTGATCATAAATGAAAGTGTAACATGAATATTACAATTGTAGGTATTCAAAATGTACATAAATATAGGTATTAAGAATGTTTATAAAATGCAATTGAACAAAAAGCATTTTAGTCAAGAGCTTATAAATCATTAGGGTTTGTGATGCGTCAAGCTGCCAGATTCCAAGACCGAAATGCTATAATTATGCTTTTCTATGCTTTTGTTCGCAGTAAGTTGGAGTAGGTATAACTCTATTATCTGGGACCCGCACGAGAAAAAGTATACTCTTATGGTGGAGCGTGTCCAGCGGAAATTTGCCAGATACCTGTTTATGAAGTTGTAGGGGTATTATCCCTTTTTGTATCCCTCTCTGTTTGTCTCGGGTATGGTGGGCATCGACACTTTAGTTTTAAGGCTTAAACGTGCACTTTTACTCCATTTTTATCAGCTGTTGAACGGTCAGATACATAATCCCGATGCGCTAGATTGCCTTGCCTTGCTGGCGCCGACTCGGCAGCGGCCGCCGCGCGAGTGTGGTGTGCGCCCGTTGTTCGGAGAGCTGCGCGCGCGCACATGTACCTCGCAGTATGCGCCGTCTGCTCAAGCCATTAGCTTGCTCAATGCAATGTACTCAGAACAGAGACATAGATGTGTTCTGTTCTAAATATATAAAATTTCGTTGTGATTGCTGTAAATTTATAAGTAACATAGTGTATAATATGTTTTACCCAAATGCTTTAGCATTATTATAGTAGGTAGTTGGCTTAATGTACAATCATGTTGGTTTAAGCTGTTAGTACATAAGTGAATGAAATATATAAATAAATAAAGAGTATTTAGTCCAATATTTAAAAATATCTTCACAACTAATGATGTAGCTAATATATACAAAGCAATGTGATAAGCGTGATCAAAGTTCTGAATATTAGCAATATAAGTGTCATTTGGCGACCTAAGACTTAAAGGGCAAGTGTAGTACAAAAGGAGACAACGAAGGAGATGAATTCCAGGATAGACCGAAATGGCGGAGAAAAACAAGTATATAATGCTAACCTCACTACCACATGGTATAACAGTTAGGAAGAGCAAAGGAGTCGATCAGATCGTTCAGGTATTACCATTTTTTGTGGCCCTGTGAAACCTCGCTATGTCGCATACCATTGTATTGCAATGATGTGCCTCTACGATAATAATGCTCTTTTGTTTCCCGTTCGGCCTCAAATTTGATAACATTGTAATAAAATCTTAGCAAGAATTCTGGTGCTTTGTTGTTTCAGTTTTATATGGCGGTATTTTGGTTGCTTGGTAATTTGTTGCTTTGATTTAGGGAATTAAGGCACAGGTGGATTTTGTTACGAAATTCAAAGGTTAATTCTGATGAAAGAGATTATATGTAAAATACGAGTGAGTAAGGTGACAGTGCACGACACAAAATTTTATGAAAAACTTTACAAACTTAATAAATTAAATAGATAAACAACTCCACCCTGGAGTCATTTTATGGAGATCCTGATTTCATAATTTTATGATTAACGTGAGGTTAAAAAATATCACATCTTGAAACCAATGAACACAAAGAAATGCTCGTAAAATTAACCTAATAGAGTAATTTAAAATCTTATTTCGTAAGATAGTTATTTTTTAGTTGAAATTTATAAATTTCAGTTTTAAAAGCCCGTCTAATTTAACTTGAGAAGAATTTAGAGTCAAAATTTATGTGATGTCGCTGATAGCAAACTTTCATAAGTTATTGAAGACCCTTGCTTTGAAACTTTTGCGAACTAGTTGCTCATATTTTGTTAATATTTGTTGCTTTTAAATTTCTGTGTCAAGTCTTTCAAACTATTTTATCAGATTATTTTATTTTAAACTATTACAAACACCTTGTTACATCTTGTTAATTGCAGTTCTTATAACAGAAGACTGTTTTATTTTTTTAAATTCAGTTAATTATTACTTACTTATCATATCGTATATTTAAGTCAAGGCAAAAAGAGGCTTCTTTAATTTTATTTTTATTTTATTACTAACACCAAATAAAAAAATTAAATATTCCATAAATCTAGAATAAAACAACAAGTATTCAAATGCATCTCTCATGATTGGTCATTGTATCTATAACATCTTTCCATTTCCTAAGATTTCGCATATATAAAAATAAAACATCGCATTTAGCCTCGGAATCGATTACTTCTGACGTTTTTAGCCCTAAAATGTTATACGAGTTATTTTGTCAAGTGCTAAACCCGCACTATGGATGTTTAACTTAACCTTTCGCGCCAGGCAGTCAGTAGACCGTAACTAGCTGGTTAAGGCTTTCTGACCGTAGCAAAAATAGGCAGGTTCAAATTCTGCCGGTCGTGATTATTTTCGCTTATTTTACAATCTTCTTCTTATCGAATGAGAGTGGCCAACACTCTCTTTCTCATGAATATAGCAAAAAGCAGATTAATGTCCAAATATTTATAGAAATAAACAACTTCTACCCTACACCCACCTGTCTGCAAACTGATAACCGATTCAAGCGTTGACATGTGCATGGAACTAAGTTCAGGAATAATATATGAAGACGCTTGAGTTCTGGATATTGATATGAGTAAACGACAGTGGGGTAAGTCGACTAAAACTAGTAGGGTCTTAAGCTGGAGAAATACTTAGTCTGATTAATTATTAATCATAATGTAATGCACCTTTGCAGCGGGAGCGATCCGCGGTGGGCTCTTCAATTTATTTTTATTTGTTTATATTTTTAGCTGAAATTTTATTTTGTGTATATTCTATATAATGTAGATATATATATTTTAATATTATGTTTAAGACTTGTAACTAAATGGAATTAGTCACATTTATTTAAATACAATATTAATAATAATAAATAAGTGTTATTTTCGTTCACTATTCATTCAACAAGAAATAAAATATAAATGTTGTTGATTGTACTTATATAGGTATTATTCGAAAATCATATCTAAATGTTGTTGCAATATCCTAGTCTTTTTGTCGAATGAGAGTGGCTAAGTCAAGTGTCGAGAGTCAATCAAGCCACCCTAAGGGCCTCTGACATGGATTAACAAAGTAAAGAAGCAAAAAATATGTCATAGATAAAAACGTCACAAAGTACACGAAAACAGAGCATTATAATTGTTAAAATTTGCGTATACCACAATATGTAGAAATAATTGAAATTAGATAATAATAATGTATAAGTGTTTGACATGTAGGTATATCAATATTATTAATCAATAAGTGTGTTTGTAATTAATTATTGTTAATTAATTTAAATTTAAAGAATAATTTTAAACGTTTGCGTACCTCATGTGAGGTTGTAATGGCGGATATACTTATATTGATTGTGATCTTAATGTACCCATTTACATGCAAATAAATAAATGAATCTAAATCTGAAAAAAAGACCTTTTTTGTTCCGATAAAAACCATTCAGGGCATGTTAACCGTGCTATTTGTGACTTTTCATTTTTAAATACGTGAAACATTTAAACTTTGTAAGCAATCTGTGTAAATTCTGTTATTTACGATAGGTAGCTGAAATACCAAAATTGTTCACTCGCTTTGTATGTGTAAAAGCCCCGCTGTTACGGATCACAGCGATTTTGCATTGCAAAATTAATTATTATAAAAAAAAATAGGTATCCTACACATTAAAGTGATTGTAATACCTTAGTTAGTACCTACATAATATGATACATGAAATGCAGCGATAATAAATACATGCTTTTTTCTAAAACACTTACTTATATGGAGTTGAATAAATCGGTTAAAACATATCTAAATTAATTTAAGTTTCTGAATTTCCCATGGACAAATATTCTGTGTATTACCAATTATATTTGAACTCACACGTTCTATTAAAATTTAAGACGATCGAATAATATTTCATACATACATATATAGTTAAGCTTTGGTTTCCTAGGACAGCGGTGCCTTCATATAGCGGCTGTAATATTACGGACGCAAAAATAATTAAAGTAAATTACGGTGCTAGTTACCGCTCTCTAGGAAACCGCGCCATTACGTTTACATAGACAACGTTCATTCACCGCTGTATTACGGCCGCTATATGTCGGAACCGCTTTCCTAGGAAATCCAAGCTTTAGCTGTAAATTCAACGACTAACCTAATTTTTTAAAATTGGTTAAAAACCGTACTACAAATCGTATAAATCAAAAACATGTATTCCAAAATTAAACAACAGACAAAACTCGTGTAAAGTTTGAAAACTGCAATAAATCCGTTTGAAATTAGTTTTCAACGACAGAACACTCATCCGTGGAATATTAATTGCTTTCCGATTACCAATAGTTTGTGAAGTTAACTTTGTTGAGTTATGGTACTTAAAACTTGCGAATTTGTAAGAAAGTCTGCCATCGAGGTTGAGTTACGGAGACGCCTAGGTGTCTGCTAAAAATAAATTTAAAGTGATACGAGAAAAATGTTACACGAATTTCATCAAAGTAATAGTTTGTGGTGTATTAATTGTATATTACCCAAATGCGGTGGGCTGACGACATTAGAATAACAGCAGGAAGCAACCTGGATTCAATCTGCTTAGGACCGGAACGAGTGGCGCACAAGAAGAGAGGCCTATGCACAGCAGTAGGCAATAACAGGCTGATGATGATGATGATGAATATGTATTTTACATATTGGTAAATAAATGAAATTTGAATTGGAATGTTTGTTTGTTCTTCAAGTTTAAATAGCTGAACCGATGAATTTGGATGTAAGGTACAATTTGACCCCATTTGTTCTTAGAAATGATATCAACTAAAATTATCGATAGTTTATGTTACATGTAAATATGAAAAAACAAGAGGTTTTCAACAATTTTACAGGTTTTTCCTGAGTTTTGAAGAACTTTGCAACAATAAGACGTACTTCTTTTATTTTATTCGAGTATAATAGTGGTAGAAGACAACAACGTAAGAGCCTACACAGACCTTTTAACGCACTAATAGCATAGCATATGTAAATGTGCACTGCCAGTACTACAACTGCTCTAAATGGTGCATTAGTCGCGAAATTACACAAACTGAATTGCGGACGGCGAGTTCATATTTTCCACTGCTGTGAGTTGCCACATTACGGTGGGGCGCATTTAGTGTTGCCAATATATGAAACTAAAAACTGGTATGCAATTTTTTCATAATGTATTTATTAATGATACCAAATGACATATTTTCTCAAAGTGTTTAAATATAAGCATACTAACTTATTCTGCTTTTATCAATCAATCATCATAATATTGTGTATCTAAGAGCATCATAATTCATACTATTGCTACTTATCAAATGTTTAACTTTTTATTCATTATTCTAGCAACAAATTTAGGCAATGTCCAATCTTGCATCAAATAAGTAAGCGGCTTCATATCAATTAAAAGGAAAAATGTCTGTATTATAATAAAACCAGGTTTCAAACTTTTATAACCTAACCTTAAAATCACCATTATTCCCAAGAATCTTAGCTTTCCTTATCCAAAGTCAGCATTCTGTACGTCAACACAAGTTGATATTTTTAATACATCCCGCAACTGCAAAGTAAACTAATAAAAGCCGCGCAAACGGAATACAGCACTATATTCACCTTTGACGTGCATAATATTGCATAGTGACAAACACGAGCCACAAAGTGCATATTTGTGGTACCATTAGCGTTCGTCGCTTTGCACCCACACTGCAGGTTTACAATGGTATTGTTTCTGTTTGTTTATTTTGTGTTGGCTAAAACAGGTTTGCAACTTTACCATAGTGTGTCTGATGGTATGCTATGGCTATAGCCTAAAATGAATGGTGCTTACACTACTTACACAATAAGAACCAATTGACTGTCGCTTTAAAAGTCCTTGAATTATAGTTCGTAGGGAACAGGGAGTCATAAAATAATGACTTATTTTTGATAGTATTTATGGTAGTAGTCAAAATTACAAAGCCTTGAGCACCGCCGTAAGGTGGCCAGTCTTTCGGTTTTTTACAGGTTGCATTTCGGAGAGTGTGCGGAGGAATTGCATAATTTAATTCCAGCAGCCCCATTTCACCATCGTACGAGTAGGGGTTCGGCAAGGAGGCACCGTTATACAGTTGAGGTTCCAAAGACTCGCACCAAGCGCTTTGCTTCGACTTTCATCGTGCGAACAGCCAAACTGTGGAACTCCTTGCCCGAATCTCTATTCCCCTTGAACTATAATTTGTCGGTCTTTAAGTCGAGAGTAAACCGGTTTCTTCTAGGCAAGCGCGCTACATCGTAGACTATAACATTGCTTACCATCAGGCAAGTTGTAGTCAAGCGTAAGCCTATATCATGTAAAAAAAATGCTGCTTTTTATATTAAATGAACTTGCGTTTGAATGCACCACGTTTGGATGAAATTTGTTTCTCGTGTCGTATTTTCTAATGACTGAGGGTCGTGACTCCCCCGCAGAATTAATTCGTTAGGGGAGTTCTCTTGGGCAGTTGCATCATGGTGGGCGCCCAGGTCCTTCCACGGAAGACACACATGTCCTCGGATATTATGGTCCTCAAACATGTCGGTTTCCTCACGTTATTTTCCTCCACCGCTAAGCGAATGCTAATCCGGCCAAACAAAAACAACTCCTAAAACAACAAGCATAATCAATGTCTTTTATAATCATATTTTCAGTATCATTGTAACCCTACAATGGGCACATTAAATACTTTTTTTATTTTGGTGAGTACTAAAGCTTTGCGGTTTTAATTTTTATGGTGAAAGCTGCTACTTTTCATTACCTTTATTTTGTGGTCGGAGTTTAAAGTGGTTTAAGGTACATACTATGCTAACGTGAAACGATAGAAAATTTTAAAAAAATAGAGGTACGAGCGAATTAATGAATAAATTATTCTTTGACGCTCCATCTAGGCCATAGCTTCTGCTTACCATCAATCAAACTCTGGCCAACTGCAAACCCATTCTAGTTAAAAAAAAATTGTCACAACTAGACATTATTTTAATTGATAGACCTAATGAAGATATACTCGTATATTACTAGGATATTTGATCTCTTTGGTATAACAGTATGTCTGCGTAGTATTTATTTATATATATACATACTTATACTTCACAGACATACTGTTATATGTATTATACTTGTTTTGTTATACTTGGTTATTTGGAAATTTAATAAAGGCATACCATAATTTAAATATATTCAACCAATATTTTACCAATACCCATCAATACCCAATAATTACGTGAATGGTATAAATCATTTTAAGATAAGTTAGCGCGGGTACCGACAGCCAATAAGCGCCTCCCACGAATTACCCCAAGATAAATTGCCTACCTGACATTAATGCGAACTTCCTTGAGAAAATAAATTACCTGTATCAACCCTCGATAGCGACACGTTCTTGTCCAAAATAGGTTTTTGCGGGTTACAAGGCAACTTTGTCAACGTCATGCTAGATAAAAAAGGTGCTTTCGACGACCTAATACGACAAGCTGGCTGGAAAATGGGCGGAATGAGATGAAATTAGCTTGTGGCATGTTTTTTGGTTTGTGGTTTATATTAAAGTTAAAATTAGGGTGGAAGAGGTAGTTCTTTTCAACAATTTTTCTGTGGGTTATGTTTGTTATTGACTACAGCCTGCCTTTAACACGCTTACCTAGAAGGATATGATAGATAGATGACAAGTATGGTATGTATGTATTTCTTTTCAATTCAATATTTCCCTTGAATGAGCTGTTTGAGCTATTAATACGATTTTGTAATTTTTTTTCAATTTTTTTTTAATTAGGTTTTACATTAGTAGGTAGTCTTATATTAAAATTAAATAAAGGAATGTGAAAACAATAACGACTTTAAATTATCATTTTGGTATTTCCGTAAGAAACTGTTTAAGAAAAACGGCATATTACATGGAGAGGACAGAAAAATGAAGCTGACATAATTTATCTATTAATTAATACATCATCTTTGCAAGTTTGCTCTACCAACTTTACACTATCGGCAATCTTAAGTCATTAATTAAACTTAATAGGTTCCGAGTAGCAATCTACTAACACCAATCTGAAATTAGGTCAAGCTATCTTTCGATTACTGATGATTTGATTACTGCCACAATTTACGACATTTCTTACTAGCTTATATTCGATTATATGCATACAGTTTCCTTATTGTCTTGCGGTTGTTATTGCTTGCGTTAAAACCACTAGTGTCAATCGTTGTCGATATTATGATCACATTATATCGCCGGCATCTTTGCTGAATCACATAAAATTTGCGTTACCATTGTATAATTTCTCATTTGTTTCTCACTTCAGTTTTACTAGAATTTAAGCCGAAATCATAATTTTGTACCAAGTAACCTTTGTTAGAAACTAGACTATCGTTACTTACAATATGTTTATTTTGGCAGCACAAACAATCGTACAGCAGTTTTAAACCAAATGCATCAAAATAAAAACGTTTAGTTTAAACCAAAATTAAAAAAATAATGTTTGTAGACGGAATTTCTAACATTTTTTAGGGTTCCGTACCTCAAAAGGAAAAAACGGAACCCTTATAGGATCACTTTGTTGTCCGTCTGTCCGTCCGTCCGTCCGTCTGTCAAGACCCTTTTTCTCAGGAACGCGTAGAGGTATGAAGCTGAAATTTATATCAATTACTCAGGTCTACTGTCCCTTGAAGCTGTGAAAAAATCAAACTTCTAAGCCAACGCAATCAAAAGATACAGCCATTTATGCCGCAAATTTTCGACACTTGCAAGGGAATCAAAACCTACAGGGTGCTTCCCGTGAACTCAGAATCTTGAAATTTGGTACGAAGCAACGTCTTATAGCATAGATAAAGGAAAAATTACGAAAACCATAAATTTTTTGTTACATCACAAAATACTTTGTAAACCTTGCAGGTTTGTACGGAACCCTCGGTGCGCGAGTCCGACTCGCACTTGGCCGGTTTTTTTTTCTATTCAATGTAATCTAATTTGAAATATTGTTGGTTAAAAAAGTGGTAATTGTGAAAAAGTAGTAAATCAAAAAAAGAATCAATGAAGAAGTCGTTTAAAGTAAAGTAAAATAAAAAGTTATTTTCATAAATTCTTACTTTCGTACTTACATTTGATGTTTACTAATTATATTTATAATACATGTTTTCACGTACTTTGGGATAAATTGTGATAAACAGAAGATTTTAAGCATTTAAAGCATTTTATGCTTGTAAACAGTTGTTTAGAAATGATAAATATACCCATTAGTTAATCAGCTTGATTACAAACTTGCATGGCTACGTTCATAAAAGCTCGCGCAAAATGACTAAAGCTTCATAATAAACTGCGAACTAAAAACAGAGAACTTTTGGTTTTAGTTAAGTAATGGACATTTGTTATTTAACAAACAGATACGGTAAAATTTTAACCATGTTGTGTAACAAACAACTGACATATTCGTCAACAACCTCATTTTTAACAAAGTATTTGTATTTTTTGGAGTTTCCACAATAAATCATGTCCTATAAAGTTATTTTAAGCTTATCAATTCAACTAATAATGAATATTTAAAAAAAACTGCTAGTCATCTTATCTATTTTGTTTTCATTAATACATAGTATTTTAAATAACCGCTTCACAAAATCTCGTAACCATAATGACTAACTGTCAAAATAGTGCTCGTAATTTGTACTTTTATAAAAAATATACACGAAACAGCTTGTGACAACCAACAGTAGGAACTATGCTCATATCGTTTATGTACAAGAATAGCATATATCAGGCCCATATCCTTGTTTCCTTTTCTTCTAAGTAACATAAACAGGAATAATCATCAATACCCTCGGAAACAATACTGGGACACTCTTTATGGCGGTAGCTTGAATGCTTGGCAATCCAATTTCTTTAAATGGGGAATTTCTTTCGCCTCTATGAAAACGATAATGCAATTGACTGAAGGCTCTGTGTTTATTTTGGAGTAGCCTGGTGTTTATTCCTATCGAAATAATTATGTTGGGCAATTGGAAGTAAGAATCCAGTTTTTTTTACTTGCTTAACTTACTTAAAGATTAATTTAGCTCAATTTTGCGTCATTTTTCACATGAGATAGGCGCACGCTTGACTACAACTTGCCTGATGTTAAGCAACGTGGTAATCTACGATCTTGTCATACTATTGAAGAAGGTATTTTGGTCACAATACTGCAAAGTTATGTCATTTTGATATTACATTCGATGTTTCCTTTAAATGAAATTTTCATGCTCATATTTGATCGATTTTATTCCATCTGTTAAACCACACCTTAAAAATCTCATAGATAATATATTTCTAAAAATGAAATTTAAGTTACATACCTAGTAACTAAAAACTAACATTGGCAGAATTAAAAGTTACAATCCCAATTTACTACCAACTGCATTTAATATACATTATAAAGTTGCAGAGTCACAAGTTTAAAATAACCAAATCAAGCCACCGAAGGGGACAATTGGAAATAGCTTGCCGTATTGAACTGGGTTCAGAATTTCAAAGCCGCATGTCGGATGACGACTGAACGTGATGTCAGAAACCCACGCCGCAAATATGGAACTACTATGAAAAAATAATGACATGTATTCAAACGGTACAGTTTCTATTTATTCTGTCTCTAACGGTCATGCTTTCTGTTTAACGACGTACGTAAAATTGCTTGAAAATAGTGGTCAATGATAGTAGAAGTGCCAGTACTCAGAAGTACTACTTTATCGAAACTTAAATAACGTTACTGAAAAAATAAACAGTTTAATACGAAATCAAACCGTTTTGATATTAGTTTCGGCAGTAGGAACTGCTGTTTTTTTTATTTTTTTAACTCAATGAAACGTTATTAATTAACGTTTTGAGTATTATTTAAATGTGACTACGAAAAAAACCGCTTGTTCATAGACCACAATAATATTTCATAATAAATAACTAAGAATAAATAGAAACATTTGATAAACAAACATCTTCATAAATTTCTTGTAGTACACACCAGTTTAGATTTAAATGCGTGATATCACAGAACCTAAATTTATAATTATCAATATTTTGTGCCCGACTCTTGTAAGGTAACAGTAAAACCACAATAGTTTATGCTCTTTAAGTAGCACTTTATACACACCCATGCACCCAAATGCGGCGCCTTGGGCAACTTCCGTTGACATTCTGACATCAAGACTCTGCAGCACCCAATATGATTCAATCATATTGTAGCAATTGAAAATGTATTTTCGACGTTGTGACTCCATATTTGATAGGTAAGTATTTATATATCTGACAAACTTATTACTATTGTGATTAATTTAAATTTATAGTTGTAGTGGCACCATCATTTCAATGAGGATTAGGGTTGAAAAATTTAGTAACTTGTTGCAAACATTACTTTTTGTTAACTTTAGTGCACTTTCGAAATTATTACTAAATAAATTCTTTGTTATTATATTAAACTAGCTTGAAAATAATTGAAATAAGTTATCGGCAACCTTATACAATAAAAAAAAACAGAATTAATTATTTACAATTAACAGAAGCTTTATTTTTCAGTAAAACAAAGTATTTATTTACAATAATAAAATATAAAAACAAGTGAAGGAAAACTTAACATACTTTTTCAGTTCTATTTGTGACATTGTTAATTTTGAGCCAAACAGAAAAATAAAACAAATTACTGTTGTTTTGTATTCCATGGTAACGAATATTTTTGTTTCTAGATGCTTATTTATTTTTACTCGAACCAAGTAAATGGTATTTTTTATAAACATTTGGGACAGGAAATGGTTATTTTTGTTTATGTATTTCATTTGTCAAAAGAAATGACAATCGATATTACAATAACGGCTTTTCTAACTGCGTCGTAGCCACTCATATAGTCTATGATATACATACATACTCGTACATAGGTAAGTTCATTAAATGCTACTTCTATGTCTACTATAATTTGGACCCTATTTCCCAGAATCATACCTTCGAGGATCAACCGTGGAAAATCATACAGGGATCCTCTTTGCATATTTGATTTTCTATGCCTTTTTTGACGCACGGGATACATCAATGTAACGTGATATCGCCTTTCTATTCTATCTGTTGTCAACTTTTGTATGAATATGTATATTGTTGTGTCCTGTGTGTCGAAATAAATGCTTTAAATTTGATTTTGAATTTTATATTTTTTAATATGTCGAGTAATGAAATGACTAGTCAACTTCAAGAAATGGACGAAGCTAAGCATCTAAAAGAAGCAGCATGGGATCGCAAGAAATTTTACCAAACTGACCTCCACACTTCAATATTATGAAGGTGTCACCTGATGATGATGAATTGGTTAAAACATTAATTTTGTTATTAAAACTCTGGAGAAATAAGTAGTGTTTTTCCGCTGCGACATACATACAAAAAAAAAACACTACATATTTCCCCAGAGTTTCAGTAACAGTGGATTTCCGCAAAGTAACGCCTGATTCAATATTTTATTAATTTTGTTGATACAACTTTAAACCACAAACGCTTACAAGCACTTTCAAGTGTAGGCGTTGTTTTAAACAAAAAAGCTCCACAGCTACGTAAGTACATAATCAAAACATAAATTGTGTCACGATATTTGACTTCAGCGCTAAGCAAGTGCATTTACATCAGTAAACATAGGTACGTAATGTGCTTACATCGATTGCCCTTACATTTGAATGAAAAATTTTCAGTTCACTAGGCTTTTTGAAAACTAGGTCTTGGATGCAGAAAATTGTCGATATCATTGCGTCGACATTTCCATATGTTCAATATTTGCTGCCACGCGCTTAGACTTAGGGTTGCCAGGAAACTTATATTAGAATACCTACTATTATATTATATATTTTAAACTATAACACTTATTAATCAGTGAACAATGACTGAAAATAATAGGTTTTCAATTAGTGATGTTAGAAGTTAGAAGAATAAAGAGTTCTAAATACAATATCTCTTTTTTACACGCAATCTAAGTACCAGTACTTTACATATACAATTGTAATTATATATGTAATTGTATATTGTAATTTATTTTTTGTGTGCAATAAAGTTGTATTGTATTGTATATACAAGTAGAGGTGTATATTTGTTTGCTAATATTTGTGGTTGCTTATTCACACTGCATCTGGTGCGATGAGTAAAATACCTTCATATCTCAAATGCAGTGCCCGTAGCTTAGCTAGCGGAAGCAATCGCAAGCGATAATCAATTTTTAGCAAAGGTTGACGAGGTCAGTACGCGGATGGGTGACTGAAAAGTGGCATTCCATTTTGGGTACTTCCGTGGGTCGGATGACTAGTTAAATTGTAGGTCCCAGCTGTTGGTCTAGTGGCAGTCGTTAAGCCCTTAGGGCGGTTTGATAAACTATTGACACCAGACTTGGCCACTCTCATTCGACAAGAATTAGAAGAAGAACATACCAAATAGAGATAAACAGAGTCACAAACGTCCACTTAGACATCACATGTACACTCACTCCTATTTCAATTACAAAATCCATACCTACCGGTAATAAAAGCATCCACAAAATGATATTGACCTTTACAAAATGCAAATCCCGCCCGCCATTAAAGCAAAATCAGATTGCCAATAAATTATTCTTTTACTCAAAACAAATTGTAAACATTTTATGGGCGTCATAAAATTTTATGCTAAGCCTTTATTACGCGGCAACCATAACAGACTGTAGACAGGTATTGCGGGCAAGCAATTAACTTTTCAGATGGATTTTCCTGGGATAGAGCAATACGGTGAAGCTAGCAATCCGTCCGATACTGGCAGCAGATAACCGTGCATAGATAATACGTTTGTCGGCAAATTTTCGAAAATTTAGTCCCAGAGATCCATGCTCGGCACCAAACTACTAGACCGAGTTAGGAATACTGAAATCCGACGCTGAACCAAGGTCCGTGATGTCGGATTGGCAGTAATGAACCTTATATGAAGTTGGACGGGACAGGGAGCCAGTCGAAATGACAATAGATGGAGCAAAATAGTTACTGTGTGGTGGCCAAGTCGTCCGGCAGCGAGATGGGTCGACGACATTATTCGACTCGTGGGTTCTTTATGTATGAGGTCTGCGCAAGATCGACGCAGCTGGGTCATTCAAAGAGAGGTCTCTGCCCGGCAGTGGGATAGAGAAGGCTGTGGATGATGATGATGATGACGTAGCGATATTACTATGATTTGGTTAGAAAAGCAAACAGTCAATTAACTTCGGTGGTGAATGAGTCTGCTCTTCATTTTGACTTACCCTGGCTATATGTCAGCCATACACATCATTTTAATAACAATTCAAGATTTTCACTTGCTTGCGTAGAAAGATGATTATCAAAATGGCGAGGAAGCAAAACCGACGAAACAAAAATTGTAATAATCCAAATATATAAAACTCAAAGATGACTGACTGATACAGAGATCACGCACAGCCCAAATAACTGGACGGATCAGTCTGAAACATGGCATGCATGGGATGCATGGTATGTTACGATGTAAACATCCGCTTAGAAAGGATTTTTAGAAATGCCATTTTAAAGAAGATGCAAGTTTTCTTAATACGAGCGAAGCCGCGAGCACCCACTTTATTATGTTAATAAAAACCGAGACACAGGAACGTTTACTAATTTTTAAAATTTATTTGATACGATATAACTTCCATTTTTTACTCACAATGCGCGGTATCTATTCCAATCGATGTTTGTCCTTCAGCAAAGATTGCAGTTTTGCTGATTCCGGATTAGTACTCGCATTTCCAAATGATGATGTTTGATTGCGGTTTCAAGTCCTGAAACCCGTTCGTTCTACTTTTGATTGATGAACATCTCAAATTTTCAACATTAATCAAAGTTTTTAATTGAAAGGGTAATTATGAAATTCGGGATCATGTTGGGGATTTGCACTCCTAATTAAATTTCCTCGCCCCCTTTGTAGAAATTTTTAAGTAACCACCTAAGATATTTCAAAGTTTGTATTAAAATAATATTGAATTAATTAAGTGGTATTCAATAATTATTTTAAGCTAATAAAAAATACATGAATTACGTATTATTTACATATTGACATTATATTTATTAAAATAATAAGAAACAATATTTACACATATTAACACTAATAGAACTAAAAAAGAGTATTTACATCTAAACTAAATTTAAACAATCTACATGTGGTATGGAGCCAAGAACGCTGGCTGCATTCCCACGCTGGATTGCTATAGAAATCCTTTGCGCAAGGAACCAGCCAGCGTTCTTGTCTCTAGTGATGTCAATCAACATTTTATTTTATATTTTTATTTTATTTTTTACATTATATTATATTGAAACAATGCGAAGTCACATATTTGTTTTTAAAACTTAAGTTAATCAAGGGTAATTTTCAGTTTATTTTCTTAATTTAATTAGTTTTACGTACAAAAGAAAGACAAACTAAACCTATCACTTATTGACCTGACAATTTGATTTATGATACATCAATAAATCTATTTGCATTATAACCACTAAAATAATACGAAATTACCGTTAAAGAAACAACGTTCTATTCAATATAAACGTTCTACTTTCTCAAGCCACCGAAATACTCACCCAATTTAGTTAATAGTCACTTCAATCGGTAACTAATACAATTTGATCGATTATGATTGAACTTTGTTGGTCCTGCTCGATAGTTGGGATGTTTGGGTAACACAAACAGTCCCAAACGTAGTAACTAGTATTGCATTTAGTTGGAGAGGCTTGCTCTGCTACCTGAGTACAAACTGTGTCTCGCTTCGGACAGATCAACTCTAATCAAGCTGATAGATATAACTTGCAGGTAGAAAGTGGTTTAATTATTTTTTTTCTACTATTTTCTTATTGGCTTGTTCGGGTGACGTCACGGACGACAATATCGTAGTACGCATATTTTTGTGCTCCGTCAATTAAATTCTATAACTTTGTTTACATACCCGGATCAGTTAGTGCACGTTAACTAGAACGTTGTTGACATGGTGTGGCATTGTTTTGTCGATGAATAGTGCTATTTTAGTGCATATACAACTCTTTAAATTCGTAACCAAAATACGTAGTGTTTATCAGTAATTTTTTTCACTACCAAAGCAAGAAGAGGGTAGATACCATTCGCGAACGTGGGTCGGCTCGTCAAATTGATTGCTTCTGAGTTGGGTGTGTCGTTAGCGGAACATGAAATTATTTCTGTGGAAAGAGCTGGTTTTAAACGCGCGCCATCTATCACCGCCGCTACGAACGAGAAGGAAGCATCAGCGGCGGCAATGCGCCCGCGCCCGCGACCTTTGATACTGAGTGTATCCCGCCAGCAGGTTCGCGACTCGCTTCTTCAAGCTGCGCGCGTTCGCCGCGGCCTGACTACGGATGGCATGGGCCTCGCCTCGCCGCCTGTTAAGTTCCACGTACACGAGCGCTTGTCGAGATACAACAAAAATATTTTTTTTAAAGCGCGCGAAGAGGCTCGCTCTAAAGGATATAAATACGTCTGGACCCGACGAGGACTTATTTTCGTTCGCCGGGACACTGGGACTCCTGCTCTGCGCGTGCGATCTAAGCTAGATCTTATAAAGATATTTGGTGCGGAGGCTCGTCGCAGTATCACTACATAAAATGTTATTTACGTCGTCCCGTGAGCGCACATATGTAATTAGTTTTAGTCTATTTGGTGAACCTAATAATATGCGTGTGTTATACCTACTATTATATTTTTTTTTTATATTATTTAGAGTGTATTTTTGTTGCCTAATCTGCACTTAATATTTAGTGTTTCTTTGGAGGCCATTTTACAATTTGTTAATTAATATTTGGTTAAGTTAAATATGATAGTTTTTACTGAATAATATTACAATATGCTTGTACTCTGGCGAGAGTGTTGTCATGTTGGCTACCTATCCTGCACATAATAGTTGTATTATGTATTCTGTGGAACTAGATCTAGTTGTTAATTATTATTATTACTTGGATAATCAGTTTCTAGATTGTTTAGTTAGATATAATAATATATTAGTTTTTTTCTTTAGTTAACGTGTTTTAATCTATTGTTTTCATACGTTTATTTGTTAATGCACTAAATATATAATTAGTCACCTACTATAATCCATTGCCTGTTTGTGATATTTTTCTGTATTCATTTTATTGTGTGTGTATTACTACTTCGCTGTATTATGTTTATGTTATTACGTGTATTATGATATATCTACGTGCGTGACGTCACCCGCCGGTCCCAACGGAAGATCAGCGCTGGATGCTTGCATCCAGCATTATGCTGAGTTGGGGCCGGATTGTGACATGAAACTTCTTATTTGTACTCTTATTTTTATTGTGTGTCTATTTTATGTTTCATGTGACAATAAATATATTTTATTCTTTATTCTTTAAAAGAAAGTAATCCATTCGAGTTGTATGTTTGATTGAATGGGATATGAAAACTTTGGATTTCGTCAAAGTAATGCCAAATTCAACATGATGCTATGTAAGGGATTTACATAGTTGGATACGATTAAATTGATTTTGAATATTAGATTTATCTATATACTTAGGCTAATACAGACGAATGCATAACCGTGTAAATGTATGTTTGTATAGATGTAGGCAGATTCTTTAGAAGCTAACACTGTTTTTTTAATAAGGGAAGTTCCAAGTAAGACACAATTTAGATTTCCTGAAAATTGGTTTTTGCATTGAAAGAAAACGTGGGTTTGTATAATCTTTGACAGAAGATGGTACTTTATATTAGATATAAGTTTTAACCTGTACAAAATATGTATTTGTACCATTTTAATGCATTTCAACCATTCTATGTGAGTATCAAATTCTGTGTCTCAAACTAGTCGCGTGGCTGCCACTAAAGGAAACAATGACAAGAAATGTACCAGTTAACAACTAACAACGGACACTGGTTCCCTTCTCTACTTCACTCCACACATAGAGGTTAAACTATATTGATAACTCATGTACGAGTACTTCCTTCTTCGTTATATTTCTCATTACTGATGGTCGTGACTCTTCCGCAGAATCAATTCGTCAGGGGAGGTCTCTTGGGCTAGTAAATCATGGTGGGGGCCTTTAAACGAGTGCAAATCCCCATTTAACTTCTTCTTAATTAATGAGAGTAACCAACTCTGATGTCGAGAGTTTATCATCCAAAAGCTATTAACATTTACCCTTGATTAAAAAGTTATTAGAGCTGGGATAGAACTGAAGTACGTTAGAACAAAAGCAGACGTTTACACTACCAATCCACAACTGCTATAAAATTTTAAGTTGTGTTACTAAGGGAGCAGAAGCAAAAAAATATCATGTTACCTACTTTAAAATTTTAACTATAGTTATGATCAATTTTATTTAAGGATGAACGTATGGTCAGTATGTAGGTAAGTCAATACAAAATATATCTCCAAGGCATTCCATCTGCACGTATGTATTCTCTCTATACGGTTATTGGTTTAATTGGGTGTTGCTTTGTCTCTGTTTATTACAATACAACATTTTTGTGTCACGTTTCTAAATAAATAAATAGGTATCTGAGAGTAAATTCTATCAATGATTCATTCATTGTCTAAACATGCGGTGCATTAAAATTTACACCGCCTATAAAAAAAAATGATTTTAATGATGCATTAAAAATGCCTGGACTATGGGTTGAAAATTCAACATTAAATTTACTGGATCATGAAATATTAAAAAAAATGATTATTGCAGGGTTTTTCATATCTTATACGAGAAAAATGAATGTTATACCAGGACAGCAAGTTTGTATGTGAGTATTTAGCTTTGATGTTAAATGTTTTAAACCACCATAGGAGCTTATGACATGGTTTATCGACTTTTGTTGTATTTTAACAAATAACGTTTTAATTATTAATAATTAATTTGTATTATATCTATGTACGATGTGTACCTACATAAAGTGAAAACCCGGTTCGTGAAAGTTTTTCTTTTCGTAGGATTCCAATTTATGAACCTGAGTAAAGTGAGCGAATGACCAAATTAACAAAAACATACTCGAATGTAAAATCAATACCCAATTAAGTACAATATTAATGAGCCTACTTAAAGTCCTAAATACCTCCCCATTATCTCTTCCCCACTTTAGGATGTGTCTAAATAACAATAAACTTATACTATAGCAATTCCAGACACCCAATTAAGACTATTCTCTGTTAATTGCTTCCATAATGGAAAACGAGAAACAAAAGAAGGTCAAAGATGTGAAAACAACGATAAACTATGCCTTAACTGAATTAATGAAGACATTAATGCTTTCAGCTGGTCCGCAACACCAACCGACTTTTATCAAACGTGCAAAGAAAGAAAACGGTTTGAACAAGATATCAATGAAGGTAATGCGTTCTTAATTTCTTGCAGCTTGGTTTCTGTAAAATAATCAGTTTGTTGTTTATTGAAGTTTGGCAATATTTGAAAGCTAGTCTTTTAGAGGTCTACAAAAAGCAAAGGTAGCTGATTGACTGATCGTTTAAGGTGCAGATATGTATTTACTATAATGTAGGGCTCCACCAAGAAAGGATTTTATCAAATTTTACTTCTAAGGGGGTGAAATAGGGGTTACAAGTTTTTAAGAAACTTTGATAATAATACATGAATTTCTTCACTACACAGTCAGATAGTAGTATAGAAATGATGTATTGATAGTTTAAATAACCTACCATCGTTTTAAAAGTCGAATAGCTTGTCTGTTACTTTTTTATGTCGATGGCAAATGAAATGAATTCAATGAATCACAGAGCAGGATTTCAATGGATCTATAGAATAGTTAAGGTTGATCACGTTGCGGGCACTAAGCCAATAATAATTTACGCTCGCATTCTCTGACAAACGTAGACCTGTGTGTATGATTGTATGGCCTTTATGCTCGTACGCTATAGAAATTGCTGGCGTTTGGTTCTCAAATACTGAATGGTGTCACCATTGGTGAAATAATAGTGCAGACAAAACCAAACAAATGTTAGTACTGCATCTAAAATCACACAGCAAATTGACTATTATATATCTAAAAGTTATTTTTTTCCTCCTTAATCTTCATGTAAGGTGTTAAATTTTATCGCATAACGATGAATGATGTAGTTGATAACTTCTAGTGCTGAAACAAAGCTAAAAACTAAAGTTCAATTGGTGACATGCATTTTTGTCAGCAAATTTTCTAAGAAGAAATTGTAACCTTTCTACTTTGTTTTAGGAACTCGTATGTTTTTTTAACGTATTTACCCACGATAGTCATATGTGCGATTTTGATTGATTGTGTAGGTGTTGCCTGTCGTCAAATGCTTACTGTCTAGTAAAATAGAAATCATTTACAAACAAATAATAAATACAAGTTATCTATTTAGTAACAATGAAAAACAATCAAGAAATACCCGATAAATGTTTACAAAGCTAACATAACAGTCTACCTATCGAAGACGGTGTCATGTTACATCATGCTTGCTTGCATGTTTGTTACAAACATAAAAAGGCCACATTGGAAGGTTACTGACCTACTTACCAAAAGAGCCCGATTTTGTACATGTCATGACATTAGGGTAATGGCGTCGAGTAGATGCATGAGATGCGAAAAATGAGGAACAGTGGTTCGGATAGCATTTGAATTGGTATATATTGAATCACTGAGTCGGTTACCAAACAGTGGGAATAGAGTTTAAAGTATCATCATCATCATCAGCCTGTTATCGCCCACTGCTGAGCATAGGCTTCTCTTCTTGTACGCCATTTGTTTAAAGTATGAGGATTATATTTTCTTATGACGTAAGGGATTAAAAGTATATTCATTGAATTGAATCATATAATAAAAAAATACTGCACTCACTTACATAACAATGCTTGATAGGTATATTTAAAAATATCTTTTAAATGTGCCTCAGTAAATAAAAATGATAACTGTTTCGAAAAACCTTATCCATAAAATGTATTTTCAGACAATTTCGCTTTAATCATTACAGATATTTTAATTAAGTAAAAAGTCAATTCAATTCAATTCTTTTGGTCCGTGGGGTAAAAGCACGAAGTCTTTTATAAAAAAATTAAATAAAATGTTGATTGACATCACTAGAGACAAGAACGCTGGCTGGTTCCTTGCGCAAAGGATTTCTATATCAATCCAGCGTGGGAATGCAGCCAGCGTTCTTGGCTCCATACCACATGTAGATTGTTTAAATTTAGTTTAGATGTAAATACTCTTTTTTAGTTCTATTAGTGTTAATATGTGTAAATATTGTTTCTTATTATTTTAATAAATTTAACTTCCCTTTTATAAAATAAATTATAAAATTTGTACAGACCAGTGTTTGTTCTTAATCCTAGAAGCACAAAACCTGATTGTTATCACTATTCTTCAAGCAAATTTTGCTTTTTGCGAACTGTTTGCTGGGAGTTTTATGTAAATTTAGTAAAAATGGGGGTATTTATCCAGTTATTATATTATAAGTTAAAAGTAAAAATATGTTTATTTGCCATTTGAAAACTTAACCTACATATTACAATATTTATATTTTAGTTAATTTACAATACAATAATAGTGTTAACTGTAGACCCCAAACTAGGCGTTAGCCTGTATCTTGGTGGTCCAATTATAAAAGATCCTGTTTTCCTGAAAGGATTTGACGCTAGTAAAAGAAGTAAGTAACACACGTTTTGCCTCTGTACATCCATATTTAAATACTTTTATTCGTTTTTGCTTTTTGTGGACTCACTAAATTGAACATAAAATGTTTCATCATCATCATCTGCCTATTAAGAACCAATGCAGGCTAAAGGCCTCTTACGCTTATACTCAAAATTTGTACTTAACTGTAAAATGTTTACTAACAAAAATAAACCTTTAAGTATAAGGAAATTTTCAGCTAAAAGAAACCGGACAACTATTTTAATATTGGAAGCGAGGGAAGTCGTTAGCGCATACGATACCGGATGAAAAATAATACCGCAGTCGTGCGTCTGTATGGACCTGGAATAGATACTGTCGGAACTGAAACGTGTACTTATAGATTTTAAATTCTGCCACTTTTTCCTTTATTTACATTATTAATATATAAAAACAAGGGAAGTATAGTTAAACATACCTACTACTTCGAAAAACAACAAAAAAGAAGTGCTTAGAAATTTTATAGAAAAGCCTAACGATACTTTAATCTAATACCTTCTTTGAGTTTTCGTTTCATGTATTTGTATCTCTATTTTAATGTAGAATAGAATAGAATATATATTTAATGTACACCATAAAACATAGAAATAACAATACAGGAAAAAGCTTAAATATATTAAAGTGATGCACATTGGAATGTACTGATAAATAAGAGTTTTTCAATTTATTATTATGTTACTGCAGTGCAAACATTTTATTTCGTTGGTAATAGTAGTTTCGTTAGTTACTAAAAGGCTTAAAACAAATATGATTTTCATAGAAAATATGGAATCTTCTTCATTTAGTGATCGTGGTTGATTGAACATGAAAAACAAATTGTTGTTATATTAGCAAAACAAATTTGAATCAATATGTAAATTTTGTCTATAAACTCTGTTCTGGTTTATTTCTGAACTCAGTGACATATCCAATTGAGCGATACATTCTCTTACGCTTTCAAAACTTACCTTCTATACAACACATCTGTTTTATTCTTTACCAATATGAAATAAATTGTATGGTATCGCCGATATCCCAGCTTGGGCTGTGGCTTCAACTCCCTCGCTGCATTCCCGGGACGAGTTTCATGCTGATATTCAATTGTTTATTGCGATAGGTTTTTGGACGGTTAAAGTTTAATTTCGGGAATTGTCGATTGGGGTGTGATTGTGAGAACAATTGGGTTAACACAATTTTCTACGTAATGATTGGCTGAATTTGATATTTATTGTTCTGATTTTTTTATTATTGTGATTGCATGTAAAGAGGATATTAATTCGATAGTCAGCATAATGGAAATTTAATTTATCGATTTTAAACAAAGTTTTGAGGTCCTATGTATAACAGATACATGTTAATTAAGTTGGGATGCCCATTTCATATCTAATGACATGAGTGATTGTTTATCAAACAAAAAAATAGGTAAGTCTTAAATATTAACGCAGTATGTCACTAATAATGTAAGAAAGAAATAAAACAAGCAAGAAATTGACTGATATTCTACCTACTAGGACAACATATCCATAAAATATTCATATTCAATATAGACAATATACAACAAAGGTTTCAACGTCACCAAAACACAAAAAAAACGACCTGTAAATAATGTTGATTTTGAAAAACAAACAATCTATCTCATATAAGTATTCATTAGAAAACCTCGCAAACAGCAATGGGGAAAAAATAAAAACATTAACGCATTTTTGTTTCATCGCTTTGTTTCGTGAAAAATGGGGAACGATATACGAGCATATTAGGGCAACAAAGGCATTGTTGGGCACTCTTCGTAAAATATTTTGGGCGAAACTGATTGACTCAGCTTACAAGAGTTTTGACCCGGATACGTGCTACTTCATACGTCTTTTATATGAGTTGGCTTCTTTGTTTTTGCTTTTTTTAGTAGTTATTAGCTACATCACTTGTGGACGTGGAAGGACCTGGGCGCCCACCACGATGTATCTGCCCCAGAGAACTCCCCTAACGAATAATTCTGCGGGGGAGTCACGACCCTCAGTCATGAGGAAAAACGACTCAGAGAGAGAGAGAGAGAGAGATCTACATAAAATATTACTTATGTAGCGCACAAAGAGACGCCATTAAGCTCCTCCCGGTTCTGCGCCATCTCTTTCCCACACCTTTGGTAAGATGAAGCTGTTGCAGATCCTATGGATAGTTATTAGCTAGCGATTGTAGGTCCCGGCTGTTGTCATAGTACGGCAGTCGTTAAGCCATGTCAGTGGCCCTTTAGGCGGCTTGATAAACTCTCGACACCAGAGTTTGCCACTATCATTCGATAAGAAGAATAAACTAGCAACAATGTTTCAATGTTTAAGTTATGAGAAAGTTTTTTTTTTTTTTAATATGGTAGCTCGTTAGCTCTCGGTGTTTTAGGGTAAGAAGTTGACGAAATCATATGCTAGAGCATACATTAAAAAAAAGAACGTAATTATTTACACTTTCCATGTGAAAAGTAACAAAACTTATCATCTACATAAAAAGATAAAAAATTTTTTTTTTTTTTCAAGTTAAATATAATACATTATCTTTTAAGATATTAAACTATTCAACAACAACTAAGTAAGTGTGGCTATACTTCGCTATCTTTGCAAAACATATTTAATATTGAAAACGCACTTGAATATCACGAGACAAATTATATACTTGGTTTAACTATCTTTAAACTTAGATGAGCTCAGTGGCATAAAATTCTTGGAAGATTTCACAAATGAGATTAGTTTTTGAATGTTAATTAAGGAAAAGGGAAAGTTTTATTCAAGTTCTTTGCTTCGTATCATACAAAATAATGTCACGGTTTGATTGTTTTATTATAATTAAAGCCTTTTCAAAGTATTCCCAGTAGTAATTATAGCCTAAAATTAAGTGTCTGTGACTACAAACAACCAGTGTTCTAAAACCTAAAATTTACATCTGTGGAAAATTATTTGTATCTAAAAACATGCCACATACCTCATTTAAGAAAATAGTGAACATCAACACAATGGTTACGAAAAAAAAAATAGGAAAGAACCGACCCTTGTACAATTGTACAAGGGTCGGTAATAATAATAATAATAATCGGGTCGTCCCTTATTTTTTCGTAGATTCTGTCTTATTCTAATAAAATTTAGCAGATGTTGCTTTTGGTTACGTTACGATGATATTTGTATAAAAAACATAAACAATTAAATAAAGTAATTAATTATTAATTACACACAGTAAAACAACAAACATTCTGTATTCAGCTCTTGATTTAGTCCGAAACTCAAAACTTTGCTGACTTTCCTAAATAACGCTAATATGCTAGACACAAAATACGGCTTGATACAAATGTTGTATGTTTAAACTGTGAGTACCTAATGTTAATTTTTGCTCCTTCATTCCGCAATAATTTTACAATGTAATTAAAGCTAAGACAGAAATAACACAGTGAGACAAAAATAACAATCCTTTTCCTAAAATACAAAGTGAACATTTTTTGCACAAACGTTAATTCCACAAAGTTAAAATCTAAACCTTTTTAAAATTGTTTTAGCGCAAAAGGAACCGCAAACGAAATATAGAATGAGGAGCGCATTGTTGCCTCAACTTGAAATATGAGCTCCGTGGCTGAACAAAAATTCTGGGCCTCAGATAAATACTTATATAGATTTGTCATGTAACTACGAAAAAATCAAATAAATAGCATAATCCATATGCATGATACGTGATTGCAGTTTATTTATTTATGTTTAAAATAAACTTGCTGAAAATAAAATTACAACGAAAAGTTCATCAATTGTCAACTATCGACTCAACATGTATTCTGAGACTATATTCTCAGAAAGTCATGAAAGTTCAGTATAATATAAATAATCAAACAATTAGTTATAATTGTTTGATTATTAAATATAAAATTTTCACTTGTACAATAAAGTTGATTCAGCAGGATGATTACATTTAGAAAATTTTATTATATTGGTGATGAAATTTTCGAGTTGTGTGGATTTGCACTCGCTTAGCGGTGAAGGAAAACATCGTAAGTAAACCTTTATGTTTGAGGAGCACAATATCCGAGGACATGGTGTCTTCCGTGGAAGGACCTGGGCGCCCTCTACGATGTAGCTATCTGTTAGAGATCTCCCCTAATGAATTAGTTCTGCGGGGGAGTTACTACCCTCAGGCATGAAGAAATACGACTCAAGAGGGCGATCCAAAACAAATGTCAAAATATATCAACTTCGATGTCTTTAAGTATAAAGTTTAAAATAAACTCGAAATTAGGAAACTGTTAACAAAAAATACTCAACGTATCAGCAAAGCTATCCAGCGTGGTAATGCGGCCAGTATGCTGGCTACGCTGCCCTCTGGCAGTGTGCTGAAGCACTCAGAATTTTTAGGCTTTTCTAAAGATTTTCCAAGTGCCCCTTTTATGTTGTAGTTAGAAGTAGTAAGTATGTTTAGTTTTTCATCCCTTGTTTTTATGTTTTATTATTGTAAATAAAGATCGTAAATCTTAGATTCACTTAACAAACGTCTCAAACAAAAAATATCCTCCTATATGTAGATACGAGTAGCAATTCCTAAATGTTTCTATTTCCTTCAATATTCGCATGAAGCTTGCGCACACTTGATAACAGAATCCATTTCGCGATCCGTCAATCTTGACAGATAGCTAATAGCACAATACGAAATCCCCACACTTTTATGTTCTATACAAGTCTTCTGAATAACAAGAATAGTCCGAGATTTATTGAGAAACAAGGTCGCGAACACAAAAGGAACCTTTTTCGCTTATCAGATGGGACGTGAAAATATTTCAAGGGTTTTCATTTCATGAAATACCACTTAAGGTATTGGATGCCTACTTATCCGATGGTATAATATATATATATATATATATATATATATATATATATATATATATATATATATATGCATAAATAGATACAATTTTTTAACACTACAATATAATATTGGTGTCACAAATCAGTTCTATGGTCATCATGTCATATAATAAATGTGATATAAAAAATGCCAAATAATAACCCACAGCTCAGCAAGCGAAGGTTTTCGCAAGATTTCACATTTTAAGCAACTATTGATGCATTGAGTTCTTGGAAACTGCTAGATTTTGGATTTTTGTCTTAAAGCAGTCATTAAACCGTAGCAGAAGTCCAATAGGTTTTAAATCTCTTGAAAATTTTGGTTACTCTCGCATGACACCAAAAACAGCTTTCACAACAAGGAATCCAATAAAACCATTTTACTTTGGCTTTTTAAAATGAAAGATATAAAAGAAGTTTATTCTAGTCTGTTAAGTAGTAAAAGAGACTAAGGAATTTGTTTGATTCAAAATAATTTGCAAATAATGTAACATAATGTTACAACACAACTTTCCTCACAGATATTTAGGGTTTTTTTTTGTACGATATTTTACTTATTGACATAATCTTGTGACAATATAAATGTGTAAAAGACTCTTTACCCTAAAGACATTCAATCCTGAGGATCACTCTTAAGGAAAGAAACGTTGATAACTTTTTCACGCAAATGTATTGTTCGATCCAGTTTTACAGAGTTTTGTATTTCGATAATTGGTACTTTGGACCTTTTATAGCCAACCTTTTATAAACAAGTATTGTGGTTCCTAAAAGTAGACAAAAGATGTAATTGAAGGAACTAATTATGCAAAGTCAGTTATTTTTTTATTTTGTTATTTAGTAGCGCCAGAAGCTCAGCTGGCAAAGGCGATTACCAATGTTAAGCAATTGTCGACGCGGTTAGTCCTTGGATGGGTGACCAAAAAGTGACATTCCATTTTGGGCGCTTCCGTGGCAGTCGATAAACCATGTCACAGACCCTTAGGGCGGCTTGTTAAACTCTCGACGCCAGGAGTTGCCACTCTCATTCGATAAGGAGAAGAAGTTGAAATTGAATGAAAACTCAGTTTGATGATGTTGTAAATCTTTATCTATGAAATGTGGCTAATGGAGGATGAGGCTTTGAAGTAGATATTATAATAGTGAACCTATGGTTAAATTGTGGATTTACGGCTCAAGAATTTACACTAGACTGACAGCTATTTGACTATCTTAATTCATCATGTCATTTCCTAAAGTGGTTCCGCTAGAAGCGTAGCTAAAGGAAAAGCATGCCACAAATATGCTGAAATGCACTATTACAAATTGTTGGTTCATTTTTAGAGCTGTAAAATACTGAAATTGTATTGAATATCAGCTTCATTATGCTATTGCTAATGTCGTCGTAGTCATTGCATAGCAGTGTAATTTGCTTCGTTTATTTTACGAAAGAACCAGCACTTTTCTAATTAAATTGCACAATTTATTTTATTTCAAATGACAAACTTAGCAATATAGAATATGACATTAATTTTACTTTGACATCACTTATTAACTGGCTATTAAATAATAATCTTCAAATTAATATAAATAAGACGAACATAATGTACTTCAGAAATAGACACAATACCTGAAATAGTTAAATAAAAAAAAAAATTAGAAATATGGTTTAGATGGCGCTGTAATTGTAATGAAAAAATAATGCTTTTATGTATAATCATAAAGAAACAGTACATATATACAAAAAAATTAAAAATACAGAAGAGAAAAATAAAATATCTATTCATAAATGACTATATTAATCATGCAAAATAATGTATCTCACCGTTTTTCTTAAAACAGCTGCGATTGAAATCAAATTTAACTGTGAAAGTGGTTAATCATTTATGATATTGTTGTGGTTATAAAAAAACAAAGAATTTCAGTCGCAACTGAAATTGAAATTACTAAATTGCTTTTGATAGCCCTATAAAACGTTTAACAATTTTCCTTTCCATTTTTCAGAGAAGGCAATCTTGTACAGCTCTTAGTAAACAAGCCCAATTTTCTGTGGACACTTTTGAACGACAATTACATAAATCACACTAATAGCTATATAGCAGAACGAGCGCTTGTCTGGATGTCCTTTTATTAAGTAAATACAATAGAAAATAACAGATTTTTTTTCACTTTTATTGTATGAATAAAAACATACAGAAACTGTACACGACTTTGCCGCAGCTAGTTTGAAAAATACGTAAAATAATAACAAGTTTCTTATTCAAAAACTGTGTCTTTTGATTCATTATTTACAATTATCTTATGAAGCTGCAACTTCAGGTAAGATAAGATAAGATTCAGGTAAGATTTATAGTACCTCTTTTACCCAAATGCTCAAATATCATAATCAGTTACAGCATACAACATAACACGAGAGTTCTCTCGTGTGTGTCTGTGGAGAAAACTCTGACACCAGAGTTGGCCACTCTCATACTAACTTAATATATATATATATCGACTAGTGGGTGCTCGCGGCTTCGCTCGCATTAAGAAGTAAAACTTGCATCCCCTATTTCACCCCTTTAAAAGTGGCATTTCCAAAAATCCTTTCTTAGCGGATGCCTACGTCATAACATCTACCTTCATTCCAAATTTCAGCCCAATCCGTCTAGTGGTTTGGGCTGTGCGTTGATAGATCACTATATCAGTCAGTCAATCAGTCAGTCAGTCACCTTTGAGTTTTATATATTTAGATAAATACCTACTCTGGGCGTCCATAGCATCTGACGATACCGATAATATATCAAAAACAGTAACAATAAAGAAAATTACTGTTCATTATTTTTACGCGGGCAGACTCGACTGATGTCTCTAGTGAAGTGAACGAAACATTTTAATTTCTGTAGAAATTACGCCCGTGTAAGAAGCTTCCGGTGCTTTTGCGTATTCCAGTGACGTTTCAGTAGTCAGCGGGGCTACGCCAGTTACATAAAATGAGGGTAGGACACACTGGAGACCAGCTAGCTGCTATTTCCTTTTTTCAAAGTTTATTTATAGTATTTATTTATGGTTTATTATTAGTATTTCTATTTAGTTAACTTTTGTATAAGATAATTCTCCTTTTATCTGCATTCTTGAGTTGTATGTCTTCATTACTAAGAATTATGAAGCCACCACAGTATAAATTCGTAACGGGAGTTTTCTTGAGAATACGTCAAGCAGTACCTAATTAATATATTAAATTTAAAAGATATATTATGAACTCTTGTTAGTATATTTTAAGCTACAATATTTTAAGATACAATGGAACATGTAGGTTACATGTGATTATACTATCAGTTTTAGCATTAATTTCATCTTTACAAGTTTAGGCATCACAAAGATAATATCCTGTTTACCACATAAATTGTCGCTTCCGAAAAAATAAAGTTATATCATCATATTATGGTTTAATACAGTATTTTTTTCACATGAGATAGGCTCACTCTTCACTACAATTTGCCTGATGTTAATTAACGTTATATCCTACGATCTATCGCGCTTGCCTAAGAAACCGGTTTACTCACATTTACTCCTTATCCACAAAGTATAACTCAATAAGCAGTCTAAAATCTTTATAATCCTAAACCAAATACGCAGTGTGTCCCCGCACTATCTCAAAGTGACGTACCCGTCACGCCGCTCCCGTCCGCCCTCAGTACCACCCAGCTTCTCGCGGCGAACGCATCCCTCGCAACAACCGACTCGATTCAACTCGAATACAACTCGATACCAATCTGACTCGATAAGTGGAGTGCAGTGTAGTGAAAACTTTTTGAGTGCAAAGTAGGTATGTAGTGTGGAGACTTGGGATGACGTTGCGAAAATGTGGAGGGCTTTTGACGGTGTGAATTTTGAGGTTTTTAACAGGTATGTGTGTTAACTTATTTATTATAGTAGTTTATTGATCGTGTTTGTTACAAATTAGTTGATTAAAAATTTTATTACTTGCTAAAAAAATTCAAAAGCGGGTAGGATTGTTTCTTATGTTTAAATGACCTACTTTTTTCTACGTCTCATCAATTTAGAAAAGTCGAACACCGTCGGGTGTTTAAAAAAATGTTAGTAATTAATATTAATTTTAAGCATTTGCCAAAGTTTCAGATTAGTAAAAATAAGTTAATTTATCTTTTAATTAAAGTGACCTAAAAACAATGATATTTATAAAATATACCAAATAGCAAAATAATTGATTTTTGTGTTGAAAAATGGGAACCACTTAAAAAATGCTTCACAGTAAATGAAAGCAATACCAGGTACAAATAATTAAATGATATTAATAATATATAAACTATACTTAACGACACTTGACAAACAGTCAGTAACACAAATACTATTCATAAATAAAATTCAATTTTATTTATCTATTCAGCTTTGAGCATATCCGTTAATCGTTTTGGACCTAGATTTATTCTAATACAGATATTAACTTTATAAAATCACGTGAAACAATAGTATCGCTTGTATCGCAGTATATATCAAAGTTGAAAAATCTCTTATTTTTATCTTCTGTGCGTAGCTTCTTACGTTTGCTTTTATTCTTACCCAACAGACTGCAATGTTTTTTTATGCTTAGCTACTTATGTATGGCTATTATATTAATCCACAAAACAGCAGACAGTTTACTATAAAGCAGTTACATGCTATTTAACTCTAAAGCCGTAACAAAAACTAGCTATTTAAATGTAATCCCGTAGTAAAAACCGACATGTCATGGACCACGGCTGGCCGTGTCATAGCTGCGCCGGCCACATTAAAGTTACTCTTTGACGATATAACTTGCCTTTATTCACAGTCTCGTCGTAATGCCTGACATTTAGCCCCGCATTCTCTGCATCACAATACTGGAGGCTTAGCATGTTGCTACATATTTGAAATAGACATGTGGTATACAGTTTTACAGAAAATAAGTACAAATAATATATTGAAGTATTCCGGCATCATTTAAATTGACAGAATATAAACAAACGGTTAACAGATAAACCTTAATTCAAAGTAACAATAAGGCACACTGCAATAATTATATAAAACAAGGATAACCTAAAACACACATCTTAGTTAGCGACATTATACATTTTAACATTCATATTTATATGTAGTTTACGTAGGTAGTTCAGAAATATAAAAATGCCATCATTTAATTATTATACTTATACATACATAATTCTTAATCACATTTTCTCCTGATTATTTTGTTCATTACTTTTGCGTTAACCACAATATTGTTAATTGACAATTAATCATTGAGTCTTAATAGTGATTCACTATGACTGACCGTACTAACTACAAAATGAATGTGAATATCGAGATTTCTCGACCTCCGGGCCTCCGGACATTCCGGGAAATCTGAGCAGTTTCCGAAAATCGTATTTCTACTCCATAGAGGTAACGGAAGTGTAACAAAAAGCGGCCGTGGGTAACATAATACTCTTACCTACTACTTTTCATTTACTCTTTAACACACTATGAAAATACCACAAATAAGAATTAGATTTTTTACGATGGAATAGTATACTAAAGTCAACGATGTAATGTCATATTAATTGACTTTATCATCAATGTCAATTAATCACCAATTGATCAATACAGCTTCATGAAAATTACAATTATAATTTGTTATATTTATCATGTACGTGACTAATAGACTATCAAATAACATTATAGTACGTGTAACGTTTTACTTAGATAAATACAACAACTAGAATACTGCATATGTGTATTTAACGAAAAATTTTACCCATACGCTTCATCCGCAAAATTTTATACGCAAAGTTCTAAGCCGTAAATTCTACTTACGCCACCAAACGTGTTGCAAACTTGTACACAAAGGCAGTTGGGCCAATAAAATCGCAGTAAAGACTCATTTCGTCTCATTTTGACAACTTGCTGAACTTGTAGGGTGGAACTATAGGAACCTTAAACTGAATTGAACTTCAGGACTATCCACATAATAAAAGCAATAGACTAACCTTGTGCATAATTTAAGTAATTTTTAATTTCTGAGCATGGCATACGGAAAACTTGAGAACCTCCTCGATTTTTTTAAAGTTGTATGGTTATAAATAAATATGCATTACCTACGCGGTACCTGATAGCACTAAAAGATCGAAAGATAGGAATGTATATTACCTATACATGAAATATTTGTATCAATATTTTTTTTTAAATATGAACAAGCAGTATGTTATTTATCTAACAACATGATTCAGGAAACGAAACAGATCGTCACACACCTAATATAACCATGCGTGAGTAGTATGTTTAGTTCATATTTTTCTTAAAAAACGTTCAAGTGCTTCTTCTTCTTCTTATCGAATGAGAGTGGCCAATTCTGGTGTAGAGAGTTTATCATGCCGCCCTAAGGGCCTCTGACATGGCTTAACGACTTCTGTACTAGACAAACAGCCGGGACCTACAATTTACCGTGTCATCCGGCTCACGGAAGCACCCAAAATGCCAATTTTTCGGTCGCCCATCCTAGCACGTCGACCTACTCTTAACATTGGTAGAAGTGCTCAGGTACAGACTTACTTAACGCCCACTTAACTGGTATTTAAAATTTATTTTTATTTTTAGAAAATTCCAGTACAAGTGCTTCAGTACATATCTTACACATTCCGCCCTGTAAAAGTAACTAGTCGTTCTCGTGAGCACCTCTGCTCTGCTCAGTGGCACTCTAAACTTTAAATTAAAACGTACTGCTATACTGCAGTGCGCCCGTCACTCCGACTTTATATAATAGAGATGATATAGAGCAAGACTACACCAATGACTTGTATTTGCAAGTAATGTGTGGATTTGCACTCGCTTAGTGGTGAAGGAAAACATCTTGAAGAAACCGACATGTTTGAAATGTCTTCCGTGGAAGGACCTGGGCGCCCACCACGATGTATCTGCCCAAGAGAACTCTCCTAACGAATTCATTCTACGGGGGAGTCACGACCCTCAGTCATTGGGAAATACGACTTAAGAGAAAGTCAACTTCGAACGAGGTGATATCTTCATGGGTATTATTTGGTAGATAAGAGACCAGAATCCTGCCTCAAATGCTGCAAACGTAAACGCAAAATATTGTTGTTGTTACTTATGTCTGCTATTTGTCAATTTTGTCATATACCTGTATTTTTAAACCATGCTCGATGCTCTTCGTACGTTTTAGAAACTCTCGATAATAATATTTACTTGTTTCATAATTTATTTTTCTAAATCTTTTAAACCATTCCATCTCTCTATGAGTATATGTTAATTTTCGTGGTATTTTAGTGCTATTTTTTCAGACATGCATTTTTCTAACTAAACGTCAGGGACTAAGTTTAGTTTTAAATTGTCTGTCAACACAATACTAATGTAAATAGTTTTAACCCAACTAAAAGCTTTTGTAGAACTGACTATTTTTGTTTTGTGACAATGGATAAGCATTTAAAACCACACCCATTATGTAATAAGTTCAGTGACTTTAATGTATTTTTGACATTGTCACTGAATGAGTTGACATCTAATGGCCTTATTACAAAACGTGGTTTAAATATAAGCCTAGACTAAGTCCGTTTTAGTTGTTCGAAAATTGTCTGCCTACTGTCATAATTATCAAATTGTCAAAATGTACCAATGTTAAATCAAAGTTCCAATTTTTTGTTGACATTTTGGTTGCTTGTATGTGATGTTTGAACAACAAGAACCCATTTTTCATTTTCAAAGTCTCGGACTAATATTTAAACCACGTTTTGTAATAAGACGGAATATGTTTAATTAAACCCACTATGAGTTGACCTGGGTACTAAATGAGTATGAGTACTACTGCTTATAGTCTAAATATATAAAACCTAAAGGTGACTGACTAACATAGTGATCTATCAGCGCACAGACAGCCCGAACCATTGAACGGATCAGGATGAAATTTGACATAGCTAGATTCTAAGAAAGATTTTATTTGGAAATGCCACTTTTAAAGTGGAGAAATAGGGGATGCAAGTTTTACTTCTTCATGCGAGCGTAACCGCGAGCACCCACGAGTGTAACATATAAATAAAAATGAATAGATAACTATTTTCGGGACATTACACACAGCGCTCTCTAGCGCCAAGCTAAGCTAGCCTTGTTAGTTGTTGGTACAATCCCGCTCCCTCCGCGTTGGGAAGGCTACACGCTTGCGTATGATGGCATGGTAACTATTAATATCTGATCTAAATATAGAAAGTGCTTTTTGAGCTATAAATAAGGATACTTTATATAGGTAGTACCGGCGTCAAAACCTATTTATAGAACCGATCAGTCATTCCATTAAAGGTACATTCTTTTTGACACGAGTAACCTTTTCATTGATACCAAGAATTCTCGAAAACAATCTAAAGCATTTTCAGTCGGAGACTCTTCAAAAGAATAGGAAAGTAATTAAAGACACAAAAAGGAACGACATTAATTAACTTGGATCTGTCAACCCTAATTTCAACCGAGTTTACCGCAGAATAAAGGTTGATAGATGGATAACTTTGTAAACTACTTCTTATTGAATTATTTATTGGGTTACTTGAATTTATCAATAAACGTTTGATGGTAATTTTGTCCCAGGTCTGGATTTTTTGCTTTTAAAGCGACTAGCTGTTGATTCATGGCGTGATAGCATGATACATTATGAAACAACCACTACCCACCTTAAAAGAAGATAGGTACTGAACAGGAAAGGTCCTTAAAAGGAGTTTTTGCTGTCTTGCATGAGAAAATTAACGCTGTATTTTATAACCTATTCAAAATTTTAAGGCTTCTGAAAATCTATAAGTATACATAGATTGTAAAGTTTGAGTATAACTAAAGCATTTTAGTTAATATTAAAATCATTGAGAAACAATTCAGATAACTACATTAACTATACATCTGCCAATCTATCTTCATCGACCGTCTGCCTTGAACAAAGCCAACGAATTCACCGACAAAATAACCAAGCGATCAATGTTACTAACTCAGGAACTATCGCTGCTGTTGGTATTTATTCAGGGGAACCAACTGTTTATATCATTACCCTAATTGGGGCAGCACCAATTGCAGCTAATTTGCTAGTCTTGCAATGTTTATTGAAGAGCTTTGACCATCGAGCAATATATAAAGGTATTGTAGCATTTTTGGCGTTAACAACAGATAAACCAGTTGTTGTATAAATGGTTTTGATAACTTAACAACATTTTAGTAAGTAAGTGAGTAATTAATGCTTAGTATTGGTCGCAACTTTTGAATGTTGTTCTTAAAGGAATCTTAATATGTAGATAACATATAGTATACATTAAAATCTTTCTATGACCATTGCTTGTGGTCCACAAAAAAAAATGTTTGTCATATTCTACTATGTAAGCATTGATTTTAGTTAATTTCGTAACAAATACCTTAATCTGGACAACTTAATTTGGAATTTTCCTTTATGAAAGTATAGCAACCCAAGGGTTCCGTTTCGTAACCACATAACCGGTTACTATAGATTGGTTAAATTCATTAAATTGTTGCTAGCTGGTGATCGAACTATTTTCGTTTAGTTTGACTAGAGTTGCAAGGTTTACTGATTCCGTTTATGCTTAAAGTAGGCCGTGAATGTTTACCTTAATTTTGAAGACATCTTATATGTACATACACATTTACAGCGCGTAATTTACACGCGTATGGCGTGTAGCGCTTTATGCGATAACTCTATAATTTTATGTCGCTTTTTTAATCAATTCACTACATAATGCCTTATTTTTACAATAGTTTTTTGTAGATTTTCAATAGCTAAAGAGTAAAGGAAAATATTGCGAGGAAACTGACATCTGAATGTTTTCAGATGTCAGTTTCCTCGTATAACTATTCCGTCGATAGATCGGCACGTGAACCAAAATATACTTGCTTAAAATACCTTCCCCAATATATTTATAATGTGGAGGAGCCACGACCCTTAGTATGGAGGATATACAAGCCTCGATAAGGATCTTAACTAATTACTTAACATCATACAAAATAACTTCAGATACGTCTCAAACTCATAACCCCCGATGAAAGAACTTAGACTTCAGTAGCTTCATAAATTATATACGCAACATTCGAGATAAATTCAGTCATTTCTTGCTTGAAAATATTACTCGTCCAACATTGTCACCGTAATTGAAACCTTGTAATCGTAGCAATAAGACTGTCATTTGAGTGTCAATCCTTTTAAAACGTATAGCAGTGTCAGAGTAAGATAAGCGTATGTAAAAGAGGAATGTGAAATAATAAAGACTTCAGAGGTATGAAGTACTCTGTAGGTAGGTACCTACAGAGTGCTTGAGTAATAATAAGTTTTGCTTGCTATCGTAGTGTTGTTACGTTTTATTTATTTATTTATTCATAATAATAATAATTCGTCGGTCTTCAAGTCAAGAGTAAACCGGTTTCTTCTAGGTAAGCGCACTAGATCGTAGACTATAACGTTGCTTACCATCAGGCAAGTTGTAGTCAAGCGTAAGCTTATATCATGTAAAAAAAGAAATAGACACAAATAACCTACAAAGAAAACTTATGTATAATAAAATCTTGATCTAATAGGATATTATGTGAAACAATTGTAAATTTATAAATCTAACTATTGTGTACAACTTTATTTTTTGTGCACTTGGTATTTATAGTGAAAATATATGTCATCTTGTCAGGTCTCAGATTTTAAAAACGCCTCCTTAATAGTGGTGGCAGTCTTTGGTCAAGAAACTAAACTAATGTAGTATTATATATTGAATGTTTTACACATCCAGATAACTAAAATTTTTGATATAAAATATAAACAATTGTGAGAATATTATTATTAATAAAAAGCATATCTATACTTCTATACTAATATTATAAAGCTAAGAGTTTGTTTGTTTATTTGTTTGTTCGAACGGGCTAATCTCAGGAACCACTGGTGCGAATTGAAAATTTATTTTTGTGTTCAATAGACCATTTATCGAGGAAGGCTTAAGGCTATATAACATCACGCTGCAACTTATAAAAGCGAAGAAACAATGGAAAATCTGGAAAAAACAGGGAAAATTATTCATCTTTGAGGGATTCCGTTGCGTGCGCTGCGAAAACGGTTCAAGTCATGAGTACCTAACAGCTATAATTTATAAATCTGAAGACGTTATTTGCAAAAATAAATATGATGCCCATAATAACTAACCACGCGGACGAAGTCGCAGGCACAGGTATAATATATGGTGCCCTTTTTTAGGTACAAAAGTTACTAAAATAAAATATGAGCCGACTGAAAAAAAAAATAGTTAATAAAGCTAAACAAACGTTTATCTATTTGAGAATCTAAGGCCTTCATAAATAATTTCATGTATTCTTTTTTTTATGCTAAAGATAATCTTTATTTACAATAATAAAATATAAAAACAAGGGAAGAAAAACTAAACATACTACTTCTAACTACTACAAAAAGGGGCACTTAGAAAATCTTTAGAAAAGCCTAAAGATTATCTAAGTGCTCCAGCCCACTACCAGAGGGCAGCGTGCCCAGCATGCTGGCCGCATTACCACGCTGGATGGCAATGCTGATACGTTGAGCCAAAAAGGCCAGCATGTATTCTACATTCTACCACAAAACTATGCCACAAAATAAATTTTAATAGCACTATGTAGTGTAATAATACTGGAACATTCTAACAGCTTGCAATTTCCTGTGAATTTCCTTAGTAGCTTTCGTTAAATACAAGTAGAAACTAGTGGAAACATTGCCGTATTGATTTTGTTCGCCTACACTTATGAGAGTTTGATAATTATTAAACTAAATAATTATATATTTCGGGACAAAAGGGATAAAATACTTACATACTTTTCTTTTGTAAATAAATAATTATTATACATTTGTGTCATGCGGGAATCGAACCCACAACCCCTTGATAAGAAGGCAGAGTCACTTCCAACTAAGCTAATAGGCCAGTCAATTATTATGTTGTTTCTGTTTTTAGACAACCGTGGGTCGCAAAAATGCTTTTTTAACATCAGTTGGGTTCGTGTTGATTGTTCTGTTTCCAAATCTTTCATAAAAACCCCGCAATAAGTAATTATTGTTAATAAATGTACCTTCAAAACTATCTGAAAAGTAGATTCATACGAAAAAACCGAATAACGTAGTAAATCGAAGTCTATTTTTAACAAAGACTTATACGATTGGGTCAAGAATATTTTTTTATCAATTGTTAAAAATAACCTTATCATTAAAATTTGATTTTTCTTCTATTACAGTACAATTTATAAAGCTACAGTTTCACTACACTTGGAACTGTCCCAAGTTGACATGTGGCGCGCCTATAAAGATGATTTATAAAGCGTAATATTTGTTTTTGCTCGTATTATCTCAAGTCTGCACTCGTAACCTTAAGAGGCATAATGTTACTTTGTTCGCGTGTTATTGCTATCGTTATTTTATTTGCCGTTTTTTTTCATTCGTATGTAATGTTTTTGACAAAAAATACTGAATTTCTACTTCTTGAGAAACCTGTGTCGCTAGATAGGCTTGAATTAAATCTGCTTTGGTTAGTTACTTCCGATACTAGCGTTGTCATTTGATTTGAATTTAGACAAATGAAGGGAAGTGAGTTTCCTTTATAGTATGATATAAAGCCATGTTGCTTCCCGAGTACCCTTACCGAGTATACCTTTGTCTGTATGCTTCATTCTTTCTCACCAGGTTTTATACAGTTTTTTTTATTAATAAAGAGTGGTTTTAGAGGAAGGTTTAAAAATATGTACTTATTGTATAGTAAAGCTAGCGAAGCCGAAGGCAAAAGGCAGTTTTGTTATAAAACTAATGCGTGGAAAACTGTTGTCAAAGACTAGTTTTGTTATAAAATATCGCTGTTACCATAAAATATTTCTGCGTAGTTTTATATGGCTTAGAAAAACCGAGAGAAAAGCGTGTCAAATTAACACAGTTAAAAAAAACCATCATCAGCATTATATCTCAAGCACGTACCTTTTACAAGCAGTCAGAATCTCTACCACATACAAAGATGGGCCAGATAACGTTACTGGGCCTTAGTTAGCCAAAATTGGGGTCTGGGGTAACGGAGTAAAAATAATAAGCCTGTTGATAGGAATCTCCATTTATCATACCCTGGCTATATAATTCTGCTGTTGACAGAGGAAACGGGCCTGGTTAGATATTAGAAGCCAAAAATAGAACCCTTACGGTTACTATTATTAATTTTGTTTCTTTGAATGTCATGTCCAAGTTATTATGAATTTTTCGTCTTCTTTATCGTCCTTGGTGTTAGAATGTTTTTTCAAGTAGTAACTCTGTTGTAGACTTACATAACCGTTTCTTAGCTCAACTTACCTATTTAAGCGTCATACTTCTAAAATTTAACTAGGTATGTTACCATATTTGCGTCTTTCTATGTTAATAGTTTTGATGTCAATTTGTAAACAAAACATTAATGACTAACAAAAGCTAATCGATTGGAGTGAATGAATAAATCGGTTATTGGTAACACAAAATTACATCTCACATAGTAAGTAAATCTATATAGCTGAAGAGGGTCAACTGAACATAGAACATCTTTGAAAAAAAAGTTTGGGTACACTTTAAATCAATAATAAAACACGTTTCAGCAGTTTTTTATAATTGTTCTCTGTTTATTTAAACGGTCATCACACAAAAAAGACTGCACGGGTCATCACGGTTTTTGGTTTGTATGTAGTATGAGGTTCTAAGCGTGTCATTAGCTATTGTTTATCCTGAAATAATGCGAACGAAGCCTCGGGCTAGCACTAGCATAAAATATGAATATTAAACGATTACGGACTATTAATATAGTAGCGTAACTAAGCGTAGTCCCAGATTCGAGAATCATCGATTCGTGAAATCTGTTGACTCTTCCCGCATTCTCTGTTGGAAAGCCATTCACGAGCCTATTTGGGTTACTTCTACGAATAATTGGCGCTATAGAACTGTTACTACTTATAAAAAATTGCGTCAAAAATGCTTCCATATTTCATTACTGATCTAGTCACCACTCGCATATAAAAGAGATTATTATTTACGATCGATGCCAAAATTAGCTGAATCCTTGGTCGCAGTTAGAGCTAAATTACACCCACCAACTCAACCGCGGCAGGCTTCCACATTTTATCTATTTCCCAATCACAAAACCCACACAAGTAGAATTATTTTCGATGCCGGAAATTGCTGAATGCTGCCAAATGCTTGAACGCAGTTGGTCGCTAAAGGGCTTAGTTTCACCTACCGAGTCAATTGCGATGGTTGCCTTTCTCTTGGTATTATTTTTTGGCTCAGTTACATTTCTATAGCAATTGTTCATAGGGTTACTCATACATTCGTCGTAACTGAAAATCTCGTCAGAAAAAACACAGTGGAGGACCATTCGCGCATTTCATAAAGCCGCTTCGGGCTGAGGTTTGGGCAATGCGGAGCAATCTACGCGTTCGCTTTCATACAGTTTGGCCGTTTGTTGCGAATATCCAATGCAGTTGGTTTCATCACTATCAATCGCTTCTGTTTTAAGTCTTCTATTTAAGGTGTTGTTTTGGGATTTGATGTCATAAGTTTGTGTTTGGTTTGAGTGGGAGATACTCGTATACATTTGGTAACCGATATCATCATTATCTTAACAATGTTATTTTAGAGATATTTTTACCGTCATCGTGAATCGTGAATATCGAATGCATAATAAACTGTTGGTGTTTTTTTTTTAATTTGATGTACGTATTTAATCATATAAATTATATAGGTATACACAGAAATAACACATTATGTAACACAAAAACGTTATTTTCACAAGAAACCAACGATTCTGAATGCTTAATAACGTTGAGTATCATTAATCACATGCCAAAAACGAGAGGAAAAGCCATGAATATTACATAAACACTTTCTGAAAAATAAATCATGCCATTGTGCCAAAGCATAATGTCGTATGAATATGTCATCCATTAACTACGTCCAGGCAAGTTATTTGTTTAGACTATACCTCGCTTTCCCAGCAAAATGTTCCCGCATTTTGCATGGAAAATGTGAAATTATCCTGACATCGTATTCTGGTACGAACAGACTTATTTGATCCCAGATAATCGCATAAGTTATTATTCAGAAGAGAGCTTACATCCTTGCGAATTAGGATAACTGTTCCAAGCTCGTGTGTTTAATTCACATGAGATTATAAATTATCTGATGTTATCTGCCTCGATTTTTTTACCAATCCTTAGTTCTATTGATAGTTTCATTTGTATTCATTTTTTGATAGAAACATGCAAGTAAGCTGGTTTATAGTAAACAATCGCTGTCACCTACGCCTACACTTGCATCTCCAGAGGAATCTGTAATGTGGAAGTTATCTTTATATATGTATAAAAAAAGGAAATCTATGGGGAAGATTTCGATGTATCGAAGTTACCCGCCGTGCCCGTGGTCTCCGGACACTACATTATTTATCAAAGACATTTGCAAACGTTTGGTCCTTGCGACAGGGATCTCAGGGCTGGCAGCAATTTCTCTCAACGCTTGACTCTATCCATACAAAAAGGAAATGCTGCCAGCATTCTGGAAACACTGCCACACTGCGACAGTATTAATGGTGTGCTGAGTTTTTTTGTATAATAATATAGACCTTTTATATTTAATTTTTATATTTAAGTAAATTTGGTATATGTAAATAAAGTAGTACTAGAATATTAATAACTAGCTGATGCGCGTGACTTCGTCCGCGTGGAATAGTTATTACCATAAAAACGGTTCTAGTGAGTGAACCTTAAAACATAGACATATACTGTTGCGGACATTTTGTTAGATTATTTCAAGAGAAATAATTCTTTCATACACTTTTTTTGATATCTTGAACCGTTTTCGCAGCGCATGCAACGGAAGCCCTCAAAGATGAATAATTTTCCCCGTTTTTTCTACATTTTCTATTGTTTCTTCGCTCCTATTAGTTGCAGCGTGATGTTATATAGCCTAAAGCCTACATTGATAACTGGTCTATCCAACACAAAAATAATTTTTCAATTCGCACCAGTAGTTACTGAGATTAGCGCGTTCAAACAAACAAACATACAAACAAACTCTTCAGCTTTATAATATTATAGTGCTTATAGATTAAGTCTTGCATTGCAAGTTTAGTAACAATCTAAATCATAATAAATGATACTCAGAAGTTTACTTTTTGAATAGAGGGCGGATAATTATCCGCTCTATCGTTGGAGCGAAGTGGAACACACCGACGAGGGCCTACTTCGCTGAACTTAACATTCTGACGGTACCAGCCATATATGTGTATCAAATGTGTATGTATGTACATAAAAATAAAGAAAACTTTAGTACCGCAGGACAATCACATCCCTACCAAACTAGGAACAGGGATAAGTTGGTACAACCCACACACTCACTGGTTAAGTCGTCGAAGTCGGTATACGTAGGAGGACCGACTTTATATAATAACTTGCCCGAAAATATCAAGAAAGCAGCTTCCTACAATATATTCAAAATAAAATTGAAAGTGTTACTATTAAGTAACACTATCTACTCAGTAGAAGAGTTTTTAAAATGTAAATATTAACTTATTAAACAAATTTATATGACATTGACCTGTAAATTGACATTTATTAATAAACTAATTGTATTTGTATCATAAAATATACTCTTGATATAAGTAAGCAACATGTTAACGTTATTTGTACGAACATAATAAATAGTAGTACAGAAATTCAATAAGTCAAAGGTTCAGCTCAAGCTCAATATTCCTTGACACATGAAACTGTAGCCGAAACTAATCCGAGGCGAAACATCTAGACGCAATAAGGAAACTTTACATCTGTGACATGAAATGACTTCGTAAACTCCAGAGCCAAGTGGAACCAAGGACCTTGGTCCCAATCCACTCTCAGAATTGGCTCCCAATGCTAATGTTTGCCAGAGGTACATTGGTACAAGCGTTTCCCGCCAAAAAGTCAACAGTATTAAAACGTGCTTTGCTAAACAAATATCTTATTTCATTCGACGTTCAAATAGACGTCAATTCTGATACATTTCCCGTCTAGCTTTTAAGTCTTTGTAAACGAGAAGAATAACAAATTTAGTGCCGACTTAGGTGTTTGAAAAATAGCCCTTTAGTTGAGAGAGAAAGAAAAAATATCTCGTTGCTTAAAAAAACATGCCTTAAAATATTGGAAAAAATGATAACGAAATTCATGATAATATAAAGAAAATACTATTACTATATAAAAAAAATATTGTACAGCAAAATGCTAAAATACAACGGAAGTATCTATTTGATGTTTACTTTTGATTGAATTTTACTTGCACAATTGTACATTTTGTTAATTTGTATCAACGAGGAACATATAAATAGTTACATGTATACATATGTTGTACATGTTAATATTGAATTATGTAAACTGTGTCATATTATGAAATTCTTAAGAAATAAGTGTTTTTAATATTCTTACACATATATAGTAAAAATAGGAGTACCATAGACATTCAGTTTATCAAAAAATTTCATTCAAATATTACGAGAAGATCAAGAGAATTCCACTACCTGGATATTTAAGCTTCTTGAATATGTTAATTTATCGAACTTTTTTTCCACAATATCTATACGGTCCAAACTAAATGTATATTTAGTGAGGGATCAAAATAGCTATACCGCTATCTAACTTGAGCGGATGTATGAGTTATTCACAAACACGTACGAACCAATTAGGTAGTCTTTAATTTTATATTACCATCCATATCTGAGAGAGTAATCTAAGTTTGAAAAGTGGGTTTGGATGAAGGTTACTATGTGTGGGAGTTTCAGATTATACCCATACCTATCCATTAGGAATGAAGGTTGAAACTTATGTCGTTAGTTTCAATTCTTAGCGTTTAATAAAATAGGCCAGTAATTTAAATTTTGTTTGAACTAAATAGTTTGTTTTGTAACCATGGTTTGTCCTTAAATAGAAACAGTTAATTGGAATTCAACGAAGAAAATTTGATAAATGTTAACAGTACCGTAAACGTTAACGGTTACTAAATATATAACATTACCGTACTATTATAGCTGACCACTATTATTATGTTATTATGTTTGGATTATTTGAAATACAGGCTTTAATAAATGGTCAAAGTAAATTACGTTTTTCTTTCACAATATTTATAAAAAAAAAGTTCCTTAAGACACATGACTTATCTGTATATTTTAAGATTTAAGTATATTTTTTTTCGCCTAACCCTTCTAGACCCTACTACAATTCAAATTGAAGTTCAAAGCTTGAATAAACTTTGGTCATGTATTATTCATAAACTAGAATTTTGGGTTTTTCTTTGGCTATTTACTTATGTATGAAAGCAAATTGACGTATTAGTGATACCAATGTTATGATGAAAGTCATATTTATAAGTAGGTATACATTTTATATTTAACCGTACACCAATCTAGAGGATATTTTATTTTAGCATGTATTTAAAAGCATTCTTGATGTAACATTATTATTTCCATAGCTAATTCGGTTCAGTTCAGTGTCTTGAATATGAAAAAAACGGACAAACAAAGTTATACACTGACAAGCTGACGTCCTTTTAATTTATTAATGTATTGTTTAAAACAGCTAATGCCTGTCTCAAGGCTCTATTTAACATTTTTATTTTACATTCTTAGCTAAAAATCATAATGATTTGCTCCGTTGCTGATTGAAAAAGCAACAGACCGATAAATCCATTAAAATACTTTTAACGCCCTCAAATAATGGTATGAATTATTTTTTAACCAACATCCTACATATTTCGTTTCTATAGGTATGTATAGGATGTATGTATTTAAGAAAGAAAAGTATATAATGTATTACATATATCCGTTATCCAGGATACAAGCGTAAGCTTAGTATGGGGCTAGATTGTACTGTGTGATATGTATTGATTTTTTTACTTGTCCTCAGGTGAAAAGGCGAGCGTAATGCGTCCGCGCCTGTGATGTATCTAATATGCAGTGGGGCGGCCTCTACTTTGTGTGTCTCGCGTTGTGCTGCCTTCATACTGCGTCTGGTGAGAAAATACTAAGTCCAAAGTTATTAATAAGTGTTTCTAGTAAGCGTTTCCCTCGAATCTTTATATAGCTTTAATCGCGAATAAGATTGTGTCAATTTTATTAAGTTTAAGTGTATTTTTGCATTTTATTTACGAATATGTCAGTAATTAGAAAATGAATAATGAAAATGAGACAAACGCTTGTTTGGGATATCAAATTCATAGATTTGATATATAAAAAAAACACGATAAAGGCAAATATTATTCAACTAGCGGGTGCTCGCGGCTTCGCTCGCATTAAGAAGTAAAACTTGCATCCCCTATTACACCCCTTTAAAAGTGGCATTTTCAAAAATCCTTTCTTAGCAGATGCCTACGTCATTACATCTACCTTCATTCCAAATTCCAGCCCAATCCGTCCAGTGGTTTGGGCTGTGCGTTGATAGATCACTATATCAGTCAGTCAATCAGTCAGTCAGTCACCTTTGAGTTTTATATATTTAGATAATAAAGCTTGAATGCATACATTTTCACGAGACTTGTAAAATTGTTTCATATTCGTATCTTATAAGAAGTACTGACCAAAGTGGCCACAGTGAATATAGCTGCATCCGCAGTAGCAACCGTTGCAAGTTTATTTTATAGAAGATCGTAACTTTTCAATTTTATGGAGAATATTAAAATACTGCCCGCTGTAAAGTGTTACTGACCAGCAGAAATTTAGATTTATAATAAAATATTAATGTTGTAGTCAAGATCTAAGAACTGGCTAGGTTTGGCCTTGAAAGCTTTAAATTGTCTTAATATTTTGCTACTGTTTAACTATCAATATCTTTGAACAACAAGACTAACAATTTATATTTAATATTTAACTTAGATAAATGCATCCTGTTTCATGTGAATCCATTTTGTTATTGTAGAAGTCACTGCCATCAATAATATGAATCACGATCATTTATTTCATTTATTTTTAGTGTGACGGAGAAACAAATACCAAAAAAGTAATAAACTAGCCTATAATATAATGTATATACTAATGTATATGTTAGTGTTACTTTTGCTCCTGTAAATATAAAAATCAGAGCTCAACATAGAGTAAAACTAGTTCTTGAACTAGGTTTGAAATATAAACATGTTATATTTCTTTTAAATGGCTAAGCAAAAAATATTTATAAAATCCTAAAAATTTATACTTTTAGTCAAAATTTAGTTTCACTTTTAACGTGTTAATTTACCGACTACGTAAATAAATACAAATGTATGTAATTTCTTTATTAGACTAATTCAAGTATAAAACTTGGTTTTTAGCGATGATTGAAACGTACGAACTTTTTTACAAGACAAGAAAAAAAATGTGTGATAAAGTATCAAATTTATTGATCATCGTATTCGTCTTTAAGCTAAATATTGGTAAAATTTTCCGATAATTTCGTAGGTACTAGCTACATAAGGAAAAATATATATTCATAACTTATAAAACATGTGATAATGTGTGATTATACATTTAATTATGTGTCTTAGTTTATTTTCAACAGAAAGGTTATCATTATATCGTAAAGATACTTTTGTACAAAAATACATTTATTTTTGTGGAAATTAAGCCATCGTTCTTCAAGTAATATATTCGTTTAGGCCTATTTCCGAGGCTATCGGCAAAATTTCCGTTAAAATAACTCAATTCAACACCAGTAATGCGAAGAACCTGAAAGGAATTTTAAATATTCTTATTTTAGGTCATAAATTTATGGTGCTTTCAACTTATTTAAACGGCTATAGAAAATATATTTGAAGCATTAGAAATAACTTTTGAAAGTCTATTATAGAAATAACTCATTCAAGTCTGTTCGAATCTTAATAAATTTTGTACTATATCATTTGACAATTTTGGTGTTCAATTAAAACTTATTTTCGCATACTTCATTATTCACTAACACAGTTTTAGAAAGGAGAAAAGATTATCAAATTTTGCTTACTTTACCACACCATTTATTCAAAAGAATGTTAATAATATGTACACTTTGAAATATTCACATAATGTTAATTCTTACTATTCAAACTAACATGCTTTTTTTACTAAGATAAAACTAGACTAAACTCAAACAAAAACATTCCTTTCAAAATATCATACTCGAATCGTAATAAATTTTCGATTGAGACTGGCCCACTCTGGTGTCGAGAATTTATCAAGCCACCCTAAGAGCCTCTGCCATGGCTTAACGACTGCTAGCTGTGCTGCGGGCGCTTCAAATAAATACTTTAACAAATATAAACGAATATATCGTCAATAAACGTTACTGTTTCTATCGACCTAAATAAAATAAAATCCATTCATCACCATTAGACATTGGGGCCGTACATTCAAAATCAATCAATTTGTCATTTCGATCTTATCATTTGACTAATCGTTTAACATAAAACTCGTATTTATAACAAATCCCATAATTTAATATTAAAAGCCAAATATTTTATTAAATTCAGATACCCCCTCATTTGAAATCGGCTTAAGGAACATTGATTGTTTGTTTTAAACAGACTTAGGATTATTCAAATGGTCAATATGAGTATAAGATTAGTGTTAAAACATTAAAAATACAGTTTTTTTGCCTTTTTGTTTCTATCTTACGCTAGTCTAACGAAAGATCATCTTTATTTTTTTTTATTTTATAGCTGCAAGTAATTACCGCTGGCATCTTCTAATTTAGTAATATATAGTATATCACTAAACTTGGACGGTTTTATAACTATATTCCTAGTGAGATAGTAATGAATCGCTTTCGTATAACTATGTTACGGTTTATAATTATATCCCTAGGCATATAACTACGGATAATACTCACATAGTTTTTTTTTCTCCAGAGCCACTAAGTTTCCCGGAAGACTTCAGTTCAAATGGCGTCCGCCGTCGCAAGAGTGAGGAGAAAGACAGCCTCGCTCTATCCAGAGAGATATTCAAGAACATCACCAAACAGCTCAGAGAAAATATCAAGCGCGAAGGCGTGACTGACAGGAACGATCATTTGTTACAGAGTGAGTATTGATCTGGCTGGTTTGTATTAGACATTATATCGCATAGACAACTAAATATTCTTCTTTTCTTCATCGGTACATTCTGGATAGAGCTGTCTTGGAAGTCATGTATGTAGGCGTTGAAGTTCAACTAAATGTTGAAAGTAAAAAAGCAGACATCTTTATCATGTCTTCAGCAGCGCGCTGCGGTGTGGCTAGCTTAAAAATAGCGAAATCCGCGAATAGATATATTTCCATACCAAATCAAATGCAAAACGTGTCTCTGAACGTGACAACACACTCACAAACTTTCAAAACTTTAGAAACACAGAAGTTCTAGTGCTGCATTATTATCAGCAATAAATTAATAAAATGAATATTACGATACATTCCAGATAGCGCCATCTAGTTTCATTCTAAGCAAACATCGTTGAGTAACATTATCGTGACTTGTTTTTTAATCTTCGTCGATAGAGTACTAAATTTGGCAACAAATATAATTATGCTTGCTTACATCTAACTACCTACACAAATTCACGTAAAGCAATCACGATAACAGTTTTCTGCTAAATTGGTGCGTTGATATCAAATTATGATAGAGCTGAATGCTAGTTGGTCCTTGCAAGACATAATGGTTGATAGAATGACTTTTAAAATGATGAGGAGTAATTGACTTATATTGTCTGTGGATATTTTGTAATGTTTAGAGAGCGTTGGTTTTGTATTGTTTGGTTGTTGACCTTTGGTATTTGTGCGCTGAGCGAGGGGTCGCAGTTTTCTACAAATCATGGTTTACCTAAAACATATTACTTTTCCAAGTATAAGTATATAAGCAGTACATTACTTTTATTCATTACTTAGATATACAAGGTGTAACAGAAGGGTGTGACAATACTTATACTATACATACCTATGTATATATAGAATACAGCCCACTAGGTTTCAGATTTCTAACTGTCATAGATTTCGAGTAATCATAAGTTGAACTTTCATTAAAACCTTAAGACTTGCAACCCTACATCTTATCATTTTGAGCGTTCATTTACTTTTGACGCTATCAAATGACACGGCGCGGCGGTGTCTCTCTGCGAGCGCGAGAGAGAGAGAATACGTTGCGTTAAAACTAATGCTAGAACGGGATGAAAGAATGTGTGCTTATTTCGGTTTCGTTCGGTCAGTGATCACTCGCTAGGGCTGCCACGAAATCAAGTGAAAAATATTATCTAATTTTTATATGGCAAAAAATATATGCGATTTAATTTTTCATATTTTGGTATATGACTCCTTACATGATATATATGTATACTCTTTAATATTGTCACACCCTTCTGTTACACCTTGTATAAAGAAGGACCCTAAAATGCTTAAAAGTGGTTTCTTTTATCAATTTGACTTACATTATTAGCTATCTCCAAATTAAATTAAATTTAAAACAGTTTAACCATTTTAGCGTGAAGAACAAACTAACACACTCAAAGACGCATAAACTTTCTTACAATTGATAATAATAGAGAAATAGATGAACACCTTATCTATACATATAAAAAGCTGAAGACGGTCAAATCTCTGAACATAGATGATATTTGAAAAAATAAATGGTAGGGTATACTTTGAATCGATAATAATGAAAAACAGAAGTTTTATAATTTTGTCTCTGTTTAAATGTTCCTTTAAACGCTTAGTATCCAAAAACTGCTGGACGGGCCATCATGTTTGTTGGTATGTAAGTAGTATGAGGTCTTAGAAGGTTCATAGGCTAATTTATATCCTGAAATAAATAAAATAAATAATAGTTTATTTGACTATTTACAATTTTGAAAACTTAACATTAGGTTAAATTGACTAATTCATTTTTTAAACTTCAATAATTGTGATATAAAATCAATCTGGTACGCATACCAGCCGCAGCCGTGGACGTCTACTAGTTTCTTTATATGTGTATAGAAACCATAAAAAACCTTATCTTTCCAGGTAAGGCTGAAGAGCCGAAGACTCAGTATGTGGCTCCGTACCAGAGCTACCACGAGCACCACCACGAACACCACTGGGGGCCGTACTTCGAGGAGGAGAAGTACACACAAATGACAGCCCATGTAGGTTCCGAGGCCTTGCTCAACTGCCGAGTCGTCATGTTGAAGGATAAAACTGTGAGTATATAAGAAAGGTACCTTACCATAAATTAATCAAGATTTAGTTTTTTTATGAAGATAGGCTCACGCTTGACTACAACTCGCCTGATGTTAAGCAACGTTGTAATCTACGATCTAGCGCGCTTGCCTAGAAGAAACCGATTCACTCTCGACTTGAAAAGTGTGAAAAAAGGAACGTTAGCAAAATCTCCTCCCCTCCTCCTCGCGTCGTTTTCCTCACTGCTGAGGGTCGTGACCCCCGCCTCGGATCATCTTCTCCCGCACGATCTTGCGCCATCGACTCCGGTCATTTGCCGTGTGAATGGCTTCATGAACTTTCGTTTCGAGTGTGCAAAATCAAAAAATAATATATAAAATAATATAGCAAAATCTAATAACATGTTTTTAGGTCCAAAAATTTATTAAAAATCACCAGAAACTGTTACCTCGGCACCAAGCTTAGGAAGTTTCAAGAGTACATAGACTGAAACGCTGGCTTGTCCAGGAAACTAATCACTACAATTGTAGTTCTTTTTATATATTTTTGTTGACATGTATTATTTTTTATGATTATGATTATAAGAAAAGTAGTTATTTAACAACAAATAAATAAATACTTTAAAAAATTAAGATTATAAGTAAACACAATTGAATACAACATGATCTACTCATACCTAGTCATAATAACGCGTACTCACAATACTGGTTGTATCAATTTAGTGAGTTGCCGCAGTTTCTTCTGCGTTTTTTCGTGTCTAAAATTCTTTATATTTACCTTGAAATCTCTGTAAAATACATCATGAACTCTTATATAATTTATAAATCTTATTTTTTTTACTAAATAAGTAATATATTTATGCATCATATTTTTGTATTGGGACTTTAACATTTAATCCACAAAAAGCCAGGAAGCCATCACATCTTCCATCCTTTAACAAAATGTACTTCAATTCCGACTTCCAAGCTGCTAATGCTTAAGCCATTACGCCATTATCTTATTGCTTGACGAAGAGTGGGTTCAAATACGTTGAAATTTTTACGTAGATAAATTCATTTTTACACTTTGAAAGCAAAATGTTCGTCTCTCCAGAAATTCGATAACGTTTCATTTTATTTTGTTATACAAAATATTCTTTTGTGACCACAATATGTTCTCAAAATCTTGTGATCGTCATAAAAATCGGTAGATGCCACCAAAATTTTAAATTCGATCTTGCCGTAAAACTTTAAAATATTTGCGGTATCAAGTGTTTATTTTTGGTGCACTGAAAAATTGAATTTAAGTGGATTTTGTAGGGGCAGTTTATGAAAGACGCTTCATCCAATGGTCGAGAAAGGTATTGCAATCGTCAATAAATGTCTATCGGGCACTTTGCCGAGGAAATTGGAAACTCTGTGTAATTTAGTACAATATAAGCCTGTATTGGAGTTTTATCGTTCTCTGCTGTGAGATTTCGATCTGTATTCTATACGAGTATTAAAGATTGCAATCTAAGCGAATTGAACTTTGTGGTAACATGAGAAACTACTATTTATTTTATTGGTAAGCTTAATAATTATCTTACTCTTGCAGTTAACGGCTTTTAACTTGTTAGGTTTTATGTAGCTGTTATGTTATAAATTTGCCAAATTTTTAATAACTTTTTTGATTTGATATCTCAACTATTTAAGGTATTCAGTTTAGTCAGTTAATATTACAGTTCAGTTATACAATACAATATTAGTACAGTTTTTGTCAATAAATATTAGTTTTTTTTAATTTGTGTACATTCTACCAATTTTTTATTTTATTTATATCAATTAAACAATACAAATAAATCACAACTGAGATTTGTCACACAATCAACATTGTTCATCTCTTCACACTAAAACTAAGTACAAATCCTAAATCATACCCACACATTTAGGATTTGTATACTTAAGGAAGATTCTTTTTACTGTAAAATGGTTTCACAATTTTCCATAGAATTCTGTAAATAATTATGATAAAAGGTTACTCTACAACAACACTTAGTGTTATTTTTTTATGTGTTTAACTGGTACTAGTACAAATAAAAATAAAATAAAACAGTAGTCACAGTACTGCAACCATTAAAACATTTCTATTGCTCCGATCTAATACAAGTTTGCTGAGAAAACTATTGTAAACACGCGGAGAAGCTGCAAGCAAGTTTACCTATTCCAAACTCGGTCCAAGTCTGCGGTATGGCGGTAAACAGAATATCTTTGAAGGGACTGCAAAGCTTTGTGTAAACCGTCGTGCCATGTTATGTTATGGCGCGCTTTTGAACTTGCGCCAGTCTATAACATGCTTTGTAAATGTGGGATATTTATGTTAATGATAAATGATGAAGTATAAGAATAAGTAATGCATGATAATGGTTTTAAAAAAACTGTTCACTTACTTAAGTAAAACTTAATATCAGTTAATAGTATATGATCATTTCTTTTTATAATCAAACACTTTTGACAAGAAAAGTTATAGGAAAAGTTATTGAATGCATCACATGTAACCATAAATGCATTATGTATGGAAATATAGTTTCTATAAATAAATTTAAGAAATATTTCAATTTCATTACGCCAAGAGACAGTACAGCCTACGGTACAAGACACTTTTCTAAAAGTTTCCTACACTATCAGTGACACATGAATATACAATAATTTTGAAATGGAGCCTGAAACATTTTCACGCGTAAAAATCAGGGCAAAAAAATGAACATACTAAATAACTTCCATAACCTGAATAATTAATGAGGGTTTGTATTTCAGTCGACACGTGTAAGCTTTTATGTACAAAAAATTCAGATAATGTATATAAAAAATCAATTCTAACATATAAGACATAACTGATAGAAATAAATAGTAAGTAAGTTTGACAATCGATTATTGTCAAAAACACAATTTATTTTTCTTGAAAATCTGTGATTTTAATTTTTTGTTTTGATGTGGATCGTTAAGAATTTAGTTTACATATCAAAAATTGTATATAGTATAAGAGTGAAAAAGCTAAAAGGTCAGCATAAAATATATTCGCAAAAATTCTAAGCGATCAGCGAAAAGGCTTAATAAATTTCATTTCTTTGCATTTATGGCGGATTGTAAAACAAATTCTAATGAATAATCAAATGAAAAAAGCAAAAATTACCAGTAGTGTCATATTTTGATTTAACCCATTTTGACCCAAACCAAACTGAGCCGTAAAAAAACTTTCTTTTTTGTATTAATTGATAGAATCTAACATAATAAAGTAAAAAACATAAAAATATTAATGATTTTTTTTATTTTAATAGAAAAAAAATGCCGTCCTCAAATGGGGCCACTGGGCTCAAAGAGTATGAAAACTTTCAAAACAAATGTTATCAATGCAAGTGTCTTAAAACACTTTTTGCATTGCCAGCCATATTTTTCATGACAAACAGCACGTCTCAATTGTTGGGATAGTTTTTGAGGATAGTGGGCCACCCCATCGTGCTGCAGACTTGGCACTACAGAAGCTGCATGCTGGTAGCATTGATACGCTTTCTGTGTTTCGCAAATAGTGACGAGCGACGTAGCGTCGGAATTGAAACTGATCCATCTTGACTTTGTTGGTTAGTAGGTGGAGACGCCATGCGTTTGCAATGGCTAGATCCAGCATGTAAGTAAATAAAACCCACCACCATTTTTGTCACGTACAGCGGTGCGGTACAGGGAAATAGACTGATCAGCTTGATCAACCCCACCCATACCCTTGTTGTAGTTTTGAAAAACATGCGGGATTCCAACGTCCACATCTCTCCACTCCACTCCATCTCTTTACTTTACCTAGAGGGAGAACACTGTCAAAGTTCGACCCCATAGTGCAAACACTGTTGTCCAGCCATCGCACAAATAAAATTTGGTTGACTTGATCAAAGCGGTTATAAAAATCGGCACGGTTTTTCTTCTTCATGTCCTTTACTGCTACGAGAGGACACTTCTTGGTCCTACCCTCGTGAACAGTACCAGTTGCGCGATAACCAGCTTGTCGTAGATCACATAGCAATGTGTAACTGGCAAAGAAATTATCGAAGTATACGAAATCTTTGACTTCAAGTGGTTCCTCGTCACTACTGCCCCAATCCTCGTCATCTCTATTAGTAAACTCTTGAACTGTACCAGGTATGTCTCGCGGAAAGGCATTAGTTTGAAGGTTATCATCGTCTCCTTCTTCTTCATCGGTAACCACACATGGTTCTGGGGGCAGTGCCACTAAGTCAATCTCACCAACGTCTCCTTCTTCGTCCATTACAGCTTCAATTACTTCTCGACTGCTGAATACCTGTCGTGCCATTATGAAATTGGTATTGGCCTATCAACAAAAATAATCAATTATTTACCTCAGATATGACCATTGGCCCCAATTGGGGACAGCATGATAAAATAAGATTTTATCTTACTTGTACTTAAGTTTTGTAATGAAATAAAGTAGAAAGTAATAGTATATAAAACAATCAAGTAATTAATGTAAGAAAACAAAAATATCTAGAAGACAAAGATTGAAATAAAGTATACTAACTTTGAAATATCACTGAAGTAAGAAACAGGTCCACAAAATGCACAATATACGACTTAAATACGTTTTAAATTATTATTTTTACTAAACAACATAAAAATGCACTACTTGTCGTCACAATCCAGCAAATTAACTAATTATAAACAAATACCTATGTAAAAATATTGTGGGTAGATTTATAAGTGTCCTCGTTTGGGCACGGCGGGTCTATATGGGTACATAATCTACGAGTATTATTACAATATGTTACATTATATTATTATTTATTCATACTACTTAGTACATTAACAAAATTTATTTTCCCACAGGTGATGTGGCTAAAGAACATGACGGACTCTGCCCAGCTCCTCACCGTAGGCCCCGGCACCTACGCGGGTGACAGTCGAGTGGCTGTCAAGTTCCAGTACCCCAACAACTGGCGACTGAGCATAAACCCCGTCAAGCGCTCCGACGGGGGCAATTACATGTGCCAAATATCCACACACCCGCCTCGAACTATCTTTACTAACCTAACTGTTTTACGTAAGTATGAAAAAAAATTGGACCAAATTTATAAAACAATGTGAATGTACGTTGCTTGGCTTACGTTGTTTCGGAATAAAGAGTTACATACTTTAAAAGCAATTTACTATTACCATACCAGAAAAACGATAATCCGTTACTGTTATATGTCCTATATTGTTGTGTGTAAATATAGCAAAAAAGATAAAGATAAAGATTCTTTATTCATAATGTAAAGTTGTAACATACATAGGTATAAGTACTAATATCACAGAATATGCTACACAAATTACAATATCTCGTCAAATTGAATTTATAACATTTAGCTTAATTTTAGAAGTTACATATGCCTAGTTAGTTAGTTAGTAATTAATAAATAATGAAAATTTTTGTTATTAAAATCATGTCAAACATAATAATAGGTATGTAATCATACAATATGTCAACTTAAATAAGTCTTGGTACTGTCACTTTAGCTGTATAAGGGCTAAAATGACAATTTGGCATCACACTCCTTACCTTAACCTAGTAGTTAATTACATAATTTCTAAGCAAGATTAGAATCAATTGCTAGTTGACTGTAGTCATTTTCAAAGTATTCTTTAAAACTGTATAGTGTATACAAACATAGCATATAGACCAACAAACCAATCAATGTACTCCAGTTTCAATAATGAATGAAGCAATGATTAAATTTGTTATTTATTCGTTATTTGAAGTGCCACTTTGGTACGTAGTGATAAGATAAGATTCAATATAATCTTTTGAACTTCAGCGAAAAAAACATGTATATGAATAAAAGTGGGTCCCAAAGGGGGCTACAGAGACATAATAACACAAACCATGCTAGGAAACAGATTATACACCATAATTCAAGCTAATTTTAAACGTTTACAAACAGCAAAGGAACAAAACACGTGAATAAAAACTTCTATGCAAATAATATTGTTTGTTAAACACTACGGAAGTTCTCGTAGACGTGCTACAAAAGCGCTACGGCGTAGACTCGTAGGAAAGTTCGTAGCTCTCAAATAATCATTTCACAAAATATCCTCGCATTTATGCGCCCTTAAACACCTTGTTGAAAGCGATAAGACCTTTTACAATCCAACTTAAGACAAATTCAAAGCCACAGAATGTAAGCTTTTACCTTTGTCGGTTATATTTCCTTAAAGATCAACTTACTTTTGAAATTAGTACAACAGTTTAGGTTTCAAATTACAGTGAAATGCATTTGAATATTACGTTTGCTAGCAATAAAGGCATGAGTTTTGTTACAGAATGATGATACAAACCATATCGTTCTCTTTTATAACTTCAATGCTGTAATAAAGATAGGTTTCTAAGAACGGGGGTCACGGCTCTCAGTGTTGGAGATTACGGACAAGGTAAATAAAATAAGAATAAAAAATAATAATAGAATACGTTTATTTGAACACGAGAAACAGAACTCTATAAAATAGAAAGATAGAACTAAATGAGTACAAGTTTTGTGTCACGATCCGAATAGACCCAAACCAACAAATTATTAATTTCAATATATTGTGCCTGCTGTATTTTTAGTTTGATAAATATTGATTTCAGTTAAATTATAAAGCATCGATACACTTCAATGCTTGTTATGATAAACATAGTGTAACTTTGATTTTAAAATAATAATTTCATGTTAAATTTGATACAAAGGATAATATATATATTATTTACACAATTATATAACAATATTGTAACATTGAGTACCGTACAGCGTATCAAACACAATAATTAGTACACCATTTTGAATATAATCGAACAAAGTTAATTAAGTAAATAATAAATTACAATACATCAAACCCCAGGGAATCAAATGTTGCGAAAATTAGCTTAATTTGCTCGTGTCATTATCCAAAATTAGGTGACTTTAATTAAATAAATGGGAACAAATTACATTTACCTTTGCCGATCTCATAAATATAGTTATATAATACTCATACATACAGGGTTTTTTAATAAGCAAGTAATCGGTAGCAATCTGTGATATTTTACAGATATGCTTATTGCGATTATTTTGAAATTTCACTAGCTTCAGAACATTTATGTCAAGCAATTGTAGTAACTCTTAGTTACATAATCAATCAATTTAAAATCACCAAAAATAATTTTTAGTTTTAGTTCTTATGTAACAGTTCATGTATACCTATCATTATTAGCAAAAATAACTAGCCGTTTTTTACAAAAAATATTTTGTCATAGCTTTTATCATAATATAATGAACATAAGCAGACTCAATACTAAAAAGATGATGCCTTAGCCTCAGGTTTCAGATTCGTTTTTTATCGATTCCTTCGTATTGTATTACAAGTGGTTTAACAAAAATTTATAACGACGCGTCGAGTAATTAACATTAAATATTTAATATATATTTTACTTTTATATCATCTCTCAATCAATACTTTTTACTTTGAAAAAACAACGATACTCATATAACTCTGTATAGAGTTGACAAAGTTGCCCTAGCTACGAAGTTGAACTTTGAATTTCAATGTTTAAATTTGAATGGTTCCCGCACGTGTACCATAATTATGAGTTAACGTTTTAATTAGTTATGAAATAACACGATGAAGAAACATTTTAGTGAAGGTATAGGGTACGGTGTATATGTCAGCAAAATATAAGTTTTATAGATTTAATAACTTTCAAAGACGGAATCTTTACAGTAGATTACATAGTAATGGGTAGTAATAATAATTGATAAATTTCAAATATTCATCATCCTTTGGCACCTAGCAGCTAGTGACATAAAACTGGTACGAAGCCAAGCCATGTCACAGGGCAGCACACGACATTCAATCCATTACAGGCATGCTCAACTCTTCGACCACAAAATCACTTTGGACTCTGTGAAGGTGTCATATCAGGCCTTGAGTGTTTATCTAGAGAGTTTACACTCGAAAACAAAACGCCAATCATATAAACCCTTTTAACTTGTGATTTGTCTGTCGCTTGTGTCTTTGTTTCTAATATGTGAGTTTATACGTTTTTGAGTGGCGGTTTGTTTTCGAAAGCAAAGTTTTTGATTTTTAGAAAATGTATCATTTGCTCTAGATTCAGTGTATAGATCCATGTGGATCTAATAAGAAAAACTCTATTTAAAATACTGTCAAAAGCCTTGTGGGAATGTTATTCTTACTAAACGTAACCCCCTATAGCTGAAACATTCCTTTTACTAATACGTAGAATTGTAACGTTGCTTAACATCAGGCTACTCTATTTAGTTTATAAGAAAAAAAAATTAGAAAACAATAAAAATATATTTTGTTACAGCTCCAGTATTAACCATAAACGGTGACCAAACCCACGACATGAAAGACAGATTTTACAAAGCCGGTAGCGCTATAAAGCTGTCCTGCATCATATCAGAAGAGTTCATCGTGTCTTTGCCAACAAAACCTTCCCCAACAACAATCACTCCAACCACGACCACTAGTCAACCTACAACAACAACAGAATTAACAACAAAAATGAGCACAATTTTTAATAGAATAGACATAATGATGAATAAGAGTTGGAGCGTGGAAACGACCACTCTGACTTCAACTAGTAGTATAAGTACCTCCACAAGAACGACTGCGAAGACGTCGACGACTGAAATGCCCTCAACCACATCCACTGCTGCTCCTGTAGTGAATAATGTTTATGGTATTAGTTGGAAGAAGCAAGGGAAGGACTTTGTTGATAATGTCACGTTTCAGAATCTGAGGTAAGATTGCATAAAAGTTTATTTTTTATATTTATTAAGTTAGTTGTAAATCAATCCAAGATCGTCTGTTTTGAAAAGATGATCTAAATTGACATTAATATGATATAATAATTTGTCTGTATAAATACAAAAAAAAAACGAAAATACGTAATTGTGTAGGTACAAGTTTTTAATATCATTATCAAGATTTTAATTCTGTTTTGGCGGAATGCTAAGTTACATTTTTATGTCTTATTTTTGCGATCCCATATTTTCATAAATATACAATAATGAATGTGTAATAAAGAATGGTATTTGTTTTAGTGCCACAATAAGCGTGTCCTCAGCGTCACAAAACGACAGTGGGACCTACACGTGTATTCTACAAAACCATTCTCAAGTCACAATCAATGTCCACGTTTTAATTGGTAAGTACTTAGGCTTACGCATTTACCATTTTGTTAAGTTTTTCTTCTTATTGAATGAAAGTGGCCAACTCTGGTGTCGAGAATTTATGAAGCCTAAAGGCCAGTTACCGTTCCTTAATACATAAAACTCATTTTTTAAAATTATTTTTTGTTCTTCTCTCCTATCTTGTATGATTCGTTATGTTTTTTATACCATTAATTCATCATCATCATCACCATCGGCTCAATGAGACCCACTGCAGGGTATATGCCTCCTCCCTCTTACGCCAATACTCCCTGTTTGCGCTGTTCTTGCTGTGCATGTTACCTTCTAACTTTCTCATATCATCCAGCCACCGTTGCACAGGTCTTTCTACACTTCGCTTACGCGGGTACCATTCCTTATTCAGGTCTAACTATTGAAAATATGTGCATACTATCACTTATTTCATATTCTCAGTATCATATTATGACTTGTCGTTTTCAGTTGCAAACTATATTTATACAGTTTTTTTTATAACTACTTATAACTAAACCTAAGTACACGTAACCTAACCTATAAAAAACATTTCTATAATCGCTGTCATTGAATTCCTCATAGCGTTTATTACCCTCAAATTTATCTTCTCCAAAATTTCCCTGACGTAATTAGAAAATTGATGTTTTCACATTCTCAAATAACAACTTATCATCCGTTTGATTTCAAATTGTTTTGTTAGGTTAAAACAAAATACTCGTATCTGAGTATTATGAATTGTTCAGTTCTTGTTATTTTCAACTCCCATTACGAGAGGTTAGTTTGCTTGAATATTGTATTTTATGCAAATGATGAAATGAAAATAGGTGTTGAATTTACGTTTGTGTGTATTTCGAAGTTGAGTGGTTATGGCCATTTAGATTTCGGTTTCGTTTTACAATATATGCTAAAATTATTATATAGAAGCAAGAACTTTGATGGGACAACTTTAAAATATCAACTTACATATTCAAGACTGTTGTCTTACAATAAGTAAACAGAACAACGCCTATTTTATCACTATATATCCAGCAGATATGTACATTTATTGTAAAATTACTAGACGCTGTGTTACATCACTTGTACTCTGTTGTACTTATTAAATATGTAAGTTATTTTACTAAGACAGGAATCTCCGGACAATACGCGCCGTATAAATGACATGTAATTCTAACAAATTATGAATAAAAATGTTTATCTGTTTATAGTAGCGAGATTCCTTGAGATGTTATATTACATACTAGTGGGTACTCGCGGCTCCGCTCGCATTAAGAAGTATAACTTGCATCACCCAATTTCACCCCTTTTAAAGTGGCATTTCCAAAAATCCTTTCTTAGCGGATGCTTACGTCATAACATCTACCTTCATTCCAAATTTCAGCCCAATCCGTCTAGTGGTTTGGGCTGTGCGTTGATAGATCACTATATCAGTCAGTCAGTCAGTCAATTAGTCAGTGACCTTTGAGTTGTATATATATAGATAGATTATATTAATAGATTATTGATTATATTTCCTTCCCCAGGTGAGAACCAGGCAGCAGTTCACCATGACACGTGGAACAAAGGTACCCTGTTCTGGCCACCTCGCGACCTAACTCTACTTTCTATCATAGCTCTAACTTTGTATCCCCTACATGAGTTCTATCTTCTATAAATAGGTTTGTATAAATTATTTCAATTAATATAAGTAATGGTAACCTGAGAAATTTCGATTGTTTAAATATGATTATAATTTATTTATTTATTTGATCAAATGACTAGGTTTGACAATTATGTCATATTGCAGTTTTTATATTGGTCATTTTATGCAGCAGAAGAGATATTATAATAAATAGTTGAATGCTACATTTTCCAACATTTAGTCTTATAATTCACAAAATGCTTTTCATTTCAATTGAAGCACAAAAACTTTGGGTTACAATAGAAAATGTGAAACCCAAATGTTTTATGAATGAGATCTAATTAATTAGGTGTGGGTACAAAGGGTTCAACCGATACGAATGTGGATAAATATTTGAATAATTAATCAAGCCTGTAGGTCAGAATCCATTACAATATCAACCATGTGTGAAACTTCAAAGAGAGGGCGTCAAGGAAAAATATATGAAATTGTCAAAATGTTTGAGAATTTTATATCTGACAGGTGTATTTTGTTAATGAAGAGACAAAAACACACAGTTAATTTATTAAAATAATATTTAATAATGAACTCAAAGCTATTATTTTTATTATGTGATCATTGTAAAACGTATTCTGTGAATTTACATTAACTAACTTCGTTTTTACTTTTTATTTTAACGTATGTATAATCGAAGCAAAATTTTAGACTTTGGGTTTTACCTAATTTGTAAATACTTATAAGAGTTACATTTGTAATTAACTAACCTACCATTTGACGAACAATTTGGAAAACTCAAATTATCTTATAAATGATTTATAATCCAAACAAACAAGTTAGTTTTAATCATGTAAGTTATCCAATGTAAATGTAAGAATATTGAAAATGTAACTTAAATGTATTACTAAGATTAAAGTATAGAATAACTTGTCTATGTATTTAATACAAAATGTACAGATTAAGCTGGTTAAGTATTCCAAATATTGTTCTAAGCGATAGACATTTCTCTATAATAATAATATATAAGAGTAAGTATAAAATTGTACACAAGGCGAAGCCGTTTTATTAGTTTTTGAAACTCTCGAAGTATTACGTATTTTAAATATCATTAAGTTGTTGCACACCTATGTTGAATAGTACACGAATATTTTATCTGTAAACTGAAAAAAGACTATGTTATAATGACTGTAACTATAAAATAAAGTAATATAACAAGTATGGTACTTTTTTATTTATCCTGGTCTGAATCATCATCATCATCAGCCCACGGTCGTCCACTTCTGGACATAGGCCTCTCCCAAGGCACGCCACTCAGCCCGACTTTGTGCTTCTCGTCTCCACCTGGTCTGAATATAATTGATAAAATTATCTAATTTTGTCTGATGAAAGTGGTAAAAACCCAACAAAAAACAAGATGTACATTTTACATTCTGATGATGATGACTAGCCGATTTCAGCTCAGGTAAACGTGTTTTCACAAGTGAACATCCTTATTAAGCCAATATATCCTATTATTTCCATACTACACAAGCAATAAACTATTCCCAATTGACTGGCCTGTTAGCTTAGTTGGTAGTGGCTCTGCCTTCTAATCTAGGGGTTGCGGGTTCGATTCCCGCGTGACACAAGTATTTATGCATTTTAAAAACGTATAATTACTTGTGTTGCGTCTGGTCGTTTGTATGTATAATAAGTATGTATTTACAAAAGAAAAGTATATAAGTATTATATCCGTTACCTAGTACCCACGACACAAGCGTTTGCTTAGTGTGGGGCTAGATGGCGCTGTGTGCAATGTCCTGGAATATTTATTTATTTAATTGAAACCAGTTACACCATAGGCCACAGATTAAGTCATCCAAGCATAAAATACGAATTTTCTAAGCGGATATAGTCTTTAATATCAAACTACGTAACTATAAAGCTTGAATATTGCCATCACCTTCCAGGGGAAATAGGTTCGGCGATGTAGAAAATCAATTATACAGTTGGTTTCAAAGGGTAATAAAGAACATCGGCTTGTTATGTTGCTATTGGAAATATTGGAGTGGTGGAGTCAAATGCGATTGGATTTAAGGGGTTAATGAGATTTATAAATCAATGAGAGTCAGAAGAGTGCTGATTTTAGACCAATATAAATGGAATTTAGGAAAACTTAGTCCTTAAACATAGAGATTGACACAATTCAGAATCTAACAGATATGCTAGGCCAATTCTATGTTGTAAAAAAGATAAACCAATTTATAATAATATTCATTTAAAAAATCTGTGTGATTTTATAAATAACAATTCGAAAAAATACAAACGAAATAATATTCCCATCCCAACCATCTAACTTATTAGAAGTATCCAGTATGAAAAGACGAATCCCACAAAGATATTTACCGTGGATATTGACAAGAAGCTGACATGGGGTTGCAATATTTCTCCGAAAAGTAGGAGTGTATTACCCGCCATTGTGGGCAGAATTTAGCCGGAGGGAACCCCATCAACTGAGCCCGGGAAAGGTAGCTTCTTGTGACATTTTATAGAAAATAGGGTGGTATTGCTGTCTGTGAGTTTTTCATTGATTAACTTTTTTTTTACATTAAATAGGTTTTTTTTTTATTTATTTCCTCCTCCACAAGTTTTAATCCCCCTACGTTGTAGGGGACATTTTTTAGGTTCTTACTTGTACCTAATACACAATATAATGTAGGTACTTAATAAATTTAATAAAATGTTTTATTTTCTTTTTTACCCAATTTCATTTTTTATTTTCACAGCTATGATGATTCTTAGTTTGGATACAATTTTATAACAATATCATAATATAATACTTCTTTATTCACATACTCCGGGTTCTGTCGAACGCGATTGTACTCATTTTTCTTAAGCTACTTTTGAATAAGCTTGGTGACACTCAGTGTCATCTCGTCTTATTTCTATTAAATGCTGCTTTTGCTACTTTGGTGCAGTAGTGTATCAGGTACGGCCTGGATTGTTTCCCTTCCATCATTTCCCACAATGATGCTTGGGTGAGCTTCATGCTGGTGCTAGATTCCAGGTCGCACCTGTCTACTCCGTGTTTTGGGCACTCCAGAAGCAAATGTTCTATTGACTCCTCTTTATCATCGCCACAGATACATGAGTGGCTATCCTTGCACTTAAATCGATGTAAGTACGCGGAGAACCCCCCGTGTCCTGTCATCGCCTGCGTCATAAGTGGGGTAAGTTGATTTTTTTTCATTATTTTGTAGGCCTCCGTAACATCAGGTAGAAACAGTTTTGTCACTCTTGCCTGTTCTCCTTCTACGTATCTTTTACTCCATCTTTCGACCGCTACCCTTCTAATTTCGCCCTTTGCATGGGATACTGGACATTTGTAATAATGGGCAGATGTATTCAGGTTTAATGCAGCTTGTTTGGCCAGTTCGTCTGCTCTTTCATTGCCTGGTACCCCAACGTGAGCCTTCACCCAATAGAGCCTGACGTTACAACCCTTGGATTGAAGATCGGCAATATTGTGTCTTACTTTGAAGCCGAGGGGATGGAGTGCGTCTGGGTCTGTCACCAGTTGCAGAGCAGATCTTGAGTCACTCAGCAATGCTACTTCGCGTTGATTTCCTTTGAGAAGATGCACTGTAGCCTCGTAAAGTGCATATAGTTCCGCTTGGAAAACTGTGCAGAATGACTCAAGCTTCATCTTCTTGGTCTTAATTTCAACTCCATCTTTCCAGAGTGTATATGACGCACCAACCTTCCCCTCAAGCTTGCTTCCGTCGGTATATAGTTGGAAATGTGGAAGTTCGGGTTGTTCCAAATTATTCCCGGCATCGCTTAGGAAGTCGAAGGTTATTTCTTCTTCTTCTTTGTTGGGTTTTTAAGAAAGAGACGCGCTTTTCTATTGGTCTTTTTCCAAAATCCATATCCGTTGGTAAGCCTCTCTTCGCCTTGTATAACTGAGCTGCCTCGTGGATCCGAAGGTCTAAGGGGAGGAGTCCAGATAATACAAGTGCCGCGTTGAGAGACACCGTGCGGTATGATTTGCATTTTTTTTGCGCAAACTCTCTTTGCACCACGTTCAGCTGTTTCTGGACCATTATTTTCTCTGCCGCCGGCGCCCAGACGCTGGAGGCATACATTATTATAGGCTCTATCACGGCTAAATATATTGTCCTGATGATCTCTGGACTCAAGCCCCATTCTATTCGCGCCGTCCTTTCTAGTATTTTATATATGTTAGCGGCCTTACGACAGACGTTCGTCACGGCGGAGTTAAAGGTGAGTTTTTTTGTCGATCGTAAGGCCCAACAGCTTTATCTCGTCCACGACGGGGATATCAATTCCACCCATGTGCATAATTGGGGTGTCAAACTTTTGCTTTCTTGTGACCACCATCGCGTGCGTTTTGTGCGCCGCAAACTTTAGCTTGTTTTTGACACCCCAATCATGAACATAGGCCAGTGTTTCGTTGATGTTCTCCTGCATTTTAAGTGTTGAATGGCCAGAGAACATCAGGAGGACATCATCTGCGAACGCCTGCACATATACCTTCTTTTCCATCAAGTCGTTGAGCAGAGGGTCCAGCAGTAGATTCCAGAACGTAGGGCCTGCTATTGAGCCCTGAATACAACCTTTGTTTGTGTCTCTTCCAAATGAACTTCCAGCATACTGTTAAATTACCTTTCTATTCTCCAAGTAGCTGTTTATGAGTTTTCTGAGGTTTGGAGGACATTTCAGCAGAAGGAGCTAGTTTTTTATAGCTGGCCACCAGGCGCCGTCGAATGCGCCTTCGATGTCAAGAGACACGATTACAGTCAGCTCCTTGTTCCGCAGGTTTTTCCGGATCTGCTGCATGAGATCGAACAGCGCGTCTTCTGTGCTACGCTGCGGAACAAACCCGTATTGCCTGGGGTTCATCTTTGGGAGTAGGTGCCATCTAATCCTCCTTACTACCATTTTTTCTAAGATTTTCCCCAGGATTGACAGAAGACCAATTGGTCTGTATAATTTTGCTGAACTGTAATCGGTCTTTCCAGGCTTTCGTAGTACCAAGGCGGCGGCCTCTTTCCATGGAGTGGGAAAGCAAGACAGCGAGAGACACTTAAATTTAGGTTTATAATAAATATATATTATACACCGATTGACCTGCGAACTGTTTTTTCAGGTGCAGACGTGCTCGCCGCTTCGTCCAGCGAAATTTGGCGAGCCTCGCTGCACTTAGCGGGTTTCGGTGTGCGGTACATGGTCGACTAGAACAGTTACAACAGAAACAACAGAACAATAGAACAGTTCAATAAACCTCGTCCAAAACTGTCAATAAGTTTGTATTCTTGGTCGCAGTTAACACCAGTCAGTAAACCTATCAACAATAATTGTTTTATGTGGTTGAGCCAACAACTAGTCAATGTAATGGAGTGTGAGCTGGACACCGTCTCCAGTACAATAACAACCTATAATTATTAAAATCACAATATAATAAATGTGTTACACCAATTGGGTTTTACTTAGTCGCTGATATAATATTATATTGGTCGACGTCAGTAAGTGACCCTCGCTAATTCTATTTCTTATATATACTTATATATTAATTTTATTCTAAAATTATATAATTATTTATTAATCCTTAGTAGTATTCTTATTCCCTATGTAAAGGCAGGGAATGGTCTATTACAATTAGTCTAATTTGTATATTAATTCTTAAATTTTGTCAATAGCTAATGTTCTAAAAAGGGCCTATTATTATTCTAATTATAAACTATCACAACAATAAACCCCTATGTATAGGTAGGGGTTGTCAGAACACAATTATAACACATAATACAATACAATAACACGATTACAATTTCAGTTTATATCACAGTCAATACTTACATACAATAGCTTATTGTTATACTAATAATAAGGTATCGCAACAAAAACCCCCATGTATAGGTAGGGGTTGTCAGAACACAATTATAACACACAATACAATACTATTAATACGATTACAATCACAGTCAATACTTACGTAAATTAGCTTATTGCTATACTAATAATAAAGTATCGCAACAAAACCCCTATGTATAGGTAGGGGTTGTCAGAACACAATTTTAACAACACAACACAATACTATTAACAAGTAGGCAAAATTTAGCAGTCTTATGTCTAGGTTAGCTTATCTGTTTCTATTCCTAGAGTCAGAAGCGTGTACACCATACAGCGCCGCCAGTCTTCCGCCCTCGCAGAAAGCTCCGCTCTCCAGCCGTCTCTCCGTGGTCCGCAGCCAAGCTCCACTCCACTTCCAATCAAGCGTCCAGGGCTCCGAGCACTCCCGGTTGAGGCTGGACACCTTCCACTCGTGCATAGAGTGCAGAATGACAGGCGCAGCTGGTGAGCACAGGCGCCAATCCAGCAGAACCCCTTCCTTTCCAATTCAATGCGATGTGTCAGTGTCGAAGGCTTTGGTTTATTTACCTTATTTGCCGACGATTTGGTTTTGGTGATTTTCAGTGATTTTAGGCGGACAAATGCGTTTTTCTTACTTTATGCGGACTGTTTTTCGCATTATTCACAGAGGTTTAAGTGTCTAAACTATTTATTTAATATGATATATTCTGACATTAAATAGGCTTACGTTTGACTACAGCCTGCCTGATGTTAAGCACCACTATAGTCTTAGATGTAGCACGCTTGCCTAGAAGAAACCTATTTACTCTAGATTTGAAGACCCCTGGGTTATAATTTTCTGGGAACAGGGCTCCAGGTAGAGAGTTCCATAGTCTCGCTGTCCTTACTATGAAGGTAGAATCAAAGCGCTTCGTGCGAGTCTTATTAGTTCTTCATTTGTGTTTAATATGCTATATTTTTTTCTGAGTGGCATGAATTACATTATCTATTATTTAAGATAATAACACATTTGACAAAAGTACAAACAGGCACCAACTAATCATAGTAATTTTATTTGTAACTAAAAATTAAAAAAACTAAACTTTGTTAATAAAATGAAATTGAGAAGCTATTATTCATAATAGTTTTTAAACGAGTTTCTCACTTCTTTATCACAGTATGAGTTGATTTCTTATTTACCTATTTTAAATAGTAAAGTCAGGGCAACCGCTTCGTCTTCTTACATAAGACTCCTCAAAAAGGTCCTCAATCCGAACGATATCGGAAAGCTTTTTCGGGGTTGCTTTTATTCGTATCAGTGAGCTTACTCTCCCTATAAATTGGACTCTTAGCCCCATTACGGTTTGATAAAATTTTGGTAAGTGTTTGAGCTTTTATCGACGAACCAATGAAGCTAATTTATAGCTTTTTAAAATACGTAGATAGGTATAACAAGTTGGAGTAGACAAGTAGAAAAAATAACACTTGCCCAGGCAATCGCCTTATTCGTATGTAACAAAAAAGTAGAAAATTTAACAATAGAGAATATCTGTGATACCGATTTATTGTAAACGTAGAAAGCAATAAAACTACGAAGAAAGAAATCATGCCAAAAAACTATGAAAGATATTTTAAAGAGAAAAACAAGTTACAATTGGGTCATTTTATCTCAAAATCGATGATCAATTATAAGTTAAAAGTAATTAACCAACCAAGATTAACAATTTATTGGTAATTTGTAAGATTACTGAATGAACTTTTACAAACACAATAGCTATAGACTTGCCTATTAGCTTAGTGGCTCTGCCTTCTAATCTAGGGGTTGCGGGTTCGATTCCCGCGTGACACAAGTACTTATGAATTTTAAAATTTATAATTAAGTACTTGTGTTGAATCTGGTCGTTTGTTAGGTATAATAAATATGTATTTACAAAAGAAAAGTATACAAGTATTATATCCGTTATCTAGTACCCACGACGCAAGCGTTTGCTTAGTGTGGAGCTAGATGGCGCTGTGTGCTTTGTCCCGGAATATTTATTTATTTATCTCCGAGAAAATAAAGTCAAAAAGTACTTAGGCGGTCTCAAAACAGTATTGAATTCATAAGCCTCTTTCCAATTTGTCAAGTCTATCGAAGGCTTCTATTTTGATCTTCCAGTTTCCACTAAGTTCTTATAAATCTAGTTTCAGGTGCTTCTCGTATCGACTTACAATACTCTTGAAAAGTATCGGAGCAGCCTTTGATCCGTCAAAGTTGGGAATTGGGTTATTTTTAGAATGTTACCTAAATAAGAGTTAGTACGATCTACTATCTACCATCAGTATCTACTATCACATAATCGTATTATAAAAAAAAACTTGCTGTTTTACAAAATACATACTTATATTAATTTGTGAGAACTCTTATTATTTATCTTAAAAAAATGACATTTAGCTCAGTTGAGTCCGTACTCTTTTAAAAACTTAAACCCAAAAAAGTTCGTTTAAAATAAGTAAGAAAAGAGTATTAATTACCAAACCAAAACGACATACGCCGTGATTCGTATATCCATAAAATACCTTGGAAACTCTCTGCGGTGCAGAAAAACATTTAGCCCTAAAATAATATACGAGCCGTCCATGCCAGGAAACCTGTTTAAGAAACCATGCGGAAGACCCAACAAAAAAACGCAGCACCCGCAGAAAAAAAAACATTTTGATTTCTTTTTAAGAAAACCTGGTCGTTATCGTGCAGCCTTCTACACGGTACGTGATGAGAAATGTAGACGAGATAGTTCTGATACGGATTACAAAATAACAGATGTAGGTTATGAAGCAAGTAGTGTGCCTCTCAAAGCGCGCGCTAGGACAGGTAAAAAAAAGAATATCATGACTGGTGAAAACTTACAGAAGTAATAATATAGAGAAAAGATATTTTAGGCAGGTGGCTGATAGCTGAAACTAGCTATGGCTTCTTCAATTTTCGTTAGATATTAAGTTTTTATTCTTAGATAGGATACTTACTGTGATGTTATCATATATTACGTAAGTAACGTAATTAATAAATAAGTATATGTTGCGTATACTCGTAACAAAAGTCCATGAAAAAGGAAGGTTGACACAAATCAGGAAGCGAAAAATGATATTATGCAATAAAAAAGAAAGAAATTTCACCATTATAACTAAGTCACACTACTTAACAGCATTGTCGATCAAAAACAGTGACGAGAATGAGTAATTTACGATGAATCATAGTAAAATAAACTAACGCACTAGCAAAACCATTCTGACACGCATTCACATCAAAATTATGTAAGAAAAAATAAACTAAAAGTGTTTAAAAAGTTTCTCTGTATATGTATTGCATTTCGGTCACGAATACATCATGAGCTATTTGTTTTATGACTTATTAAGGAAGTTGACTATCTGATCCTCACTATTTCGTAGTTTGGTCCAATTTTGTTTGCACAGCGTTTTATAGCACCCACATACTTAATGTGTTGGACCCTTTTTTATAAGATCTCTATCGATGTAAACATAGAAGCTAAATAAAATTTTACCGCACTCAATCACAATTTGCCTTTGTTTGTGTATTGACAAACAAAATATTCAAAAGGCATATCAATCAATTTTGATTTACTGATCGCAACTTTTGGTGTATTTATTTCAAATCTGAGGTTGTAAAGTTTAATGAAAATTTACTTGTATGAATAGTTTTTTATACGACATACGATAGGTATGTAAAGTTTTTCCATTTAAAAACATAAGTCATCACCAAAAACGATTTGTGTTGTTATATTTTTCAATCGTTAACGCTTAGCGATTAGATAATACAATAGTTGTGCAATCGTGAAAAAAGTAAAATAATTTTTTGAATAACCAGATATTTGATCATTGATTAGAATTTTTATATATATGATTAAAAATACTTAGGAAGCCTATAAGGTATGTTAAGATTTTGTCCCGAAAACTTACATTTATTCTAAGATCCTAGAAGCTATTAAATTTAAATTCTTGTTATATCTCCTTGGAACAGAGCCTTAAATCGTCCAACCCGATATCTGAGTTAAATCACCCGCCAAGAAATATGGGTTAATTATTCATTCCGTCTCAATTTACAAGACTGTATAATTACTCTGACATATTATTGCCCGGATTTACTTCGAGCACTGAATATTTATTAAGCTCTGTCACTGAACTCATGAATATGTATGGGGTTATTATAACACGTCGGTACTTAATACATTAACACCTATTAAGGGAACAATAAAGCGTTTAGGATCCAGGAAGCTAATGTAGATGAGAGAGATAAAATCATGGTAAGGTCGGAAGGATAATCTAGATAAAAACTCAAACTGACTGATATAGTGATCTATCAACGCACAGCCCAAACCGCTGGACGGATTGGGCTGAAGTTTGGAATAAAGGCAGATGTTATGACGTAGGCATCCGCTAAGAAAGGATTTTTGGAAATGCTACTTTTAAAGGGGTGAAATAGGGGATGTAAGTTTTACTTCTTAATGCAAGCAAAGCCGCGAGCACCCACTAGCTTTAGCTTTTTTTAATTTTGTGCTTAGTTGATAACTGTCGCATAACATTTTGAATATCGCTTTAGTTTAATAAAATGTATTTTTCATTTTAGTATTTAAGTCATTTTGCCAAACATTTTACACATGTCAACTCTGGACTAATTACACGAAAAAATCGCACAACTCCATCAGAGTTGCATACAACAACATCTACAGGCAGCTCATGGGCCTGTCGCGGAGCTGCATTGCATCCGGTATGTTTTTTGACGCACGCATTGACAGCTTGAATGCTATACAGCGCAAGAGGATTGCTTCTTTTATGTCCAGAGTTGACATTTGTAAAAACAGTATTATTAAGAGTCTGTCTGACCGCATGCACATGACTGCAACATACCGGCAATGGTTGGATATTGTCACGTAATCTGTATTTCTACATAATTTAATTTAATCTTGTTTTATGCCTTTATATTGTACTTTTGTGTGTGAACCTTTCTATGGACCCTGCTGTCTGAAATAAAGACCTATTATTATTATTATTATTTGGTACACTTTGGTGTTCTCTCCACCATGGGAGGTACATGTTGCACGGGCCGGAGCCAAGTGCTTCTTAAATCTAATAATTTTCTTATAAGTATCTTATATTTAAAATATATCTATAGAGTTAAAAATTTTCGAACTATTCTACATGTGTTTAATATGACTGCTTTTTGAGGTTGTTTGTATGTTGAAGTTGGTAGGTCAAGTGTCTCAAGGCTCTTAAGTAGATTTTTGGGTATCACACCTGTGGTCGAAACTATTATAGGTTCTGTTCTTGTGTTGTTAATGCGCCACTGTGTTTTTATTTCTATTGTTAAGTCTGTGTATTTTGCTATCTTCTCTGTGTGTAAAGTTTGTAGGTTGTGGGTGTTGCAGATAGCTATGTCGATTAAGTATGCAGTCTTGTTGTTTTTATCTAACACTGTGATGTCCGGTCTATTGAAGTGGATGGTCTTGTCGGTTATTATTGTCCTGTCCCAGTATATCCTGTAGTGTTGGTTTTCAAGAACGGAGTCTGGTTTGTATTTGTAGTAGGGCGTCATTTTATTTATGAGTTTGTGTTTATGAGCAAGTAGTTGGTGGATGGTGGCCGCTACCTGGTCGTGTCTATGTTTGTAATCAGTCTGAACAATGGACTTGCATGCACCGGTGATATTATGTTGTATGGTTTCGGAGCTGCTTCTACATCTTCTGCAAATGTCATTTGTATTGGGTCGACGTATAATGTGTCTTTGGTAGTTCCTGGTGTCAATAACTTGGTCTTGGATTGCTATCATGAAAGCTTCGGTCTCAGGGAATAGATCGCCACTCTCCAGCCACACGTTCGACGCTTCTTTGTCGACATATGGTTGCTGAAGATCGTGGTAATGTCTACCGTGAAGTGACTTCCGCTCTCATACTGCAATCTTTTCTTTAGAGTCGGTAATGCGTTCGTTTCTTTGTTCACTTGTATTGGATAGATTTAGGGGTGTATATCGACTGTCAGACTGTGAGATTGCTTAATGCAGTGGTGAATATGTTGACCGTTCTAAAAAAAACTTTCTTAGTGTGGTGATTTGTTTGTTGTGAAGGTTAACTATGTCTATTATGCCTCTGCCTCCCTGTTTCCTGGGAAGTGTCAGTCTCTGTACGCATGACCGTGGGTGGTGTTTCCGGTGTTTAGTCATAGATGTGCTGATATTGCGTTGTAATCCAGTGAGTTCAGTTTGAGTCCAGTTAATAATTCCAAATGTGTATGTTAAAACAGGGACTGCGTAGGTGTAAATGGCTTTGACAAGGTTTCGACCTTTCAATTGAGATTTAAGAAGCGAATTGAGTCTGTGTTTGTATTTACGTTTGATATGAGTTTTTATTTGATTGTGAGGAATTTGGTGGTTTTGATAGAATCCTAAATATTTATAAAAGCTGTTGGGTTCTATTGAGTCGATCACGTCACCGGTTTTGAGTGTGTATGAATGAGTTGTTTCGGATTGCTGCACTGCGTGTATTTTACATTTATCAATCCCAAATTGCATTTTTATATCTTCTGAGAACGTTTCTGTGATTTTTGCTAAATTGTCTAGTGATTCCTTGTCGCTGGCATATAGTTTTATGTCGTCCATGTACATTAGGTGACTGAGAGTGTGCGTGTTTCCGTTGTGTGTAATAGGTAAACCAACCCCGGAGTTATTTAGTAGGATGGAAAGAGGGTTCAAGGCTAAACAAAACCAAAGGGGGCTGAGAGCGTCTCCTTGGAAGATTTCACGATTAATGTTTATTTCATTAGTTGTAATGGAGGCATTGTCGTTTTTTATTGTTAGTTTAGTGGACCATTGTTTCATCCTGTTGTGTAAAAATGAGATTATGGTTGGGTGAACTTTGTAGTGGTGTAGTATATGAATTAACCAGCTATGAGGAACGGAGTCAAATGCTTTGCGGAAATCTATGTAGATAATTAGTAAGTCTTTATTGTTCTTCAAAGTCTGTTTCATCGCGACTGCGTCTATAATTAATTGTTCTTTGCAGCCTTGACTAAATTTGCGGCATCCTTTTTGTTCCTCTGCTAATATGTCATTGTCTGTAACATGTTTGTATAAGAGTTGTGATATACATGATGTGATTATTTTATAAAGTGTTTGTAAGCATGTGATAGGGCGGTAATTGGCTGGATTTAGTTGGTCTTGTCCTTTAGGAAGCATGTGTGTCAATCCTTGTGTGAGATAGTTGGGCATGGTCTCCGGACTTTCTATAAATCGGTTAAAAAACAGCAAACAGCGGCACCACCTGTCGACACAGACGTCAAGGGTCTCTTCCCGGTGAAGTGCACCAGCAACACGCAGCTCGCTGTTCCGACCACCTGCAGGATCCCCAACACCAACGTAGCTTTGTACTTGTCTATGGGCGCGTCGAGCATCTCGAAGATAGTCACAGCATATGTTTGTAGCGAGTCATTTCGCTGAAATCGCCCACGAAAAAACTTGTGCAGATCAGGAAAAACGGTAGCGTGAAGCTTCTCTTGGTGTTGTGGTTGATTTGCTCAGCTAGAGATTCTTCGTTGGGGAAAGAAGAGTCGTTGTGATTTTCGGTAACGTATTGATCCTGAATGTCGGTGAGCTCTTCCATGACATCCATTGGGCTGGTCCAGCCACGGAGCCACTGCAAGCTTCGTCGTGCCACCTCGTGTCGTCCCTTCGAAACAAGCCAGTGCGGGGACTCGGGCACGAATCACAGAGCTATCACCGCCAACACCGAGAAAGAGATGTTGACGGCCGCGATGGTTCTCCAACCCCAGAATGTGCCGAAGAGGAACTGCGTGAACACTCCCAGGATGATGGACATGGAGCTGGTGGCTGCCAGCGCGCCGCGCAGGTAGGGCTGGGTGATCTCAGCCACATACGTCAGCACTGGCGCCTCCAAGAGTCCTCCAGCCAATCCCGTCAGGAACAGAGCAGCATACAGATGGTGCGTTTTGGTCGCGTAGTGAAAGATTAGCCAAGCCGCCACAAAGGGCACGTTGACTATTTGCATCGCGCGGCGTCGCCCGATGGGAGCCGTCAGAAGCCCTGACAGCGCGCAGCCGAGCGGCACCACCATCAAGTTGATCGACCCAATGCATGATATTTCCGTTTTTCCAAGTTGCAGAACCTCCCCTTCTTTTGGGTGCTCTACTGCAGGTATCAATATAGTCGGGAAACCCAGTTTCATGCCGTACGCCAACAATAGTAGATTTTTCACGCAGACAGCGATTATTTGCGGCAAAGCCGTTTGGAAATTCTTCTCGTAATCAAAATCTTCATCGACGGGAACTACCACACGTCTCCTCTCCGGAGCCATTCTGTGTTGTGTTTGCACTTTGCAGTAGCCCATGCCCATTCCATGCCCATGCCCATTATTATTATTATTATTATTTAACGTTTATTAGTGCAAGCACTTTAACACTTGGTAATTCGAAAAAAAACCTAGTTTAGTTTTTAGCGAATTACCAAATGTCTCTTTGTTGTTATGTTTTGTATTCATTATTATTTAAGTTGTTCAGTTGTGAAACTTTATTTTAATAGATAACTATTATAAATATCCAATTATTTGAAATATTAATGCTGTTATCTCACATCAAATTATAATAGAATAGTTTTCATACGTTTGTCTGTTTCTATTTGAAAACTTTCAATCAAGACTAGGCAATTTATCAATCAAACTTACGTTGGTACGATTGAAATCACAACTTACCTGCTTAAAATTTCAAGATTTTATTTTAAACTAGCTGTGCCAGCGACTTCGTCCGCATGAATAGTTTATTACTATAAAACGGTTCTAGTGAGTAACCTTAAAAGATAGACATATACTGTTATAGACATTTTGTCAGATCATTTTAAGAGGAATGATTCTTTCATATTTTTTTTTTTGATATCGTTAACCGTTTACGCAGCGCACGCAACGGAAGTCCTCAAAGATAAATAATTTTACCCGGTTTTTTCCACATTTTTCATTGTTTCTTCGCTCGTATTAGTTGCAGCGTGATGTTAGCCTAAAGCTTTCCTCGATAAATGGTCTATCCAACACAAAAATAATTTTTCGATTCGCACCAGTAGTTCCTTAGATTAGCGCGTTCAAACAAACAAACTCTTCAGCTTTATAATATTAGTATCGATGAATAGCATTTAATCCTTACCTTAGTGAAAACATCCAGCAACAATTTAATCCCACAGCTATCTTTTCCACAAAAAGGTCTCCAAGTTAGACAGTCACATTTATCTTAAATATCGCTTGAAATCGTGACCCCAATCCCTAAGTTCCATCGCTTCAGATGTTTTTGTTTTCATCAAGGTGTTGCTCATTAGTGTCTCGGGCATTCATCAAAAGACCGGAATCCAAGGCAATAAAATAAGAGGCCGGAATAATTAAATTTTCACGATTCCTTACAAATGGGTTTTCTTGGTTCTACAAAAGAATTGTGGCGAATCGAGATCAATCACAATGGTACCGTGTTTTAAGACCCTTTGTTTCGGGGATGAAATTGCAATGGATGGTCTGATGACGCTGTTTTTCTTTGACTTCGAATATTAGTTTATATACATTTAATTTAAAAAAAACACGAAATAAGCTTGGCGTACGTTTAAAATACATTTGACTACAGCCTGCCTAAAGTTAAGCACCACTGCAGTAGTCTAAGATGTAGCTTTAAGAATTTTAATTTATTAATTTGTGTGTGTACAGCGTTTTCATTGTAGAATATCTGTTATCTTATTATACCTCCCATAGATTTTATATCCCCATTCTTATTTATAAAAAAATATAAATCGTGTCAATTTTATGAATTATACTGATTTAATATAAGTAGGTAATTTGTGTTAAAATTATTTAATCTTCAACTAAATATAATAACTAAATATAGTGAGCTATAACCAGACATAAAAAGAAAAAATGAGACTTTCTTTCATACTCAAGTGGGGATAATATCGACGCTCGAAATATGAAGAATGTGTATATAACAGATTTGTTTTATATCAGATCCGTAAATATCTGCGCTCTCAGAGTTACGACTGCGAAGCGATATAAATTCAAAGCGTAAAAGCCAGAGCATAACAAACATTTAGTAGACGGATAAACACGCGAGTTTCATAATGTATTCAGGAAAAATTCCACACTTTATCGCCTTCAAAGAAGTTCCTTTTATTTCATCCCTGAAGGTTGGCTTCATTCGACATTCATAGGACATGAGCACCTAAACAGTTTTGGAGAATTATGGCTGTGGACGCGAAACGTGTCTGTGACTGGTACTCACGTTTATCATGCGCACTTATTTCACACGTTTTGACTCTTGAGAGACGCTGCGCTGAAAAATGAAGTCGTGGAATGGAAGCCCTTTTTTAACTCGCAAATTGTGGCGACAAGTGAAGTGTGTCTTGGTATTGTGCAGCGCCAGATTGTGTTATTTTACATAGATTTAATTAAAAATCAATAACATGTATAATGTCTTTTGAATTATTTACTTGATTATAGTCAGTACATAAGTAAAAATATTTATGAACCTTTTATAAATACTTGGAAGTCGCCTATCTTTGAGGTCTAAAATAAAATAACAAGAGGAAACCGGTGGTTGAAAACTTTGAAGAAAATTTAAATCACCCAAGTTCCAGTAAGTTAACGCCTCAAAAATACGTAATGAAGGTGAAAAATCCCCAAACAGGTTTGCCTACCTTCATCTAATTTGTATACCGGGTTCGATTCCCAACGGTGCGATAAATTTTGCGAAATTTTCTTCATCCCAGCGGCTGCGGTGGGCCGAACTTAATTTGTCTCAAAAGGAAAATGATCACAGAGTTACTACCTGAATAATTAGGTATGATACGATGAGAAGGCGGGTCGGGTTTTGGTTTATTTACCAAGATCATAGGGTTGCGTGGGTGACTTGAAGGCAGATCTCGTTAGTTACTCACTGATTAATAAATTATGTTGAAGAATTTGTATACACGAGTAGGTATGTGTGTAAGTGCAAACCTGTATTATTTCATATGGCAAAAACTATTGTTGTATAGTTCTTGGGGTAAGTGCAAACCTGTATTATTTCATATGGCAAAAACTATTGTTGTATAGTTCTTGGGACTCTAATATTGAAAATGGTAGAAGAAGTTCATGCATTAATGTTTACATAATATGGTTATTGCACCGGCATATTTATCTAATGCAAAAATAAAGTCAACATATAGTTAAAACTGTAGCAATAGCTACCCTTCATTTGTAAATATTTTTTTCATTGGACTATGTAGAGTAAGGCATATGATAATCAGTTAACCAGGTTACCTAAAGTGACATCTACGCCAACCACATTGTGGTTCAATACCATCAACCACTTGTACTTGAATATACTAAGCTAACGCATGTGTCATGGGTACAAGATAACGGATATTATACTTTATTTAATGGAGCTGGCACAATGCCCAGAAAGGTTACAAGCATAATAATTATAAAACGTAACATTCAACGGAAGACCACTTACCACTTCTACTGTTGAGTACGCTGTACTTAACGCTCCTTAAGTATCTCAGTTACCAAGTATTAAAAGTAATTAAGTACGCCAAAAGCTCGAGACGATCAAAACCGCAATCTGGGGCAGCGACATCGTATATACTCGTACTAGTTGATATACAGGGTTTTTGATAACTGGCTCATATTTTTAACATAGTAATTTAAAATTAGAAGGTCCACTATTTTTCTGAATATATTATTGAAAGTACTTTACTACACAGAGCTTGATCTCGAAGAGGTTGCTTTCTCAAAATTCAGGTGATACTTCAAGTTCAGATAACTTTTGTTCTTGTGTATAGGGCAACTTTACTCCTGCTGTTGCATATATTACCAATTGAGCAAACCAGTATATGAATGTTTTTATCAAGTTATTATGTTTTGCTACTCATAAAATAAATTATTATTATCATATTACTAATTCTTACACTTATATAGTTTAGTTTTGGAGTGTACCCAACACTCCAAAACCGCTATGTTTTCTAAGTGTAAACAATACATTATTTAATATGATAATTAATAATAATAATAATAGGTCTTTATTTCAGACAGCAGGGTCCATATAAAGGTTCACACACAAAGGTACAATATAAAGGCATAAAACAAGGCATAAATTAAATTATGTAGAAATACAGATTACGTGACAATATCCAACCATTGCCGGTATGTTGCAGTCATGTGCATGCGGTCAGACAGACTCTTAATAATACTGTTTTTACAAATGTCAACTCTGGACATAAAAGTAATATGTACATGCAAATTCCATTTGGTTTAAAAATTTAGCAAACATAAATGCAGATTACAGAAGTTTGTAAAACATTTACCTAATATTAGCCAATGTTTATCAATTGTACATTTATTGCTGTCAATAAATGTACTATTCAAAACAAAACATATACTTAATGTAAAATTAATTATACATCATAAGAAGTTCAGACGTCACATATAATCATGTACATATGTACCTTATCTACAGTCTGACAATATTTACTATGCAAACATCTACGCAGGGTAACGTGGGTTTGGGCGGGCGCTGACTTACTAACTACTTGTATGGCTTCTTAACTTAGTGTAATTGTGGGGTTGTTATTACTATATGTTATTGCGAGAACATAATAAAGAAACGACTGGTAGTTTACGATGATAATTACGTGAATGTTTTTATGTCCTTAAAGATATGAATACAATTTTTTTCCTTATAAGTAGTTGTCTCTCGCTGAGCAAATATCAAAAAAAGGTCGTATTGAAGTGTGACGTTTGATTGTTTTTAACAATAAAGTGTACTGAGTTCAATATTTTGTTTAACAAAATATAAACTATATATCTAGATTTAGATTCGGTAAAGGGGATAGTTTGCTATTATTTATAATGCAATAGCAATTTTTTTTCTTATCCTTTTGACATTTAATAAAGCTAAACAATTTTGAAACATTACTTTTATTTTAGTATTCACAAGAAACGTCGTTAGTCTGATACTATGACAGATTTGTATACAAAAAGCGTTTGCACATAAACCAGTTGGCATTAAATAAACTCAAAATATATTTGCCAAGCACATTATACTAGTACACAGTGATATCATAAAAAGTTTTTATGAAGTCTGTATTTTATAGTTTGGCTGAGACGAGAAAATCTGCCTCAGGCGTCTATGTATGCTCATGACAAGTTTCATTAGTGCAAAGCACTTTACAAGGGCATTGTGTTAACAACTTTAGGAGAGTGACTCATTTTTTTGTAATTTTTATGAAAGAATTAATGACTATTACCAACTATTTTAAAAGCATCTAGTGGTTAAAATGTGAAAAGTACTTTTAAATGGGCATATTTTGTTAAATTACTCTGGTTACAAAAAAACATAGTATTCACTGAAAAAGTTGACTTACATAAGTGTACCTTAAAATCTTATATTATTATCGTTTCCATTAAAGTAAAATATATCTTCTAAGTAATCGTGTAACTTCCTAGGCTGCAGCAATGCTTAACATCAGGCATTATATTTGTTCAGAATTTTGTTTATATAAACAAAAATTTTAACAAAATATATAAAAGTAACCTAATGTCTCTGACACAAGCAGAATAATGAACACAAAAAAACATAAAATCCCATGTAAAAAAATATCAAACGAAAAATAAAGACACTGTCTTAAAAACTTAAAAGACATCATTGCTTTGTCAGTACTACATAGATTATATTACATTATGAAAACAAGTTAATGATTAAAGTAAGTAACCTTTACTGCATATTTCGAAAATCAAGCCAAACATTAAGTTTGCCCTACATTAGCCACTTAACCTCAACAAATAGCGAATCTGATTCCGTATGCAGGTACCGTAATGTGTGAAAATATTTACATAGCAAACAGCGGTGTCCCGCAAGCCAAGGGTTTATCGGAAGGTCATTTAACTTATCGCCCTAACCCAGGGCGGGATCTGTGAAATAATAAAGCTATTTTTCAGTTAGATTTTGTGATTTGTAGTTTATAATATAAGCCAATCACGTCACACTAGTTTATCATATAGAACTTTAAGCGATTTTGATTGGGTTAGATGAAGTATGATTTTTTTAGCACTTTTAATATAAATAAAGTATTGTGAAGTTGATAAAGTCAAAAGTGGTGCAGTGTTTCTGAGCTTTTCATGATAGTTACTTCTATATCGTAACACATCCTAACGGCTACCACGAGGTCAGAGGATTCGAAACATTTTGTGACAAAATTTCTTTAGATAATAAATAATTTTGTATTTATTTTGTACCTATTTTGTATACGCTTAAATTACTGAACGGATGTGTATCAAATGGCTTGTTTGTTTGAAAAGAATTTACCACTTTGGATAAACACAATCTGCTATTCACTAATAATCTCGATAATTAAGTAACACCAGGGGACGTCACTATTCTGATTAGGTATACAATATTAATTTTGATTTTCGTGGCCAATAACATCGACGTTTACCTGTTATTAATTTTTTTTCCTTTCATCAAATGTAAGTGGCCAACTTTAGTGTCGAGATTTATCGAACCGCCCTAAGTGCCTCTGACATGGCTTAACGATTATCGTACTAGATAAACAGCCGAGACCTACAATGGGTGACAAAACGCTAACTTCTACCGCAAAAAATACGCCAAAAAAAGAAAACTCATACAACTGAGCTGCAATATTATCAAATATTCCATTACACAACTTGGTAATCCATACGTCACAGGTACAAGTATAATGAAATTTGAAAACCGTTGCATTTTCCCCGCGCTAAATGGCCGTTAAACTACTTTGACAGCTTTTGTTCCACATATGGGTCACAAACGTCACGACGCGTTTCATGCCACTCAAACTGAAATGCTGGCTCTGCTTTCAAATGCCAAGGTTCATTTCTACTGCGCTCAAATTAAAATTCCTTTTAATTTCTGTGCGTTTCGGGTAGCTCATTTCCTTTTATTGTTGATTTTATTGTAATTAACCGAGGGCTTAAAGCGAAAGTGCATGAAATAATTCAAAACTTCTTTATTTAAATATGATTTGATGTTTGTCTGAACCATTTTGGTATCGATATACTCATAAGTAGATACAACTCAATTTTAGTTTGATTACCCACTGTTGGGGATTGGTCTACCTTAGAATTACACGAATTATATGACATATTGTATGATTACATACCTATTATTATGTTTGACATGATTTTAATAACAAAAATTTTCATTGTTTTATTAATAAAACTAGACATATGTAACTTCTAAAATTTTATAAAAGCCTAATGTTATAAATTCAATTTGACGAGATATTGTAATTTGTGTAGCATATTCTGTGATATTAGTACTTATACCTATGTATGTTACAATTTTACATTATCAATAAAGATTCTTTATCTTTGATCTTTTTATCTTTTATAGTTAAGTTAATTATCTATAATAGGCATTGATGAGAACCATCACAAACTTGGATGACATTGTCTTCAGAGGCCTGTCATTGAGATAAAGATGATGTAAATAAACTGGATATGATGATGTTTTTTTATAAATTACCTATATAAGTCATTGTAGACATTATTGACTAAATATAGATTAAAAAAAACGATCCGTGACAAACGTTACATCAGAAAACTGTTCGTAGACAAGGTGGTAGGTGTAAGGATTAAAATACCCAAAACTTTATAAGTAGGTATACTCGGAACATTATATCAACCCCTCGATGTACTCTTAAAGGCAGTAATATCTTACTTCAACCCCTATATTCCCTCTAGGACTGTGCTTACTTGATTTATTCGAAAACGTGAATTGACTCACAATTGCCTACATTCCCTTGTTCTTGTTTTCGATTCACCTACTGCTGATTTTATATCGGAAACAATAATATTCTTTCATCGTTGACTGGCCTGTTAGCTTAGTTGGTAGTGGCTCTGCCTTCTAATCTAGAGGTCGCGGGTTCGATTCCCGCATGACACAAGTATTCATGCACTTTAAAAATTTATAATTACTTGTGTTGAGTCTGGTCGTTTGTATGTATAATAAGTATGTATTTACAAAAGAAAAGTATATAAGCATTATATCCGTTATCTAGTACCCACGACACAAGCGTTTGCTTAGTGTGGGGCTAGATGGCGCTGTGTGCAATGTCCCAGGATATTTATTTATTTATTATCGTAGATTAAGGATTTACGACTTCTGTTGTTGAGATTTAGGTCTGTTCGGTTTCATTTATAAATGGTTGTGGTTAAATAAGTCTCGTATTTCAAAGTATTCTAAAGTAAGTATCACATGAGGGTGTTCTTCACTATGCAAGACAAGGGGTAAACGTTTTGCATAACTTTAGAATTTATGATGAATTATTTATGATTATGATTTATTATAATTTATAAGCAGTTACTTTATTAAATCTTTTGGGCTAATGGTCTTACTAAACGTAAACAAATATAATTGGACAAACTGAACAAACAAGTTTAATACAGTCAGTAAATCATTATCGTCGCAACCCAAAATTCAATTAAACAGAACGCAACTGTGTCAAAATAAACCCACAATTCTGACCAGTTATTGAAATTCCTATTCACTCACCTTCTGTTTCAAAAGCAATGAATACTAATGTAATTTAATAAAACAGAGGTAACCGTGAACCTTGGAGTTATTGAAGTTGATAAGCTTAAACAAGTTTTAAAAGCTATTTAATCCGTTCTAACATCGCTTTGAGAAAGACAAGTAAAACTTCTTCTTACCCGTTTATTAAATTCATTATGTGCAAAGAAAAACTGCAATTAGCCGACGAGTTAAGAGGATTTTTGTGATGTTATGACGTAACTGCTTTCTAATGGACGACTCGTAAAAAGTCGCGCGGGAATTTGGCTAAAATCCAAAAGGATGGGCATTTTTGTCTGTTTTGTGTTGGTGCTGCTTCATACGTTAGCTAAATAAGCTTTTAGTATTCGCCGTACTGCATTTAGCCAGCTGTTTCAGAAAAATGGCAAAAATTTAACTGTGCTTTTAAATTTTAACTATTTGCAACAATATAATAATTATCTATACCTACATAAAACAAAGCTGCAACATGTCAGAGTCTGTACATTAAAAATAATTGAAAAAAAATAGTTGAGGGTTCTTCATTGATGAAATAAAACAAAAAAACAATTTTTCAAGAAAAAATTCGTGCCATTGTTCGTTATAGACTCGAAAATGGCTGAACCGATTGGTCTACAATTTTCATTAACATGTTAATGCATTTTTTACTTAACATTCAGTGTTTATTTTATTTCAATCGGTTCGTAAATAAAAAAGTTATGTTCTTTTTTAACCTTTTTATCTCAAAATGATGCGAGCCATTTTAATACGACATACGGTAACAATCTCAAATAACGTTCTTTGAATTCCTAAACGCGGTAATGTTTTCATTTCCTTAAAACAAGATCGCCGTATTATCATCTTTTAACGCACCAAACTCTGCACAAACAACGAAAAACTTTAGTATCCAAAACAATAACCATCCAAGATCTAGAGCTTGAAACAAAGTGCGAACATTCTAACCACCAGCAACTAAATAATAGCCCAAGCATACGAGTATTTGTATACTCTGTATTTTAATCCAGTTCCTCGTACGCGCTAGGAAGCAACCGCAAGGATATTCCCATATTAATCCTTGGATCTTGTACATAGATATACTGAGACACAGCCGCATGTGCGCTTGACGCGGTCCCGCTTCAACTATGCAAATTAATTACCCAGCCACACAGTAAACCGGCGAACCTCATCCCTAGATTATTTGTTTAGCCGTTATTAAAACATTTATTACTTTTAGAGGCCATCACTGATATTAATTCCGCGAATTTCAAATCGACAAAATTAATTCGACTTTTATTTAGCTTTAATTTGTGGCAACAGATAAAATGTTAAGTTGAATTAGTTAAATTACATTGAGGTGTACTCAAATATTTTTTTACAGAAAGATAACTTTTTGGGATGTGCTAATAATACAAAAACAAATTGCCGACGCAGTCGTTGATTAGATGGGTGACCAAAGAGAAGTATTTCATATGATCATTTCCGCGGATCGGATGATACGTTAATCGTTTTTATTTTAATTTAAATTTTTTAAGTCTTAAATTTTGGGACATTATTTGTTATTTCTCAAATTGTAGTTTAATGTTTAACAAATAACGTAAGTAATTGTTGTGTAGAAATTTTGTTCACTTTACAATCCGCAACAAACATAAAAGAAGACAACCAACGCAGCGCCAAGATAACTCTTGTTAAAAACTTATTCGCATCAAGATGGCAAAGAAGACTGCATAAAAAATTAAAACGGGTCGCAACCCCTTGCCAGTGAGAATTGGCAAATTAAACAGAAACACTTTGTTATAATTGCTCTAAATCATAGTGTACGAGTAAAAAAGTCGGCCATGTACAAGTTTTGGGTGTATTCCAACGCATTGCGCAAGAAAACTAAGTATTACATAAGTAGTAATCACATTTTACTGCATACAAGGCTCAGTGGCCTGAAGTGTTCGTTTAAAGTTACCATAGTCGTTAGTCGTTAAGCCATGTCAGAGGCCCTGGGCGGCTTGATAAAATCTCGACACCAGAGTTGACCACTCTCATTCTATATTATGATGATGATGATGATGGTGGTTAGTCCAAGAAAAAAACTACAAGCGATTCTTACTTACATGTACTTCCATGGGTTGCATTACACCTTAGATATTTGTTCATAAATGTTCAACATAGTGTGGCATTTAGTTTCAATTTTATAAAAAATATGTATGTATTGTACAAGATTGACGCAGCTGGCATATAATACACAGAGAGGCTTATGCCCAGCAGTGGGATAGAGTAGGCAGTGGATGGTGATGATGGTGAAAGGTATGTACAATGTATATCATCGTATGCTATGTTACTTAATGTGCTTAATAAGAGACTTGATGGTTTTGTTTGAAAATTTACGAAGAATATTAGATATAGGTACATACATTTATAATAGTAAAAACCACTAGGGTAATTTAAAAATAAAAATAAAGAACGTAAATTCTTTTACCCACATCTAGATTGGCTAACTTAGTATGTATAAAGCGGCTCGAAATTCATACTGCGTAGACGTGGGTACTATTAGATATAGTTGTTGAGTGACTGATCTAATTACCTGATGAAGACGTGTACGGTACTTTACTGAGTATCTACGCTTAGCAGTCGGTTGAGTACTGTGTGTTTTTATGTTGTATGTTACTGTATGTATTTGAATAGTTTGCTACAGAATTTGCAGATGAAATAGTTTTGTAACCTACTGCTGTATTCTTTTGATCTTCTTTGTATTCTTTCATGAAAAACGCGCATTAGAATTTGTTAGATTGAGTAGAAAATTTATTAATAATTGCCAGGTGCCCATTTTTTATTTATTAATAGCAAGTAGAAAGTTATGTATAAAATACTTATTTCAGGTAATAATTAGCTTAGAATTCAATGAAGCTGTAATATCTTTACTAAATTACATACGTACATGTGCCAACGTGCTATAAATCATAAATTTACAAAAGCGTATTTTTTCACTCATATCTTTTTTAATCATATTTTAAATATTTCCTGTTAGAATTAATTCAGAGAGTTTGAAATGCCAATATGTTTCAAATAAGCAACATCGAAAACGATGACTTCAACTGATACAAACTAAACCTATTTCATTTTGGTATCCAGCTGTTTAAAAGCTACAATTTCTTGGTGTTTTATTTTATCTTCAGCCTTAAACTCAGCGGGGGTTGAACATGAGCTGATTTATCCGCACCCCGCTGGGCTTGAGGTCAGCTCCTACATACTACATGTATAACACATCATGTAGTGTTAATGGAAGGTTTTTGATAATTGTAGAATAGAATATAACTTTAATGTACACCATAAAACACAGAAATTACAAAACAGAAAAATATACTTCGATTAAAATGTTGCATTGTATTATGTTATGAACATTTATAATTTATAAATACTTGCTAGATTTTGCTGGTAATAGGACTTTAAAACTCGCGTGAACTCAATTCTCTTGGAAATAAATAAATAATAAATATTCCGGGACATTGCACACAGCGCCATCTAGCCCCACACTAAGCAAACGCTTGTGTCGTGGGTACTAGATAACGGATATAATACTTATATAATTTTCTTTTGTAAATACATACAAATATTAAGATATTACCATCAATAGTTATTTTATTCAAGTGTACGTACCTAATTAGAAACGCATTTCTAAGTTGGTGACCCTATGATGTACTTGACAAAAGGGAACTTATCCAATGAGTAAATTTTGGAGAGGAGTCACGACCCTTTTAGTGATGAAAAATACGACTCGAAGACGCTGTTACATCAAAGTATACATATACCCATATACAAGTAATTATAGACAGCTTATCATTTGATCATTGCACAAGCAATACAAAGTGGGTTGGGTTTCTAACAAGGTGCTTTATATAATCTTTTTCTTTGTATTTTATTTCATGTGTTACATTAAATAATTTCTATCTATCCATCGTATATACAATCAAGTGCTTAGTTCACCATGATTGATCCTCATTTTTTAGTGATACATATTAGCATTTTGTGCCAGATCTGGTATAAATAGGCTAACAACGACACATACATACCAATTTATATACTTAACTAGCTTGTGCGCGCGACTTCGTCCGCGTGGAATAGTTATTAACATAAAAACGGTTCTAGTAGATCATTACAAGAGAAATAGTTCTTTTATACATATATTTTGATATCTTGAACCGTTTTTGCAGAACACGCAACGGAAGCCCTCAAAGATGAATAATTTCCCCGTTTTTTTCACATTTTCCATTGTTTCTTCGCTCATATTAGTTGCAGTGTGATGTTATATAGCCTAAAGCCTTCCTCGATAAAAGGTCTATTCAACACAAAAAGAATTTTTCAATTCGCACCAATAGTTCCTCAGATTAGCGCGTTCAAACAAACAAACTCTTCAGCTTTATAATATTAGTATAGATTATTATTTTTTATCAACCTATGCTGTCCCACTCCTAGCAAACGGTATCCAACTAATACATTAATCTCGGAAATATTATGAATTGAAATGCGTTTGCATAAGACTAACTAACCATGATGGAAAACTAAAAAAAAACAAATTATCTCCAACTTTGTTCTAAAAATCTCAAACCACAAAAGCAGAGTGCAATGAAATCTGGTAACTATTCTACACGACCGGTCAGCTAGCAATCCCAGGGGTCCAGAGAAAATGTCGACTAAACTAAGGTTATCTTGTACACATGCAGCATACAAAATGCATTCTCGGAGGCTTCGGAGGAGGTTTTGGTTTAATGTTTCAAAAATGCAGTGCGGAGAATACCAAATAGCAAGTTCGATACTGGGTTTAGGTTACTGGTGCAGGTTTCTAGGCTTCTAGGTTACAAAAAATTTAATCCTTTTTGTAATGGAGCTCATACACCAGATTATACAAATATTTTGAAAATGAAGTTGATTTGTTTTTTTATTTATTTTGTATCAAGAAATTAGGTACGATCAAAATTCAGACTTAAAAGATAGAGAAAAAAAGGCAAACACATTACCTACTTACAACATTTCCTGTCGCAAGCCGGCCTCAACTTAGCACGTGCGCATAGTTTCACATTGCTGTTGATTTTTTGTCATAGACAGTCAATTATTTTAACACGGAGGTAGAAATAATATGTAATCTGTTGAAGTTATAAGTTATTATGCTTATTATAAACCTAATTATATAATTCAAAGCTACAAATAGTAGTATAATAACTAATGTATCTTATCTCCTTGGGAGAAATTTGATTTAAAATAACATAGCATAATAAAAGCCATGACATGCACGGCTTAGTGACCGCCATACCTATAACTATGACAATAATTTTGATTTAGTTGTATTTAATCCTTTATTAAAATACCAATCAACTATTACTAAGCATAAAATATTGATCCTGGAATTTATAAAATGGAACTATGACACCATAAAAAACCTAATATACATTAACATTACTTTGTGTTATTTCCTTGTCAGAACCATTATTCATCTCATCTTAGATGGTACGCCAACAGAGTTTAAATAATATACGACCTTCCTGGCAGTAATACGAGAATCCCGTTTCACATGAAATTTCTCTAAGATAAACGCAATATTGCTTGCGACATTGATTTATGCTAAAATAACGAATTTTAACACGACCTTGTTGGCATTGTTGTAGAACAATCTGATATACTGTGAGATATGATAAAAAGTGAATAAGCTTAGAAGCTTCTTGAAATAATTAAGAAAATAAGATTTGATACAAAATTTTGGTTTGGTAATGAAATAAGGTCCCGGAAATAACACAGGCTACCTACTTTTTGTCTCTAAATGAAAAAAAGCCACGGCCAAATTCTGCTAAGTAAATGCATTTTAAATTAGTCATGTTTAGAAAACAACGAAAAATTTTATCATCATCATTAAACGAATGTTTATCGAAAACAGTGAACCAATCATTTATCTCATTCATATCAGTACAATATATAAAAAACCTACAACACCAAATTTGTATCTACACTGAAAAACAATTTCTCTAAAAGCAAACAGCTGTTCCCACCTACCTACGAAAGCGGAAAGAACTGTTCCTATATAACTAACCTGAATTTACTTACAACACCTTTCCGACGGGAGCAAAAATAGGGAACCGTGGGCGATCTAACCAATATTTTAACAACCTAAAAAGGTCTGGTTAAAAAGTAAACGGGAACAAATAAGATTTACGTGGATATCTTTTCTTTTCCCGGAGAGATGACGTAAAGATAAACAAAAACCGTAAAACGGGATGAGATCCGCAAAATAAGCTTCTTGCACAAAAAATAACTTGGAATTTCGGCAATGATTTGAGTGTAGTATCTCCGAACAATAAAGATGGCGTGATATTTAGCTTGTAATGTTTTATACTAACAGCGTTTTACATATAATGTCTTCAGCTTTAGCAAAATCAACTTTTTTATGAGATAAATAAATGAAATTAAAATTAAATTATTTAGTGACCGGTGACTTCTACCAGGTAACTTAAGGATGGCAAGGAAATGAAAGGGAAAAAAGTTTAAATATGGAAAAGCTTATTTTTCGAATCCTTTAACCCTTAATCACATAAATTTTGAACATCTTGTGGCTAAATGCGTTTTATTAATCTTTGAGTGAGAGGGTCTAAGGATCTGACTTCAGATAGATAACATCAGGCGAAATATGCACAATCATAAACTGATCCGTTATAAAAACATGCAATCCAACAATTTGCCACTAAGTTTCAACATTATTAGAATGCAATGCATACCGTCGGCATCTGGTTTTCTGCAAGTTTCCCAAAGTATTTGCATGATATGGCTTGACTTTTAAAACTTCTTTTTCCGCTAGTTGGCACCCGTGCCAATGTGAATTTGAATTTTAGCCGAAGATTATGCGAATGGAGTTTTATGTTAGTTTAACTTAAATCTGTGTTTTTCGACGCATTCGTGGTTTTTAAACCGACATTTTGAATAGATCTGACTTAAAACAAAAAAAATATTCAAGTTGAATTTCAGATTACTGGTTAACAAGTATGTACTTTTTTATTAATAAAAACGTACGAGTTCGTACATAGGATTCATATTAAATATATTTAAGTGCATTTTAATTGATTTGAAAACACCCAAAGGAAAGCAGAAATCACAAACAAGGTTCGTAAAGTTTGATGTAAAAAAGAAAACCATTCCATTACTAAAGCACTGTTTATACTACTCCATGATTGTACTCATGATTTCAAAATACTCTATCTAAGAGCGAGCAAGTAGAGCTAAAGTTGTTAACAGCAAATATTACAGCCGCAGCTTACAATCTAGGACGGGTTTAGCTGGAAATGCTGGAATAGAGCGAGTTTAATATCCCTCGATTCTGATTACGGATACGATTACGGTTTGGATACGTGGTTGGTGCGATATTTGATAACGGAAATACTTTTAGCTATCATTCTAAATGAAATTAGGTACTTTTTATGATACTTTACTATATTTTTACTCCATAATATGTAGTATGTAGTCTGCAGGGTTACTGACAGCCGGAGCAATGAACGGGCGGCCCGTACATACGAGTACATCTCCAAAACTATGCAAAGGGTTTAGATGTGTTTTTCTTACCAGATTGTGTTTTAAGAGGACGTTTTCAAGTAAATATCGTGCATACATCGTGCGCCCGTGCGGATTCGGACAGGGCCGCTAGTCATGCATAAATTTGCGGTAACCTAACAAAACCAATGTCAGGTAACCTACGTGTTGGTATATTACCAAATCCGTGCTCATGTATATAAAGGCAATGTATATAAAGGCGCTCATCACGATGGCCCTGTACTTGATAAAATTCCGCCCCTCAGTTATATGAAAATTCGACCCTCAGCCATAAAGATAGTAAATATGTCATACAAAAACTATGTTACATAGGCAACTTACGTTTACTTTGCAAAATAACCAAAAAATAAAATTCAAAAAGTATTGTAAGGTTTCGCTAAGTGATTTCATAATAAATTCGAGAGGTTGAAGAAATGGCAGTACTTTCCAATCCTAAGTTAACGAGTAAATAGCGCAAATCACAAAGTAAATAGCCCGTGACAAAAATTCAGCGCTTTCTCGTGGGAAATCAGCGTTGGCGACGGGTCTTAAGGAATCATTGCAAGAACAGCACAGGTACAAAACTAAACACGAAGAACAGTTTTTGAATAGAATAGCCTCAATGCATCGACAAAAAGATTTTTTTTTTTCAAATTCTATTCGTTAATCCACAATACACAGTATGGTTTAGTAAATAAAATTGTAATGTTTTGTATGTATTTGACTGCCCTGTTAGCTTAGTTGGTAGTGGCTCTGCCTTCTAATCTAGGGGTTGCGGGTTCGATTTCCGCATGATACAAGTATTTATGAACTTTAAAATATATAATTACTTGTGTTGAGTCTGGTCGTTTGTATGTATAATAAGTATGTATTTACAAAAGAAAAGTATATAAGTATTATATCCGTTATTTAGTACCCACGACACAAGCGTAAGCTTAGTGTAGGGCTAGATGGCGCTGTGTGCAATGTCCCGAAATATTTATTATTATATATTACACTATGAGCTTGCTTGTTGCCTCGCTACATGCAAATACGAGTATGTTACCATTGTTTACTAACTATTCTAAAAAAGATCACAATATAAAATATAAACGAAATTAACTTGTTTGTGCACCAAATCCATTTCATTATCTTTAATAAATATACTCCATCTAGGTCTGTTGTTTTCTCTACGGTTGCTTTGCTTGTGTGGATGTCATCTCATGTGACTTGAATGTGAAATGCTTGACAGACCAAAGTAAAAAATGTCTCACTATGGACACGTGACTTGTAAGCTTTTGTAATCCGCCATTAGACATTTTCATTTTGTACCATGTTTACTTTCGATTGTTTCTCTCGAGTCATATTTCTTCATGACTGAAGGTCGTGACTCCCACGCAAATTAATTCGTTAGTTCTCTTGGGCAGATACATCGTGGTGGGCGCCCAAGTCCTTCCACGGAAGATATTTTGTCCTCGGATATTGTGGTCCTCACACATGTTGCTTTCCTCACGATGTTTTCCTAGACCGCTAAGCGACTGGAAATCTACACATAACTTGAAAATGCAAGCCATTGGTGTAAGGCCGGATTCGAACTAGGGTGCGTCAGGATGAAAAGCAGACGCTGAAACCGCTAAGCCACACTCGCTTTTATTCATTCAATTATCAATTCTACTTATGTTATATATATCTGTGATCACAGGTCAAATTAGCTGCTGGCTTTGAAAGTATCCACGTCTCCTTCTTAGAATGTTACTGTTCTACTTTTCAGTAATATTTGATGATTGGATAGCGCTTTGTCGAGACGCCAAGTTAGAGTCGAGCTCTATTTAGTTACCTTGTACTAGTTTAGTTTCAAAGGAATTCGAGCCTGAAAGTTAGTGAGGTTTAGAAATGAGTTGCTGACTTTAAACTAACTTAGTGCTTTCGTACTGTTTTTATGTGACAATTGAAAGTAATTGAAACTGTAACAAATCAGCCTGGTGATAATTTATACATGTTGTTTGATAAAATAAGATTCAATCTACTCAATAACCTCATAATCAATCTTAATTAAAATTTAGATAGATAGATAAAACTCTTTATTGTAACACACTTTGAAAAAAAAGAAGAAACACAAATGACTAAAAAAATAGTGCCACAACTGGCGGCCTTATCGCTAATAGCGATATAGATGCATACATATATTTTAATTAATATATTTTGTTACATTATTTAGTTAGTTTAAAAAAACGGTAACACCGTTATTTTTATATGATATATTTAGCATTAAAAAATAAAAATAACTTATTAATTAAATGACTTTTGAATGTTATTTAAAAATATTATTTTAAATAATAATTATTACCAGTAAGCAACAAAAACTATATTACCTTAAATCGTGTCCAATATACAACACAATATGTAGTTGAACTATGTAGTTTGTAATCACTTTGCTGTTACAAATAATTAGATAATAATTAGGCTAATTAATCATGTGAGATGACTCAATTAACGTTCCATATCTATTGTATTTATAATGGTAGTGTTCTATTTAGTAAGCATTAGCTCAAACCAATTATTATCCAACACTTGCTTACATAATAACACATAACATAATCTTAATAAACACATAAGATTAAAACATATTTTATTTAATGTTTAAAAGTATCCCTGCGCAATTTCAAACAAACTGTTGTTTATTTACAAAGTAGAGATTTGAAAACTAATTAATATTAAAATACTAACTAGAACGGAGTAACTTATGGAGAAGGATAGTCGTCGAGAACAATTTGATATTAAGAGGAGTCATGACCCTCAGTAATGCGGAATGCGACACGAGCAGGAGGAACTAGTATTCACGTTATTTACGGCAGCAAAAATAAATAATTTTTTATTAAGCAACAGCAGTAAAATCCGTATTTTGACATATGATATCTTATTTTTGGATTTCAGCAGTACTCGATACAAGACGAAGATTTCCGAGAAACGTTTGTCAGAAAATATTATTTGTGTATTTGAGTGGAACTGACAAATAGAACGTAATGATCCTACATTGATCTCTTCAGACACGGTTCAATTGAGGCATGGAATTCCGTTTGTTTTTATCAGAAATACCTATACAGATATTTACTTGCAGCTGAAATATCAAAAATGTACTCCATTATTTTCGGAAAATTTTAAAACGTATTAAACAACTGAAAAATACTGTAAATAAACCTTAGATGTTACTTTTAATGCAAATCTGTGTAAAATTTTGAGTAGATTTCATGGGATTTAAGACTTTATTAACTGTGAAAATGTGATACAATGATTATTGAAATATAATAAATAATTCAGGACATATCCCACAGCGCCCATCTAGCCCCATACTAATAACTTGGTCATTCATGCCAAGTCTGATTTTCAATATTTGTATCGATTTTATCTACAGAAAAAGGTAGATAGAAAAAAAACTGTACTGAACTGTCAGTACAGTTTTTTCTATCTACAGCGTCTAAATTGCGACAACCCGCAAAAGATTTAAATTTTCCCGCCATACCTGGGAGTTTCTTTGTTTTCCGCTGATTATTTTCTCGGAGCGCTTCGCCGAAGATAACGAGCTTTCTTGCGAAGCCTCCTCATTTCCCGAGAGATTTGTTATTTTTAATTTCACCCTTCTCACTTTATTTCAACCTCTTAAAGGTCTGGGATTAAGGATTATTTTTATTAAATAGAGCGTCTGCTTCCTTCTACTTTTGGTAAGGAATTGAGTTTTGCAGGTCGTTATTTTTTATGATCGTCTTAATTTCCAACGGGAAGAAGTGCCGTTAAATTGACCATGTTATTTTAGGAGCTTAAATTTCATGGTTATTATTTCACAAAAATATATTCACAATAAATAAAATAAAATAAAAATAGCCTTTATTTCCCTTTTAAACGTATAGTTGTTCACACTACAATATTTTGATTTGATTCATGAAATTATTATATAAATGTCTAGTATTATTGTAGGTAATGTCAAAATGGATATATGTACTTAAATGTAATGTCAATGTCTGGTTATTGAATTAAAATGTTATTTATTTATTTAAGGGATCGTCCAACTTTGGACGTAGGCCTCCTCCAACTCATGCCATGTATGTCTCGTCTTTGCTGTTCTTGTCCAGAGTTTTCCTGCCACCGCCTCTATATCGTCTCTCCATCGTCTGATTGGTCTTCCACGCTCTCTCCGTCCATCTCTTGGCTCCCAGTGAAGTATATTCACAATAGCTGTTTTAAATAATATTACCTTATTACAAAAACAATATTAATATTGGTATCTAATCATCATCATCGGGGGCCATCTTCATATGGAAGTTTGGAGGTCAATTGGCAATATTTTCTGCAATCCCATGTTGCTTCTTTTATCTTGTATAGCAGTCTCTTTTTCATGTTTTTATGCATAGAACAAATTAATATATCATGCCACCAAAAATATTATTTGTTTTTAAATATAGTAATAAGTAATAGGTATATATATGATCCTAAAAATAAGTAATAATAACCCATTATACAAATTAGTACATAATTCATTATTGCCAACAAATATGCATAGTTTTATACTTTTACTCATATCCGTACGGTACTTTCGATATTCATACCTATGTAAATTTCGCAAGAAAGGTCCGTATTTTGTAGCCGTATCCAATATTGTCGGGACAATTTTGACGCCTACGGCCAGGTTTACTGTTAGTACTTCTATACAAACTATGACCTCGAAACCGAATCTGGGTCAAGTCTTGAAGTCAGGAATTCCATTACAATGCCTCGGAATGATAACAGGATGACACATTTGGGACGACACTATGCGACAATGGAATAACAATTTGAAGATAGAACGCTGAAAATATCAATACAGTAAGCATTTATTTTGAATTTTATAATTAATTGTCAAAAATCGCAAGAAATAATCAGTTTGGGGTCATTTATTAAATTCTTATAATTTCACCACATTGTCATTTGAATTCAGTCATAACATAACAAATCAAACTAATAAACGTATAAGTGAAAACGAGTTCGTTGGTTTGTTGATACACATTATACAATACAATATTATGTACGATATTTAACACAGTTTTTTTTTTTAATTTACACGTTATTATATTATTTAATACGAATTTGAACATCCAAATCAATACCCTGCTCATCACTAGACAGTCAATACTAGCACTAAGCGAATAGTTCGCAATTAAATCCGGGTTCCGGGCATCCGTTGTTACTCCGTGATTTATGGCAGACCGCTGTTTGTGTCGCTGTTAGGCAGCTTTTCCACTACAGATTGGCTATTTAGCTGCTGAAGGGATGTGGAAAATGCTGTGAAACCTAGGTTGAATGCCGTGGAAGAACCTGGGTGTCCACTACAATCTCGACTGCTCGAGAACACTTCCCTTGCGAGTCGTGACGGGGAGTCACGGCTCAAACAGAGAAAGATGTAAAATTATTAATTATAATGAATAAGATCATGATAACACAGTGCCGAAAATTTAATAGGTTAGCAATATAAACAAAAATTATAAGTAACCTATTTACTTACATAGTAAAGCTTTGCGTAAAGCTGCAGCTGTTGTAGCTTAAACAAGGAGGAGGACCTTCCATGTTGTCAACAGCATGCATTCAATGTTTACGCTAGTTACGATAATTATAAGAAGTAAAATGGCATCATCGTAAGTATCACAGTATACAGTATTCTTTATTCAAATAGAATACAATATAACTTCAATGTACGTCATAAGACAAATATATATATATATAAAATAAACTTAAACCATCTTACTACATAACTTCAGTAAAAAAAAAATGTTGTTCAAGCTTAAAAACAAAAACATATTTAAATTGGAACATTTTTTTTTTTTTTTTTTTTTTTTTATTTATACTGTCATATTTATTTACAATAATAAAATATAAAAACAAGTGAAGGAAAACTAAACATACTACTTCTAACTACTACAAAAAGGGGCACTTAGAAAATCTTTAGAAAAGCCTAAAGATAATCTAAGTGCTCCAGCCCACTACCAGAGGGCAGCGTACCCAGCATGCTGGCCGCATTACCACGCTGGATGGCAATGCTGATACGTTGAGCCAGAAAAACGCCAGCATTGGTCACGCGTCGCGTCAACCAAGCGCTCCGAGAGGTTTTGGAAAATAGTATGGGAACATTGATTTTTATCATTGGTAACATTTCGAACATTGGATCATTATGACAGTAGACACAGACTATTCGAATAATAAAAACGCATTAAGTATTTTTAAAGTTCTGGACTAATAGTTAAATCACATTTTGTAATAAGACCCAAATAGATTAAAATGCTGCAAAATTTTGTCGGCATGAAACGAAAAATAAGATAATAAATAATGTATCATTACCAGTGGAAAATTATATCATCTCTGGTGTATTATCCACCTTACTCCCAAAATGGTAGACTAATGCTACGATTCGAGATATTGGTCGAACTATAAACCATAATCAGGCAACGTTATGGATACCACTATCACGTTTTTATGGGCTTTGTTAAACAATAATAAGCTTGATAGAGTTACATGTAATAGAAAAACTGATACATAACAGAATACATATATGAAAATGCGACAGTCACTTGGTTTGTTTATTAACATAACAAGTTACAGTCCATAGTATTTTTGTCATAATTATGTGAATTTTATTCAGTGACTTTGAAAAAACTTAGGTGTATACGCAAAAGAGCATTAATTTAATAATGAATTTTTAATTGAAAAAAATAATAATATAATGTAAAACACAACATTCGTTTTGATTTATACAGAAACAGACATGAAATCCTAAGTAAAACTGAACGGTAACTTTGCCTTTAATACATGTCCTTTAATCACCAGACCATTTGCTCCAAAAATAACATTTTGTAAACACTAAGTACCTGAAAGCTCCGTTTTCAATTCGCGTTCGTGTTATTGCGTAAACTTCTGTAACATTTCTCATTTGTCCTTAAAAGGTTAAATGTGACCTAAGCCTCCGCTTTACCACATCCAAAGAGTAATGTTCACTTTGATCAAAACAGTGAGCAAAATTCTCATTTGCTTGAAACATTTGGCAGCCGACAAAAAGTTCTACGTAATGAACACACTTGCCTACCAAAGGGTTAAAATTCCGAAAGTCACATCTCCGCTACCAAGAAATTTGTAATTCATTGCTAATATTGAGCCGATTTTACTCAAGTGAAAAGCTGAGTATTGGAAAAAGTTTTTTGCCGCTAATAAAAACGTATGACAGTTTCAAGTCGAGTAATAGGACTTTTTACTTTCGGTAAGCCTTGAAATCACTTATGCTGCGAAAAATCAGACTCAGTTATGAATGCGCGACACTTTTTCTTCTGTGTTTATATGGAGGTGTGACCTCAAAGGTTACAAGATTCAATATCAGAAGGTAATAAATTACATACTTCTTGTCAAAAATTCGTGTGAATGTTTGTGATGATGTATCGAAATTAAAATATCAGATTAGAGGATGTGTAACGTGTTTTACATTAATAAGAAAACACATATTAGCTGTGTTCATCTTTCTTTTAAAAACCTTGCTTTACTCACGTAATTCAAAAACAAAACGCGATCTAACTTGTTTGCGATGCTTACGCCCAAGACTACGTTTATTTTCACAAAACCACATCAGAACCGAGTCAAATTCTATGCAAACAGAGATGTTATCCCCTTTGTAATATGTCACAGCTTGGGTTTTTCTTTCATGTAATGCGAAGATGAAACGACGTTTTGATCTAATCCATTTAAAGCACGATAAACCGTAGCCCCGAGATTAACATAATGGATGAAGTTAAAAGGGGTCAAAATATGCTATTTGAGAATGTGAGAGGATGCAAAGAGATTTCTTTTAAGGGACACGGGTCTATTGTACTGTTAGGATAAAGCAAAGTTTGAGAATTCTTGACGCAGATTTTATCAATTTCTTGGTGTGTTTTTTCAATTGCGAGAAATAGATTGCCAGCCTTGATTTACAATTTTATAATATTCCACTTATAAGTATGAATTGTTATTTCAATTTATATTTGCAAGCTATGTGATTTAGAATATGGCGGACGAATGATTACAATGTACATATATAGGTATATTGTAGCACTATTCTTGTTCTTGTGAATAAATGATTTCAGTTTGAGTTTATTTAAGGATGATAATAAAGAGATGTTTTGAAATTGAATTGAATAACTTTAACATCGAATTTGGAGGTCGATATTTTCTTTAGATATTTTGGTAAGTGCGAACGAATATAGTAGTTTCCGTGCAACGGCCAGTTTGAAGCAAGTTAATTTGGGTCTTCATTTTAATGTACAGATTAAAAACTTCGTTAATCTTCTTATCACATTTAGCCAAACTAGTAGAGAGTAAATCTTTAGACCTTATTTAGTTGGGTCGCACACTTTAAAATGGGCACTAAATTCGTCTAACGCGCAAACTTTTAGCCTTTTTAGGTCAACAAGTAGCACTTAGAGGTTTCAAGAAGATTTAATTTCGTGAAGTTTGTGAAGCACCTATCTTAAAGATCGTTTTAAGAGCAGTTTAGATAACCAAATTAAAAGTACTAACACTAAAGCAATATCACTTTCTTTTGATGTTTTAGTCTAAAGTCTTTTTTCTTTAAAAAGATAAGGGCAAATACAATTTTAGAGGCGCCTAAAACAAGCAGTTTTGTAAAAAAAACTTTTAGAACAGTCGTTCTTAAAGCCAAACGATGCAAAAAATTATCAATAGGTACTGAATTGCAGGCGAAATTTGTATCGAGCTACGAGTATCGTTGCACTCGACTTGAATCACCTAATCAACCTACTATGCTTATTATATATGAGTTGCAAGTCAATAAACTAGTGAAACCATTTAAAATTGCGGCGACTTAATAAGCGCCGAGGCAGCACGTGACGGAACAAACGTGAGTGTTGCGAATTCGGTATGAATTCCAGTTACTGAGAACTATGATACACGCTAAAATTATTGTGCATCGAAAATTTGTGTGCGTTTGTACGTGTAAGGCCTTAATCTGTGATAGCTGAAATAATAATACTACGCATGACATTTCGTGTTCAATATCAAATCAAATCAAAAATCTTTATTGTACACCTATTTCTAAAATAACTGTACAAGAAAACTTACTGAATACGATTGGGATAATATACCTGCTTGTTTTTATTATTTAAGAGCTTTTAACTTTATTACCATCAGCTGAAACGATTACATAATTAATCGTATGATTTATCAAATTTTAAACAAGAACATCAATCATTTAAAAATAACATGTTTCTAACTTGAAATCTAGATACAGCTAAAACATTAATTGCTCACCTACACATTGCATACTTATAGGTATATAGGTACCTATATACAATATATATAGGTACCTATATACAAGGCGATCAATTACTATCTGAAATCGAACCTGGCTCGAACGGTTTACGATTTGTTTGACACATATGAATATTGACGTGAATTATTACCGCCCGTATGTTCACGTCAGACAGGATGGCAGCCGTTTTTATGACGACTCCTGTATGAGCTAAATGAAATACTACTTATATGAAAGGTTATGAGATTTTATTGTGAAACTTTTCAATTGTGGCATAGATTAAATAATTAAGATTGAAGTTGAAGTAACAAAATTTATTCATGTACGCCAAGTAGACATATCTGCATTGACATTACTACATGGAGTTTTAACGTGGATTTAAAAAAAAATAAAAATCTAAACTTAAAAAAAATATAAATTAACGGTACTATGACAACTTTACAGAGGTCTGTAACTAACACGTAAATAAATTGATTTAAGAACAACACTAAATCAAAACACGAACTTCCGGTATTTTTGTCTTGAACAGTTCATTGACTTCACCTATATCCATTGTTTCTAAATGCAATGCTGTGCTAAAGCTTGCATAATAATATTGTAAGACTTATTACGATATTTGTATCAAATTCAATTTATTATTGTCTACTTACATCTATATGCATTGCTAAAAGTTTTATATGAGTGGTAATCCAACTTGAAAACGTACTAACTTTCATGTCAAAACATGCTAGGAATCTTGTTTATAACTATTTAATGTAGGTACACTACCATATTTTATTGTTAATTACTTATATGTGATATAAAGACACTTTGAAATTGAAATTGAGTTCATTGACTTGAACAGTGAATTAAGACGCTGATTCTAATTTGTATGTTTTTTTTTGTATTGTTTATTTTGTGGTGTTTTAATAAAGTATTTATCTATCTATCTATCTACATTTACACACATACATTTTATTATCATCACCACCACTGTGAACACGATAAAATTTAAAATTTAATTTTTAATTTATTGTCTACAAGCGACACCCGTCTCAATGTCTGAGCAAATAAATTGGCCTGTAACATTGCTGAATCACAACTTAATTTGCAGACAAGTTTCATTTATCATTAGTCGTCTAATTGGGCTCGATTCAACTATAGCTGATTAAGTTTGTGTTGTTAGCTTCAAAATCTTTATACAGATTTTTACTAAATCAACCTCATTAGAGTTCTAGGTAATAAATTGCTTGTTTTCAATTGAATACATGTTTCTTTTTTCGAAAATTAGGTCACCTACCTTTGCTACTCTTTCAAAGAAATGTATAGTTTTAATGTAAATTGATTAATTTATTACATACCTTTTATGACCTTAATCATTATAGTATACTCGTACTTCCAATATTTTTTTTGTTTGATATTTTATTATAATCAAATATTAATAAGGTACCTAGTAGTAATATTTTTTTTAGCGCAATAATTTTTATTGCGCTTTTTTATTGTATTTCTGTATTTGTACGTCAATGTCAATATATGGTTCTTATTATACCAAACCGTATTTAATATACGTGCTAAACAAAAGCTATTGGAAATTCAATAATAGTAGTAGGCGAGCGCAAGCCATAAATATTCAAATCAGACAGTAAACTATACTGCGGTAAACACCATAAACACAATATTACTGGATAAAATCTGCGATAAAAGATTGTAATGTTATTTTTATTTGCCTCTCAGCAAGACGCCAGACGGAAAACACTGCAACTTAACCCAGTATTATGAGACGATAGGGCTTTCCAATATTTCTCATAACTCATCTCAACTTATGGTTTTTATTATAGTTTTGTTTTCATAGTTCTTTTTTTACTCTTTTTGTTGAGGTATGGTTGGAGTGTGGCTCAGCGGTACCAGTGTCTGCTTTTCATCCAGACGCACCCTGGTTCGATTCCGGCCCTACACCAATGACTTGTATTTTCAAGTTATGTGTGAATTTGCACTCACTTAGCGGTGAGAGAAAACATTGTGAGGAAACCAACATGTTTGAGGACCACAAAATCCGAGTACATGTGTCTTCCGTGGAAGGAACTGGGCGCCCACCACGATGAATCTGCCCAAGAGAACTCCCCTAGCGATTTAATTCTGCGGGGGAGTCACGACCCTCAGTCATGAGGAAATACGACTCGCAGAGAGAGGTTGATATTATGTATGTTTGTCGACATTCATTGATTGAACCCAACATTTGAACAAAGTTTCTGGATTTAAAGTTAATAGTTATCACTATACACTAGTAAATATTGTGAGACAAAAACGTTAATATCAAATTAAATTAGTCCTAGTAACATCTAGATTATTAAAAAAACCGATATATTTTTATTTCCAAACATCAATAAGTAGAAATATATCGCTGATATGAAATAATATCAAAAATACATACATCTCCACAACATATCTACTACACAACTACATATATCTACTACATATAACTATGAAGCCCTCGTCGCGTATAAGGAAGCTTCTTATGAAAATAACTCACCGAATTACCACTATTTGAGGAGACGAATACCGGCTGCTACATAAATGGGTACTTTATCAAGCGTTACGTATTTTTCTTATCACTAGAATTACCCACAGAAAAATGGGACGCCCGGTTTTTAGAACTATCACCAACAACAAAAAAATCTACGTGCTATTATTGTCTTATTTGAAATTCCTAAATGAGAACGCGTAAAAGTTGAGAATGTAAGCTATAAATAAAATAAATAAATATTCTGGGACATTGCACACAGCGCCATCTAGCCCCACACTAAACAAACGCTTGTGTCGTGGGTACTAGATAACGGATATAATACTTACATACTTTTTTTTTGTAAATACATACTTATTATACATACAAACGACCAGACTCAACACAAGTAAATACTCTTTTTTAGTTCTATTAGTGTTAATATGTGTAAATATTGTTTCTTATTATTTAAGTCAACTAATATACTGCATTTCACATACACAAGTAATAATAAAATTTTAAAGTACATAATTACTTGTGTCATGTGGGAATCGAACCCGCGACCTCTAGATTAGAAGGCAGAGCCACTACCAACTAAGCTAACAGGCCAGTCAAAGCTGTGTTATGGTTTGAAATACAATATGGTTATAGTCACGTACAGAAACTTTAATTAGCATTTATATTGTTATTATTATGTCGTCGTTCCACCTCATAACAAAACCAAACACTGAAAACAAAACCACTAAAACTTTCGAACAAGATTTCATCAGAGGTCCAACATAATCGTCTGCGAACTTTCTTTGAAAATCTCTCGCCGCAGTGAAACATCACAAGACAATTAAAGCAAGTAAATAAGGTGAGCAACAATTCTTAAAGAGATCACTTGGTGAGAACATTATACTGGAGAGTGCTTAAAAGTTTGCGGCCCTTCGGCGTTGTCGCTTGAACTCATTGGTGATGGAACTGTGAGATGCATAATAAACACCCGCCCGTTTTTTTTTTATTACAAATCCACTTGAGCTAGGCGTGCGCCATACCATAAGATATGAAGAAAAGTTTTACATTCAGGATTTAGCTTTTAAGACACGTATAAGTTTTTGCTTGTTTTTTCTATTTCCAACATAATTGTGAAAAAATAGGTAAAAAGACGAACTTTACACTATTTTACATGTTTCCAGATATTATCTACCTTCCATAAAAGTGTCTTCTATACCATCATCGTATAAATCATTACATTTATTTTACCTAGTGTAGATTTAGCTACTGGACAATATAGTACCTGAGCAATAGCACTACAATATATGTATTTATATTATCAGTTTGTGCCATCATATTGAGGCGTTTACTGGGAGTAAAGTCGTTGCTTGGAGCCATTCCCCCTTGTTTCCCGTATTGCGGACGAGGCGTTAACCACCTAGGAGATTTATGAAAGTAGCTTGTCTTTTTGGGGCACTTTGGGGCAAAGGCGCTGCGGACACAATGGCCAGTAAGAGCAAATTTAATTTATTTACGCCGGTAAGTAAGAGGACGAAAATGTTGGGATGTTTTTTTGGCGTTCTATTGTCATTTCTACGGATTGAACGTAGGTATGATGACTGTTGGCAAATCATGTGTGAACTATACATGGCTATAGATACATATATTATACGCGTCAGTAAGAAAACATATATTTCGAGCTGCCAGTGTCAACGGTCAGCATGTGGTCAGCATAATTTCAAAACCAGCCACCACCATAAGGAAAACATTAGTACTAAAATATGGCCTCGTCAACATCATGGGTTCCCCGAAGGTATTAGGGTCATATTTGGCCCGAGCAAAGAAACCCGAGTATTTAACCATTTTATTGCAATTTTATGGCCACATCCGGGACCAAGGGTGCAAGATAAGGAAGGAAACCAAACCTTATGTGTGCTTAACTAAAATTGGGCGTTTAATATCGGGTCTTTACTGTTTACACAACATGACAAAGGAGAGTTATTATCTATGTTCACAGCCGCCGTAACTTTGTTTTCTCATTTTTAAACTCCCCCATTTAATTTTTGGGGCTAAAAAGTTTAAGAAAAAGTTTCCATAAAAATAAATAAAGGCTATTAAGAGGGGCGAGAGGCCGCCGCTGGTTATGGAGCAAGGTTTTACTGAAACGTCTCAAAAAGCAATTTAGAAATTTTCACGCTCCAAGTGGGTAAGGTTTGCCGCATTCAGCTTCTCTGCGACTTCTCAGATGACTTCTTTGAGTTTTGATGCAGTGAAGTTTATTTTATTTTATGATACTGTTACTTTAATAACAATAAAATATAAAACATACTATATAAGAAAGAAAGCAAGTAATCTTGATGGCTTAACATCAGGCAGGCTGTAGTCAAACATATATCACGTAAAAAAATGCAAGAATTTAGTTTGTCATACCTATTATTTTCTTATTTTTTGTAAAGTGAATTTTGAAGATATATTTAATATCTAATAGATATCTTAGAAATTTGGCAAAACAAAGCCAAAAATAGCAACGATTTCATTTTACATAAGACCAGCAGCACTATTTGAGAGCCACTTTCACTTCAGATCAGGTGTATGCTCCGTTCATCCGAGCATAGAGTCGCCTGTTCTCGAGTTGTTCACGATTTTGCGATCAAGTGTTTGACTGCAATCTGTAAAAAGAAAATAACTTTTTATAATAAACACCACAAAACAACATCTATTTGATCTTTGCTAATTAATTAAAACATGCGGTATGTATTAACTTTATTTGGGTAAAGATCGATGGTAAAACCTATGTCCCAATATCTATAAAGGATGGCTAAACCATATATCTACATAATACCGATAGTTTAGCGCTATCTTGAATTAATTTAAACTTGGGCCGCTTCTGCATATCAATTAGAGAGATAGAGTTAGCAAAATGAACGATAAGAAGTTAGACATGAATTACGTGCAATTTGGATGTTAATTTTAGTATGTGATTTATCAGTTAAGTCCACCAGGGCAAGAAACATTTTCATACCTACAAGTATGTCTTTTCCTTTTTACCATTTCTCCAAAGACTTTTTTTAAGTAATGCGCTAGTTTGACGGTGAAGGAAAACATGTTGAAGAAATTGACATGTTTGACCTAAAAGGTCAAAGGTCTAAGTTAATTAGGTTATATTATAATAAAGCTGAAGAGGGTAATAAATCTAAACACAGGTACACTTTCGGTAATTAAACACGTATTAGCTATTTTTATATTTTTGTCTGTTTATCTGTACATTTAAACGCTCATCACGCAATAACGCCTGAACGGATCATCATGATTTTTGGTGTGAGGTCTTAGGAGTATACAGCCGCGGGCGTCCACTAGTTGTAAATAAAATATTCCTTTTCTACTACTTTTTGTTAAATACAACATCTTCACACCTTATGTTTGAAAACCTCTTACAAACACGTGTTCTAGAAACTTACACATATCGTCCGTTCGTTGCTCTTAACTTTGAACTCACCTAACGTTGGCTAACTTCTTCGCTAAGTCATATACAAGTGAGTGACTGCAGCATGTAAAGCTTGCTACTCAAGAACCTCAGACGTGGTTATACGACAAACTACTTGATTACTCTTTGTATGTGATCAACACTACTTGTAAACATTATACATCGTCTATGCCCGATATAGTATTTATTATAGGTGTAGGTAGATTATGGGATCATACTATAAGTATAAGTCCATAATCTGCCTAAACCGATAAACTTTAGATAGATAAATTCTTAATTGTAACACACATTGAAAAAAAATTGACAAAAAGAAACACAAAAGACTTAAAAAATAGTGCCACAACTGGTGGCCTTATCGCTTATAGCGCAGGCAGGCAACCGTAAGATAGACAGGTCGAAAGAAATATAAAGGATGAAACTTTATTACAAGACTATATTCTAAATTATGAAAAAAATAAATGGGCATTATTGACGGATAAGTCGGAAATTGAATGTATGTAATGTGTGACGTAAGCGTTATGTTAATCGGCGCAAAATCATTAAAGTTTTGACCATGACAAATGCCGTATGATAATTTGATAAGCTCATTTTTAGCTGCACGAAAAACCGACGAAGTCCAGAAAGATTAGTAAATCAGATATGTACATATGAATCTACCTACTTCTTCTTCTTATCGAATGAGTGTCTAATTTTTTTGTCGAGAGTTTATCAAGCCGCCCACTGGGTCTCTGACATGGCTTATAAACTGCTGTACTAGACAAAAAATTACCTACAATTTAACGTGTCATCCGACCCACAGAAGTGCCTAAAATGGAATGCCACTTCGCTCACCCATCCAAGGACTGACCGTGTCAAAAAATACAGAAACTCATACACGTATACCTACGCACGCATGTCTCAAAGTCGCCATAAAAATAGATACATCACACATAAAAATATCCTTATCTTATTACCCGAGATCCAACCACCATGGCACTAAAAGTATCCATAATACACATAATCCCTACCTTCTGGGAATCTTCTACGGGTGGATATAAAATAACCGCACCAGCATATCCCTTGAAAAATAGCTAACATCAATCCGGCTCCTCATGCGGGTATTCCTTTACAAGTCAAGCAATTTTAGCGGTGTTTTGGCGGTGCTCAAGCGGTTTTAAGATCTGAAAACAAGGATGGATTGATTAATAAAAATAAACACACACAATATCTGAAGTTTAACATTAACTTTACGTATAAGATAATGGGTATTCATAATAATAGGTTATTTTATCTGGTTTTTAACGTAGTTCAAATATTGTTAGTTTCCCTGATTCTTTATTTATTCGAAGCCCTACAGTATACCTATGTGATGTGTAACAAAAAGTAAATTTATTCTTGTTGAACATTTTCCTTATTATGCTGTGATGCGTTGCCGTTATGATGATGATTAAATAGTAACTGCTATTTTGGAGGTTTAATTAATGTTAACTAATGTAACGCATTTAAATGATGGTTATGTACCTTTTAGAGTTTCTTATAAATTACTTAATTCATTTCTAACCGATCAAATGTTACAAGTTTGATGGTGTGTCAGTGTAACCAATTTCATTTAATTGCCAGTAAATATCACTTTTTTTAATTTTGAAGAATATCTTAATGCTCTGAAATGAATAAAATTTCCTTGATGGCGAAACATACACCACAACTCAAACAGAAAACTTTCTTGTAGCAAACAGGACTGACAGAACGTGCTAATTATTATTTCTTTTGAAAACCACCAGCATACTGTCCGCTACGCAAAACGGACAATTTAAAATGTTTTTGTTTCTGACATCTTTTAAACTTTCTGTACACACCGACCGTAAAAATTAATTTCCTTGAGGCGCTAAAATAATTAAAATGGCAAGTATTTTAAGCTTGTTTTTCTGTCATTTCGCAAAATAATGTAGTTGACTTCCATTAGATGTTTTGGCGCAGTGCCAAATGTATGAAAGAGGGTCCCTCTTTGTTTTCTGATGGTCTTTGTCAATATTGTCCGAGCCAAGAGGCAAAGTGTTTTAGGTTCCAGATAGACTTAAAAAGAGGTTTTAATTTCCTTAATAAGTCTCGTTCTCGCTTTTGTATACATCGTATTAACGAGAAATTTAGTTTTGTTGAGAATTCTTTCGTTTGGTTGAGATAATGATATAAAGCCAATCAGCTGGACGAGTCATCTTAAAAAAAAAACAAATGCTTTATGAATTCCATTTTGTCGGTCACCTATCTAAGGATTATTAGGCGTTGTTATTATAAACGCGTTCTTTAGTGCTCTGAACCACGGAGCTTCAATTCACTAACGTAAAATCAAATAAAAGTAAAGAAAACCATCTCATTAAAAACTATAATTGCCGAGTCCACATCCAATCACAAACTGCTGAGAACTTATTCTAAACAATTAGAGTGCTTGTTACCTACAAATAAATTGCTCTCAAAAATAAATCTCAATTTACGGTGTAAGCCTCGAGCTCTTAGCTTAAATCTTTCAGTAAATCAGGTTACTTTTCTTCGCATTGTCTACATTTTTTTACAAATTGTTCTCTGGACTACGAGAGACAAATATCAAGTTAGCAAGCCTAGTCACGTAGAGCGACCAATAGGGTCGTATATACGTGTAGGTATAGCACTGCTGTCCGCATGTCCGCTGTATTGTTTATCTTGCTGATTTATATTGAAAATTGTACGGTTTGTGCGGATTTTCTTGCGCAGTGATATAGTGGTAGGTTGTTATGAGGATTTTTATAACTACTTACGAGTAACAACGTGTTTTATGCATGTTTAAAGTAGACATATTTTATGGAACATAAAAACAGGTTTGAGCATAGTATATTCTGTTATTTAGCAAAAGCGTGAATTGACTCTTTTTGGACAAAATAATTTCATAGTCCGCCTCTCTTAGTTGAAATCAAATTAAAATAGTATTATTTAATATGTAACTAAAATAACATACTACTATAACTAACAAGTTATTTCAAATCTTACAATACTTTAAATATCATATAAACTGTAAAAGTACTGTTTAGTTACCAAAATTTATATTCAAGCAATACATACTATATGTATTTCTTCTAAATTAACACGTTCACAGCAAATTTCAAGTTTTAACAACCTCCATGCTCGCACAATAGGGATTTGTCCAAACAACTAGAAATAAAGTCCATTCAACAACAATTTGTATTTTAAAGTTTGATCGTATAACTTTTAACTCACTATATTGCGAATATCTACCAGTAGTAGTAACTTTAGTAGTTTAACAACGCTGCGAACTAGGTGAGAGGGTATGACTTACATAAAACGTAAACAGACTTGAAACTTAGACTACATAATCGTAGACATGACTTAGATATATGTTTATGTACTAAAATCCAGCTATCTTCAAAGCGAGAGTGAATCGGTTCTTATCCGGTAAGCACGCTCCATTTTAGGCCACAGCCTTTGCTTGCTATCAGGCAAACTATGGCCAAGTGCAAACCCGTTCAAGTAAAAAAACATGTTACTTTAATATCCCGAAATGTGGTAAATCTTAGGATTCACCGGTAAATCCTATTTTTTTTCCTATTTTTTATTTTTGTTTTCCGCTTTACTACATTTCGGGTCAATATCAATTTTAACGCAACTTTACGTAATTCTTAGGATTTACCAAGATTCTGCTATTATACCTATAGTAATATACAATACTTAAACATACCAATCTACGTACGTCAAATCTGCGGTACCTAATTAATAACGCTAAATTTTCAATAATATTTAAATAAATCTGTTTACATTATTAAACTACAATAATACAAGCTCTAATTTCATAATACACACAACTAACAGCTCCAAACAATCTATGTTACTCTGTACTCTTATGCCCAGACTTTATATCTCACATAATTTAGGATATGCAAATGACTTTATGGTGCTTAGAGCTAACTAGCTAGGTTTAATATCCATTGTTAGGTATATACGTTGCTACTTCATGTTTATACTCACCTGAAGTTAAGCTGCGTAGCACACGCTAAATGAGTTAGCACTTAAAGATGGTCTTATGAATTTAGACTATGTTGCGGTGTAGTTAATTGTACGTTGCTGGAGTAGATTGAGTGTCTATGCATAGTTTTACCAATTTATTTACAATACATGTTTTGATAGAATATTCCACTTTATATTACTTTGGACCATATTGTTGGCTGTTAATATAGATACACATTTTATAAATAATTTGTTCGAATGAATTATTATTATTAAACTAGAGATACCATTTATACTAGTAGGTGCTCGCGGCTTCGCTCACATTAAGAATTAAAACTTGCATCCCCTATTTCACTCCTTTAAAAGTGGCATTTCCGAAAATCCTTTCTAAGCGGATGCCTACATCTTAAAATCGACTTTCATTCCAAATTACAGCCCAATCCGTCCAGTGGTTTGGGCTGTGTTGAAAGATCACTATATCAGTCAGTCAGTCAATCAGTCAGTCAGTCACCTTTAAGTTTTATTTATATAGATATGTGCTTTACTTATACATACATAGGTACTTAAGTAGTTAAATGTCAATTCAAAATTACAATAACATTAAAAAGATTCGCATACGATAGTTAATAATTCCATTGAATCAATCATATTGTCGCTTGCGTTACCCATTTACCCATATAAACGAACAATGTGGTGCAAGGCAGTGCATGTTTATACTGGGATGTAACTGGTTATCTAGTAGAGACAGAAGAATCTACATGAAAGTAAGCTAGTTTAATAATGATGTAGTCATAGATTTACTTTTAGCACATTGAGTAGATTTATCTCATTTTAGCAAATAAACATAAATTTTGATTAGAAAGATGAGGTTTATAGGATAAAAATAGCAATTTCTGAGTAAAAGATCGACAGTCTACATCCATAATTAAATTAGGGCTTAAGACAGTTCTTGGTAAATGTTTGCACTCAAGGCTTTTAGGTCACTAGACTACTTAGATATTCTATGTTTATTTTAATAATTTCTAAGTTAATCCCAGAATTATTGGAACATCTTATCTCATTCGGATGCCAGAAGCCTACAAATTAAAACAGAAATGCTAGACAACTAAATGCGTCTTACGCATGACAGTTGGATATTGCATTTTGTATCTTTTCATCTATATCTCTTCGAGTCGTATTTCCTCATGACTGAGGGTCGTGACTCCCCGCAGAATTAATTCATTAGGGGAGTTTTCTTGGGCAGATACATCGTGGTGGGCGCCCAGGTCCATCCACAGAAGACGCATGTCCTCGGATATTGTGGTCCTCAAACATGTCGGTTTCCTCACGATGTTTTCCTTCACCGTTAAGCGAGTGCAAATCCACACATAACTTGAAAATACAAATCATTGGTGTAGGGCGGATTCGAACCAGGGTGCGTCTGGATGAAAAGCAGACACTGGAACCACTGGGCCACACTCGCTTTTCATCTATATATATAACAATAAAACTGTAATCGTTCGGTGTCTGTACATTGAAGATAATGGAAAAAAATAGTTGAGGGGTCTTTATTAATGCAAAAGAACAAAAAAAATCATGTTTCTAAAATAAATTTCTGTTTGTCTGTCGTTATGTTTGTTCGTTATAGACTCGAAAACTGCTGAACCGATTTGTCTACAGTTTTCACTAACATGTTGGTGCATTTTCAACTTAACATTAAGTGTTTGTTTCATTTCAATCGGTTCGTAAATAAAAAAGTTATGTTCATTTTAAACCTTTTTATGTCTAAATAATGCGAGCGAAGCTGTGGGCTTCCACTAGTATAGAATATAATCACAACATTTAGCTAAGAGTGTTTGGATTGCATTTAGTGGCAACCCAATTTTCTACAATGTGCTCGTTAGAATAAAAACAGAGGCCATTTTTGCCCGTTGGTGTGCGCTGCAGTAATCGAATTACGCTGGTCCTTACACACGAGTTGCACAACGCAAAGAGCGTAGGCACCAACCGCAGATTTAAAGAAACTGGCAGATCAGAAACAAAACTTAAAGAATGAATAAAACTAAGCCAAGGTATTATTATAAATAGAAGTAAAAAGAGAGTAGCTCCTCGTTATGTTACTTGAAAGTTTTCAAGGCAGTTTCCAATTTCGTTTTTTTTTATAATGAATTACAGTGCAAATAAATAGGTAAACGTAATAACTATTGTGCTATGTATGTACGTACACCTATTTATATAACTTTCACGCTCGTGTAAAAAAATGTTGTACATACTCGTACATATCATCACATTATTAAGACATTACAAATTATTTAATTTGTGTTTTTTGGTTATTTTTCTTTTAAGAAATTGACTATGTAAGTACGACGCAAAATAGCAATTTATTTATTACTAGCCTTTTTGATCCCACTGCTGAGCAAAGGCTCTCTTCTGTCTATCCAAACCGTCCTATCTTCAGCTTTGGTGGTCCAGTCCTTGTCAAACATGTCTTGTCAAGGTCTTCTTTTCACATTTTTCTAGGTATGGTCACCCCAATTGTGGAGATTTTTGCCCAGCGATCAAGTGGCATTAAAAAAAAGTGTACTAAAACAGCAAAGCCTAATAAATTGTAACATTCATATTTTGAATTCCCATATACATAACTTGTTCCTACACAAAATGTCCCAGACCCAAAGCCGCCTGGTTCACATCTGTGGGCCTCACCTAAGGGACTCTTGACCCAAAAGTTCCCCTTGTGTGGGCCAAGTGTGATACAAACACCCTCCTCTCGTTTTACGGGCGAACATTTTACCAGTCCATACCTGTATTTTTACATCAACTTTTTTTACATCTGCGTATTTTTTCTCTTTTCAGCAAGATTAGTCCGTCTCGCCCGGCTGAAGACACTAACGAATCTTTTGAATATTTAGTTTCCAAATCTGATAACAAATTGGATTTGCAAATTTAGTTTGCTCAAGTTCTTATTAAATCTAAGTTTCGTTTTGACCTTTTAAGAGAAAGAAAATACGAATATAAAATTGGGTTTAAAAACTAATTATTCGTAGTTATTATGGGTGAATAAAAATAATTTATAAAATTACCTTGTTTCAGTTGGCAAATAAGTTTAAGGTTTTATTTAGTTTGTGTCTATTTCAAGTCGCAACGGCAGGAGGGACAGTCTGTCTTGAGTATTTTGTTTTCAAGAATACTGTTCCAAAAGTGATATTTATTTAATTACTTACAATCAAAATTGTGAGTAAACTTACGCATGTAAAAAAAAACTTAACAAACATATTTGTTAATTGAATATGTAGCACATCTACAGGCATAAATATATAAAAAGAACATATTTAGTTAATTCTAATAGCAAAGCAAACATTCCAATCAGAGACTCCAACAACAAGTATCATCCCAAAAATAAATAACACTACTCAATCTAAGCGTTATAGACCGTGAAATTCAAACAGCTCTCACAAGGGACCGACTAACTGATCAGCAAAGCACCAATTTGGCGGCGGCAGCCATTTTAAAAACCAATCGCCGATAGAGAACGCGCAAGAAAATTTTGACTGAGAATAAACCTGGAACTAAAATGTTATGATATACAAGCCTATGACGTAGACAAGATATATAGCTTCTTTTTCTGACTACTTTCTTACTAACTATTATCCCATTACATTATGGTGCCGTCAGTTTTCCATTACTTTTTCTTTAACTTCACTCTTTGCACGTCCTCATATGTCACATTACTTACACTTCTTTGTGTCCCTCTGCGCTACATTTTTCTATGTGATCTAAGAGTAATTCGAGTGCCTCAAAACATAAAGCTTGCATACGTGCTGCCACCTCACGCATGTATCCAAATCTTGTACTAACACGTACGCCGGGATCACATTATCGGGAACCCTGGTCCCGGTCTTGAGGTAATAGAACGAACCACTTAAATGTTCCCGGACAGTATAGAGGCTAATGGCGTTATTTGGGGCCTTTAAACACGCACGTTAAGTGTGGCTTTAGTAGAGACCGGTCAAATATTTAAACGTTTTTCCATTAGAAAAGGAAACGTATAGTTTTTATTTATAACCGCAATGGAGATTTATAGATTTACGTTGATGATACACATAATTGCAAGTCTATAAAATCACATCTTTAAATTTGACTTACAAAAATTACAGTTACTTATTTTGATCGCTGTACATTTTTACAATAGATATGACACAGTTTATTAATGTAAATATTAAATTAAGACTGTCATCAAATTAATTAAGAGTGTAAGGTTTATGTCTCCTTATCAAACCATGCTCACATTTTGGCAACTTATAGACTCTAAATATCCTTATTTGAACCACAAACAAACAGTTTTGCTGCCATAATTTGTGCTCATCCAATTAAAGCCATAACAACCTTCTGAAGTGCCGCGTTAAATTCACTACTTTGTTATGGTTTTCTCATGTTAGATAGAAATTATGTATGTAAATCAGAAAAGCGACCTAATTTCGGTGTCTTAACCGCGTGCCCTGCATATTCATAAGAGATAAGCAACAATCAAAGACAACACATACATTAGACTCCTTACTGTGGGAAAATCAGACATGAGTGCCCTTAACTTGAGTCTTATTTGCACATGACATTTGTATTTTCTAATTAAAGATTAATATATAAATTTGATAATAATCTGATGCGGTACGGTCGACTTGTGTTATATAGATAGATACATAGATAATTCTTTATAGTCACACACATATAGAACAAAATTAATAACACTACTTACATAAACTAATCTAGTGCCACAAGTACCGCACAAGTAAGTGGCGGCCTTATTGCTAAAAGCAATCTCTTACAGGCAACCATTGGATGGATGGATGGATTTAATATGTTAATTAAACGGTTTTTACACAGATGAATTAGACGTGAGTGAAAACCGTTTAGTTAACATATTGATAAAATGTCTCACAAAAGTTTTAATACCAAAGATGCATGGATTGTAATATAGTCGATGAAATATTTTCTTTGTTGATTGAGCTGGCTATTTTCTGTCGCAATGGATAAAAGTGGATTGGTACATCCCTAGGGACAGAAAAAAAAACAATAAAACTTAGATATAACAACAAGTTACACACAAAGATTAAAATGAGTCTTTAGTTTACTTAGTTACCGGTAACCTTTGCAGTTAATGTGCTGGTATCAAATAATTACCCGAAAAAGCTCTAAGCTTGAATAATGAATTGAATAGGTATTCGGAGATCGTTGACAGTGGAGTTAATGAATATTATACCGTATGTATAGTAATGTACACTTTGGGAAGAGATTGAACAAGAAATGGTGATGGTAATGTTATTAAGAAGGAAACTTGTGCTTTTGAATTACCATAATGGTAAATTTTGGTAAGCTAATTATATTAAGCTTGGCTTGTAGCTAATAATAATGATACCTCCTCCTCCTTGAATCGTAACTATCCCTCATGTCTGAGGATTGTGACCACCTTTCGGCACCTCCTCCTTGATGACATTTTTCTGCTTAGAATAAAACACTCAGTCATAAAAAGAAACCACATATTTTGTTTTAATCTTAATAAATACCCTGACGATTTTAAGAATAATCTGTACTTACTAATATTATAAAGCTGAAGAGTTTGTTTGAACGCACTAATCTCAGGAACTACTGGTGCGAATTGAAAAAATCTTTTTGTGTTGAATAGACCATTTATCTAGGAAGGCTTTAGGCTATATAATATCACGCTGCAACTAATTGGAGCAAAGAAACAATGGATAATGTGGAAAAAACGGGGAAAATTATTCATCTTTGAGGGCTTGCGTTGCGTTCGCTGCGAAAACGGTTCAAAATTCAAAGAATTAATGCCCAAATTAACTATTCTAAGCGGACGAAGTCGCATGCACAGCTAGTATATAATAAGAGTTAGTTATTAGACCTGTAGTCAAATTATTTGCTAATTGTTTTTGGGGCATTGGTTTTCATAATCCGTTAATTCTTGCAATCACATGACACTAATAATGCATTAATCATAATATGACTATTATGACTAAACAGACGTGACTAGAACCGCGCATGCTGCTAGTACAATAATATATGTCTAGGAAGCAGCTTCCACTAACCACTACCACTTTTTTCATTATAATCAAATGACTATTGAATTTAGAATACCCCAAAAAACTGTCTTTCATGTTCGTCCAACTGCGATCCAATCATGGCGTAATGCGGCTTACTTTGACACGGTAATCTCGGTTAAGCCGGTGCGAATTCGATCCGCAAGGTGGCAGCACTTTAGATAGGCTTACATAGACAGACTTGGAGGGAATTCGTCAAGATTGGGGTTTTGCTAAGTTTATTTTAGCTGAAATTTGGGAGTGCTAGTCGTTAGTCACGTCTTCTACTCAATGTAAACTAGACTAATATTTGATGATAATGGCTGCCTGTGACGTTGCTAACGTTATTTAGTGGTAAAATGCATTGTTTATAAAAAACAGCCCCAATAGAAATAAAGAAAATGATTTATTGTAGCAAATAATAACCAAATGAGTACAAACAAGAAATACATATAATATAACTACTTAAATAAGATACATTTTCCACAATACAACCCCAACTCAGCATAATGCTGGCTGCATAGCAACCAGCGCTGGTCTTCCGTTGGGGTTGGTGATGACGTCACGCACGTGCATATGGAAATAAAGTGTTTTAACAGAAACAACAAAGACATACCTAGACAACATAACAAATACCAAAGACAAATATAACGGGTGATAGAAAAACAATTATATTTTTAACAAAAAAGAGTATAAACTTTAATCTATATTACGTATACAGTGGGCCTAGCGATATATTACCATCGCAGGATCCGACAATTTGTCGAACCATATTTCATACAAAATTCGTACAGCGAACCTGGTGGCGCGTAACTGAACTATTTTACTTTCGAATACGTTAGCTCCGTAGGATTCGAAATATGATTATGTATGGACGTTTACGTAGTTTATGTGATAGAAATTGTTTTTGACAGATGATCCGTGAATACCAGACCCAGCCTTCGACAAATAATCGGAAGTTTTCTCACCTAATTTTTTTCAGTGAGAATCATTGTCGACAATTTTGCCATTGATTTTTAATGGATTATTTATTAATATATTTTGATAAAAATAATTTAGTACGGACAAATGTTACTTTATTAATTTATGTTTAGCGAAATGTCATTGTAAATATAGTCTGTGACACTAGTAACAATAATAATAACACAATATAATTGTTGTTGAAATTGTTTTGCTGTTGTTGTCAGTTTTTGTTGTTTTGCTATTATTATAAGTTTTTTTTTGCTTTGTGTTGTTTATGGATGTTTTCTGTTGTTAATTGTTGATTATGGTTGTTTCTTGTGGTTTTTATTGTTTATGTTGTTTTTTGTTGTTTTTTGTTGTTTCTTGTTGTTCTTTGTTGTTTCTTGTTGTTTTTTGTTGTTTTTTGTAGTTTATTGTTGTTTCTTGTTGTATTTTGTTTTTTCTTGATGTTTATTGTTGTTTTTTGTTGTTTCTTGTTGTTTTTTGTTGTTTATTGTTGTTTTTTGTAGTTTATGTTGTTTTTTGTTGTTTTTGTTGTTTCTTGTTGTTTATTGTTGTTTTTGTTGTTTCTTGTTGTTATTGTTGTTTTTTGTTGTTTATGTTGTTTTTTGCTGTTTCTTGTTGTTATTGTTGTTTTTTGTTGTATTTTTTTGTTTTTTTGTTGTTTATGTTGTTTTTTGCTGTTTCTTGTTGTTTTTTGTAGTTTTTTGTTGTTTCTTGTTGTTTTTATTGCTTTTTGTTGTTTATGGTTGTTTATTGATGTTTTTGTTGTTTCTTGTAGGTTTTTGTTGTTAACAACAATAAACAAGAAAAAAACAACAAAAAACCACAAAAAACAACAATTACAACAAGAAACAACAAAAAACAACAATAAACAACAAAAAACAACAAGAATTAACAAAAACAACAAGAAACAACAAGAAAAAACAAAATACAACAAGAAACAACAAAAAACAACAAAAAACAACATAAATAAACAAAAATCAACAAAAAACAACAAAACCCACAAAAAACAACAGTATCAACAAGAAACAACAAAAAACAACAAAAACAACAAGAAACAACAAAAAACAAAAAGAAACAACAAAAAACAACAACAACAAAAAACAACAAAAACAACAAGAAAAAACAAAATACAACAAGAAACAACAAAAAACAACAAAAACAACAAGAAACAACAAAAAACAACAAGAAACAACAAAAAACAACAAAAACAACAAGAAACAACAAAAAACAACAAAAAACAACAAGAAACAACAATAAACAACAAGAAAAAACAAAATACAACAAGAAACAACAAAAAACAACAAGAAACAACAAAAAACAACAAGAAACCACAAAAAAACAACAATAACAACAAGAAAAAAAAAACAACATAAACAACAAGAAAAAACAAAATACAACAAGAAACAACAAAAAACAAAGCAACACCAACAAAACTAAAAAACAGCACATCAACAAAAAATAATATACCTACCTACACCAATCTACTTAATTGAACAAAAGAAGGAAACAAATACGTACTTAACCGGAAGTAAATATAAAATTAATCAAAAAAGGAAAGAGAAATATGAAATAGTTCTTCCGGGTATGATGACTTTCCATTACTTACTATCGAATTCTAACTCCAGCTACCAATGCATTCAACTCGTTAGTAATACTTTCGACTTTACGCACGGAAACTTGAGCTAGGGGTACTGCTGTCATTGACTAATGAAGCTTCCCTTATCTGGTGTTCTGGTTTAAAATTCTTGATTTTTATTTTAAAACAATACATACTGTAAGTTAACTGTAACCTGTAAGTTTATTTTATATAAATAGCTATAGTGGGTGCTCGCAGCTTTGCTCGCATTGAGAAGTAAAACTTGCTATCCCTTTTGAAGTGGCATTTCCAAAAATCTTTTCTTAACGGATGCCTACGTCATAACATCTATATATATCGGTTCTTACTGGGTATGCACGTTCCATCCTAGACCGTAATCATTGCTTACCATCAGGCAAATTACGGTCAAGTGAAAACCCATTCCTTGTAAAAAAAAACTAACTGCATGCCAAATTTCAACCGAATACGTCTAGTGGTTTGGGTTGTGCGTTGATAGATCACTATGCCAGTCGGTCACCTGTGAGTTTCATATATTTAGATGAAGAGGGATTGCATTAGCATTCCACAAGGTGTATGCAATTTTATCCATACACATGTTAGAAACTAAAATAAAAACAACATAAAAAAAACCGGCCAAGTGCGAGTCGGACTCGCGCACCGAGGGTTCCGTACAAACCTGCAAGGTTAAATATTTTGTGATGTAACTAAAAATTTATGGTTTTCGTAATTTTTCCTTTATCTATGCTATAAGACGTTGCTTCGTACCAAATTTCATTCTGAGTTCACGGGAAGCACCCTGTAGGTTTTGATTCCCTTGCAAGTGTTGAAAACTTGCGGCATAAATGGCTGTATCTTTTGATTGCGTTGGCTTAGAAGTTTGATTTTTTCACAGCTTCAAGGGACAGTAGACTTGAGTAATTGATATAAATTTCAGCTTCATACCTCTACGCGTTCCTGAGAAAAAGGGTCTTGACAGACGGACGGACGGACGGACAGACGGACAACAAAGTGATCCTATAAGGGTTCCGTTTTTTCCTTTTGAGGTACGGAACCCTAAAAATACGTTTCAACAAAATTTCAAGAAAATTTCATGTTTGCTAAACATGTCTGTCAACATAATCACCTCATTGTAAGTTTACAAACTCTAAACCTTTATTAGTATTCGAAAACCGTCACCGAAGTTCCGACAAAGCGAATGTAAAATCAAACTTGAAATTTAAGTAGACTTAGAAGTAGAGACGGGGTGGAAAGACCTTGGTAATTGCCACTTGGAATAGTGTGGGAGATACTGGATGATTGACTTACTATGACAATGTATATAATTATAACATATACAACGTAAATAATTATAAGGAAAAATAATGGTAGTGTATTCAATTTGTTAAATACAACGGATATTTTTTTAAAACTAACTTCCACATATATATGAATTTGTATACCCTTAATTTTTTTAAATTGAACAATCCGTTGAAAAAAAACTTTGTTGTATTTTGATGGATGGTTGAAAACTGATGTGATTATAACACGAAACTTTTAAAAATAGCATAAAGTTCATTACGCTACGTCTTCATTCAAAAATACAAATGCAAATAGCGAATGAATTACTAGTAGGTACCTAATTTTTTGCATTTAAAAATCGTTGTGCAAGTAGGTACATAAGTCTAAATACTGAGCTACTTTTGCGTGATGTGCACGTCACTCTTCTGAAATATGTACATCACGAAATTTTACTTATTTTAGTTACTAACAAAAGAACCACCAGCTCCCAAACTAAACCTCTAGGTAGGTGGTTGTATAAAATTTGAAAACGATGCAGAGTCGGACGGGTGTCGAGATCACAAATTTGTATTCCAAGCTCACAATAAACTTAATTTAAATATAAATGCGACAAGACTCTGTAAATGCTGTTACTCCTATAAAGTCTGTCGTTATTTTTTATGACAATCCTGAAAATAACTTTGGTCATTAACAAGCTTTGGAAACAAAATATGATGAGGTTGTTGAAATACAATATCCGCTGTTAGGTTTTGTTAATTATAATTCTTTAGTTTTGATCTAAGCTTTGTAAGTAAGTAATTTTTACTGGAAACCATACCGAAGAACTAATAAAATTTATTACGATTAGCATAAAAAAAGCAATGTGTCATACTATTTTTTGTTATTTATACAGTTAATAAAGCTGATGAGGGGCGAAATTCTGAACATAGAAGATATTAGAAATAACATTTTTGGGTATAAATTTAAATCGATAATAAAACACGTTTCAGCAGTTTTTATATTTTTGTCTGTTTATCTGTTTATGAGAACGCTCACCACGCAAAAATGGCTGAACGGATCATCATGTTTTTTGGTTTGTAGGTTTTATGAGGACATGAGAAGTGTTATAGATAGGCTACTCTTCTTTTGAAATAATGCAAAGCCGTGGGCGTCCACTAGTAATGGATAAAACGATGACTAAATTCCGCCAAGCTTGTCTCGACATTTTTTGTTTCCAAAACCAATTTTTCAAATTTGTTTCCAAATTCTCAAAAAATCTATATTATTCTCATCCCCATGAAATTCAGGTGCTAAGTTAAAAGGTAGGTGAGCACTATACAAAACACAATAATGTTGTTTGTTTTAAAACGTAGCTTCTGCTCTTGCCTAGACAGAGGGAATAGAAAAATATGGTCAGCGGTGTCTGGAACAAGTCGCTTTTATTGCTCCCGGTTGCCCTAAAAATAAAATTTATACAACCGTTGAAACTTCTGCAACACATCCAAAACATAGCAACGCTGCTGGATTTTGTGAGCCATAACTTTATCAAGCCGTCAATTTTATGCTATACCAATAAAGTAACAGGACTGTATAGAATCAAGTAACTGCAATACATTATGTAAGACGCGAGAACGATATAAATCACGACTGGTTTAAAATTGCATGCTGCGTCTTCGTTACGTCAATTTTCATACAATATTCATGCAATGAGGTCTGTTGTTATCGTTTCAAATTTCGCACTATTTTGCTAAATAAATTAACAATACATTTTGATTGATTCATGAGTACAGTATTTAACGAAAGTATGGAAATTCCTGCACCCTAATACGCTGTAACGGTAAAATGTTAGGTACATTGTTATCTTGTAAAATTTGTAAAAGAAACTTGTATCTCCTCATTCTCGCCACAGTTTGACAAAAAGGTTCCACTTGCAGTGGAATGCTGACTCCAATGGCAGTAAACGTTCACTACTTCGAATGTGATATGTCACACTATGCTTTTATTAAAAATTATCACTATTTTTTAATATTTCATCCTAGTTGAAGTTAATAAACGAAAGTATTAATTAGTAAATAGTATTCTAACTCGACTCCACGCTTGCATTGCTTTGGTCTATTGTATTACTCGAGCCAAGAAACAAAACTATTGAGAGTCAAAAGCGAACTTGCATTCTGTGAATACGTACCTACTCGTAAAACTTTTCCAATTTCGCTAATGTCTTACTGTACCTAACTTGGCTGTGAAGTTTTGCCTTTGTTTAGATGAAAATCACTGAATGTGCTTTTAGGCACAGGTTAATGAGCTTATTGTAGGTATTGCTTTAATATACTGAGTTGGTACTTGATGTTGATGGAGCAACGACATCTATATATATAAAACTCAAAGGTGACTGCCTGATTGACTGACTGATATAGTGATCTATCAACGCACAGCCCAAACTACTGGACGGATTGGGCTGAAATTTGGATTGAAGGTAGATGTTATGACGTAGGCATCCGCTAAGAAAGGATTTTTGGAAATGCCACTTTTAAAGGGGTGAAATAGGGGATGCAAGTTTTACTTCTTAATGCGAGCGAAGCCGCGAGCGCCCACTAGTCGCAGTATATTTGTGCTTGTTATAAACATATTTCACCTTGAACTAAGTGTTATCTTATGTGAGTGTTGCTTCAAGTGACCTGATGGTCAAAAGAACAATTTAAAGAAATACTAAATAAATTAAATGTATCCGTAAAATGCAAATATATACGATTTCGTTATTTTGTTACTCTGACACTGGAGTTGGCATCTCTCAAACATACTTACTTTTTTCGTTTATGATGATGATGATGATGCATTCCAAGCCGATTTCGGCTACGGCGAACGTATTTCCTACGGGTAACTTACTGATGCGTCCTCACATGACTAATATACCCTATTTTAGCGGTGAATGTTCTAGAACAGTTGCTACGTGTGAGAATGCCATTAAATTAATATTAATTTTCGTTTAATTATTAAGTACAATACATTTTATGAAAGAAATTATTAATTATGGAACTAGTAAAAATAAAGTGCATAAATAAATTATTTATAAAAACTATTATTAACCCAGAACAAGTTGAACTCTTCAATTCTGCTTTTCATTCCCGCACCTCAAGTTTCAATAGCTACGCCATAAGGAAGGAAATTCAAGAGAACTCACCACAAATCTCGGCTTTCCCTAAGCTTGTTTTAAAAGTTTTTCCACGTCATAGATTCGACCAATTACTGGGGAGGAGAGGCCATTTGTCACAGGATAAAAAACTGGGCGCAGGCCTCCGTCAGTCCGTCTGTCCGGAGACCTATATCAAAAACCCGGTGACTGACACATCGTATTTATAATGCTGTCTGCTGCAATGTGAAATGAAAAGAAAACCCAGTTGGTACGCTGCTAACAATTAGGAAACGATATTTTATCATTCTCAGCCGACACCCACGGCCCTACATTTATACATGGCTGACCTTTTTAGAAAAGCCTGGAAAGTTTAGTTTAATTTCGCTTACGAATAAGTATTAGGATTGATTTTAGGTCTTGTTCATTTTGCGTATATTACGATACGTGATAGGTAAGCATTGTGCTCATAATTGTTATTGATTTTTATTCATTCAAAGCATTAATTTCATTTACGAAATATACCAACAACCAGCGCCTACATATTTCTCTTCAATCGAGGTTGTTGCGTTTAGTTTTAAAAACTATTTAATTAAACGTTTGGAACATACGAGTGTAAGATACATAATCATTATAGTTACTAGCGCGTGCTCGCGGTTTCGCTCGCATAAAAAAATCTCTCGCATTAAAAAGTAAAACTGGCATCCCCTATTTCACCCCTTTAAAAGTGGCATTTCCAAACATCATTTCTTAGCGGATGTTTACGTCATAACACCTATCTGCATGCCAAATTTCAGCCCGATCCGTTCAGTGGTTTGGGTTTTATACTAAGATATAACATAATAAATACTTAGGATTCTATAATACATCACGAACACTGATCAAAATCGTTATTAATATTAATACTCATATAAATCCTGATTAAAAACCTCGTTACATATACGAAGGTTATTAAAGTCGTATTCCATTTTGAAATAGGCAGATTTAATCGACCATGCCATAAGGCCCAGGATTATTCTGGTTTGTTTGGCCAACATCAAAATATTCATATCGAATAAATTGTGGAAGCAATTAATTATTAAATTGCATGATCTTTTCACGTGTAGTTCAGTCACTATGTACACAGATTTTAAATTAAAACATCCCGCGTTTTAATGTATTGCCACTTTATATTTTGTTGTGTTTGGTTGAATAATGAAAACAAGTGAGCATAGAGTGATAAAACATTTTTCCATTACGGGATTCGTTTTTTGGTTAGAATAACACGTAGGCTTCGATACGTCCGGGTCACGCGACTATTTCATTTGGGGCTATATTATTATAAATATATAAGTTTAACGATTTATTATTATCTTAAGGTTAGTAGGTAAAACCACCATTAAGTAGGCAAAACTCCAAAGTTGGAACATCGCCGCAAGGTGGCCAGTCTGTCGGTCTTTTATCGAATACATTTCGGAGAGTGTGCAGAGCAGCTACATAAACTGATTCCCTCAGCTCCCTTTTATAACCGAACAAGCAGAAAGTCCGTAGGTAGACATCGTTTTATGGTGGAAGTGCCGAAGTGTCGAACACAGCGCTTTGCTTCTACGTTTATTGTACGGACGGCAAAGCTCTGGAACACTTTACCAGAAGCTGTGTTCAGTTTCCTGCGAACTACAATCCAGGGGTTTTCAAATCTAGAGTTAATATGTATCTTCTAGGTAAACGTGTTACACCCTAGGCTGCAGCAATGCTTAACATCAGGCAGGCTGTAGTCAAACGTAAACCTATCACACGTAAAAAAAAAAAAATCTTTTTACCACTACTACTAATGTGGCGCTGCGACCCAAAGTGGTTTCGGGCCTCCGACACAAAGAGACGCCACTCCTCTTGGTTTTGCACCTCCTACCACTCGGAAGCATAAACGGATCTTTCTCTATTTTAAAAATAAATTTATCCTCAATGATTTTGTAATAATGACAAAAAAGTTAAAAGTAGCCATTTATTACAATAAGTAAAAGTGTAAATAGAAGTGACGTATGTAGTTGGCTAGGTACATAAAAAGGGATTGATGATAGGCACCTTGGGAGGTTCACAGCTATCTCGCCTGTGAACCCAATGATTAGACCATTATTGGTAAGGCGGAAACCAATAAATGTGATGTATGAGAAACCAAGGAATAAGGGCAAATGTTAATGGATGCAAATAGAGGGACAATATTTCATTTTGAATTCGAGCCAAGTTATGTTCGGCGTATTATTTCTCCTGTAGAGATTAGTTTGACCCGGAAAATGAAGAATGTAATAGATTGGGTGAATAAAGTAGGGTGGAGATTTTATATTAAAATATTGGGTCTGAAAGCTAAAAAAAAAACTTAGTATACCAGCAGAGAGGAGTCAATTTTGAATCCAGTTACTAAACCCAGCAATCTAATATTAATTTTTCAATATAAAAAAACCTTTTTGTCTCAATAATTACTAACATCGATAATTAGCGAACATGCATGTTACGTTCTTAATTCTATAGTTTGTGCGACGTATCATGCCAAAAATTAAATGCCTTTTTTGATAATACAAAATCTTTCATCAGAATTGAGATCAATCAATCATGTTTACCGACCGCGAAAAAGAAGCATTCAACAAACCATTTTTCCAATTCCATCGGAAGAAACATAGGTACCGACGTAAAAAATATTTTAATCCCAGCTTTCAATGTCTATTGATCCTGAGTTGAATATTCAACGTGAGCGAACCAATATTTTTTACACTCCAATTCCCATTCACCTTTCTTTTTCGTGACTGAACTGTCGAGTACTTCAAGTACTCTCAAATATTACCTCTGAATGACGCCCGAACCACGAAACAGAGGCAATGAGAGTCTGATCAATCCAAATAATGCCACTAAAAATGTATTGATAATGGAACGCATCTACGTTTTTATTTTTCAGAGTACGCGTCTAGACATTGGAGTGACATTAATATTGTTCGTATTTTAAGTAATCAAATGACATTCAGACTTTAAGGTTGTTATAATTTAAAATTTTAGCTCACTGAGCAGGGAAAGTGTGATCAGATTTAAAATGACTTTAATCAAATGTTATGTCGTTAACACAGCTCGTTGATTAACTGTGTAAATTTTATTTACCTAATTTTGATTTTGTAAACTTGAAGTGTACTTAACTGCTCGTAATGTCTTGGAACTTTATTTAACTTGTTACCTTGACTAAGTAAATTTACTTAATTAATCTTAGTATAATAAACAAGACATAAGTGCATGATATTGTTATTTTAAACTCATTCAATTATGAATTTTAGTTATTGCAAACACATTGGAAATGTCAGTTGAAACAAGCGATAATATGAGTACAAGTATTGCAAAGTATTAGCATTTTTTAAATAAATTATCATCATCGTCCTCACTAGGTAACTTATTTCTTATTTACCTCTTTTTGTGCCAGTACTTACTACTAATAAGCTACGTTCGCATGTCAAATGTTACTAACTAATTCGCTACACCATTTAGGTATAAGGAAACAAAACACTCCCGTCACGAAACGAATACCAAATTACTTGACTATCCTCGAATTGCGACCTACAGGGAATACCTATCCCTTATCATTCAGCAGATAACAAAACAAAGAACAAAAGTCTCGTTAGACTTACTCGAAAAGTAAACGGAACTCTTGAAACTGGTGAAGATACGTGAATATCACATTTTAGAGGGTAATTCAAATTTAATAAGGCTCTCTAAGCGGCGACTTGCATTATCCAGTCTCATTGCTCCTTTACTCCAAGTTTCATTGTCCCGGCGATTCTCTGAAAAGAATGCTTATTCGAGAAAATGTAGATAGAAATATTCTAAAAATTTCTGAAATCGTTGTCTTTTGGTTTTGCCAAACCAATGAAAAGTTCCTTGACTAGCTTGATGTTAATTTAGGGATTCAATTTGATGAATTTTATTTACATGTTAGTAATCTGTATTTAAATACTATCCTAACCATAATACAAAAAATAATTAAATTAAAATAAGATCTACATAACAATAAATAATTGAATAATAATTTGTCAGTTAACTATATTCAGAGTTATTGAAAAAATTAGAGGTTCAACCGACAAAATTAAATTAAATAATACAAATGAACTGAAAACTACACGACAACTTTGTATTTCATTTTATTTATTTGTAAAAAATCAAATCTACTTAGACTAGACGTTATCAAAACGTTAAAATATTGCTTAGAGCATGAAACTGCACTTATCAAGTTTTGAAAGCCTGCCAGAGCGTTAAACGAGCATCGACCCTTAACTAAAGCTAAACTTTTTTGCAATGTCTATAATAAAGTAATACTGCTATGTTATTGGCTGCTATCTTAAAAAAAGAAGGTTATCTATTTGACTTGTATGTTTGTGATACAAGCATGCCAAAATTCATAATATGAGTTTCGCCATGTATGTGTATACATAAATATATTTTTTTTATTAACCTATACTGTCACACTCCTGGGCAAAAGTCTCCCCCAACTCCCTCCATGCGTCCCGGTTGAAGCTTTTATTTTTTAATAAATGTTTATTTTTTTATTTACATGAACGCAATTTATGCAAAAGACTTAACTACTTACTTTTTTACTTTATTTTTAATGTATATTTATTTTTATATGTCTGACTATGGAATTTGCAAAAGCTATGAATGATATCGTTATAAATTGTTTGTAAAAGATAAAGAGTGTGTCCACTTAAGAAAAAAATAAGTTAAATCAAAATCAGTCCAGCAGTATTTGAGTTATGGTTAAAGCATGGTTTACAAGGCAATTCATTTAATCAGATAATGTTTTGTTTACAGAAAACTTTAAGTAATTTTCGAGAGATAAGATATTGAATCAGGTGTTACTTTGCGGAAATCTATTGTAAATGAAACTCTGGAGAAATATGTAGTGTTTTTCCGCTGTGACTGCTCCTTAACCGAATTTAAACAACAAACTTGATGGTTTTTAGGTGTAACACACCTAAAAACAATACAAAAACTTTGAATTCAGTTAAGGAGCAGTCGCAGCGGAAAAACACAACATATTTCTCCAGAGTTTAATTTTAATTTTCGAGAGTTGGTAAGATATAGCCACCAAAGCAATGTAGTCAGTTAATTTTCCCCATACTACCACTTTTGTATTCTGCAAAATATACTTCAGCATCAATCTTTCGTATCTTCTCGGCCAAATTGATGTATGGTGACAGCGAAGAGCTTTGCTTGCTCAGATCTGTCTATTACATTGGACATGTGTATCTGTCTGTGACTAACTTTCTGTACAATTTAATCAACAGTCTCTAAGGATGGATATGACAGGATTTATTGTTTCTATTGATGATACAAGGTAATATTGGGATTACATTATAATAAATAATAATAATAATAATAATAAATATTCCGGGACATTGCACACAGCGCCATCTAGCCCCACACTAAGCAAACGCTTGTGTTGTGGGTACTAGATAACGGATATAATACTCATATACTTTTCTTTTGTAAATACATACACAAGTTATTATAAATACTTGTGTCATGCGGGAATCGAACCCGCGACCTCTAGATTAGAAGGCAAAGCCACTATCAACTACGCTAACAGATAGATAAAGATAGATAAGATAAGATAAAAGAATTTTATTTGCCTTAATACATTTGTTTACATTGTAGGTGTCCCTGACAACCGCTGTAGGATTCCCTGTGTCGCGGTGCCAGGGTTCTTCCGTTGAACAAAAATTAAATTATACAATTGTGTTTTTATCAGTTGAAGGCTCAATTGAAAGTTCTTGCAATTTAAATTCACTTCAGCATAGAGTTGTGACAATGATTGTTAGTTATATTAGTAGGTTTTTATATTAATTTTTTAATAGGTAAGTTAGTCTATTTAAGTACAGTAAGTAAGTTAGGCCTTAATAATAATAATATCAGTATATCATCATAAGATTTCATTAAGAGGGAAGATAATTATGAATTATGATTGATATTATATAAAATTAGAAATCGTAATTTTGCTAACAGAGTACAGGCATAGTATATAATGTATCAAGTAGGTAGGTGATAGTCCCGAACGCCGGGGGTTACCCAGTGTGGGACGTGTAGGTATGTGTGAGTGTGTGTGACGAATGTGTGGATAAGAGTGAGTGTTTGTATTTGGTTGAAGTTATTCTACTATTCTTATTAATTCTTCTGTCTCCTGGTAAGTTAGACCCATCAGGTGAGTTGTTATTTTGTGTTTTGCTTTGTATTTACTATCTTCTTCTATATTTAATATCTTATTAAGTACACAGTAAATATAGCGTCCTCGGAAATTGTAGGATCTCATCCCTATTTGTGTGTTAACTTTAATTACTGGCCATCTTGATAAGTTACGTATACCTTCGCGAGTCCTACGTCTCGTTTGCATTGCTGAGCGATGGAAGCGCAGTGCTGCTGATTTGATGTATATTTTCCTAACCGTAAGGTGATTCGTCTCTTCGTGCAGAAGTTCTGTGGGATATCTAAATGTCTTATTATACGCAACTTTTAGAACAGCGCGTTGAGCCCGCTCAATTTTAAGTAGGTTGGTTGTACCGGCTGAACCCCAAGTGTTTACACAATAAATCAGAATAGATTCACAGAGTGAAATGTATACCATTCTTATAACGTTCACGTTTGCAATGCTTCTAAGTCTTTTGAAAATAAATAGTAGTTTTCTTAATCGCGCTACAAGTACTTCTATTTGTTTGGTCCAGGAAAGAAGTTCGTCAATGTGGATTCCGAGATATTTATAGTTCTTTTCTTGCGTTAGTATTGGACATTCACACTGATTACTATCATGACATGTGTGTAGGTGGAGTTTGATGGAAAGTGGGGCCAGGCCAGTCAAATATAAGAAAATATGTTTTGTTTATAAATTCGTTTTATAATCATCAGTGAATTGGCGGTACGATTGGGTTTCTTGACTATACAAGAGATACTTTTAAGTATGTAGGTTCAATTAGTCAAATAGGTTCCTATTGTACTATTTAATTACTTTTAAATACATGATGTGAATAAATATATTTTATCATACACGAACATTTTTGTTGGTACCATATATATTATTTTTATTTGCAGCCCCATAACTTATAACAAGTTGCACAGTAACATCTACACTTGGTAAATTGAAGTATTGCAATAAAATATTAGTAGTATTACATAAATTTATTAATCTAATGCAATATTATAATATATAATATTTTTAATCACGACACACGCACACACTAACCCCCAAAACGAGCGGTCAGCGTATACTTATTACCAGGGTAAGTTTACTTTGCGCCGCGCTGGCCCATGCGTCCCGGTTTATGGGATTGACATAGTACAATAAAAGAATATGCTTCGGCAAAACTAATAATAAATAAATGAATAAATAAATAAAAATATCGCACTTTCCGGAAGACGGATGTCGAATAAAGAATAGAGGGCTAAGCTACTTCATAATATTTTTTAGGTCAGGTTATTAACACGAGTGCAATAAAAATACTCATTCAATCAATATATTATACCATTATTTGTACCTAAGTACATCATAATAAAAAAAAAAGCATACCTACCTACCTTGTACAGGGCAGCTTTATTAACAAAAGGTAGCTCTTACAGATTACCCAGTTTGACTAACAGTTCACTCCCAGTTTGTTTGAAACAAATATTGCTTTTAATGAAACCCCTAGATAAATAAAAAAATAAAGCAATTATTTCTGAACTTTAGGACATACACATTTCACATTTCAAAACATTGCATACAAAATTAAATTAATATAAACAAACAAATAAAAAAACGAGATTGCCAGTTCCGCTTCAAAACTAGAACTTTTAGGCTTGTCAATCAAGTTTTATGTCAATATTTATGGCTAGAAAATGGACACAGTCCCTCACTAATACACTAAAGCAACTTTCCCAAATCATGTCTGGCATGTTTATGCTCCATTAAATCTTGGGCGGCGAATTTTATATCCCCATCATTGGCTTCCTTTTATCATGGTTATGGCAAGTATTATGCATGCATTTACACGTCTCATGGTCCGCCATCCACCATATGAATATATTTGAATAAATTCGAGTAAGCCGCGGATGTAGGCTGAGCTTGTGTAGTAATGGTGCTGGTTTGGTAAGAGATATTGAAAAGGACATATTGGTTTGGTTGTGGCTTTGATTTTGATGATGCATAAAAATTTTCGTTCGCAAGCTAAGTTTGTTAATTGAAGCGTTTTTACATTAATAATATCTGATGGAATTTGTGTAATTAAAATATGTAATACGTCATATTTAACATGAATATCACATATGAATTAATATTTACTGCCTACAATTAACACTAGGATACAAGGTAGTCTTCACATCTCTCAGATTCCTTTATACAACTCCAATACTAAAAATTAATATGCTTCATTTATGTAGCATAACGAATAAGCAAACGATACCTAAATAAACAAACCAAACAGATTTTTATTTTATGTAATATTAAAATAACATACTGATACTGCGGAGAAGCCCTGCTACCGAGTATAATAAATTAAACAATAGATACCTTCCATCATTCAATTCATTATCCCCCAGTTCCGGACCAAAAAGTCGTAAAGACGTCAATCGTCACATACTTTTTCTTATTTCTCCCATTGTGTTAAATTCTAAGCGTTCGCGGAAGAATGCGATGCAATTCTTTTGTCCACTGAAAACCCTGTAACTTTAGGATGCAATTTAGCGTAGCGCAATTGTAGTTTAACGAGTAACAAAACGAGATTATACCGGCACCCGGCGAATGGCGACAATTGCAAGATTCATTTACGCCGGCGACCGTCGGCGGGTGGTTCGTCTCGACGGTATTATATCTATTGACTACTCATACCGATACACTCACTAAGTTGAGTTGGTTTGAATTGTATAATTATACCTATGCTTATGCTTTATAAGCGAGTGTGGCTCAGCGGTTCCAGTGTCTGCTTTTCATCCCGACGCACCCTGGTTCGAATCCGCCCTACACCAATTACTGGTATTTTCAAGTTATGTGTAGATTTGCACTCGCTTAGCGGTGAAGGAAAACATCGTGAGGAAACCGACATGTACCACCTTGAGGACCACAATATCCGAGGACATGCGTCCTCCGTGGAAGGACCTGGGCGCCCACCACGATGTATCTGCCCAAGAAAACTCCCCTAACGAATTAATTCTGCGGGGGAGGCACGACCCTCAGTCATGAGCAAATACGACTCAAAGAGAGAGAGACCTATGCTTAAGTAATACAATTAAGTTTTTGACTTGTAAATTTACATATAATTAGTACTGTAATTATTTTCTAGTATTTACAACTACACAATGTGACGTGTAAAAAGGCTTTATGAATAAATGATGATTCTGAGTATTTATTTTGTTATCTGTATTTATGCGCGACAAAAGAAGTCATTGTGTTAAACCAAGATTTAGGCTGTGTTTATACTAAATTGTAATAAAGTGGTTTAGCTGTTTGAGCATGAAGAAAGAACTATATTACTTAAAAATGTAAATAATGCGTATTAGCAATTACATTAACACTTGTCATTCAAAAGTAACACTTCGAAATTCAGCATTATAAGTCGTAAAAAATCATATTATTAAAAGATTGTAATACAATTAGGTCAGCCAACGTAATGTGATACAAATATCGTAATGCGTTTGCATGCTGATTGGCAAGTAACCATGATAGGTCTAGTCTTAAATTTTTGTGCACATTAATTGTTGTTATAATAAATAGTTTGTAGTCTGAAATATCTTTCATCTATGTCTATGGTCGGGGATTTTAGCACATCTATTGTGGTTTTAGTTTGCACGAGCGACAAAGGGTCAATGCGGAGTGGCGACAGACTGCGGTCTACTTATCTGATGCATTAACGTCGCATTTGTGGGTGATCATGTTTAATTGTTAGTCTCTTTCTTGAGTCGTATTCCTCATGACTAAGGGACGTGACTCTCCCGCAGAATTAATTCGTTAGGGGAGTTCTCTTGGGCAGGTACATCGTGGTGGGCGGCCAGATCCTTCCATGGAAGACACATGTCCTCGGATAGTTTAATTGTTAGTCTATTTGATTGTTAATATAAGATGATTTTAATGAGTAAAGTGGACTTTGAAATTGTTAGTGGCATAAAGCTGATTTCTGTAAGTCATAATGCGGCTTCACTTTTCTGATCACCTTTATCATTTTGAATTAAATGGTAAGTATTAAAAATCATTGTTTGTATTCCTTTGTAGAATGGAGGCTGTATTGTACTAGTACTTATAGCAATTAATGACTACAGCGAAACCTAACACAAATATGTTACAAGGTTAAAATACTCGAAAAGCTTTTCCCTTGACCCTAAAGCAGCGGTGCTTAATTCCGACTCCAGGCAACTTTTTGCTGACACTTTGTTTTTCAAACGCTTGTTCAACTCGACTCCATTCACATAATACACTTTTATTACAAGAAAAAGTTATGAAAAGAGGACTCTGGAGAAAACTAACGACCGGTTTTCGGATAACACGAGTGGGTCTCTGTAACTTTTGTGCCTATTTATAGATGGAGGGGGCTACTTAAGCTTAAAAGAGCTTAAGAGCATCGATAAGGCTAAGTAGGTAAGGGAGCTTCGCAACTTTTCAATTTTATATCCAACCAGTAGAGGGGAAAATCGAGAGGCAGATTTTTAATGACATTGCTCTTTTTTGTAACGATTCGGGTAAACTTTACTAAGTTATTCTGTAAGCAGAATTAAGTTTCTTATATATATATGGTTTCTGATATAATATAAGTTTAGCTAACAAATATTGCTTTTAGTATATCTTTAACTCCGTGTAAACTATTTTAATACGTAAAATGTCAATCAAGTTACTAATATTATCATACAATTAGGTTTATATAAAATACGGTCTAGACACTAATCAAACAAACGAAAAGTTGTGAAAGAGTAATTATTATTTTGTTCGGAGTACATAACGTTATTATTCACTTGTGCCTTTTTATGAGTTCGTCCAAAAGCCGAAGCCTCTCTCCCTAATTAGGCCTTTTTTTGTCATAATCTACCGAGCACAGGCCTAATTTTAGCAGGTCTTAATTAAAATTCCAGTGTTTGTTTTTTGCTGTAACCTAACAATTATTCTACTTGAGTTTTTTATGCATTCGAATCACAATGCTGTCCATTTTAGTTGGAATGGTTACTGGAGTTTATTGTAGCGTAATTTTTAAATAAATATAACATGTGATCTAAATACATGAAACTCAAAGGTGACTGACTGACTGACTGATATAGTGATATATCAACGCACAGCCCAAAACCACTGGATGGATCGGGCTAAAATTTGTCATAAAGACATCCGCTAAGAAGATTTTTGGAAACGCCGCTTTTAAAGGGGTGAAATATGGGATGCAAGTTTTACTTCTTAATGCGAGCGAAGCCACGAGCACCCACTAGTTGTTACCGGAAGAACCTAGTAGGACACAATATATTACCTTAAAAAGAAAGTGTTACTATTTACAGATCAAACAGAAATGTCCCTTTGTCCTTTCATTTCTATGCTATATGATTTCGTAGCTTTAATCTACGCGACGGGCTATTCTCCGCATTGGTAACATTCTTGTGGGCCAGAAGACGGCCTGAGCTTCGTAGGAAATTAACCCAAAACCATTCTAGGCAACTACACACAGCCAAGGAGATGGTTAAGTAACAGAGAGACAATTTTACATGATTAATTTTGTTTTAGTTACACAATTGGTAAGATATAATGAGACATCATCATTGTCGTCTTAGTTAAAGTTATGGAATCTAATTTCGATATAATAATACTTTATGTATGAATTTGTTTTTTGTTTATTTATACAGCGAAAATTGTTGATAGATGTGATCTATTTGTGTGTATTTTAAGCATGAGTACACAACATGATTATATTAACAGTACATAAAGGTTAGTAAATGAGAACTACTAAATTAACATTTTATTATTTTTTCAAATTTATTTTTAGTACATATGTAGATATCTATGGATTATTATTTTGTAGTTTTAAGACTTGTTAATGTTTATAATATATAAAAAAATGCAATAAATTCTAGTTTCTCACAAATATTTTTGCATTAACTTGACATCTGCGTTTGCCTACTCCGTCTTTCTGTAGTACCCAGATAGCTATCATCAACGACCACCTTTATGTATCGGCTTGTGAATTCGCCACGGTACATTGATCGCCAATTTACTGAGCATGTAGCCTACAACCAGAGACTTTGTAAAAAAGAGGCTCATTACAAAATATTGCGCAAGAAAATGCACGCAGATGCTATCACTTTCAAAGTCAAATTATTTATCTATTACATGTTCACTGCACTCCACACTAGTATAACCTGTGTTGTGAAGGCTCTTTCTTTTGTTAAATTTATACAAATAATGCTTATATACTAGTCAATTACTTTAGCTGAACTGATGACTTCCACTGTAAGTTGGATTTATTATCCCAGTATTTTTTTTTAATTATCTTATATTCACATGAATTTTATCGTCATCATAAGCCTACACTCGTCCACTTCTGGACATAGGCCGCTCCCAAAGTGCACCACCCAGGCGAGATTTTGCCTTACACGTGTCCTGTTCTCAATGTGAATTTTATCATATGTGAACTTTTAACAATTTTTCTACGGTACAGATTGATTCAAAAACGCATATTTTTCTAGAACAAATCAGCATGCCTATGAAATATACCTAGCCTTTCAAATGGACCAATACCAAAAATTCACATGCATTGCATAAGTGTTGCTTGATTTTAAATGTGTGTCTGCATTATATTTTTTCATCATTAAAACGAGTCTCTCTCGCTGAGATATCATTGCCTAAGCCTACTAATAGCAGGTGGTCTTACATCAAAGGAACCAATCGGCTATTTTCAGAAATATCTCAAAGCTCTGCGAAGTTATTAGTTTCCTTGGTTATTCCGATTTTACTCGTATCGTCGAGAATATTATTCATAATAGGTATCTTACATAATGCCAAATTGAATTTACTTACGTTCGTAAGGAAAATCAGGAAAATATAATATTTTTGGCGTGTGTACACGTGTGCGATAGTGAATATTTAACATTGTGGTTATGAGGAAAATTTGGTCGTTATAATAGTCATATTTTTTATTCAAGTACCCTACATTCTGTTTTGTGATAACCAATAAACATTTTTCGACGTAAAAATCTAAAATTCATAGAATATCAAATACTTCTCTTGTTTACAAAGCGCAAATATTCATATGCGACGATAACTACTTGACCTGGTGATACAATTGCTTTTGCCACTTTTTTCAATAAAAAAAAAATTCTCTCGCCTTGAATATTGTATTTCTGCATGACTGAGAGTTGTGACTCCCCTGCAGAAATAATTCGTTAGGGCAGTTCTCTTGTGCAGATACATCGTGGTCGGCGCCCAGGTTTCACATGTTCTTAGATTGTGTGGTAGTCTAACATGTCGGTTTCCTCACGATGCTTCCCTTCACCGTTAAGTGAGTGAAAATCCACACATACCTACTTCAATAACAAGCCATAGTTAATACAAAAAAATATATAAAAGTTATGCTAAGTTATTGTATGTATGTGTGTGTATGTATTTGGTAAATCTGTCTCAATAAATGTTTTTCTAATTCTATTTATAATAAAAGAAATTTGTAAATTTCATGCTTTAGTTTTCTCCTTACCGTACGTGTATGTAGTGGTATGTGTTTTAGGTACTTGCGAGTGTTACACAAAGCGACATAACATTTCGCGCACTTGCCGAGATGGTCATTAGAATACGGCGCGTAATCAAGGAAACTGCCTCAATTGTACGTAAAAGTGCCGCTTACATACTCAGCGTAATGTTCTGTAAATGTAATAAATGTTGTCTTCTGTTATGTAAGAATGTAACCGGTTGGAGTACCTGATAAGCAATTTGATGTGTTGTATAATTTTTTTATTATGTATGAACAAATATAAAATTATGATACATAACTTAAACGTTTGGGCATCATATGTTATGCCTACTTACAATAAGATTAAAAATAAAACAGTCAGAATTGCCAATAATGACTACTCCACGTTTTGTATTGTTAGATAGATAGATAGATTAACGCTTTATTGGACACACAAATAAAATAGAACACAACACAAACAAGGAAAAAAATTAATCTTATGCCACAAATGGCGGCCTTATCGCTAAAAGCAATCTCTTCCAGGCAACCGTAGGATAGAAAGGAAATCATAAAGAACAATATACGGGGTGTACAATAAAGAACACATGAAATTTAACCAAATACTAAAACGTATTGTTAGTTGATAGGGATATAATGTGTATAAAATATATTTTTTTGTTAAGTTTCGGTGTAAATTAATAACATAATATCTATCTATCAACCAGTTATTGCTTTCCTTCTAGTAACAATGTGCTATGTTTGGTGCTTAGTATGTCAAAAAGAAGTCCCGCAAAGTCCAAATGAAATGAACGTCGCTTCCGTTTGAAAATCGTCAATATATTGAGCTCGAGCCACGGTTGCTTGCTTTGCACATGCAGAGAGGGTGCTACTATGTAACTGTTGATATAAATAAATATTCCGGGACATTGCACACAGCGCCATCTAGCCCCACACTAAGCAAACGCTTGTGTCGCCGGTACTAGATAACGGATATAATACTAAATAATTAAAATTGATTAAAGATGAGTTTCAATTAAGCTATTAAGTATTTTTTTTCTATTATGAAGATATTTAGACATCTTGTTATTTTCCTTCTTTTAAACTTGATCTCCTCCTCAGATGCTTGGCTACAATTCATCTGATAGTTTATTAAGGTAATTATTTTAGATAAGGGCTTACAATTTTTGTTTGCGTTTTTTCTATTTAAACATTTAGTATTATTATGTAAATATAGTAGCCGTTTGAATACATGCCTGGCGGCCATAAAATTACAAACATAAAATAAATAGATACCTTTATTTTCCCTCGCATATTGAAATGCCACATTCATATTTGAGATCAGATAAAACACTTCTTACAGCTAATGTTTAACTTAATTATCAGCTCAAGTTTCGTGAACTAAGTGACTATATAAAACTCAAAGGTGACTGACTGATTGACTGACTGATAAAGTGATCAACGCACAGCCCAAACCACTGGATGGATTGGGCTGAAATTTGGAATTAAGGTAGATGTTATGACGTAGGCATCCGCTAAGAAAGGATTTTTGGAAATGCCACTTTTAAAGGGGTGAAATAGGGGATGCAAGTTTTACTTCTTAATGCGAGTGAAGCCGCGAGCACCCTCTAGTATTAAATATTATTGTAACAAATAATGAAATTTCAGAGTACCCTCAAAACCGCTTAGATGAGTTATCTAACTAGACGAGCAATAGAGAGCCAATCGACGCTTGAGCGCGTTTAGTTTATCTAACTCTAGTGGAATCTAACGAAGTCATTTGGCAACAAAGACTAACTGATATTCGGATTCTCAACCCGACCGAATATCAAAAAGTTTTGCGGCTAGGAAACGATATTTTGTTATAAAAACATGTTTTGTTTTCTTAATTTAGGAACTATTTTTATTTATAACAATACTACTAGACATATGTATTAGGTATGTCAAATTTATCCTTATTGTTCAAGTTGTATTCCTCACACTGTTAGTTCTAAATTATGAACTAGTGTTGGCCAACGCTTTCTATACGTATAGAGTAAAAAATTTAGTCTTTTAGGCTTCTTTGCGATAGTTACAAAAAATAATAATAAATATTTCAGGACATATCACACAGCTTCATCTAGCCACGCACTAAGCTAATGCATATCACAGTATCACAGATAACATATATTTATATATATCGAAAAGCAAGAGTGAATGGGTTCTTACTGGGTAAGCACGTACCGTTTTTATCTTATCTTTATCTCATCCTAGACCGTAATGAATGCTTACAATCAGGCGAATTACGGTCAAGTGCAAACCCATTCCTTGAAAAAACAAAAAAAAATATTTCATAACCATAGTAACGACAAGACTCAAACAGAAAAAAAAACAAGTACTTTGGCAAACCAGTTGACATTCGTTCACCTTATATGAATAGCTAACACGTTAAAATTAAAAACAAATTGAAACAAAATAATCAAAACCAATTCCCAAATTGCAAAACTTAAAATTGATTCTCTGGCCGTTAGAACTTAAAGTACCTATCTAATAAATGTAATTCAATACGCTATTGTCCTAATAGGACTTTAGCTCAGTACATTTTGTGCGATTCCAAGACTCTTTAGGGAGGCGCTAAACTAATTATCTCTAACGACTATCATAATGTAGCCCTAGACGGTAGGTGTAATTGTATTAAGACCGAGAAAACCGAGAAATATTACTGGTTACTAAGCAGTGAGTGATCAAACTCGACACGCCCGATAGGACCATATCTAGTGTTAAAACAATTTTACACTTTTCTGTAACACCTTGTAGTGTTCAGCAAAAAAGATTGATTTTGATTTTGAAAAAATACACACGTATCAAATTTAAACGTGTCTTACAACTTTAACAACCTACTATGGAAATAAATTTAATATTATATAATAATTTTGAAATTTTTTAACATGTGTAAAATTTTAAGGTGACATGAATATATTTTGCTGTCTGACGAGGCAATAGGATTACTGACTTCTGTATATTTAAGTGCATAAATTACATTTTTCTATTAGTAAATTAGTAGTTATCTATCCTTCTCTTAATTAAGTTGTTCACCTGAGCACTATTAATGCTGTAATTACATGAAAATTTTAAATTAAGTTTTCCTAACAGAGTACTATAATTTTAGTACTTCTATTTTCCTTTGATATTCTTAAAAATCTGATGCACACGAAATTAAGTCTATTTTAACTGCTCATAAAGGCGAAGTAGATTATTATGTTAATCTAAAAATATAATAAAACTATGATTAAGGTTATTATATTATTAACGTATCTAAACTAGATCTTTACAATTGCTGTAAAATTTACTATAATAAACTCATATGATAGCTTGAAAAAATAAACATAACTTACTTGTTATATATCAAGAATGAAAACTAAAAACTAAATTCTAATTTCATGTTTCAACTTTAAAAATAATGCCGTTTTTGCCACAAGTTAGATTTCTAAATTTAACGAATCAAAATGTTTAGCATTTTATAATAAAATAAAATAAATGTCATTTATTTCAGACTTTGAGTCCATACACATTAAAGATAAAATTGAATTAAAATTATTACATAGCAGGCATGTCAAACAATAATCAAACCGAGTTATTAAAATTAAATGTCTACTAATAAAAATTAAATTAAAATGTCAAAGATTACAGTAAAAATATAAAAATGTCAAACTCTAAAATACTTTGTTGCCCACTAATATTTTCTTTTTGAAAGGGTCGTAAAACATGTGTAGCTGTGCGGCGTGATTGATGATGGGTCAGTCGAGTCGTGCAGCTACAACCCGCAGGATGCTGTTAGTGCTGCCCCGGACGCGGCTGAGCATCGAGGTGGCCCGTTTGCGGAGTACGGCGTGGAAACCATCTACCCTTGCATCCGCAAACATCCCCGACGCACTGCAGCGCCACGGCAGCCCCAACAGCATCCTGAACGCGTTGTTGTATTGCACTCGTAGCGCGTTGATTGCCTTGAGTGTATATGTGGCCCACAGACTGCACGTATAGAAGGACTGACAAAATGCTCTGAATAATGTTAGCTTTACTTCTGCTGTACATCGTGCAAATCTACGAGCCAACATATTGCCCCTGACAGACAACGCCCTACGTTCTCTCTCGATATCCTCAACATCAGAGAGGTTCTCCGTGACCCAGTGTCCCAGGTACTTGAAACGCGAAACTCTCGCCAGTGGAACTCCGTTTAGTGTTAATGGCGGAACGTTGGAAATCTTAAAACCGCGCGACTGAAACATTAGGAGTTCGCTCTTTTTATTGTTGTACCTGAGATGTGTCCCGGCATAAACCTCACAGATGTTGAGGAGTTTCCTGAGCGCGCTCACAGAGGGCGCCAGCAGCGCCATATCGTCGGCATAACTGATGTTATTAACAAAGGTACCGTCAATAGAACATCCGACATTGGCAGCGCTCAGCTCCTCTATAAGCCCGTTCACGTACAGGTTGAAAAGGCGTGGCGAGGACAACCCCCCCTGCCTTACTCCACAATTCAACCCATCGGAGAACTCGCCCGCCCATCTTACAACGTTGGTTTGGTTGTTGTACCAATAATCAAGAATTCGAATGACTTCCTCAGGGAGACTGGTCTGCGTCCTCATCTTGCTCCAGAGCACCTTATAGCTGACCAACTCGAATGCTCTAGAAAGATCAAGAAAACACGCATAAAACCGGTGTTTTCCGATCTGTGTAGTACCGGACAGTATGCTTGAGGCACAAGATCGCAGATTCTGTCGATAACCCAGCTCGGAAACCGAACTGGGCATCGTGCAGCTGCAGGTGCTTGCTAAGTATGCCATCAAGCAGACTGTCCAGCACCTTGGCTATGGTGGTGGCTAAGGAGATGGGCCTATAGTTCGTCTTGTCAGACGGGTCGCCAGTCTTATTCTTGATTACCGATACAACCACCGTTTTTAGACAGTCATGTGGAAGGTACGAGTGTCGGATACAGAATGTGTAAAACATGGCAAGAACACGAGGTAAGTGGGGGCCAGCATGCTGCAGATGCTCAATACTAATACTGTCGTGTCCCGGCGACTTGCCTCGCGTCATGCGACGAATCACAGACGCCACCTCCTTCGCAGTAAATCGCGGGAACGGAACATCAGGCATCGGACGAGTATTAGTACCGAGCACCGGCGGCGGGGCTGATAGAGGCATGGGATCAATTTGAAACAAGGATTTGAATCTATTAGCTATATCCCCGGAATCTGTTAAACCATCTATACTTAATGGAGTTTGCACTTTAGGATTTAACTTTTTCGTATGTTTCCAAAAACTTTTAAAATCTTTTTTATCATGATTAGATGCCAGAATATTCATTTTAATTTGTTCCGCGTTGTTTTGACACCATTTTAATTTTGATTTAAATGCCCTCTTAGACTCAACCATTTCATTATACGCGGGTCCTCGTGTTGGCTTGCCATGCAAAAGCCACATTCTGTATTTAAGGCGCGCCCTCTGGTGGACTATTCGGACATGTTTATTCCAGCCCACTACGCGCCTCTTTTTCCCTACACAGTCCCCTAGCTCTGAACTATTTACAGCGGCGTCGCACAGCACTTTCACAACCGTTCCATATAAATTATCTATTATCAGCCTATGGTCTTGATTCATGCAGTAATTATCACAACATTCTGACAATTGTTGAGGAAAATGTATCTCTTTCAAATTATTGTTACAAAATTGCTGATAATTTTGAATTTCAGAGGAACCTCTTTCCCCCCAAATAATTTTATTCCTATTTTTGTTCTGCAAAGTAATTTCTGGTTTTAGCAAAAGTATGTTACATTTCAACTCAATAGGAAAATGGTCAGACATGTACACATTTTTATTATGTACCTTTACGTCCATCACCGACGACCAGGCAGCTTCCGTTACTATGCAGTGATCTAGCCAGCTGGTGGTGCCGTGGGCGCCGCTGATAAACGTAAAGGTATCTGAGGAACTGCCAAGTAACTCAATATCAGCACATTTCCACTCTTGTTCTTCACAAAATTTTGCTAATTCTACACCAAATAGCTCTGAAGGGCTTGCATTAAAATCCCCCATTACATAGACAGCTGATATATCACAACTTTCAATAACTGCGCATACTTCACTGAGACACTCGATGAATTCTAGCAAATTTTGAGCACTGTTTACCGGCATGTGAAATGAATATCAGTAAGAGTATACTAAAAATACTGAAAATGACTTCCTTTTGACTTATGCGCTTTCTTTTTTGTTGACATTTTCTTGCCGAAGACTTTAGACAATCAATTTAAACGAAAATTTCAATATGAAAACTTCCCTCATATTTCAAAGTTGATTATAAACAAAATAGTCTAATACATCAAATCTCGTCTTAATATCATAATCTTACTCAATCCCATTTTAGTATAGTAATGTTCCAATTCTAAAGAGAAAGGCTTTCAGCGTCAAAAGCTCATTTTTATTCTGAACCGCTGTCAATTTGTCAGTCACATTTCGTGAAAGCTCAATCTGAAGCACGCCCAAATCCCCAAGGAATGCTGTGATCCGTTTTCTCTTAGGATTTAGCTCCCAGAAGATTTCTGAAGCAATTTAAATGGATAGCTGCGTGTGTCATGTAAATATTACCAACTTCTATCGATATAGCGATAACAAATGGTAACTTAATAAAATGGCTCTTAGCGATAAGGCCGCCAATTAAGACGCTAATTTTAATCTCTATGTTGTTTTTGTATTGTTTTTAAATGTGGTGTTTTAATAAAGTATTTATCTATCTATCTAAATTAAGAAAATCAGCAATATTAGGAAATACTAAAAAAATACATATAGATACATACATATTTATTGCCTCAAGGAATACCCATAACTCAAAAACTAATGTACTGCTTCATGTATAGAGTATGAGCCATTTTTAAGTTATTTAATCAAAATATATCAACCTTTACTTGCACAATTGTTGTCTAAGCATGGTTCGTTGGACATTAAGCTCAGCACATCCTGCATAAATTTATTAATCTATACTAATATAGGTATTATAAAGCTGAAGAGTTTGTTTGTTGGTCTGTTTGAACGCGCTAATCTCAGGAATTACTAGTCCGAATTGAAAAAATATTTTTGTGTTGAATAGACCATTTATCGAGGAAGTATATATCACACTGCAACTAATAGGAGCGAAGAAACAATGGAAAATGTGTAAAAAACGGGGAAAATTATTCATCTTTGAGGGCTTCTGTGGCGTAAAACGGTTCAAGATGTGGGTAACAGCTATAATATATAAAGCTAAATAGGTTGTTTGCAAAAATAAATATGATGCCCAAAATAACTATTCCACGCAGACGAAATCGCAGGCACAGCTAGTATGATATAAACTTTAAAAATATTCCACACATTCAAGACAAACAGACAACTCTTATCTGGTAAGTCGGTTAAAATAAGGGGCATAACAATATCTTACACAAAACGGGAGAAAAGAGGATTTAGCTCAAAACAGTAGAGCTTTTCGCCGCTTTTACGGAGCGACAAATGAACATAAATATTTATGTGAGAAATTTCATTGGATTATTTTGCATATGCATAAAGTAGCAATATCAAGCCTGGCGTTATGACACTTTGCTTGTGCTTCGTAAATCATACTGAGAAGTTAATCTACTATGTAGACTTTTGTAACTTAGATCATTTCAAAGACAGTCAATATTATTAAAAATACATGGACTTCTTACTGACTTAATCATAATCAATTTCAGTTTTAGTCGTCTTAGCGGCGCTTCATAGTAAAAAGTTGTGTATATATTCAAATTTACAATTTATTTTCATCACAAGAAAATGTAACAAAGTGCTTTTCCACATATAACTTAATTCTAACTAAATTTACTTAATAGTTGTATACATATTAATATAAAGTCGTTATCAAATTCCATTCGAATGGATAATAGCTATTTGTTAATATCAAAACATACATATTCTTAAAATATTAGTGTGGTAACAGATTTATTTCCACGTCTATATTATAAAATAAAATAAAATAAAATAAAATAAAAATAAAAATAAAAAAGCCTTTATTTGCCATGACATGACGTTAAACAGTTATAAATAATTATACTAGTATACTAAATTTATAAGATTTTTCCTTCAACTGTGATAATATTGAGTTGTGTGTGTGACGTCACGGCACTCAGAGATGAGTGAAGGCCTCCTCCATGCTTCATCAATGTGTCTCATTCCAGCGCTGCTCGGCTTCATGTTATGGAATATTTTGATTTTTAATAATTCTCTGTGATTCTTTCATTAAATGAATTTTTATTTCAGGCTTTCCACATATTTAACGTATTTTGTTGATTGTTTTTAGGATGGTGTTTGCTGATATCACAGAGTACGGTGATAGTTAGTTAGTTCGTATTTGAAGGTTCAAATGAGTAGTACATGGAGGGTTGTGGTCTCTATACTCCCGCGTTGACCAAACGTCTTGGGAGTGCTTGTGACTATTTTTGTGGAATTATTATTGTTGTGTATTTTCGAGTTCCGCTTGATGTTGCCTTTGTATTTTTTCTGGATGTCAGAGTTAGTTATTTTTCTTCTTGCATGCTTGGAAGGGGTTGTTTTTTAAGTTGATTATTCTTTAAAAATGCTGCGATTGAGGAGCTTGGGAAATGTTGCGTGATATTGTCGCTCGGTTGCGGCCGCTCAGTAGTGGTACGTTTTGTTTTTTTCTTTGTTTGTTTATTTGGTTTTAATGACGTGCCACTGTCATGGTCCGATTTTTCCTGCGGGCTCACCGACACAGATAAAGCCCTCTTGTTAGTTGGCTTATCTAGAACGAGTATTTTGTCATATCTGAGAATAGCTGAAACTCCACTTTCCTTGTATTGCATTAGTTGGGGTATCAAAGCTTTTCTTTTTTCTAGTGTTTTGGGTGAAAAATCTTCTTTGATGTATGAGCCGCTTCCTTCCATACAGGATTTTTTTCGTAGAATTTGTAATTTTGTGCCTAATGTTGAAAAAGTTACCCTAATGGGTCTTGGTTTCGTGCTTTTCATCCCGATTCTTCCCACATATTCCAGGTCTCTCCTTTCGCATTCAGTGTCCATCTTGTTTTTAATAGTGAATAGAATTACATTTTCAAGTTCATTGTAGCTTTTTTCCTCTTCTGTAATGCCAAAAAATATAACATTACGTTGACGCAGTATCTTGTCGAAATTGTCGAGACTTTCTTCATGCTTAATTTGAGTGCATTTTATTTCAGTTAAGTCTGATTCAAGACGGCAAAAATGTTCTTTGATTTTTGTGTAAACATTCTGAGTTATGTTTTCTTCTGCTTTTTTTATTATCTCTACGTTATCTTCCTTAATTTGAAGTCTCAGTGCATTCAACATAGCCATCATATTCTGCTCAGCCATTTTTTTACTTGTAATATTAGTACAGTAGCGTCTGATCTTCGTATGGAAAAATTTATAACGAAACAAATATACGCAAAAATAATTATCTGTCTGAGTTCCGAACCCTGTCCGTTTACAATGTTCATACGCTTGAACCAGTCGTAGTGACCGCTATGCTATCGGAACAGTACCTACGGTTCCGAAATTAGGCTTCCGTATTTAACTTAAGTCGGCTTTTGTGTGGTCATACGATGTGACGCATTCTGACAGTTAAGTTTGCTGGGGTCAAAGTCCAATTTGCTGAGTTAAACACGTAGAAGGGGGTAGATTTGTATAAATTTGTTATTTTACTATATTTAATCACTTTATTTACGTATCCACTTATTTAATAAGCTTTGTTATCACTGTTCCGTTTATTGTTCAGTTAATTCAGTCCTTTCTTATGCAAAGTTTATTTTCAGTCTGTGTAGTGTCTGTACTGACTTTTGCAAAAGACATAAAAGTCGTATTTATTGAGATTTTGCACTGTTATTTCGGCGAGATAACACTCACAGTTATAAATAGTCACTTTCCAAATACAATCCGACACTTATTGACAAATTTAGAGGCACTAGTTATTTTTTTAACATTTAACTTTTACGGAGACGAAGCGTGCGTGGCGCGGCCTCTGGCGGAACTTATCCTTACCACGTCTATATTAGCATTGTGAAAATCTTCTGGATTTCCTAAACGGGATAGGGAATTCCATTGTCTCAAAGAGCGAGCTTAGCAAGTTTGAGCTCTTGTATTTAATACATGGCTGCCGACTCTTCTAGATATTATACATTATGATGGATTTTTTAGTTGTATTCTATGCAACGCTAAAGGCTAAATGATATTTTTTTTATATGGCCCAGACACTCTAACTAAAATTTCTGTAAATATTAAGTATTTTTTACTTTTTTTTTATTTAATTTAGGCACGGGATACAACTGACATGGTGTTATAGCTGTAATTTTGTCACACGATTTTATGACATAAGAGAACAGATTACAAGCAGATATTCTTTAAGTTTTTACTATTGCAGTAGCATAGCTCCGATTACTTTAAATTGTAACTCTACAGATATTACACATATCATTTAAATCAATGGAATAAAGTTAAAAAAATATTGAAATTCATCAAATTCTAGCTTGCTGAAATTCCACGCAAGCGAAAATTACACTTTCAGCTACATTTGAATTCCAACTTCATCCCCAATACAGGTAAACAATATCAAGATACTGGTGTGTTTATGCATGCAATAGTTAGAACGATGCTTGTTCATGTAATCCGCTAGCCAAGTTGCGTTGTACCGAAATGTTCCTCTAAACTACATAATTTATGACTTAGTAATCTACCGAGCTATGCTTAGGTCCTCTTCATTAAGGCTGTATGACGTATGACTGTGCATTAATATATAATCCCTGTCCAGGGATTAGCCTTCGTGTTTCTAGGATCTAGTTTGATCAAGCACTTTAGCTTACTATGATCCTTTTGTAGCAATTTTGTTACGGTAATAAGGACATGTACTAGGATAGGTTATAATTTGATTGGTTGTAGGATAAAGTAAGATTGGACACTTGTTGATTATTGCATAGTAATGTATGGGTGAAATAATGCAATGTATTAATAATATTATCGTATTTTCCTCGAAGCAGTATTAGTAGTTTATGCAACTGTCATATAATGAAGACTGCTACTCGTTACTATTATGAAACTCGCTGCGCTCGTTTCATAAACTCACACTCGTGTTTTAATACCCGTGTTATATGCAGTACGTGTATTGTCACAGTGATTTTGCCGCCATTAAAATCTAACCAACGAGAGTGCAGCGCGACCAACCTGATTGGCCCTGCAATCAGGTTGGTCACGCTTTTCCGATGTTATAATGAGCTATTACGATATCGATGTGGATATTATAACATCATGTGAAATTGCTTAAATTGAGTGTTTTGTTGTCTGTGCTATAACAGTAGTAATTATAAGTCAAGTATTGGAAACTTAAGTAGAATGTTACAACATTAGTGTAGATAAAATATATAACAGGTCCGTTACAGTAAAAGCAAGATTCAAGTTCGACTAAAGTTTTTAGTTAAAATGTTTACAACCAGGTACTTATTCAATGCCAAACTCACTACCAGCAATTTTTACGCTATAAATAATCGTATACTAAATAAAATAAATAAAATAAAATAAAATAGCCTTTATTGCCCATTTACAAATGTATAAAAACTTACAAAATAATTTTAAATAAAGTAATCTACATATTTACTAACTATTATTTACTAATTATTATTATTATTATATTATTATTATAGGTATCTTTAGGGCACCCAAAATTTGGTGAAGGCCTCTTCCATGCGTGCCCACAGTTTCCTGTCTTGTGCTTGTCTCGTCCATGTGACCCCCGCTACTTGCGTGATGTCGTCGCTCCACCTGCTGCGTGGGCGGCCGCGTCCCCTGGTGCAGTCGCGCGGGTACCAGTGTAGGACGCGCGCGCTCCACCGGCCATCTGAAACACGAGCTATATGCCCCGCCCATTTCCACTTGAGCTTGCAGAGCATTGATACTGAGTCGATAACTTTAGTTTTTTTCCTAATTTCAGCGTTCGGTACTTTATCTATAAGCTTTAGACCCAGCATTGAACGCTCTGCAGCTCTCTGAAATGTCGCTATCTTTTTAACCAGTTTCTTGTTCAACGCCCAAGTTTGGCAACCGTAGAGCAGTGATGGTAAGATAGTATTATCCATCAGTCGTTTCTTTAGATGCATTGGCATATTACTTTTGAACACATCTTTGTTGGCCCAATATTTCCGCCAAGCTATTGCTATGCGTCGGTCTATTTCTTTAGCGGTAGAGTCTTGCATTCTTATTAGCTGGCCCAGGTACACGTATTCGTTCACATACTCTATGGTCGTACCATCCAGTTTGATAGGAATCCTTTCTCCATTTGTCATAAGTTTAGTTTTTGTTAGGTTCATGTAGAGTCCTATTTTCTTGCTTTCCCTGTTTAGAGTATCAAGCATTTGCTCTAGGTGATTATGTGATTCTGCCAGAATTATGATGTCGTCGGCGAAACGAAGGTGGGTTAGTTGTTCACCGTTTATGTTGAGACCGTAGTCAGACCAATCCAGGTTTCGGAACATCGATTCCAGTATTGTTGTAAATAGCTTTGGGGACACTGGATCACCCTGTTTTACGCCTCTTTTTACAGGAAATGCAGGACCAACTCTTTCTGTTTTAATTTTTGCCTGACAGTTGTTATAAATAACTTTTAAAATATTGATGTATTTTTCGTGAATACCTTGTTGCCTCAAACTCTCCCGTAAATCGTATACTACTAAAATAAATTGATCTTGTGGTAAGCCTATCGAAAATTCGGAAACGAGTATAGTCAATAATCTCAGTCTGTGTTGGGGGAGATCACTTCAATGAAACTCTTTTTCACACTGCACTATTTATTGACACTACACAATTCACTTATATTAAGAACTTCTTTTATAACACTTTTTACTCCTCTTTAAACTCCTTAACTCTTTAAAGCTCAAACAATACTTGACTCGACAGTCGACATTTTGCTTACAAAACTCAAAAAAATCGCTTTTGCGCGTGCTGAAATGACCACTAGCGCCATCTAGTTTCTCGCCGCGCAACCACAGCCCGCCGAACCGAGTACTCTGTTTGGACAATCTGTATCAAAGTACATATTACTTTTATTTTGTCAACTGCTTACAACTTACGAGTTTGTTTAATAATAATAACTAAAAAAATATTGACTAGGTCTTTCTCTCGGAAAAGCGTGAATTTCAAGTCTGAAGTACCTACATTCAAATCTGGATTACCGAGATAGAGGTCTCGGCCTAGTTCGGGGTCCGTAGTTAGGCACATAATTAGTTATTGATCAATTCTATGCGAGTTACAAAATTTTATAATTTATTTACGCTCAATATCAAATTTGCGTTTATACTATGTACTAGTTATCACGTCATTTATAATTTAAGATAATTAATCATTAAGTTTTATGAAACAAAAATGTATTGTTGTTGTTGTTGTTGCTTGTTTTGCTGTATTGTTTTAGTCGTTGTATTAAAGTTTTATTTTAATATTTAGTTATTTTGATATTTAGACTTAACCAGTAGTAAATTCCATTGTAGACTTTAAAATAAGTATAAATTATCCTTTTTTTTCCTGGATTTTCAGCCACATGACAACCACGTGGTAAGAGCTGGATTAATAGACCGTACTGTATGGCGTGCTGGAGAGGAGGCCTATACTTAGCAGTGACTGGACAGAGGCTGTACCATGACGATGTTAAGAACCAGGTCACTTAAAATGAAACCCACATAAGCCTCACTGATATAAAGTTACTAGATATCTATTTCTATCATTATTTATTTCTATAAACTTATATAAGATATAAAGTCACTTCTAGCATTGCTACTGACTTCAAATCAACGCTCGATGAAATAATATTAAAATTTCCATATCGCTAAGACTGATCTTAACCGCTATAAACTAAGAGGTTGAGTATTTAACTCTCGTAATCTTCATTGGCACCCAGACTCATGTCGGACCAGTTTTGCATATTCACGCCACGTTTCTAAAACTTGCTTTGGAGACTTCTAAACTCATTTCGAATTTTGTTCTAGACACATTTATCTTTGCCAGTGACAGTCTTAAGCAAAATAATTATCTTTTAATGTGGAAGGAAGTTGATATAAACGTGAACGTGTTATTGGAAGTTGCATTAAATAAAAATATTACGTATACTCGTATATATTTTAAATAATTTTATGTTTACTCGTATTTACCTATTATAAACCTGAGAAATTAATTTGACAGCAGCTGTGACGTAACATTATATTTTTTTATTGTAGATATTGATATTTTAATAATATTGTGTCTTTTCAAGTTTGAAATGGATGTGATAATATCAGTTTCGAAGATGTCTAGATATGGTCAGGTGCTAACTCATTCCATGTTAAAAAATCTGGAAATAAAAAATAAACAACTACTTCGATCCTGTATTAATGCGTGGTGTTGCTAGTAATTTATTAAAATCTATTTTTTGCTAGTGGTTGCATGCCTGGTAGCTGATAGTAGACCTTCTTCTCTGTGTTAAAATTAACCTAGTGTTGAATTACTAAATCCAGCGTAGCCAAAAATTCCAATTATGCAACACACGCGATATACGCAAAGATCAGTCGGCTGTGTGAGAGGCAGGCTGTCAGTTACGACTGGTGCCTGTGATGGATGGATAGCAGAAACATTAATTTTAAACTTACGCGGCCCTCTACTGAATGTTTGATAAGCGCTATGGATGTGCCTGCGGTATATACGTTCTCTGTCTCTCGATTATGGTAAGCTGATGAGTGAAGACGATAATATTTCATGGCTTGAAAGCTTTTGTATGACATGGCGGAAAAATAAGATTTACCTTAGTGATATTTGTGCTTCATTTCATAATAATTTAATAACCGGCAGTGCGATTGTAGACCTATTGGCTGGTTTTTTATTTATCTTTCATGCCATTGCTAGATGATGAATCACCATGGATTTTGGTGAGACAGGCAAATACTATTTCAAGATAATAACGTGAGTATTGCACCGAGCACCTTCTATTTAAATTAAAAACAGTTTTCATGATTAGGTTTGGGGCAAATAATAATATATAGAATTGATTTGACGCTTATATCGTTTATTGCCTATGCGTAGTTATAAATAATACTCTTATTCAGAGTGAAATATTTTCCGAACGTCATCTACTAATAACAATTTTCAACACAAAAGTTTCGATTAAAAAATACTCATACATTATTGCCAGCAATATCTCCTCTCAAAATCTGACAAGTGTTAAAGTGTGGGTAAATTCTAGCGCCTTATATTGCTGGAGGCAGGAAACTATTTCCCTTGAGGTCGCCGGCTTAGCAAAGTACGAGCCTTCAATCTCGGAAAATAGGCTGTACTTATTTGAACAGAAAGTGAAGAAATATCTAGATTACTTCAATGTTACGTCTAGGTCGCGTCGTAGCTTATTTTAAGCGTATGACTCATATTTATTTATGAAAACGTCCGTAAAATAAATCACATAGCGACATCATCAATGATATAACATAATATTTGAATTACATCTTAATATATAAAACTCAAAGGTGACTGACTGACTGACTGACTGATATAGTGATCTATCAACGCACAGCCCAAACCACTGAAAGGATTGGGCTGAAATTTGGAATGAAGGTAGATGTTATGACGTAGGCATCCGCTAAGAATGGATTTTTGGAAATGCCACTTTTAAAGGGGTGAAATAGGGGATGCAAGTTTTACTTCTTAATGCGAGCGAAGCCGCGAGCACCCACTAGTTTTCAATAAATCACTATATATTTTAATGTCTAAAACTTTGTAGGCTAGAATATTTGTATCTACCATATTCACACTTAGGTGTCTACATCGCTTTGGATGAATTTTGGATTAATAATATTACATACTGTATGGTGATTTAGATAGTTATTTGTACTTAGTTAAGGTGGTAAAGAAATATATTGGTTGTGGCCAGCTCAACTTAGAGATTTTTGACCAATCAAAATAACAAAGATTGAATAAATATGCAAAGATGAAATATTCCAAACTTGTCCAATATGTCTGGTGACTCGATGCAAGAAACGATAAGATCGATTCTGCAATAAATTAAAAAAAATTACCAGTATTACAGCTCTGTTAGATTTTTCCATCAAATTTAATTCAGTTGACACCAAACAGATTAATCTATTTTTTAACTGTCATATGAAAATAGAAGATTTTACATGTAAACCAAGTAAAGTTAACCAAAAATATATCTATAACATTATTCTCTGTTCTGTGGTATATAACAACACACTAGCCACGGCTACGTGCACCGAGAAATTGATAACTTCAAGATTGTGCAGTGCATAGGTGTATTCAAATAAAATAGGGAGCACGTCGAGTCGGTCGGTGTGACCAACAGACAAAATAACTAAGAGACACATGTATCCTACTCTATAAATGTAGGTACTGTTCAGGAAAACAACATAATACCTATGTTAGAAGAGGGATCAAGCGGCAATAGAATCTATGGCAATATTGGTTCAATCAAATGCAAGCCTATACAAAAAATTAAACAGCATGCGTACAATATCACTCATTATACTTATGACTGTAGTGTGTAACATATGTGCCTTATTTGAATCTAAAACTATATAAATTCATAGCAAGACCATTTGTGTAATGTCTCAATACTTGGTAATTTTATTGGAAGCATTGTTTTTTCAGACAGTATACAATCAAATGACAGTGATCTGTATTTAATGTTCAACCGCAAGACTTAAACTAATATGTTGCAGTTTCCTCAGACTTTTCTCGCGTATGAGGATCACTACCCATGTGTGTGTATTTTATTTTTAAAATGTGGAGTCTGTTTTTTGTTATCTCATTCGTTCAACCGAATCAGAAGCGAGAAGAATCGAGTTCGAATTTCAGATTGTACCTATATTGTGTGTTCTGCTTTCAAATACCGTCAACTTGGTCAACTGTGTTGCCAGCGCGAAGATGGGATACAATTGCCTTTAAGTTTTTAAATTTAAAGTTAACTTAAACTTATTTTCTAAGGACATGTTTATTATAATGCAATGTTGTCTCTTTGAACCATGTTTATGCTGTAAATTATAAAAATAACTTTTTCTGACATATATTTTGTCATATGTATGTCATAGACGCAATATGTTTGTAGCAAAGGTTTTTTCAAAATTATCGTCACTGCAATTTACATATTACATACATAGTAAACTAAGTCTTACACATAAAATTTATTTAAAAAAAATTAAGATCCGACTTCATGTGTCACAAAAAAGTTAGTAATAGTTTATTTTCATTTATGCGACTTCAAAATTCAGAATTGGGAGTAAAAAATCTATCAAATGATTGAAACTTACAATCCTATAAGTATTCTAATAGCGAAATTTTTTACGACTTTTCATATTCTAGTGAACCATACTAACCCGATCTACAACAAATTCAATGTTGATAGCAGCATACATATTGGTTTAGTAGCTTGAAAAAGCGTGGGCGAGTGAAGCTAGCCAGGCTCTAGCGAAGCGAACTCGAAATTTTTTATGTTTTTTTTCATATTTTCAGGATTCATACTAATACGATCAATAACAAATTCAATGTTGAAATCACCATCAGAATCGGCCTAGCACTTTTAGTTTTAGGCGCTAACAAATATACGTATGAAGCGCCCTCTAGTGACTAATCAACGAATCACGTAAATAAATTCATTTGCTCAACAAATCTAAGCCTATCAGAGAAAACCGCATCAAAATCGGGCTGATAATTCAGAAGATATAGTGTATACAGCAGCGCCCCCTGGTGAGTTGTCATCTTAATACGTAACTTCAAAGATGCACCCATTAAACCTCAACACATCACTGAAAACTGTATCAAAATCCGACTAGTCGTTTTGGAAATATGGGTAAAATTGGTTTGCATAAACTTTATCAATTTGTTGGTTTATTGGTTTTTTTTTTTTCAAAAAGTACTGAACTGAATGAAAAACTATTTTTATGGGACCATCTCGGAAACTATCCTCATCGAATAAAAATGTAATTTTTAAAAGCGGTTCATAAACAACGGAGTAATCACGTAACATCCACACAAAAAATATAAAAAAAAAACTTTCAGAAGACTTGATAACCTCCTCTTTTTGGAAGTCGGTTAATAAAAGCCACATTCATTTACATGTTCTATACATTTGATTGTTAAATTTTATTAATATGTAAATGTTATTTATTCGTTTCAGTTGTTCACACTAATTTTAACACGTTAAATAATCTATAAGTCCTTTAATTAGCTTTCACATGCTCCTTTCTAAAATATTCATAGCTCTAAATAATTGCCGAAAGTAATTCAGAGGCTTATTTACTAATTTATTTCACGACTAAGCGCCTTTTCGTAAGCCTTCTATTTTGCCAACATTTTAATCACACTATAAATTTGATCATAACTTTTCGAGTTTCTGTCTGTAAAATATCACTGTAACTTTTTAATGCAATATAGTTGAACTATATTTTTTTCAACTAAGTTATACAACAAGCATTGCGTCTGTATGATGGATCGTATCAGTTTTGTTTGTCCCAGTTATAATTAAGTAAAAAGGAGTTTTGAATTTCAAAACTCAGGGGTTTACTGTTCTGTGCTTTTTAATAAGACTAGTTACATTAACATGAGTCAAAGTCAAAATATAATTATACTCCATGATCATTTCCGTATCAAGCTCCTATGACACAAACAATTGCTTAGTATGGGGCTAGATGGCGCTGTATGAAATGTCCCAGAATATATGTTTATTACTTCAACTTTTTCATCTAGTACATTAATAGAGAAGACTTACATTTAAAATCCACATATTCGCTGTTATTCAAGAGAAACCAAGTGCAGCAGCTAACATAATAATTTAACTAGCACTCTAAACTATGCGAAACCTCCAATTAAGAGTACATGTTGCGATGAGCTCTCGCCGTGTTAAACACGAGTGTTGCTATTAATCACTGAAATTCATTTAAATAAGTACATCAAATTCATGTAAATAGTCTGAATCAAATTTTTGTTCTAACAAAACAGCTTTAACTTAGCAAATAGTTACTCAACAAGTTGATGTGGATTTTTAAAAACAATACTCATTTTTTTTAATTCATTCGAAACTGCACAAAAGGAATGCTCAGTAACACGTCTTTCAAGATGCTAAGCGCCTCTAAAAACAAATTAATTGCTTTATTTACTATTACAAAAACCCACGTTTATTTCACACATGAATGAATGCATTATTTTTTGTCCGAAAAACTAGGAGTACATATTACAGATGTTACTTAAATAATGCTAAAAGAATAGACATTTAACATTAAGCACGTTAGTTTTTACCTTGTTAGGTTTACAGGCATAAGATAACAAATTGAATTATAATAATCCGTCAATGCAACGCTTGAATAAGAAGTAACATATTATTGATAATGACAAAAGTTAAGGTATAGGTACATACATATGTATTTCATAACTAGTGATACGAAATTGAATAAAACACTGAACATGACATTATTTTACGTCGATTCAGACGGTACTGATTTAAAAAAGTTGTAACATGTTAGGTACAATGTATTTAATTGAGCTTGAATTTTGATTTTGTTAAAAGAGAATTGTATTAGTACAAACTGCAATTTGCAAGAGAAATTTTAAGGCAAATAGAAGCCGTGAAAGCTGTTACATCTGCTTTAGATAAAACCCGACTCAGCATGTGAAGTCGTTTGCATAGCTTACCAGACTTCACTCGGAGATAAAAATGCAACTAACTGTTTGACTACGTCATTTTGCAGTAGGCGTTAATTCTATATCGTAGTGAGTGGTTTTAGAAAAAGCGCAGTTTTGATCGTGGTTTTAACACGTAGTTGTATACTTTTAAATTATTTTGTCGCGTTTCTTCGTGACGTAGCAAGTGAAATATCTAAACTATTGTAACTCTAGGAACAATCTTAGTAGAACAATAACTTTTCTATGGCTATTAAAAATAATTATAATAAATGTAATCATGGCATGTATAAACTGTACAATGCTGTTTTAAAGTACTTACAAATTATCCATGTTTGATTTTTTAATTTAACGTATGTTAATATAAAAGATAGTTTTGCACACGTAATCTATTTACATTACGTGTGCCAAACTAGCCCTATACTTAATTTAATATATTAGACAAAATTTCTACTAAAAAATGGCTCCATAAATTATCAGATTCTTAGACTCATAAAAGGTGACAGAGATTACTTACTGTCTTTTTGTTCCTTACAATATGAGTCGTCGTCTATTTTTTACTGAAGGCCGTAGACTGAAGCATTTACACGTCTCGATAGTAGTAATGGCTCTTACTAAGTAGATGTAATTCATTTTCTTTAATAAAAGGTCGATCTTTCTTCTATTTGCTTTTTCAGAGGAGTTTTAAACGAGTAACTACTGCCTTCTTTTATGTTTTTTTTGTAATAGACATGTGTTTTCGACTGATTTATTGATTATGCCTCGCCAACATGACGGCAACGGCAACTTAGCCTGTCTACTACGTTTAAAAACCAGGTAGTATAATAAGCACAAAATTAGGGTTAATGATGTTTCAAATTAACTAGAAATAATATCTTCTTATTTTGAATTCAAATACTTATATTGATACATAGAAGTAACATCAGACTACCCTGTGAAACCGATTACGTTTTGAAATCATCTGTTAAAGATGAAAAGATGCTTTCGATTCTCAAAGCAACTCATGAGTAATTTATTGATCATGTTAATAGTTTTTCAATACGTTACATTTTTACGTGATGTGGTAAAACTTAAGTGAAATTTAAGTACATCATAAAATTTAATGTGATTACAGCTGAAATATTGTAAGGTTTTTTCTGCCAATTTGTAGAAATTGTTTTCGATAAGTTGAAGGTACGAACGTCTACGTGACTCTTTTAAAATACTTATTCAATATTTACCTTCTCGTTTAACTTACTTATAGTAAAAAATATTGTATTTATATTTTCGTCTGCTATCAAGTTGAATATAATAAAGTGTCTCTATATCTAACAATTTAACCGTTGTTTTTGGAACCCCTGAATCCCTTTTCACCGCACACTGACTTCCATTTCAGCCGAACACCACTGTTAATCCTCAAATTCCTAAACAAGTAAAATAAACAAGGCAAATCAAGCGAGAAAATGTTTCAAACTTGATTAATGTCCGTACATTTTGAGAGCGCAAATGGTCCCGCCAAGATCGACATTAGGAAAAAGAAGAAAAATTAGCCCCCAGCTTTATCGAGTGTTAAATCGGCGATCTGTTGCAGAGTTTGGACGGATTAATTCGGATTGCATATGAGGAAAGAGTTTTCCGAGTTTCCTTCGCTAAATCGTATATCAGATCGAAAGCGGGTGCGGGCAGAAGTTTTATCTGGGAATTTTCAGCCGTTACGTAACAAGAGAATTACTGAACAATCTATCTATACTAATATATAAAGCTGAAGAGTTTGTTTGTTTGTATGTTTGTTTGTTTGTTTGAACGCGCTAATCTCAGGAACTACTGGTCCGATTTGAAAAATTATTTTTGTGTTTGATAGACCATTTATCGAGGAAGGCTTAAGGCTATATAACATCACGCTGCAACTAATAGGAGCGAAGAAATGATGGAAAATGAGGAAAAAACGGGAAAAATGATTCATCTTTGAGGGCTTCTGTTGCGTGCGCTGCGAAAACAGTTCTAGATATCAAAAAATATGTATTAAAGAATTATTTCTCTTGAAATCATCTAACAAAATGTCTGCAACAACTCAATAAACCCGTTTTTATGGTAATAACTATTCCACGCGGACGAAGTCGCGGGAACCAGCTAGTGTTATAGTAAAGTTGATTCAAATAATATGTTCTATTTATTCAGAGTTAGTGCTACTACACGGACATGTTACCGTTGGCATAAGTTTTATCGCACCAAAGCAGACTTTGCCATTTACGATTATGACTACTGGGGAACAATAACACATTTATTACTGAAAGCAAATAAAGCGTCTCTGGACCGTTAAGTTGTCGGATATGGGAACGAGAAGTTGTGGAGTTTGCTTGTAATTCAGGAACTGGTGTTGTGGAACCGACTCGCTGTTTACTTCTAGCCCTAGATTTTTGTTATATTTCGCCGTACATGCAAAGAATATGTAAAAGTTTATTGATTTATGTTACTATTAAATTGCCTAATATTATTTTTTGTTATGAATAACGGTAAAAATAAAGTTTGTCTTATGCTTGCTTCCAAGGACTCTTAATCATCTTTATACCACGTAATTTTGTTGTTAAATGCGTTTAAACATTTTGGTATTTAACATTATTTAATCTTTTATTGTACTGATCTGTTTTTTTACAATAATATTTATTCACAATTTATAAAATAAATTTAAAAGATTTAAAATTAGTCGATGGCTTAACACCAATCTGAAAATCCACTTATGTTAGGGTTTAGAGCTTTGAATCTAGATTGAGATTAAATTTAAATCCGTTTTGATTTATTGAATTATAAAATAAACCTTCAGGTAGGTTTTAAGGGAATTAAAATGGAATCAAAATCTGATAAACAAATATATACAAAATAGAATTCATGAACCACATTTTTCAAGAAATTTTTGAATACCATCAATTCAATTCAAAAAATTTTTTTTAGCTGAAACGAGAATCAATCCGGACGATGTGAAAAACAAGTAAGAAAGATCCATTAACACCAACTTTGTCTATAATTTCATGTTTGTTGCTTGCTGAAATTTATGTATCAATTTTGTTTATGACACAAGATTTATGCATTAAACTTTGCTCTTGAACTATGTAGAAAGATTTTAAGCTAATATCAAAAATTTTAACGATCTTACAATTCACAAGATTTTCACTTTTAACAAAGCAAAGTTTCAAAAACATTGTTTTTGCATTATCTATTTGAGTCGTTTATTATTTTTATGATCGTAATTATTCTAATAAAAGCTTTTGAAGAGCACGAATATATAAATCTTATTATATGATTTTATGGAGCTTTTACCAGTTTAGCTGTTTAAGTTTAATAAGTAACAAAATCACACACACACGTGCTGATGCGATTTATAAGATATGACGATGCCTTTATAAGATATGTGGTTTAGTTGACTTCAACCGTCACCTACCAAGCTAGTAAGCTACGACAAGAATCAATTAGCACCAGCAGTAATTGGCATGACATTCACGCCTAGATTCACAAAAACCAAACGCCTGCTCTTTAAACACGCGGTTCGGAATAATTGCTCCCCAAGGATAGGTGTTGATGGATATATGCCACGGATTTGAGGAATGAATGTTGTTTGTGAATCGCACTGGGTTATAGTTACTATATAGTTTTGGTCGTTTGTATGTATAATAAGGATGTATTTACAAAAAAAAAGTATATAAGTATTATATCCGTTATCTAGTACCCACGATACAAGCGTTAGCTTAGTGTGGGGCTAGATGGCGCTGTGTGCAATGTCCCGGAATATTTTTTTTTTTTATAATGGTGGTTTCTATTTATTTTTGGACTAGCGGGCCACCTGATATTTCACTGTTCTTGTTGAAACATGCATTACACGTGCACTGAAGCTCGGTCTCATAACCATTGGTGCAAACTACAAAATCGAAGAATAGAATTAGAACTATTTCATCCCTTTAAAAGTGGCATTTCCATAAATCCTTTCTTAGCGCATGCCTACGTCATAACATCTACCTTCAATCCAAATTTCAGCGCAATCCGTCTAGTGGTTTGGGCTGTGCGTTGATAGATCACTATATCAGTCAGTCAGTCAATCAGTAAGTCACCTTTGAGTTTTATATATATAGATTAATATGAAATTAGCTGAGAAGAGTACATACTTTTAACTCTAAATTACTTTTTAACCAAGATGCTGCTTTATATTGGAACACATACAATCACATATATGAGTATAATTATAGCGTAAAAGTTTCTATGCCTATATAATTTGGTAGACAAGTATATAAAACACATATTCACATTAACATACTCTAACGGTTCGAATTTTTCCAGGGTACCACTAATTGTCGCTCCAATATTAATTATTCCATTCCTTTTGAAATATTGTGTCCTGATTAAAAATAATCCCCATCAATAGGACGCAAACGAACTGTTCCAGCTCCGAAATGGAACTCGTTTTGCTTAGTAATTGACCCATTCCACGAAAGGCATTACTTCTTTATACCGTCCATTTCCTTCTTTCGAATCCGAGGTCGTGATCAATCTGAATCCATTTATTGACGAAGAAATTACCCTCAATTTTTGGTATCAATGTACTTGCGAAAAAAGGCTACGGTTACATGAATATCAATGTCGCTAATTTGCTTTCATCAAATGAAAATCCTTGTACGGCTTTTTTCGAGTTGAAGAAACCCTTAATAAGGTACAAGTTTGTTTTTGGAATTTATACTTTTTGCACTCGTATTATGTTGAAGCAACAAAAATTTATGTAAGATGGTTTCTTTGTTTTATTTTTGACGCCGCTACCGACTAGTTCTGACATTTAAGCTTGAAGAAGTAACTAGCATTATACAAACAAAATAATTTAAGATGTGAGCGTGATACCAATGATAGTGTGATTATACCATGTTATTAGGTATTTTACATTTCAGATATATTCCTCTTTTGACAAGATACGTTGCCTATTCAAGAGGGAGTTGAGCAGAAAATTGCAAAACGTGCCCTGTGTCGGCAATTACAGATGCAAAGTCTTGAGACTCGCATTTTGACAGTAGAATTCTACGAATAAAATATGTGCCCAGTCGGGTTAGATGAAATTTCTAGAATTGAACTAGAATTGGCTATAAAGGCATTTCACTTGCATGCAGCTGTTTTAGGGTAGCATGAAATATCTGTTTTCAGAGTTTTGTTTCTTAGGTACCAACCATAAATCTATAAAAAATAGGTACCCCCTCAGTAGTTGTTAATATGAAAGTAGGTTTTAAACACCAGATCAAAATAATGAATAAAGTACTTATTATATTGGATAGGATTGGCACAGGACCGAGATATCTGTCTATATCCAGCAGTGTGATAAAGTTGGTCGTATGAGTGAGTAATTAGATTATAATAATGTTTAACATCAAAGTGTTGTGGTCAAGTGTGAGCCTATCAAGTTAAAACTATTATTATCCTACTCATTCTGGTTTGTGTACCTTTATAAATAAATAAATAAAAAAATTAAAAAAATGTGAATAGTCAGTGTGAAAATGTTATACGTAATCTTTCTAAGTTTTTTTTTTACATAAAATAGGCTTACGTTTGACTACAGCCTGCCTGATGTTAAGCATCACTATAGTCTAAGATGTAGCACGCTTGCCTAGAAGAAACCTATTTACTCTAGATATACCCCTGGGTTATAATTTTCTGGGAACAGGGCTCCAGGTAGAGAGTTCCAAAGTCTCGCTGTCCTTACTATGAAGGTAGAATCAAAGCGCTTCGTGCGAGTCTTTGGAACTTCCACCATAAACCGGTGACGCCCCGCTGACTTCTTGTATATTTTAATTTTATTTCCGTTATTGTGTATTTTACTAAATTTATATCTACCTTACCTAACATTCATTGTTCGGCAAAAAAATGTATGATGTCTGACACACAGCTTTAAAATAATAAAGAAAAGTAGTAATTTATAAAAATAAAAATTGCGCTTTTTTGCATGCCAGGTAACGGTATAATAGGTGATCGAAATACACCAATACCAGTCCATACATATTCAATGGGATTGAATCCATACTTATTTGCATAGAGATTGAATGGTTAAAACTAGCAACTGTTTTGTTGTTTTAAATGTTTGTAAAGATATGATTAAAACATTACAATTACAAATGATGTTTATAAAAACAATGTGTGATGCTGATTGATGATTTTAAAATAACACACTGTCAATAAATTGCGTTCCGATAATAAAAATTGTTTATGCCTGTTTTTATTGCACGCTATAAATATATAAATCTAATATAATTATGCTGGTCATATCTATACTAATATTATAAAGCTGAAGAGTTTGTTTGTTTGACTTACTAATGCGAATTGAAAAATTATTTTTGTGTTTTGTAGACTATTTATCGAGGAAGGCTTTAGGCTTTATAACATCACGCTGCAACTAACAGGAGCGAAGAAACAATGGAAAATGTAGAAAAAAGCGGGAAAAATTATAATACAATAATTTCTTATCCATTTAAATTCATGTTTATTTTTTTCATATTTTGCCGGAAAACAAGCGTAGGACAAAACAATAGGTACAATATTAACTTTTTAAATTATCTTCTTGTGATTTCTTCTTTATAAAGCATAAGACTTAACACTTTTAGTATGACTTTACGATTGCAGTACTGTTACAAACATTTGTAATATTCAATTTAACTTGGCATCTTACTAATTTAAGTACACAAAATTTATAGTCATTAAAAAAAAATTAACGCGTCGATAGTTGCTACTTATCTATACATATAATAAAGCTGTAACCGGTCGGTGTCTGTACATTGAAGATAATGGAAAAAAAATAGTTGAGGGGTCGTTATTGATGCAATAGAACACAAAAATCATGTTTCAGAAATAAATTTCTGTTTGTGTCGGTATGTTTGTTCGTTATAGACTCGAAAACGGCAGAACCAATTTGTCTACGGTTTTCACTAACATGTTGGTGCATTTTCAACTTAATTTTCGTAAAGCCTACACAACTATAACATAATATTTGAACCTCGACAAGCGTAGTTTAGATAATATTTTCATGGCTTACCAACAAAACTATACATTATCTTGACGTCGTTTGTCAAATTTATGCTTTTCGTTTATCGACTTTTTCATGGTGGTGTTTGAGATTTGAATATTTTTTTTGGTAGAAATCTTTAAACATTGAGTACAATATCTAAATAGTTCTTTGTTGATTTTACAGTCAATGATGTTATGAATGGACATTTATATAGCTTGTTATGTTAAATATAAGTTTGGTTAATTTACGCGACAAAATACGTCGTGACCTCTTACAGAATCTATTCACTAGCAAGTTTTTCTTGAGATAGTACATCATCGTAATTAAGATCATATCAAACAATACAGATGATAAGTTTATAATTAATTCGACATTTCTAAGCAACCTGTTATTTAGTGTGGGGCTAGATGGCGCTGTGTGCAATGTCCCGGAATATTTATTTATTTATTTATTATTTTTAATTATTATTCTGAAAACTCTGAGATGTAACATTACTTTGAGAATTCAGTATGGTTGCAGAATGTGACAATAGATAACAATGTAGTCTTTTATTCCATCGTCTTATTGTTTCTGATATCAATTTCAAATTTAATAGACGAGTTTAGTTGAAGCTTTCAGTTTAAGAGTCATAAAGTAATATTCAAGTTGAAAAGTCAACGTTCGTTCTTGCAAAGTTATGTTATCTCAAGTTATCTCAATATAACCTGAAGATAATTATTCTTGTTCATAAGGGACTTATTAAATGAAATGTGTCTCTAGTGAATACTGACTTTATTTGAGATGTTAACCTTTGAAATAATATAAACTGGGCTAACAAAATGAATTTAAAATGATACATGATGATTTTTTTGACAAGGAATGGGTTTTGCACTTGACCATTATTCGCCTGATGGTAAGTAATCATTACGGTCTAGGATGGAGTTTGATTGTTTCTTTAGTTTTAGTTTGGTAAGCCTACACCATACATATTATCTTCTTAATATATAAAACTCAAAGGTGACTGACTGACTGACATATTGACCTATCAACGCACAGCCCAAACTACGGGACGGATCGGGCTGAAACTTGGCATACAGGTAGGTGTTACGACGAAGGAGGCATCCGCTTAAAAATATCTTTTGAATGCCACTTTTAAAGGGGTGAAATAGGGGATGCAAGTTTACTTTTTAATGCGAGCGAAGCCACGAGCGCCCACTAGTTAAATATAAAATTCAACCAACTACCTTTATTTGCACTTTGTGATGACAAATTAATACATTCAAATAGGCATTACCACGAAAATCACAGGACTCATTAACTGCACAAAACAATCGAGAGTTGTAATTAGATGACCACAAATTGTTCAGTCGGCGGTGGCTAATCACATGACTAATTATCCTAATGCTGGTTACCAGATGCCAAACGAATGTTATTTTCATAGATGTTATAAGAAGGGACATACTACATAAACTGATTCCCTCAGCTCCCTTTTATACTCGAACAAGCAGAAAGTCCGCAGGTAGACATCGTTTTATGGTGGAAGTGCCGAAGTGTCGAACGCAGCGCTTTGCTTCTACGTTTATTGTACGGACGGCAAAGCTCTGGAACACTTTACCAGAAGCTGTGTTTCCTGCGAACTACAATCCAGGGGTTTTCAAATCTAGAGTTAATAGGTATCTTCTAGGTAAACGTGTTACACCTTAGGCTGCAGCAATGCTTAACATCAGGCAGGCTGTAGTCAAACGTAAACCTATCACAAGTAAAAAAAAAAAAAAAAAAAAAAAAGAGGCATCTAACTCCTTCTATACATTTATATAGCTGAAAAGGGTCTAAAATCTAGATATAGAAGATATTGGAAAAATAAGTGTTTGTGTATACCTTAAATAGATAATAAAACACGTCTCAGTAGTTATAACATTTTTTGTTGTCTGTTTCTCTTTTTATCTATTTCTCTGTGTCTCTGTTTGTATGTTAATTTAACGCTCATCACGCAAAAATGGAATGTATGTAGGTAGTATGAGGTTTTAGGAATGACATGGGCTACTCTTTATCTTTAAATATAAGAATAATGCGGTAATAAGTGTTAGATTCTTCCACAGTATGTTTTTGGATTTCAAACAAAAACATTTAATTATGGAAGGACGTGATACGATATACCTTCCTTCATTGTGTTAAAAAATCTGCAAAGGTTTATGTCATATTGAACCAAATACATACAATTAATCCTGTTTTTTTTATAAAATTTTGGAAACACAGTTAATGTAATAGACAAGGAATGAAAACACAGGAATACACATTTAGTTAGGTTTTTTTTTACATTAAATAGGCTTACATTTGACTATAGCCTGCCTGCTGTTAAGCACCACTATAGTCTAAGATGTAGCACGCTTGCCTAGAAGAAACCTATTTACTCTAGATTTGAAGACTCCTGGGTTATAATTTTCTGGGAACCGGAGAGAGTAGAGAGGTAGAGAGTTCCAAAGTCTCGCTGTCATTACTATGAAGGTGTAGATAGAATAGGAAAATTGTTTATTAATAAGTAAAATTTAAATAGTAGGTCATATCTATTAGACGTCTATAACATAAGATATCTTATCCAGATTGCCAAGCGCCTGTTATTTTGTTTGCATCATGTCCAGATTAGGCATTAATGAGTGAATCGATTTGCTCCTAATTGTGTTGGTGCTAGTTTGATGGGAACATCAAAACGCAGGCTTTTGATGTAATTATTGATGTTATTGCGATTGTGTTAGTAATTACATGTTTTATGTGTCAATTAGATAAATGTGATTGACTGCATTTATATGATTTTATGGTGTCACCCAAAGTTAAAGTTTTCATGTCCAGAATGTTATATTAAACTTAAGCTTATAAAATTTATAACGACTTTGCCTTGATCAGTTCGATCACATCTTTTAAATTTACATCGAAGCTATATTTTAGATCTGAGAAGAGAAGATTTGGATACATACATACTTATATCAAGTTTAAAAACACAGTCACACACTTCTTTTTACTTCACGAAAGTAACATATTGTAGCATCTAGACTGCCGTATGAGTTTCTGACGCCAATTTATTTTCTATCTTTATAAATAATAGTTTATTTGTTACCTTGTATACGAAAGACATCAATATTTCATACAGTCACGGACATTATGGAAACCAAAACCACATTGAAGGGGATTAAATTACTAACTTTACTTCAAATATTATCTTCTTGGAACTAATTTTGGTTAGCAAACTCCTCTGTCCCTTAAACAGATAAAGGTAACAAACCTATTAACAGAGGTATCTAGTTACTTGTTAACTGGCTTAAACGTTTAGGACTCGGTTGATCATCAGATATTTTAGATTTTTGTTGATAGGCTGATAAACTTTTGGTTTTACTAACAAAGAACACATAAAAATATGTATTTCTAAAAGTTCATATTGGAAACATTTTAAACATATTATGTACTAAACTTGAATACTTAGTTGGTTTTCTTGAAAAGAGATTTTTATTGAATATTATGATTTAAGCCATTATTGCTTTTAATCACAGTTTAAGTCTTACAACACAATAGTTGAAATCTTCTTCTTATCGAATGAGAGTGGCGAACTCTGGTGTCGAAAGTTTTCAAACCGCCCTGAGGGCCTCTGACATGGTTTAACGACTGCCGTACCTAGAAAAAGAGCCGGGCCCTACAATTAAACTTGTCATCCGACCCACGGTAGATAGTTGGCAGGTGACTGTAGCTTAAGCTAAAATAATACATATTTGCATCTTTGTGCTCTATTTGAATGTCACAAAGAGAATCAACATAACAGGCAGAACTCAAAGGCAGTTTGAGGCTCTAGAAAAAGGGAGCTATTACTCAAACCGAGCTTTTAAAGTGTGTAAATGACGTGATTTATATCGTAGACGACGGTTTTTACTCTTTTTCATTTGTTAATTCGTCAAACCTACACAAAACACGACTTTTTTATCAAATGTAATAAAATTGATTTCAATTTACCATAATCAACATATCACAAAAACAAATATGTGTTAGGTTTTATCAATAAGAAAAATGCTAATTTATATATAATGTGTTTCTTAAAATATGTATATGTACATATTTAGTGTCCGTATAAATGACTGCGTGCTTGAAAGTGTATTCAATTAATTTTAAAGGATACAAACATTGTGATTGTTCTAACATAAGTGAAAATTTTCAACATTTTATAAATAACAGTAACATTTTATAAATAGAAAAAAAGAAATGAGACCAGTATTATCAGTTTAATTATTGAATTTGAATTTATTGCTCAAGTTTGACCAAAGCTTATTTTCTGACGTCTATTTGAAAATGTTGCGGCCCCCGCGCATTCCATTTGCCCGTGATAGCGGGCAAATGAAAAAGCCACTCAAGTATAAAATCATTTGCTTTAGTCGAAGATTTTGAGATTTTAACATTGGTATTGATTCCATTTCTAAAGATGTCTTGTTGCTTCTGTTTTGAATTGGATTTTTGATATGAAATCATATTTTGTCTTAGTTGCTTTCATAGTTGTAACAAAGTTTCTAAATTACTAAATGATTATTTATTTTTTCTTTCTCTTCTTTTGATATACCAGTTCAGTCAATTACCATGACGCTTTTCAGTGTACAGTAAAGATGGTTCGCAATGAACATGAGTAAAATTAAGTATTGACTGATATTATACGTAAAGAGAGATAATAATTAATTATGTTAGCTTACATGTTATCAATAAACCAAATAATTTAAAATGTTAATTTATGGTTGTATATTAGTTATAGTTGTAGTTTAGTTATTATTTAATCAAGAACTTCCTACAAAATTTGTATCAAAAGCCTCGTTGAAATTGAAATATACCTACTTCTTTGTAAGTAGTCAAACTAAATAATCAATTTTATCGTATTAAATATTTCAATTATTTAAATTCAAACAAACAAACAATTATAAGGAAACGAACGATTATTTTTATCTACAATTTTTCGTACAAAGGAGCTTTTGTTTGCGCAACGAAAAGCCAATGCGGGCGTTTTATACCAATTTTTTACTGCTTGGATATCAGTTATTTCTAGAATTAGCGTGAAGTCATGTAAATAATACAGGAAGATTTAACATTTTAGCCTTAATTTGTTAATTTGCTAATAAAGTATGATTAATTAATTTATTTGGCTGGCTTAATTGCTAGTAGTGGCTCTGCCGTCTAATCCAGGGTTGCAGGATCGATTCCCAGATGACACAAGCAATTATGAATTTAAAAAAATGTGATTAGTTGTTTTGAGTCTGGTTGTGTCTATGTATAATAAGTATGTATTTACAAAATAAACGTATGTTAATTTTTAAATACGTTATCTAGTACCCGCGACACAAGCGTTTGCCTAGTGTGGGACTAGATTTCGCTGTGCGCAATGTCCCGGAATATATATTTATATATTTATTTTAATTTAAAAAATACTTACTCATATTTTATGCAGAACAACAAATATTATTTAACAAACATTTAAAATAACATTCAAGGGAAAAATTGCGCCAAAAACGAAACAAATGTGATGTTGCAAACAAATTTGTAATCCCGTGTAAATTCGGCCGGCTGTGTGTCATTCCAGCACAAAACTCTGGAATTAATGTCGTTAGTAAGCTTTTCGGAAAACTGGGAAACATTCAAAATAAATAAACACTAAATATTTTGCGTTATGGTGAAATCATACCGTTAAAATTTTAAACCGAAAATGTGTTTGTTTTGTGTTCTCTTTCAAATTGTCTAGTTACAACGGGTAACCGTTAACAGTATTATCTTTAACACATACCTACTTTTACTAATAAATTATTATTATAATGTAGTAATAACCAATTTCTTAAAATAACTTCAGTTATTATGGTGTAAATTAAAATAGGTAATCATTTAAGATCTTTAAGGCCCAGCACCTCCTTGCATCGCATTTTCAAAGCCATTCTTATAATGAGATTCTGCTTTTAATAGTTCACAGAATTGAGACAGGGTGAAACTGCGAAATCTACGTTAAGGGCGCGCAACCACGAAACGTAGGAGCAATGCATTTACACTTATTTGAGACAGAGATTTATACTTACTTTTAGTCAAATTAATGTAGATAATAATTTCTTAGATAAGTAGTATGGTACTCAACGCAAAATTCAATGGAATTTAATTATAATGACGTCATTTCTGGTTAAGTACATACTGTTGGTCATTAACAGTTAAGAAGACGAGTGAAAAAGACAAGAATTAAATTATATCAATGTGCTTGATATTATATAAAATTTCAACAAAACTCAGCATAAGAGTTTCTCAATGTTATTTTATTTCCATCTCAGATTACTTGCGTATTACTCTTGAAGCTCAACAACTTTCAAACGAACGGCAATTGAACAACGTCTTGAATTCTTCCCCCTCTCTATTCCCTCAGTGTATAAATGGCATTATTCGCACATAATCTCAAAGGTTTAGGGTTGCGTAAGTGGCCGCGAATTATACGCAAAATAGCCCAAGAAGTACGGAAAACATTCAAGATGCGAATAAAAACCGGATTAAGTACGGCACCGATGTCGGCTTAAGAAAAAACCGGTAAACTTTTCTCTCTCAAGATTCAGGAAAGCCTAATAAAAGGTAGTTTAGGCTCGGTAATATTTTATAGTCATTTATTCGGGAGGAGAGCATGAGCCTCTGTCTACGAAAGAACAAACTGGATGGAAGATATTCGGAATACCTGAGGATCTAAGGATTTACAGCTTACATTGGAGATATAGAATAAATGTAGGCTCTATTTGAAATGTAAAATATGAGTGTGTCTGAATGAATAAAGAGTTAAACGACTGCTCGAATAAAAAAGGTATGTGAGTAAAAAAGTTTCATGCGACGATATTTTTAAGAAGTGGAGAGAAGAAGATTTTTCTCTATTTCATTGAATGAATATGTATGTATGTTGACTATGTAGATACTATACAATATACATATTTGAAAATGTTGGAAACAACCAAATTGATAAATCAATACAAATACAAGCTTAAAACGTATGTATTTACACCAGAAAAGTATTAAATCCCATATCTAGTACCTAAAACTCAAGCGTTTGCATAGTGTGGGGTTAGATGGCGCTGTGTGCAATATCCCGGAATATTTATCTATTTTTAAGTAAAAGCTTTTATGAATATAAATTTTCACACTTCTATGTGTATTTTTTTGTCGACATTGGCACGGGATCTAGATAGCTGGCATGAAAAGCAGCAGCAGCAGTAGGACAAAACTGGCTATATATGATAATCTATATATATAAAACTCAAAGGTGACTGATTGACTGACTGACTGATATAGTGATCTATCAACGCACAGCCCAAACCACTGGACGGATTAGGCTGAAATTTGGAATGAATGTAGATGTCATGACGTAGGCATCCGCTAAGAAAGGATTTTTGGAAATACCACTTTTAAAGGAGTGAAATAGGGGATGCAAGTTTTACTTCTTAATGCGAGCGAAGCCGCGAGCATCCACTAGTTTTGATATAAATTTTATCAGTGTAACATAAATACATCACAGTGATGTCTAACATTACCGTTATTATGCCATAATTGGCACCCAATATCAAATAAATCAACAACAAAGGTAATTAGCATGCAACCAAACACGTGTTTACATGAAACCGCTTCAATTTGCCTGACAGTGTTTTGAAATAGGAGGATTGCTAACAATCTTACGTGACAAGATATGCAAATACATATGTATATATACCTAAGGGTTAGGTTATTTATCTCAAAGATTGTACAAATGTAGCAAAAGACATTTTACCTTTATTGATTTTAGAAAAAATAAGCCATTACCGCGTACAAGTAATATTAGTATATTACCCTTATTAGTTATTAGGCAGACGCTGAGTGCATATTATTTTGTGCATAATAGATATTAGATGTATTTTTTTTTTAACAAATGCATTCATCTTAAACAAAGAAACTCATTCAATTAAAATGATACAAGAATTCAAGTAAATAATGTTACCCCGTAATAAACCAAAACATGCCAATAAATTCAATAAGCAAAACAAACAAAATGGACTCACAAACATGCTCATAAATGTTGGACAAATAAGAGAATATAAACCAGACATGCAACGTCTTTCTTTTATACTGACTTTTAGTTGTCTGCTAATTGTCGATAAAGTTTCTTGTGAAACAAATACAAATTGGACAAGTTCGTAGTTTTAAAGTTCTACTAGAAGAAAATATAAAAGTGGACGTAAATTGATAACTTTACTGGATAAGGTAGATGCAAGTTACAATATTTTGCTTAAGATACTGTCAAGCAAAAACGTTTAAAAGGTTATTCATAAAAAAGAGTATTTGTATTTGTATAAAAAGGTTTTGTTTTCACTAATACAGTCGCATCACAGAACGTCACTAAAAAAATCGACGAGAACTTTTATTTATACAAGAAACAGCTTTTCATTTAGCTCTAAATGGAACGCAGAAACAAATAAGAATGAATGAACGAATCAAATAGCCATCTGTAACAACTGACCTGCCTTTTTAAAAAGGCAAATATTTGCCGCTATTCTTTATTTTCGCGAGAAGTGAACGAACAAAAACCTTTTGGATGTATTCGTACAAAAGCAACGAGATGCCTAACAAAGCGCCGGAAGAATCAACTATTTGAGATTGCTTTAAAATGAACTGGAATAATAACTGCTGCTAGCTCACGGCTGAGTTACTAACATTTTTGGAATATTACGTTTAATAGCCGTTTGAAAAGGCTAGTTTTTTTTATCAAGTTGGAAAACAAAAAATGAGGATTTTAAGTTTCAATTTGTAATTGCAGCAGTAGCTATGAACATAGTAATGGAAATATGCGTATTTTTAGTGCGACGGTTTTTTAAATCTGTTTGGATGCTTTTTCAGGTGCAGGTTTTTTAATTCAGGTGGTTTATTTGTGTTTTTTTTTTTATATAATGTATTGTTACTAAAATTTTCAAGCATATTTATTGTCAAACGTAATTTATGTTATTTTCTCCTAATGTTAATTTGAAGGTAGAACAGAACCACAAAATATTTTAATTTGAATATCTAATTATCCCCTATTATTATTGAAGAACGCTTAATATTTTTCAAACTCCAAACAAGTTAAAAGGAAAACTGCGCAGTCATTAGAGTACAATTTTGTGTCCTTAATTTCAATAAATAATTTAAACTGTGGTGGAATTTATTCAATTAATTTGCCAGTTTTATAACTTTATGAAACTTCTTTTGATGGTTTTGTGAGAAAGCCATAATATGATATATTTTTTTTAAATTGCTCTTTGATTAAAAATATATTTTGCTGTAATGTTTCGATTTCAATTATCAGTTTATTTTATTTATTATAAACTGCATCAGTTTTTTATCTGCTTAATGGCCACACATACATGTTTTATAGTAATTTTAATGGTTATTAAAACCAACATCAAAGGTAAATTAACACAGAAAATCTGTGCATAATTTATATTTTAATGATCATTAATCTCTTTCAAGTAGGTTTTGTAATACTTTTATGCTTTTTGTTTGAATGTTGTCGATTAAACACAGGTAGATTCTAGTTGATATAAATAATTTCAAAGTTAACACAAACAAGTTGTTGCAAGCGGAAAAAAGGCAAGTAGGTACTACAGCTTGTTACAAGTTGGGATGGGAAGAACTAATCAAATTAAAACTTTTTCCTTGTTTGCCAAAGAACTTTGTTACCGCTATCATTAAACCTTACAAACCCTTACGTGGGCAGGTGGCAAACATGTGATACAAAGAAAATGCGAAACAAAATTAAACGTTCTCCTTTAGTTTTGCTTCAAATGCATCGTAGATATTTGGCTACCCACAGTCGACACACGCTTTACGAACCAGTACGAGTGTTGGCGACGCGCACCATTGTTTCTTTTGAGTACTACCAGCGCCATCTACTGGCACAGAGCAATAGTGTGTACTAGGTACATTTTTATGAATAAAGGAGAGAAATGCGGGTACGCGTGACATATTTTGATAATCTGACGTAATATGAAGTAGATCTCGGCTTGCTGTCCGACCGCGCCGATGGCCGGTCGTGTGCTAAATAAATAATCCTGATTTCTCATACAAAATGGACTCAATAGTGTTGTGCGCGACAAATGTGTGACCCGCGCCCGTATTCCTCACATTATAAACAATAAATTGGTGTTTTTGCATTCCTATCATCTACAACGAGTATACTAAATGAAAGTTTATATTTTACTGTTTATATGATAGGAAAAGTTTTAAATAATATAATACTTAGCTTAACACAACATCTTCTGTACATATAATAAAGTTTAAGAAAGGTCGAAAGTCTGATCATTGAAGATACCTATTTAAACAAAAATGTGTGGAGATACTTATAATTGATAATGGTACACGTTTCAACAATTTATAGAACTTTTGCCTGTATTACGTCTTCTACTTATTTCAGAATAAAAAGCAGCCTATGTCAATTCTTGGACCTCATACTACCTTCATACCAAAGATCATAAAGATCTGTAGATCTGTTTTTGCGTTATGAGCGTTTAAAATCATCGTGTTTTATGGTAAATGTAGTATGAGGTCAAAGAAGTGTGCAATGTACTTTTTCATTACTCATACTCTGAAAGTAGGTCTGAAATTGCCTGAGGAGCGGGTTGAAAGTAATACTTTTCATCCCTAGGGAGAATCGTTTTCAACTGACAGTTGTCAAATTAACATGTAAAAACTCTGCGCGCGACTGGCGACAGCACTTTATGCCAAGAATTGGCCTCTGCTATCAGAACATTTTAGTTCCAATTTTATCCGCACGTAGAGTTATCTTGAACTCTACTAACCTATTTACAAAAACAAAAGAGTTCTTATACCTACGAGTACATTTAACCAAATAGTTCTTACACCTACATTCAAAGAGGTTCTACGTCACAATACGTATAGCAGAGATTTTGTACCTATAAAATGAGTTCATCTGATTTTAATATTAATTTACATCTCTCATGTTCGGTAAGTAGGTCCTTATTACCCCCAAATGGGGCTTGTAAGTAACCAATTAGCGCTCTAGGGTAATAATGTAGTTAGAAAAGCCCTAGGGCGGTAAGTAATTAAAACAAAACTGTCCACTCTTTAAAAAGTTTAAGTAGTAGACAAAGGAGGTCGCTTCGCTATTCAAACTCAAACTCAAACTTCTTCGTATGAGTATAATAGTCATCAATTTTAAATATCGAACGGCGATGCTCAATTTCGTTCCTGACAAAAAAAGATAAAAAATGGCGGGAATAGAAAACTTTAATTTTAAATGTTGTTTGTTTTGGGATTTTTTTTATAAATACGTGCTAATTAGGAAAAAAACATGAGTTCTGCAAGTGATGACGATATATTATGTAAGCTGCACTCCTGATTCAATGAAAATGGAAGCTGAAGCAGCATTTAACAATATTTTGCTTGAAAGTTCTAAAGAGAGATATTTGAAAATTTACGACGAGTTCATGAATTGGCGAAAAGAAAAACGAGTAAGTTCTGATTTTGTCCGTGACCAGCAAATATCACAATCTCAAACTTTTAGCGTACCCATAAAACACCTGTTCCTAAAATTTTAAAATTTCTCATTTCACTATAAATGTTTACCATTAAAATGTTTTATTCTTGTAATACGGGTCTTTTCTTCTTACCTCACAATCGAGATGTAAAGCAGAGTAGTTAGCTCGGGTGTAAGCATCAATTGCACCCTCGAACTATAGGCGCCCTCGCTTCGCTCATGCACCTAACTATCTCGGACTGCAATTGATGCCCTACAGCCCTCGGCTACTAATCTACTATTAACGCCTGATTTTATAAAAGAAGAGGCTAAAGCGGTAGTGGAAAATCATCATACGATTTTAAGGTAGGTACCTTTCTTTGTTTTGACTTGGGTAGTAAAATAAAATTTACTCATATTTTCTTTAGCTTATTCATGTTTTTATTTTTAATTGCCTCGTATTTGTAATGAAAAGCACAGTGTTTACCTCGGGTTAAAGACTTATTTAGTCCCTCAAACTATTAGCGCCCTCACTGCGTTCGGGCGCCAAACCCCGTCTCGGGACTAGATAAGTTACTTTCACCCCTAGGGTAACAATGTACTATTATTATGCAAGTGAAGCCACGCACGTACACTAGTACATCTATAGATAGACATATGATGCCAAGTTGCACACCAAACTGTTACTAAAACTTGGACCGTATGTAACGTAGGAGGAAACTCCGACTGATATTAATACATCACGGGTGTGTGACATCAATTTATCAACTAGACAAGGGACACATCAGCTGTTGGCCTCGGATGAAATTACTCGTGACTTTAGAAAGGACCTTATGGAGCTATATTTATGTAATGAGTTGCTTATCAACAATCATCATTTACTTTTTAAGTTATTTGAAAAAAAAAAGTTCCTCAACTCGACTGAATATATATTTTTTCATAATAATGTGGTTGTATCTAGTTGTTAAATAAAACTTTTTATGAAAGATATTTAAAATCTCTTGACAACGCTTTTTAATAATCAACATTTTTTCGTTACTTGCGATATAATTTTTAAGACTCAATCATGTTTTCATTACATTTTTTTATATTTCTCTTGGTTAGAATGACGTAATATCCCCTTTATATGATTGACTAGTGGGTGCTCGCGGCTTCGCTCGCATTAAGAAGTAAAAATTGCATACCCTATTTCACCCCTATAAAAGTGGCAATTCCAAAAATCCTTTCTTAGCGGATGTCTACGTCATAACGTCTACCTGCATACCAAATTTCAGCCCGATCCGTCCATTGGTTTGGGCTGTGCGTTGATAGATCACTATATCAGTCAGTCAATCAGTCACCTTTGAGTTTTATATATATAGATATCTGAGTCCTTAAATGTATAGAAGCATACATCTTTACTAGAAAGCATATTACCTATCTATTTACAGTCAACCATAACCGGGAAATTTTTTGTAACTTTTAACAGGACGCTAAATAAATATTCTCTCTTTGAGTCGTATTTCCTCATGACTGAGGGTCGTGACTCCCCCGCAGAATTAATTCGTTAGGGGAGTTTTCTTGGGCAGGTACATCGTGGTGGGCGCCCAGGTCCTTCCACGGAAGACACATGTCCTCGGATATTGTGGTCCTCAAACATGTCGGTTTCCTCACGATGTTTTCCTTCACCGTTAAGCGAGTGCAAATCCACACATAACTTGAAAATACAAGTCATTGGTGTAGGGCGGATTCGAACCAGGGTACGTCTGGATGAAAAGCAGACACTGGAACCGCTGAGCCACACTCGCTTAAATAAATATTACGTACTCGTAACTCACAAACTTTAGAGATACAGATCTAAAACTAATTAGGATCAGCCGTATTTTTGCTGTGTTCTTTTTAAATAAGCAATTCCAAAGGAGCAAGGCTACGAAATTCAAAACAAGTCAGAAGTTTAATTAGGTGAATAAAAAGTTTCGCTTTCTATACGAGGAAAGCAACACTTAATCGATGAGTGAAGTTTCAACACCGACTGCGAAATGTTTAATTGGGCAAAAACGATATTAATTTACACTCTCGCTTTCTTGGAAACAGTTAGTCATTTGTGATTAAGCGAACTGAAACTCGTACGAAGTTGTTAATAAATTTAGCTGTTTAGCGAATTTGTGGATTCTATCAATTAGCGCTAACATGTTATGTATTATTTTACAGATAAATACCTACACACGTCAAGAACGTTCAAGAGTTTGCTGTACAATGAGATGATCGAATATACATATATCTGATCGTCACTCAATACCAATCTCCACAGAAGCCTTCACGAAGCAACAGATCGAAGCAGATTGATGGAGTTTTGTAACACCAAATTGATTCAGCGGGGGAGTCACGACCCTCAGTAATGAGGGATACGACGAAAGAAGGAAGACATACATACATACATACATACATACGTCAAATATATTAGCACCCTGAGTTTTACCTACGTTTCTTGAACAGTGTTGCACATATCTGAGGATTGTGACAGCCACCGCCCAACCACGTCACGTTAATCTGTGACTGGAAATAGAATATGTACCTAAATACCCATGTACTTATAGTAATCAATCCAATCTCCATACAAAATTTTATCCAATTTCGTCTAATGACTAAAGACCAAAAACCTTTTAGGCTGTTATCACATCAAATTATTCCGTTTTCAATTATTTTTTTTATAATTGCATTAATAACATACGTTCTATCTTATTTTCCATATGCATATAAAATCCTGAAATGATAAAAATACACGCACTATCATTTTTACTTGCAACTGGTCTCCAAAATAACATCTTTTCCTCAACAGAGAGGACCTTATCTATTTTTAAGATTCCTTGATCTTTTTACGCTCTACAGAACTATCAAAGCTCAAGCGAAAACTTTTTACTTACAAAGAGAATAAGTTAGATTAACGACCGTCTTGATAATCCTAGTTGGTCTTATCTGGGTGACTAGTCTTCAATCTGATAGATTTTTAGATGTAGCGGTTTACAGAAACAAATTGGAACTATTTCTAGAATTTATGAACCTTCGATTTTTAGTCTGCAAGAGCTTATTTGGAGGTAATCTCGGTTTATATATAGCTGTAATAAAAGCAACACGAGTCCCTTCAAAACTTAACTTGTTATTATACTCTATCAAACGGACGATTTATGTTTTAGCATTTGAGATATGATTTACAAGGTAAGACTAAGCTGGGATTCATTTTATAGAGTATATCACGAGGACGTTATTAAATAAGAAATAATAGCTATAAATATACAAAGTACATGAGACGTTTTTATCATAAAATTGTTCTTTAAATCAACGCAGTAATGTCTAATTATTATTTCAAGTTACTAAATAAACTCTTTATGCACCTATATTCGTTTATTTTCACATTTGCATTAACAAACGGCCAAGTGTTTTTATTCACTATACAAAATATGTAAATATAAGCATGTTACTATAAAATGCCTGGTGCTATTGGAAAACAAAAAAAATCAGCACATTTGAAATGAAATATACAACTGAACTGAATTTTACATGTTACTGTATTTTATGAAGATATTTCATTAAAACGTTTGTAGTCAAATGCACATTTTATGAATAAATAATTTAGCTTACATTTTCTTTAAGCCTTGTCAAGTTGTCAGCAGCACATAAGACCTCGCTATAAAGTGATCAAACGAGTGTTGATATTAAATCAGTTAAAGAGCGAACCACTTAAACAATGTAGGCCGGCACTCCGCTTATTACCTGGTAATTAATACAATTTATCGGTGATCTGACAGGCCAGCTGAATAATATGCGGAATCAACACAATGATCATTTTAATTAATAACTGCTCACTTTAAGGTAATATTTTGCTGTGCGCATAAGTTATATTAAATTATTTTAAATTTAGCGTGCAGCGAGTTATTAATTGTATAGTTTTTGATGAAATTGATTTTGTGTATTACAGTTTTTAACAGAAGAAGAAGATCTCTGGTGGCAAAAGTTTATCAAGCCGCCCTAAGGGCTTCTGACATGACTTAACGATTGACGTACTGGACAAACAGCCGGGACCTACAATAAAAGTAACTAATATACAAAATAAATTTTCTTTTATTTGAGAATTATAGTCAAAATAAGCATGACAAATTTATGTACAGGAAAAATATGTCTTCTGTGAGTACATAACTAACTATAATATGTTGATTTAGAACTGAAGTAGCTACAGGAGTAACATTAATTTCATACAATAGAAATATTTTGTACAACTAATACATACAGTATACATAATTCCTAAATTCATTATCTTGAAACTGAAGTCTATGGTAAAATTAGCTCACACGGTATATAAAATACAGAATGACGTACCTACTTAATCGACACGAGTAGGTACTCCAAATATCCGTATTATTTAAGCAAATACACAGAGTAAGATCTTCTACAGTAACTTCCTTACGTCTGAATGAGATGTCAGAGCTAATTTTTATGCAGCTCGCGAGCGTACAAATTATATTTTTTACTCCGAAGTGCCAAGTTAGCCTAAAATGGAACCGAAATATTTTAAGAGGGGCTCGCGCTGAAATTCCGTGTAAGTTATACAAATGAAGAACGAAATGTTCACTGAAACGTCAAAATATTTATCCGCAGCATAAAATTATTTTAGGAAATATATTTTCCCGTCATATCGCTGTCTTCTGAAGACAATTATGGAACTGTCAACGTGTTTTTCCAGTGTGAAAATGCCAACAATAAATATTTTTTTAACACATCATGTTTACTGTTCTGAAAGCATCATGGTGTTAAATGCTTCTAACTTAATATTTGCTACTTACTTATACAAATTTCAAAAACATCTTTGTCCACCTCAAATCATGATAGGTATACAAATATTTTGTTTTTCATATATGATTTGTTTAATACTGATAAATTGTATTTTTTGTGTACAGAAACATAATTTTGCATATTTTATTTTATCTGCTACTGCTAATATAAAAATAATCGGGTTGTAATTGCTGTCTAATGTCTAGTGTAAATATTCTACTTTCAGTAAATATATATTCAGATTTTTATTTCAGTATTTTGCCTGATCGCTAGCTAACGTGTGGGAACACGAAATGTCGTCCAATTGAATCGGCCTTGTGAGTACATAGAACTCAACAAGATTAGAGCATTACGCATCTTGCTTTCAGGGAGGCCATTGTTTGAAGCATTCTTAGGAAAAATTACATGAACAAAAGGAATGCTGACACACTCCTACCCCAATTTGTCTTTCCATTGTTCGAGACGAGATGTATCCTTACAGGTTAAATCGTTTATTTTGCCGATGCCTGTTGTCATCGCTTGATCATTATTTTTCTTACTGGCATTTCCTGTCTGAGACTTTTCAACTTTAGAGGGCTGGTAGATTAAGAGAAGCTGGTAGAAGGCAAGAAATTCTCTTCGAAACGTGGTTCGCCTCTTCACGATCTTGCCGAAGGAGAACTACAAAGCTTGAAGACACAAGGTGCAGTATTGGTAAGATCTTAAGAGCCACGGAGGCCACTTTGGTTAGGAGGAGAGGTGTGGCGGTGGTATATGGAAGAACACACCTAAAACCACCAAGTTTGTTGTTTGAAGTCGGTTAAGGAGCAGTCGCAGCGGAAAAAATCTACATATTTTTCACCAGAGTTTCATTTATAATAGATTTCCGCAAAGTACCACCTGATTCAGTAGGTTATTTATAAGATATTCTCGTCAATAATATCATCATCTCGTCAGTAAATAATTTAACTAATTCATTAGAGCAATAAAATTACTCATCCTTCAAAAACTAATTTATGTACCTATTTAGTAACACAATGATAACATGTACATACAAGGATGTATGTTATATCAACAAATTGTTACATTTGTAGGCAAATAAGTTCTTATTTCTGAATACAGTTTCAGGTTGAATTGTATTAAAACGCCTACGTTTGATTGCTTCTTATATGATATTTACAGCATATGTTACCTACTAGAATATTGCTGACAATAGAGGCACTTTGATTCAAATAATACTGAAGAGGGTTTAGAGATCTCTATTTTCAGAATAACGATTCTATTGTTCGGTAAATACACAGTTGAATTTTCATTATTTTTTTTGTGTCTGAGTATTTTTGTTTTTCTTGTAATTTTTGGTGTGAATCATAATATCGCTATGTATAAAAAAAATATTAAATTTCAGAACAATTTTCGATCTATTGTTAACACCAATTCAAATAAACTTCGCATATTCTAAATTGCTACTCTTTAGTTGTTAATATCACCGCGTCCTTGATTAATAATAATAGATTAATCTCATATCATTATATTACTTATATGATATTCATTATACTGATATTATCCCTCCATAGATAAAATCTCGACGTTACTTTGTGACTTCGCGTTCAAGAAGTAGAGCTATATGATGGGCGTTCAGAAGTTAAGATATTGTTTTTGTCTGAAAATTAGGTCATTTGATTAAATATGTTTGTACGTGTTTAGGTATTATTTTACATAAATAACACAGCTCACACTTCGACCACTTGCCTGAAGGGACACCCAACAAGCGAAAACGAGGGATTAAGATGGAACTAAAATGAAACTAGCTCATACGAGGCTGCTGGAATACATCGCTAAGCATTAAGCTACACACTTTAAGTATAAGGGCAGTAGCTGTCGGAAAGATCTTTCATTAAATATATTTGTATAAAATATCTGTTTTTATGACATATAAAAACAAATGTTTTTATTTTGAAAATTATCTAGTCCGGTATTGTTTTATGAATAAAACGTAAATAGTCGATAACTTGTACCATTGTACAGCTTCAAGTGAGCAACAATAATAATGGTACGGTCACATTCCGAACAATAAGTTGGCATAAAATAAATCGTGAACACAATAGTAAAATTGTTGAAAAATTCCAGCTTTTTGCTCCTGGCCATTGGCTGTTCGGGTAAATTTTATGGGACATTTTTCAATTCAATTTAATTTTAGTTGTAAAATAAAATTTGACGATGCATTTTATGACTTCAATCTGCCAGTTGCCCCTTTATAATATCACGAAATGCAAAGTGCAAAGCAATTTATGACATGTTTTGCTACATCGTATAGTTAAATAACTTAAAATGTGGTTACTTAGAACTAAGCTGGTGTGTTTACAATGTATTCAATCGTATGAGATGTATATAATTAATCTACTGTATCACACTATCTTACTTTACCTTTTTGTCTTTGAGTACGCTGCCTTTTGATAAAGTAGATTTAACTACGATAAGGTAGACAACCTATTGTATATATTTCGTATTTATGATATATATATTTTTATTTGAAATGTATTTTTTTATTTGTTATGTAATTTCGTAGTAATTATATTAGTTTTGTTTGGTCTGGTTACACATTATGGTTTCAATATCAATCTCAAATAATTCAGTTTTTTATAAGGTTCAAGATAATGCCTTGTTTAAAAACGTAGGCTATTTATTATTAGGTTAACACGTGGGACAACAAGTATAAATAAAAGAAAACATTTATGCAATAGAAAAATTTAATGTGATCGTTGCTATAAGATGCAGTACCTTCAAGTTTATCAAATTAACACCATAAAGAAGTACAATTTATCTACCCTCGCTTTGATATCATAGCCCCGAGTACACGCAAGACTTATCTCCACCCCACCTTATTTGATTCTCTGTAACCTGATATCAAATGCTCACACTCGTCAGGTGCGCTCGTCCATCAAGCAGTTATCTGGCCACGAGACGTTGATGGATGTTTCACACCAACCAGCTTAAACTAAGCATTATTTTAAACAACATTGCAGTCTTGTTTTTGGTGTAAATTGGTTAAAACCGTATACATAGTCTTGTTGAACTCGTTGTGCGTAAGTACTTAAACCAATATTGTGCACTGAAATGGTATCCAAGACTTGTCGTTTCTGTTTGAAGACGTTTGTACGTTTTTGTATTAAGCAGTTAACTGCATTTTGTATAATACACAAAAAAGCAAACTACGTTTTAATAGGGCTGTTCAGTATATAAGATCTTGGGTTCAATTTAATAAACATTTAACACGACTACACTTTGGAATAGTTACTCCTATAAGCGTTAAACATATTATGTTATAAAATATTCCTTTAAACTGTAAATATTTTGAGTAAAATAATATAAACTATCAAAGCCAATTGGCTTTGGCTTACAAAGTTAGTGAATGGCAAATCACAAATTTGAACTAAAAAACACACAATAAATTACAAACAAAAAAACCTCACAAAGAGGACAGATTCCTATATCTCCTATTTTTTATTGTACTTACGTTCTTTAATAATACCTGATTAGATATACATATGATGCAAGGTATTAGAAAATAGAGCCACAGGTGTAATCGAATCCCTAACACAATACAACATGAGTTATGGATTGAACTGTAAACTGCAGTGAAACATGATACTACAAACTACTCATATTGGTACGTGAAGATTATACATGTAGTGATATTATCGTATGGAGTTACTAGTAACTGACTCAAAACTTATTCATATTCACACCATTTTCTAAACATATACCTAATAAAGCTGAAGGGGCGCAAGTCTGAACATTAAAAATATTTAAAAAAATGTTTGGTGATACTAAAAATTTGATTACAGAACATGTTGAACAATTTATAGAATCTTTGTCTGTTTATCTGTGTCTCTATTTGTCTGTTTATTTAAACGCTCATCAAGCAATAACGGCTGAACGAATCTTTATGATTTTTGGTAAGCAGGTAGTATGAGGTCCCGAAAGTGTCATAAGCTACTTTTTATCCCGAAATAATGCTAGCGAAGCCGCGGGCGTCCACTTGTTTTTACTATACGACCGTGGGTTTTTTGGTTACATATATATAAATATGTATTTTACATACGTGTCGTCAGGCAATGATAAACTTTTGGTATACAATATACCCGCTTTCTTCGAGTATTTTCCATGAGATGAGATGATAAAATATGTTAATTTTGATGTTTTTAAGTAACGTAGGTTATAGACTTTTCCTCCTCCCCCTTGAATCGTATCCCTCATGTCTGAGGATCGTGACCACCACCTCCCAGCACCTTCTCCTTGATGACATCTTTCCACTTCCTTCTGTCCTCGGCAACATGCAATGCATTATAGACTGTAGTGTCTAAAGTGGTGCGAATTTGGTCCGACCAACGTGTTGGGCTGCGGCCTCGGGATCGATTGCCTTCTACTTTTCCTGTGATCATCAGTTTTTCCAGGTTGTCGCCATCTTTCCGGGCAATATGACCAAAATATTCGAGGATCCGTTTCAGACATAAAGTGGATAGTCTGGTTTTGATACCCAGTTGTTTTAGTATCGACACGTTAGTACGGAAAGCTGTCCACGGTATTCTCAGCATGCGTCGCCAGCACCACATTTCAAAAGCATCGATGCGCTTTCGGTCCGCTGTTTTTAGGGTCCATGTCTCAACTCCATAGAAGAAGATCGAAAAAACTAGAGTCCGCACTAGCCTGGTCTTTGTCTTCAGCCTTATGCCTCTATTTCTCCAGATCTTTTGAAGCTGAGCTATAGCATTTTTAGCCATTCCGATACGTCGGCGCACGTCTGTTTCACAGGAGCCATTGTTACTTATGGTGGATCCGAGGTATATGAAATCGTCGACAATCTCTAGCCCAAGTGCTCTAGTCTGTCTAGTTATAGACTGTTAATTACCAGTAATATGTAACCTATGAATGTGGAAATTTACGAACACGTACATACATAATGTCCATTTACACACACACACACACACACACACACACACACACACTCACGAATTAATTTCATGAATGTTTATTATTCAAAATAATCATGTTATAAATTTATTGCATGCATAAAATGAAAATGGGTTTAAGCATGGTCTTACACAATAAGTTGAAAAAAGTCACATTAACAAACATACTCCATTTTATATCCTTTTTTATTAAATTAGTACGATTGCGCTCAAGTGAAAAACAGGCATAAAACTGTTCAGAAGTCGGACATTAATTAAAATAGCTGCAAGAAACATTCTTGTTGAGGCTTGTTTACATTTTAATGTATACTTAAATAAGAAATATGCGCTCTCAGTGACTCGCTTAGCATTATTAATAACGTCCTTCCCATTGTTCTTAATGAAAAATGATAAAGGAACAGACATTTTTATATACAGTTGTTTTCAGAGGCCTGTCTTATTTGAATTTCATTTGCGCTTAGATTTGAATTGAATTAAAAGTGATGTCTTAATGAGATGTCGCTAAATCGGTTTCGCTTTTGTTTTTCTTTTTAATTAAAATGTATAATCGGGTGCTGGCTGACGAATAGGTAAGTAACTGACAAAAAATTATCCAAAGCAAACGCCTACATAATATACACATATATAAGTAAATGCATTCACATATATACGAGCAGGTATAAATTGACTCATCAATCAACATATAATATTCAAAAAACACAAAAAAAAATGACACAAACTTAACTCTTTTCTATTAATTAATCAATGCATAAATTTACATAGTTAATGCAATTTACATTTTAACTAAAAAGTAATCAAGTTTTAATATGAAAGCAATACAGAAGTCAACGAACACATTGAAAACTAATTAGCAACAGCAAACTAAAACGTGTTTCTACGGCAAAGTATCATCTATACTAATATTATAAAGCTGAAGAGTTTGTTTGTTTAAATGCGCTAATCTCAGGAACTACTGGTGCAAATTAAAAAAAATCTTTTTGTGTTGAATAGACCATTTATCGAGGAAGGCTTTAGGCTATATAACATCACGCTGCAACCAATAGGAGCGAAGAAACAATGGAAAATGTGAAAAAACGGGGAAAATTAATTATCTTTGAGGGTTTCCGTGACGTGCGCTTTGAAAACGGTTCAAGTCGTGGGTAACAGCTATAATTTATAAAGCTGATGACCAAACTAAGTATTCCACGCGAACGAAGTCATGAGCACAGCTAGTAAAAATATACATTTGTTTTTATAACGCCCGAGATTAGAAAGGTTCGTGAGCAAACAGAATGTTTTAATTAATTTATGCTTTCTTTGGATAACACGTCCCTGAGCTTATATCTAGAGGTCGGAAGGCTGGGATCGACCAAATATTATGTTCTCCGCAGAGAACGTGATAGCAGTTTAACCTACGTTTACGTTCTTTGGTCGATAAATACGTAGTTTAATTTATCCAGCTGCATTACGCTCCATGTAGTTCCAAAGACTTTGGATACCTAGATTCAAACGTCAAGCATTTCTAGCTTACTAAATTTAAATCCTTAATCTTTTTGAACTATAGATTGTTTTAAAAGATTTGTATTATAATAAAAAATAATCCATGCTAAAATCTATACCTCATAGTTCAACTAACTTGAATTATTTATAATCTTTTCTGCTACCGTATTTAATATTTCGCCGCACCTTATAAAACATGATCATTTTACCAAAAAACATATTCATTGGTTGTATAAATGACTACATCATTACTCACCTTCAGGCTGGGTTCGTGACGTGAACCGAAGGTATTACGCTCAGTTTTCTTGCCTGTATAGCCTAAATTACTACCTACGCAAGTCTCGTGATGGGTTTCTGTGAATAGAACTAAATTTTAGACTTGCTAGCTAGTTTGATGTAAAAATAAAATGTGTCATAAATAACAACTTCATCAAATTTGATTAACTTTATAACTTAGTTATACTTTGTTAGCAGTGTACAGTACATTTTGACTAACAAAAACAGCCAAATTTACAGATTGTTATAGTTTTACTGAAAGAAAACTTAAAATATGTTAGTACGAAATAGGTCTTCATTCAAAAGAATATACACTAGATAAAGAGATTTTACAATAAAATAAATCAGTTTTGTCTCTCATTTGCCACGAAAAATATATAAACTGAAATAATGCATACTATAGACTATTCATTCACTGCTAGTCACAATGTGATTTATCTAAAGAACGTCATATGGGTATCAATGTAGTGTTCTGTGAAAAATTGCTTTAACCCCAAACTGTCCTGGGTCTAGATCTACTCTAGAGTCTAGACACAGATGGTAATGGTGCGAACATGACATTGCACTCGAATCTAAATGGAAACTTTGACGGATTTATTCTGATGAATACAAATGAATAGAAAACAACTTCATTTTGTTATAAAACAAAAGTTGGAGTATTTGTGGGCGTGTGTTCGTTATTGTACTAAAATGTTTGATCAAGTTGTTATGTTTGAAATTCATTTATTTGAATAATAAAACGATTTAAATAAGATGAAATTTAACTTTCACTGTAATATGAAAGCGAGTGTGGGTCAGCGGTACCAGTGTCTGCTTTTCATCCAGACTCACAATGGTTCGAATCCGGCCCTACACTAATGACTTATACTTTCAAGTTATGTGTGGATTTGCACTCATGTGACATGTTTCTTCCGAGGAAGGACCTGGGCGCCCACTACGATGTTTTATTGCCCATGAGAACTTCTATAACGAATAAATTCTGCGGGGGAGTGGATTAATTGTGCAGTGCATTCAAAAAAAAAGAGGAGGGGGAGTCATGACCCTCAGTCATGAGGGTCATGACTCCCCTGCCACATTTTTTAAATTATGCAGCGTCATTACGATTTCTACTTCATTCACCATATTCCTTTGTTACTATTTACAGTAAAAATAATTTATCAACTGATATCACACAGAAATATTTTTTCATACAAGTCTAAAAAAACATTAACAATTCCTTTTACAAACGTAACACCTCAACGTACGTCAAATCAAATTCATGTTCTGCTCAGTAAAATCCATCACATCCTATAAACCACTTTTTTGTTTTTTTTTTTATTCCCCGTTGCAGAGTTGTACTATGAAACTTTACAAAGTAGACTAAAAGCAATCCCGTCTATAAAATATCTGGGCAAAAACACGAGTTGTGAATGCAGAGTTTGACGGTGGATCCGCTGACGGGTTCAAAGGGACAAAAAACTACGGGCTTTGGCTTTGAGCTCTTCTGTTTTAAGTTCGTTCGTTTACAGTATTGATGTACGGCATCGCATAGCTTTCGGTAGCTATGTAAATGCAATGGAAAAATGTTATGATGCAGTTACCAGAACGTACTTTCATATAAACTATTGAATAGTAAGACTTCAAAGGTATGAAAATTTTGTGAAGAAGGTATGTAACTGCTAGAAATGCTAGTCTTTAAATAATTTCAACAAATATGTTGTAAAAATATATAGATTTGTCGATATCGCAAAAATAACTTATAAATGAATATATGTTTGTTGTTGACCTGTATGACATATGAACTTTATATTTATTAGATTAACTCTTTGTTTACTGAATAACTTATTTTTCATTGGTTATTGAGTGTTCCTCTATATAAAAGTTTATTTGAAATACGTTCGGGCTACTACATGTTCAGGTTGGTTTCAAAATCAGAAAGACCTTTAAATACAAGCGTGGCGGTGAAAATTTAGTGCTGAAAGATCCGTTCTCGTTTTCATGTTGCTGAAGTTTATGTTATTTATGTTGGCCGGAAAAATACGGGAGACTCACTGTTTAGAACTGAAATTTAATTATGATACATGTTGATTAAATAGTAAGTATAATATAATTACACTATTAAAACATATTTACTGAATGAAAGTAGCTGAATAAGTACTTACTTAATATATGTATGTTTGCTAAACATACATATACCACTATCAAACAAAGCGTCGCTTGTGCAATTAAAATTGAAATTTAATTTATATATTAAACTAGTGGGTGCTCGCGGCTTCGCTCGCATTAAGAAGCAAAACTTGCATACTATATTTCTCGCTTTTAGCGATAAGGTCGCCAGTTAAGACACTAGGTTTAAGTTTAAATATTATTTTTGTAAATTTCTGTATTGTGCTGGTGTTTTAATAAAGTGTATATCTATCTATCTATCTATCTATCTATATTTCATCCCTTTAAAAGTGGAATTTCCAAAAAACCTTTCTTAGCGGATGCTTACGTCATAACATCTACCTGCATGTCAAATTTCTTCCCGATCCGTACAGTGGTTTGGGCTGTGCGTTGATAGATCACTATATCAGTCAGTCAGTCACCTTTGAGTTTTATATATTTAGATTATTTACTTATTTAATTCAAAGGATTACTGATAACGTTTCTTTGTTCCGGGAAACAGCAATCAAGCAATCTAAAAGACGCTATCAATGATAAAGACTTATTTAGAGATATAGACAAATTACTTTGTAATTCATAAATTATATTAATTTACACTATTGTGTATTAATATAATGTATTTACCTAATAATTAATTGTAAATTGACGTTTCTAAGAGCCTGTATTTGCCTACAGAAATAAAAACCTTTGATTTGATTTTTGATTTGATTTCAAAGCGTGACTGAATACGATTAAGATCAAATCCGTTTCGATACAAACAATTTTAAAATGTAATCAGCATGATGATGCAATTGTTTGTTACCTAAAACCTTGTTATTTCTACATCAGTGCAATGCAATGAACCGACCAAGAAAATGAATACACCTACCTAGAACAAAATGTTCCTGGATATGGCAGTACAACGTAGCAGAGACCACATGATGGTGATAATGTTGTTTGCGGCGAGGTCACGGGTCCAGTTATCCAGCTATCTGGTACACTAGCAGTTACCGTCTCGGGTTACCAGCCTTATTTATGTCTTTGTTGTCTTACGGATGGAAAAATGAGCGGTTGGTCTTAGTTTATTTAGTAAGGGAAGAGAATTAGTCTGTGGTGTTTAGTTTGTTTTGTATGTGCAGTGTTTAAAAGTTTGTAATGAAGAAAGAATATATGTAAAACAATGTCTATAGGCACCAGCTTAGGTACTTATGAATGTAATATAATCTAGTTAGAAGTAGTATGTTTAGTTTTCCTTCGCTTGTTTTTATATTTTATTATTGTAAATAAATGTTATCAAATATAATCTTATTAAAAAAACATCACTTAAACTGCTTAACCATTAAGATAAGTTATGTGAGTTTTTTGTTGTGGCAACAAGTGATAAAATACAAAACAACAAACCATGTGCTTCAATAAAATAAAATAAAAATACGAAATCCATTAAAGTACTCTGTTGCTAATTTTTCATTAACTAGTAGATGTACCGCACGTTCTATAAAATTGTTTAACATAAGTCATTTTTTATATATTGGTATCTATTTTGATAATTTTAGTAAAATATAATCTAACTTACAAACTTCGGCAGCACTTTTAGTTTTATCTGATTTTATTCCCGAAGTAGAACAGTTGACAGACACTGTATAGGAATCAGACATTCGTTTTATCATAATGAAATTTTATCTTGAATCAGCGTTTTGAAATGTAGTGAATAAGATAATATATGCTAATATGTACACTCTTTTGTAAAAGCTTCGTAGAAATTGCTGGAATGAAAAGTGACGCGTCAGTTTATTTATATGAAAGGATAGCGATAGTATTCCATAATACTAATGCTTCTTAACATTAGAAGACAAGGAACGCGTTTTTGTTCATTCACATTTACTAGCGTTAATAATGTTATAATAAAAAAAATACTAGCATTTTATAGAACACATAAACTGTAACTTTTAAAATATGTAAAAATCAATAGCATGCAATCCTATCAAGTTAGTAAGAAAGTTTTACTTCCTAATGTAAGCGAAGCCGCAAGCACCCACTATTAGATAATAATAAAATAAAGAAATGTAGAAAAGACTCCAACAACCGCGTCAGAGATAGGATAAATTTCAAATAAAACAAAACCTCTACATTATAATCCGCACAGAGCAAGCACTGAAAATGATATAATGAGCACCAAGAACTTGGCAGCTTGGTTTATGATCGACACACTAACCGCTCATTTCGGCCGCAGCGTTGGACGGCAGTTGGAATCTGTCCAACCAATGTTTGCTCCGCGATACTTCAAATTAAGTTATCGATGGTCGCCATTATAAGACAAATTGGGGACATTTGTATCAAGCGATGGAAGGAACGTAATTTAATTTGGTATTCTAACGTTTTATTTGTGATTTTTCTTTTGTTTATTGTTGGTAATTGTTAAATGGATTAAAGATCATTCATATGCATAATAAAACACAAGTTTCAGTGCCTTACGGCTAGAAACGATATCACAAAACGTTCTAAGCATTAAAGATTTTTATGGAGACGTTTACATATGATTAATACTGAGATACTCGTGGGCTTATAAGTCACGTAATTGAATAAGCGTTACAAGGTCATTGTCACGGTAATTTTATTAAAAAACAAACGATAAAATGAACCTGTCAGTGTTTTTTTCCCGTCAGTCAGTACTCCAAATTAAGTAACAGAATGTCACAGTTCAAAGGAAAATCAGAGACACTGATTTCACCGATCGACTTCACTGGAAGCAAATTGAATTTTTGATTTGAACAGATTTGTGTCATTCGTACACTATTGTAAGAATAGAATCGATATGAAACGAGCTCGAGCAAAACAGAAGAATTTGGATATTGCAAGTCATATGCAGAGTTTGTATCAAAGCAATATATGAAAATGAAGAACGACGGGTTTCTGTTTTGTAATAAGGCTTTGTTTTCTTCTTTTTCATGCTTTTAAAACAAAGATTATTTTGTGGCGTATAAGGTAAACATACAGACAAGTAACCCAAAAAGTAAGAGTAGATAAAAAGGTAGTTACTTTCTCTTTGATATAATAATAGGGTTCGAAAGTTAAAGTATTAGTTATTCTATAACTTTTTACGTAAAACTTTGTAGTTAAGTATACCCCAACAGACTTTTTAATGTAAAGACACAAACACCGCGGTCTAATGTGGCAACTTCAAAAGCACAAAGTCACCAAAGCGCACTTTAGATTCCGGTCACGACGGTGGCTTAAGACCATTGACTTACTTTCAATGTTCCTCTTGATTTGAATTCATTTTAGATTAATGAAGCTTTTAAGTCCCAGCTCCATAAGAAAATTCTTTGAAGTACCGCCAGTAATGGAATTCTTTAGAGACTCGATCGCGTTCATACTCGTACAAGAAAATCTCGTCGTTATGAAGCTCATCCAATGTAAATATTTATTTTCGGTAAGCACTATCGAGCGTCTGTCGTTTGCTCGAAAAACTCTCAAAGACGTGTCGCACTCGACTCAAGCTTGACTCGGGGCGGCAATAAAAGCGAAAATATTTCGCATTATTGGAAAACATGTCGATTACGGAAAAATTGTCAGTTTCGTCAGTCGGCGTCACGTTCGCGTCCTTCTGCGACGTAACACGTTTAGAATACTGGAAATTGCCGCCCTCGGAAGTCAATGTACGTAAGTGGAAGACATAAAATCTTCGCCATAGAACCGTAAAGAGGGCAATTTCTTGTCTGCGAGAGAGCATCGACGCCGTGTATGGCTCAATAGCCGGACGTGTTCCGAATCACTATCAGGTGTGCTGTACGTCTACATAAAAACGTCGATTTAACGTAAGGAATTTTTGGTAGCTCGCAAAATGGACGATATTACGATTACGATGTATCCGAACGGCCATTCAACCCGAAGAGATCACGTGAATTTCAGTGCCCTTTTATTAGGTACGATGTCTATTCGTGTTTTATAGCGCTATTAAAATATAAAGATTACACAGTTCGTGATAAGCGTTATTATCTTGTGTTCTATTGAGGTGATAAAACATATACTTAGCATTTACATTGCTGTGGTTAAACTAACCTAGATATATATTAAAATTGACAGATTTTGTAGTAAGATTTCAGTAGTTTCAAAATAGCTAGAAAAATTTATGGAATGCCAGAATCTATTACAGAAATAAATGTTATGGGACCGAATGCATTTTCTCAAACGTAATACGTGAGCTGAATGCTCATGACAATATATTTAGGTACACTCAGCTAAAGAAAGGCCAGTATTATTTTACTACAATACTGTCAACTGAGAGACAAGCAAAATTGGCACAACTTATTCTGTTTGTCTGTAGTAAAATAAGAATTGGATCATGTTGATTTGTTGATGTAATAGTTGGTTTATTAGTCAGTATACCCACGAGTACATAATGTGTCTTTACATATATAGGTACGGACCCATTAGTTTTGCAAATAGAAGTATATTACCTATATTTCAGGAGAGACTATTTTATTTCGAAACAACATTTATAACCAACAGATTTTCTCCTTAAACAACTAATACAACGTTAAAAAATAACCTACATTTATTTCTATTGCTGAGTGTACGTATGAGTGGAGCTCATTGGTCAACGTTCATATGATAAAGATTCTACTTTCAATTTTCTTGAAAATGCTCCCTGTAAAATATCTGGCTTTTCTAGATTACATACTCGTTATTGCTAGCTATAACTCATAACTATTGTAACTCATACACAGAATGACAGGGCTTTTATCTTTAATCTAGGGGTGCTGGTTCGATTCCCGCATAACACAAGTAATTATGAATATTAAAATTTGTAATTACTTGTGTTGAGTCTGGTCGTTTCTATGTATAATAAGTATGTATTTACAAAAGAAAAGTATATATGTATTATATCCGTTATCTAGTACCCATGATACAAGCGTAAGCTTAGTATAGGGCTAGGTGGCGCTGTGTGATATGTCCTGAAATATTTATTTATTATTATTTATTTATTTATTTTAAAAATAATTAGGCTATTAAAAAGCCACCAACTTTTAAGCATGCCACCAAAAACTGTTACAACTATGACATTTTTATTTGCAATATTCTGCAAACTATTCCAAAAACTATCATCATGTTTTGTGACTAACACTGTCAGATTTCTTTATGACTCCCGTTTGATCATGATGATGAACACCCATTCATGAATCAAAGCTCTGTTATCTTGGTTGGTAGTGGCTCTGCCTTCTAATCTGGATGTGCAGGTTCGATTCCTGCATAACACAAGTAATTATGAATGTTAAAATTTGTAATTACTTGTGTTGAGTCTGGTCGTTTCTATGTAATTACAAAAAAAGGATATATGTATATCATATCTCTTATCTAGTACCCAATGTTACAAGCGTAAGCTTAGTATGGGGCTAAATGGCGCAGTGTGATTTGCCCTGAAATATTTATTAGTATTAAGAAAAAGCATTTATGAGACTTGTGAATATTAAGGAATCAATCCATCCGTCAAAGTTTATAGGTACAGTATATCTATCTGTTGTATCCGAGTTTCGACGCAATCTCATCTTAAATCCAATCCAGGGCATGGTTGGACATGGCGGCACGTAAGCCACATTACCGCGGAATGACTGCAGAGTTACGACTCTCTTCAGCCTTAAAAATGGTGCTCGAGCTATTCTTCCACCGTTATTCACAGGGCGCAATCCGCTGGGTGTTAAGCACCCTTTTAATGGGGACGTTAAGGACGTAACTACTCTTGTCATTCAACTGCTATAATCCACAGCGGTGAGGCGGAATATTTTCCGATCTCGGTTCTTAAGGGCGATCAGACAATGCCAGTTAGTTTTTTTGTTACATTGCTTTTTAATTTCACTGTTCAATGAATAACCTTAACTAAAAAAATTATAACAACCCACACATTTTTCCTGTTATTATTGAATGGAAAACTGTTGTTGTAATATAGTGTACTTCAATAAACAACTTTATAAGTTTATTTGATATCGATTTTCAAAATTGGGCCACTTTTTCTATTTCAGAAACTAGGTACAAGAAAACAACGCAAAGACGGTAAGACAAAGTGGTACTTTTTATATTAAGTACCACTTTATCTTACCTTCTTTTTACTTTGTCTTTCCTACTTTTATAAGGTCACGAAAAAAATAATAATGTAGTGAACTCGTAATAAAATACAAAACATTAGTAGAAGCAGCGACCTTAACGATGTTCCGACAATACCGTGATGCGAACTTATTCTGTCCTCAATATCTCCAATTCTTCAAAAGGCCGCCATCACAATGATCATAATTATTGCCGATCGTAATATCCCGGCTGTAAAATGTCCGCAGAATTATTCGGTTTTCGCCGTCGAGCCATTAGCAAACATTTGTCATTTGCAAACTCGGCTTGACGTTTATCTCTCTACAATTGATGAACGGATGTTAGGGCACGTAATCAATTGTCCCCGGAGGATGATTGTGGTAAAATTTTACGCGAAATTATATCTGTGCGGGAATTAATTTGTTTGCGGACGAGAGTTTAGGCGCGAGACGGTTGGTTGGTGATTAATTTGTGTTGTTTTGCGCGTAGGTGCAGCGGAGCTCAGGCGAGCTCATTATTTAATTAAATAATTAAGCGTACGTTCGGGCGTGAATTACGAAATACACTGGTATTAAATATTTGGAAGAACCGGATTTTCACGTAATAAGATTTGATGGTGAAGAGAAACATTGAACTTTTATTTTCAGTTTTATTCTACTTTTTTCTAATATTCTTGTTATTTCATATTGTTGTAAAGAGTTGAATAAGCCAAAAAAATCATTGCTAGTGCTTAAAATCCTAATTGAAATTAAGTGTGAAATTATCCATTTTCCTAGTGGATAATTCAGGATTGTTCAGTTTTCAAGAAAAATACAAATCACTGATTAATTGAACTCTCATTCAATAAATTTGTAAATAATACAAATAATATCTTCAAAACATTTTATACGTTTCACCAACCTCAAAACCACATAAAATTTAATCCATCACTTTCATTGCAAATTTTTGAAACTTTCTCCCAAAGAAGGTAATTTCTCAACGGGCTCAGCAGCCTTCAAATAAAATCAAGTATTCATACCTATTAAAAGTTTGGTCAAAGGAGATTGGCCGAAAATCGCGATACTGTTTTAAATTATTTACCTTAGAAAGTTAGGCGATCCCTCGAGGTCTGCGTATGTAGCAGAGGTTCATCATTATTTCAGTTCTGTAAATTTGATTTCAATTCACGTAGACTCGTAAACTTCTAACGCCTCATGAGTCCTGAAAGAAACCCTGTAGTAGAAACGTAGTTTTTGTTAGTACTTAAATATGTAACCTAAAAAGTGGGCAAGAAATAATGTTGATCTCATCCGTGCTATAAATTAATGAGTTTACCATAAACTTTAATAGAAAATTGTCTTAGTAATTATAATAGCCACAACGTAATCTTGGATGAGTATTTTAGCACAATTTTAGCTTCGTATTTTGTATCCCAAGTTATTTATATTGAAAGGCTTAAGTGTCATTTTTCCAAATCAACTTCGAATATAAGATAGTTAATATCAAACAAAGAAATAAATCATACTCGGGTAGTATTTTTGAAGGTAGCCACAAATTGTTAAATAATTTAATATCAAAACGAAATAAATCAAAATATATAATTAATTGGTTACCAATGTACTTTCATGTTGACCACGACAATTCAAATTAAAAACGAACACTGATATTGATATTACGAGGTTGAGAGTGATTCTGAGGCTTGTCTTTTTAATTAAATAGTTTTTTTTTTAATTATGCAATCAATAAATAATTGTATCACTGCATAAAAAAAAGATTGTTGATTAGTAGGTGAGTTCCTCCTTTGTATTCTGTGACACGGAGCGATAAATTATGTAATTATAATTCCTATTGTAACTATTTTCGATTTTTTCGCTGGTGAATGTACTTTATAACATTGAAATTAACTGTTAAACGAACTTACCTCAAATAATGTTTGACTATAATTATACGTGACAAAGTTACACGCGAAGATAATTTTGAATAACTTTGTACTCGTACTACGAAATACAAAAATTTTCTAGGTGCGACACATTTTATTGCCGTGGAAATAAAACACACAATAAAATTTAGAACGAATCACCTTTGCGACTGTGACGATCGCTGTCATCTGTCATTCTGTCAAACGTCATTTTTTCTAGTGTTCGGCGTCACAACATCAATAATTCGTTATATTTTACTTTTTTATATATTTGTAAGTGTGTAAGTAAGGTGAGTTACCACGTAAAAGTGAAAATGAGCATCAAAACTTTAAAATACGTCGACACAAAAACTAAGCAACTCGTCAACCAGCGCAAAGGATGTAAGTTCAAAAATAAACGAATTTGACAAAAAGATCAGATACAACTTTCTGGTATAATATATTACTCTATGGTTGCAACCCATACCAAATACTCGACTTTTTTTGTTTTTATTTAATAAAGTTAATAAAATTAGACGAAAACTTTCATTGATGATGATTCAAAGTAATATTGTGTTCGTACAAAATTATTTGTATTCTACATCGAAATTATACATATTTCTATATACCTCTGTAAGGAAACGCTCTGTGTTTGCGGCCACATATCCAAGGACTGACTGTATTGATCACAGTTTAACTTGTTTAATAGCATAAGATTAGCTCAGTCAGACGTGTTTAGGCTAATTTAGGCTTCACGTGTCATCGGAGCCTCAGGCATCCAGATTCAAAGGCAATTTACAAGTCATCTATGAAGACTGACGTTGGCGGAGAAGGTAAACATCATCAGGAAACTAACACAAATGTTTTAGAGGAAGGATCTGGACATCCATGATGGTGAAATGATGTGCCCAAGAGAACTCACAGTTAATAAATTCTGTGGGGGAGTCACGAGAAAATACATTTTAAGAGAGCACAAAGACTGACCGTATCGACAGATACGGTCAGTACACAGTCCACCGAGTTACGGCCGCGTCAATAAATATTGTAATAACAGATTGAAGCCTTGAACTGAACAAATTGGGTGCAACGTCCCGAAACCGAGTGTCCAACGCGAAATCTGATTAAATATCTGTATTAAAATTTTTGCGTCTCTTTTATTCAGACTGGTGTGATTTATATGCATGACATTGGAGGGAAATGAATAATGTTTACGTTTCTTTCAAAAAGTCAGACAAGCGACAAGTCTATTTTGTCAATCGATTACATAAATGTTGATGATTATTTTGTATTGAAATTAACTAACAAGTAAGCTGTCGCCTATAGGTAAGTGAAAACTAGCGAATCTACTTGTATTATTTAGGATCTATCTCCATTCATTATTTAGGATTTTTTAATTATTTAGGCTAACATACTATACATAAACTTTATAAACAAATTTTATAATATTAGTGGTAAATATAAACTCTTATGAAACTAAACTGAGATTACTTCTGTTTTTGCCAAACATTCTACTAAATTCCTCGTCATACAATATTCGAGTAGATACACAAAACTGCAGCACGGTTTTTAACTACAGCAAAAGGCATTTGTATATATGTACATTGCTCATGTTATACAATAAAATTTTACTTTACTTTTTCTTTTATACATATTTAGATTTTGCGTCACCTAACCCTCCAACTATACCTTTTAGGTACTCATATGGAAAACCAGTTTGCATCAGTGGCAGCGTATCTTGTATTATTTGCTCCCACGAACCGATTCAATTTCCTAGTCCGAGGCAAACACGGTCATGATCGAGTAAACGTTCGGCACAATCTGGCCAATAAGTCGACTAAATCTGGCTTCAGGGCTGGTTTCGAGAACTTGTTGAAGTTGCTGTTTGCTGGAGGATCTTTCCAAGTTGCGGTATTTTATGTTACGTGCTAGTAGGGGATGAAAATGTTTTATTCTATTCCATAATTTGCAATTTGATTCTGCAAAAAAGCCCCGTACGTACGTCATTTTAGATCGCGATTATATTATAGTTTGGCTTATGAAAAACATACGAAAATATGACGAGTTATATATAATATTTTTATTTCATTTAGTTAAAACTTCTTAACGAATCACCCATCGACATTTATACCCATAATTACTACAAACAACAAAACATATCCGGAAAATCAACAAAATATAATTACTACGTTCATAAACTAGCGTCAGGCCACCAGAGGGCGCAGCGGGCAGTCAAGCGTGTCGATAATAAATCCAACGACCACTATTGCCAATTTGGCCCCAAGATATTCAATGTAGTGTGCAAACAGAGATATATTACTCAGACATACCTAATTATAGGAAATTTCGTATACGAGTAAGAAGCGAGGATCATAATCATATATAAAAAAAATATGTATTTACGTGTGTAACTGAAATATTACTTATTAAAAGAAAAACACTGAAGAAAAATAGTATTTTTTAGATAGTAAGTGTAAAAGTAACTGGCAAATGGGGTCAAACATATTTGGCGGTTTCGATATCGCCAGATAAAGTTGGTTAAGATTGATTTCATGATTTGAAAAACCGTATCTTTTTTCTATAACCTTTCTTTTTACACATGGAAACGGAGCAAACCAATCAGCAACCATAACAAAATGAAAGTTTGGCGTTTGTAACTAACCTTTTATATGTCTTACAAATGTTTTATTTACCATGCATATGTATATTGGACTTTTTGCCTGTAATAAGACTAAGATATTGAATCAGGCGTTACTTAGCGGAAATCCATTGTTACTGAAACTCTGGAGAAATATGTAGTTCTTTTCCGCTGCGACTGCTACTTAACCGACTTCAAACAACAAACTTGATGATTTTTAGGTGTGTTCCTCCATATACCACCGCCACACCTCACCTCCTAACCAACGTGGCCTCCGTGGATCTCAAGATCTTCCCAACACCGCACCTTGTGTCTTGAAGCTTTGTTGTTCTCTTTCGGCAAGATATTCTAGTTTTCTAGTCAGCGGAAAAGAACTACATATTTCTCCAGTGTAATAAGACTTTCATTAGGTGTAATGCCTGTGTGCAAACTACGCCTATTGGGCAAGTAGGCCGATGCGGTGTAATAAATGCCTTCTAGGGCTTGTAACGCGTATAATAAAACTTGTACTTTTTATCGCTTGCCTTCTTGGAGTAATAACATTACAAATCGGTTTACAGAATTTTTGCGCGTGTGTGCGTGAGCATCAATTTGTACCAACTTTTTTTTAATCTTGTTTTTGATAGGTAGCGGGACATTAGACAGTTTTATTAAAATATAGATGGGAAAATGAGTGGGCACTTATCTTAATAAATTAGCTAACTATTTATGAAGTTATGAAGTGACCATGACACTTTAGTTCGTTGCTAAAACAACGAACTAAAGTGCACTTCATAGTGCTTAATTTCCCCTAAATAAATTCAAGGTAGCTTAAGCGTAAAGCCGATTTCTCATTTAAGAAATAAATGGGCATGTATTATATAAAATAATATATGTAGTTATCTGTCAAAAATAATAACCAAAAACATTTTATAATAAACAATGTACATACACTAATCTAAATAAGAGTCTACATTTAAACTAAATTTGAGACATCTACATGTGGTATGGAGCCAAGAACGAATGTTAATGTATGTGTGTGTGTCTCTTATATAGATAAGTGTCTCTTATGTATATTGTTTATTATTAAATATTTATCTTACCAAAAACATATAACATTATTGCTTTACCTTGCCTTTGATGATAAAGTGCGCGTATGAAAGATTTATGGGATTTGTACACTTGTACAGAGAATACCAAATTACTTTTGGCTATATTTGTATCTAAGTATGTGGATGGTTACCACATAACGGGGAATCAAGTTCATTGCTAAGGAAAACACGACAAGGTCAGGGCCAATAATATGTATACTTAGGAATATAAATAAAATGTGGTTATTGAGACACGAAACAACACGAAAAACAGAACACAATAAAACAGAAAAAAGTAAATACAAGATTCGTGTCAAGCATTGAAAAAAGCATTTGTATTTAATTTGCATATCATTATGCATTGTGCATGATCATCATCATCATCCACAGCCTTCTCTATCCCATTGCTGGGCATAGGCCTTGAGCATGATGAATAAACTAAATCGAAACATAGGTTGATTTTATTTATACTTAATTCTAGACAACAGACAAAAATGTATTTTACGACGTATTCAAGTTATTATTTCTCATACTTTTTAGTAACCGAATCAATCAATTCTAAATGTAACATTTATCCTTGACAAATAAAACTGTTTGCAAGTAAACACTTTTGACAACAAAATAGCCAATAGTGAAATAGCATTGTAAATACAATGTAACAGTTTTATTTTACAACCACCTTCACTGCAATCTTGTAACATCAGCTTGAAGCATCCCAGAATAATTTAAAGAGCAAACTCTAGATCCAGGATTCTAAAAGTACAAGAGTTTTTATTAGAGTCGTGTTCTTATCTGGCAGGAGAGTGTTGGCCTTTAATCTCTTTTAGCAAGTCAACTTTGTTGAAAGTGATGTTTTATCTTGACGTTTAGGTTAGTTCGTTTCAGGGGATGGTACAGTAATTTTTAAGGGGGTTAAAACTTGATCTCTCCGTTTAGGTTAGTCTGTTTTAGTGATTATGCGATAGCGTTTCCACAGCTATTTTCAAGGGAATCTAAGCTTGTTTTATATATAAATAAAATTAATAAATAAATATTTCAGGACATATCACACAGCGCCATCTAGCCCCATACTAAGCTTACGCTTGTATCATGGGTACTAGATAGCGGATACAATACATATATACTTCTTTTTTTGTAAATACATACGTATTATACAAAAAAACGACCAGACTTAACACAAGTAACTACAATTTTTTATATGATATATTAATATTTATTATACGTTAATAGTTTAACTATACTTTAATTATTATACAATTAAAATCAGTTACTAAGCACTTGTAGTAGGTTGATAATGTCAACACACATGGGGAAGTGGTGCCCCTGAGATACTCTTCTTCTTAGTCGTTGTCTTCATTGCTGAAGGTCGTGTCTAGCTTGAAGTCTTGATCACTTGGTGCACTATGCTTCTCCATGATGTCCTGTCCTCCGCGGTCTTGAGAGCTTGGGTTATTGAGATACAAGATACAAGCCTAGCTTAGTTCAGAGGCACCAGTCCATAATTAAATTGTAGCACTAACATTATTTAAGTTATATTTCATTTTCATTTAGTCTTAAGCTACAAATATTGTATATAGGTTAGATTTAAGTTCAAAAAAACTTTGATTTGATTTGAAAAATAAAAACATGAATTAGCTAAAAACATGAATTAGCAACCTACAGTTGGAAAAAAAACGCGATACAACTATGCCAGAGGAAGTGGTCCAAAAATCTTTACTAACGCAATATAAAGAAAACGTATAAAAAACAAGTAGTCATATAAGTATGTATGTATCCCTTCTGTGTTGAAATTATATTTATATCTGTTTGGCTAAACTAACACTATCCTGATATACTATTTGTTACTCAATATTGGATAACGCTGTTGGATAAAGTAAGACAATGTTTCTCAAACTGTGGAGTACGGATACTTCACACCAAATAAATGTTCTTTGTTTTCGATAATGTTTGATATAATAATAATGATAAGCGTATATTTCAGACAGAGTCCATTCATAACTAAAATATTATACACCTACTAATACAAATATCCAAAATCTATGGTACAATAAAAACTATCAAAATATAATAAAAACATTCAAATTGGTTCAGCCTGTTGCTCAAGCCGTTTGATCATAAAGATGTAAAAAAAAATACACACCCACACCATTACTTGTACAAATAGTTGTGTAGAATGCAATAATCAAATGTAAGTGTCTCTTATAACAGTCATTAGCATGCATGTTTTTTTTAACTTCATAATTTTTATCTATTTGAAAATGAAATAAATGTCACCAGAAATTCATACAAATCATACACTTATTCTTAAAGTTGCACAATGTACTGTTAACAATCTGCAATCCGGTTGTCAGATAAAATGTCCAGACTTAAACCAATCTTTGAGAAGCACCGCAACAACCTATAGCCGACCAAAGTACCCTTGATCTATCTACTTTCGCCAGCTCAGTTGGTAAACTACTTCCGTTCGTTCAATTTATTAAGTAACCTTCTAGGGAACATGGCACAAGTAAGACAGGTCAATTATATCGTACAACGCGAAAGCGTGTTGACGTTGATAATTATTTCTCCAAGAATTGCGAGCATTTTGAGTTTGAATAAACTTTAATTAACTGTTTTGGAAAGGCACATCTATTCTATTGACACAGTTGCAAATAGCTTTTGTAATTCGACAATTTGTGCACGAGTTTTAAGATTGTAGTTAGGTTGAAAATTAGCTGAGGTTTTTTCCATACTTCAGAGCTTATACTAAACGATTTTAGCGCCATGAATCTTAAAAATATGTTAAGTGTTTTTATAAACAATAACTTATTTGTAATTTTTTATGATATGCAAACAAATAACCACAGAAAATCATAACGTGTTAAAACATAAGTGTTTGAAAATTTATGACACCAGAGTTGGCCACTCCACATACGAGCTTACTCGTATAGGTACTTATTAAAAGCTAGTCTCACTATTTTTATTTTGTGTCCGTACCCTCAGTTATGAGTAGTACAACACAAAAACTAAGATAGTTTACGAAAATACGAAATACCTATAAATTATATTCGTTATATTCGTTTTTGATAAGCAATTATTTTTCAAGCTGCTGGCAATATAACAAAAGATATAAGACATGTCTCGTTTATTTGATTTGATTTGTATTATCAATGCCAGTCATACTGTTTCATTGTGTATTTATTGCCCTAGTAATTTAGAATGTCTTAATGCATCGTTTGTTGGTTTGTCTATAAATATTGTATGAATATTTTGACGGTCGCATTTGCAAGTTTGATTTGGCTTTTTATGTCGTAATTTAGTCGTATCGTGGTTTTACTGTGTCATCTTGATGTCACAACATTATTGAGGCTTTGATTCTGTATTTGTTTTCGTTTATTTTATTTTATAATCGATTAATAGAAACTTTATTTCGGAGGAAACATGAGATGGGTATCTTTAAAAAGTCCGCAGTACATCAGAACATGGGTTAGATTCGTTTATTTATCGGATAAAATTTTTGATCTAAACTTTAGGCAACTATCAGATAGCTATGTCGAGAAAAGCGACGATCTTGAATGTGAAGAATAAAAATATATAATCAAGCTTCTACGCACATATTTCCATATTGCTACAAATTCGTAGCACTGCTACGAAGTCGTAGCATTGCTACAGATATAGCAATTTGGACACAGTAGTTTCCTCCTGCAAATATCAACCAATTTCTACTATTTCATATCCGGATATCTACCAATCAGACACGTAAATCTGTCAATAAGTCCACTGTCCCGAAAATTGCACCAGGCTTACTGCCAGGTACTAAAACAGAGAAGTCATATATGGTATTTTTGCCATTACTCTCTTACAAAGTTTTTATGAACGTTTTTCTTTGAGTCCCTATTTTATATGAAAATTGGGGGCCTTTTCAGGCATGTCAAGATTTTATTAGTATTCTGAAAGGTACAGGTTATGAGAAAGTTTCGGAACTGCTCGACTTCGTCGAGGTTTGAAGTGGTAGTCAAACCCACCTTTCGTTGTATTGAATTGCAATTCACAATATGAACCGACGTTATGTCTGTCAAATTTGATATCAGAAGTAAGAAAATTTTATCAGCTACCTCAATATGAAAATATGGAATCGACTGATAAATATCCTTGTCTTCCGATATGTGAGATGTATTCATACAAGGCAAATGAAGATATTTTCATAGAAAATATATTTATTTAAGAAACTTGGTGTAGGATCTATAAAAATGATCTTAATCAGTAACAGAGTGACAAGAAGGGTGTGACTGATTTGGAAAATACAAAAAATAAATATAAACGTGTCATCCGACCCACAAAAGCGCCAAAATGGAATGCCACTTTGGAATATTGTAGATCCCGGCTGTTTGTCTAATACGGCAGTCGTTAAGCCATATCAGAGGTGCTTAAGGCGGCTTGTTGAACTCTCGACAGAGTTGGCCACTCTCATTTTCTAAGAAGAAGAAGAATAAAAAAACAATGAATATCTAAACGTCCATAGATAAAAATATAACTTTGAACGTTAGTTGTCAAACTAGTAACTTCTTTCGAGAGATTGAACATGACCCATGTCACACTTTGACGCTTTTATTGCGACACTTTGACAGTAATAATATGATTTTGAGCATTTTTGTATATTTATGAAGACATCAATCGGACTAATTTTGAAAAAATAATTTAGGATACCACAACTCAAACTACCATAATTTTAACAGTACCACATGAAAGACGATATTTTTTTGTCTTACACGCGTAGATTATTATTAAAAAACAGATATATACACAAAAAAATAGATTTGATTTTTAACTCTATTCTAATTTCATTGCAATGCATGTACCTAACACACACCGTAGGTACACTTTTCACTAATTAGTCACCTTCCGTTTTCTTGTAAATCAGAAACGTTAGTATCGGGTTTATTTTTACAAATAAATTCCTTAAATCATTCTAGGTTAGTTTTCTTAGAACTGAGAAATAGCATTCGTAATCGTTATTCCGTGGAAACTAGGTGCTTTTCTGATAAATTCTTCTAGAAATATAAATTGCTTTGTGATTGCAAGGCTGTGAAGGGAATTAATTAAACTTTCACCGAGGTAAAAATGGAACAAATTATATTATACTAGCTGTGCGCGCGACTTCGTCCGCGTGGAATAGTTATTTTGGGCATGTATTTATTTATTTATTTATTTATAACGGTACACATAACAGAATGAGTTCATATATAAGCCAAATACACATTCAAAACTGGTTTTGAACCAGAACTTTGTGCAAACTACCTCTTCAGCTTTTTAAATTATAGCTGTTACCCACGACTTAAACCGTTTTCGCAGCTAACGCAACGGAAGCCCTCAAAGATGAATAATTTTCCCTGTTTTTTCCACATTTTCCAATGTTTCTTCGCTCCTATTAGTTGCAGCGTGATGTAATATAGCCTAAAGCCTTCCTCAATAAACGGTCTATTCAACACAAAAAGAATTTTTCAATTCGAACCAGTAGTTCCTGAGATTAGCGCGTTCAAACAAACAAACTCTTCAGCTTTATATTAGGATAGATTGGGGATTTTTATAAATAAAACGTGTGGTTTGATTTTTGTTCGATTAGCGGTGGAAAAAACATTATGAGAGAACAATATTGTTTGAGTACCAAAGAATCCGTAAACACATTGTGTCTGCCGTGAAAATATCAGGGCACCAATCATGATTTACTTGCCCGAGACAACTTTCCAACAAATCAATTTTGCGGGGAGACACAAACTCAGTTTAAATGATGAATTATGATTCTACGAGGGGATGCAGTACAATATTATAGGTTTTATTTATAAAATAACAATATTATTTAAAATTAAAACATTACATTGACGCAATTTAAATTACGTACATATTTATTAGATATTTATTAGAAGAGCAAAGCTCACCGGCCTATTTCCTGTTAATGTGATGTTTCCCCCGTGTCAACAATTATTATGAGTTTTGATATCATAAACATACTTACAATTCCTCTCGTTACTGTCGTTTCATTTATGTATAATATTTATAATGATTAATATATAATATTTATAATAAATACAGTTGCTAACGAAATGAAAATATTTTTACATATTTGTTTTTTTTTCGATGTATATGATTAGCAATTAATGGTCAGATTATTTCATAATTGTACGATTTGAAAATGTATGTATACCTATAGAATAACTTACACAAAACTTTTTGGAGTTAACTATTACTCCAATATAAAATTTTATGTTGGTTTTTAATTCTATGTCAGAGAAAGAGGAAGCTGTTATTTACAATAACATATTTTGGATTCATGGTAGAACGTATAGAGAAACGTTTCCTTAAAATATATTAAAAACGTCTTAATTATGTCTAAAAATTGCTCTTACAAATGCAGATTACCACTTATTATGTATATGTATGTATGTCCACATTCAACAGGCTAGACAAAGCTAGTGTTAGTTCAAGAATGTTGTCAAGTTTGTGTAAAATATGAAGCTAGGTCACAGTTTACTTGGTGAATAGTGAAGAAGGTGTGAATAAGTAAAACGCAAGAGCAGCTCTGGCTCTATTACGTCGAGTGATGCTACGGTCGCGGGCGCAGAATATTAGAGAAGTTTATTCTTTTTCTTCATCGATACACTCTTGACAGAGCGGTTGTCGTGTTGAAATGGAAGTGGAGGGGCAGATTTGTCGCACGACAGAAGTGAAGAAGTTTAATCATCATCATCATCACAATCCACAGCTTTTTCTATCCCTCTGCTAGGCACAGGCCTCTCTTTGTATGTGCTAGCTGCCCGAAGAGCACGCCCGAACTGTCTTTTAAATAATATAGTATAAAGATTAGTTATAATAATGTAAATGTCATTGTGTATGTAATGAGTTTCTTTTTACCTAGGTACCTAAACTTGGATTTTAAGATTAAATTTGAATGTAATGTAGGGATACCAATATTGTTATAATAAATAAATTATAATAATTTTAAAACTTTCTAATAAATATTTATATAAAACACTGGACGTTAACCAAACAATCTAAACAAATGTCGCCACTTCATGCAACGCTGACCTTAACCCGTCAGGCGCCATAAGCTATACCGGGTTGCGTAAGAACATGTACTTACCGGGAAGCGCTCTGCGCTATATAAAACACATTTACTAAGTACTTTACAGTTTTTTTTAGTAATTCTACCGATTATTTATTGCCGCCATTAAAATCTATCATTCAGCGCTTCCCGGTACATGTTCTTACGCAACCCGGTATAGCTTATGGCGCCTGACGGGTTAATTAATAAGCTGTTGCATACAAGTTACTTAGTTAAAAAGCCCGATATTGATATGATATGGTATACAATATTATAATGATATTGTTTAAAATATTATATCAGTATCTAATTTATTGTAGTTTTCAGAGTTTTTCCTTCAAAAAGTTCCCAAATATTATATATAACGTTGGTTTCTGCTATTTATTATTCTACAGCCAAGTTCTCGGCATGCTTCTGAGGCCACCAGGAGTCACTCTCATTTACAATTTTAATATGTCTTTATTGTAGTGGACTGCTTTCTACTTTAAGTGCAGACAACGTTCGAGATTTACTTGTTTTTCCTTTTTGAGTATAATTTTCTTGACTAATACTGCAGCTTTTGTCATCTCTTGGTAGTATTAAAAGTGGTTTTAGCTGGGTTGAAAGGTTTGAACTTTTTATCTTCAGATGTGATCTTAAAGTATGTTTATAATTTACTTTTTTACTCGTCTATTGTTATTTTATTTGCAAGGTGTAGTTAGAACATTCACTTGGAGGTGTGCGAAAAAGAGGTTCCGATGAACTATTTATGTTGAATGAACATTTGAAGCCGCAACAAACTTGTAAGTAGTGATTCAAAGACGTAAGTAAAATTAAATGAATTAGTAGTAGTTATTTATCAAAACAAATCATTTTTTAATATTTTCTAACAAATCTTCGTTATTTAAAAAAATATAAAATCAGTAGTTCTACAGATAAGTGTCAATGATCTTCGTTGTGTGACCTGATCATTCAAATTTCTGTGTAGGAAATTTAAATATATCATGGAAACAAACATTTTATTATTGTATGTTAGAATATTCTTTACACAGTATATTGTAGGTACCTACAATATATTCTAAAAGTAGACGAAAATCCGTCTTGCTACTTTTTACCGCCGTTCCGAGCCGCACTTGAAGCGTTCACTAAAACACTGGTCCCCAAGTAAAAGTTAATCAAACGTGAATTTCACTTACTAGCCGAGGCCCGTTCGTTTTGAAGGACCATTACATTGGCAATGGAGAGAGCCATCAATTTGGGTTCACGCCGACCGCACGCGGCCGCAGCGCTGCGGTCGACATGTGAAACGTTTTATTACGGCTCCGGAAAAACTGTTACAATATCGCAACTCCGGTATTGATATGCGTAGGTGACGTCTTCATGGATGGTAGAGATTAATTATTTATCTCTCTCTTAGCTCGTATAATATCTTTATTACTGAGGGTCGTGACTCCCCCGCAGAATTAACTCGTTAGGGGAGTTCTCTGGGGCAGATACATCGTGGTGGGCGCCCAGGTCCTTCCACGGAAGACACATGTCCTTCGATATATCGAAGGATATCGATTGTTTTTTATTTAATAAAAATTAATACAAATACAAACAAATGTATCGATAAAAACAGATAAATAACATGACCTAAACTTAATTGTTTAACAATTTTATTGGTTACATTGCGTTAAGGTACCGTTAGGTCCTCCAATACGAATACTTGTATCTCAAAAGAAGACGAAAAGAATACTAGTTTGAGTTTTTGTTTGTGTATATTTCATTATAACATACAAACAAAGGATTGCCTTTTTAGATAATGACCGACAAGAATTAAAAACGTAAAACTGGTTAATAGTGTAATAATTTGTTTCATAGCTTAATCATTTTTAATTCTAATTGAGGCTAGTAATTATTTTTCTCATAATGCAATTTGTTATAATTATTGCCTTACAATCAGATTAAAGTGTCTGAACGTAACAATACCTACCAGTTAATTGGAAAACAGCTATAGATGCTTTACTTCCAGAAAAAGAATTAAAAATATCCTCAGATTTTTTGCATAAAATTGATCAAATATCATGAATTACTCGAGTACCTGAATGTAATGAGAAACAAAATTACTTTTTAAATTGTTTCACTGAGTTCATTAAATGGTATAATGGTATTTTGTTCACTTAACAATACAAAGATATATTTTTTATATAAATAAATATTTCGGGGCATTATATTTATATAAAAAAGATATACTTAAAACGTGGGATATGCAAATACATTTTAAAAGATTTGTAAAGAGTTAAATGGTTCAGTATACCCATTCATCATATTATAAGGATATAAAACAAATATAAGTCATTTTACCATCGCAATTTCTTAATGTACGAATACATATTATATTCCTTTTCGAAGAGCATGATTCCCACGACACAGGGTAACCTAGTGTGGGGATCACAGTCAACATCATTTACCCATTTTGATATACCCTGTCTGATCCTATTTTTTTAAGTACAAATAATGTATACTAGTCTAAGGATTTTTGTGTAAATAACGTTAATTATTATTAAATTATTGTCTGTTGTTTTCTGTTCCTAGACACACATACTTACATAAATTAAAAATACTTGATGAAATTTGAATTGATAACAAATAGGTATGTTTAACAAAAACACATCAACAGTTATCAAGTGTGCTTAAATAGAAGTGCTCGTATCCATTATGTGCACCTACATGCTTGACGTGTCTCTAGTATGATGGCAAGCTACAAACGCCTCTACCAGCAGCCATATTGTATCGACTTATGCAAATAAGCCCCTCCATCCACACTGCAAATCATCCTCTAGCTCAAAACACTATACAAACCCATAAAGTTCAAATTCGCCTGGCAATTCAGTTTGCCTGTTCCATGTTCAGTTTTGTTGATACTTTAATTAAAATATGATGAAACGCTAGGTATGTACAAATAATATCCTGTTTGTATATGAAACAGTCCTAATTTCCTCGAAATCCGACAAATTATTCAATTACACAGCGAATCCCGACGTAACCGCGTCAGGCTCTGAGAGCGAGCTTAATCTCCAAGAAATACTCAATCTTTCAATTTGACGCGAAATCAAAGGAACAATGGGAGCGCTGTTTAATAAATGTCCCCGATTCAAATTTCTAGGGGCTCCAGATGGCGATCGCTCGCTTCGGGTGAATAATTTCCTTCACAACATTGCCCCCCAAAATAATGTCATTCTTTATGTTCCGCAAGAACGCTGTCGCTAACGATGTAATATCGAATAGACGGCTTTTAAAAGTGACTAAATCCAATGCACATACATAATATGTTGAATAGAGCTAAGTTATAGTTCACATAATATCATATCTTGGGATGAGTGTTGCTGATTGGTGAATCGATTTGAAAGCGAGCTAGAATATTATATGTGGCGGAACACCACATAATTCAAGGCTATTTAAACAGGCATTGCAGTGATTGACAGCTGAAACAAATATTCCAGTTTTTCTTTTTTTACTTCCTTGATATCCTTATATTTGACAAACAAAGTCACTATAGTAGCCTTGTGCTGCCTAAAAAAGATGTGCCTGTGAAATATTGTCTACGATTGTCGCAAATAAATTGAAAACTCGACGAAGGACACTCCGTCTCTACTCTCCAATTGAACTGTTCAAGCGAACGTTTACTTTGTCATTGTACGCCTAAATGAAGATAAAACAAGTATCCAACCTGTGACAGATCTCTATTACTTTGATGTACAACTTACATCAAACGCTCGTCTAAGACAAGAAAAGATAAGAAATTGCGAAAAAATATAATAATTCTAATTCTTGCTTCTCAATTGTTATACGTAGCTATCTATCTATACATATAATAAAGCTGAAGAGGGTCAACAATCTGAACATAGAACATATTAATATTATAACTTTCGTGAGACATTTTATCAATATGTTAAGTTTAACGGTTTTCACTCACGTAAGTTGTAGTATGTCATAACATCCGAAAAGCGTAAACAACTTACGCGAAATACACGTGAGTGAAAACCGTTTAGTTAACATATTGATAGAATATATTGGAAAAAAATTGTTTGGGTATCCTCCTCCTCCTCCTCCTTGCGTCGTAGTCCTCATTACTGAGGGTCGTGAATCCCCCCACGGGATATTAGTGTTTGGGTATACCTACGTAAAATCGATAGTAAAACTCGATCCAGCAGTTTTTTATACATATTTTTCTATTTATCTGTGTGTCTGTTTGTCAGTTTAGATAAGCACTCATCATGCAAAACGGCTGAACTGATCATCACGATTTTTGGTTTGTAGGTAGTATGTGGTCTTTGGATTGTCATAGGCTACTTTTTCCTAAATAATGCGAGCGAAGCTGCGGGTGCTAGTTATTAATATGTTTTTGGGATCCGGTCTCTATTTCGCTTTAAATTAGATTTTTTTCATCTATAACTAAAAGTGTTAAATGCCCTTTTACAATAATTCCAAGTAGTGGACACACGGAATCTCAGACTTTTTAAAACCTATTGAATTGTACATTTTTTGTTCTAAGAGTTCTTGTTTCAGAACCAACGACAACCAAAAATCACTTAGAAATTTGCCACTTAGTACACGTTTTTGAGCAAAATATAGGTTTAAAAATGAATTACTCCTCTCCAGCGTCACTAAAATAAATCATGTGGGTAGAAGCGAATAGAACTTGATATTGACATGCCACTTTACGGCATTCGAGCGTTGAAACGAAAAAAATGTTGTCACATCAATGTTTCCAAGCAACATACTTGTCTAGACGGTTTTATATCGTATTTTATCTTAACATGGTCACCTTACATGGACAAGAAAACTTTATGAAAATTTACTTTTACTTCTTTACTACAAACAAAATTAATGACCATTTTATTAAATTAATTATTGATACAGGTATGTACATACATTTTGATAATATTATTTAGTATAGAGTAAAATTTTAATATAAAGCTACATACCTAAATAACATCGAATGATATTCTTAAAAACATTTGCACACTCAATATAACGTGAAAAGGTCGCCATTTTCAAATGTGATCTCAATTGTGATAATCCGAGAAGGGATTGAGCATAATTTGCTTAAATTAAAAAAGTTGCTATAGCAACGACTTGATCATTCCCAAACGAGGACTCTTGATCTCTCCATCTGCTCAAATTGCGTACAATCTCGACAAGCGTACTTATTCGAATGCCGGCTTCAGTTACCTTCCTCACGACGGAATTTCCATTGATTTGTGCCGTTTGCCCTATTAATTTGGCCCCTTCGAGTCGGGCCGGAATCTCAGGACAGGGTTCCGCTTACTTGCCCAATTATCTACCTTATCGTTATTCCCGACAGATAAAATGCAGTCGATTGTAAACCAATCAAACAATGGAACCGCTGAGATTCATTTTTAATTCAACCGAGATAGCATCTCGGCGTGAAATTGCCGGTTCCGCCCGCGTAAATCAAAAAGCAGCGTTGTAAAGTGAAAATAACTTGTAAAGTATCCATAAAGAAGTACGGTGACCCCATAAGCTTATTGCCCTATAAAATTTTAAATATTGGCAGCGAAATCGACTTCTTTATTATCATGTAGCTAACACTGTGCCGTTTCGTTATTTTATCTTGCTATATTTTTGGTGACGCAGTACGCCAATAAAGGGTTGCATATTTTATAGTTGACATGACTACTTCCAGCTCTATCTAAGCGCACTAGGAACGCTACATACAAACGGAAATTTCTCTCTCTCTCTCTCTCTCTCTTGAGTCGTATTTCCTCATGACTGAGGGTCGTGACTTCCCCGCAGAATTAATCTATTAGGGGAGTTCTCCTGAGCAGATACAACTTGGTAAACGGAGATTGAAAGTAACGTTTATGTTCTAGGTTTAAAGTGCCATAATAAATAATAAATTATGCTCAGATTACTTTAATTAGGTAAGCAAAAGCATGAAATACTCTCACTTAATCAAGTTTAAGTCCAATAATGCTAATGCTCATTACTCACAACCATATAGTCTTTTAATAGTGTAGTTTATGCAACTGTCATATAATTAAGTTAAACACTCGTTACTATTATGAAACTCGCTGCACTTGTTTCATAAACTCACACTCGTGTTTTAATACCCGTGTTATATGCAGTTGCATACACTACTTTATCTTCACTAATGCAATTAATCAAACAACAAGAGTAAAAGCTGACAATAGTTAATTTTTCATATAAATTTTCTAGATTTTTCTGGCAAAAGATTGTGAGTTACTTTTGTTGCAAACTCTAGAATATCCGAAGGCGTACAAATATCATCGTTGCTATCCATTTTTAACTTTTAATTTGGATTTAAAAAACAAAACACATTGCAAAACATTAAATTCACGCGTACCTACGTGTATTGTCACAGTGATTTTGCCGCCATTAAAATCTAACCAAAGAGAGCGCAGCGCGACCAACCTGATTGGCCCTGCAATCAGGTTGGTCACGCTTTTTTGATGTTATAATGAGCTATTACGATATCGATGTGGATATTATACCATCATGTGAAATTGCTTAAGTTGAGTGTTTTGTTGTCTGTGCTATAACAGTAGTAATTATAAGTCAAGTATTGGAAACAAAAGTAGAATGTTACAACATTAGTGTAGATAAATATGATTACTAAATAAGCTCTGTACGCATGAGTCCGTAAGGTATCGCTACCAGTCATAGCTCCGAAACATTTTATTTATGTCCAACATAATATGTACATTTTGACGTAACTAATAGCCGGTGTGAAACCTACAAATTCTTAATAAACTTATGTCGGCGATGCATGCACTGACATGTGGACAATGTATGAAAGAACTAATATGAACAGTGAAGGCAGCGACGCATGCCTTGTTCGAGTTCAATTAGTGAAAGTGAGTGCGCGTAACAAACTAAGAGAATATATATCATTTTCGTACACGTTTCGCGAGTATCATTAGTGAAACAGATGCTGCGTGAAGAGATCTAATTAGAATGGTATGATACTCGCGGATCACGACCGTAGTTAGTTTGTAATTAACGAAAATGTATGATGAAAGTTGCGTTTTGTGTAAATATTCACCATTTTTTGCTGATTGTGTCTAAAGTCCTTGGTTGATCTGTGTAAATTTTATATGTATAAATAGAGTTTTGTAAGGGCTTTCTAATGGTGTAAATATTATGTGTGTAACTTTAAGATCAATAAAGATATGGACGGGAAATGGTGCCACTCATAATGAAATTGCTTCAAAATGTAGAGAATTTTAATGGGGCTCTCTTTGCGGTAACGATAAATTCCAGTGCCGCGGTTGAAGATCGGTCGAATGTTATGTAGTAGTTCCAGCCGACGTCTAAATCAAGAAAGAAGAAGTGCCCTCAAGACCCCAGCCAAGAAGGATTCCAGCCTGCAGATTGCTCGAAGAAGTGAGCACCGCGGCGACATCGAGGGGCTGACAAGAAGCCGCACCGCGGGCAGCTGCTGTGAACCTGGACTGGGGTCGCGAGCGTAGGGGGTGTTAGATAGTGGTACCGTTCCTCGTTTCATAGTTTCCTTCACTCAACACCATTGGTTTCGCTTTCAACCCACAATAGACTTAGTACCCTATCTAGGCATCTCTCACGATTAGGCCTCCTCAAGGCATCTCGCACACAAGTTTAAGTTTCGCGACGTAGGGACGGTTCGCACCGGTGCAGACGTCTTTCTCAAGACGAGAACCGCGAGCCGTCCACCCACCCAGGGGCACAGCGCCACACCGTGCGCGCTTGTGTCCGCCACAGCTGGTCCTTCGAGCCGGATTTGAAGACGTCGCGAAGCTACGTCGAGATGCCAGTCACCAGGAGCAACGAGGGACAACGCCGGGCACGAGGGCAAGGTCCGCCCCCGTCGCCGCCCGGCCCGGGTGACGCCGCGCAGCCGCCGCACACACATGGCGACGTGCTGCCGGCCGCCACCACACCGGCCACTACTACATCGAGCACCGTCGCACCGACCGAGGCCGCGCCCGCGGGCGCGACTACCGGTACATCGAGCGACGCGACAACGGGAAGTTCGACAGCGACCCGCATCACAGAGGAGGACCGGACCCGAGGGCGCTGCCCGTCCGGCACTGCAGGGCCCGCCGTCGAGCAACCAACGAAGACTCTGCGTGCTGCGTCGAAGACTTTGGACGCGGCCAAGCTGCGCCGCCTGCTGGAGGCGCGTGCAGAGCACTCACGAAGGGTGGTCGAGGAAGCAAAAGCGGCCACACATCTCGCCAAGGTGCAGCTGGAGCTGCTGCAGCTTGAGGCGAGCGAAGAAGAGGATGGAGACTCCATCATCGAGGACCCGGCCAACAACGAGGAAGATGTCCAGAGTTGGGTGCAGTCGACCCGGGAACAAGGCGCTGCACCAAAGGAGCAGACGACTCCAGCGGACGTCAAAGGAGAGCCGGTGGACCTCGCGGGCGCAATACTGCGCGCAATCGAACATTCTGCAAGGCCGGCGGCACCGCCGCCCGCCTACCTGCACGAGCTGCCTGCCTTCGACGGAAATAGTGGTGAGTGGCTGGCATTTAAAACAGTGTATGAAGACAGTGCTCCTTTGTTTAACAGTGTACAGAACTTGGCGCGACTGCGACGCGCAGTGAGAGGCTCGGCACGAGAAGCGATCAAAAGCCTGTTGTACTCCGACGTGAAAGCGAGTGAAGTGATGGAAGCGTTACGCAGACGTTTCGGGCGCCCGGAGGCGCTTGTCCTCGCCGAGCTCGACAAGCTGCGCCAGCTGCCCAGGATCACGGAAGGTGCCAAGGAAGTCTGTATATTTGCCAGCCACGTGAGTAACACTGTCGCTACTATTAAAGGCCTGAAGAGGCCTCAGTACTTGCATTCGCCTGAAATGATAAAGATTATCGTAGATAAAATGCCTGCTGTTTTGCGTTACCGATGGTTTGATTACGCGGCGGACCGGGAAGACGCGGACCTTGTGTTACTAAGCAGGTTCCTGGAACGGGAGGCGGACCGCTGCGGGCCGTACGCACTGCAAGAAGCGGGACCAGCCGCCGCGAGGAGAATTCCGCGGCAAGCCGCGCACAGCGCGGCCGATCAACCTGCTGAGCACCCGCAACAGAAGCAAACTCAACAGCCAGTAAAGTGCCCGCACTGCGAGGAGGCACACTACTTGCGCGAATGTAAGAAATTCCTTCAAGCGTCGATCGAACAGCGGTGGGAAATGGCGCGTAAGTACCGCATGTGTTTTAAGTGCCTACAAAGTCGACATCGTAATGATACTTGTAAACGCCCACCGTGCAGGAGCTGCAGACGCAAGCACCACATTCTGTTGCACTCAGAAAAGCAACGGAAACCCGAGGCCGAGACAGAAGCGGCCACCAACAACGCGGTCCCGGTGAACGCAGCCCAGACAGCGCGCGCCTACCTGAAGATGGTGCCGGTGGAGCTCTACGGCCCTGGCGGGAAAGCCAGGGTGCTGGCACTGCTGGACGAGGGTTCGACCATAACCCTTCTAGACGCTTCGGTGGCAAAACAGATCGGGCTCAGCGGACCGAACGAGACACTCCGTATCGAGACTGTCGGCGGAGGGAACATCGTCGAGAGGGACTCCATGAAGATCGCCATGAAGATCAAAGGAGTCTACCAAGCTGCGAAGCGGACCATCGAGGGCGTCCGCACAATCCAGGGACTAAAGTTAACTCCGCAAGGTATTGACTATAAATTTATTATTGAATATCCGCACTTGAGACGGCTTGCCGATCAGCTTCACTACGAGGACGAACCCCCGAAGCTGCTCATTGGTCAAGACAACTGGGAGCTCATCGTCTCGAGAGCCACAAGGAGAGGCAGGAAACATCAACCTGTCGCGTCCCTCACGCAGCTTGGATGGGTGCTACACGGCACCAACGGAGGAGCAGCTACAAGGCGAGTAAATTTTGCTACTTGTACGCACGCTCAAATGCATGGTACGTCGAGCGAGGAAGATATCGAGCGGCTCATCAAGGAACATTTCGCCATCGAATCTTTGGGTGTGCAACCTCGCCTGCCGAGTACCGACGCTGACGGAAAAGCGTTGGAAATCCTGAAGAAAACGTCCAGGAGAATTGAAGGTGGTCGCTATGAGTCCGGGCTTTTGTGGAAAAGCGACCAAGAAACGATGCCCGATAACTTTGAGTCTACAGAGAGGCGTCTCAAGACTATAGAGCGAAAGTTGGACAAGAACGAGCAGCTGAAGGATGAATACAAGGCACAGATCCAGAACCTGCTGGATAAGGGTTACGCCGAGGAGGTACAGCATCACAGCTCTTCGAACCGTAAGTGGTACTTACCTCATTTTGCTGTTGTTCATCCAACTAAGAAGAAGCTGCGCCTCGTGTTCGACGCTGCGGCTAAGTACGAGGGGAAGAGTCTCAACGACGCGCTGCTACCGGGTCCGGACCTACTTCAATCGCTGTTTGGAGTACTGATGAGATTCCGCCAACATCCGATTGCTGTGGTGGCGGATATTAAGGAGATGTTCTTACAGATAAAGATCCGGGAAGAGGATCGCGATAGCCTGCGGTTTCTGTGGAGAGGAGACAGACGCACCGGAGCGCCGAAGGAGTATCGGATGACATCAGTCATCTTCGGCGCCGCGTGTTCACCCAGCACCGCAATCTACGTCAAGAACATGAACGCAACAGAGTTTGCACATGAATATCCGGACGCGGTAAGAGCTATTGAACGCAATCATTATATGGATGATTATCTCCACAGTTTCGAGACTACGGAACGAGCCATCCAAGTCGCACGCGAGGTAGACACGGTGCACAAGAGAGCGTGCTTTGAGCTGCGAGGCTGGGCGTCCAACCAGCCAGAGGTTACCGCAGCGCTCACCCAGGAAGAGACCAAGGAAGAGGTCGACCTGGGGAGCAACGAAGAGAAAACTTTGGGTTTGCGCTGGTTCACTCAAAGCGATGAAATTGGTTTCAGAACTTGCCTTCGGAACGTGCAGAACGTTGTCACTAGACAAAGCGTCCCGACCAAGAGAGAAGTGACCAGCGCCGTGATGTCTACCTTCGACCCGTTGGGCTTGGCGTGCCCGGTGCTGATCCAGGGCAAAAAGCTGTTACAAGATATCTGGAGGAGCGGCGTCGGCTGGGACGAAGTCATCGCCCCAGAGAACGAGGCGGCGTGGAGAGACTACCTCGAGAGCCTGCAGATCCTGCGAGAGCTGCGCGTACCGCGGTGCGCTACACACTCCGGTACCGAGGGGGAGCTACACGTCTTCACCGACGCCAGCGAGACTGCGTACGCTTGCGCTGTCTACTGGCGACAGCGGGATCAACAAGGAAGGTACAAAGTTTCACTATTAGCGGGCAAAGCACGGGTGGCGCCGTTGAGGCCGGTATCTATTCCACGCCTGGAGCTACAAGCTGCGCTGCTCGGGACACGGATGGCGCATACAGTCGAGACGGAGTTGGACATCAAGCCGACGCGTAAGTTTTATTGGAGCGATTCAAGCACTGTACTGTCTTGGATCAAAGCCGACCCGAGGAGTTTTAAAACTTTCGTCGCACACCGTCTCGCCGAGATTGAGGACACGACTAAACCGCAACAGTGGCGTTGGGTTCCGACAGCGCAGAACCCTGCAGATGATGCGACACGCGGCGTCCCGAAGGACTTCAACGGAGACCACAGGTGGTTCACCGGGCCTGAGTTCCTGACAGAAGACGAAGAGCGATGGCCTAAGCCGGCCAGACGAGATGCGAACGACCCCGAGCACCGAGACCGTACGGAACAGGAGCGCAAGCCGTGTCGTCAGAACTCAAGCGCCGACCGAGACGAGGAGCGGGTGAGTACAAATACTCTCGCTTCTCTGCGTATGAACGAGCAAGTTTCGACACCAGACTGGACGAGATTCTCCAGTTGGAACCGGCTGCTGCGAGCGACAGCTCGAGTCCTTCAATTCATCGACTTGATCAGGCCCAAGAAAGCATCGGTACACCTCACTAAGAAGGAACTAAAGAAAGATCCCACTTGGAAGGTAATAAACAAGAAGGCGTCATCAAAGCAGGCTCCGACCCCGCAAGCGGCGCCAGAGAGAAAACTGTCACCGCTCGATCCCGCTCATCTGGCACGAGCAGAGGAGCTGCTACTACAAGGCAGCCAACGTGAGAGCTTTCGAGAGGAGCTGAACGCTATTGGAAAAGGCAAGGCGCTGGACCGATCGAGTAAGTTGAAGAATTTAGACGTTGTCCTAGAGGACGACCTACTGCGACTTCGAGGAAGAATCGATGCGGCTGCAGATGTCCAGCAGAGCTTCAAACGACCGGTACTATTAGATAGCAAGCACCCGGTCGCGAGGTTGATAGTCAAACACTATCACGAGATGTTTAACCACGGTAACCACGCTACGGTGATGAATGAGGTGAGGCAGCGTTTATGGATCCTGGGACTGCGGGCAGCAGTCAGAGCAACGGCGCATGAATGTCAGTGGTGTCGCGTTCACAAGAGCACGCCACAGACACCGCCTACGGGCAATCTACCGAGAGAGCGCCTACGGAAAAACGAGCCACCATTCACTTGTACGGCGGTCGACTACTTCGGCCCGATGAGCGTCACCGTGGGACGACGACACGAGAAAAGGTGGGGCGCACTGTTCACATGCCTCACTACAAGGGCAGTGCATGTTGAGTTGGCAGCATCCCTGTCGGCCGACTCAATGATCCTGGCACTACGACGGATGGCAGCGAGACGAGGATCGCCCAAAGTCATCTTCAGCGACAACGGAACCAACTTCGTGAAAGCCAACAAGGATCTACAAGACGCCCTTACAGAATTGAAGCAAGATGACGCCGTAAGAGAAGCTGAGAAAATAGGCGTGCGTTGGAAGTTTATACCACCAGGCGCGCCGAACATGGGAGGTGCCTGGGAGCGACTAGTTAGGTCGATCAAGACAGCGTTGGCCGTAACGCTCAAGGAAAGGCACCCGAAAGAAGAGGTACTCCACACGCTATTATTGGAAGCCGAGCACATCGTCAACTCCAGACCACTCGTCGAAGCCGTCATGGACGAAGAAGAGGCGCTCACTCCGAACCACTTCCTCATCGGGAGGTCTTGCGGCGCGCCTCGTATAGGCGTCTTCAACGACGACGAGATCAAGGGGCGGCGGGCGTGGAGAGCGGCGCAACGACTCGCCGACCACTTCTGGAGTAGGTGGGTAAGAGAGTACTTACCAACTCTAATCCCCAGGAAATTGAACCAGAGCGACGCGTCTCGAGACCTGCGATGTGGGGATGTCGTCCTCATAGTAGACTCCACTCTACCGAGAAATACATGGCCGCGAGGAGAGGTCGTGGCGACCTATCCAGGTCCTGATGGGCGCACACGCATTGTAGAAGTGCGTACCAACGGTGGAGTCCTGAAGCGACCGAGCTCCAAGACGGTGCTGCTAGTACCAAGGCAAGACGACAAGGCGCTTGCAGACGCGCTCAGCAGCGCCGAGGCGCTCAACAACGACTGTCGCAACGAAGAGGGGCAGCCAACTACAGACGAGCCACGCAACTCCGGAGCGCCGAGAGGCGCTAAGGCGCCGGACGTCGGGTCGCACGCGAGCGACCACTGCAGCGGCGGCGCATCTCCCCACGAGACGCGAAGCTCCGAGTCATCGCGCTGCGTGGGGCCGCCAGGCGGCGGTCTTCACCACTACGAGGGAGCGTCTGTCGGCCACCTCACGGTCGACAGGGCGCTCCGCACCGCATCATCGCGCTGCGTGGGGCCGCCAGGCGGCGGTCCTCACCACTACGAGGGAGCGTCTGTCGGCCACCTCACGGTCGACAGGGCGCTCCGCACCGCATCATCGCGCTGCATGGGGCCGCCAGGCGGCGGCCCTCACCACTACGAGGGAGCGTCTGTCGGCCACCTCACGGTCGACGGGGCGCTCCGCACCGCATCATTGCGCTGCGTGGGGCCGCCAGGCGGCGGTCCTCACCACTACGAGAGAGCGTCTGTCGGCCACCTCACGGTCGACAGGGCGCTCCGCACCGAGACATCGCGCTGCGCAGGGCTGCCGAGCGGTAGCCCTCACCACTTCGAGAGCACGCCCGTTTGCGAGACGCCTTGCAACGGGACGGCGGGACAGGCGCCGGGTGACAGCGGACCGATGAGGACGGTCACAAACAACAGAGGCAGCCGTCGCCCGCTCCTGTAGACTGCACATCGCCGAGCCAGGAGATGTGCTTTCGCACGAGGGGGAGGATGTCGGCGATGCATGCACTGACATGTGGACAATGTATGAAAGAACTAATATGAACAGTGAAGGCAGCGACGCATGCCTTGTTCGAGTTCAATTAGTGAAAGTGAGTGCGCGTAACAAACTAAGAGAATATATATCATTTTCGTACACGTTTCGCGAGTATCATTAGTGAAACAGATGCTGCGTGAAGAGATCTAATTAGAATGGTATGATACTCGCGGATCACGACCGTAGTTAGTTTGTAATTAACGAAAATGTATGATGAAAGTTGCGTTTTGTGTAAATATTCACCATTTTTTGCTGATTGTGTCTAAAGTCCTTGGTTGATCTGTGTAAATTTTATATGTATAAATAGAGTTTTGTAAGGGCTTTCTAATGGTGTAAATATTATGTGTGTAACTTTAAGATCAATAAAGATATGGACGGGAAATGGTGCCACTCATAATGAAATTGCTTCAAAATGTAGAGAATTTTAATGGGGCTCTCTTTGCGGTAACGATAAATTCCAGTGCCGCGGTTGAAGATCGGTCGAATGTTATGTAGTAGTTCCAGCCGACGTCTAAATCAAGAAAGAAGAAGTGCCCTCAAGACCCCAGCCAAGAAGGATTCCAGCCTGCAGATTGCTCGAAGAAGTGAGCACCGCGGCGACATCGAGGGGCTGACAAGAAGCCGCACCGCGGGCAGCTGCTGTGAACCTGGACTGGGGTCGCGAGCGTAGGGGGTGTTAGATAGTGGTACCGTTCCTCGTTTCATAGTTTCCTTCACTCAACACCATTGGTTTCGCTTTCAACCCACAATAGACTTAGTACCCTATCTAGGCATCTCTCACGATTAGGCCTCCTCAAGGCATCTCGCACACAAGTTTAAGTTTCGCGACGTAGGGACGGTTCGCACCGGCGCAGACGTCTTTCTCAAGACGAGAACCGCGAGCCGTCCACCCACCCAGGGGCACAGCGCCACACCGTGCGCGCTTGTGTCCGCCACAACTTACAAAAAATAGCTCTATTATTTTTCTAGACATATTCCTAACAAGCCACTCACAAGGTGAGCGATTACACAACTAATTCTAAGTATAATGTACGCACTCTTGTTCCAGACACGGGCCGTGACAGGGGTTGAGGCTCCTCTGAGACTAATAAACACATGGTAGAGTCCCATAGGACAACCTGTTTACATGTAATAAGGATCGAGCTAATGTAGATATACGTTGTTTTTCTACGAGCTTTGTTTACATTGCCTGTACGTGAGTTGGTATGTTTTTATATGAAAAGATGTCATAATTTTGGCAACTTTTACTTATATCATCATCATCAGCCCGTTATCGCCCACTGCTGAGCATAGGCCTCTCTTCTTTTACGCAATCATCCTGCGCAGATACTTGATTACTTGTAACTACTACAAAATTCAAACATTTAAGAGATGGCTAAAAAGTAATGTTATCCTATTTTTTTCTTGACTTTGGAAAACTGCGTTTATACCTGAATAGAGATCAAAAACTGTCATAACATCGGGGTAAAACTGCGAGATTTAACCAGCATATCATAAACAACAAAACTTGAGTAAATACAAATAGCTTAGTTTAATTTACGAGCGTGTGTTTTACGAGGTTGTTTCGAGCCTTCAATATTTCCACAGCCGCCCGATAGAATTTTACGCATCACTGTAAAAACCAGATTGGTCAACAAAGTTCACAAATTTTGTTTCGTATTTGCTTCGGATCAATTTAGCCTTTTTTGCCAGCCGTTGCCAACTATGACATTTTCACTAGATACTAACAACACGTCGGAGCTGGGTGCAGTGCCATACCACAGAAAGTAACTGATCTAAATCATATTTAAAGTGATAGATAGATAGATAGATAGATAGATCATAGATAGATAAGATATATAGATAAGATATATATAGATAAGATATATATCTCATCATAGATCACTTTCAGTTTTTAACATACTATAAGTAATATGTATCACACTCATTATTCATTGGATTACCCGTCCTCCAATCATTTTGATCTGATCGTAACAATGATAACATCTCATAAAATCATTAAATAAATGCAAAAGTATGTTTGTTAATATGTTTGTCATGTAGGTACGCCGCAATGAAATGACTCTCTTCTATCTCTTTGAGTCGTATTTCCTCATGACTGAGGGTCGTGACTCCCCCGCAGAATTAATTCGTTAGGGGAGTTTTCTTGGGCAGATACATAGTGGTGGGCGCCCAGGTCCTTCCACGGAAGACGCATGTCCTCGGATATTGTGGTCCTCAAACATGTCGGTTTCCTCACGATGTTTTCCTTCACCGCTAAGCGAGTGCAAATCTACACATAACTTGAAAATACAAGTCATTGGTGTAGGGCGGATTCGAACCAGGGTGCGTCTGGATGAAAAGCAGACACTGGAACCGCTGAGCCACACTCGCGTTTTGCGGCAGGTACGCCGCAATGAAATGACAGATGATAGTATTCCATGGCTTCATATAAGGTTTCAGACTGAACGCGGGCAAAGCCGCGGGTTCCCACTATTTGTTTACTTAGCGTAAATTTAGTTTGTGGTTGATAAATGTATAAACAAGGCCTCTTCAATTCTGTACTATGCCAGTAGCCAGGGCAGTGAAACAGCACATTCTAAAATTCGGTAAATGTACGGTATTTTGTATTTTTGTAGCACACACGGCCTCGTTCACAGTGGACTCGCTCCATACATCACTTAGTTATCTGTTTAGCTGGATGACAGAGATGAATGCCCAAATGAACCTCGCGGAGCGAGCTTAGGGCTCCTGCACTAATTCAGCGCATGCCAGAAACAATAGGAACAATGTCTTCAGAGATTAATTAGTCGCATTACGAAGACGAAACGTCTGGGCTAGGATTTGGGAGCAGACATTCCTCGAAATCTAAAGAAGGTAAGAGAAGTCACGTTTTTGTTTGCTAGATTATAGTCATCGTTTTAGCGTGAGCAACTTTATCAAGTTATAACACATGTTATAAGCACTGCGAAAGTATCACCGATTATACAATTTTTTAGTCCGTTCACCTACACGTACAGTCCACCTGATGTAAAACACCACTGTTATCTAGAATTAAAGTTTACCTAAAAAAAGTTTTTTTTTTTGGTTTATTAATGTACGTTTATTTCTTTCTGAATAAACATTTTTTTTTTATTTTGGGTTTAATAATGTACGTTTATTTCTTTCTGAGTAAACATGTTTTATTGCTTTATTTTAAGTATTTATGGGTAAGCTGTTTAAACCTTTTCAACACTAATACACATCTCATTATGATAGCAATTTATTTGATGAACATTGGACAATTAATTATACTAATTATCACTACACCTATGATAATTATTTCCTAATTGTATCAATGAAATTCAATGTACGATATTATGTAGCAATGCTGATATTAACGTTCGTCAGAATATGCCTTGGAATGCCTTTGGCTTGTATAATTAGGTTCTAATCTATTAGAAATATAGTATTATATTAATTTGATTAATTACTATCATAGTGTTATTTATTTTATTTATTTTAAATTCAGTTACATACCATGCTAACAGCTTTTACCAAAACGCACAGTATGTTATAACTTATATAGGTACTTATAATTTACAATACCGAGCTTTATAGAAGCTTGGATCACTATTAAATTTTATACAAAAATGTAACATAGAATTAAATCTAGTATTGAATAAATCAATCTCAGGTATTTGAGCAATCATATCGTTGAGTAGATCTATGGCGTGTACCGTGGATGAATACCTGGCAGTGTCGGTGCGCACGCGCGCCGGCCCCGCGAGCAGGCGGCGCGCGCAGCACGCGCGGGGCTCGCGCGCCCGCGCAGCCACGCTCAGCGACAAGCGAGCGAGCGTACTCGGGTCATCGATAACACCGTTCAGTAACTGGTAATAGTGCATCATCAATGTTATGGGTATAATATATAATTAATAATTGTAAGACACGAGAATAAACAAAAAATCACTATAGAAAACCATCACAATCTAGCTAGTGTCACAAGTTTTTACTTTGGAAATAATTTGACCTCGTTTTCAAGGTATATTTTTATGATAATTATGGACTTACTACAAAAAATCTAAATTACCATCTATCGATAAGAAATCAGCTAACAGTTTATAGTTTAGCATTTTTACATTACGATTGAAAAATTATGCAAACAACGTACTTACTACGTACAATTACTAAATACTTCCTTCTTTATGCCCAAAGGACCAGACCGATTTAGCTGTAATTATGTATTTACGGCAGACATTACCTCACACATATATTTTATTCAATAAATGCCGTTTTCGTTTATAAATACACGAACACATACATATATTCCAATATTAATCTAAAGTTAGTACAAAAACGAATATAACGCAAAGGTTATAAAAAAAATTCTTCAGCAGACTCTTACGTTTCGCAGACGCCTTGTAAAACGTGACTTAAGAATACCAATCATAAAGCAAGCAGAGTAAAATAAAGCCTAATGGCTCTCATAAACTCGCAGCAGATATACCTTATTTACTTTTATCGAGACTGCAAAAAAACCATTATGTAAATCAGAAACCCGTGAAGAGTGAGCACGTTTTATTTGCGTGCCGAATAGTCCCGTTCTTTTGTGACAAGAGCCCTGAAAAGGCCATTTGAATCATAAGGATTTTGGATGATAAAAGAATCATCCAGTCGGTCCTAGCGAAAATAACGCGCGGCATTCAGGGTTAAGTCAGAAACGTAAATAATGGCTCTGTAATGAAAATGTTACCTTGTAAAACAAGCATTCAACAAAAAGTTGGACCTTAATTTTTTTTTTATTATTTATTACATGATAAATATAACACAGTCGAGTATGTACACCAATTTACTTGATATTTCTTTATACATAAAATATTAATTGACCAATCAATATGTTTTATTTCATACCAGAAACAAGATATTCATTTAAACTTGTAAGTTAAAAAACAAACTAAAATGTTATTAGACATTGTAAACAATGATTTCATAAAAGAAATTCTATTTCTAAATACTATTTATTTAATAAAGCCGATCCAATTATATGCATATGTACATAATTATACATATATCCCAGGCAAATACAGAGTACCTCATACTTACTATGATACTTACCATCAGCAGGTAGCAGTCAAACATCTGTTAATTTTAAATAAAACAAACAAGTATGGCGGTTATATACGGTTAATCTTAAAATCACAGTGTACAGCAAATTGGACTCCGATACACAATTGACAGGATTAGATCAAGACACGATACGTCGAGACTCGACCTTCAATTATGTACAGGGATTGTGAGAAAAAATCCACGACGATTTCTTAGGAGCTCATGAATAACGATATTATAGAACGGTAACTGCATTTTTTTTTTCATGAACATGATATACAACATATATATCTTATGCAGGGAGAAGCTATCGACTCCCAAAACGAAGTGTAAACTAGTTCGGGAGTCTTTGGATTCCAATTTTTCAATTTTTCCATTCCATTCTTGTCTACGGCGCTTTGTATACAGCTTACCGAGTCATTAGTTTTGTCGAAACTCAATTATATGGATACGGTCATCCATCCGCGTCTCCTTGCCAAAACTAGGAAAGTATTACAGAGGGTACAGAATGCATGTGCTCGTTACTGCTTCGATATACCACCTCGTGCCTATGTAACACCTTTCTTAAACAAGAACGCACTGTTAAAAATGATGCACCGTAGAAAGCTTCACCTAGCATGCCTTTTATTCAAGCATGGCGAGCCTTCCTATCTGCACGCGAAGCTGAGCTGGAAGCCGGGCCGGCACTCGCACGGCGCCCGCGCATGCTCCGCGCCGCTTCTCACACAGAGACACGCCACTGCCGCCTTCAGAGGTAGCTTTCGTTATGCGGCCTCCAAATGTTGGAACAACATCCCGCCTCCGATAAGGAACCTGCGTACTTTGTATACCTTCAGACTAAAATTAAAGAAATTTATTTTTGAGCATCAAAAACGAGAAGCCCTTTTCAGAAATGACACCAGCGCAATTTAATACTCACGTTCAATTCTATATATTTACGATTCGTTTTGCAGTACCTACATAAGTTTTTGTCCATATGTATGTATTTTATTCTGTATATCAGTATTTTATATGTATTAGTGTAGCCCTAGCTCTTATGTAATTAATATCTTTTTATTAATTTTATTTCATTTCTTCCACTACCAGTGTTCCTCTTTGTATACGTCCTTTGTTTGTTTGCCTGCCTTCTTGTACGTGCGTGACGTCACAGCCAGCCCCAACGGAAGACCAGCGCTGGTTGCTTCCATACAACCAGCATTATGCTGAGTTGGGGCTGTGTTGTGGCAGATTTTATGTTTGTTTTTTATGATTTTACTCCTGTGTGTTTTTAAAATCTGTCACAATAAATGTTTTCTTTCTTTCTTCTCTTCAATTTCATTATGTTAAACCCTAAATAGTGCAAAATAAATATATTTCATTTTACATTTCATCTCTCTGCCACAAACCATTCGCACACAAAGTTGTCTTGAATTGGTAATGGTGCCGGAAATCGTCAAATGGTGACGAATACAGATTTTTTTGGATTGGTTGTTTGTTATGAAGCTAAACAGGTCACTAACTCGACCGTGTCGGTGGCGGTTGACCTTTTCGTACAATTATTGTTACGTTTCTACAGTATCATTATTAGTAGTTAGGAGCTTACGGATTTAAAAGGAAGGCAAAATCCCAGCTCGATTGAAGGGTATATTTTTATCCCTTGGCATCGGATCTTCATTACGTTAACCATTATTGCAAAGCAATATACCAATGTAACAATACTCTGTTGTGAATTAGATGTAAATAACTTAGGATGTTTAGAAAGAAAAAAAACATTTATTGTGGCAGATTTAACAGAAAAACAAACAGGAGTAAGTACATAATAAACAAACAAACATAAAATCTGCCACAACACAGCCCCAACTCAGCATAATGCTGGTTGTGTAGAAACAACCAGCCCTGGTCTTCCGCTGGCTGGCTGTGACGTTTTTGTTTTAATTTTTTTTGTGTGTGTTTGAAATGATGAAGGATATAGAGTGTGTTTTAAAATAACTACCAAGTGGCACACATTATTTATTGCACACCAAATAGAAATAAAATATGTTAGACTTTGGTTAAGTATTAAAGAAAATATGTAAGTAAATAAGTTTTCACTAATAAAACATATCGTCTTATTTGAATGTTTTCCGTCAGATTTTATGATGCTAAAACTCACAAATTAATCAGACTTAAAGAGAAATTCCCATGTTTTTATTTCTGCTCCTAACTCCAATACGATTTCCTACATTAATTTTCGATCATGTTAATCTAAAAAGACATTACAGACGTAATAGATATTTTATTGCTCGATAATCCAGAGGGCTTCAATAGCCTTCATTTATATGAAAATTCGTTTTTGTTTCTCTCTTCTCGCTATTCGAATTCACAATAAATATTTATCTTTCACTCATTTGCTGGAAGTGTTTCCTGATTTATCAATATTCATTCTACTCAAGTTTCTCAAGAAAATATTGGAGCCTTATGAGTTTGTCGTAAAAATTTGTTAATTGATGAGTTATTGCATTGATTCTTAATAATACTCCAAATAATTTAGTTTCATGAGAAAAGAAAAGAGAAAACAAATATTTTTTGTCTCTCATCCTTGTAATCATCATCCTAGACAACTATTTTTTTTTAACTTCAAATCGTATTTAATTTAACATGTAACGAAAACCTTAATTCGATACTAAGAGAAATAAAGTCTTTAGTGTCTGAGTATTAAGCATTGTAATTTTTAAAATAAATTTACTATCTCAACATTGTTTTTTTTTATTTTATATGAAAAAATATACTATTATAAACCTAAATTTTAGCAGATTGGTATAACTTGCCAAAAATAGATATAAAAATAGATAGCCTGTATCTAGGCTACCTCAACCTAATATTAGGTACCAAATCTAGCACTAAAATAGAGGACACACAACCCACACATTGTTAAGATTTATGTACTGCCATAAAAACAGAACCTAACAAGATTGATTTTGGTTTAGTATTTTTTATCTTCCATGAATTTTATGATAAAACTAGTCATCTTTCAGCCCTTGCCAGAAATGAGCCGAATCGCTCCTGATAACAGCAATAATTCACAAAACCGATATCCGCTGAAGCAAACATTTTACGAGGCCGATATTTACGTCCCAAACCTTTTCTATGCTCGCGCAGTATGATATTGAAAATTAGTGATTTTGTGCGAAAACTCCAATATACCTTCTATAGGTACATATATAGGAGGTATATATGTACCTATAATGACTTTAGATGAATTTGTTGTTATTTTATATAAAATAGTGAATGGACAGTGTTTTCCCCAAGTTTTAAAAGTTTTAATTGTAAATTTTGTAGTCGTGACAATATTTTGAAGTGTAAGTTTTGCTTGCCGTGAGGCAGAATATGTATGTATGTATATTTTCAACATCTACCTATAAATATCATATTTTCACACACATACAAAAATATATCATATTTTCCATCATGTTCCGTCATTAAAAGATTGACTATTACTAACCGACTTCAAAAAAATAGGTTATCAAATCTTCTGTTTTTTTTACGTAAATGGTCAAGTTTTTCTTATTGAGTGCGTAAGCAAGCTTTACATTAGACAAATATTATCTGTTACCGTCGGTCGAGTAGTCAAGATCAAATAATTAGATAAAGTTTTTAATTTAAATGTCTTATGGTAAACTTAGAAACGTTGATCGGATGACTATTTTTTGCTCAGCAACGAGTGAAAACGCGTTTATATGTGTTGTGTTGAAAAGTCAAAAAAGTTATTTTTTTCATTTGACTACAGCCTGCCTGATGTAAAGCATTAGGCTAGGGTGTTATTTATAGTACATAAATTATCAGTACATTGTATATTTGACTGGCCTGTTAGCTTAGTTGGTAGAGGCTCTGCCTTCTAATCTAGGGGTTGCGGGTTCGATTCCCGCTTGACCCAAGTATTTATGAAATTAAAAATTTATAATTACTTGTGTTGAGTCAGGTCGTTTGTATGTATAATAAGTATGTACTTACAAAAGAAAAGTATATAAGTATTATATCCGTTATCTAGTACCCACTACACAAGCGTTTGCTTAGTGTGGGGCTAGATGGCGCTGTGTGCAATGTCCCGGAATATTTTTTTATTTTTTTTTTATATATCTGAAATTACTCCTTGTTCGAACTAGTTGCCAAATCAAGTAGATAAAAGAGCCAGCCCCATAAACTAAACAGTTGGTTTTAGCCAACTTACAAGTAACATTCATGTTCTTACTCTTTTTCCAATTTATGGCCATTGAATTTATTTCAATACCTAGTTGAAGCGAAAATAGTTTCTATTATAATAAACGGAATATTTTAAGCAACATCAAATCCCTCGTACGTCCATTGACGTATAAAAAACCTCTTTATAACAGAATCGTTTTAAAAACATATCACTTCAATTTTTTCCTTTCAAAATAAAAGATGCACGTAATTAATTTCTAAGAAAACAAAATCATTCTGTGCGCTCGTTCATATTACATTTTTTCTGAACAAATTTTTTTTTTTACTAGTGCGTACACTAAATTTATATAATACTAGTAGACGCCCGCGGCTTCACTCGTATTATTATGAGATAAAAAATAGCCCATGACACTTCTAAGACTTCATACTACCTACATACCAAAAATCATGATGATCTTTTTTTGCATTCTCTCTCTCTCTCTTTGAGTCGTATTTCCTCATGACTGAGGGTCGTGACTCCCTCGCAGAATTAATTCGTTAGGGGAGTTTTCTTGGGCAGATACATTTTTTGCATTATGAGGGTTTAAATAAACAGATAAACAAACAGTTCTCAAAACTGCTGAAACGTGTTCTGTTATGGATTTAAAGTATACCAAAAAAATCTAATATCTTTTATGTTCAGATTTTTTACCCTCGGCTTTATATTATTATGTATAAATATTCTGGTGATAACAATAATGTTTTTTTTTGTAACTTGTAATACCGATATGAACGTTATTTTATAAATATTTGTTTCTTTACTTTTCACACTTCAATGGCAACAGCTATGAAAGCTAGCACCGGACAAGGCCTCTTTATACCCGTGAGTTTATAGCTGTACGTCATCTACACGCCGACGGCACTAACTTTATAGTGACGTCATAAACTAGTACGTTCAAGGGAAGCTGGCGTAGAGGATAATAGCCTGAGATGCCTAAAAATATGTGAAAATCAAATTCCAACATTGGCAAATTAAAGTAATTTATTGAAGGTCATATCCCGTCCAAGACTTATAAGATATAATTTTATCCGACTCAGTTTGATTTAACTGCTATATTCTAACCGTTGCGTCAATCGTATGTGGACCAATCAATAATTACTTATATGACTTATAGCAGCAGACTAATGAAATAACTATTTCGTGTTTTATTTATTTTTGCTAATATAACACAATATTTAAATAATAGGTACTTGTTTTACTAGGCATAATGTTGTTAGCCATGTTCCATGTTTATGGGCTAAGTTCTCCATCTATTTTAATTGGATGTGTTTCGGATATATTTGTGATACTCTAGTATCCTTCCATTGGGTAAGATGTCGTCGGAAGTCAGAGACGTTAGATCGTAATGTGCCAGTTGTTGACACTTTGACTGTGTCAAATGGATTTAACACGCGCTGAGGCTGAGCATTTATGTGGAGGGGATTACTCGGACATGCTAGTGGGTAGAGATTGTAGGTGCTGGCTTCTGGACTGATCATTTTTAGGACATTTTCATATAGATATAGAACAACCATTGGACTCACATAAACACGTTTGAAGTTCTAATGGTTGTTTTAATGTCAAAAGCTTTTTTGCGATTAGGTTTACACTCGACTACACCACGACTAAATAGGTACGCTCAAATCTACGATCTAGTACGCTTGCCTGGAAGAAATAGACCTATCGAACTGCACTCTGATACATTACATAATTACTATATAGCTTTATAAAGAAACATTCTGTAGGTATAGTGTTCGGATGTATGCTTGCAATTTGGGGAGATATTGTATAATTATTTATATATTTATTGCACAGCAAGCAGTATGTAAAAACACTGCTATAAATATATTCAATCAAGGTTCCTGTATAATAGTTGGTCTCACAGATGCTGTGGTCGTTAGGACTGTGAGTATCTGCTTCTATTGTTGAATCGTCGACAATACGGCTCCTGAAGTGCCGATATAGCATGCCACAGATGTTGGAAGAATTGGAATGGTAGATGACGTGGTGTATGGTAGTTCTAGTTCTTTTTTAGTTCACTTACATTAAAGCAAGGTAAATGAAATCTAGTTTCTTGATTAAGTAGGTATGTGAGACCATAATATTCCACCAAAATTTACAAAATCGTTACAAAGTTGATATGCTGGCTAGGTTCTATATTCAAAAATAAATTGCTTTTTTTATCTACTTTTAAAGCTTTTATTATTATCACATTAGTGAAATTAATTTGAAATCTTAAAGCGCAAGTGAAAGCATTAAAATTATCATAACATAATAGATGAGGACCTATAAAGAATGGGGATATATAAAAGTGTAAAAATTCCTGTGAAAAGTCTAAACTTCAGACTTTGAAAAGGTTACTCAATACAAATATGGTGTAATTTTTTTGTTAAGACACATTTTTGATCCATGCGCTGAAGGAGTAAGTAAAAGCCCTGTTTCCAGAAAATTATAATCCTGGAATCTTCAAATCTAGAGTAGGTAAATAGTAGGTTATTTCTAGGCAGGCGTGCTACATCTTTGACTACAGTTGTGCTTGACATCAGGCAGGAAGTAGTAAAACGTAAGCTTATTTCATGATAAAAAAACAATAAGAATAAGATAAAGGTCTATGCTCCACATCTGTGGCTCTCAGTACTCTACGGGCACTGTACTGTACACTGTACAATCTGCCTCCATGTATAGATCATACTGTCCGTACTCCCACAACAATAGTCGAATAGACTCACAATAATGCGGGCTGAAAAATAATGCCGTATAGATACTTGAATTCGACAATGGTTAGTTTCTTGGTGCTATTTATAGATAGGTGTGTGTTCAAGTTGGCTACAAACTTGATTGAATAGGCAAATGGACAAAGATGGCAGAGGTAGGTAATAGGTATATACAAGTTATTTCCAGATACGTGAATTATAGCTATTGTTCTCAGTTCAAAGGCGAGCTAAATAAATTCACAGTTTTATTGTATACTAGTGCACGCCCGCGGCTTCGCTCGTATTATTTTGGGATAAAAAGTTTCTTGTGAAACTCCTAAGACCTCATACTACCTACATACTAAACATTATAATGATCCGTTCAGTCGTTTTTGCGTGATGAGCGGTTAAATAAACAGTCGAACAGAGAAACGGATAAAAAGACAAATTTCTGGAAGTTGTTGGAGCGTGTTCTGCTATCAATTCGAAGTATCTCCTAACATTTTATTTTGAATATCTTCCATATTCAGACTTACTTCTTGTTCTCCTTTTTATATGTATAATATACAAGGTGTAACAGAAGGGTGTGACAATACTTATACTATACATACCTATGTATATGTAGAATACAGCCCACTAGGTTTCAGAATTCTACGTGTCTTAGATTTCGAGTAATCATAAGTTGAACTTTCATTAAAACTTTAAGACTTGCAACCCTACATCTTATCATTTTGAGCGTTCATTGACTTTTCTTTCATTGACAAATGACACGGCGCGGCGGTGTCTCTCTGAGAGCGCGAGAGAGAGAGAATACGTTGCGTTAAAACTAATGCTAGAACGGGATGAAAGAATGTGTGCTTATTTCGGTTTCGTCACTCGCTAGGGCTGCCACGAAATCAAGTGAAAAATATTATCTAATTTTTGTGTGGTAAAAAATATATGCGATTTAATTTTTCATATTTTGGTATATGACTCCTTACATGATATATATGTATACTCTTTAATATTGTCACACCCTTCTGTTACACCTTGTATATCATAAAAATTGAGACAAATAAAATTTAATTATGCACATATATAAACATATTCGACTCTGTCCAATTTTCATAATAATCAACTTTTATGAAATTCAATATTTTGGGGTTGCCAAATGAATTTAAATGTCACTCGTATATCAAGAGCGTAACATGAAAAAAAAACACATTTCATTCTTTAAAATTAACGCCATAATTTTCGTACCCGTCCCCGGCTGATGTAAAACTCCACGATACGTTTTGAGGCGCAATGATATAAAAATGCAAATTAGGCTAAGCGGATACTTAATTGACCACGCGAAGGTTTAATTATCCGATGGGAGTATGCGGCGTTTGTGTGAATTTTGTAGGAAAATATACATACTTGTATTTTAATATCTTATGTACTTACTTTTAATTAGTGACACACGTCGATAAAGAAGCATGTCTAGTCTATCTGTGATACCTGCCAGTTTGGTTACCTGGAGGAGATCGCTTTGAGCGATAAGGTCATCAAAATATGAACACAAATTTTAAGTTTTGTATGTTTCATTGTGTTTTTTCCTGTTTGTTGGTGTTTATAATCAAGTGTTTCCCATCTATGTATCTTTTTATGTCTATATTGAAATCGAAGAGGTTTTCAAAAACAAAGATTTATTGTAATTAACTAGCATATATATGAATAGATAATTAAACTAAAATCTACATCATTAAATGAAGATTTACCAGTTAGAGACAGTTACCAGAAACAATCCCTTTACCAGGAACCAATTAATTATATATTTATAGTTATTCAAACAACGAGATTTCTTTCAGAAACTCTAGTATTATTTTAACGAATGACAAAGTTAAACAATGTGTATTGAGAGCCTAGGACAGGTGGAGGAACAATGTGGCATAATTAAATTTTCGTCCCAGTTGGTATCCCTGATAATACTTCCATAATATCCAATTTCAAATGTAAACAAACTGTGCTGGCTTGGTTTACCTACTGCTACAGAAGCTTGTACAGAGTTATATGTGATGTCAACGCAAGATTGGCGTAAGAGGGAGGAGGCTTATGCCCCGCAGTGGGTCTCATTAAGCTGATGATGATGTTATGTCAAACAATATTCCAGAACCTTTTAAGATAGATTACGTAGATGGCACCAGAAACTATAAGGAGCGAATTATTTTATTAAATTACAAATTGCCATTTCAGTTACTAAATTTTATTAACTGTTGAATATTTTATGATGAATGTTTTGTTAGAGATACATTGAAAGATAGTATTACCGTAACACAATGAAGAATAAGAGAATACACTACAGAAAACAGTGTTTTATAAATCCTTGTCAGTGCATTTGTTTTCTTTAACGATAAGGTCCATTATGTTTTCTATGTATTACAATTTAAAAGATTAATAAAAAATACTTTCGTTTTAAAGGAAACAAAAGTTTCAAAGGGAACCCTGTACCCTTTCTATTTCAATCAAATATATTCAGATAATGGTAAGAGGCCAAGTAAACAGAAATGCTAATTTCCCCAAAAAGATGGGTAAACAGTTTACTGTTATCGTTTCATTAGTCTATATTTGAAATTACGATGAAAATGGGCGATGAAGTGTTTCTAATGGTTAAATAAACATTATTTACTTAAAAAGCAATTATGTTTAGATGTAATGTATCAGTGGCGTATATATATATATATTTAGAAAATACTAGAAATAGCCTGAAATTAAACCATGTTATTCAGTATCATGAAAAACCAAAAAAAATATTGCATAATTTTCATAATTTTTTGTTTTTTATCATAAGCGTTGTGTAGTACCTAGTGTAGTATAAATTAACCCTGAAACATGCTGTTACCTATCATAGATTAAGTAATTTTCAACCAACTATAACCAGTAAGGTAGGTAATGTCAATCTAGTATGATTTTTCAATAAATTCATTATTTGTATCTTGGACGGCTTGGGTGAACAATCATTTAAATAGTTACAGCAAAATCATTGTCAGGCATATCATATCTAATGCAGTAAAATCATAATGTCAGACCTAAAAATAAACATAATTTTACTTTTTAAAAGCATTCTTAGTTACTCACAACAACGTACAAAAAAACATAATACAGTTGGAATGATATAACACACAGCTTTGTAAAACAGCGTGAATAACTTGTAACATTAGATTGCACAACATACAAATCGCGATCCATTAGCGCATTCCAAGACCCGATTCCGTGGAAACAAGTAATTTTTCAAGATACTGTGCACGAGAAAAAGCTTTGCGACGTCAGGGGATTTGTCAAGAGTCATGGAACATTGCATACAAATAAATAAATAGTACGGGACACTGCCATTCCAATACTAAGCTGTCAGATATTAATGGGTTACTGATAAGATTTGTATACCAGCATTACGGAATTCCTCTAGTGTTCTGCAAACTAGAGAAGAGATCACTTTAGTGATAAGGTCGCCCAATGTCCCTGGTTAATTTCTACCTTTTTATGTAAATTGTATTGTTTATTATGGTGTCCTGTAAAATAAATTTGATTTGAAAAGGCTTGTTTTCCAGTTTCGTGTTTAGTATAGTTTCAAGAGGGCAGCACTATATTGCCATCTTCGACCCATTGTTAATAATATTTACCTAAAATAATAGAGGGAAAGAATTGACAAAATAAATTAATTTTGTACAAAAACTTCCACATTACCTCTTCATCCATGACTTAAAAGGTTAAGCTAATTGATTCGGTTAAAGATTGATTTCTTTAAATTATTTCTGGCCCACTTGCACGACGATTCCATAGCTTAAAACATGAACACGACAGTGTCAAAATTACCTAACAAACGGCTAAATGCGCTTTGAAATTACGTACATAGATATAAGAAATTTTTAGCCAAAATAACAAAGGCCAAGATGAACAAGACTAAAATGACCCACAAAATGCTCTCACTGGTCCATGCTTAAACTTGCACCTGGTGTACGGAAACTAGCCGGTATCGAGGCGGTACGTGACACGCTGCGTATTCCTGGCTCGTACCGACAACATTGTCGGCTCCCTTGTGTACACCATTTACCTTACTCGTAGGGATTTGTTGCGTTTTGACGATGCAAGAAGAATTTAAAAGTGTTTTAGGTATTTTACAATTATAGCAAAAATATGACAGATTAATTTATTCCGTGGAACAACCTGGGCGCCCACCACGATGTATCTGCCCAAGAAAACTCCCCTAACGAATTAATTCTGCGGGGAGTCACGATCCTTAGTCGTGAGGAATACAACACAAGAGAAAAGGTAATTAAGAGTATAAATTTGTGAGCAGTAAGGTAGATTTGTATCGTACATTTTAAATGCACGATGCAAAACCTGCAATCATATCATAAAGGTGATTTATTGTATATGTTATGTAAGTTGTTATAGTGCCTTTGTTAGGCAGCCTTATTATGGAAAAAATGCTATTTTTTATATAAATAATTCTAAGAGGTTTTAGAAGTCATAACATCTATGAAGTAGTTGTAAACACAAGCCCCATTAAAATATGTATGAAGTACTCCAATATAGTTGAAAGGGTTATGCACAAACCATGTTACACTGCTGAGACGCTGAGAGCCTTAGCATGAAAAGCTAGAAGTTAAAAATATTTAAACAATACAATTGTTTAATTACATTTGCCAATCATTGATATTGTTTAGTCATATTCATAAAATCGTGATATAATTGTAGTAACGAGAAGAAATGAATACCTTGATAAAAATCAGTAAATTATTTCACATAGAAATACTACAAAATACAAAAACTAACATCTCTATCTCAAAGTATATATTTGTTTACGGAAGAGTCTTATTTAGCTCAGCTATTAATAAAGTATATTCCCAAATCAATTCCATCTATTTGCAACGCACTCTCCAGTTAGAGAAACAACATACCCACGCACCCTTAATTACCGTAGCTTCCTATTTATTACTATACTTTATTTTTAATTAAGACAAATGTTGCCAAAATTATATGTAAAAAGTTGAAGCCACATGGTGCCTTTATCTGACACAACAAAATGCATGTTGCAACAATTTAATCCGTCCGAGATTAAAGGATTACCCGCTTCGGACAAACTCTCCTTGTTTTTTGGACTTTTGAAAGACAAACCGGGTTGAAGTGTCGTAAATTTGTAAAGTCACAAAGTTTGGACCACTTCCGTCTATTAGCAATATGAGACCGGCAATTAAATGAGTTTAAATTTGGAAGATCATTAATAAAAATTATAAAGTTATTTCTATAATTTTGTAAGAATACAGTCATTTGACACAAGTGATGTGTTCTATCTTTTTTTTGTAGTTGACAAATTTTCCGTTTTTAATCGAAAGCATTTTCGTATATCTTTTGGGCTGAAGTAAAAAATGGCGAGTATCAGAGTCGATGATCAAAATATATCAATTAAGACTTTTTTGGCAAAGAAAATTTAAATCTTAACTAGATGGAAATAGCTATGCCTACTGATATTACAAAACTGTAATTTTTATTCGCAATGTTTTAGCCATGGGAAAAATAATATCCATAGTTTTGCTAAAACTGCAACAGTATCCGTCTCTGTCTAAAACCCAGATAAATTAGAGCGTTGTTAATATGACTTTTATTCCACTTTAGCCGGTCTTTTGCAGCGTTTTAATTACTTGAAGGATCTTGGTACTACGCCAATAAACTATCAACGCAAACGTTTAAGTTATGAGAACTCACTGAATTAAATCTACCCATTCTGGGGAGAAGTGCCCACTTGAGCTTCATTTGATGAGTGTAACGGGAATATTTGAGTTCTTTGTTTAAATAATAGCTTGGCTGGTGCATAGGTTTCATTTTGGTTAAAATGTGTATAGAGGAGGCAATCGCATGCGATTACCAATGTTAAGCAAAGGTCGACGCGGTCAGTCCTTGCATAAGTGACCGAAAAGTGGTATTCCATTTTGGGCGCTTCCGTGGGTCGGACTACACGTTTAATAGTAGGTTCTGGCAGTATGTCTAGTACAGCAGTCGTTAAGCTAATCGTATGTCAGAGGCCTTTAGGGCGGCTTGATAAACTCTCGAAACCAGAGTTGCCCACTCTCATTCGATAAGAAGATGGAGTCAATTCGGAAGAAAAAAGCTAGTTATAAAAATTAAATATTTTGTATATAAAATTTTCTATTTAAAGTATATTTTTTTGTTTGAAGTAAGTTATTCCTCATGTCGCTCAAATGGATAAACAAATCATGTGCCAGAAAAATTCTGAACACTCATCTCTATTTCATAGAAACTTACACATATATACAATTTTGTTCGTTTATTTAACATCAAAGTAACCAGCGAAATTGACATCATAATTTGGTACAAATTAGAGAATTCACGCGACTAAATCTGAATCAAATATTTTCTGTCTGACAAATTTTATTATTGCTTCGCGGAAAACGTCGTCTAGTATACATTCAAAAAGCACTCCATCACGGCAAACGTCGCGTGTGCGTTTTATTCATTTTCTACGGTTTACATGAAAGCTATTTCTGAAGCTTATTCACATAAGTTTATTAGCGCTGGCAACCTTCCTGAATGTAACCGCAGATTTTAATTTCGCCGCTTGTGCTCTCTTAATTTAGTGTGCTACACTTCTGAACGCCTGGCTTCACACTCCATGTAATATAATATTAACTTGTAGGTAACTTTTAGCCGGTTGTTACTTATATTTATAACCGCCGTTAGTACGTACTTACTTGGACCAAAACTTGCACACGTAAAACTTTTAGTTAATAAGAATTCATGGTGCTTTGTGTGAAGGAGTAACCTCTGTAGCAGTTTGTTCTATAAAAGCATGAAATAAAGTATAATGTGCGTGAAAAAACATATGAAGTACTAAATTATTGAGTAGTTGTTGTGTTTTCATATTAAGTAATGTAGATCCACATCAATACGTTAATTATACAAAAAACACAATTTAAACCTTTACAATACGCGTCACCTGTCTATTTGAGTTAAAAATTATATAATGATTATTTGGATTAGATCTTGACATTATTAAGTGTTTTGAATATTTGTTATTGTCTATAGAAATCAGTTACATATTTTTTTGTTTTATTATTTTGGACATACCAAAAAATGTTCTAGTTTTTATACGACGTGTTTGTGACAAGTTATCTCAGACACGCTAAATTCCTTATTTTATTTCCGCCTTTTGAGATATGATCTTTGCCAGTCTCTGTTCAAAATAGAACCATTGCGAGTATACTTACGTGTTCCAATTAAATTAGTTCGCGCGCTGTGGTCGGATTCCAGCAATATTAGATCTGCTGAGTCAATAGAACTAGTGAGAATTAAAATAAAATACATGGTTCATTCACCTGATTCTTAACTTTATTTGTAAACTCCGTGTGGATTGTAGATTGCAATCCTTTGTGTCCAATATCTGCTTGCAATATTAAATTGCGCATAGTTGAAACGTAAACCTATCCCACGTTAAAAAAAGGTTGAAGTTTTGCTACCCCAATTTCCGCATAACATTAAGTGTAACTTTGCTGTTACCTATTACAGATAAAAACTCTTTACAGTTATCAACTTCAGTGTCGTTATGACTCTTACAATTACTTATATACAATTAATAGTTTATTAAAATAATGTGTCGTCACATGCCTGAAAAAATATATACTAATCATTGACATAATTAGTGTACACAAAAATGAGTTCAATCAGAATGACAATTCAATCAAAACAATTCGCATGACCAAAATGCTAACCTTTTTCTGGCTCAACGTATCAGCATTGCCATCCAGCGTGGTAATGCGGCCAGCATGCTGGGCACGCTGCCCTCTGGTAGTGGGCTGGAGCACTTAGATTATCTTTAGGCTTTTCTAAAGATTTTCTAAGTGCCCCTTTTTGTAGTAGTTAGAAGTAGTATGTTTAGTTTTCCTTCACTTGTTTTTATATTTTATTATTGTAAATAAAGCCGTTTTGTTCAATCAGATACGCAAGTTTATCTCAGACCAAAAAATCGCTAAACTATTCTTAGCCTTCCATTTTGCATCTCCACACTAACTGAACAAACTGCGTTGTATAATTTAAAACGCTATGAAACTAGAAACACACCAGGGTGCCTTACAAGACGTGCACATAAACGGGAGAATAAAAATTTAAACCAAATTCAGAGCGACCTGGATGCGGCGATGCCTTTTTCAATTTCCACATCGGTATCGAATGCGTGAAATAAAATTCACGTCTTCCGAACGTGGCCTTTATGCCACGAAGCCGTGACTCGTATTGCAGTAAAGAAATTGCAACTAACTATCGGTATTTTGTTACGTCAAACGAATGAGTGCTCGGAATTCTTTCGGAGTTCGAGTTTGAGCGATCGTTTGATTAGTGGGGCGTTACAGTTACCTTACAATGCAGAAAATTTTGTAGCTGGATAAGTTACTGAATTAATATGATACATTGAACATACGGATTTGTTATTAAATTAAAAAACAAATATAATTATAATATGCAGTTTTTGGCAATTATTGTACTTATGATACTAAATCTAATTTAACAGCTCTTCCAACAGTCTTATTTTAGAGCTTTCTTCATCCCACTGCAGACATTCTTCTTCACACTTTTACCACAGTATTGCTTGTGTTCTTATGACTTCCTACAACCCATAAGACAAATAAAATGCCTGACTAGTTATTGAATAGTTATTGAAAAATTGAGACATTTTATCAGTTAAAATCTTCAATACTTATATATAAAGAAGCACGCGTTATCTTCTTATTTGAACACCAACAGAAAACAACAAAAGCGAAGCAAACACCTAAAAATAGATCTCCTTGCATGTGATAATTTCCAGGCGATTTGACTTGCGGTTAACGCAGAGTTGCATCCTTTGTACGAGGGGTATTCTAGGTATAATGCAGCTTTCTAAACTTGTTAAATAATAACAATTTAGCTAGACAAATAGGATGATTCAAATAAGATAAAAAAATAACTCTGAACGCTCTCATTCGCATAGAAAATTACATATGTATATAAATAATTTTAATTTAGTTTCCACATTAAATTTCCATTTAAATACAACTGAACTAATAAGAAACACTACTACAGTCTTAAATGTAACACGCTTACCGAATTTTTTTTTCCTTCAAAATATGATGTTGAAACTATCACAAAATTAAATCATTAAATAAGAAATTTCCTATTAGGTAGGGTTTTTTATGTTATTTGGTAGGTTGAACCTACTGTATACGCCACGTACAAGTACTTAACAGAACATGACTAAAATCTACTTGCATTGTTCTATGTATTGTCTTACTACAAACATGGTCCATTATTTGGGTCATCCGACTGCAGGGGCCAACAGTGAGTCGTTATCATTGGCAAGATACAAAGACGCCAGGACTTGCAACAATGCACATAAAGACAATCACAAACTGTTGGATCCAAACTTAGACGAAAGAACAGAGACTCCATGTTTTCTATCTATGCTGTGAATAAACCGAAACATTAGCTTTAGATCAAGTTCAAACCGTTGGTTCAATCTATGTATTATACATACATATATCTATGTGTTTGTTTTTTTACTTACCTTAATATGTTTAACTGTGTTCGTAACTAATTTTTGGTTTCCAAATAAATAATTTTCATTTCATTTTTCATTTTCATCAACTTTTTTACACGATACGTTATATAACATAACATCCGAGTGACGACCGCCATAGCAAGGCTATTGACGAAGGTGCAAAATGTAACATTGATTCTATACTGGAATTAACTGCTACCTTAATTGGGCTGATGAATAAGCCACTTTTTTGTTTAACAACAGGTTACATTTGAAATACGCCAATATATCGTCTATTATTGACCTTATTATCATCATCAGCTTCATGAGACCCACTGCAGGGTATAGGCCTCCATCTTTTCTTGCGCTGTTTTTGCCTAGATGTTTCCTCCTAACTTTCTAATATCATCCAGCCACTATTGCACAGGTCTTCCTATACTTCGCTTACCAAGACGCGGGTACCATTCAGTTATTGTTCGCCCCATCTGCCATCTTTACGATTCACCAAGTGCCCTTAACATTTAGAAGTATTTGGCACATTTATATGCTCGAACTATTTCTGTACAGTGACAGATCTATTGCTAAGGATGTCGTTGCACAAAACAATAAAACGAACCCAGATGGGTCATTGCAGATAACTTCTAACTTCTCGATATCGCTTGATGGCTTTAGATTAACTCAGATTGTTGCCAACTCGACACGCCAAGTAAACATTTTGACAATTCTATGCAATTGCTGTTTATTTACGAGTTAGTGGACGCACTAAAGTTGAATTTATTCAAATTGTATGCACATAAATTAGACGGTGATTGAATGATTTTAAACGTTTAGATAAAATTGAGTGATTTCGTAATATGTGTTGTTGCTCAAATTTATATGTTAGAACATTAAAATGCTTACATTGAATTGAGAAATTAGTCCTTTGCTTGTTCTATTCTTGTGTTCCGTTCTTCATGATTTTTGCCAATTTGTTATATTTTATTGTATGGATTTGGAAATATGTACAAAACTTTGAAAGTTATGTAAATATAATATAAATGTAACTAATTGAATCAACAAATCTCCACAATAACACCATTGTTAAATTTCCGACAATTTAATAACGGTGTTTTGCAGTATTCTTATCACGATGGGGTGTATTAAAAATGAGCCATAAAGATTGGTGCTTACATGCTAACCGGCAATTTTTCCCGCAAAATATCTGGGACGTACCTCCGTGCATGAATCCAGGAACGCTTCCTGGTCAAACAGTGGTCGGAAGGATTACTAGCAATTTTTTAACAAAATTTAAAAATATATATTGTTACTATTGATTATCGTAATAAATATCTCAATATGTTCAGATTTTTATCAGCGACTGACTGATATTGACTGCATATTCCAAGATAAAAGAATCTAAACTCATTTGAAGACTATAATATATTAATCGAGTTTAACTGATCACCTTGGTCAAAAGTAGTGCCGAGCAATGTACCAATTATAAGGAATAAAATGAGGTCGATTTTTGTGGTTGTGAAATTACAAAGCCCGAAAACGGCCGTCGCGTCGGTTGACTGACATCGGCTCGCCACAATATATCTGCACTAGAGAACTAATTCTTCTTATTACGGTGACATCATTGACATAGAAGACATATGAAAAAGCCAACTAACCTTACTGAATAAAATATCTAAAATCAAAAGTTAACTTTCTGCAACATCATATAACAACCAAAGACGCATGAACAGAAACCACCGACAAAACATTCGCTTATCGACTGCCTTAAATCTCTCGCGGTGAGTTGAACACGGCACGAAATTTATCGCCCTCATTGGTTTGCGATTCGGCCGCCGAAGACAGGGCCGTGAAATCGACTCACGTGGGGAAAACTTGGTGTGTTTAGTGTTTTAAGAAGCATTAAAATTATTTAATTGTTATATTGAAATCTATACTAATATTATAAAGCTGAAGGGTTTGTTTGTTTGTTTGAACGCGCTTATCTCAAGAACTACTGGTCCGAATTGAAAAAATCTTGTTGTGTTGAATAGACCATTTATCGAGGAAGGCTTTAGGCTATATAACATCACGCTGCAACTAATATGAGCGAAGAAACAAAAGAAAATGTGGAAAAAACGGGGAAAGATATTTATCTTTGAGGGCTTCCGTTACGTGCGCTGCTAAAACGGTTCAAAATATCAAAAAAAGTAGAGTAAAGTAAAGTAAAGTTAAGTAAAGTAGAGTAGAGTAGAGTAGAGTAGAGTAGAGTAGAGTAGAGTAGAGTAGAGTAGAGTAGAGTAGAGTAGAGTAGAGTAGAGTAGAGTAGAGTAGAGTAGAGTAGAGTAGAGTAGAGTAGAGTAGAGTAGAGTAGAGTAGAGTAGAGTAGAGTAGAGTAGAGTAGAGTAGAGTAGAGTAGAGTAGAGTAGAGTAGAGTAGAGTAGAGTAGAGTAGAGTAGAGTAGAGTAGAGTAGAGTAGAGTAGAGTAGAGTAGAGTAGAGTAGAGTAGAGTAGAGTAGAGTAGAGTAGAGTAGAGTAGAGTAGAGTAGAGTAGAGTAGAGTAGAGTAGAGTAGAGTAGAGTAGAGTAGAGTAGAGTAGAGTAGAGTAGAGTAGAGTAGAGTAGAGTAGAGTAGAGTAGAGTAGAGTAGAGTAGAGTAGAGTAGAGTAGAGTAGAGTAGAGTAGAGTAGAGTAGAGTAGAGTAGAGTAGAGTAGAGTAGAGTAGAGTAGAGTAGAGTAGAGTAGAGTAGAGTAGAGTAGAGTAGAGTAGAGTAGAGTAGAGTAGAGTAGAGTAGAGTAGAGTAGAGTAGAGTAGAGTAGAGTAGAGTAGAGTAGAGTAGAGTAGAGTAGAGTAGAGTAGAGTAGAGTAGAGTAGAGTAGAGTAGAGTAGAGTAGAGTAGAGTAGAGTAGAGTAGAGTAGAGTAGAGTAGAGTAGAGTAGAGTAGAGTAGAGTAGAGTAGAGTAGAGTAGAGTAGAGTAGAGTAGAGTAGAGTAGAGTAGAGTAGAGTAGAGTAGAGTAGAGTAGAGTAGAGTAGAGTAGAGTAGAGTAGAGTAGAGTAAAGTAAAGTAATATATTTATTGCAAACTGTACAGTATATCTAATGGTTTTACAATATCTTCTATACTTAGTCACAACAGTTTTGCTCTTCCGAACATGCAATAATGAAACTTAAAACTAACATTTAAATCATACTAAAATTAATTTAATACACGTACCTATATACACATTCATATTGTTCAAATTATTTGCCAGCATTTATATAGGTATACATAATAACGGATATCATAAGTTACTTATATCATCTTCAAAAAAGGATTTTAAATCATAATAGCATTTTCTAATTAAAAATTCAAATAATTTCATTTAAATATTGCAAAAATTTCCGAGTTTACAATTGTCTTTGGTAAATGATTATAAATGGATGGCCCCATGCCCAGTACACTCTTAGAATACAAAGCAGTTCTACGCTGAGGTACACGGATTCTATTTCTATGGCGAGTACTTGATTGCAACCTAAACATATGAATATTGTTTTTAACGAACAAGGCGGTCTCAAATATGTACAAGCAAGGAAAAGGCAACACATTGAGTTTTGGGAAATAAGCTTTGCAGGAATCTCTTGGCTTCAAGTGGCACACTGACCGAATACACTTCTTTTGAGCCCTAAAAATGAAAGAATTATTCTTCTTAATATGATCTAACAAAATGTCTGCAACAGTATATGTCTAACTCTTAAGATTAACTCACTAGAACCGTTTTTATGATCATAACTTTTCTACGTGGACGTAGTCGCTGGCACAGCTAGTTTTAAAATATAAAACCTACATTTTGACTTCCAGCCAACAAATAATAATAATAATAACAAACGTCACCGCGGACCCCGATTCCCTGGGGGCTAAATGAGACCCCCTGCCTCCCGGCTTGCCTTGATTGGCCGTCCGGGAGTGGAAGACGCAAGAGCTTAGTACCTAAGCTCCAGGGTGGAAGTGTTAAAGGGCATAACGCCGCTAGTACCGCTCAGAGAACGCGCAGCACACCTCTCGACACCCTAAGCCACTCACACCAATGTTGCCCTTCCGGCGTCATCTTAGGCTGCCTTTTGTGGAGGGCCCATTTAGTGAGTGGCAAGTCATCACCCGCTATATTTTATTATGAATGAGGCATAACTGGCGGGTGCCGTTCCTCGTACAATAGACCAGTTTAATTAAGTCAATGAACAACTCAACACAATAGCCTGTAACATTAATACCATGTCTGCAATAGTTACTTTATATACCTAACATCCTCTATCTGTAACTTTTACTTAATTTTAAGTATAATATTGTAAAAGGCCTCTCAGTGTTGGCTCCGGCCCCACTGATGCCTTAAAAATACCGGGCGTAAGGCCCGAGAGTCTGTGAAGAGAAATAAAGATAATAATAATAATAAGAGTAGCGTCACCGCGGACCCCGATTCCCTGGGGGCTAAATGAGACCCCCTGCCTCCCGGCTTGCCTTGATTGGCCGTCCGGGAGTGGAAGACGCAAGAGCTTAGTACCTAAGCTCCAGGGTGGAAGTGTTAAAGGGCATAACGCCGCTAGTACCGCTCAGAGAACGCGCAGCACACCTCTCGACACCCTAAGCCACTCACACCAATGTTGCCCTTCCGGCGTCATCTTAGGCTGCCTTTTGTGGAGGGCCCATTTAGTGAGTGGCAAGTCATCACCCGCTATATTTTATTATGAATGAGGCATAACTGGCGGGTGCCGTTCCTCGTACAATAGACCAGTTTAATTAAGTCAATGAACAACTCAACACAATAGCCTGTAATATTAATACCATGTCTGCAATAGTTACTTTATATACCTAACATCCTCTATCTGTAATTTTTACTTAATTTTAAGTATAATATTGTAAAAGGCCTCTCAGTGTTGGCTCCGGCCCCACTGATGCCTTAAAAATACCGGGCGTAAGGCCCGAGAGTCTGTGAAGGAATTAAAAATAAAATAATAATAATAAATATTTCAGGAAAGAAAGATATATTTTTATACATATTTTTTATATATATATTTTTCACAAAGCAACGACTTGTGTGTTGCTGGATGATGTGATTAAATTGTGAGTCAGGGTTTGGTAAAAAACAACATGTACCAACTATACGATTTGGAGCATATTACAAGTATTTGCTACTTGACAGTATCTAAAAAGTATTGTTATCTTCTCTATCTTATTTTTTACTAAAGAAACGTTACTTCAGAGCTTTTATTTGTACCTTCAAATTTAATTTATAAAATTGCGAAACACTCCTTTTTATAAAATACCATAACTAGATATTTTCTTAAGTAAATGAAACTTTAAGACGTCTACAAAAATAGCATAAAAGTATCGAGTGTACTATTTCGCGCGAGAATTTTCCGGCTAATATTTTAGCGCAAGTGGTAAACAGAGTTTTAGCTGTCAACCGCTTAGGAGCTGTAAAGTTTTTCCGGGCCATTTCTCTTCTTCGAATTTTCTCTGTTTCCGAACCGTCTTACAGTTTCCTTGAATTTGGACTGAAGAACAGTTGGTTGGGAGAAAAGGTATTGTAGTTGTAGGTAAACTGTTTTTACAAAAATACAGGTGCGCTCCACATTGACCTCTGTGGTACTAAAGTCGCTTCTGGTAACCTGGTAATCAAATACCTGAGTTTTTATAGGAAAATTTACAGCCATATTCCGTCTTACTACAAAACGAGGTCTAAATGTTAGTCTAGTACTAATAAAATTAAAAATCGGTTTTGGTTGATCAAACATCATATACAAGCAATGTCAATTCAAATTGGAACTTTGATTTAACGTCGGAAAATTTTGACAGTTTGATAATTATGACAGTAGACAGACAATTTTCAAACAACTAAAACGGACTTAGTCTAGACTTATATTTAAAACGCGTTTTGTAATAAGGCCCATTGTGAAATAATTTGTTTATTAACTTTTGACATGATTTACTAATAACTAGTACTAATGTACCGATTAATCTATAATTAATATTTACATATTGTATATTTTATCTGATAGTCTAAGATCCAGTTCAAACAACCTTGGACAGGTCACAATAACACTGTACTAAAATGTTATAGAAATTTGAATTAGCTTCTGTCTAGTATCCTAAACTGAAGCGTTGTAATAAATTTGTTATTCCCTAGAGATTGGAAGCTCCACACCTTTGTGGTAAAATGTATTTTGAGGAACAAAGTCGTTGTTGTATCTATATTGTATATTTTATGAGTACTTTTTATGAGTATATCTTGTAATTTACTTTGTCATATAACGTACGTGTTTTTCAGCAACAAAAAAACTTAAAATACTTATAAAGCCTCCTAGTATCTCTAAATAATGTATTCTCATTGAACTGTTGACCAAAATAAAATTCTATTTACATTTGAAACTGTGATGTGCTTATCTTGCAACGCAATCTTAATTACTCTAACTAAATCATCAATGCTTTATAATATTTTATGACAAAAAAAAAACATTTCATCTTCACATGCACATATATCCTTACTACCACCAAAAGGTCAGCCCATAAAATCTGACTGCGCAAAATAACTGCCAGCTCATGAAACTCGATTCAAACAAGGTCCCTTAAAGAGCCTTTCAATAGGGCCCTGGAAGGGACACACCTGTCCAGAACGCATCAGAAACCATTTATCCCGAAGGAAACCATTACATTCTACATAATGGTTGGAGACGTGCAGCGGAGCGTGTATGTGTGCCAAGGTTTGGGGTCATGGAGCTAGGAATTTAATATCTAGTCGATTTACTCGCCTTAGAATTGCATTGTGTCAAAAATGTACTAAAGTGCGTATGGTAGTACCAAAGGTAATATAAGCTGAATCAATTACGATGTAACGTGTGATTTAAATGTATCATGCAAACAGCAATTAATGTGATTAAATATTTTCAGATAAAAATAAACTTGACTCTTTTTCTAAATGTTTTGTTTTACCTTTAGTTGGAAAAATATGTAAAAACCAAGCATCAAAAATAAAATACAGTAAAAAATCAAAGAAACGTTTGTATTAAATTCACAATAACCTAACGTCGGGTCTCGTATTACGAAACTCAAGTGGCGATGGGCTGGACACTTGGCGAGACGTACTGACGGCAGATGGAGCAAAGCAATAACTGAATGGTACCCACGGCTAGGTAAGCGAAGTGTAGGAAGACCTGTGCAACGGTGGCTGGATGATGTAAGAAAGTTAGAAGGAAACATCTGGGCAAGAACAGCGCAAGACAGGGAGTATTGGCGTAAGAGGGTGGAGGCCTATGCCCTGCAGTGGGTCCCATTAGGCTGATGATGATGATGAACCTAATTATGAAGCGCCTAACGGTTTAATTAAGCAGTAACATTTGAGAGCCAGCTTCATTCCATCACGGACATGCTCCACCTGGTTTGCTTGTAGATATTATAATCAGGTGGTCAAATGTCTATCTGTTGTACAACAAAATAGGTAGCCGCCCTTAATATTTTTCTATTAACTCCTCCATTCATCTCCAGTACTTTTACCACCTCTACGCTAAGCCCCCGCTTTCGGGAACTTGCATGAATAATGCACGGTTGTTCTAAGACTCAATGCCGTTGTATGACTAAGTGTAGCATTAGTTTATTAACTGTGTCATATTGTACTGAGGCATACTTACTGCTAAGGCGGGACTAAGTTTATGAATCCGTTCTTGTGTTTCAGTTGTTTGTTTCTCATGGTTTAGTTATGGAAGTATATAAATTAAAAAAAGTAGTGACTTTTGGAATCCTATACGAATGACATTACTTCTGCTATGCATCTATGTATGTTTAACGTCAGCTGAGTTAAAGTTGAATGTGAACAATTAATATCTTTTATCTACACTAATGTTGTAACATTCTACTTATGTTTCCAATACTTGACTTATAATTACTACTGTTATAGCACAGACAACAAAACACTCAATTTAAGCAATTTCACATGATGTTATAATATCCACATCGATATCGTAATAGCTCATTATAACATCGGAAAAGCGTGACCAACCTGATTGCAGGGCCAATCAGGTTGGTCGCGCTGCACTCTCGTTGGTTAGATTTTAATGGCGGCAAACGGGTATTAAAACACTCGTTACTATTATGAAACTCGCTGCGCTCGTTTCATAAACTCACACTCGTGTTTTAATACCTTTCATTATATGACAGTTGCATAAACTACTATTAAAATCTTAGACTGAGTTTCATAATAATATATGATTATTATGATTATGAATTTATGAAACTAAGTTTAAGCTGAATTTTTTAGCGTTTAACAAAGATTTGATGATAGACTTAAACACCGCATCGCCACAAAATCTCGAAAATCTTGGATCAAAATGAGCAACAACGCAAGGCCTAACCAATACCAGCATAGTATCAACAACAATGTCAAGTGAGTCCCCGTAATTATCCCAAGGGCAGCAGTCAGACGTACTCGTATCAGGTCAATTACTTCTCGCGTATTTTCCGCAAACGTTCCATGGAGCAAGATTAATGGTGGCCAGTCGTAAACCTACAGAACCGTATAATATTTGGGCACAAGCCGACGTAATAACTATACGCTCTTGCAGAATCTCAGTTTTGCGGGATCGGTTTCCGCAAGTTATATGTTGAATAGTTATTTTATCTAGTATCATTAGTTTTATCAATTATTTACCTTATTAAAATATGTTATCATTTTGTCAGGCTTATAATCATTCACTACACTACGAATAAATAAAAAAATATGTACAGTTGTTGTACCTACTTGTCGTTAATGACATATCAATTACTTAACTTAAATACCTTATCATTTTGTTAGGCTTATAAAAGACACTACAATTTCCTTAAAAAATAAACAATTACATGGTTAAATTACGTTAGTTTATTACCGATGTCATAAGAACTACCAAACTTAAAAAAAACCTTATTACAAAACGTGGTTTAAATATTAGTCTAGAACTATGAAAATATAAAGTCGATTCCTGTTGTACAAACATCACAAGCAAACGATCAAAAACGCCCCAAGCGGGATGTCCGTGCAGGACTCATCGCCCCCACCTCAGAATTAGAATTAGAAAGATCAAAATGTCAACTTCTAATTGGAACGTTGATTTGTCATTAGCAACTTATAACAATCATTAGCAACATTTTGACAGCTTGGTTAATATTACAGCGGGCAGACAAATCGCAAAAACCATAACAAAAAAAAAAATTCTAACACCAAAAACGGACTTAGTATATTCATAGTTCTGGACTAATTGTTAAATCACGTGTTGTTATTATGACCCAAAAGACCACTCTAAAATTTAATTCTAAATCTGATTTAAGGTTTGTTAGGATTGATTCTAAAAAATCATGTACCAAAAAGACTACCAATTACTTTCGTATGTGTGAAACCGGATTCACTAAGTCCGTCCAATAACATATACCTCTAAATTACAGCGCCGCTGTGTGAAAATAAAAGGTAGAGAGAGAAGTCGGTGCAAGATAATTGAATGAATTCTATGTCGTGTGCCGTGGAAAAGTTTATTAGAACGCGCGCTGAATTCCGGTAGCTCCAAGAATGGTAGGATTTAGTTTTTGCTGTTAGCTATATGTATTTTTTGTGGTACATAGCCAGTATAAAAAATGTTGTACAAAATAATTTCATAATATGGTAGTTAGTTGTTTATTTAAGACCTAGCCGGCTTTCTACATATAGATAAGTATAACCGATCACATATTAAACAGAGTGGTGATGTATACTAACTAAAAAACCTGTCCAGAACTGTTCTTTGAGGAAAACCTTTTTCAAATCTAATAATAAACACTCAGGTCCGAATTCTTGCAAAAATTAAAAGTCATTTTCGGTCGCACCATTTCCACTTAAACAATGATCAACCCATAATTTCACCCACAAAATACCCACTACAACAAACAACGTTTTAAATTACCAATAAATAATTCGCCGTCACATCAACCAATATGTATACACGGTAGTTGTCCGTTGGCCTGTTTATACTTGCTAATTACATGATGCATTTTAAATGCGCACAAAATTGGGCATACAATTACGCGGATGATACGTGCTTCTCAATACCGTGATGCGTAATGAATATCTTTATGAGCCACGACGGAAATGATCAATAATTTACTGATTGACTGAAAATTTACAGTAAATGAATATACAATACAACACATTGCTATACAATATGGACTTACAGAAATGAATACACAGAATGGAATACACAACATTGCATTTGTTTATAATTAAATTAATTTATAATGTATAAAATTAACAGTACCAAATTAGTTATGAACTCAAGCCCATCATTTAAATCGGCATATTGGTTTAATTTGATTCCCACACAAACATACTACATAAAAATAAAAAAATATAGCACATATTTAAAATAGAAATTATATACATATCTACCTATATATATAAAAAACCAAAAGGTGACTGACTGATTGACTGACTGATATAGTGATCTATCAACGCACAGCCCAAACCACTGGACGGATCGGGCTAAAATTTGGAATGAAGGTAGATGTTATGACGTAGGCATCCGCTAATAAAGGATTTTTGGAAACGCCGCTTTTAAAGGGTCTAATAGGGGATGTAAGTTTTACTTCTTAATGCGAGCGAAGCCGCGAGCACCTACTAGTTTTATATATAAGGCTGAAAATATATGATTATACAAACATTATGTGCTCTTATTATTTATTAAATCCAACAAACTGTAGCCTAAAGTCCGCACAAAACAATAAATACTAAGTTTTACCAGTATTCGTTAGTAAAAGCGAAGTTGGCTAATATGGAAATCCCTTCATAACTAACGCTTGTTTACGACAACTACTATTCATGCTTCCAGCCTACCATAGATTTAATTAACTTGTTGATAGCATTTGCATCATTTAAATCTTAGTTTATAATATAGTTATAAGCGAACACCTCAAAATGCAAATTACTGACTTAGAAATAACGCTTGATGAAACAGGCATTTTCTTTAAACGATACCAAAAAAGAAAACATAATAATCTTATGACAAATAATAAAAAAGTAGAAACAAAATATCATTTAAAACTTCCAAAAAATTAAAACATATACCCACAATATGAACAAAAAACCATGATACAATTAATCAATTTCTACAATCTAATTTTAAGCTTATGGTCGGTTAACACGTTAAATGTAAGTCTAGTCTGTATGACAATGTATAGCCTAGCAGTTGTTACCGATTTCAAACAGCCGTTGAGGCGTTTTAAAATATTTCGACACCACTGTATAGATGTCAGTATAGAGGGCGCTGGGGGCAATAACCTAAAATATTTAGGAATCTATTTATCTACATTTAGCCAGCGAGTGACACCGGGCTCCACCAATTTATTAGATAAAAAGAGATGCATTTTAATGAAGTGCACACTTTCAATGACAGTTGCACAGACTGACTAAATAGACTGAAAAGATTAACAAATAAGAAAATACTATCACGCGAACTTCCTTTGTAAAAAGTAGTCAATAGGTTTCATGTTCTTTCCTGACCACTAAGGACTATTACTTTCACTTCCGCTCCGTCTCCCCAAAGATAACATTCATCCAGTGCAAAGGGATTACCACAAGACTCCAGATATAATTCCGAGTTTCATTAGTTACATTAGCGGGCTTAAAACAGGGATGTACTGAGATTGTTATTGTGTGTAACGTGTAAAGCGAATCTTAGCACGTACATAGCTTATTTTAGCAAGTAGTGTACAGGTATACTGGGAACTGGTATATTTATTTATTTATTTATCATATGGCATATTATTTTAAATCTCTGCTTCATAAATTATTTATTTTATTTACATATTTTTAAAACTGGCATATATAATTAAATAAATATATAAAAATGATACATAATTGCTACGATATATTGCACAAGTTTAAAAAAGATCTATACATGACAGTTCATATTGCTATTATGGCTCATTCGCCTCTGTTTAAAAATTAACGATTAATATTTTAAGTAACTTGTGGATTTTGTACTCTCTTTGTAGTATCTAATCGAGTAAATGCCGCGGAAGAGTCACGACACTCGGTAATGAAGAAGAACTGAACGAGAGAGGACACTTATTCGATTGTTTGTAGTTTAATCAAACCACACTATGTGTTTATTTCCTAGAGTACGCCCCTGGTGACAAAGCTGCTGGCCCACTGAATAATATGATAACAATGCATTACGGACGCGGGTTAATGTGTCCCAGGCTAAAGCTTGTCTACAAGGATCTTTATGAGGCACCAAATGAAAAAGGAAGGACATTTCGTGAAATTAGCTAACCGGGTTTTGTGTAGAATGCTTTATGTTTCATTACCAGCCTTTCATATTTTGCAGCAGTCCAGATTTATCAAATTAGTTACAACATTGTGAAACAAAAGTTTATTGTGGGCCCTTTGGCGCGCTCGCTGAAAACATTTGGATGTAAATTTTGTGTTTCGCTGTGGACTGATTCTGTTTTAATGAAATGATATTCTGGACTGAGATACTGGTATTCTGTTTTGATATTGGTATTTTGTCAAAATTCTAGATATGAGGGTAATGGATATGTGAGAGGGCGTATTAATTTATGATCAAGTACCGAAGATATCAAATGGATAGCAATCTATAATCAAACTTTAATTGATCAGCATCCACTTGACAAAAATTTAAAAAATTTAAAAGCATGAAATAATTTTTAGCTCTAAGGTAGAGTATGGTGGAGGGCGTTTTCGAAAATTATGCGTTTAGGTCGTAGATCCAAAATAGTATTTTAAACATTGAGCTATTAATTTAAATAAATACTAAGTATATTTCAATACAAACTGTGGATATATAAAACAAGATACAAAACATGATTTTTAATTTCGTTAGCAAAAACAAACGAGGACACGTGAGCTCGGAAAGTTAATCAAGTTTGAAAGCGAAATTCCGAACTTTGGCGAGATTCCGTAAGCCTTTCGAGCCTAAGATGTTATTGAAATTAAATATTACGCAAAATTTTCCTAAAGCTAAGCACGAGGAGGCGTCGGCTGAACACCGAAATTGAATTAACCAAATCCCTTTGACGAAGTTGGTGTTTGCAGCAACTCGGTTAGAGTGCGAAATTATTAGCGGCGAAACGTTGCCGCTTTTGTGGTTGTTGCTTTAGTGCTATTTGTTTATGAAGCAAAGTATTAATTTACATCGAACAACTTTGCTAACTTTCATATGTATCTTCCTACTGTTGTTCAGCTCTTTATAGGTTAAATCGAGCAGTTACGGATATATTATACAGATTTATCATTTCGCGTACGTAAAACTTGAATTACTGTTAAAAACACTATCCACAAAAGTAGTTAACTTTGCTAATCTGAAGCGAGTGCCCCAGTGCACTGAGCCACGAGCGGTTATCGTTCACTCAAAATCCAGCCTGATGAAACGAAAGCCTCAAAATATATTTTGTGAATCGAAGTATCAAAGAGATAAGTTCCGGACAAGGCGAGATTATCGAGTGAATAAATCAGGGCCAAGGTGGCCTACAAGATTTATGGCGTGAACACTCAGATTCCACGCAGGACAAACAAAACAGTAGCAAAGCTTGGAGCATTTTTTGAAAAATCACAATTTACCGGTGTACTGTCTACCCTACAGATAAATTTCAATAGCTACTGCCCAATTCTTAATTCTTAAAGGTGGTTTGGTCATAATATTGTTTGACTATCGACAACTTCAATCTGAGTTGATTATTTACGAATAATTTTAAAACTTAGTTGGGTGGTTTGAAACCAATGGACAAAAGAATATGTTACTCCTACACAAACTGACTTATTATATTTTCTCCCTGATTTATTAAAGTAACTGACTGTACAATCTACGTTACAGCCTTTAGATGTTTGCGTGTCTCAGATCTTGTATTGGGACCGAAACAATTCCCTGCTTTTAACAAATATACCTCATTCAAGTAGATTTATTTGTGACCGCCTCGCGAAATACATTCGGCCTAGCATCTCCGCAACAGACATTTAAAAATGTCTTAGATTTCCACTCTGTTAAAATGTTTGTTTCTTCTTGTTTTCGTGTATTCTTTTTTTTATTTTTCATATAATTCCAGTGTGAGAAACTCGTACATTTTTACCACTAGGAGAATCCATTGCCTGATTACTCGACCAAATCATACAACAATTTGTGTATTTTTATTATCAACAATTATATCCGGTTTGCTAAAAAAATAATTCTGATTGTACAAAATTACTTGGCTAAAAAAACCGTCTCCAGAGCATCAAATATTATACTTCATTTTCTTTTCAGGTTTTCATATTAATAATCATGACAAAAGCTCTAGAAGCACGCGTTTTAATGAAGGCTCTAAAACACGCAATATTATACCGAGAAATCTTCTCAGCTCTTAGTCATTGTTCTCGGAAATAGAAATCTAAGGATTTTCTTACTTGTGAGACCTTTTATTTTTTTTTAATGGTTTAGATTTATTGAGCAAATGTCAAATTGTATTTATAGGTCTAAAATCACCTGGTTATACTTATATAACTTAATAAATCGTATTTTAAATATTTATCTTTATATCTACAAGATTATAAAGGTAATTTCTTATAATTTATGGAAAATAAAACGGAAGGTTTCTGTTACTTGAAGACTCTGAAGAGGCTGCTACAAGTTTTCTCACAAAACTTCTCGATGAAGAAAGTAGTTTGTGTGGTTCATTCTAGCAAGAAGGTGTTAATTTGTTACGTGAACAACACCCACCTTGTTATTTCTTCAGTGTTTGTTTTAATTACAAACTTTCTAGGTTCAGACTGAATATTTTAAGTGTCGAGTACTTATACCTAAAATATTCAGTTGATTGGATTTGTTACTACCGAGTATAAGGTGGTATAGTACGGTCAGTAAATGATAACTATCACTGAAGTACATCCACGTATTATAACGCGGTCTTCATTATATTCAATTCATGTTTAAGTTTATATTTTTTTTTTAGTTTTAGGTTTTATTCAGGCAGTATGATTTGCTTTTTACGTATGTATTTATCAATAAATCAACAGTGTTAAGTTTTTTTGTGTATTACAATTTATTAATGTAATCATTTTTGAAATCGGTTCATAAACAACGGAGTAATAGCGTAACATACCCACAAACCCTTTTTTGGAAGTCGGTTAAAAAACGTAGCATTGACGACATTTCATATGTTTACTATGCAAGGACAGTACGTATCGATCTTTACAGAAAACGAATTATGCTTACATTTAACCGCTACTTTTTCCGGCATATTTAACAAAATGTTCAAGAAGACAATTTAATCGAATTGTGTCATGAGGAAAATTCTCGGGGCCACGAAAGTGTTTTAGCAGAATGTACCTACAGCATGTTAAACATTTTTCTTTTCCACAACAATTGTCGTTGCTTCGGGGAGAATGAGGGAAGTGGGAGCATTTTTAATTCGTTTAACAAAAGATGCAAATGCCTCAGCGCCTGCACTGAATGTATGCCTCGGGCAAGTTTGCCTCACTCTATCCAGTGATTTAACTACAAAGTTTTACTATACAGCTACAAATTTACATACCCTAACAAAATAGAGCAATTACAGTTTACTGTAAACTGCAAAAATTTGATATGCTATCCACGCGATGGTCGCATTCGAAATGGCGATCGTATTTTTATACGGAATTAACTCATACCAGTTCACCGACTAGATCTACAAATTGAACCGATGTTTTTGTTGCCAAAGAAAATAGTGTTTCAATACTTTGTAAGAGTATTATACAATTAAACATATAATAGAACAAAAATATTTAAGAAAACGCAATTTATTCTATCATCATCGGCATCGGTTGCCATATAGAAGTTTCAACTGACAAATTATTTTTTTGCGGTCCCATGCTGCTTCTTTTCAGCTCAGTTTTATTCCATGTTATTGTAAATGAGTCAATAATTATATATACTTGTTTTATTAAGTTCTAAACTAATTTAAAAACCATACCAAATATCTTGTACGATACAACAACAGCTGTTAGCAATATAGTAATAACATCCTTATGAGGGCGACATAAACCGGGTAAGTACGTATTTAATTTAGCACCGAAATAATACTACGCCTAAATTGGAATAGGTCTGCAGATAGGTATCGGGACACCAAACGGTTATTGTTGGACAATAGCGTAAACTATTTAGTATTATGACATAACTAGGTCTTGTAACGGGTGCGATGGGCTTTGGTACAAATTGTTATTTCAGAGTATCGTCTTCAATACATTCTGTATATTATTATATCTGCACCTAGAAAAGAGACTCAGAAAAGAAAACTATTATTGAAACTTCCTTTTAAAATTATTAATTACGGTGTAGATTCAGAATAGATTCGACAATAAATTGGTTTTATGACAGAGCGAAATTTTATAAATCCTGAATTAAAATAATGATAACTAATGTGTAGTACTTACATAATGTATACATAAAGTACTTTTCACAATCAAGAAATGCTTACTTTTTTTTTACATTTTAACCACAAATATTCATTCGTCCCGAAACCAAAATAGTCCTAAATGATGTGAAGGTCCCAATTAATTATTCTGGAATAAAGTTTGTCACAAACCTTCTACTCCAAAGGGTGCAATTTTTTATTGAGATTTCGCGAGAACTTTTTTCATTAAATCCCCCAAGTATTTGAAAAGTTTTACTGGTTTTTAATGCTAGGAAAAAATCTTTCGCAGTTTCTCACTTCGTTTTATGTTGATCGCAATTTGGGAAGGCCATCCAGTTCGGCGATTTATAAATCGAATTTGCATAATTAGTGCCTATTTTATGATCCATAAAAAATATAATAAAAATGCAAATGAAGCAAATTTTTCTGAAACAATTTATTGTGAAAATATTTAAGCACTACATCCATAAAGATTTTTGTGTTTGCATAAACTACTGGTCAAAATGAATTTATAAATGTAGTGATATTTTTTTACGATACAGTGTTTCTGTAAAAATTGCTTGAAACCAATGAGTACGTTTTTTTTTTTATTTTAGCCTATAGAACAGTGGAAAACTGCGGCAAGAGTTGCAACGGTGGCCTATTCCGTGTTAAAAAAAGGATAGTTTTTACGATAAGATATTTTTTAAGTCCTAAATTGATCCAATGATGATTTTTTTAAAGTCCTAATTTGATCCTAATTTTAACGAATGAAGAAAAACTAAGGTAGATACAATACACAGATCCACGTGCCAAGCTCCAATGAGAAACATGTGCGTTTACATGGTGTTGCGTGTTCCCGACCCATTAAGATAAGCTTCCAAAACGAGACGCGCTACTCAGGATTAATGACAGGAAACAAAATGGTGTCTGCAATGCTACATTTGAATGGCGGCCTAAAACGACCAAAAAAAACACGATAAAGCGGTTACAAACGCGCACAAATCATAAGAGCGCTTACACTGATTTTTTATTGCACGTAATTGCCAAAACATCCGAGCATTTTTATGGTGATAGCATATTTGCTCATCTGAATATCTATATCGTGCTTCGTTTGCTTTACTGGGCAATTGTCGTAACGTGCGTTTGGGGCGAAATTGTTTCAGTTCGGATTATAGGTACATATATCCGGTAACATACGAGCGTGATATTGTTTGTCTGTATGCGCGAACACAATGCTTTTCACTCCTGAATAAATGTGCTCAAACACAATCTGAATTTGATTGCGAAGCCTGATTGAGTAGCAATTTCATTTAACAGCCAAATACATAATCCAAACTAGTTTTCATTAACTCTAATTATAAAATCTAGTGAAAGGTGAATTAGTAAAACTTTTTAAAACAATAAAAACAATTAAAAAACTTGTAGTGGTAAATATAATATGCTCAATATCTTTATAAAGTACAGGTTTCAAAGCAGAGTCACGTAGATGCATAATTGCATTTTAAAATCTCAAAATGAAAGCTACAACAATAAAAGCGACACGGAAGCTCACGGAAGTTCTCGGAAGTCTCGACGGAAGTTAGCGACACACGCGTAGAAAAAAAACAGTTGTGCACAAAAGCTGTAATGTTTTCTTTCCAATTAAAATGCAAATTCAAAGGAATAACTCAGAAAAGGGAACTTTTATGCCCTCATTAACTGCGAGCCTCTTTATAGGCCTCTGCGATATAAACGCTGAATATGCCTAATTGGCTTTATATTAACACAGTCGAAATTTTATTGTTATCTAAGGCAGAGATGAATTGGACAAAAAAAGCTTTTAAACATGTACATGGAATACAAAACTAAATAAAATTCTGAAAATATTCAGAATTTTATTTAGTTTTGTATTCAATTACCTACGTAGGTTCTGGAAAAAATAATCACCAGGCAAATAAATACTTAAAAACAGAAATAAAAATTCTCAGAATCAATAAACCGTTCAATCAGTGAAAAGGATCCGTTTCGAGAGATCTTGAAGCTGAAATCATAAATATTAGTATTTTCATGATTTCAGCTCTCAGGGAAAATACTCGGAATAACTCACACAGGAAAATATTGTGGCTGTTCCAAAAAAAATTTAAATTCTTATACCTATGTATAATATAAACAAGTATCCGAAGTAATTTTCGTATATAGAATGTTAACTTCACCAATTAGGATGATACATTTTGACATCCAACCCATAAAATGATGATACGGGATAAACGAAGAAATTTAAGAAGGATTATAACAGCTCTAATAATACACTCCCTTTATACCGTTAACAATAAAATTTTCTCCTCAAAGCCTTTGAATAAAACAACAAAGTGTAATAATAACAGGGTAATAAACCTGAGCGAAGACTGTGAAGTTAACGTCGTATCTGTTACCGTCACATCATAAATATTTGTCAATTTATGATAATACTAACTAAAAAAGTGTGAACCACAAAAAAGTACGGTGCAATGTAAAAAAAATATGTAGATGCAATATTTCATTGTTTGAGCAGGAACGAGAGACGTGCATAAAAAATAAGTTACTAATAAGACTTTAAATTTTAAAATATGTTTTTAAAGATTTATAGAATATCAAAGGGCGCCGAAAGTAATGCCATTCTTTTCCCACGTATGGAAGAGCTTTATTGTGCAAAAAGGATGGAACGATTTTCACCGCTCTTTATAAAAGTCACGTTTAAAATACCGGGTTCCTAATCATCATTTAATTAAATCAAATCAATTAAATTTCATTACTTTTCATATATTCCATTTTTCTGCATAATGTCCCAATAGCTAAGAATATTATAAACACGCGGAAGTCGACATTTGACAGTGACATATCTATATTACCGAACCATTTTGACAAGAGAACTGTGACACTCTAAACCTTAGATTGATTTAATTTCAACCCAAATATCTGTAGAGCGAGCGCAAATATAAATTGAATTTGTTGTTGTCTGATGAATATTCCGGTGGCAAAATTGCTTTTAAATTATTGAAATTAGAGTAACAAGACATTGCGGTAGCTTCATTAATTACTTTGCTTAATAAGAACCGCTCGTGTATAGCTTTGTTTCTTGTTATAAGGAAAGATTTCATATATGTTTTGATACGGTATATTTTTGTTGAAATTTGGTAGGAATGTAATTTATTGTTAATTTTCTATATTAATTAGGTTCACGTGGGGTATTAAATTAATAGAATCATTTCAAGTAAGGTTTTATGTTTGTTCTACATGGTAAAAATGACTTCACTGATTATGAAAAAACTTCGTATACATATCGATAAGCTTTCGATTAACACATTACTTCAATTTACAGCAATGCTTAACATCAGGCAAGCTGTAGACAAACGTAAACCTATCCAACGAAAAAAACCTTGGCATTACTGCCGGGCTAATTAATTGATATTGAATCATATCTAAAAGTGTATTAAATTCAATCAATACTTAGATGTTCAAGAATAATTTCCCATGCACACTTTAATTTGTTTCTAAATTTAGCAAACCTCGCACGCAAGGCATCGTAAACGAAACTTTTTTGTTTATCGAATAGCACATTAAAATTTTGATTGCGCGAACCTCAGGACCGGCGTTACTCGCGTGGCACATAAACAATATAAACTGGAGATTACTACATAAGATGGAAAATCATCAAAAAATCTGTGAAGGAAAGCAATAATTGGATATTTTTATACACTGTACTAGGTCAACAGAAACTATACTTGAACAAGCGAGCACTGTTGCTCAAATACAACTGACCATTACGTTGAAGCATTTATACAATTTGAGGTTATTATGCAATTTGAGGTAAATATGATATTGCGCAAAAAAATATAGTTTAAATTATCTTCTTGATTGCACCATGTTTACAGATAATTTATTTCAAGTACTACAAATTATATACCCTACAATCCAATCTCTCTAATTTTTTCACTTAATTTAAAGTATTATATTGTATAAGGCCTCTCAGTGTTGGCTACAGCACCACTGACACCTTATTAATACAGGGCGTAAGGCCCGAGATTTATAATATTGCAAGATATTTGTACCGTTCTTTAGCAAAAGGATTAGATAAAAATGTGTTGGATTTTCTATCGCAGTGAGGAGTCTAGTAAATGCCGTCGTTACAGTGGTATAACAACTTTGTTTTACTGTTCACACTGGCATATAAAATGCAGGCTGGGAACAATAACGATCACAGTGGAGCCACAACATAATAAATGTTAGGTCAGGAGTACAACCGAGCTCCGTGTTCCGCGATATTGGAGAAATTTACTATTCGTGTATGGTGTACTGTGACGATATATCCAATGGATAGGATATTATTTTGGAAAATATATGTGTTAAGTTCATGCAAGTGATAGGTCAGTTACCAATGACTTAATTCTGTCTTGATTCACACATTTGCGCGCATAAAACAATCGGGCCAATATTAAACAAATTTATCTTTGTGTTATTTTTTTAAAGAACATATTTTTATTGTACAAGTACCATCGTTGGAACTCGTTTGTCTGAACCAAATTTAAAAACAGTGTGTAATATTCTTGTTGCCAAATCAATCAGTTTTTAACTATCAAAATATAGGTAGGTACATTCCAAATCACATCATCAGAAACGCAAGTCATCACATGCATTATGGTTGATCGCCTCCTCTAAACTCACAGTTTGCGTCAGAAAAATAAAAGATAGATAGTTTCATTGCGGTCTCTGATTTTAAATAGTCTACGATAAAGTGTGAAGGGAAGAGCAACGTATTTGTTTCAGCATACAATTTCTGGCCGGCACGGTGCTTGCCATCGAATTTAATTACTTACGAAGTGGCTGTATTGTGTGCTATGTTTGCTTTCGAGCGTACAAGATGAGCAGTTTATTTAAGGAATATAACATGAAATAGCACATGTGTTTGAACAACGTTTGACGTACTTAAAAAAAATGCAAAAATAGTAAGACGAAGAGCATATCAATGATATATCAAAACAAATTGATCTCATGTTACTCCTCCGCTATGTTTTGACAAATTTTATGTTATTTACATTTGCGTAAGACTGCTAACAGTTTTTGAAACTTAATAAATACGGTTGATAAAACTGCCTAAAAATAATCTAATACTAGAAGATAACAAGAAATTATGCTTATCGCATAAGTACAATAAACTGGTCTTATGATTGGATTAAAATACTCAATTTCGAAGTCAGTATGAAATCTCCTATTCGTGCAAAACTTATTTGAAAAATGTAACAGCCGCTCCGCTCATTCGCTAGCCCGGAATCCGTCCATTTTATCTGGCTCTTGAGGTTTCACTGACAAATGGTATATCCTCTACGAGGGCCGGCGCTTCCTTGGGTTTCTACCACACTGATCTGACGTTCTAGTTCGCACACACATTTATCAAAGAGCAGTTGTTACACGAGTTTCTTGTACTACGAATAACTTAAATGCCATATATGAATACAAGTAATCTTAATTAAGCATATTGTGCCCGAAACTTTACTAGTTGTTAAGTAAGTTTACAAAAATGTTGGTTACCTATAGAATAACCCTTTTTTGTATTTCGTCAGTGTTTAAATATTTAGGGCATCTAACTTCTTACTTAAAGTACGAGTATTTTGTGCACAATAATTATACTTACAATTATTATTATACTTTTGCCAATGCATGATATCTTTCAACTATAATCATCTATGAATTAAATAAATATATTGACACCTGGCTATAAAATATTAAACCAAAGAACATAAGATAAGCGTATTTTAGCAAGTTTTATTTCCCCACTACTGTAAAAACTTGTGTAGATATGTAATGTAGATAACAAAATCCTTCTGTGAGCCCAGACAAACATTTATTGAGAACGATCGATCCAAGGCTTAGTAACAAATAGTGCTACCTTCCTGTAATAACATCACAACTTCGATAAGTAACGTCAAAGAAAAAGTATCAGTTTACGAAAAAGAAAAGGGATGGAATCGCTCCAAGTTTTCCGTAAAATCAGGTTTCCGGAACGAATTACATAGTGCCCATGTTTGGGACTCATGTAAATGTCTGCCAAGGAAACTGTTAGTGAGGCTTTCTACTTTTACTTCAATTTTGTTTTAGGACTTTGTCTTTGGTCTCACTTTCAATATCGGAGTTTTTACTTTTGAAAAAGTAGGTATATCATTAGGGGTTTATTTGAATAAGCCAGTCGAATCAATGTAGTATAAAGAAAAATTAAAACTTTTAAAAAATTACTGCCACATAAAAACTTTTTACAGAAATATCGAGAAAGAAACTTTGAGTGTGAAAACCAAAAGTTGTTATGTGTGTAAGCCCTCAACTCATATCGTAAATCTTGTGAAAAAAACCCTCTGTCTATTAACAAAGTAAAAATTCACATAAATACCGGTAAATGAAAACACAACACAGTAAACTGTCCAAACATGAAATGTGTGTGCTCCTAAGTTTTTATTTCTTCCTTTTCATAACGAGATGCAAGTAATAAAGTTAAGCTTTGGGCATAACAGAGTGCCCATAAACTTTATGTGTTGGTCAAAATCCAATTCCGTAGGAAATATCGACATCTACCCAATCTGCGTAATATTGAAAAAGGCTTTATTTTAATTGCCACGGCTTTGTGGTATTTGGTATAACGTAACGGACTGAATTAAGGATGTACCTATACAAACAAATTTATTAGGAAATGCAAGTAAAAATTATCAATTAGTTATAATTATATTCATTCGATCATCATCATCAGTTAGCTTTAGGTAGTAGTACCACTCCTGTAAGTCAAAAACTGTTAAAAAATTAGCACGGTATTAAAGAAACTTATAAATTATAAAGTAGCATAATTCAATCACAAATCGAATGTCAAACCATAACGAAGTCCAAAGAAAAGTATTTGATGAGATCGCCTCAACTTTTCAATCCTCTCCAACTCCAACGGAGACCGATGTATTAAACAAATGGCGATTACGTAAAAGTTTAATTGAAAATCCCAGAATCTGTGATGATAAAGGTTTTTATTATTCTCCAGGTAACGCGTAAACTTTGTGGCCCGTAATTGGAAGGGGCAGTAAAATAAAAATTCGTTACGGGAGATGCGAAGTGAAAAATTTGTAGTAAGAAATTGTGGGTGTTTTTATGACATGTTACAGAGGTTTTATTTCAGGAAGTCTATTTTGCTATACAAATTTTTAAATATTACTTATTATTATTTTTGTAGGAGTAACTTTAACAGCGTTCTGTGTCAAATTTAAATCTGGCTCACAAAGATCGCCAGTCTTCGAATACTTCACTAAACTGACACTCCTAAAGTCTGATAAATAGTTTGTTAAACATGTTTATTGCCATAAATCTATTGCCATAAATCTATTGCCATTAGAATTTCATAATGATTTTTTCTTTATATACAATACTTTTAAATTTTTATTAAGTTTACTATTGTAATCAATACATGTACATGTATTCTGACTTGTAACTATGGAGTTATAAATAAATAATTTGTATTTGTATTTGCATATTACCGGGTCATGCTATTGCACCAGCGCTACATGAAAACATACTTTTCCTATATCTACATCATCCTTTTTGTTGTTACAGCTCATACATAAGATTCTTAACATGTTTGTAAAAATGTGGAACGCTGTTTTTCATGTTAACATTTTAGCACTTTCGTATCAGATCTTGGGCGGAAGTGTGCGAGAGTGTGGGAACTCCTGAGGGGATGTAGCCGGATGCAAGCTGCAACGACATAGAATTATAAAAATGGTAGGTTTTTAAGCAAAAAAAAAACGAGTAGCATTTACATCGGCCGCTCGGATTACACGTAAAATATTTAATCAGTATATATTGTAGGTCTCAACTGTTCGTCATAGTACTGTACTCGTTAAACCATATTAAATGTTCTTCAAATGGCTTGAAAACTCTCGACACCTTAGTTCGTTTCGCTCATACAAACTTATCATACGTAAACAATGGCCTTGGCTATATAATATACATTATTTTATGTTGTAGTCAACAGAGTTAGCCACCTGCATCTGAGAGTGCTCCGTGCACTTACAAAATAATCCTCTTTGGACAGTCTATTACTATTCTATGACGATGCAAACTGGTTCTAGCTAGCGAAAATTATTTTAACTACACTAAAAATAGCAAGAGAATTGAAATAAACTCTTTTTGCAACCCCATGTAGAACAACTTAGTATGCGTATATTTAGTGCAAATTTTTCGGTACATAAGTAAATAAAATAAAGAGACAGATACGCGAGTGATAGTGAGTTTGGTTATAATTGTTTTATTATTTGAGTAGTACATCTGAGTCCAGCTAGTAGAACCGGAAAAAAAACCCGAAAACAAGTGCTGTAGAAAATCTACAGAATATAATGCTGATGAACTTTATTGACGCACGGGATACATCAATATAACTTATATCACCTTTGTATTCCGCCTGTTTTTTAAACTTTTTATGTTTATATTATTGTGTCCTGTGTGTCAAAATAAATTCTTTCTTTCTTTTAATATAAAAAGTTTTATAAAAAATGATGTAAACCAATTTTCAACTCCAGACGCAAGCAAATGATACACAGGCTAGCGAAAATGGCGTTGTTTTCATAACATGCACTATGAAAAGAGCTGATGCTGATACAATGAAACATTTGTCATTGAAATTAACATCGTTTCAAGTGGTACGGCTCTCGGGAGCTAATGGAACAAATGAAAGCCTTGCGCGAACCAAGAAGGTAAGTTTCAGTAGCTTAAGTTTAGTGGAACCGCTTAGTTATGCAGCGAACAGCGTGAGAAAGCTGGTATAAACAGTATGGGAAGACCGTATTGTTGTGTTTTTATATAGAGTTACTGGGAGCTAACACATAGCGAGGCTTTAGTACATACACAAATTTCTAATCGAATTAAAATTCCTTTATTAGCCAAAATGTAAAATTTACATTTACCCTGTTTACGAGGAAATTAAGACCTGGCTAAAACGTCAAATTTTTTATAGAAATAACTTGAGATTCATCAATTTCGAGTACATAATATTGACATACTTAGTAGCTATTTCATAGATTTCAAATTGTATATTTTACGGTGAATTAGCTTAATAAAGCTACATTGAAAAAAAAACAATGCTTTGGATCCATACTGTAACCATCGCTTGCTGTGGCGTCTGGGCGTAACTTGTGTTGAAAGTTGGAAACTATTGCACGTGTGACACTGTTCTAGAACAAAGCCGCCTATTTTAATTCGTTTATACACGCGCAGTGGTTACGCCTGAATAAGTTTGTGCCGCTATTCGCTCCTCCCAGACGCTAATTTAATTATGAACCTTAACTTATTCAGCTTTCGGATGTTTGTTGCTTAATCACGACGTGCTTGTTATAGTTTACGCCTGTGTTAGTTTTGTCAGCTAGTTTGTTGTTGTTAATGAGTACTCGTATATAATATATACAATATAATATTTACTTTATTTACACAAAAATCCTTAGACTAGTATACATCATTTGTACTTAAAGAAAATTGGATCAGAAAGGCTATATAAAAATAAATGGGTAAATGATGTTGACTGTGATCCCCACACTAGGTTTCCCTGTGTCGTGGGAATCATGCTCTTCGAAAAGGAATATCTAAACATAAATGATAGGAAACTATCATATACATAATAAAATATCGTATGAACACCGTCTTACAATGGCAAGACAAAATATCTATCACGATTTAATTTGAAGTTTTCATTTAGTGTTTAGTGTATTTGTTTAGAAAAATAGAAAACGTATTGATATGACCTCCTAATTAAAATGTGTCAAGTGTATGTTTTTGAATTAAACATTTTTAGGTTTATGATGGTATTTGGGATGAATAAAAGACCCTATGATATCATGTAAACATTAGTACCTCTGTCACATGTAAATTAAGGGAATATATGACTAAAGTCTGAACACATTACAGTAATGTCATTATGTTTATGTCTGTTGATATTTTTCCTGATATTTAGTTTAGAATTTGACTCATAGTTATGTAAATATCAATATGATATGTATAAAATTTTATTTAAGTAGCTTTGAACAGTATAAAAATATAAAAGATGGAAAAACCCTGTTGTAGTAGGTAAGTAGCGGCGTATAATACCTAAGTACGTTTGGCCATCAAGTCAATATTACTTCGCCGGCTTCTCACCGCACTGAAAGTAAACTTTTCTATTTCATAAGATGGGAAGATATTTCAAGTTCGTCTTAATTTTACGGAACACGTTTTCTCAATTTGTTTAAGGATAAAATATCGCGAAGCCGTGAAGACATTGTTAAAATTTCATTAGCTACCTGACGGAGAGTTATTAGCCGAATTTGATTAAAACGTTATTGAAAGTAAATTTGATGTTAATTTATTGTTACTTTGAGGCTTAATTTCTTATACAGTGGTATTACTAAGTAACAAAAGACAATGTTACATCATAGCATAGGAGACGTAGTGCAATTTAGAAGTCAATCAACGCATTAACTATACATTTATTTATTTATTTACATATAATAAAGCTGAAGGTACATAGAAGATATTAGAAAAAAAAGTTTGGGTATATACCTATATATGGTTATTTTGTGTTCATTGATTGATTTGTTGTTTTGAAGGAAGTTGTTATGTAATTTTTTGTAATAATTTGCAGTGTTTTTTTTAAACAACTCTCATAAAAGCATTATTTATTGCTCAATCAATTTGAATAAATAGTAATACTAAGGGTACGTTAAAAAACAACAACATAAATTTTGAGTCGTTATAAGTACCGACAATTTCGTAAACAGTATTAACCTTAGCTTGTTTGTATATATTCATCGAATGTAACCCAATCACTAATTAACCCAATTAATTACAATACACACTGAATTGCTTAATTTACTAATCATTATGTGTCTCAAACAAGTTGAGTCAATTTACTCTCGTCCTGAAAGTTCTGTTCCGACAGTAATAAAATTACAGTTAAGTGATCGAAGTTGCCAACTACATTTACTAACGGCAGTTTTTCAACGAGTTTAACTGATCTTCCGTTACACTACTCGTATTAACTTAAACTTAAACTTGTAACTTGTAAGTTCACTGTAGAAAAAAGTTGGTAAGGCAATCTGGTGATCTTCAAAGCGAGGGTGAATTGGTTCTTAACGCTTTACTAGGTCTGAACAGTGGACTGCGGTTGGGACGGGAATTGCGGAGGAGTATTGCTCGCTTGCCCGCGAAACCCGTCCTTGCCGAGGTGAAGGGACATCGTGGTAGGTTTTAGTCGGTAGTGGAGTCCCATTAGCTCTGAGCCCGACATACGCGCATATCTTCTAGTTAAAAATTGAAAGGAAAACAAGTTGCCTTATAAAAATAAAAAATAAAATAAATAGAAAATAATAATGATCAATTTAAGTGATAAAGTTGATTATTGTGACTTTTTTAAGTAGAATAGAACGGACAATTGAGCATATCGTTAGTTAATATAACTTTTCATGGAAAAGCAAAATTTTATTTGATATATGTACATTATACGTGCTCAGATACTTACATACATACTAATCCACAATAACAAAGAGGCTGATAATAATTTTACTTTCGCACAAAAAAATAACACAAACACGTTTCGTTTCTTATTTTCCGACAATGTATCAAATTCCCGACGGGTTCTATTACGTCTCCTAAATCCCGAGGCTCAACATAATCATTTCTGTCACCAGGTTTTTCAGTATCTCCATAAACACAACGCGTGCTGTGCAATATAAGGCCACCTATAGCGCTGAGAATTATTTCACCTCCTTTCCTACACAACTAAAAAACTAAAACAAACCTTATTTACAAGTACATAGAGTGTATATTTGGTTTTCGATTTGGTTTTGGTTTTCTGTATAACAGAGACGAAGTACTCCTGTGACACACGCAAATTGTAGTGGAAAGTGCCATTATCGTAAATAGCAAGTAAATTGGCTTTATTAAACGCGGCCTACACATTGCAATAATACGAAACAGTATTCATGAAGAAATGACGTAATGTTTGAGACGCCCCATTATTGTGAGAAAAATCCAATGTTTATTAATTCCTGTTTAATAATTAAGGAGAAAGTTAGTGTGTGTTTTTTTTTACCTCTTCTTGTTTAAACGACTGAACCTATTCGGAAGAAATTTGTTTTGCAAATAGGTAAGATTAATTATACTTTTTATTCTGTTTTAACACGAGTATCATAATCATCATTTATCCATAAAGCTATTTTACACGTCAAATTGTATAGTTGTAAAACCTAGTAAATTTATGTAAAATAAATCCACTTTTACTGCGTGAATTCAAAAAGATGCTATGTAGATGGTGCATAAGCCCTTGCACTGATTGGTTAATAAACAACTTGTGTAGAGGATATAAATCTAGTTAAGAGTCTCAAACATATTGCTTTTGTTACAAAGTAAAGCTCAAGTAATATTTGTCACTTCTGCGCTACTCGCTCGTGAAGCCAAATTGGATGCGTATAGAAACCTATTTTATACAAAATGCCTATCATTTTCATATCAAATGATACAGGTTTGAATGTCAACAGATATGAAGTTTAGATATATATATATGTACATTTTTATTCTTCAGTCTAATGAAAAAAGAATAACGGGGCTTGTATTTGGGGGCCTGGAAGAGATCACTCAAGGTGATAAGGCCGCTCACTTGTACATTCTTTTATAGTTTAAGCTCATTTCATATTGTAATTAATAATAAATAAAATTAATCATCAAATATCAGCCGTTTGAGACCAATACATTTTTTCCAAGCACGACGCTAATCAGAAACAATACATAATTATATACCACGCAAATTTACAAAGTATTAATAAAAAATACCCAGCGATTGAAGATTTTTTAAATGATTATCAATGTGATGTACTATGCTTCACAGAAACCTGGGGACGAGATGATCGAGTAGATACTATGAAAATTCCTAGTTTTGATCTTGCGGCATATTTTAACAGGAAATTCTTCATACACGGTGGCACCGCAATTTATGTAAGAAATGGTTTAGATTTTAAGATACGACACGATATTGCTAAAATGTCCTTTGAAATGAATTTTGAACTAGCTGCAATAGAAATAAAAAGCCTGAAATTAATTGTCATTTCTGCTTACAGAATAGATAAGGATATAGATCTCTTTTTTGAAATTCTTAATAAATTACTAACTAAATTAAGCAATGAAGGTAAAAAATTTGTTATAGCTGGTGACTTTAACCTAAATATTTTAAAATCTGACAAATACGTAAAAAGGTTGTTAAAAATTGTGAATAACAGTAACTGTACATTTAAAATCAACGAACCAACTAGGATTGAAAATACATCAGCCACTTGTATTGACAACTTTTTAGTAAATTTTGACTCGTGTGAAGGCTATGTAACTAATCACAAATTTGCAGACCATAAAACCATTAAACTATGTGTATCGGATGATTCTATAACTAAAGAAAATATTGATAACAATACTACGAGACTAATTAGACAATTTACATATAGTAATAAGCAATATTTTCATTACCTGTTTGATAAAAATATAGATAATCTAAGAGATCAAATTATATCATGTGATGACCCTAATTCTAGAATGAAAATTTTACAGGACGCAATTAAATATTACTTTGATGTGGCTTTTCCCAAAAAATGTAAATCAAGGCAATATAAACCTAAAAAATGGATCACGAAAGGCATAGAAATTTCGAAGGTAACCTTAGCAAATCTGGAATTACTGCAGGAGGTGCAGCCATGTAATAAACGAACAGTACGCATCAGGAAATACAAAAAGACATTACGCAGAGTTTTTGTTGCTGCTAAGAGACTGCAGTATCGTGTAAGAATTAAGACTTCCAAAAACAAAGTCAAAGAGTCCTGGAACATAATTAATGAGCAAGTTAAATTTAACAAAAAACAGAACAACAATCCTATTACAAAAATTATAACTAAAGATGGCAGACAAATAACTGATTTCAACGAGATTGCCGATACGTTTAATGACTTTTTTATTAATATTGCACAAAAATTGACATCAGATAATGACATTAACGCCGAGAAATGTTTGACTTATTTAAATTTGAAGGAAAAACCGCTTAATGTAATTAAATTTGACCCATTAGATATTAAGGAACTTATGACGGTTGTGAAAAATATGAAACCAAAGAACACACCTGACTACCTTGATATTAATAGTAAGACATTGAAAGACCTAATTTTATCTAATAGTAATTTAATAGAAATTCTACATTTTATAATTAACGACTGTATGGAGAAAGGTATATTTCCTAATTGCCTAAAACATGGTAAAGTAATTCCTTTGTATAAAAAAGGCAATCATAATGACTTAAATAACTACAGACCAATTTGTATATTGCCTACATTGTCAAAAATCCTGGAAAACGTTGTTAAAAAGAGAATAATTAGATACTTTGAGGACAATAACTTATTTACGCCAGCACAATTTGGATTTAGACCAGGTAAATCAACTGAGATGGCAATTAGAAAGGTCATATATTACATACTAGGTTCTCTGAATCAATCAAAAAAATGCGCGAGCATATTTTGCGATCTCTCGAAGGCTTTTCATTGTCTTAGGCATAATATACTACTCATGAAGCTACAATTTTATGGTTTTGAAGGGTCTGAGTTAAGCTTTATGAAGACATATTTAGAGAACAGATCTCAGATAGTGACTTTAAACGAAATAAACTCATATACCGGATACTCGACTATAGGAGTGCCTCAAGGCTCAATTCTTGGACCAGTTTTATTTTTAATTTATGTTAATGACCTTGTTAATGTAATGCCAGATTGGACATATGTAAATTTATTTGCAGACGATACCCACGTCGGGATGAATGATAGATGCAGGGATAACCTAATGACAAAAGTGACAACAACAATGACTATCTTAAAAGAATGGTTTTGTGCCAACGGCATAGTTTTAAATGCAGACAAAAGTATTATTATGTATTATCAGTCTAGAAAAGGTTTAAAAGAAGAGGAAGGTGCTAAAGATAATGTATTTCTTGGATACACCATCGACAATACAATTAGCCACACAGAACACATTGCCAAGCTATGTAAAAAGATTGCAAGTGCAAGCTATGCTTTATTTAAACTAAAACCTTTATTAGATAAGGAATCCATTTTATCCGTCTACTTTGCATACATCCATTCAAGACTAAAATATGCAATCACAATCTGGGGAAACGGGAAAGATATAATAAAAGTGTTAAGAGCTCAAAAAAGGTCAATAAGGACTATGCTAGGACTAAAAAAGGGCACATCAGTGCGACAGCATTTTAAAAACTACAAGATAATGACCGTTATATCTCTCTATATATACTGTTGTTTACTAGAAATATACGAAGAAAAATCAAATCTTATGAGAGAAAATGTTTATAATTTTCGTAAGCAAAAAGCATTAAAATTACCCTTAACTCGATTGGTTAAAGTACAGAAGCAAGGAATGTATGTGAAAACATGCATGTTTAATAAATTACCTCGTAGTATAATTGACTTGCCACTAAATCAATTCAAAGTAAAACTAAATTTTTTTTTCAAAACCCATCCTTTCTACTCACTAAATGAATATATGAGATTGCCTCTAATAGAATCTTCATTTATAATGGCCACAGGTTGACATTGAACATTAATTTATATTTTAGTTTATTTATTAACATTTAATATTACTTTGTCTGATATTGTGTAAAATTGTTTAAGAACCTAATATTTGACATTGTTATTTGTAAGTGACATTATAAATTATTATGTAGTACCTATTATTTCCTATGACATTTTATAAAATTATTTAAGAATCCTAATTTATAAGATTAATTGATTAAGAGAATTTATAAGATTTTTATAAGATTTTTTATATTTGACATTGTTTGTTTGTAAGTGACTTTAATTTTTTTATGTAAATGAATTTTCTTTGACATATGTAGCTTAAAAAATATTTTATTATATCTAATATTAGAATTAAATTAAATTTATCTACTTAAATAAATCTGACATTGTTTGTTTGTAAATGACATTATGTACACATTTTTATGTTTTTATCTTTAATTCTTTCGTTAATAATTAGTATTAAGTTATATAAATGATTACTGTATTATATGACGTACCTATTGTAGCGCAATGTTATAAGGTCAATAAATATCTTTGAATCTTTGAATCTTTGAATCTAATTTATTTTTGGTGTGCATAATAAAGTTATATTGTATTGTATTGTATTTATATTATATCAAGAACTTAGTGACATATATGTATAAACATATAACATATTGATCAATTTGCATTATAATGATCCGTTCTTCAAAACTGACGAATGTTTCGTAGCAGTGTAAGGTTAGAAACAATCATACCAATCACTCGACAAAATACATGTTCAGATGTGAGTTCAAAAATTCCTAAATAGGCATAAGTGTCAAAGTATCCGTTATTCATCATAAGTCGTGCCTACAGTAAGTAAAGATTTCCCCCGAGTTCGTAACATTGATAAAAGTACTTCTGCGAGTAAAAACTTGTCTCTCCTGAGGTACAACTTTTTGCCAAATAGATTAGTACACAGACCTTTCGGCTCGTTTTGTGACGATAGCTCTTATTCATACAAAATGTACGTCGTTTACAAGTGAGATGAATTTTGGGAGTTCATTTTGACTTCCAAAGAGGTTTGCTCTGTTTGACTTGTGTAAATGTTTGAACGACATTCTTAGGTGTTTAACAGGCATTAGTAACTTTTGTTGAATATATAATGAAACATTTCATTCATATTTAGTATCTTAATTTTTACATATAGTATTTTTTCAATTACTAACAAAATAAAATTCGCAATTACTGGTGGGTGTCTTTGTAAATGCTATATTTTTTATTACAATCGTTTATTTTATTTAAAATAAAATTGCATTACACGTGTGTTTAATAAACAGTAAACCAATCAATGAAACTCGTCAAAACATAGTAGTACTAAAATCTTATATCAATTTGTGATCACTTACAAAAACAAGAACGGAGACAACCAAACTTTTTCCTTGACTTATGTAAACAGTACCCACGTTTTATTAGCAAAAGAACTGCACTAAGTCACAGACAGCGATGATAATAATATGTTTGCTCGCGATTCACCTAGAACAAATACGGTCATAATACAAAATCACCAGCAATATTTACAGAGAGATCTCGTCCCGATTTCTCCGAGCCACTGTTTATCTTGCAGACTCCCTAGACGCAATAGAAAACTTTATTTCTTCGCGTTTCTTCTGTTTGCACTCATTGCTTATACTTTCAATTAGAGATGTCCACGGGTCGATTCTTAATCTCTAGTTATTTGGGACTTTGTTAGCTGACGAAGGATTTTGTCTAATTACTAGCTGGTGCGCGCGACTTCGTCCGCAAAGAATAGTTATTACCATAAAAACGGTTCTTGTGAGTTAACCTTAAAAGATAGACATATACTGTTGAGGACATTTTGTTAGATCATTTTAAGAGGAATAATTCTTTATACACATTTTTTTTATATCTTGAACCATTTTCTCAGCGCACGCAACGGAAGCCCTCAAAAATGAATAATTTACCCAGTTTTTTCCGCATTTTTCATTTCTTCGCTCCTATTACTTGCAGCGTAATGTTATATAGCCTACAGCCTTCCTCGATAAATGGTCTATTAAACACAAAAAGAATTTTTCAATTCGCACCAGTAGTTCCTGAGATTAGCGCATTCAAACAAACAAACAAACAAACTCTTCAGCATTATAATATTAGATAAGAAAAAGTTTCTGTGAATCGGATTTGTTTGATTTCAGACGCTTATGGCTTGATTGAAATCGTCACATATAGGTTTATTTTAGGAAAGTTGTGTGAATGTAATTCATAACAAGTGATAAGAAAATCTAAAAGTATGTATGTCAAAAACTACTTAAACCGATTATTATAAACCTTCCACTGTAACCTTAGATTATAATAAATACTTAACCGATTGCATAAGTTAGAAAAATAACACACAGTAACATCTCTTCTAGTTAAGAAATTTGTGGTCAAACGTGCAAATTGACCACATATATTTGGAAGCCTGAATAAATCACTGTTTCTTATTTCTATAAACATCTCTCTTGAGTTGTATTTCTTCATGACTAAGGGTCGTGACACTCCCACACAATTAATTCGTTAGGGGAGTTCTCTTGGGCTGATACATCGTGGTGGGCGCCCAGGTCCTTCCAAGGTACTTCCACTTCTATAAAAATCTGCAATCAAAATTTTGTCTGAATAAAGATCTAAATTACTGACCTCCTATTCGTCGAAGAAGTCGGTTAAAAAACGAGTAACGGTAACCGTATATCATACACAACCATAAAGTACGAAATTGGTACAAAACACACAACTTACAAGAGATTGCTTATCCATTTTCGCCCAAAATATATGAAGTAACGGAAACCAGGCAGGTTATGGGCACATGTGATTCGTCACCGCCTGACGGCTGACATTGACGGTTACACGCAATAACACGCCACCACGATACGCATGCCCGAATTTTATTGCGTGACGAGCAGTAATACGGCATCCAATCTTCTAGAATGTAGAAGTCTAGCTGGAATCTATGGTATCATATCTAATAGATGTCGCCGAAAAGAAGTGAGATGTGCCAAATATTTAAATGGAAATTATAATTATTTCTGAAAATGTATCTATCTGCATGCTGCTGATTGGTTCGGTGTAGCGTAATAGACATGTAGCAGTGTTAATTAGTTTGTGCATCGTTAATGAAGCGAGTTGATTCTTTTTCCTCCTGTAGTCTAACATTTGGTTAGTGTGTGTGAAGAAACACATGTTAAAGCAAGCGTATGGACGAAGGAAGAGCACGCATAAATTGCAGATTGCATAGGTGTACTAAAATATAATTTGCTCTCAAATTTCATCAAACACGCCGCTGCATGCTTTCACTTTCACATTTGAGGGTGGTAGCAGTAGCAACTAACCAGAATGATTTATATAAACTCTAAGGGCCTTATTACAAAACGTGGTTTAAATATAAGTCTAGACCAAGTCCGTTTTACTTGTTTGAGAATTGACTGTCTACTGTCATAATTATCAGACAGTCAAAATATTCCAATGTTAAATCAAAGTTACAATTTGAAATTGACATTTTGATTGCTTGTATGTGATGTTTGATCAACCAAATCCGATTTTTAAGTCCTAGACTAACACTTAAACCTCGTTTTGTAATAAGACGGTAAATAGTTAAGTAGGTATATCAGGGTAAAACTGTCTATGCACAAAATATATTCATAGCCTCACGAGAAGAATTCAAAGCGATACGCTAACTCTGCGATAAGCAAAGAACCAAATTATCTTTGCGTAGGCTTTCTTGACCAGGATCGCTTGGGATCTAATTTTTCTAGGGAATCGTGTAGGCTTCACCTAAATCCAAAAATAAAAGGAAGATGTAACGGATGGCCCTGGATGAAACCAACCAAGTCATAGCTTCTGAGGAAAGAAAATATAACTGGTCTTTACTCTTTTTTTTGGACATCAGAAGCCATGTAAAACCTGGCTTTATTATATAGCAAAAATGGAACATGAATAAATGAAAAAGTGAGTGTGGCTCAGCGGTACCAGTGTTTGCTTCTCATCCAGACGCACCCTGGTTCGAATCCGGCTCTACACCAATGATTTGTATTTTCAAGTTATGTGTGGATTTGTGTGCACTCGCTTAGCGGAGCAGGAAACCATCGTGAGGAAACCGACATGTTTGAAGACCACAATATCCGAGGACATGTGTCTTCCGTGGAAGGACCTGGGCGCCCACCACAATGTATCTGCCCTAGAGAACTCCCCTAACGAATTAAATCTGCGGGGGAGTCACGACCCTCACTCATGAGGAAATACGACTCACAGAGAGAGAAATACTACATAATAAGATATATGTTTATTTGATATTTATTACTGTCAAAAATATGATAAACGTTACTAAAAGACAAGTGAGATTCATTTCATTATCTATTTTTGTAAATTATTTTGTAATACCTGATTATGTTTTGAATTCTGATATGGGATAGGTCCCAGGTAATCCGATGTATTAGGATTGTTTATTTGAGTAAAGTTCGGTTACCGACAAGAAAGAATACGTCGTACCCGTGTGTAATATGATCTGCTATATAGAATTATTGGCTCACTAATTATGTTCACGGATATACCTATATTAAGACCTTACTTATTAATGAGTAAATCTTAAAATCAATTATGTTAAGTTCATCTAAATTAAGTAACGCTGTTTTCATTGTCATTTTTCAGTGAAAAGTATAAAATCTTAATGAAAGTGGGTAATCTCCAGATTTATTTTCGTATAAATAAAGAAATATAAAGACTCTTAAAATATTTTATGTTTATGAAAAGATCCTAGATTCTTAAGCATTTCTCTTGAATGAGTCCCTTAGAATACAAGTAAATGAAATGGAAATGTATCTAGGTATGATTTTTTTGCTTGATGAAAATTCATTGTGATGAATGTAAAGCTTTATTTTTTTATGATTAGGTATTTAATCTTCAGTAGCATAATTATAAATCGTAAAAAATAGAAGAGTTACATGAAACAGTTTTATAATTGTACATGTACTTTGCATAGCCAAATTAATTCAATCAAATCAAATCCAAATACTTTATAAGTCTTTTATAAAAAATTAAATAAAATGTTGATTGACATCACTAGAGACAAGAACGCTGGCTGGTTCCTTGCGCAAAGGATTTCTATAGCAATCCAGCGTGGGAATGCAGCCAGCGTTCTTGGTTTCATACCACATGTAGATTGTTTAAATTTAATTTAGATGTAAATACTCTTTTTTAGTTCTATTAGTGTTAATATGTGTAAATATTGTTTCTTATTATTGAATTAATTATTTTATTTAAGTTTATGAATAAGAAAAATACTTTATTGTACACCAATTACATAAGAACACAAGAATAAGAAAAATAAGAATATAATATTGGGACAGCGGTTTTATCACTTGGAATGATTTCTTTCAGGCAACCTAGTTTAGACAACATCTACAGAAAAACAGTAACGCTTGCGTACCTACTAAAGCTAATCACTAATCAATCTAAGTTTACTTTTAATAAACGTGACTTAAACTTTTTACTACATGCATACCTAAGCTGTTGTAGCTTGGAGGAGGAAAAAACATCAACAAAGTAACAAAATAATATAACATGTAGGTAATTCACTTTTATCAGAATGAAATGAAATGAATATTATGCCTTTATCGTATGTATGTATGTATCTATACATATGTACATTATCCAGATTATAGGATCATTTATTCTACTTAGGTGTAATCCAATCTTGCTACCAGAAGATATACAATTTTGCATATCCACTTTCAACCTATTATATTGAAAGGTTGGTTTTAATATCAAGAAAATATTTCAATTTTCGCAGTTGAACGACTTTTTACGTGTTTCATTGTAAAATATTAATATCAGCTAAGATTTAATATAAAACTTATATTAAATTCTTGGTAAAATATTATCTTAGGGCCTGCATACATATGTCAATAATAGTTCTATATTTTTTTCAACAAGGCATATTTTTTTTTTAAAATCGTTGTAGAATATTTTCGTTGCAGATGTTTTCAAACACACAAAAATAAATTGGTCCTTCGTTATCAAATAAAGCAAACATGGCCTCAGCGAAAAGCCCCTCAAAATTAATGGTATTTCGAATCTTGCGCAATAAAAAATTGTATGATGAGAAAATTTATTGGAAACGCGTAAAACTTAATGCTTACGCAAACAAGAGGGCCGTTACGAAGGGAAATGAATTTTTTCATCCCTTTTATGCATGCTATTACAATATTTTGCTTAGGCAATAATTTGACTTTTTTTCCTGGAAGCACCTAATTTGTGTTTTTTGTAATTTTTGTTCAACGGAAGAACCCTGGCACCGCGACACAGGGAATCCTACAGCGGTTGTCAGGGACACCTACAATGTAAACAAATGTATTAAGGCAAATAAAATTCTTTTATCTTATCTTATCTTATCTTATCTTGTGCGACATACTTTTGTACTAAGTAGTAATTTTTTGGAAATTTTTATAGCGTCCCTTTTAACTATTTTCGTATTTTTCGATGTACTTAATGTATTTTATTACGACTAGTATTTTTATAATAGTCTAGTACTAGTAAGATAAAAATATCTTCGGAGAAATGTTAACAATTTGTTTATTAAAGACATACATACTTTATCACACAAATACAAGTATGATAGCAGAGCTAAATCCAGCTCAATTTAAATAAAGACAAACATCAAACATTTGTTCTATCTTATTTAAGACAGCATAATATAGCCTAGAGTAAAACGCTCTGTCTATTTATGAGAAGCATATTGCGTTATAAAAAATGACGACGGTTTTCTCGGGAGCAAACTCGTTTGCTGCTTATCGCCCTGAACTCTGATAACAGCGGAGTCGAGACTATAAAGCATAGAAACTGTATTCTTAAGACACCCAACCATTAACGAAGGGTCTGGATTAACCGGGAATCGTATCAGCAGTAATATTAATTAATTGTATTGGGAGTATTGGCGTAAGAGGGCGGAGGCCTATGCCCTGTAGTGGGTTCCATTAGGCTTATGATGATGATGATGATGTATCAGCAGCTTTAACCGGCAAAAGGAAACTCTTAAAGAGAGAAGAAAATAACCATACCTACTCTTAAAACAAGTCACGGACCAATTAGCCTATTTGTTTTCCGTTCATTTTGAAAATTTTATAAGACTCTTTCAATTATGCGTTTGTTTTGTGGCTTTAGTGTGGAAGCAGTTTTAAATGAAAAAAAAATGATCATACCTGGGCATTGCAACTAATACATTGTTGCCAGCTGCATAAATTAAAGTGACGACAGTTATTTGACATAATAAGTTTTAAAATATTTTAGCCCTTGTGGGATATCTACTGGGTATGAAGACGATGCTATAAAGGGAAGATACTCGACGAGAAATATTTAAGCTTATCTAATATTGACGAAGAAATATTTTACAACATTCAAGAGATGTCACAGACAACAGTTTTGTTTGGCGCTTGTTTTAAGTTTGTGAGTTTGTTGTTTAGCCTGAGGCCTCAAATTACTTTACCTGGGATATTGTATCTTTGTTTTGGAGGAAATTTATTTACTGCTTTATACCTAATTTGTTAGTGGAATCTGATAAAGTATATGTATTTTGGCTATGACAATAGTTGTTTTGATGATAACTAATTTATAGATCTAGGGATGAAAAGGCATTCAAAGTGTTGTGTCTCATGATATTATACAAATTTAGACATGGAATTTAGGTATTTTAGAAGTCTTTTTGTTCCTCGATCAACCTAAGATATATAATTGTCTAGTAGACATGTTAGATTTGATATGTTGATAAACTTATTTAAATTCCAAACTTTGGTAAGTCTGTCGTCATCTCTATTTATCTGGAACTAAAATTTAAGTAGCAATTAACTTGAGAGTGAACCTATTTCTTCCACCGAGCGATCATAGATTGCAACGTTGCTTCACATTAAGCGAATTGTAGGCAAGGTAGAGCCTATATGGCATAAAAATAATAATATAATACAACTTAATAAATATATTAGTCCAGAAACATAACATACAGAAGTATATAGCATACACAACACAGTTACAAAAGCCATTAGCGGTGGAACAAACTGCGGACTCACTGTCGATATTTATTTACGGATCTCTGGCACAGATGAACAGAAATTGCTTTATTGGTCACCACTAATTGCTGCCGAGTGCAAGATTGGTCTATTTTGTGTAGAAAGTATTAAATACAGTCTGGTAAGAAATTAAAGAATTAATGTATCTTTGCACGTTATTTTTATATTTTAAACTAGACCCGGCAGCACTTCTTATGGTAATGCTACTCTTTACAGCCTATAAATTTAAACAGTTTAATAAAATAAGAGATTTAGAATGTGAATTTCAATGTAAGTGTTACTCGGTACTGAAAACCCGTATCACAACAATCTATAAAATTAATTCGCTAATTTATAAAATGAATTAAACTTATTACTCACTGTTTTGTGATGTGTAGTTGACGTAGAAATGTGTACTTCTATCTTTCTATTTTATTGTGTTCTGTTTCTCGTGTTGTTTGTGTCTCAATAAATGTATTATATTCTTATTTTTCCTATAAACAAGAATAGAATTTATTGCTGCGAGTGATTGATAGGAATATGTATAGATTGGCAGACGAGTCTTTAACTGTGTTTACAAAAATCTTAACACCAAGTTTGTTCTCTCTCGGGTTTCAAACTCACCCCGTCCTATCAATATGTATCGCCTCAAACAGGCTGCCAACAAAGAGGTCTTGTAATAAGAACCTTCCTTCTTTGCTACCCGCTAATTGCTCAAGGGAGTGTAGTGGAGTTATGACTCCCTCGGTAACGATGCCGAGAATTAACACAATTAAACACCGACCGTCTCGAGGCTTTCGTTTTAGCTGCTATTACCTTTCAGTTACGCTTTTTAAGTCGAGAGAAAAATTAAGGCTTGACTTTTATCAGCTCGTCCGTCGATCAATGTGCCGATATTTTTTGTTAAGAAAATACAAAAGAAACCTCAACTTGTAAGAAGCAGGTTAATCCAAAAATTATCTGTTGAGAAAGTAATTTTTCAATACAAACTTTTAGATAGTAGAACTGGAAAACGTATGATGATTTCTACTTATCTATCTGATTCAATCCAACTTTTAAGTATCATAAATTAACTTTTACATATTATGTTTTATTTTCAACGAGTTTTTTTTTATATTGTCCTCAATAAATTACTTTAAATTGAAACCTACATGAACAACATCTGCTTAGAAAAGGAAAAAACCCGCAAATTACAATAGCAGTCCCTTTTTAAGGTTTTATTAACTGTAGGCCCTTTGCAGTACCTTTTTCTAATTAAGTGTATGCTAATTTTAAAAACGTCTCAGGCTTTTGTTAAAAGGTTTTTTCTTTCCTCCCCTATCTGATTTTGTTTATTTTATATTCTTAGGCAATTACCTTTTGGAAACTTACGGGTGTTTTTTGAGCAAATATATTTTGCGGTACAACAATGTTCACTAATTTTAAATATATATAAAAAACAAATTAAAGTTTTAACATCTATTTTTGACATTTTATTTAATTGATTGTTTTAATACGATTCATTATATCGTCGCATCAATCAATTGCTATATAAAAATGTTCAGTATTTTCGACTCAGTAACACAACAAATTTAAAAAAATGTGAATGATTGATTTCAATTCTGTTTCAGATAATGCTTGCATTAATTTGAACTTTGAAGGCTATTTTTAATATTTTACTTTACTGTATATCAAAAAGTTAGATTGAAAAGTCTGACAACATGGTGTTAAACTAGTTTTTCAAGATATACTTGCCTGTAAAGCTTTGGCCACCCCATTTCATTATTTAAAGATTAATTCAGTATTAAATTATAACAAATAATCACATTCATAATAACAACTTACCTACTTATTTTATTTTGACTGGATTTCAAAAGTCACCACAAGGTCAGTGAAATTTACGATAGCGCATCAAACAACACAAAACGCTTTAACTATTCACCGAGTTCATTTTTATTGGATAGTATATTTCCGCTCAACTGACGTTTGAGCAGACGCGGTGAGCTTTTCAGCCGCTAGAAACAGAAGAAGGCGTTCTCAGTAAGACCACTTTATGCTTTTCTGGAAAGTGCACGGGCTCATAAAGTCACATATTCGCGCGACTACGTGCCACGTTTACGCGCTCCGTTCTACAATAGTGCTCTTATTTATAGACTGTGGCTTTAGTTTTGGTCTTTCATTTTTAGTGGGCCGTTAGTGTTTAAACATCGTAGAAGTTGTTTTAAAATGCTCTCGCTCGTGAAGATTTACCAGTTAATGTCGATAGAAGCTTACTGTAGACGCTGCAGAGAAAATCCTCGCCTTATAATGTAGATGTTTATTCCCGTGAAAGCTTTTTCTAGGGATTTATTTTAACTAGAATCGTTATTTAACTGCCGTAGGTTTTGTGATATTTCTATTTACTGGGAAAAGGCAACGAATAAAGAAAGGTTTCATAATCTGTTATTTGCTATTCATAAGTACAGTCATAAATATCGGTAATTTTCCATACAATCTAAACTGCCTATGGGCAAAATTTATTTTCACATTCATAACATTTCTATCGAGGGAAGTTCCAAACGTAAAGAAGAATCTCAACAATGTAACCTTCACATTTTCGACGTTAAGTATAAGAACATTCTTTTGTTCAGCTTAAAACATTTTTACGCAAAATCTTTGTGAAGAAAAAACTTCTTGTATAACGACCTTCGGGATAACGAAAAATATGTTTGAACAATGTAGTTTCTGAATGCCTACATGAATTGAATGAAATTTGTGTACAAATATTTTTTCATGAATAAAAACCTATTCGTGGGTTTTATCGGTTTATAAAAGTTGGAGTTTTTACGACAGACATAATTAGAAACCGTGTTTTTTCTTAAAAGTTTAACAGACATTATTCAGAATACATAAGTCATCCTTATAGATGAATAGTGAATAGTAAGCTATTATTTATATATATATCTATACTATACTATAATAAAATGTGGAAAAAACTGGGAAAATTATTCATCTTTGAGGGCTTCCGTTGCGTGCGCTGCGAAAACGGTTCAAGATATCAAAAATATGTTTATGAAAAAATTATTTCTCTTGAAATAATCTAACAAAATGTCCGCAACAGTATATGTCTATGTTTTAAGGTTAACTCACTAGAACCGTTTTTATGGTAATAACTATTCCACGCGGACGAAGTCGCGCGCATCAGCTAGTATAATATAAGCCGTGTTTCCTGCGAACTACAATTCTCTCTCTTTGAGTCGTATTTCCTCATGACTGAGGGTCGTGACTCCCCCGCAGAATTAATTCGTTAGGGGAGTTTTCTTGGGCAGATACATCGTGGTGGGCGCCCAGGTCCTTCCACGGAAGACACATGTCCTCGGATATTGTGGTCCTCAAACATGTCGGTTTCCTCACGATGTTTTCCTTCACCGTTAAGCGAGTGCAAATCCACACATAACTTGAAAATACAAGTCATTGGTGTAGGGCGGATTCGAACCAGGGTGCGTCTGGATGAAAAGCAGACACTGGAACCGCTGAGCCACACTCGCTTTTAAACTACAATTAAGGGGTCTTCAAATCTAGAGTTAATAGGTATCTTCTAGGTAAGCGTGTTACATCCTAGGCTGCAGCAATGCTTAACATCAGGCAGGCTGTGGTCAACGTAAACCTATCACACGTATAAATATTAATAATAATTACACATTCATGATAGAGCTGCTAAATTTCTAATTAAATAAGAATAAAGGGGTGCTAGATATGTACATACAAAAATACACAAAAGATTGTATTTACTTTACATCAAAATAATTCTTAGTATTCGTTCATAAATTAATTGAACAATATTATTATTTCCATTCCAGCATTTACTTAAAAAGTTTACATAGCGGCGTTTGCTCGGAACTTCGGAATTGTTACCGTAAAGCCCCTGGATACAACAACTCCAAACGAAGGGTGTTTGTGCTCAATCACCCGACTTCCTCCCTATACAGGACTCTCTGTGTAAGAATGGAGTAAAAAAATTAATGAAATTATGAAACTAAATCGTTTTGCATTTGCTTACAGATAAAATACTTTTTTTAAATACTATCATCCAAGCGGCATTTTTTCTCCTGTACTTAATTTGCTGGTGCATACACGAATGAAAATCTTTACTAATATTATAAAGCTGAAGAGTTTGTTTGTTTGTTTGAACGCGCTAATCTCAGGAACTACTGGTGCAAATTGAAAAAATCTTTTTGTGTTGAATAGACCATTTATCGAGGAAGGCTTCAGGTAATATAACATCACGCTGCAACTAATAGGAGCGAAGAAACAATAGAAAATGTGGAAAAAACGGGGAAAATTATTCATCTTTGAGGGCTTCCGTTGCATGCGCTGCAAAAACGGTTCAAAATTCAAAGAACCAATGCCCAAAATAACTATTCCACGCGGACGAAGTCGCTGACACAGCTAGTAATAAATAAAAGGTATTTGCACAACATAGTCTTAAGAATATAGTCTCCTTTTGTAGTTTGGAACTGTCTATGATAAATCAATCTTATCAATTAGTTTTGTGTTCTATTGTGAATATTTATTGTTATCTTAATACGGGTATGCAAGAACAAGTTGCAAGCCTCTAATCAGTAATTGCGGCTGAGCATCCAGTCTGTTGGATCTACACAAATAGGTTGTTGGTAGATATAAAAATATGTCCATAATTAAATTTAAAATTTATAATTACTTGTGTTGAGTCTTACTTACTTACTCCGCTGGCGCAGTGACCCAAAGTGAGTCTTGGCCTCCGATACAAGAGATCGCCACCGGTCCCGGTCTTGCGCCGCTTCCCGCCAGTCAGCTACTTGAAACACGCGTAGATCTGACTCCACAACGTCCTTCCAGAGGTACCTCGGCCGACCAACGGGACGACGGCCACTCGGGACACCGAGAAAGGCTCTCTTGACACGACGATCGTCTCCCATTCTCACCAAGTGAGTCACCAAGTAGTTCTTGTGTTGAGTCTGGTCGTTTTTATGTATAACAAGTATGTATTCACAAAAGAAAAGTATATAAGTATTATATCCGTTATCTATATAGCACCCACGACACAAGCGCTTGCCTAATGTGGGGTTAGATGGCGATGTGTGCAATGTCCCGGAATATATATTATTATTATTAATTAGAGATATGTTATTTATCAGTAACTCAGTACAACACCTCTCCAGCACCAGCGGAACTCGGAAATGAAATCAATCACATGTCCAACGAGAGGAAAGGGTTGTTACTCAATGAAATGGCCGAATGAAAGCCTGGGGTCGGCCGCCTCGGCTCACCCGCGGTACTGTTTTTGGACGAAATGTTTATGATGCCTGGATCCTATTTCAAGAGAGATATGAGTACTAATATTTTAAAAGTTCTTTAGATCTGTTTGTAGGTTATTTGTAGTGGTGTGAGGCTTTGTGTGTGTAGTTCAGTATAAAAGATAGATATAACTCTGTATTGTAACACACATATAGAAGAATGATGAACAGAAATACATAAGATTATAAAAATTGTGCCGCAACTCGCAACCTTATCGCTAACATCGGTTTCTCTCAGGCTTTTATTCTTAAAATGTAGATCTTCGGATCTCACGCCTCTGATCAATCCTAATCACAATTTCTGTCATTCTATTGCAACATGAAAAACCCACAATAAGACTATAAATTTAACAATAATATAATATGTTATTGAAAAAAATACCTTTTTGGAAACTTACAATATCCACTTACTCTTTTTATTAGTATAAGACGATAAACAAACTGCGCAATATTTTTTCAACGTTTTTTTATCAGATTAGTGACAGCAATTTTCTTAATTACATGCAGAAACTAATCACACAAATTATGTCAGTACCACCAGTGTAAATTAGTGCCACATTGTGTAAGCTAAGTAATAGAGGGCGTTAGTGAGTAATTTTAGTGCATGTAACATTCTGATATTAACTGAACTTAATAAGCAAAGAGGAAACTACATAACAAACCATCAAATACACTATAATATATCGGTTTGAGACGATAAAAAGAATATGTAAAATGTTGTTGAGTTTGCTTACTTTGCTGCTTGTTAAGTATCTAAATCTCTTGGAAGAACCTGTGTATACTATAACATACCTACTAATCAACAAACTGATCAACACTTTGAGATGATAAAATGAATCTGCAAAATAAATTTTAAGCTGTTTTCTTATTTTCGTCAGTAATTATCATAAATTAACCAAGTGATTATATGGACTAATTATGTCACCAAAAACCATTGAACAGTGTAAATTAGTACCACATTTTGTAAGCCAAGTAATAGAGGTTGCCAGTGAGTAATTCGAGTACATTGTAACAGCTCGATAGCTCCCTCACGTAGTGCAGTCCGTAACCGTCTGCCGGCCGCAGGCTGTTTCACACACAATACAGTTTATAGACAACTAACTAGTCTCTTTACGAGACCGTTGTGACAAAAACTTATAGTCCGTTTTGACAACCACACATACGTCTTAAAAAAGTCAGTATGTAGCAATAATAATTTAATTTCTTTGTAATATAATTATAAAATAATACATATAATAAAATCCTTTATTTATGTATTACAGAGTGTATTCGTACCACTAAAATCACTAAAATATAATGTAAAACTAGTAAGTTACAAATCATTGAAATAAATCAATAACTACACATAAAGTAATTTTACATACGTATTCATTAATTTCTATGCTTTTATCACTTATTCGTGGCAAAACGGATTAGCATTGATTTCTGGATTTATTTCGTGATATTTGCATCGAATTTTTGCGTGGTGTTACGGCGACTTTAAATTATGAGACACTTGTAATATTGCTGTCAAACTATTACAATTACTGTTGATTGAGTAAGCGAGACAATTATACAATTAAGAAGGAGTTATTATAGAATTAGCGGCATATAACGCCACGATAGTTAACGATATTATTTATCAATATGTAACTAATACGGTTTTCACTCACGTGTAATTTTGAGTATGTTGTTATGTTGGTCTCATGTGTTCACGTGAGCGAAAACCGTATTAGTTACATAGGTATTTATACGAATGTCACTCGAAAATTTTAATTATAAAACATTATTTATGTTTCAACGACGGTGTTTTGACGAGCAAGCATATGTGTGTCGAATTGTTCGCTATTATTAAACGTCTTTAGGGTGTGATGTCCTTACTTGCGGCTATTTACTAATTGCAGATGCTAATCACTTTATTATTGTGGTTCAGTAACAGATGTTATTAGCTTTGATCGGGCGATGGGAGTTGATTGGGTGTACTTGATATTGGTTGTAAATAGATAGGAACATCGGTTTTATATGCATAGTATTTAGTCTGATGGTTACATAATTGTATGCACTGTAATTGGTAAGTACATCAAGAGCTTATTTTTGCCAGTCAGTATCTTAGACTACATGTAGATTCATAAAGTTTTAATGACATCAAAAACAACATTTAATTAATTGTACAATCTATGTGATTTTTCTAATCTAGGTGATCACTCATCACTTCAGCTGGTTCATTTGTATGTTATTTCATAAACGGAAACAACTTCTTACTTCATAATGATTGATGAATATTTCATTTAACATCGATGGCCAATATATTCTGAACATTGTAACATGCCAACAATATGTAAAAATATTTTCTGGCGATAAAATAGAAAAGCAAAAAAGTGACTCCATACACTTCATAAATATAAACGAAACACGCGGTTATTTTACCTGTGCTCAGTCCCAAGACAAAATATCTACCCATCTTGTTTCCAGACATGATAGTAGCCTAACTCAGTGTAGCCTTTCTCAGCTTATTTTTACTCTCACCAACTCAAGTAACTCGCCTCGCGGCGTCTGGGGAAAGAAACGGTAACTACAAGATACACGTTTTCTGACACTACATCTTGTGTGAAAATCAGATATTATAAAGGTGAGCATATGTTAGTCCTTTGGCTTTGATTGTTGAATCGTTTTTATATAAATAGATTAGACACTTATAGAAAACTGTTGAAAAATATTGCCGGATAAAATCATTTATTGGTGGAACTCATGGCACATACATACAGTGTTAAAAATTATAATGTATTTTTTACTAGGTGGTTTACTTTGGAGTTATTTTTAAGTTACCCTTAAGTATGTCTAACGTTTTCATATAATTCTTACTATATTATTTCAAGCTATAACATAGTTTCTAGTATTTGAAATCTGCTACTCAATCAACAGAGCAGGGCAAAGTTACCCTTACCTTTGTTCTTGCGGCTTCAAGATATGGTCGTAATATTTTACCGAACTGTTGCCAGCTTTTTGTTGAGTTTCGATTGTGGGTAATACTAGGAAAGGTCAGTTATTAAGGTACGTACCTATTTTAATTTAGATTATTTTTTTAAGGGTTACGCTGATAGTTTTAAAATATTGTTTTATGGCAACTACTAATTAGTTAAATAAAGAAAGGCTTAAATTTGATTTGAATCAAACGTTCCAAAGCTTTTACTAGTAAGTACTTATGTTGGTAGTATAGTTCTGATTAAATTTGAAATCAGTAGTTTTATTTAATACCTTATTGAATGCGAAACAAAATTATTATGAAAAACATTAATATCTGTAGGTATACCTACAGGATACATAAATATTAGGTGGCAAATAAACCACTGTTGATATTGGCAAGCAAAATCACTATATCACGTACACATATACACCATAACATTGTTTAAATATCCCGGAATACGGTTGTTAACCACAATCGAGCTTACAAATGAACATGGTTCCACGAAGTAAAATCAACAGTTCCCTATCTATAGTACTGTTTAACAATAATTACACGTCTGCTTGAGGCTTGAGGTTGCCACGCTTCAGGGAATTTCATGATTCCCCAAATCTTGCGACTGATGCTCAAGATCTCGACTTAAGATAGTCCTGTTGCCAGAGTTTAAGTTTGACGGCTCCCGAACCTTTGCGGTTAATTACTGGAACGGTGTTTTAATTAATTTTAATAAAAATGGTAATTTCCCTGTTTCATCCGGGCGAGATAAAAGGTCGGGTAGTCAGATGTTGTTATCTTTGCCTTCAGTTTACTTAAGCTTTCTCACATTTCACTGAAAATTTCCGGTAACAAGTTAGGCCTTTGTAGAATCGGGATAATCTTCGCATAAAATATTCTATTATTCGGAGATCATTACTGGCGACGTGCTCTGTCAACATTGCTATCACAAAAAGATAAAGCTTTCAAAAATATTTGAGACTATTTTTTGTGTGGGACGATCTAAACTTTTATTCCACGTCCTTCTTGTTTGCCAACTTTCTTTGAAATGATAAAAACTACTCAAGACTTCACTGAAACAGAAAGAAAGTTAACAAACGGATAGTCACATCGCTTTTAAGAAGGCTCACGTCTCATTCCGGAGAAAAAGGAAGGTCGCCGTTTTTTCGCATTTTCCTTAAAGGTAACATAATACGGCGAGCCGCGTAAGAAAGTTTTTTTTTTATACTTGGTAACTAATGATCTCGTAAACAAGACAGATCGAACAAGATTTATAGGGTCGGTCCTCGACGCAAACATTATCGATAGGTGTTGAGAGAGCAAACAAACGGAATCAAAATGGTTTTCTATCTTCAGCCTAGCAACAGCTTAGTAGATTGATTTTACGCTAGCAACTAAGTGGGTTTGTAAATTTGTGAGATGCTCTGGTGTTTGATAGTGTTCAAATTGCCTCCATGGCCTATTACAAGCTATATTGAGTTTTTCTGTGTAACGTTTAACCTACAAACAAAGTATGACCAAGATACCTCTTCCAAATCAACAAAAAATGCTGGCTGGATAAGATACGTAATTATTAAGTCACTTTATAAAAAACTAGCTGGTGCGCGACTTCGTCCGCGTGGAATAGTAATTACCATAAAAACGGTTCTAGTGAGTTAACCTTAAAAGATAGACATATACTGTTGCGGACATTTGTTAGATCATTTTAAGAGAAATAATTCTTTCATACACATTTTTTTGATATCTTGAACCGTTTTTGCAGCGCACGCAACGGAAGCCCTCAAAGATAAATAATTTCCCCCGTTTTTTCCACATTTTCTATTGTTTCATCGCTCCTATTACTTGCAGCGTGATGTTATATAGCCTATAAAGCCTTTCTCGATAGATGGTCTATCCAACACAAAAATAATAATTCAATTCGCACTAGTAGTTCCTGAGATAAGTGCGTTCAAACAAACAAACTCTTCAGCTTTATAATATTAGTATAGATATTTAATTATTAAAATGCCATATTAAAAAAACACGTTATATTTCGATGTAACTAGGTATAACACTATCATTTGGCTTCTAATGCGAAAACGATGCTGTTAAAAATAATAATAATCATTCATTAATTAAGGTTTAATATTACGGCATTTGTAGCCATCAATATGCTATTACTTACGAAAGATGAATATTTACAATGTATGCGTCAAGTTTTTATTTCGAAATAGTTATTTATTTTTGTTCATCGTATAACGACTAAAGGCAGGGCCGAATAACCTCAAATTGAAAGCAGATATTCTAGTCATTAAAACCAACGTTGCTGGTTTCACGAAGGTTCCAATTATATTGATAGGCTTAGTTTTTAATAATAAGTCGTATTAGTATAAAAACATTTTAATAATATCTTTATTTTCATACAATAATAACTCGAATGTTATACTCGGTGTTAAATATTTAAGTCTCCAAGAAACCTCTTTGTAACGGACGAAGTGTGCCTTTATTTAATTAAAGTAATTAAGCATTAGGTATAATAAATGATTAAAGAGCTTGGCGCCTTGTGTAATTAGGCTTTGATGGTAAATGATCGTATGAATATACATAAAACAGAAGTTAATAAATCCGTATAAAAATTGAACTTGATTAAATTAAACTACGTAGATAATAATTAATAGCGGGTACTTCCTTTAAACGGCTACCAGTTTGCTACCACCCTTAAATTATAGTCTTTAAGCACCTAGTATTGGCAACTTCATTTGAGAGCTTATTTCATTCCAGCATAGATTTGCTACTAAATGTGATAGTTACATTTCACCAAAGCATAGCTAGTGCGATAATGGCTTCCGGATAAGTATTTTCATATTTCAGGACATAGCACACAACGCCATCTAGCGCCATACTAAGCCTGCGCTTGTATCGTGGGTACTAGATAACGGATATAATACATATAACTATATACTTTTATTTTGTAAATACATACTTATAATACATAGACACGACCAGACTATACACAAGTAATTAAAAAAAAATATTTTTTAATTACTTGTGTTATGCTGGAATGAAACCCGCACCCCTAGGTTAGAAGGTAGAATTAGGTACGTAGACTATTTCCAGATCTTGTTGCTACTGTAAATGTAACCACGTGCTAAGTACTACAAGTAAGTACTTGAAGTAGGTTCTAAGTAGGTGTCTCGACTGAAAGTACACTTGAATCTCTAAGAGACGTGAAAAGACACTCAGACAGTCTGGACCATAATATTGAAGTGGGCATAAATGGCACAATGATGTCCAGTAGACGATTAAGAGTAAATTCATGATAGTTTTTTTTTCATAGTTATCTTCGTTTTGTATCTAGACAATATCCGATTTTTTTGTTCAAATCAATTGCTAAGAATTAAAAGTACATGATGACTTGAGTTTTATTTATCGTTTTCAATAAATCAAAGTAATTTATTTGCCAGATACATGTGCTCATAACCAACTCGATGCGATACGATTCACCAATAAAAAATATCAACTAGCACACATGACCAAGTTACACTATTAATTGCTCGATGACCGTTCACTTTCTAACGGCGACGCTAAAACTAAAACCAAATAGAAACTAACTTCCCGGCACAAGTCAGTTTTGTTCGGGTAACAACTAAAGGATTATCCCTCGGTTTAAAAACTGCACTGAGTTTCTTACTGCAAACGGCTTTGCGCAGTGAAACGTGCTGATATGAGACGCTGGAGAATTTTGTAAAAAATACATAAGATTTTCTCGCACATTTCAATGGCACGGGATAGAAAAGTATTTTAATTCGTCTGTAAAAGGAGATAGCCGTTTCAAATAGTTTGAACGGTGTGAGTGTGAAGCGATATATTCTAGGATTCAAAGATTCTAAAAATAAATTTACAGAATATCATTTTAATACCATATTTGAGAAGATTCTTAGGATTTTTCTCTTTTCATATATGTGTATATGAATTGCAATGTTATTGATTAATTGTACTTAATTTTTGTACCTATGTTTTTTATTGATTATAATACAAGTTGTGAACGTACCATTTTGCCATTACAAACCTATTCGTACATAATTAATTTCCATAAAGTGAAAAGCCTCTGTTTGTTGCTATATATTTAAGTCTATTAATATAAAACTCAAAGGTGACTGACTGATTGACTGACTGATATAGTGATCTATCAACGTACAGCCCAAGCCAATAGAAGGATCGGGCTGAAATTTGGCATACAGATAGATGTTATGACGTAAGCATCCGTTAAGAAAGGATTTTTGGAAATGCCACTTTTAAAGGGGTGAAATAGGGGATGCAAGTTTTACTTCTTAATGCGAGCGAAGCCGCGAGCACCCACTAGTTATTTATATACCAGCTCTATATTTACATATCTTAAAATCTTAATGTTTCGTAACACTACGCTTGTAGTCTTACAAATTGTTCACAAAAAAATACAAATCTCAAGAAAAGAACTAGACAAAACTCTATACCTGCGAATTTAAATAAAATATACACCCGCCCAATTCAATCTCACATCGTGTTTCTACTGACTACCAAACAGGGAGCAAAATAGGCCGCAATAATTTAGTTTCCACTGACATGTAACCTGTTTGGATAACCTCGTTTAATTAACCTAAGCTCTGCGCTTGTTACTCGGTATTCCTAAGCCAGTCTAATGACATTCAAATTACTAGACTCGATGGGCGAATAGTCACCAAAGTATAAATGCATATTGCATACTAGTGGTCGCCTGCGGCTTCCCTTGCCTTATTTTGAGATAACTGCAAAGAAGACTGCAAAGACCCCATCCTATATATGTACATACCATAAATCATGATGATCCGTTAAGCCGTGTTTGCGTTATCAACTTTTTAATAAACATATAAACAGACGAAATTTCTAAAAACTGCTGAAACGTGTTCGGTTATAGATTTCAAGTATACCCAAACAATTTTTATCCCAATATCTCCTATGTTGAAATTGTTTACCCTCTTAAGCTTGCTTATAAATTCTAATGATGTCTGTGCCTTGCAACAACACTTTAGCGCAATGTCTTTCTTAAACTAAATTCATTACAAAGTTGTAATTTATTTTTGGAAGAAAGTTTTTTTTCTCGTTATAGTTTGTAAATCAACTTACGGAAGCTTCTGTTCTTCGTATAGGTTTCCGGTTGTGTTTATTTTTACATGGGCATTGTGTCACGTAATCGGAAACTGTTTGGCCTTGCTGATGTGGATTGATTAGCTCCAAGGGTTAAGTCAGAATAATAAGTATGGGGGAAGAAACGAATAATGTTCATACGGATAAACACATACACACATTTATATACACATTTCCGTGTCTATCATACTCTTGTAAAAAGGCAATAGCACTCTATTGCCTTTTATCTTTGTGGTTATTAAGTTTAGAGGTCGCTTCTAATGATCGGGTAGGCATGTGACGGGCAACATCGAATTAAAATCTAAAAATGTTGCCCACTGATTTACTACTCCAACGGTCAAACTACGAAAATATTTGTCATATTAGCTCCATGTCAACACAGATAACAAAAAGCATAGTGTGCACATGTTAGCTTTGGTAGAAGTATAAAAATATCTCGATAATTGTCGGCAAATATCACGAGAAATTTATTTAATGTTGCGCTTCATATGCCTACGAAATAGTCAAAAATTTCTACATTTAATCTAAAAAATAATAATAATACTTCGAACATTTTCTATCAAAATTAACACTTACTAAGTTTGATAAAAGATAAAGATAAAAGGAAAAAGAATCTTTATTGATAATGTAAAGTTGTAACATACATAGGTATAGGTATAAGTACTAATATCATAGAATATGCTACACAAATTACAATATCTCGTCAAATTGAATTTATAACATTTAGTTTTTATAAAATTTTAGTAGTTACATATGTCTAGTTTTATTAATAAAATAATGAAAATTTTTGTTATTAAAATCATGTCAAACATAATAATAGGTATGTAGGTAATCATACAATATGTCAACTTAAATAAATCTAGGTACTGTCACTTCAAATACGTAACATATGACTTGCTGAATCCCTGTATCGTTTCCGCTGCACTATAATTTATGTAGCCGGTACTCTTTCGTTCCACTGCCCAACTTCGATACATAATTTAAAGCGAGCGGTCTCTACTGTCGGCCGCAGCATCGCGCTCATTTGTCAACAGCGGTATAACAGGATAGTGGATCACGTGAGTCATACAGGTCAGACACGCCTAATACTTATTACTCACCAATAGGGAATATGCATGGAAATGGAATTAGATTTTTGTAAATAAACTATAAAAATATACCAAAATACTAAAAAACGACCTGTGCACACCGCATTTATATCCACTGAATAATATAGAAGCTATAACCAATTGAAGATTTCATTCCATCTCTTTCTTTCATAACAGAATTTTCTATGTATTGTGTATGGCGTTAGTGTCATGTGACGTCACATGACATGTCGGTTCTCTCTGTCTAATCGTAAACTAAAAACGTGTATAACTGCGCTATTGTTAAAGCTAATTGAAATATTATTTCACTATGCTTGATTGTCTATTCAAAAGCTTTCATTGAAGTAATAAAAAAAAGTTGTGCATATTCCCTATTACCTAAAAAGTATGACAATGGTGTAATTTAAAATAACAATGTTACACTTGCCAAAGTGATAAGGCTCAACCCCAATCTTATGTTCTAAATTTCCTTATACTTGTGTTCTTTTGTTATTAGTGTACAATAAAGTATTTTGATTTGGATTTGATAATTTAAATCTAAGTGTAACTGTGAATAGAAATGTGGTGGCAATTTGGTGAAAATTAATCTAACTGACGTTTGAATACATGCTAAAAAAAAAGAAATTAACGGTTACGTAAATTGGTTTTCAGGATGTACACGTTCAATTTAAATCACTGTCGATTGAGCTAACTTACGTCGTTTTCCATACTCAAATAAGCTTATATAATTACGTATCCGAATACCTATTTATATTTTCGTTGGTGTCTTATTTGTTTTGCAGTTGGTTGTCTTATTGCGTTCTGATGGCTTCAAACTACGCATAATTCACATTTCTGTACAATAATATACATACGCATTTTTGCACTTATATCATTTCTGTAACTGACTTTATTAACATATTTTTTATCATTTAAATGACATATGTATGTCGGATGATTTTCACCCTAAAGAGATGTCAGTTAGGTTCAATATCATTGGATGCCATTTGTATGCACGTTACTGAGTTAGCGCCGAATGGGGAAGGCATGACAATTACCCACGTACTAGTACTATACTATTATAGGACTCTGTGTTTCTATTTGTCTGGTTTAAGTAGCAGGATTATATATGTGCGTTTAAACATTTAACTCGAAATAAATATAAAGCTGATATGCTATAACGATAAGATATACTCTTTTTTTAATTTAGATTGCACAATGCTTAAGCAGTAATTTACTAAAACAATAATAAATTCGGTATCTACAGATATCTAGACACTCCCTACTCAACATAAAATCAGTAGGTACTTAATCTTTTGCCATAATTTATCTGAGCCACTTTGTACCAAACAAGGCAACAAAAGCGTCGGAAAGAGAGCAGGATTGATTTCCATGTAACTTGGTCCATGACGTGTTGAGTGAGTGGCAGCAGGAAGGACGGAAAGCTTTTAACGCACATATCACGCATGGATACGGCGTTTAGTAGAGATATACTAACAAAAACAGTTCCAACTAAAAACCAAACAACGAAACTGCGTGATCGATGGCTTTGTTTGCCTCATTCGCTCCGTTTCGATAGAACCTGCCAGTATATATATATATATATATACATATATAACTATAAACCGATTAAAACCGGCTTGTTTAAAAGTTAGACACATTGATGTATCAATATCGATAGTGATAGATTTATAGGTGTAGGTACTTGTGGTGTTTGTGGCTTTGCTTATATTGTTTTGGGACGTCACTGGTTTATGTCAAGATTCCTAAGAACCGGAAGAAGTGATTCATTTTCTTTTACGCAGAATAAAACTGGTAAGTATGTTTTAATCTACGTAAAACAAAATGAAAGGAAGTAACTCCACACTTGCTTTGAAGATTGCTATCGGTTCTTACTATGTTCAGAACATTCATAAACTTGGCTATGGTCTAAGAATGTGCTGAATCAAACCAATCAGAGGAAATATTTTCAAGGAAAATCTAAAATATTTCATTCAAAGATATTATAACCTGTGTCACTATTAAGCTTCTATACTACCTCTAAACCAAACATGACAATGATGATCGGAACTACATTGCATTGTTAAAAAGAAATTACATTAAAAACTTGAACAGTAGGATAAACCACCTATTTTAAAAGGGCTTACAAGTCAACAATCGGTTCATCTAGCGCCGTATAATTTTGCAGGATCAGTGTCATAGAGAGGTTTACTAAAAGGTCTTCCGCATAGACTTCAAACGTCGCATTGCTCACAAAATAAACCTCCGAAATTGACCATTTTCTTTGAGAAAAAACACGCTGACGGCATCGTATGAGCTACAAAGGGACGTGTTACGAGTACGTTCGGGATTTCGGATGAACTCCTAAAAAAAATAAGAGGGCAAACTTGTCTCGGTATACAAATTGTTTGTGAACAAATATCCACAGGTAATATCGAGGTATCAAATGATACAACCGTATAGTTCAGGCTATAAAAAAGGTACAAAAAGGCCAAGCGCTGCAATAACATCGATTGATCTCGTTCTGAAAATAAAAATGATTCCGCGGCGAAAATTTTGTTAGCTCTCAAAAGTGGCAATCATTTTAATTGTTCTTTGGCTCCAAAGTAATTGGGTCGAGTAAATTTATCGGGTCACCGCACGTAATATTACACATCAGAAGATAATTTAAATTTGTATTCTCAATAAACAAGACTACTGTTAACTTATGTTAAACATTTTAAGAGTAGTTATCTTATCTTACAATGTATGCGAACTTCTAATAATACTAAACTTTTATTCATTTTTGCCATTGACGATACTGATTAATGGAGTTAATTTATTTACGAATTTCCAAAACATTAGGTACATAAGCTACAAGTACACTCGTATTATAGATATTATTTGTGTTTATAGTTGTAGATAAGCTAAATATAAATTATTGTGATGCTTTTTGACCTGTTCTTCTTACCATTAATCACTTTAATAAATAAAATACTTTATTAAATTGACATAAACTCACACATGCGGGTCGAGTTCCCTATAAACACTGCGTTTAACCGATTGCCGACACAATCCCCGGTGCGTTGTTTCAAGTGTAAAGTTTCCGATCCCGCCATCTGTTTGTAATGCTCCGTAATTAAATTTTAAAACAATTTAATGCGAGGATTTTATTTCACACATGAATTACTTCGGTGGCGTGGCGTGAATTTTGGCGGACTCATTCACTTGTTTAATACAAAATATAAAGGGGATTTGTCGCACTGTTTTCCGCGTGTTATTTTCGTCAGGCATAGTCTATTGAATTTACATGCGCCGGTCGCTGCAATGGCCGGCACCTCATGCATATGTATAGCCTTATGCAAACTACGACTTTGCCTTTCATTGAATAAAAATATTTGAAATGTGACGACGGTGCGAACCTCGCGACAGTTTCCAGATTGCTTTTGTGATAACATTTTTTTTTAAGTAAGTTAGTCTTGAATCATTCTCTCAGATAGTGTGAGCAGATTTGAACTTATATCGACTTTGAAATTGTAGTAATCATATCAGCTGACTGAAGTAGTTAGATATACAAGATAACCAAAATCAATATATTATTTTTTACATTATTATACAGTCCTAAATAACTCCAAAAGGACTTGTACAAACTATGGCTCCAAAGTCATAAAAAATATATATTTTTCTCATATATCAATTTAGGTAACCTATATATGTATGTGTGATATAAGAAACCACATTTTTATCAGTCACGTGCAAAGCAAGAATAAACCATTTCCAAGTCATCCTCCTAAACACTGATATCTGCCATTTCATTTAAAACTCCTACACAGTCCCCGATAGTAAACGAAACTTTAGCACTTCAACCTACGAATGATTGGTATTATAGAATTGTAACTCCTCACAAACGTCGCGCCAAAAACTATCACATTTTATCTCTCTCCAGTTGGTTACGAAAATAGCCAAAGAACGCCGTCAGTGGCTTAATGATTAAGCCCCGCTCACCAAATCTAATGCGACGACGGCGGTGGACCACCTCTTGGAATATATTTTTTAGCTCAGTTATATATGAAGAAAATCTGAGCATGAACAGATTATTGGCGTTTAACGGAAGAGGCTTGCCCTGCAGTGTGCTCTAATGGGTTGTTGTATATAATGTCTCTTTAAATATTTCATTACTTATCACACAGCACCATCTAGCCCCATACTAAGCTTACGCTTGTATCATGGATAACACATATCGGATACAATACATAATATAATTTTTTTTGCAACTAAATACTTATTATAAATAGAAACGACCAGACTTAAATACAATTTTAATATTCATAATTACTTGTGTTATATGGGAATCGAAACAGCGCCCCTAGATTAGAAGGCAGAGCAACAACCAACTAAGCTAACAGAGTAGTCAAATGATGATGATGTTTCTATGGTATTAATAATTCATAGCACTTCAGCGAATAGAACGCAATACCTCAGCTGCAGTACGACGACAAATATTTTCGCCCAAGTTCGCGCGCAGTCGGTTGGTTCTAATCTTAATTTACAGTTGGTGGGAGTTTGCTGTAACAAGTCGCGAGGAACTAGTCGGGACTTGGGACTTTATGTGTGAATACTATACGTGAAAATGTTAGGACTGTATGTTGTAAATACATGGTTACTTCAAAGCACCGGCAAGAAAAGAGAAAACTTTAATTTGTTCTACGAATTCCGCAAATGCGTAAAAAATCAGCTGTTTTATAGAAAAAAATTCATCGCCCGCTGTTACAATGTTGACACCTAAATATTTGTGGCAAAATCCCTAAACTTAAGAATTGTTTGTAGTCACTAATCTTAATTACATTGGCATCAAAACATCGCGTAAGCGTGCTACGTAGCTTACGCATCGCTACGCCACCGGCTACGCACTACGCGAAATGCTACGGCGTAGAACTACGCAGAGCATAGCTAAAATATTAGTATTTGTAATATCTTGGCTTATTATTTTATTGTTTTTCTCTTGACCGAATAATTGGAATACAACAAATTAAGTACCGATAAACTAACAAAGCGCTAACACAAAATGATGGCGGGAAACAAGATTAAAACTAGTTAATTAAAAAGAAATTAGGTACCCGCTCTGGCTGCTTGACAGTTTTTAATTAATTCACAAACTGTTGTTAGTAGTTCTGAACTTAACTGGATCGTTCCCAAACTTTATTATGATGAGGTCGTATTTTTTATCTTCTCAGATTTTTAAATGTATTTTACAAATATATGTATACGTAGGTAAATAAACAGTAGTAGTAACTAAACTAACTACTTTTTTTAATGGAGCCAAAATCATATAACGTGGTAAGAAAAGAAATTTCTCACAAGACTGGTCAAATATGGTTTCAGATTTATACATTTCGTTGTAGTAAATTTTTTTAAGACATGATAAAATTAAAACCCATTTCTTGCGAATTTCCGTAATCAAAAACCCAATTATTGTTAAGAAATTTGTAAAACAACATAAACGTTTTTCTTTACAAAGTATTTAAAATTCTCGCTCCTTAACATAATTTCACAAGAATATTTTGTAAAGGTTAAAAAATATTATAAACAGATGTTACACTTTAACATTTTTAAGGTTGTTTGAACCTTTATTTTTTCATGGTTTCAATCAACTGCTCGTAACATCGTCGGTTCATCGGGCCTCATTAAATTAATTAAAAAGATATAACATTACGTAAGCAATCAATAATTTTGAATGGCGTACCACTACACAAGCGTTTGTTTAGTGTGGAGCTAGATGGCGCTGTGTGTATTTTATTCTCATAATTCTTGTTATTCAGTATAACTGTTTAAATTTCGAGATAAATATTGTTCAAACAAATCTACTGACGAAGAAGTTATAAAAACTAGTTCCACAAGCACTGTTTTCGCTAAAATTGGCCGTTTTAGACGTGAACACTCTCAAACCAAATTTTAGTTACGTACGTAAGTTCTCATTGCTGAAATGAAAGTTCCCCTTAAATCTATATGTTGTAACTACGTATATACGAATTTAAAATGACGCCCTTAGTTCTATTCATTCAACAGGAGTAAAGGACATATTCCCACCAAGCTACACTTGTTGTATTGTTTTAAAATCACCGATTATTAAAACCCGAAATACATCGAACTATTCACCTGTTCAAGCGCTTGCATCTTCCACCTAAACTAGTTAATAAATTTCACAGTTAGCGTAGCTGAACAAACTCAAACTTGGGTCAAAGGGATTCGCCTAATTTGATTTCTGTGTTCACTCACCGCAAAGGGAGGGCTTTGGACACGTGACACACATTTGCTACACAACTTGCACGCTAATAAACAGTTATCGAAGTAACTTTAGAGGCGATTAGTTGCGATAGTAACTTGGGAGATGATTGATTAGGATGATTGGTGATGTAGGTGCATTTGTGAAGCAAAGGTTAAAGTTATGTTTTTAAACTTAATGTTAACGCAGCTGATAGACAAGATTTATTCAATTAAAACCAATATAATAACACCAACACTTGTATGTAACCAGAGGTAGAATAAAATTATAAGTCAAACGATCGGTTTTTAAAGTATTTTACCTTCTACATTTCACCCACAAATAAAATCATGGAAGACCTAGTATTTTTTAAACATAATATGTTTTTTTTATATAAAAGTGGCAAAAAGGTAGACGATCTGCCTGATGGTAAGCAGTCAGCATGGTCATGATCATTTAATGGGTAAGTACATTAATTAGTATTAATTAATAAGTACATTAATTAGTATTAATTAATAGTACAAATATATCACTCAGAAATTTGTTATTATCAGATCGTTCATACATTATATGTAGGAGTATGTATGCATACGGTTTCCTATCAAAATTAACGCGTTCGTGCCAAAATTTCAAAGCTAAGCATCCTAGCATTTCCAATATATTTAGCAAGCAGGCTTGAAGCGAACAATCCTCCAGCACTTGGATGGAGAGTCTCAGCGTCATGAATAAACCATCGCTCGAATGTGGATCCCGTGTCAAGAGGCAGTTGACGGATCGATGCTAAGCGCTACTTGTCATAATAACAATATGTTGGGAATATTTTTGGAGAACGTCGTGGTACAGTGTAATAGATTAATAGTTTATTATTTGTGAGTAAGGCATTTAGTTTAGATGTATTGTAGTATTTTAGTAGTTAAAGAAGTTTAGAAAGTACAATTGAAAACCAATTACACGATATACCTACTAGACGAACTTACTTAATTGGTATATTAAAAATGATTTTGAGCAACTAATGTCAACTTTGTACAAAATTTATTTTGGACTCCTACCTTTATTTGAATAAGCTTTATAAACATACTTATACATGAAATGCAAACTCTAGAAGTTTTGGTTTTGCTGTAATATTTTTGGCTATAATAATGTGTAGAGGTAATTTATTTTTACCAAAAAATAAGTTAAGAAAAATCTCCGATTGCGCCGTACAGTGTAGTTAAAGCTAACGATCGAGGCCATTATAATAACTGTACAAATTTCGTGGAAATTCTTCGCATAAATAACCTGATAATGGCATATTCAGAACAGCATTACTGAATGGGAAACTCCTGTCGTGATTGTGTGGGAAAACAGATCAATACGAACCAAAAACAAATTAAGAAAACATACAAAGAAAATACATATTTGGATAGTTGACCCGTATGAATTAGGGTTAATATTTTATCGCTAATTATGGAATCTGACTTTATTGTAAATAGTTTCAAGCACAATTTTTTTCTAGTAGTATTCAAGGATTTTGCAAAAATCAACTAGAACCAAATCAAAATACTAAATTGAGATTTCATTACAGAATAAAATCTTCGTCTTGGACCACCGAGATACAGGCCCAGGCTTAGTTCGGGGTTCACAAGAAACTCACATTAACATAAATTAAGTAATTAACATAAATATCTTATCCTTTCTCTATTGTTATACGTAATATTTAGTAATACGTTAATATTTTTGTGATTGTACCAGTGTGTTTCGGCAAATAAAATATCTTTATCTTATCTTTATCTAAAATCAAAGAATATTACCCTATTTAGACGTTATTACAGAAACATAACAATACTAAACCACTGAGTCGTGTTTCCTCTTGAATGAGGGTCGTGACTCCTCCGCAGAATTAATTCGTAAGGGGAGTTTTATGGGCAGATACGTCGTAAACTACAGATACTTAACCACTAGAGTTTCTCAATCAATGACAAACAAACTAGAGATCTCAATTCGATATGAAATACTATCGGAATAAATTTAACTCTAAACTGATAACCATTACAGTGATAAATTCAACGATAAATCCGATTGTTCTTGCATCGCAATTGCTCTTAAATCAGAATATCCAATTTGCACTCGCGGACTTTACTCTGAAATCGAGTGTAGATACAATAAAAGCGTTTAGAACTAAAGTTAAATCTTCCGCTGGCGAGTTAAAGCAATTAATTCAGAGTCGTTTGTATAAGAAGCATCTTCTCTTCGCAGGTAGTTTTTGCAGAAAGGGTGCATTTAGAGATAATCGCATTTAGCAAGTTGTTTCGATATTCTTGGAGGTGAAATTTGTAGTGAGTTTATTGTTGCAGTGACTTTATTGCTAGCAAATTATTTCCCAAATTATTGTTATTTTATATTTAATTAGTAAGTTATTACAAGTTAGTTAGTTATTAATTCGTTACGATTTTATTTTTAACTAGTAAAATTTGTTTTGTAAGTTTATTCAAATAAAGTATTATGGCGGGGGCACCGCCGTGCCCTCAGTCAATTACTAAAAAATAAGTAAGTTTTATGTTTTAATATAATTAAATATTTATTTCCCATATGTTAATAAATTAACAAATATGAAGTCCTTTAAAAATACGTATGTGTAAATGCTCACCTTGTCTTGGTTATTTTCAACCTGTTATTCATCACTGCTGGGCCTTTCTACTTATATGCTAATTGTCGTCGTCCTCAGCAAATAAAAAATTAAAGTTTTACATTTTTAATTAAATATGTAGGTGATTTATCTAACTAATTTATTTAACAAACAATGTTAGTAAAACACAGTACAAACATACACAGTTTTGTTAAATTCATGTTAATGTTGTTTAAATGGGTTTTATCTTTTTTAAGGAAAATTTTTTCAGCCAATTAACCAGCTGCATATTTAGCAATATTTCAGGCGGCAAAGTACAAACTTAGAACAAAATATATATTTCTATGCAATATTACTAAGTCCTAGGTGCTGAAATTAAATCTAAAACCCTAAAATTGGGCCAGAGTTCTAAAATTGCGACTTAATCAAGCGAAGTCTACACAAGCGAACATCAGGCATCGCAGCCAAAGCCCGTCATTTACGTCGAGAAGCTTATTAAGCGGCTAAATTGCGACATTCAGAAATCTGGAGCTTTATGATACCTTATACATTAAATCCTGAATTTGAGCGAGTGGATGTATATATATATTGTTATGTAAGGATCTGAGTGATAATGTGCTACTCTGTAGCTGAGACTCAGTAGAGCATGCAAGCGACTAACTTTGACATTCGAGTATAGTGTATGTAGTTGTGAATGTGTAGACATTCTGATGTGTCATTGTGATTGGCTGAAAATTTTAAATCTTCCATTGATAAAGTCAATTAGGTGATCCAGACTGACTACCTTTTTAACGACTTTATTGATAGAAATTGGTAGAAGAAATAAATTTACAACTAAAATAATATTAACTTTTCATGACACAATAAATAATATCTACCTAATATTTTTTTTTCAAAACTATCAATATCGCAATCACTAATAAGATATAGTAGTCCAATCACATTTTCATACATTACACAGTATACTAAAAACTAAGGCTAAGATATTTATTTTTACAAAAGACGATTATGTCATATTCGATGGTTGTTAATATATCACATAAGTGTAATGTATGAATCATTTACTACAACATTAGATCAATACTCACAGTTAATAGCGTCAATACTGTGCTTCCAAGAGTGGGGTAAAACCGAAGATGATATAGCACCATAAGTCATAAATTTATCACTAGCTGGTTCCCGCGACTTCGTCCGCGTGGAATAGTTATTACCATAAAAACGGTTCTAGTGAGTTAACCTTAAATGATAGACATATATTGTTGAAGACACTTTGTTAGACTATTTTAAGGGAAATAATTCGTTCATACATATTTTTGTGATATCTTGAACCGTTTTCGCAGCGCACGCAACGGAAGCCCTCAAAAATGAATAATTTACCCCGTTTTTTCCGCATTTTCCATTATTTCTTCGCTCCTATTAGTTGCAGCGTAATGTTATATAGCCTACAGCCTTCCTCGATAAATGGTCTATTAAACACAAAATGAATTTTACAATTCGCACTAGTAGTTCCTGAGATTAGCGCGTTCAAACAAACAAACAAACAAACAAACTCTTCAGCATTATAATATTAGAATAGATATAAAAAAAAACATTTTTACATTCTTCTAATAAGAGTACTTATTGAAAACTTATAGAAAATATCATAATTCATTTTGAATTTTAGCTATTTTAACTACTCAAATTATATTCATTGTCTATTATGTGTATGTTCTATATTTTGTCTAAAAACAGACACGAACTGAAATCACAGTATTCGAAGTAGCCAAGAAGAAACTCATATCTACAACCTTAAAACTACATTTAATTCGTTTGGCAAGTAAACTTTTAGCTGAGCTATCAATAACTGTACATCATCATAACATTAAACACTTCTCCATCAAGATGGATTTTGATAAATAAGACATTTAGTTCCGAAGGGTAATGGAGTTTGCTTTCGATTAAACTTCTTGTGTTTATACGAGAATCGTGTTTGTATCAGTAACATGCGCGTAATTATTGTAAATACACATCGTAAATAGAGCGATGAACGATACAAGTACCTATCTATTTACTCTCTACATGACGTTGATTTTGCTCTTGTTGAACTACGTAATTGGATTAAAATAGTATAGAACCATCCCCTACCACGAGTCGTATTCTTTATTATTTAAGGTCGGGATTGTCTGCAAAATCTTTGAGAAGAATTTAAACTGAATTGAGAAGTTTTCTAGATCTAATAAAACGTGGTTCGGCAAGTATATACATGGCTTTAATCTCTTGAAAGATAAAATGTATGGTCTTAGAAATGTGACGTGGCCTCGAAATGTTTATTTTGCTATATAAATTTCCTCATAATATAAAAAAGAAACAAATCTAAACTGACGATCATGAGATTGACCCACCATACTATACCATACGACGTTTCCTATTATTCTCGTAAAATAAGGTAAACAGTACAAAAATAAAACAAGCTATTAATAAACTCGGAAATCACCGTTCTTTATTGCGTGTGCCCAAACTAATACATCGTCCAAAATTTATCGGCCGGTATTATTTCCAAATTAAAACCGCCGTCCCTTTTTTATATTCGTTAAAAGAAAGCGAAAAAAGGGCATGCGGATCTGTAGGTAATTGGTTTTCGACACAAATACGCAATAACTTAACCATGAAACTTTATGTGTATTCCGTGAGGCGAATGTACCGCAGTTTTGGGGCCTATGGCCCGAAGTAAATGCTATCACCACCTCCTGAATAAGTTAAAATGTGTACACTAGAGTAAGCCGAACTTCGCCCGAGAGAAAATCTCTTGCCGTGTCGCGGTTAATATTAAATGATAGTCGGATCATCCTCGGAAATGCACACTGCTGGAGCAGGCAAATAGGCTCCACGTTTAAGGCAATTTTCTTAAATATTTATGACACCAGATTTAGCTGTTTATGAAAAAACGTTGTAAACTTGTCTAACACATATTTGTCTTTATTTTTAACCGACGGGTTTTATGTTTGTCCATTACTTAACAAAAAAGTATAAACAGATTAATTCATATTTATTCAGCCGTGTTCAACAATCTGTAGTTAAATATTTTGTTTTCCTTTTACCGTAATAATTATAAAGCTGGGCGCCCACAATAAATTCATGACGTTAATTTCACCGGCCGCTTATAATCATCCGTATCCTTGCACCTAATCTCGTAATTTCCCGCATAATCTCAACCAGCCTTTATTCATAATGAAGAGATTAAACATTTCTGGCTTTAGCAATTGTTTAAGTAGATACTTAAACCAGATTTTCTTGGAGGTCAGCGGAAAATGAATTTGCTGTGGCCCCGCTCTATAAATCAGCGTTAAAGTTTTAAAATTGCTCTCCCTTAATGGCCGAAGCTTTTAAATTTTTAAGTGTGTATCGCTAGCTCTAGCTGGAACAAATCGATAACTCTTTGCTGAACAAGAGTTCAATGTTAGCGAATACTGCTGCATTCTCGTCGACATTGTTCTCAGGATTTTTCAGATAATAGAATTTTCGAATGTTTATTAGAAAAAGCTCGTAAAGTTTTTGGAAATTCAATTATTATAATGTATATTGGAGCTATTTTTGTACCAAAATGTTGTTGATTTTCATAATCGTAGCCATAGTCATAGTAGTTTATTCATATCATATATTTGACAGCAAAACAACAAATAAAAATCACTCAAATTATTAAATAAAACATTATACAATTCAATAATTTAAAAATCACATGCTAGACTTAATACTACATAAAAAGTAGCCGGTATATTTACATATACATTTGGTCTATGTATTTAAGACCAACTTCAATTTCATACAGTCATCAATATGATAAAATGCCTGCTCGATAAGCCAACAGTTTAGTTTTCTGTTGTAGATAGATCTCGAGGTCTCGTCCCTTATCTCAAACGGTAGTCTATATCAAATGCAAGTAAAATACAAACCGGTTATCGTCGTTACTAAGTGAATAATTTCTTCTTTCATCAGTTTCCTCGACAAAACGGCATTTAAATTAGAATTATTCATCAGCAAAAAAACAAAAGCTTTTTCCCAAATTTTGACGTGGAAATTCATTCCAATTTAAAAATGAATATTCATCAAAATTATTATTTGTAGCAGCAATTGACTAATAGATTTTTTATGGAAACCAAATTCATTAATTTCAATTCATTATACATTATTGTAATATTTGCCCTAAATTTTCATTGCGTTCTCTATAAGATTCCTTTTAGAGGAAGGTTAGGTAAATTAATTTGAGACTGACCTTCATAACTGTCCTTCCATATATCATTGTAGAAGTCATTCGTTCGTTCTTTCAAGTCATCACTTTACAGTAAATTAGTATTGATCGGACAGATGACTAATATGAAGTTTAACCTTACCATACACGGGGTATATAAAATAAGTCACAGTCACAACTGACTTTCAAAAACATTTATAACAAAAGAGCTAATTTGTAACTGGTCATCGGTTTATCCGACAGACAGAAGTTCATCGTACTGCTGAAGCGAAGTTGGCAAACAAATCGGTGAATCAGTCTGCTTTGACTGTTAATGACCTATCTTTTCATCAAAGTAGGTAAAACGAGGAATGTAAACGAGAAATAAAGTTTCTCTGGACCTACTAATTTTTTTGAGAAGCCATGTCAGAAGTATGTAGGCTCGCGTGTTAGGTTAGGTGCTTTTTTACGATCTTGCCTTTAGAATATAATATCGCAAATATTTTCTTTCAAAACCTGTCTATAATAGGTAATGAGTTACAGGAATGATTAAAGTTAATAAACACAATCGTTCTTTCTCTGGCTTTTTTGCTGCATTTCTTGAATGTGGTTTTAAAATATTAATAAACCTTGTGCAACACGGTGTTAGACTATATTTGTAGTATAATAAACATAAGATAATGTATGAGCATAATGATGCTACCCATATACAATGATATGTATTTATTTTATACGGCCAGGTGATTATCTAAGAGTCACCTTATACCCGCAGATTCTGAGTAAAAGCGCTGATATCGATTAACGCACGTGTTGAAGTAGGTAATCAATCAAGCCGGCCTTATTTGAGAAACTGATCACAGCGCACTTTCATTTGAAAACTTTTTTAATCGAGATCGCTTTGAAAGCTGCGTCAGCTTTAAGCTCCCGCTGATTAGTTTTGCTAAATTATAGATAATATTTTATACCTGTCGTCATTAAAGATGAATTTAACCAATTAATTTGTACCTGAAAATTAGTTAAATTTTTCTTTAGCATTATCTTTTTTTTAATACAGGTTTAAAACACAAAGTGATAATGATTGTTGTCAGCTTGATATATTTTACACGTAGTGTTCTTCTGAAGTAAGAAGAAAAAAGATTAGCTGCCTAAATCAATATAATCCATAAATAATCGTAAAGTACCATTTGAATATGTAATAATGTACTGTGCTGAAACTTGTTTTGTTATGGATTTAAAGTATACGCGAACCATTTTTTTTTCTATTATGCTATATTTTTAGATTTTATATGTATAAATATTATGTTACTGTCCCGATTCCCGTCCCAACCCATTACTTAGCGCACATCAGGTTTTCAAAAGTTTCAAACTCGATTTCATTTCAACCAATTTTGGCCATCCATATTCATTATAAATTCATTGCCAATGTTTTGGTCTAGATTGTCATTTTACAGTTACTTTGATTTGATATCGAAGATTGAATTTTAATACTTGTCTATGAATAAAAAAAATATAGACGCAAAATCAATCGATTAATCAATATAGTTAGGTATATATGCAGCTTTATTGTACACCAGAAAACCAATAAATACAAAACAATTTACAGAAATATGACTTATCCTAGCTACATTGGGCGACCTTATCGCAAACGATCTCTTCCAGGCAACCTTAAGTACGCACAAGTTAGTTGCTTAAATTATCTCATATCTTAACTAGTTACTATAGTGGTAGGTACGATTTTAGTATCGCTATAAATGGCATTTTAACAGCTAAAGACACTACAACATTCTTAGCTCCTAGATTCATGACACAAGTACCTTGTTAAGCGAAACGTGCTTACTTCCAGCCGCAACCAACTAGATCTACAAGGCTGCTAACAATACTTATAGCTATTATAGTACATTAGAGAAATTAGTCTGCGTCATTTTACTTGTTCAATCTAAGTGCGGCAGCACTTATGCCAAGATTGGCTACAACTCGGTGGTGCATAGTTTTACAACTCTCGTGAAACATACAAAAATGTAAATTTATTCACTGATTTTTTTATCCATCCAGCTCTAACAAGTTATAAATCACGTGTATTATTAACACTAGTAGCTTTCGTTACTTTAATAATCCATTGTTAAACGTTTTATTTTGAGAAATCGTCTAGATCAGCCGTCCATATCTGTCTGTCTTAGGGAAGAACTTACTATAGAAATGATCCTATGAAGTAAGTTCTAATAATGCATTTATTATCTTTGGTCTAGATCCATACTGGATAAATCACTAATATATGATCATTTTTTTTTTAGTCACACAGTAATGCATTAAAATTACTTGGTAATTAATTAGTCTAGGCTGGATATGGGTCAATAAATCTGGTAGTCTCTTTTTAGTTTCAATTTCACCCAAGTCCAAATATCTTGTGGACCACCAGTCGGCATGTTCTTTGCTATGCTATTGTATAATGAAGAGCTGTCCCTGTTTGCAGAGTGGTAAGATGCGGGTATTTGCTATGCAGATAAGCTATGCAGTATGCTCTGATAAGCTTTGTTTGTGTGACTTACTTGAAGTTGTGTTTGTATTTAATTTTAGTTGAGAGGTTTAATTTCATATTAATTGCCATAAACTGAAAACAAATAAGTTCTACAAGCTATCAATTCATTCTACTAAATTAGTCAGTAAATTCAATAAATAAATATTCCTAAACATCACACGCAGCGCCATCTAGCCCTATACAATGCAAACGCTTATGTAAAAAAGAATTAAAGTAATATGTACAAAATTTAGGAATACTGTATTTACCTTGTATATTTACTTTATAAATAGATACATACGAGTATATCTTTAAAGCACATCGGAATATCTTAAGACATAAATATAGAAACTACTTCATCATTGTCTACAACCAACAAAAACAACAGCAAAACATAAAATTACTTTATCACGAAAACTACATATAAAGAAATCATGAATGACGAATGACACTTTATTCTAGCACTTCTATCAGTTTTAACATTATGAAATATGTAACTCCATCTCTTTAGGCCTTTCAAATCCCGTTCCGCAACAAGCTCTATACGAGCACACAATGGCGAGATAAGGAAGCATGCAGCGTTAATTCAGCAAATGAACTGCTGCGTCCGCTGCGAATCCGGCACCCGCTGCACACCCACTACCGGTTTATTATCAACTAAACTACACAGACTATAATTACATAGACTCCCATAAGATGGTGTAGGTGACTCAACATTTATTTATCACTACTATGTAATATATTTTATATGTTAAAATATTTAGAATAAAATATATAAATATATTACATAGTAGTGATAAATAAATGTTCAGTCACCTACATCACTCCCCTCCGGCTACAGATGGTGTATACATGATTGGCTAACCTACCTGAACCATGCCATACCTACCCGGCGGGCGTTGGTCTTCAACAATGTCAAATTTTTCGGCAGCAAACAAATTTTGTAGGACTGTGGTTCAATCAAAGTATGTAAGTATTATATCCGTTATGTAGTACCCACGACACAAGCGTTTGCTTAGTGTGGGCCTAGATGGCGCTGTGTGCAATGTCGCGGAATACATACATAAATATATTTTTTATTATCACCTACAGATGGTCTGGCCAATGTGAACTTGAATCAAATTGTGTATATCTTTGTATATTTTCCAGATATTGTAGGTACATAATGGACTAGTAATTGTAAGTACAATTTACAGTTGGATTTTTCGAATCGATTAAATTGTTTGTCCGAACAAGACCTTATCATTGTATTTTTGCTTTTTTACCTTCTATGTAATTAAGTGTCCATATAGCCACAATAGAAGTCTCTTAAGTCTATTGTAAAAAAGCAATCACTATATGTCGCGTGATAATATTACTGTTTTATCGTTTTAATTTTATTATGATATTTTGTAAATGGATTGTCTTGATAATTGGCAAATGCCTGCCTAAAATTTATTCTTGGTAATGAGGGGTTTGTCCAGTATGAAGTCGTTGCAACAGCACCATTATTTACGCTTTCGGCTTATTATTACAGAGGCAATTCCAAAAGCGTAATAAAGTTGTAACCACGTTCATTTGCTCATGTAATTGGGGGAAATTATGACACAAACGGAATTAAACTGCAATATTCTCTTTACTTTACGAAGCGAGGTTTTAACTTTGTTGAAGAAAAACAACGCGTGAACACACTTTCAACAAGTCATGTCATGATAGATATAATGAGGAAATGTGTTGAAACTTTTTAATATATTTGAAAATACTTGTTTGCGAGCTGATTTTATATGAGTAGGTATATCTTGTCTTTTCTTGTTACGTTGCTTGTGGACTGTACAGAAATCTCATGTACCTATGTGAAAAATTTGTAGTTAAGATTAAGTGCAAAAAACATGAGTTATATCCTATACTAGCTGAGCGCGCGACTTCGTCCGCGTGGAATAGTTATTTTGGCATCGTATTTATTTTTGCAAACTACCTCTTCAGCTTTATAAATTATAGCTGTTACCCACGATTTAAACCGTTCTCGCAGCTCACGCACTTCCCCGTTTTTTCCACATTTTCCATTGTTTCTTCGCTTCTATTAGTTGCAGCGTGATGTTATATAGGCTAAAGCATTCCTCGATAAATGGTCTATTCAACATAAAAATATTTTTTTAAATCGCACTAGTATTTTCTGAGATTAGCGCGTTCAAACAAACAAACTCTTCAGCTTTATAATATTAGTATAGATGTATTTATAGTAGTTTATGCAACTGTCATATAATGAAGGGTATTAAAACACGAGTGTGAGTTTATGAAACGAGCGCAGCGAGTTTCACAATAGTAACGAGTGTTTTAATACCCGTGTTATATGCAGTTGCATACACTACTTTATCTTCACTAATGCAATTGATCAAACAACAAGAGTAAAAGCTGACAATAGTTAATTTTTCATATAATTTTCTAGATTTTTCTGGCAAAAGATTGTGAGTTACTTTTGTTGCCAATTCTAGAATATCCGGAGGCGTACAAATATCATCGTCGCTATCCATTATTAACTTTTAATTTGTATTTAAAAAACAAAACACATTGCGAAACATTAAATTCACGCGTACGTGTATTGTCACAGTAATTTTGCCGCCATTAAAATCTAACTATCTCTAAAGCGCAACCAACCTGATTGGCCCTGCAATCAGATTGGTCGCGCTTTACCGATGTTATAATGAGCTATTACGATATCGATGTGGATATTATAGCATCATGTGAAATTGCTTAAATTGAGTGTTTTGTTGTCTGTGCTATAACAGTAGTAATTACAAGTCAAGTATTGGAAACATAAGTAGAATGTTACAACATTAGTGTAGATAAAATTAATTAAGATTCTAAATCCAATTTATTGAGATAAAATGTATCTATAAATTCAATTTGACAAAATATTGTAATTTGTGTAGCATATTCTATGATATACTTCAACATTATTGCAACTTTGCAGTATCAATAAAGATTCTTTATTTTATCTAGTCTTTATACATTGTTTGATTAAAAGCGACCCGAACGAAGAAGCTCCGCAGTGCATCGGCATCTGATGTAAAAATTCGTCTCGTCAATCTCAAAGCAAAACACAACTTTTCTCGCTTATATCCCAAACTGCGCCAGATTTTCCACAGCTGGTGGTTTTTGGAATTTTCCCGCTAAAAGATGAGTTTATTCCCTAGGCTCCAAACTGAGTCTCGCAAGTTTATGCGCGCGCCTCCCGCGGGCCGTGCCATTGAAACTTGTTATGATATAAAATTGCTCTGGTTTATGCTCCCGCAACTTTGGAAACACAGAAAAGGAGTATAAAGTTTCTATCTGTACGTAGAAAAATACGTGTCTGCCTTGAGGTTTTCTTTCGAGTTTCACAGAGTTTTTCGCTGCGTGAAACTTTCTGTATCTCGGTTCTGAAATGAAATTCGATACGCCTCACTGCTCGGAAAGTACGTTATGCAAAAATCGTATACAAAACTACCGGAAAAATATGAATATAGTAAATTCGAAAACAGTTTGAAGCTACTAAATTACAGTTTATCGATAATCGTAAAGTGCAGTCGAAATTTTTAGTATGGAATTTTTGTTGAACCATGAAAATCTAAATTTCTCCCGAAGAATCTGACCTGACCTGTGCAGCCATATTCGGGTACGCCACAGTTTGTTTTCGTACCAATTTATGGCTTTTGTTTTACAAAACTGGCGAAACGCGCTGGAAATCGTGACTGTTTACGTCATAAATTAACCACGCTGATTGCTTTCAGAGCCACTTCGAGTTCAATTTTGACTTGCAAATCGTCCGTTTCATGAAATATCCATTAATTAAGGATCAAATGACTTTGGTGGGATCGAGTGATGCTTTCAAAGTATGGTAATGACCAGTGACGTCGTCAATCATGTAGCTTGTTTCCCGTTTGAATAAAATAAGGGTTTTTATGTAAATTAGTGGTACTAGAGTTTGGCGAGTTATTTGTTTGTTTCTTTTTGTAGATTTTACTAATTTAATGCATAATTTAAAAGGACTAACACGACCATCCATGATCCAGAATGTTTTTACAGGCACCATCCGTTACTTCAGCCATAGCGTTAGTATATGCTAAGCTTAGTTACAAGAAACCACATTGAAATAAAAAAAAAACAATAACATAATGCGACTGATAACAGTGTAGGTACTATGTATATCTTAATTATAACGTTTGCAAACTATAACATTGTTTCACATACCAAATGAACACAAATATATCTTAACAGTGAGAAACTGCCGAAGTATTTTATGCTTAAAATATCATCCGCCGTAGAAATTCCTGCAAGCATCCGGACATAGTTTGTGCATTCCAGTCTGGCCGGTGTCATTGCGGCGAGAGCCGGCGCAATATAATACTTAGACTGGGAAATACGGGAGAAAATGATTACCGATAGTCATTTTTTTGTAATCCTAAATCTATATATTTTCTCTTTTTGAATACCCCGTCTTTTATTTTTCTATCGACTCCTCTCCATCCTTCGGTTGCCTGGAAGAAATAGCTGTTAGCGATTAGGCCGCCAGTTGTGGCACTATTGTTTAAGCCTCTTGTGTTTCTGTTTGTTTTTTTCTGTGTGTGTTACAATAAAGAGTTAAGTCTATCTACTCGTATCTATCTAAATCTTAAAAATGTATTTTACTACTAACTTATCATAATCATCATCGCTACTAAGATTATTCAAATGCACTGTTTTTGAAGCCATCGAAGTTAGTCCAGTATGGATGTGAGCTTTTACAGATGGTTCTTGTATATTTCCTACCTACCTAAAACGTACCAATTTATCAAATCTAATTGTCCACGCCATTAGGACACCTAGAACTGCTAAAAATGCTACTTAAGGCTTTTTATCAAACGTAATATGGATGTACATAACAATAAGTACCTACAATGAACATACATACGAACTTGTTTATACATAATCACATTAACCGGATGTCATTTGACTCAATGAGCAGAATCCACTACATACTGATATGAAATTACATTATAGTGATATAGCAATTTTGTTTTCTTTTTATGTAAATGAAACTCTGATAAAATATGTATGCATATGTATCTGAAGATCTTACCAACACCGCCTAAGATCTTAAGAGCCACGGAGGCCACGTTGGTTAGGAGGTGAGGTGTGGCGGTGGTATATGGAGGAACACACCTAATAACCATCAAGTTTGTTGTTTGAAGTCGGTTAGGGACCAGTCGCAGCGGAAAAACACTACATATCTCCAGAGTTTAATTTACAATGGATTTCCGCAAAGTAACTCCTGATTCAATATCTTATTCTTTTTATGTGTTTTAGTAACAAACTTATCCAGAAGATCTATTCTAAACTACGTAGCACGCCCCACTTCTTCTCTGAGTACACTTCCTTTATGGAAATAATATCTTTGTGCTCGACTTTGCGATAGGCATCCCTCGTTAGCTCACTCCTTGAATTAATGTACTGATTTCGAAATCAAATACAAATAGTTACAATCTAACAAATAAAACATAGTCACTACCTCGTATACTATAATAGTATTAGATAACAAAGTTATAATTAAGGAGCAGGAACGGCCACACTTACTTCGATAAAATAAATCAGAGTTTATACAAACACCTACTTACTAATTAATATTTTTTGTAGTTATATTAAATTATAATGTACTGCGTATTACTACAACTCGATAGTATAAAAATATGCTAACAAGGACGTCTTCATTTTTATATCATAACCCTATTCATAGTTTATTAATCGCTTTTCATTCTAACTTATTAATAAAAAGCAAAAATTTACAAAAAACTAATCAAATCTTCTACACTTCAACCTAAACTGAATACAAAAATGGAAACACATAAAACGATTGACACAAAATAGGTTTATTTGGCAGCAGGTTTGCGGAATGGGCCAGTGGCATGCCTCAATCATTAAAACGATTTGCTGTCCATCCAGGGTCATTCCACACATGACTGGATCCAAAACGCTGTCGGCTGCGAGGCGTGTCATTTTAGAATTGCCACCACTATTATGCGGACAATAACTGTTATATGAAGTCACTAGCAACGCTTAGCTGTTAACCCGGGATATAACGTATGTGTGTGTGTTCTATATTTAACCTAGTTCAATGCCAAATTGATTATTTACAATATTTTATGTCGGTAACATAAGAGAAGGATTATGAGGTACCTACTACAGACAAAGTGAACGTTTGTGTACATATCATTAACCTTCTTGAAGCTTTGCATTTTAGACATATTTTGAAGACTTATGTGGACTATTCACAATGTTAGATTAACACAAATCAAATCAATGTAAAAAAAATACCTGGCACCTAGGTAGTTTATAAAAGAGATATAAGGGAAATTAGGGTGTACATTACGCATTGTTTTATAGCATAGGTAAAAAATACATAAACACAGAACTTTGCGAAAATAACTTTTACATTTACTTCATTTACTTGCTTTTAGAACAAAAGAAACCTCTGCTATTCTCTCTTTGGTGGCGGTGGCAAATACGAAAATGTTCCCTGAATAGTCGGCATTGTTAAACTGCAATGGGAAATTCTTCGGCGGGAATTCTAAGTCTCGTAAATAATAGTCACCCTGTAAAAAAAGAACATATTATAAAGGCCACATATTGGATTTGTACTAGCAGCGCCTCGCGGTGTTGACCGTATTTCTAAAACGTATATTTTGTATATTACATTGACTGTTTCTTGTCAACGGATTTAATTTTATTTATTAGCCTGGTTTTGTCATGCTTAAATTTTAATAAAGTAATTGTGTTACTGCTAAACAAAAAGCTGCTAATGCAGTTTGGTTGGCACAAAAGAGATGACCCTAGATCAATATATATATATAGGCACTCATAGGCTAAGTTTTATTCAAGACTGTATTAATTTTACTATGCCGTTACTCAAACTTTGATTAAAAATTGATTTCATGTGATTTATGTTAATTGAACATTAACTTCAACAGACTTCTCTATGTTGGTATATTGATCGACGAACACATACATAAAAATAAACCGAATCAACGCTCCCGCTACTCCGCATTTTATATAAACACAAAATATTATATACACATAGATAAAGTACTTACAGCTGTAACTGGACAGTTACGAATGGGAATGTTAGTATACATTTCAAGCCACTCCTTGAGCCATCCGAGCCGAGCTACTCCGTCGCATGATTTGAATTCAACTTTCAAAGGAAATGCAGAAATCTTCGCAGTAGAAAATTCGAAACCCCACTGAAAAGGTATTAATTAAATCTTTAAAAACGGTCAGTTAAATAGACTTTAAATTTAATATAAACTAGGCAATTCATAGGAAAATCAAATCAAATCAAAAATTATTTATTGTACACCAATATATCAAGAGAACACAAGTATAAAGAAAAAAAGAAAATCTTTATTAACAAAGTATTCTCTATAGAACAGTTTATTCTCTGATGGTAATTTTATGCTGGTACAGTTGATCTTGCTGAAATGTGTGTATAATCAATTTTTTTACTATGGACCAATACCTGGGCACCAAGTCACCTGAAGTGACACTATGGTCTAAGATAAAGCAATTTAGACTGCAATGAACCTATCAAGAAGACCAGCGCTGACTGTTCGCAGTCAGCACATGCTAAGTTGAGGCCGGCTTGCGACAGGAAATTGTGTATGTGCAAAATGTGTTTGTCTTATTTTTCTGAATGTGTTCGTGTGTAATTTCTTGTCACAAAATAAATAATGTTCATTTCGTTTTATTTCAATTTCAATGAAACTCGGTCTTTAAGCGGCTGTCGGTATACAGAAATAGGTGCTTGGTGACAGATTATTAAACTACATTACTAAAAGGTATATGCGTAGCATAGTACAAGGCGAGATAAAAAATAAAATTGTGCATTTTACATATAAAAAAAATTAACACATTCTACTTATACTTACTGATACGGAACTTCTGATTTTCTTTTCTGAGCCCAATACATTTTATTTACGCATGAAAACTCCCGTAGGAGGACTCACGACCCTCAGTCTTGAGGAAATAAGAAGGATACTTACTGATACATTATTCCCAATAGTGTATAACGTAGTTACTTTGATAGTCGTTCTATACGGGGAGTGTCTATCTTTACGCATAGTCAATATTGATACATTTTCCATGTACTTGGGGTTATAATAAAGAAGTTTTGCTCTCTCCTGCTTGAAGTTTTCATCCTGCATACAAAAAAATTACTATACGAAACTAAAGATAAAAAAATAGATAAAATTATTTATTTCCACTAAACATGTTATCATTTTGACATTATATGAAAGTATCTAAATTATTCAAGTTCAAATTCAAATTAGGGTGCTGTCTACTGCTTTAGGATTCCCTGTGTTGCAGTAGCCAGGGTGCTTCCAGTGTGTCAATTATTGAAATTAAACTGTAAAGTATGTTTACATATGGAACGAATCACAAACTTTTACTGATCTGACGGTTGTAACTGATGAAATTTTGATTAGATTTTTCAGCACCCAAATTACCTAGTATTTACATCTCGTTAAAATTAAAAAACTGTTAAAACTGATAGCCCATTTTTAGAGTAATATAGAAAAAAGGTGTTAAAACAAAATCTGTTGTTTATGAGGACAAAGCACACACATTAAAAATTACAAAATAAAACAACATTAATAAAACCGTTTTATATAAACACATATATACATACAGCTTTATGAAACTAGATAATTTTATGGATGACTTACCGAACACTTCATATAACTAATCACAATCACGAAAAACACTAAAAGTATTTTACAGAACATCCTGGTTTGCATGAAGGTATTAAATTATGATATACAGATTCAAAATAAATTATTATTTTGTTAATTCAAGAGAATCCAAAAAGTAAAAATTCGCCATACGATATCTTTTCTAAAATCAATGAAACTAGGTATTCGAAAACACGGCAATGCAAATAATACGATTTTCATGAATAAAATACAGCCATAAAATAATTTAGACACATTAAAATGTAATCTTGATACAATGAACACGGCATTCGAAAACGGTTTTAAGTGGATTTAAATTAAGTTGTTTGTGTGGTAGTAAAATAATATCAGTAAATTACGAGAATGGAATCGCAGTAATAATTTAGTTCAAGTTATTTGGATTACTGGCTTAGTCATAGTATTTTGATAACAATACAACATTATTCATTAAACATCAAGAAAACCAACGGAAAGAAATAAAATACTAACTGGATACTGCCATATTTTTTTTACAATATCTATAAAGATTTTTATCTTATCTTTATTATATAAACACGATTTTTTATGAATATTTAGGTTTCGCGTCAACAAAACGTTTCCGGTTCAATTTCAGAAGCTACTGCAAAAAACCCTTTTCCTCAATATTGAATCAATTTGGACCAAACAGTGGTCCAAATTGATTCAATACCAATAATACTTCATCAATAGCACTTTCAGCTATCCAAACCAATTACTTTAATAGGGGCCTAAGTTTCTATTAACCAGGGGCAGCAACCTATAAGGTTTGTTTCTCCTCATCTATATACTAGGTAATTAATTTAATTAACCATGAATAGGTCCCAATATACGGTTTCCTCGAATAGGTAAGATTAATCTCTACATTGCTGATTTACCTTTTCACTAAAATCTCTAACACCTTCTATACTAGTAATCTCTATATAGATAAGTTCCTGAGAGACATTTTTACAATGTATATTTCTATTGTAATTGAGTATAAAACATGCTAATTGAATTAGTACATGACAGATTTTTTTAGGACGTGAGTGAGTTCCTAAATATATATTTACTAGTGAGTGCTCGCGGCTTCGCTCGCTTTAAGAAGTAAAACTTGCATCCCCTATTTCACCCCTTTAAAAGTGGCATTTCCAAAAATCCTTTCATAGTGGATGCCTACGTCATAACCTTGATTCCAAATTTAAGCACAATCCGTCCAGTGGTTTGGGCTGTGCGTTGATAGATCACTATAACTATAATGTGCAGCACTTTAAAATGTTTAGGTCTATTTTCTATTGTGTAATTTCTGTGTTTTGGTGTACATTAAAGTGATATTCCATTCCATTCCATCAGGTATATATAATAGATTACAGTAAAAAAATTTGTAGTAACTTACCACATTAACACCTTTTTAAATAATGATTTTTATATATTTATTTATTTAATAATAATTAAAACGGTCGCAACCAATTACATTAACTTTTTCATACTCAAATACCTTACAATCACAATATTTACAATCACTTAATAATGTCATATAATAATTAAAATATATATAATTTAAAAGTTGTCAAAAGGAAGTAAAATAATAATCAGTCCATTCAAATTAAAGTATGTAGGTACATAAAAATTTAAATCTTATGATCACAAAAGATTAAATATTGTTACTTACAGTTACATTATTTCCAAATGGTAAGTTGGTAGCATTTACGAAAGTTGAATAAGGTGATTTCCGACTTTTCCTGACTGTAAGAGTGGTGATATTCCCACAGTATTTACGCTTAAGGTAATCAACCCTTCCATGCTCTTGTTTGTACTCCTGTAAAGAACAGGATTAAAACATGACATTTCTAAAGTGTACTAAGTTTATTTATTCATAATACCAACATGTCAAACGTTATTTACATTATCTCAAATTAATTATTGACATGTATGTATGCATATAGCTATTAAGTAGGTATATACGCGCGCGTAATCCGCCCTGACGTTCGCCAGGTAGCGGGAGGTGCGAGACATGTGTGAAACCAGTAATAAAGAAACTACAAGTGTAATATGGCGTTTCATTGTAAAATCTAAGAACATAGCAATTATGAGTCAAAATAAAAATATACAACACAAACAAACAGACATCCAACGAACACTACTAATTTACTTCTATGAAAGTGTTCTTAAATGTCAAATTATAATATTAAAATACCTGTTATTTTTGAATTGGCTATATTAATCATCTCGAAAATGTTAAAGTAACCTTTGTAAGCAGTGAGAGGTCTTATAAGTAATCTATTTAGTAAACCACGACTAACACAGGTATGCACTAAATTAGTTGCATAAATAACTAAAAGAAACTTTACTCACTACACTTAAAACTTGAAGAATTTGCAATGATATGACAATCGCTATAAAATACATATTTTAGGAAGAAAAATCATTGAGTAAATTTAGTGCTTATGTCATGATGGAGTATTAAGCATAGAATTCGTTATATTTAGCAATTAGATTACAAGTGGTCGTTTCAAAATAATCTAACGCGTGATGTATGTACTGACGTTAATGATTCAATTTAGATTTTTAACTAAATTATAATACAAGCTACCGACCAGCGTTAACCAAACCAGATATATTCATCACAGTTGGTACTTTTGATAATGCGTAAAATAGTTGTTATCTATGTATCTATACATATAATAAAAACTCTGAACAAAGAAAATGTTCGAAAAAAAATGTTTGGGTATACTATAAATCCATTACAGAACAGGTTTCAGCAGTTTTTAGAAATTCTGTCTGTTTGTCTGTGTGTCTGTTTATATAAAAGCCCATAACGCAAAAAGACTGATCGGATCATCATGTTTTTAGTATGTAGGTAGAATGAGGTCACTTACAAATATTCAAGTTTCTACCTGTTTATTAAGATCGAGTAAAAATTGCTTTAAAATTACGTTTGTTGTGTGGGAGCCCCCTTTAATATTTATTTTATTGTTATTTAATTATTTATTTTGAAAGGTAATAAACAAGTAATTTTTCTGTGAAAGTTTGAAGTGTCTACCTGTTACCGTTTTTAATATTGAACTAAAAAATACGAAAAGAACACTTTTATTGTAAATTGGGAAAGGCGGTCTGGCAACAGCAACTTCAAATCTCTAATCGAAGTCTAAAAACGATTGGCAATTGTTTTCTCATAGAAGTTACGTTCGTGCATTCCGTGCTCAGGCTTTATGCTTCCTATATCGGCAGTCAGTAGAAACAAAGCTGCAATAACTCGCTTTACTCATTGCCTTTGTACGATACACGAACTCAAAGAATCCAATAAAGTCCGCCTTGTTTCGCTTTCATCGTCCAACAGAGTTACGGATTTAGTTACGGATGTAAGTCTTCATTTTTAAACTTTACCGTGTGGCCGTTCGGAGCCTGCATTCTCTGGCCATGGATTTTAGTACTTTTAATTTTTGTAGTTGTATGTATGAGTATTTATATATGTAGGTTACCCGGTTGATTGTAATATAGGCTACTTTTTATCCTGAAATAATGCAAGCACAACGTCAACTGATCACCAGGAAAAATAAAATAGTGAGTCGAACAGCTTAAGTAATAGCAATTGTAAGTTATTCAATTATAGATCAAACTAAGCTTCAAACATTTTTTTTATGTGATTAGTGTTTGTTTGACAACATCTACGACTTCTACATGTTGGTGGATTAATCGACGAATATACAAAATAAAAGTTATTCACTAGACTTAACTACTAGGTCGATTGAACCTACATTCGCACAAGCATTGTATTCCAAAGTAAGGTGAACTAAGAAATACCGATAACAAACTTATTTAGAAATCGTTTCCACGGATATAAATGACGTATTTACCAATTGACATAGTTTGAAATCCTACAGCAGCTATTTCTTAACATTTTGAATTGATTTGTGGAACGAAGATTATTAATAAACTAAAAATAGGTCTTTATTAGCCGTCCACTGCTGCACTCAAAGTATGCTTTGAAAATGCACAAACCAATTACCCTTAGGAACGTCGCTGGCGGAAGGAAGTCTCTAGAAATAGACTCACCGTATAAATCGTATTTTCTATTTGAGCACACTTGTATTTCGCTGGATTTTTAAAATAACGTTACCTTTATTGTTATGATTCTGGGACCTACCGTATTATTGCTTTGAGGGTTTGTGGAACTATTATTGGCTTAGATTCTTAAGGCATTTTATGGGGTAAGAGTCAATAAAATTCAGATAGTAAATATGTTCTAATTATTTTAAGAATACTATTAAAACCCGATAAAAAACCCTTTGTATGTAAACGAAATGTTTGATTATACTATAGTGGCTCCCTGAAGTGGTTATATCCAGGACTAGCTGGTTCCCGCGACTTCGTCCGCGTGGAATAGTTATTACCATAAAAACGGGTCTATTGAGTTAACAATAAAATATAGACATATACTGTTGGAAACATTTTGTTAGATCATTTCAAGAGAAATAATTCTTTCATACATATTTTTTTGATATCTTGAACCGTTTTCGCAGCGCACGCAACGGAAGCCCTCAAAGATGAATAATTTTCCCCGTTTTTTTCCACATTTTCCATTGTTTCTTCGCTCCTATTAGTTGCAGCGTGATGTTCTATAGCCTAAAGCCTTCCTCGATAAATGGTCTACTAAACATAAAAAGATTTTTTCAATTCGCACCAGTAGTTCCTGAGATTAGCGCGTTCAAACAAACAAACAAACTCTTTAGTTTTATAATATTAGTATAGATTTTATCCATCTCTATATCACGTTGAATCTAAATTTGCTAATCTTGTATATTTGAATAACTTGTTTATTGTTTAACCTATAAGTATAATTACATACCTACCTATTTTGATTGATACAGTTAAGTGGCAAAACATTTGTCTTTACAAAACCTAGTTCACCGTAACTGGCTAAACATAGTTTAACCTGGATAACTTAGGTTATATAATAACAAAGGTCATAAATATACAATTTCATATGCATTTCCTTTAGTAATCATTTAAATAGCACAATAGTAATGTCGATCGGTCGCCAAGCAAAGCTCAAAGTTATCTGGCAAGTAGCCAGCAACTTTGGATCCGACCCAAGTCACGATGCTTGTTCGAAACGTACCATTAACGGATTTTTGCACCTTCCCCTTTTCATCTTATAATTGGGGATAATAGCTAACAATATTGGAAGGCGTTTCGAGGAAGAGAAATGGGAAGTTATCTTTTGGAGGTGTTAAAAAAGTTAACTGATTTTATTTTAAATGGATTGATGCATCTGTATAGTGTTATGCACACACCCACCACGATGTATCAGCCCAAGAGAACATTGACGAATTAATTCTGCGAGGGAGTCACGACCCTCAGTCATGAGGAAATACGACTCACAGTGAGATAATGTTATTTATTTTAGTCGCACTATCCTAATGTCATGTCATTTATAGAAACTGATTTAAGCATAACAATATTACAATATGTAACATTTACACATAATCGGTGGTATCACACAAAAGTGATTCAATACAAACAGTGAAATAATACAAGACTACATTTGTTCCGCGAAATTCATAACCGTTTTGGCTGTGCGTTGGAGGCCGAAATAAAATACAAATATGAGACATAAACGCGTGTTTGGTACTTTTGCGAGCATCTGATCATTTTATTTTATTACTACAGTGTCTCGTCACGCCACAGTTTCGTAATACGTGGTTTCTCGTTACCTAATAACTGTAAAATTCATGAACGCGAAAGTCAATCCCAAAGGATATCACATGCTCAAGTATACTATCTCTCAGTATGCGTCGAGCCTCTTGATATAAGACGGCATTTCCATTCACATGTTATACGTGGGAATCTGCTGATCCCTTATTACGCATTCTGAACGCGTGCTAGGCATCATATAAAATATATATTTATCTATACAGATGCGTTTATATTTGAAGAAAATTTGCTCTACTGCAGACATCCTGCGGCCTAACTGAAATTCAAATATGGTGAACTCAATTTCTACATACGGCGCGCCAAGAAAATAAAAGAGTTCTTTTTTTTTTTTTTTTTTCAAAATATCTTTATTTCAAATAAAATTTACAAGGTATCTAAACTAGTGTACATATGTATTCCTAGTAAAGTACAGCTTAAGATTAATTATTTTACGAGCTTTACACAATCTCTTATTAAAATTTATAGCATTGAATTTTTAAAAATAAAAGAGTGCGACTTTGTTTTTAGTTTAGTAATCATGGCCTAGTTTTGCTTATATTGTATACCTTTACAATAAAATTACTGGGAACCAATGTCAAACAGCACATTTTAATTGAAAATTTATTATACGGAGATAATCGAAAAAATTAGTTCAAAGAAAGATAAACGTCTTGCATTTGAAATAAGTCTGCTACTTTGATCTTAAACCAAATAAGTAAATATCTTGGAAGGAAGAAATAATATTTTCGGCCCAACATTGCATTAAGAAACATTACTGTGTCTTCTTATAATTTGCTATGTTGCTCCCACGGGACTCTCATTTTCCTGCTTCTGAGGAAAGATAATGTTAGTATGAAGGAACTAACAGGAAACCCCCGGAGATAAAAGTAAACGGGGCCGATTTATAGACCACAACTTTTTCAATTTAGCGCTAAAATATTATCCAAACTTGAATTGAATTAAAAAAATATCTCTGGAATAAATATTCAGAAAAGTGTAATATAGCAACTCAGGTTTCTCCTAAAAATTCTATTACTTAAAGCCACAAACATCATATATCAGAATGACTCACTGCTCTCTGTGTTTATGCCGTTACAGACCATTTAACTTTAAGTACCCATGTAAGGACTATAATTAAGACGTATAATGCTCAGACGAATTAGAGTTCTATTAATAACGCACAAGAGCACAAAATTCAATGTCAAAGTGTGTGCAAAGTTTTGACTTTAACACCCTGCTGAATCGTGTGGGTTGCAGTTAGAGTTTCTCAAGTTATGATTAATTTATTAGTCCAGTGAAGTAGAGTGTTCGTTAACGCAAACGGTACTTATGTGCCCTTGAAAATACTTAAGTTCTTGTAACTAACTTCAATGAATGTAGATTCTCCTTGTAATTATTGTAACTTCAAAGTTAGAGTCTTGGCGGCTGGTTAGTATTCAGGAAGGGTCTGTAACTTCAGTGCTGTGTTAAGAGGAACTTCTGTGAAATAATAAAAGAGAATATCAAGAGACTGAGATCAAGGTCGAGAAATAAGCCGACCAACCTTTTTGAGAGAGTTTTCATTAAAATCAGAAACAAAATAACTTGTATAATTGTTTTATTTATCTATTTATTTCATTTATTTATGTACTAACAGCTTAAGCCAACACGTACATTAAGCCAACGACTACAATAATGCTAAAGCATTTGGGATTTTTGTAATCTGTATGACTTCATAAGCTACAACAAAAACCAATGTCAGTTAAATTATTTACAACCTAAATTATACGCTTCAAAAGATGTTATTCATTATTTCAGCAGCTTTACAACACAACACATTTATTTTCCAACCTGGACTATGGAGTGCAAGTGTAAGTACTCCCTTAGGATCTATTTCAATTCAACCCGGTCGCTGATAGCACGCGTGTTGACAACCGATATGGGTATCCTCCAGGGTAACGTGTCGTGTCATATGAACGGAATACTGACTGGCACACTTTTTGAATTTTCTATCAGTCCTTTGCTGCGATTTTTGCGAATTAGATAAACGCTTACATAGTCAAAACTTGTTACAATACAATGCAATTATGTATATTTATTGCTAGTGGACACCCCTGGGGCTTCCCTCGCATTATTTTGTTGTAAAAAGTAGCCTCTAAGACCTCATACTCCCTATATACCAAAATCATGATGATCCGTTCAGCCATTTTTTGCGTTATGGGCGTTTAAAAAACAGATAAACAGACAAAAGTTCTAAAAACTGCTGAAACGTGTTCTGTTACGGATATGGTATGAAGTATACCCAAATATTTTTTTTCTAGTATCTTTTATTGATTCTTGACCCTCCTCAGCTTTATTAAATGTATAGAAATATAACAAAAACGTTATCAAATTGGTTTTCGCTCCGCGGTGCTATCTGCTATTAGCTGCTCGTATCCCAGAATTTGTAATGAACTGAAAAATGCACGAAATACTATACCTACACACAATTTTTTTTTTTACATGAGTTAGGCTCATTCTTGTCTACAACTTGCCTTAAGCAACGTTATAATTATTATTGCCCATCATACCCTTTTCTCTTAAAAAAACTTGCAAGGGATTGTATAAAATATTCCAATATCTATATCAAATTTATTAATGACGAGAGAGGATGATGATGTAAATTATAGAAATAAAACATTAATTTTACAAATCTCTTTATTGATTATTGTTACAAAACTCTTACTTATCCCTTTATTTTCGATTTCATACGAGTTGATAATTTCACAATCATTTCATTGGTTTTTTTGTAAAACATGTAAAAATTGAACGTGTAATCCGCATCGCTAAGTTGAACGGGTAAGTTTTTCGGAGGTAGGGCCATGTCATGAAAATGATGGGTGCCCTGAAATTAAATAATAACACACCAGTTAAGAAATAAACGTATTACAAATTAAAACTTGTATGTACAACAAATTGCTTGTAAAAATAAATAAAAAAATTAAACTCGTTAGGCGTTAAATTACTTATTTCATTTTTTATCTACCAACCCTAAATCTAGCTAAGCACCTACTTATCAGACAAATAAAATGAATCTTAACTCGATAGTCTTATGTCGTTCGATAAACAGATAACATCACGGGTATTGCCTATTGCTTACCATCACACAAACTGTGTCAAGTGCAAAACGTGTGTTAAGTGTGTTAAGTTTAAAAATAATTGAGAACATACTTACAGGCTCTATCGGACATTTCATATTCATGTCAGAATGTGCTGTAATGAATGCTGCTAACCAGTCTAATTTCATAAAGTCGTCGCATTTGAAGTCGAAGCGAAAATTATATGCATTCATCTGTGAACTGGTAAACTCCATTCGAAACTGCAAATTAAACCATTTAAATTTAAAGATTAATGTGAAAATGCAGACATCCTACGGTTGTCTGAGAGAGATCGCTTTCAGCGATAAGGCCGCCATTTGTGGCATTAGATTTAAAAAAATCTCTTTTTGTATATTGATTTTTTTTATATGAGTGTCCAATAAAGTATTAATCAATCAATCAGAATGCTTGATGTGGTTCCTTCGAGCACATTGGCCTTTAAAAAAAGAATGTGTTCCATTGATATAAAAAAATTGTCCTAAGCACACACATTGAATTTTGCTATTGATTTATAAAATGTTTTTTCTTCTTTTTGTTATAATAGTTTATGAATCATGTAATTTATAATAACAGTTATTTTACTTACAGTCACGTTATTACCAAATGGCACAAGGTTGGTAGCATTTCCAGATGTCATATAAGGAGAATGACGATCTTTTCTCAATGTAAGAAGGGTAACATTTTTACAGTATTTTGGATTGAAGTAAACAACCCTTCCATGTTCTTGCGTAAACTCCTGTAAATATAAAAAAAACCATAACATAAAAATAAAGAGATAATAAATAAATAAATCGCAGGGGCGACTTAGTGGCGAGTTGTCGGTGAGTGGCGTCACCGCGGACTGCAATTCCCTGGGGGCAAAATGAGACCCTCTGACTCCCGGCTTGCCTTGTCTGACCGTCCAGGAGTGGAAGACGCAAGATCTAAGTACCTAAGCTCCTGGTTGAAAGAGTTAATGAGCATTATACCGTTAGTACGCCTTAGAGAACGCGCAGCACGCCTCTCGACACCCTAAGCCACTCACACCTACTCTTGTGCCATCTAAAACTGTCTTTTTAGAGGGCCCATTTAGTGAGTGGCATATATCCGCTATAATTTTTATGAATGAGGCGTAACTGGAAGGTGCCATTCGTCGTACAATAGATCGGTTTAATAAAGACAATAAACAACTCAACAATAGCCTTTAACATTAATATCAAGTCTACAATGGTAATTTTATACCCTAACATCCACTCTCTGTAACTTTTTTTACTTAATTAACCGACTTCCAAAGAATGTTATAAAGTCTTCTGAAAGTTTTTTTTAAGTATTATATTGTATAAGGCCTCTTAGTATTGGCTACGGCTCAACTGATGCCATAAAAAATACCGGGCGTAAGGCCCGCGAATCTGCAAAAAAATTATAATCAACATACGATGTACGATAACGATAAAATATCTACTTACTAAGCATATAACTGAAAGAACATATATTGCTACATTTATGAAAATGGGTTTAAAATACATATTTTCAAAATAATTTTAAGAAATCAGTATCTCCGCTTAGCTCCTTTTTACAATAGTGTAACGTTTTTCAACACGTAACTTCTAATAGTTCACAAATTTGGCGGGATAAAAATTATATATTTTTTAATTGATTGGCATTTACTAGAGCGTATTAGGTCATTTTTATAAGATATGTTTTAAATTAATTTAAATTACATGAATATTTATTATGACAATTTAATATAATAATGTTTTAAATTTACTCTTTTTTAGTTTAATTAGTGTATATATGTGTATATACTTATTGTTTATTATTATTGAATAAAAGTTTAGTTTTATTTAATATTGTTATTTTTTTAAACTGATTTAAATTAATTATGTGACTATTATATATTTTTTTAACTTCTTCTTTTTAACGTTTGACTACGGCCGTTTGATTGATTGCAAATAAGTTACTCGTTTTGGTACTGAAGCTCTCTGGTGATTTCGAAAAATGTTCCGTAAAAGTTCATTTCAGCACGAGTACCGTAATGAAAACAAAATGTACGAGTGCATAATTTAAATTATTATGATTCTATTTAGCGTGCGATATGAGCCAGATTACAAGTAAGTGTGTTGAAAAATAATTTCACGGGGATTACACACTTTTCTGATCAAATCATGTTTTTAATGATAATATGGACGGTTAGGCAGATAATATTAAAAGTGAATGAATGACATTATTTTTAAATGCCCAGACGATACGTTTCATATGTTTATCCATAAAAACGTAAAAGTCATTGTTATATTACTCTATGGTCATTGTCCATAAACAACCATGACGAGTAGTTTATAAACAGTAACTTCTGCAGTTTTTAGCAATGTAGTAGGTACTGCGTTTTTTAATCAAGTATATGTAGGCTAAGTGTCTAAAGTTAGGTTAACTAGGTCAGATAGCAATTATCTGATATATCTTACTATATCAGATATTTGCTATCTGACATAGGTATGATTAACGCACAGTTTAAATTTCGCTCTGAATCTAATAATGTTTCAACTGTTTTTCCCAACAGCAACTAAAACCAATTCTGTTATTCTGCTTTTATTTGACAAAATAAAGCCACTACAACATTATCGCTCGGCAGTAAAGTGGAGTGAAGATTACAGTGTCTCCAGGCAGCGGCTTTCTTACGCACCTACGACTTGGGCCAGCTCCAGTCGCCGTTACATTTTCTTATCAAGACTACACAGATACTATGAAACTCCAACCTTATTCGCCTCCCCTGACTATCCTCCCGAGACAACGATTTTCAACTTTATTCTCAACGCTTCTCAGACGGTCTTGTACGCGCTTGGGAAATTAAATTTGACGAACTTCTTGGCAGATTCAATAACAATTTTACCTCGTGTAAAACATGCAGTTACTTTTCGAGCAATATGTCGCGAAGTTCAAATAATGAGTTGAAAATGAAATTCCTCTAAAACCCTTAGCAGACATAACGTCAGTAAAACCACATGTTAGCGTGAAAGCATTCTTTATTTACTTTTCTATTACGCTGAGAGACTTCCATTTGAGGATAAATTCTCGAGATATAGGTAAGAAATATATCGGAGTTAACTATTGCGGCTGCTTTTGCGAAGTTCAGTTTAAAAACGTATATCAACTTGAATAACGAGTTTGGTCGAAGCTTTTTAACCATATAAAGCATTTTAGCAAACATTTCTGAGTTTGTTTTTATAACCTCGCTAAGCAAAATAATAGATAAGTTTTCCCTCCCAAAAGCTTTTATGAAAAGGAACTCAAACAAACGTCTGTAGGGCATTATTCGTTGCAGCTTTTTTAACCCTCAGAGGAAATTCGGCGATAAAAAGATACGACACGGAAACGCAGAATAATAAACAGTGCTCGAGTGAAGCATAACTTATCGTCTCGAGCCGTAACACAAAAAGTAATCCATTGCTTTTTACGAGAGCAACCTTAAAAATAAAACGCAGCTCCTTAACCTTACATAATCCGCAAGCAAACCATAGCGGAGGGTCGATTTTACACGCGATAAACCTGCAAAAGGATTTTTGTCCGTCCTCGGTCACCGGCCACTCTGCCATCTCGTAAATCACTGGCGATAGCACTCCTGGATATACTGTGACGGCGCGGATTTTCAACCATTTTTAGGACGAACTTTTCAACAATTCGTCGGGAAATAAAATTGCTTTGATGGTGTGGTTTTGACATAATTTTATTTGACCGTGTGCTTGCTTTGCTACATAAACTATAATATGTGTGATATAAGGTGATAGTTTGTGATTTCTACATTTTATAGCATAAGTAAGCGCGATGAATAGCTTTTGTTTTTAGACTTTAGATTTATTTAATGTGTTATCCAATCACACCGTCATTTATTTGAGTAAAACAATTTTAAAATCATAGTTAGATACATTCCTTTATTTATTAGTAATACTTTGTTTAGTACGTTTTAGTTTCTCGGTAACTATTATCTTACACGAGTACTTTTGCCAGTCCCTCGCACTTCAATAGTCGTAAATCTCCAAAGATACTCTGATATATCCTGTTACGATAGCAGGGATCTATCTCTTTTATGAATGGACACAGTTTTTAACAAGTTTGCTGAAAGTACGAGACATCACACGCAGCAGATGTCTTATTAATATGAAGAAATAAAAAGGAAAAAATACATACGAGTTTTTAATAAAATCACGAGCTAAACTTTTTAGCTTAAATATTACAAGGTTCTTCAGCGTGCTGATAATAAGCATTAGTTAGTTCTTTCGTCAGGAGCACTTTATAAAAATGGCTGCTAAGTAATTCGTTAAACTTTTTAGTCGTTTATTCTACACTGTCAATTTACTACATTGTCTGATACGGACCGAATTAATTGAGCAGTATTTATAACGAACACAAATTAAAACATAAAAATAGCATTTTTAATCTAATCTATATCCTTATCAAATTTAAATCAAATCAGTAAAACTATTTGAAAAACAAGCAAACATTTGTTTTTAGATATATTGTAAGTGTTATGCGATTTGCGATTTTTTCGAAGGTATCTTTGGGATATATCGTCTATGGGTAGAAATTAACGGCCCTCGCTGCGATGAAGTTGTGATGGGTGCAGCCATATTTCTTAGGTTTTTCGCGACTTTTTCACAGCAATAGTGCAGAGTTGCGTCGTCCGGTTTTAGGATTACAAATCTGATTTCGATTTTGCTTTTTCGTACGAGTGCGATGATTCTGTTTACGTGAATGTATTATTTTGTGTATTTTTCTATCAAAATAAATACTTTGTGTTTTACGATATATTGGAGTTATATCGCTACTTATTATTATTTGCTAGAAAAATTAAGTATGAGAGATAAAACGGTATTTTTTAATCTTCACTGGTTCTTTATTTCATAACAAAATTAGAAAATAAAAACACTTTGAATAATACCTATATAACGAAATAAAATAAATAATAATTGATATATTGTTTTAGCTCTGATTCTGAACAATTCATAAAAATACCCTAAAACTATGATGCCCTTATATATATGTTCTTAAGTGATATACTCGTATAGTACATATATTAATTTCACAACTCCGGTAGTCGTTGTAGCGTTTATTGTCTTATACACGCCACTCTTAGTTTATATTTCTTGTGACGTTTTTTCCTCACAAACGAAGGTTTTTATCAAATGAAACTTTTTGTTTCTACGTTGCTGGAGTATCTAACAGTGAATTAAATAAGACTACGTAGATTTGTTTAGTTAGGAAGTACCTACCAACCTTCTTGATTTTTAAAACTGTGTTTAATAACTACCTTTTTACTTTAAAGCAAGTAAATAGTTCGTTTTTTGTTTTAAATATTTTTATTTTTCACATGAAAAACAAGCCATTTATTTAGGGCCTATTTAGGATCAAATTAATTTCACACTAACTCATACTTGCTTACTAAAATATACCTAATAAAAAAATAATAAATAACACCTTGTTTACAAAAATGTTGACAAGTCCAATTTTTACTTAACTTTTATTTTCTTTCGTGTCGAAATTAAGCATTGGTCGTTATAAATGTTTACTGCCGAAAGCCCTCGAGACCACCCATAGGTTTAATATTCTTGTCATAAAGGCAGACCACGCGAGAACTTGCCAATTACGCCTCTCTTTTACTACAACCGTTTCAATATTATATCGTTCTCGTATATGTACTTATACAAGGTGTAACAGAAGGGTGTGACAATATTAAAGAGTATACATATATATCATGTAAGGAGTCATATACCAAAATATGAAAAATTAAATCGTAGGTATATATTTTTTGCCATATAAAAATTAGATAATATTTTTCACTTGATTTCGTGGCAGCCTTAGCGAGTGATCACTGACCGAACGAAACCGAAATAAGCACACATTCTTTCATCCCGTTCTAGCATTAGTTTTAACGCAACGTATTCTCTCCCTCTCGCGCTCGCAGAGAGACACCGCCGCGCCGTGTCATTTGATAGCGTCAAAAGTCAATGAACGCTCAAAATGATAAGATGTAGTGTTGCACGTCTTAAAGTTTTAATGAAAGTTCAACTTATGATTACTCGAAATCTATGACACTTAGAATTCTGAAACCTAGTGGGCTGTATTCTATATATACATAGGTATATATGGTATAAGTATTGTCACACCCTTCTGTTACACCTTGTATATGTAAGTATGTAGGTATCATTTATTTAGTTGTCTATTTTGTTTAATTAAGATAGTGATGGATTTGTTACTGTGGTTAGAATTATTTACTAAGAAGTAAATCGGTTTGTTGAACACAATATCCGAGGGCAATGGACATGTGTCTTCCGTGGAAGGACCTGGGCGCCCACCACGATATATCTGCCCAAGAGAACTCCCCTAAAGAGTTAATTCTGCGGGGGAGTCACGACCCTCAGTCATGAGGAAATACGACTCAAGAGAGAGAATTTCCTAATTCAAATTCATTAAGAACCGTACACGATTTACACTAATGATTACAACTTTTATAATTAAGTGAATTAAAACAGAAATAAATTAAAAAATACAAACAAACACCACAATATTGCAAATTAGTCAATTAAAGAATATCTATATAAAACTTGAATTAATTAATCAAAAAAAAATTAAAGCTAAACTACAATAAGACATCTAAAAAAACGGTTTGTTACCAATACACACATATGTACGTATTTTGAAGCCACAGCACACGCCAGGAAACCGCATTTGCCATCGTATGACCATCATCTTCACACTAAACAAACGCGTAAGTTTGTTCATACTCAAACAGCAGAGTTACAAATGGACTCAGGATAAAACAGAGGCTAGTGTTCATCCCGGATTAACGCAAAAAACGCCGCAAGGGCGCCGCTTGCTCTTTACAAAATGTTCTTATTTTCAGTTCAATATTTCTTATTGTTCTTGTAACAAGGAATCCGTGTAAACGAAGTAGTTTTTATCAGTTGAACACACAAAAGGAAAAGCTTAAGCTTAGGTAAAAAGAAACAAAGTTACTACTAAGTATATTGTACACAAAGAGCAAGTTTTTTATTTCTACGAGAAACGAAGTAAGAGGAAGCTTTTTCACCTTTCACGTTTACTTGGATTGAGATAAGTTTGGGTATTAAGTCTAGTTTATATTAAGTAATTACGTTGAGCGTTTAAGTCAGAGTACCGTCTAAGTCTGATTGCTCTACTTAGTACTTTTTTTACTTATGTACGTTTAGTATTCCTTTTTATTAACTGTGATCTAGCGTCTTAAGAATTTGAAATGACAAATGTTAGGTACGAAATGTAGGTACCTTAAAAATAACGTTACATCGGTGTTCTACGCTAATTTACAGAAGAGAATTTTAGTAATACATTATAAATCTTACATTTCAAGCCGTTACTTAAACGCCTTACGATGAAACAAAGTTAATTGGCTAATCAATCCCATTAAAAACTGTATGATGACTAACTGAATAACCTTGTTTTATTGCTAATTGAAACTTAATTTGTCTATATTTAATAGGACACTTAAATTAAAAGGATTTTACTGTAGGACGGTATTATTTACCCAGAGAAGACATAGCTTTACCTTAGTAAACTAACCTTTCTGGTAAACAGTAAGGTTTTACTATAAAAATCTCGGACAACACTTAAGGCAAATTTCATAAAATAACTTACAGTTTTCATTTATATAAAACTTATCTTCAGCTGATAAAAAGAGGGAAGAGTAAAATTCATATTTTGAACGCTGGAAAAGGTGGTTCGAGTATGTCTGAGGGGAAAGTATAATCAAAGGGAAAACCGATTTGTTTTTCAGGGTACGTTGGCAGTGTCATCTTTTTCCCGTGTTTTTATTGGGGCATATCGCCGCTGAGGGACACACGTGTTTGTATCTGATCCGATGGGACGCTACCATACTTACCTTGTCCTGAAAAGGGAATATGTCTTGACCTATTTATGAGATTTAGCTAAATAAAATTTACCATATAAGATAGGTTGATTCAATGAAATATCACGAGCGATTTATCTACGATTATTAAAGTAATTAAACTGCGAAACACATAACTGCCTAGCGTGCAATATGAGTGTAATGAGTGAAATAATTGGTTATTTAAAAGCTTACCTACTATATATATTATATTTATGGTTATTTATTAGCCGCAACAAGGACAAGCATAACATATATTCATGCTCAACATGGTATAACACGACACTGTTTAAACATTGGGATGGAAATCTCCTTAAATAACCCAGCTTTGATAGCTTCTACCTAAGGTAGTCTTTATCGTTTCACTTTGAGCATCATCAAAGAATTACGACCATTCCGAATCTTATTTTACTTAGTTCCTTGTGTAACGAAGTTTCTTATCTATTACTTAGACTTTTACTATCTATTCCATATCCAGACTATTAGACTATTAGCGCAAACATGAAACGAACATTAGCATTAATAGTCAAAGGGTCAGTAAGAAATTCCCTGTGGTAAAACGAGGTTTACCTCTCGCTGGCATCGATGCTCAAATGGATATCCACAGTCACTAAGCACAATTACACTGACAGGTCGGATAGATACGTAGATAGGAACGTAGTTACAACTACGGACTGTGGTCACGTTTGGAGCCAGCCATCTCAGGGGTAAACGACAGTAAATGTTACTAAGTGGACGCAGGATTCCGAATAACTAGTTGAAAGTTGAAAGTTTTAATGAAAAGACTAGTTTAGCTCTCGGGAAAATGTTTTTTTTTTATTCTTAATTTCTTCAAGTAGGCACCTCAGTGCACTTTTGAAAGTCAATTTTACATAAATAGAAAACATATTATGTTACCACCACGGTAAGTTACATTAAATTAGTCATTTGCGGAGTTGGAAACAATCCAAATATTTTTGTCTTTCAAAAAAGTGTCACATTTGTAGTAGGCACGCCTACTTAACGACATCTTGATTATGTTTTTGAATCTAGTATCGTTCTGCTCTAAAATCTATTGTGGGATTACATTGTAAAATTCTATGCTTTTTCTAATGAAGGTTTTACTACTTTTACATAGTTAAAGTTTAGATGTTACAAGTTTTTGTTTATTACGTGTATTCATTTGATTTGTTTGTACGTCTTTGTTATGTATTAATGTATCAAGGTTTGAATATTTTCTAGCCTATTCAGCTATTAATGTGATTTAAGTTTCGTCAATGTGTTTCCAACAGTTAATTGAATGGAAACTTGAAAAATGTTGACTAACTTAGTGAAATCAGTGGCCAATTCTAGTACCTAACAAAAGTAACTAAAAATACTGAAATGGTTTAGGAAGTTTAAACTGTTAGTGTAAGGTTTAAAAGGGAAGACATTGAAGCGTGACCTATCAGCCCATTTTCGCTTGATAAGAGCCTGTCAAACTATAATAATGGATGGAGCGTGGTAAGCCTCGCTCTATCTAACATCAGTCTAGGCAGTTAATACTTCATTAACTCCTACGAGGCCCGGCCCGGCCGCTTCTCCCCACTTTACGACACAAACCCATTTGTTTACAAGAATATTCCATTGTTGCTCAAGCCTCATCTACAAACAACCTGACCAAAGTTGCTAATTAAAATTCCAGATAAGAACTACAAATAATGACCCCGCCTTAATGGATAATCTAGAAATAATGCGGCACTTAAGGCCAACCTCATGATTTTGTTTTTCTTTTAGCTAATGGACCTGCCACGGGGCAAATCCCGTGCTCAGGGAGCTCTTCTGACAATGGTCATAAGACCAATAAAAACTTTACTTTTAACTCCGCTCACCCTGCGGCGGGGAATTTATAAAATTACTTTTTTATCCCCTGTCTTTTGATAACGATTCGGCGACTCAAGTGTTCTTAAGTTTACAAAAACATTTTTAAACGCAAAATTCGCAAGGATAATCTTGCTGCAAATAAGATTCTTTTTCAGACATTTTTGTTCTATCGATCTGCATAAAATGCATGTGTCTTATTTTTTACAAAACTGAACAAATTATTAGTATCTTTAGTACCAATCAGAGTGTTTGAGCTCTAATCTGACCAAATCGAATAAAAAATATGCAACCTAATAACAAAATAACCACAAAAAACATAATTCTAAAATGTACATTTCACGTATTGTCGAGCACAAAGAGCCGTCACATTAGGACAGTTACTGGACTGTGGCACAATGCAGTAATTTAGTGTATTTTATCGAGAGGTCATCTAACATGGATGTCAAACGCAGTCGGTGGCCCGTCGTGGCTGATGCAGCTTGCGGAGATTTATCCGCTGGGCCGTGATGGGAACTGAAACGTCACAACCACCATTTATCACACGTCACTTACTACGTTTTAGTTACTATTGATTCGTATTTGAGCCGCTAACTTTTTGTCGATTTATCAACTGAGCGTGTGACCACAGACGACTAGGGAGATACGACGTGACTTCACATTCGGTATTTGCTATTATTATTAGCTTGATGATTTTTTTATACTATTGCTACAGGCCACAACCACAACATACGTATAGAAAAAAGATTTATTCAATAATAATAAACAGTATATACACGTATATACACTAAACTAAAAAAGAGTATATACATTTAACCTAAATTTAAAACGTCCACATGTGGTATGGAGCCAAGAATGCTGGCTGCATTCCCACGCTGGATTGCTATAAAAATCCTTTGCGCAAGGACTATTATTTTTTGTTTCGTATTATTTATTGAATATACAAACTCGTATATGTGTGTTCTGTAAATACTGGTATGGTATTTGTGGATATTTTATGTACTTATCGGTACAAATATGCTAGCGGTTATTTCTAAATATTTATTTATTTATTTATTTATTTATAACGGTACACATAACAGAATGAGTGCATATATAAGCCAAATACACATTCAAAACTGGTTTTGAACCAGAACAAATTCCTTAGGTGAAATATTGTCGAACATCGTTTAAATTATTACGATTCAGAGACCTGCATAACATATCTAAATTAAATATGTAATCTGAATTATTGACTCTCAAAATGTGATTAATAAATCCATTAATTTGTTTCATTAATGATAACTACCTATTAAATTGGAAATAGAAATTGTCGAAATTATTTTAATGTATTGAAATGTGTCGCATTGATAACAACTATTAAATTAATAATTTGATGTAGTTCTACCTAAATGATTATTATTTCAAAGAGTATTTTATTCACTAAGCTTTGTACAATTATAATTAAATAGGATACTTACATATGTATAAAATGACATTATAATCACTTTACATTATTATACGTCGATGTGCGGAAAGTTAATTATTACCGTACTTATTCAAATAACCACATCTATTATGGAGTATCAAGAAAACATGGATTATTTAATTATATCATTAACTCTGCTATTTGAAATTGTGAATAGATTTAATAACTTCATTATGTTATTTGTAGTGCTTCGTTTATTTCAGCAGCTGAACGGAACAGAATGAAATACGTCGAATTTAGTTTGATTACAAAGAAAGGTTACAATATTTAATTAATAAAATAAATGATGTATTTTTTTCTAAAACAGTGATATTTTGTCGTAATCCTTCGTTTTCTTTTTGCTGTAAAATATTATAATAACTTACTTGCGGTCTTTTGGGTGTTTTAGTTCAAATAGGTAGAAAACGTTTATAAAATCTACCTATTAAAGTTTTACCCATTTTTTTAGGTTTTAGTTTATTACTAGCCAACAATTTTTATTGTTACCACTAAAGCACTTTACAAAGTAGACAAGACAGTGAAAAATGCTTACTTGCTCCCGAGTACCGCTTGTAGAGCAAAAACTAACTCCCACTTTCTGTGAACTTATTGCAACTCGAGATTAAGACAAATAGCACTTAACTAGCGAACCGACTCAAATAAATAACGTATTAAATAATGCTGAAACATCCCACTCTGAAGAAAATTGGATTTGTATTTATTGGTTTAATTGTTCCACTTTCCAGACGCAACAAAGCGACGTATCATCGTAATTTAAGCATGGAATTGAAATAGTGAAGTGCCAAAAGTTACGTAAGCTATTTTTCGTCTCAAAACAACGCGAACCAAGCCGCGAGCATACTATAAGGCTGATAAAACAAGAAATCTGGCTGATAGATTAATTTCCATTAGCCATAATTCAATAAATGTCTGTTGACTGAAAGGAAATTGGGAGCTAAAATCTATCATCGTAAATATAATTTCCCCGCCTATATTACAGAAGGAATCAGTTGCCATAAACTGATTTCCTGAAGTTGATTTTAAATTGGAAACGCTCCTAAAATCCGCGTAGCCTTTTAAGCAAATTGCGTTAGGAAAGTTGGAAATTATTAATTGCCAAAATGTTTACTAAATACTTGGGCGTTATTCGGCGTGGGTAGTGTCTGAAATCAGCCCGGGGCCGAACAAAATACGTTACGGGTTCGGGACCACGAATTCTAGCCAATTAAAAGCACCTAAAGAGTTACGGTTTTCATTTGTGTTATTGAAAAACTAATTTGTGCTAATGCTTTAACGATTTGCGGTTTGCACGATATTGAAACGAATTGCCTCCAACGTTTTCAATGGTCGATTACCTATCGTTTCTAATCAGTAACGAAAAGGTAAAAAGTATCGAGCTTTATATATCATTTTTATAGCATAAATTAGGGTTTAATAGCTCAAACTAACTTTAAACTGACATATCAGTCATCAGTTTCAAACTGAACATATTTTTGGTATTTTTTTACTGTGTAGGTATTATATTTAACTCAATCTCACCACCACTAAAACCTGTTTTTTTTCTATATACCTACTGGCATATATATTTAGGTATAAGGCTATCTACAAGGTATTTATACTTTGTTATAGCTAAATCAAACAAATACAAGATCCATACACGCCGCTCAGGCGATACGTTCTATGTTGCACGGTTGTGCCTAAATGTACATACATACAATATCAGTCATATCATACTATAGCCTGTCAGATTTTGGTAACATCTTTTTTCTATCCTCCAAAGGAAGCCTACTCCAATACCGTGCACCTAACTGACCGCTTATCTCGGTACAAATTGTTTTCACACCGTATGCCTGTTAGTCATTACCGAGGGTAGTGTTATACTCGTACGTGCATAGCCGAATAAGTAAGATAACTTTTCGTTTTGGCTCTCCGCCAATGTTTGTGAGAAGTTTCTAGAAAGTCTCAGTCTACATTACACACAAGACTTCTAAAGGTACCGGCAAAGTTCCGCAAAACTGCTGCCTTTGTGTCCTGTAAGGGAACCCTCAAATTCCTAGTTTCGGTTGTGTAGTACAAATAGAAGTGGTTGCTAAGAAAACCGTGTGAGTTTAAAGTTTTGAATCGGCCGTACGTCGTTTTGGAAGGAATATTTCGAGTTGTGTTTCGTAGTTTTTGACTTGGTGAAAATATAATATAAACTGTTTTTTTTTTAAATAAGAGACACTATAAACATGTTCTTTAAACATTCTTCCCTTCTGGAAGCTTCGATTAAGATCATATATACCAGCTTTAAACTGCTTCACTTTTAACCAGTGTGACATTTACGCTGTTACGTTTTGGACAATGTGATGGTCAAATTAGGTACCTACCTACCTACAATCAAGCGTAATTTGAAACCGATTAGTTAGAGTATAACTTTGAAACGTAATGTTTTATCCCAAAACATACAATAACAATGCATACCCGCAATAAGACGCAATGCTGTCGTTTTTCCACTCTCCATATTATACGCCTATCCAGATAGCACAACATCACGCGTTACGCTTGTCGATTTTCTGTTTACCGTCCCTGTAGGCTCATAAACAGAGTACGGGAAATCGACTTGGAAGTGCGGAGATATAAAACATATTGAATCGCCTGTTATGTGTACAGAGCAACGTTATAGTATGAAAGCACTCTGTTACTGTTAGAGCTCAGATCAAGTGGTAAATAAAGGAGGTGGTGAAATCGTGGTTCGCTTTCGGTAGTCAGAGAAGCGTTGTAGTCAATGAGCTCTGTCTATCGTGTTTATATGACTGGCTGTAAAAGCTAGAAGTTGCTTTAGTGAATATGACAACTGTTTTACGATGGTTAGGAAATAGTGATATGAGTTGTTTGCAAACTAGATAGATCTCCATAACTACTAAACTTGGACAACAACCTAAAACATCGGGTAAAATAGGTAACACTACACACCATAAGAAACTTATACCGTAATAAAATGAGCTGAAGATGACAATAAAATGTCTACTTATAATCCATACTTCCATTTCAGCTCGCGATTATCACCAGGTAGCTGTTATTAAATAATTAATCAAATTTCATTTCAGACATGTCTGTAATAAGCGGCAGATTTTCTTCTCGAGATTTTAATAGCTTTGTCATGAAAATAATGGAGAGAATGAATATTAATATCGGAGTTGAATGGCAGCGTTTGCATCGCAAAGAGATTTAGTGCCTCAGGCCAAATTTACTTGTATATCTACGTACATTATATGCTACAGGTAAGGTTCTTGTGCATTTCAGTGAAGAGGCGTATACATACAGAGGTATAGGTACCTGACTTGGGATATCTTTATACTGATTGTAAGCACGTACACTATAATATATGACTAGACTTTATTTATTCAAAACTTATAAAACATAAAGTAACTCACTAATTAAATACAAACTTAAAAAACTAAAACCGAACAATAATTTTAAAAACTTAAACTTCTTCTTAAACTCAAAACCTAATCATAAATGCCTGTATAGGGCATTTTTAAATATGTATAATTATATTAACCCACAAGAGACAACTTATCAAACTTAGCCCTGAACGTTTATCAAAGGTAGTATATGTAATAAAAAATCGTAACATTTTGTTTCAAAATAATGTTCTGTACTTTTACGTGCTGACAATATGCAATGTCTTTTTGATTTTTCCAATCAACGGAAGTTATTTGCTCCAGGAAAAATATTGAAGAGAAACGAGCGGGCTCGGTTTTTGTTTATTCACAAATAAAATCTGCCGATGGATCCATTGATGCATTGTACCGTTGTTATACCTGCGTCCACTATCAGCGCAGCGCCTGTTTTTAGAACCAGACAGCTAACGAAGTAATATTGGTATTTCATACGAGTTTTGTTAGCTTAGAAATATAGTCTAACCTACCGGTTTATGTTTGTTACTCGATATCAAAATTGTATTCAGTGAAAAGGAACAGCACTCGTTGCATCAATTTTCGCCACAAAAACGATGTTTTAGTGCCATAAAATGTACAGTATTATTAGAGAATATAGATACTTACCCAATTGATACCGAAATACCGCAACTATATCTACGCTACAAATTTGAACCCTAACCCTGCGGTTTCCGATTACTCTGGCGCCTTATCCAACCCCCAAAATCTCCAGAGCTTAGCTCATGATCACCCCCATTTACCACATCTGAACCGTATTTGTGAGAGTTACCATATGTAAATACGTAGATTACCCAGAAACGGGCAGCCTGAGTGGTCGCGGAGCACTATTTGCAAATATAATGAGGATACGGTCAATTCAAAACTGATGCCAAAAGTATCAGGCTCAGAGTACTGCGATCTGAATAGTGGAATCGTATTTTCTACATTTTGAATTCAAATACAGACGAAATAGATTGCTATTGCAGCACAAGAGATATAGATGGCGCTGTGTGCAATGTCCCGGAATATATATATTTATATATATATATATGTTATATAATATATTTCTGATAATTTGTATGATTTTCAAATAGATATTTCATCTATAAAATATGGAGCGAAGATATTTCATTTTTGCTATGATCCTTTAAATGTCGGTAGAGAATTTTTATTATTTTACAAGTATTTCTTGTTCACCGGCAAGCGTAGCGGGTTATCAATAGGAAAACGAATACAGTATTTCCATACAACACTGGATTTACATTTGTCAAACAGCAAAACAAATGCCAATACGACAAAGCACTTTTGCTCCAAGTCACAACATGCAGAAATGTTACTGCAAGATTGATTTTTCATTTTCCTTCTGTATATTCAGGGTACCTGAAAATAATTACCACTATCAAAAGTATGGTAGAATCGTTGACTAAGTTCCTAGAGGTGTTTTTCGGCAGCTTTGTTTCAGAGCCAGTGCCATACCAGTACGCTCCGCTTTGGCCCACATTGTCGCTTGTGCGGATGTCGCGGTGGTTAAGTCAAAAAAATATTACGCGAAAAGCGAAACAGTTACTAAAATCCGCACCTTGGCTTTTCCTAGTCTTTATTGAGGAAGCCTCATACATAATAAAACAAGAAGGCTGGCCAGCTGGCAGGAACGGCCGAATAAATCCTAATTCAGTGCATTACATTACCGGGTGGCTAACCATTTCATGATAATCTTGATTTATGGAAAGATACACTGTGCTTCCAGCGCTTTCATTTCTAGCCCTGATGTTTGTGAGGATACTAAATAACGTGTAGGCTTGTAGGCCTTAGTAATGGATTAATATTAGGTTAGGTACACATGGGTAAACACTTCATTAAAAACATCAACATATAAGGGGAAATACACAATGAAATACACACAACTTAAAATTAGTGTTCTAATTGGGGTCAATATCACTAATATTGCGCTGTTTTTCGGTATTGTTTTGACATTTATATAAAATCGTTGTCATCTTTTTATCGGTTGGGTCTAAAAATAGTTTTTATTTATTTGGTTTTGTGTACTGCACAATATAATAGTTTAGAACTTTGAAACAAAACAAGATATTCCTATTAAAGCCGTGTCGTCGGACAGTATTCATAACTTGTGCAATTTCAACCTTAATGCTTTCAAGCCTACGGCTGCGGTGAGAAGTTTCTATTTATTCTGCTCCCATTGTTAATAAGTAGTTCTGGACAACTTCAAAGTTAGCCTCGATACAAAGACAGCTTAGCGTAGATATTAAATGCTAAACTACGGCTAAGTTACTCTTTGAAACTATTGACGGATTCTGCGCTGCGACTGTTCTCTCGAGGCGTGGATTAGAGGATTTAATTAAGACTGTTATACCTACGCATAGGTTTTGTAGATGTCGCTTTAACTTTTACTATGGAACACGCTAAAATCTTTATTTGTCCAAAGTCTTATCTATATATATATAAAACTCACAGGTGACTGACTGACTGATTGACTGACTGACTGATATAGTGATCTATCAACGCACAGTCAAACCACTGGACGGATTGGGCTGAAATTTGGAATGAAAGTAGATGTTATAACGTAGGCATCCGCTAAGAAAGGATTTTTGGATATGCCACTTTTAAAGAGGTGACATAGGAGATGCAAGTTTTACTTCTTAATGCGAGCGAAGCCGCGAGCACCCACTAGTACAATATAAAGTACATATTATGACAGGTCTTTACGCAAGTAGTTAGAATTCGTTAGAGCTTCCAATCACATCCAAAACCAACTGATTTAATTTTGTTTATTTTTTGCACTATTATTCTGTGCTAAAAAACTATATTAGTAAAATGGTATTTACGCACAACTTTTATTTTGCATTTAAAAAAACTGAATCTAAATCATGTTATTAAAACAATACAACATAATCTTTATGATTATTTTATTATTGTTTAGAACGTAAATAATAGGCTACGCATAATAAATTCGATACGAATCTTTGAACAAGATATTCTATTCATATTCTTCTATTGTCTTAACTCATTGAAGCCTGTCAAAAGATTATCTATTAAATTTAGCTAAATGATGATCTAGTTATATTTGACTTTGTACAACCTTTTCTTTGAATCCAAAATATTTAATACTAATAAGTCAACTTTGTAGACACTGTGACATAATTGTAAATTTCATTTTAGACGGATTCTCAGTTTCTTTTTTAAATTTATGAATGGTATTATATTTGTATAAGAATTTATTTATGACCTACCTAAGCATAATATAACATTGTGCAACCATTTATTTTATTTTTTTATCTACACTAATGTTGTAACATTCTACTTATGTTTCCAATACTTGACTTATAATTACTACTGTTATAGCACAGACAACAAAACACTCAATTTAACCCTTAATTGGTCGCGTGGGGTGTCATGCACCCCAGAGCAGTTCTCCAGGCTCTCAACTTTTTAAAATTTGAATTTAGCGCGTTGGCCTTCTAGGTAGCTTCGTATACACGTAAAACGTACACGATTCAGTTGCGAGCGACGCTCTGTTGTGGACGGTTGGGCTCGGAAAGCGTGTTTGGTGTGCACGACACCCCAGGTGACTGTGTGACAGGACCAAAAATTTATTACTGAAGCAGGCCGATCGCAATTAAACAAAAGGTGCCATTTATGTCTGAGAAGTAAGGACAGGAAAACAAAGACTGAATGTTCCAAATGTCAAAAACATGTGTGCTATGACCATATGAATATAGTCTGTCAAAATTGTGACGATAAAACCTAGGTTTAGTAAAAAAATAATTTTCATATTTAAAAGCAAGTTAATTACGTTAAAAATACGTTTAAAAGTTTATTAACATGTAAGTTCAAATGTCCTAATTAAAAAAAGTGTGATTTTGCATGTATTTCGTATTTTATTGAATTTCCAAAATCTGGGGTGCCAAACACCCCACGTGACCGCTTATGCAACTTTTTAGGCGCGCCCAATTGAGGGTTAAGCAATTTTACATGATGTTATAATATCCACATCGATATCGTAATAGCTCATTATAACATCGAAAAAGCGTGACCAACCTGATTGCAGGGCCAATCAGGTTGGTCGCGCTGCGATCTCGTTGGTTAGATTTTAATGGCGGCAAAATCACTGTGACAATACACGTACGCGTGATTTTAATGTTTCGCAATGTGTTTTGTTTTTTAAATACAAATTAAAAGTTAAAAATGGATAGCGACGATGATATTTGTACGCCTCCGGATATTCTAGAATTGGCAACAAAAGTAACTCACAATCTTTTGCCAGAAAAATCTAGAAAATTATATGAAAATTAACTATTGTCAGCTTTTACTCTTGTTGTTTGATTAATTGCATTAGTGAAGATAAAGTAGTGTATGCAACTGCATATAACACGGGTATTAAAACACGAGTGTGAGTTTATGAAACGAGCGCAGCGAGTTTCATAATAGTAACGAGTGTTATTGACAGTTGTGAGTGTAGTTGACTTCATTATATGACAGTTGCATAAACTACTATTACTAGTTACAGAAAGTCATTCAAATCAATGCAATCAGTGCCAAGCCTTTCACACATCTAAAAAAACATTTACACTAACAGTGATTCATTAAATTAACTCTACGCTTTTAATTTTCATTTAATAAGATCTTAGGTAATCCGCGTTAGTAGGGATTAAATGCAGTATATTTTGTGCTAATCCAGGGTCCCAATCTATCTCCATAGAAAATTTCATCCTAACCGGCGCAGCCTTCAGAGCTTAAAAAAATTAAAAGCGCAAACTATGCCTTTTTATTGTTCATCATCATCATCAGCCTACAGTCGTACAGCTCAGTTAAAATATTAGCTTATGTGTATATTATCCCGCACCTGATTTGGCCTTAGGGTATAGTAAAGTTAAGCTAAGTAATGAATGACGTAAGAAACAGCAGGCGCCTGAAGCAAACATGTAGCAACCGCAAGAGAAACTCCTGGGTCTCAACTTTATCGATCAGAACTTTATCAATCGACGAACCTGTCTTAGGGAGAGCAAATTATTGACTAGACTTCTAGATTAGCTAGAGGTAGGTCTTAGAACTACATAAATCTGGTATTCGTAATAATTCATCTGCATTCCAACAACATTTTAAAAAAATTGAGTTTTTTAATGTGTTGGTAGTTCATATTCTTTTGCTGTTTGTTGTAGATCGCTTGCAAACCAACTTTTATATCACTTAATTGTTTTTATTACGGAAATTTAAAAAGAAAATTAGAAAGACAGTAGGTAGCTGTCCACCGTGAGTTTTTTTTTATGTTTTCACGCTCATACCATGTGTGTACCATTACGTAGTAAAAATAATGTAACAGTAGTAAGTGAAACATTTGTATAAAATTAAACGCAACTACACATAAAATGCAGTATTCATGAACGAAATAGAGTTGATTGAACTTAAATCAGTTCAATAGACGAATAATTTATTTAACCAATTCGAAACAATGTTACGATTTTAATTAAATTCAATCAAAGCAATACAGTGGAGTAGTAGGTAGTCGGTAATTTCAATAATTTGAACCAAGTCACGTTTGTGGTAAGACACGCTTTAAATTAATTTAGGTCATTCCATAAATTAGCTCTGTGAATAATCTAGATTAAATCTAGAATTCTGTATTGCTTTATACAAATTTATTAGCAAGTTTGTTACAAATACAGATTTCTAAAATTGCGTTTCCAGAATTTAGGATTAGTGTATGTGTGTTAAGCCTAATCCTGTAACAACATAAAAACATTAGGTCGTGGAAAATAATTAAATCTATATACACTAATAAAACTACAAAAGAGTATTTACATTTAAACTAAATTAAAAGCATCCACGTCATGTGGTATGGAGCCAAGAACGCTGGCTGCATTCCCACGCTGGATTGCTATATAGAAATCCTTTGCGCAAGGAACCAGCCAGCGTTCTTGTCTCTAGTGATGTCAATTATCAATAATTAAATCTAAATATATATAGCTCAAAAGTGTCTGACTGACTGACTTACTGATATAGTGATCTATCAACACACAGCCCAAACCACTGGACGGATCGGGCTGAAATTTGGAATGAAGGTAGACATTATGACGTACGCATCCGCTAAGAAAGGATTTTTGGAAATGCCACTTTAAAAGGGTGTTATAGGGGATGCAAGTATTACTTCGATGCGAATGAAACCGCGAGCACCCACTAGTGTAATATAATTTGGCTATTGAGTAAGTAGATGTAGGAAACATAAAAGGGCAATAAAAGAACTTGTAGCGTAATCACGTGCGGTATTGGGAACTTGTATTGGTCTGCCATAATAAAGCCTAGGTCATGTGGTATTGTAGGACCTAACCTAGATCTATACCAAATTACTAAAGAAATAAACTCAAAAGACTGAGTGACATAGTGATCTATCAACGCACAGCCCAAACCACTGGACGGATTGTGCTGAAATTTGGCATGCAGGTAGATGTTTTGATGTAGGCATCTGCTAAGAAAGGATTTTTTTAAAAAGCTACTTTTAAAGGGGTGAAATAAGGGATGCAAGTTTTACTTCTAAATGCGAGCGAAGCCGCGACCACCCAATAGTTAACCAATAAAACTGTTCCAGGGTTAAAAATAATATACATACTATAACTATCACATTTATGATATGTGTGCAATGTGCAGCGATATCATATAGCTACGAATAAAGGTATACTGTGGCTCATACACTAAATATTTTGTAACAAATGCTCCCAAGAGCCCGCGTTTTCAGAAACATTTTATATTTACTGTTTAGCTGTATAGCACTCACCGTAAAATTTTAACAACTTGCGGTAGTGTTGATGTGCTCGTATGTATTCTCATCGCATAGCGTTATTTTATTTTGCTCTATGTACTCGGTTTAGGTAAAATATCTATCCGGTTTTGTTTTTATATTTTTCTCTCAGTACGAGTAGCTTTTCTATGTAATTTTATTGTTACAATTTCGATGTATCTCAATGTACATTAACCTAATTTAGTAGTTTGACCTTATTTTAAATAAGTACCTACATTTAATTCGAAATTTCAAACATATTGATTTTATTGAATATCTTTTTTGTACGTCCTTTTTACTTCATGTGAGAGTAGTAGCTCTGGTGTTATGAGAGTTTGAAAAAGGTTATTGAGAAGTTATAAGGATTGCCTTATTTCGACGAACAGTCAGTGCCCTACAATTTAGTATTAAATTCGACTTAAAAAAGTTCCCAGACCGGAATTCCACTCTAGCTTAGCCACAAAATGCATATTAAAATTCTCAAAGCTGTGTACAATAATAAACATTTCACATTTTATTTTTATTTATCCACGTTTAAACTTATTCATATCTACGGCAAAATTTAAGCTGGATATTATCCCCTATTTGGCACTTAATAACTCGGCTCAACTGTTACGAAGCTATTTACCAAGGCAGACGCGTTTACGTTTACGATCAACAAATAAGATCATTTAATTTCATTCCCCGTGCGGAAAAAATATCTACAAAAGATTTATGAATCACCTCGGGTCCGCATAATTCATAAACATCTGTCTGAGCAATAAAGCTTTAACGATGGCAAGACTTTCCTTCCCCTACCTTTTGTTTTTTTCATGGCAATGTACAGAATTCGTCTTGTAGTGTGTTGCTAACTAAACAAGCAGCCGACAGTTCATTAATTGTATCTCTTACTCTTTGTTTAAGTATTATTTTATCAAGTCGAATCTGTGCGGAATTCACGACCCTCAGTAAAGATGACAGGACATGAAGAAAAGGGATATTTACCTAAATAAAAGAAAATGGATTGATAAGTAAAAAATCTTAAACCAAAATAGAGGGACTATTGATCAATCACTGCACAATTTTATCTGCACTGCTCGCCCTATGGCTATGAGTATAGCGTTTCATATTTTATATACTTACCTATATTTCGCAATAAGAATTTTTTAATGGGAAAAATAGGCAATTAAAACGATATCAGAGAACCGCGACCTTTACTTTACCCCATCAGTAGAGTATCGGCTTTCTTCTAATGAAATCCGCGAACAAAATGTTAGTGAGTTTATTAAAGACGCGGTTGGATACACTCTGTGCCCAGTGGCGACGTGATGAGAATCTGTGAGCTTGCTGCTTGCGTAGACAACTGTAAACCAATGACATCCAACTACAGGTATTATTTATATAAATAAATAACTTTTCTCACCTCCGGGCTGAAAGTGACAACTTTCGTCCCCCTACGCGGGACGAAGTTGTCGCTTTTCGGCTCCGTCGATGAGAAAAATTGTATACACACCGCGGGCAGTAAATAAGGAAGCCTCAGATCACATGTAATTGTCGTCCGAGGCGGAGCCGAGGTCGACAAACATGTGATCTGAGACCTTCCTTATTTTACTGCCCTAGGTATGTCATATACTATTTTAGAATTGAAGAAACTTAAGATTAGGTTATATTGACTTGTGATATACGATCTATCTGGTACGCGCGCGAGTAAAGAGCGTTGTAGGTCAATCGAATGAAATTTGCGTTCTGTATTGTTTATACAAAAAATACTAGACATACGTTAAGTATCTGTTCTAATTTTTACATAATATATTGAATCAGGCGTTACTTTGCGGAAAGCCATTGTTAAAGAAAACTTTATAGAAATATTTAAGTAGAATTGTTCGTTTATCCAGAATTATCCCATCCATTCTAAAGAATTTTAATGATTACTAGTCTATGATTTACTACACTTGGCTAATCTATGTCAGAATGACTTTACCTCTTTTGTGATGCGTCTATGTACTGCAACATCGCTAGTTGGTCACAATTACATGCATATTCTACGTGTACACGTACGCCTGTAATACACGTTCACTGTCCCACGCAGAGTAGCTGGTTAGTTTCATGATAAGATTTCTTCCTCTATTTAAATATTGTTAATAAAAGTAAGATTGATGTCGCAATATCTATATATTATATATATATAGGTAGATACGAAACAAAATCAAAATGTTTTAAATCTAATCTTAACAAATAGGACAATAAGTACATCTACTCAAAACTACCTCGGATTCAGAGCGATTATTAACCAAGGATTAAGTACTTTAAAGCTAGTTAAATAAATTGCAATTAGTTTTATATTAGGCAACAGTTAAAAGCTAGAAAGTTAAAAGAAAAATAGAAGTCATACTTTTACCGCTTTAGTCCTTGATTTATTCCTTCTTATTAGTCACCATTTGTAGACGGATAAGTGACAGAAACTTTTTAACATTTGTAAGGAAGTAAAAAATGTGACTGCAAAGAACAAATGTCTCAAATGTTAAAAAGTTAGCAAGAAAAATTGGACCCGAGAAATCAATTCGAAGAGAAAAGTTGAACGCCCTCTTGCGTACCGGCTGGGTACTGGGTAGGTACTATGTGACATAGAATACTGATAAAGACTGGTCTAAGCATACCCTATTGTATGCGCAAGAAGTAATCTTAGTGTCAAACAAACGGATAGCATAGTAATGCTCATTTATTGCTCACTAGTAGGTGCTCGCGGCTTCGCTCGCCTTTAGAAGTAAAACTTGCATCCCCTATTTCACCCCTTTAAAAGTGGCATTTCCTAAAATCCTTTCTTATCGGATGCCTACGTCATAACATCTACCTGCATGCCAAATTTCAGTCCGATCCGTCCAGTGGTTTGGGCTTTGCGTTGATAGATCACTATATCAGTCAGTCAGTCAATCAGTCAGTCAGTCACCTTTGAGTTTTATATATTTAGATAGCGTGTATCACTGCCTTGCTCCGTTTGTTATTTATTATTTTAAGCCCGATGCAATTGGCGTGAAAATAACTTCATAGTTTTTTTAGAACTCGCTTGATTATGACCCAGTCTTGGTATCACCGGATTAACAGAAAACGAAACAGTCTTGTTTTTAGTATTGATCAGGGCAGTCTTTTATTATACTATGTAGATTGTGCTAGAGTACCTATAGAGTTAGGTTATACAGAGTCCTAGGATGTCATATCTCTGAGAGGTCAGGAACCGCGTGCGTTTTATGGGCGAATATAAAAATACTGGCTACACCTACACACGTTTACGATCCTTACATTTTGTATCTCATAGTATACGGTCTCGTTATTATTTATCACGGAAACAGGCCAGTGGGCGGTTACAGCTAGTTCACCCTGCGAAGACGCTTGCAAAGGTGGTTTTGCAAAGAGACTTCTATAAAGTACTACTTACAGTTTATATTTGACGGTTTAGATATTTACTAGCATTTGTAACTAAACCTAACTACAAAAATATATTTAGATGAGACACAGTCTCGTCGTATTTGCTTTAGGGAAAGTTAAGAAATTGCTATTTGCATTACCAAACCGTAACCGTATACCGTTGCTAGTGCGTCGCAAGTTGCTATTTGTTATTCATCCCATAAACTTTGATAGACCTCCTAGAATCCAGGAAATTGGATCCAGTAATCGACTATCAATAGGCAAGATTGAGTAGCCTCGGAGTGTCAGGATAATGGGGCCATAATGACGCGGCCGAGGTCAAACCACCGCTACCGTCACGGCCCAGTTATGATACAGACACTCACGAAGCAATTACAATAGATCAGCGATAGGAAACTACTCACCCTTATTTATTAGAGGCCAGGCTATCGAAGGTTTTGGGGATCGAATTGAAACGCTCCGATTTTAGATAAGACCAAAACGTGATCGGGTTCAATTGGCGGTGGCCGTTACAGAAATTCTGAAGCGAATACCAAAAGACTAGAGAAACGCTTCGTGGCGAAGTTTAAAACTGATTTCGAAGTAGCTCGCTGACTGAACGAGGAATCTCGGAGCCAAGTTTAAATAACGCGGTCTTAGATTTCACCTCAAAGTATCGGCAGGTTAGAGATTTTTCTCAGCAAAAATTTTTACTATGTAAACATTGGAAAGATTTCTAGACTTATTTCGCTACACTCTTCCTCGCGGGCGTCGGTCAGTGAATATAATATTATATTTTACATTATGTTCGTCCATCAACCCATCTCTTGCATATCTTTTTTTTAATGACTAGTTTTGATTCTTCTCATCATATTTTTACTATTTAACAATTAAACATTTATTTCCGTACATGATAGAATCTGTATATTTTCCACGGGTAGTTCTATGAAGTTCTAGATCTATTTCCCAGATCTTTCGACCCGAATAACACTAAAGATTCTCATCAAATCCACGTGTTACCTAAACCACACTTGATCCGGTTTTATCAGATATGTCGAGGCAATAAATAAATTAGTACGCACAGATAGCCATACAGGGCCAATACGGGCGGACCTTTGATCAACAACCGCTTAGGACGGGAATGGTTCCCTTATTATTAATTTATTTAACGCTACCCTTGTCCAGTCTAATAAAACATGTACCATCCTGTATCCAAATGTTTAATTCACCTTCATTTCGCAGGGTTTCGTTTATTGATATTTATTGTTACCGTCTCGATTTAACGACGTAATGCCTTTAACAGCCGCGTTACTTGTTAGGTTTAATGCATTCATTTACGATACACGGGATGTGAAGTAAATGCATTAGCACGATGTGAGGTTTATAATACTGAGTGAATCTGGAGAAACAAAGACCACGATTATTTTATCTGTTATAATTCTGTTACCACGTGACAGTCAGTAAAGTAAGTAATTGAACACTAGGTTGCCAGAAGTGACACCCGCACGCACAAGAGACATTGTGGTCAATGGTTGGCCCATACCTGCTCTGACATGGATATGGATATTAACATCTATGTATGTCTAAGTGTCCTTATACGGAAATTCTCAAATCTCAATCTGTTGCAGCTGGTCCTTAGGTATTTTAAAGCAACATGAACGACAAATCGGAGAACTACCAAAATAGACCAAAACACGATTTTTTCTCAGCAAAATGCACCTAAACGCTGACTGTCACTTTTCTTCGTAGACACACCCTTTCCTTAATTTCTGGAAACTTCGTCCCCATACTTTACTGCCATTTCTCGCCGACTTTATATCCGTGTGATGATTAATTTAATACCTGCCGCGGGCGTTAATTAATTTAATTTGTGCCACTGCATTAGCCTTTTAGAGCTGGCAACATTGCCCGGAGAAGTTTCCCTGTGAGTTATATTTCTATTAACATTATTAACTAGCATCTTTTGTCAGTTCGTTTCATTTCAAACGGGAAATGAAAATGGGGGTAGTTCAAGGTTTTTAGTGTCTTTATCTTATATTTATTTGTTACACACATAAGTATTGTTACTAATAATGCTCAAGTAAAAACTAATTATAAATCAATGCAAAGAAGAACCTTTCTTTAGTATGAATAGGCTTCAACTAAAATTTAAGTTAGTAGGAGTGAAACAGGATCCTACTACTGATGATGAACAAACTAACAAACCACCATATAAATTTTACGACTAACTGCTGTTTTCAGTTAATTGAACACTTAAGTACGTAAAGGTGATAATATAAATTACTGTTCCATACATCTAGAGCACTAACAAACATACACTACAGAACTAACGGATTATTTTCGAAGCTAAATACACTACAACTAACCCTTGCCATATGTATGCAAATCGTATTCAAAGTGCCGAAAAGTAGACTGAACATTTGGTGGCTTGTTCTCAAATCGACACAGTTCGAACCGGAGCGTAAACACGAGATAGGGAACAATAACAGGCGAATATTATCGGCCACGGGGCTCATAACGCCGTTTATGTCTTTATTCGCTAGGTTCGTGGCACAGATCTGCGTTTGTATAGATGAGGAAAGTTGAACTTTGCTAATGAGATTATCTACAGTTTTACTTAAATGTCTATCTGATTATAGTGGAAATGGTTCGTCAGAATGAGCGATTTTACAAACAAGCAAAATACAATAGGACTTAGGCTATGCGTTTCTTTTTAATTTCTAAATGTACCTATTCAGAAAGTCGTTCTGATGTGCCATTAACCACATTATCATACCTAAGGCGATCGAATACTATTGTGAAAGTTTTTAAAATTTATTTATGATACCTACATTGACAAATTACATGCCTACAATATTGATTCACCCATTCGATCGAATTGTTTGATCGAAGACAATAAATAGCTTTCATTTCCAGCTCCCCACTGTCTGCCGATTTCCGAGCCTCAGTGAGATTTGTGTTATCATAGTTTACAATGATAAATATGATTACTAATTCTAAGAACTCTAACAAACATTCCTAGGTAAAAACCGTAACTAAGTATGTAAATATTAGTTTTTAAGGTTTTATGTTATACCTTCAGTCAATAAATAATTTTGTATTGTAATTATAATTAACGTTACATTCATCATACGTTATCTATACAGACTCAAGTCTATGCTTCAACCTCGTAAATTGTACCGATTGCGATGTTGCTTCTTTCGGGGATACGCACTTTGCTTAGGAGATAATGTTTGGAAGGCAGAATATTAAATTGGGTGGGATATTCAGCGAGAAACCGAGTTTCTGCTTGCATTTTGTTGTCACTGAAGTTGTAAGAGGAATAGAAAATATTTATTCAAATTATGTTCATGTTAAACACTTGGTACGGTATGCTTTATCTTAAACGACAATTCATTTAGACAGTCACAACATTAATTGTTGTTCCTCTTAGTCATGTTATCAATATCATGGAGTCGCAAATATTATGTGCAGCTAATTAGAAGAAAATTATAAATCTAATTATAACATACCTATATTTTTTGTATTTTTTCTATAAATTACACATTCTATGTAAAAGTTCCAGAAACATTAGTTAACTATGTTTTGACGCCGAGTTTATAAACATAATCTTTAACCAACAGACTGAACAAACGGTTTATGTAGTTAAAGGTTCTTATAAAATAGTTTGTTTACTCGCCATTGTTCCTAAAGCTCCGATCGCCACTCGCGCTACAAACTTTGCTGAGGAAATATCGAATATCCGTTCTCCATTACTTAAAGGAAATATCAGGAAATATCATAATCTAAACTACAGTATTCTTGTTTCCTATAACAGCGTGAATTACCTTACATTTGAGCATTAGCGAAGTAAAAGGCGCAAGCGGAGCGTTTAAACTCGGGCTGGTAGCCTCGTAATGGCGCCCTTAACAAAATAAAGCAGCGGCAAACACAATCATGGGACATTTAGAGCGTAAATAAGGTTTTGAGGTGATGAAACGTTTTCCGATAATGGCACGCCTGAACCCCACTACTGCCTCCAAATGCCCTAAGATTATAATACGTCCAATAGAAGCGTCATTAATCACGGCTATTTTGGTGTTTTGCCGCTAATTAGAAATGAAACAGGTCTCTTGGTTGGCTTTTCTGTTACAGATGAAGGTATTACTTTGCCGTTTGAATATGGTTATTTTGGAGAATATTATTTATTTTAAATAGTAAAGGCATACAACATAATAGGCATATGACGTGGTTAAAATACTACTAAACTTTCATTGATAGTATATCAAATTATATTGGCATAACCTACGATTTGAACTAATCTAAGAAAATATTTCAATATTAAGCTCTTTATAAGATAATATAAAAAACAGAGCTGTTGGTCAATCTTTATCTATACTTCTATACTATATAATATTATAAAGCTGAAGAGTTTGTTTTTTTGTTTGTTTGAACGCGCTAATCTCAGGAACTACTATGCAAATTGATAAATTATTTTTGTGTTGAATAGACCATTTATCGAGGAAGGCTTTAGGCTATATAACATCACGCTACAATTAATAGGAGCGAAGAAACAAAGGAAAACGTGGAAAATTATTAATCTTAGAATGCTTCCGTTGCGTGCGCTGCGAAAACGGTTCAAAATTCATTCAAGGATTAATGCCCAAAATAACTATTCAACGCGGACGAAGTCGCAGGCACAGCTAGTCTTAATATTTAAATTACACGCTTAACGAACTCAATTTTGCGCATTTAGCGCAAAATTCTAACAAATTTTCTCGTTATAATTAAGTTCTACAAATTATTCATAAATATGTACGTAACGAGCAAAGTTTTCCATTACAAACTTATGCCTGAACAACTGAGAAAATAATTTCTCAGAAAGCACATAAAATACTTGCTTTTTAACTTAAAGCTGCATCCAAGGCAATATAGCCAGTTACCAGCCAAGTGAAATATGTATTTCTTAGAATTAAGACAAATAGTATCTTTCAAACTCCACGGGAGAAACGAAGCTTTACAAAAGCTAAGAAAGAAAATTTACCTCACAACTTTGTTCCCAGAGGTCGGTAATAAGTAACACCACAGGAGGCTATAAATTTACCAAAGAAACCGCGTTTATACTCGATACCCGAAACATTAATACAGATTTTCTGAGATTATTGTAACTTACTAAGAAAAGCTGCGTAAAATTCGCAAAAAATGTCTTTGGCTTAGAGAAGTCTCTCGGTGTCTTTATTCTCGAGCTTACAGGTCTATTATGATAGAGTCAGGGTTTTAGTGAAATGCTTTACTTTTTGTTGTTTTGTTCTGAGTCATACATAATCATTATAAAAAAGTTATGTCTTTTGGTTTCTTTACATGTATAACAGTTTGTATTCCCCTAGCATGCCGCAATTATTAGACAAGATACGTTAAGTCCCGAAAGTGACTGTCTACTACAATATAACCGACGCTGCAGACACCCACTAGTTTAAAAACAAATGATACAATAGTTAGGTAGTCCAATATCGTTACCTAGATATTCCAGACATTTTACGAATAGAAACCTAGATTATATCAATGCCACGTTTTAGTTTCCTCACACTGTTTATTTACCTATGTTAATTTTATTCTTTTTAATTATAACTTATTATAACAGGGTTACTCGTTACGTTTTTCTATTTTTCAAAGGACCGCAACAGTACATCCATAACTACCGTGAACTTTTGTTCAAGACCATTGTTATGACTTGCGCACATTTACAAAAAAACCACACGTTGTCACGTCGCGACATTTCGTCGACAAATTTGTGAAATGAAACTGCTGATGATTTTGGAATTTGCATAATCCGTAAAATAAAAACTAATAGGTATATAAAGTCAACTTTCCAAGACTCTGGTAATTTACAACTAACCCTTTATTTCATTTCTACTAAAACTGTCGTGACTTCAACATTTTATCGGTATTTAACTGACAAAGCGTGAACACTTTACGTATACGCAATCGTTCAATTACATAAACAAAACACAATGAACAAAAGAATTACATTCGACACACAAACCCAATCCTGCGAACACTAAAATATTTGTTGTATTTAAATCAGTTAACCCACAAATTAAAATCAATCCGTAAAGTCACTTCACAACAATAGAAGCGGAAACTCATATACCTTTGGCCATTCGTTCCGAACACTTCACAAATAAAAAAGTACAAGTCGATTTTTTCAAAGTTTAACACGGAAGAATGGAAAAAGTAAACGAAAAGCGGGACGTTAAAACTGGACCATCATTAAGCGAAATATTCAGGACATTCGAGAAAAGTTTGGGGTTTAAAAACGACATAAAATGGCCAACTGCTATTGCTATAATACTTTATCACATTGTTGGAGTTTACTGGGTATCTCACTACGCTTTTCCCGTGAAATGGCAGTCTGTGGTGTTTGGTGAGTTTCTTTTACACCTTTTTACAATGAAATAAAAATTGATAGCAATTGTGGGTTGAAATCTTTACAAAATTACAATCTGTAAACAACTGATTCGATCCCAGCTCTATAGTAACAACTTGTTTTATATACATAATATATGTATAATATAAAATGAATGGATTATCACTAGCCCATCGTTTCAGAAGTACTTTTTTTAAACTGACACGTATTGAGTGACTCAAAATACGATACATCTGCTGCGATTTATAAATCTCTTTAAATACGACTTGAAGAAGGCTATAAATCCTTCATTGTAATATAAAAAAAAAATATAAACATAGTAGTGTATTCATATCAAGCGCATAAATATAAACAAGAATTTAATCGCCAAAATTATAATATAATGTCTACCTGATACTTAATGAAGAGTTCACCAAAGTGAACATGATTTTTATAGACCATATATCATGATATTTATCTTTTTTTCAGCAATAATGATGTACATAGCCACGGGTTTCGGCATCACGGGCGGCGCTCACAGGCTGTGGACACATAAAGCTTTCAAAGTGAAACAACCTTTGAAACTGATATTTTTGTTTTGTTTCGCCAGCGCCGGACAGGTAAATGCGAAGTGGTAATGCGGATTTACATTACTGTAATACTATACGGGTCTCGTGGAGGCTTATAGGTTTCAGTATAAATTCAGTGATATTTTAATTCGGGCTAAATTATGTAGGTACGTGTGCAAAAGGCATTAATTTTGCTTTTAATGCTGTTCAAAGAGACATTAAAACATTTTAAAATTCACTTTTAATATCTTAACAATAATATTGGGGAACAAAAATAATGGCAGTCATATTGTTACTACATTAAACTTTTATGGGAAAATGAGCGAAAATAATCACGACCGGCAGGATTCGAACCTGCGTATTTCTGCTACCGTCAGAACTTCAGTCTGAACTAGTCTGAAGTGTATGGAAATGAGTGTGGATTTTCGCGCCTGGCAGTTAGTAGACCGTAGCCTAGTGGTTAAGGCGTTCTGACGGTAGCAGAAATACGCAGGTTCGAATCCTGCCGGTCGTGATTATTTTCGATCATTTTCCAATAAAAGTTTAATTTAAAACAACCATAGTGCAGGTTAGCACTTAATAAATTAACTCATAATATTGTTACTAGTCGTAAATTCATGATTTTATTTCTATATGTACTCGCATAGCTGTATGTAAATCGGGTACATTGCAGAAACAAACATTTTAATGTCACTGTTGCTAGTACTCGTTCATTTATTTACTATCCAATAATATTATATAAATATTTTCTCATTACATTTACTAACTACGCATCAATGTGTGGCCCCTCGTAAAAACATTTCTTCGACCAGTTTTCCTTTCCAGACCCCTTCAACCACGCATTAAATATTCACAATTCGCATGAGCAGGCGATCCGTTTCGGTGTGTGTTCGATAATTCCTTTCATAAATTTGGCATTAACGCAAGGAGTTGGAAATAATCCTATACGGATCCCCGGCATTTTATTTAAACAAAGCTCCATCGCCATCCGATTAAAGGAAATAGGGCAATAAAGCCAAATATTATTCCATTTCCTCAGCGAAACCTCTTTAGGAGTGATCGTTTCCTGCTGATAATCTTTTGAAATCTTTACGGTTATTTCACCTTAACGTGATCAGCGATATTAACAAACATGTAGGTAGATACAGGAAGGTGTGTAACATTTTACATATATTACATTTTACATATTATAACTAAACGCACATACAATTTAGACTGAGTTCCTCATCATTAACTATTATATTATTTCCTGTAGATTGTACTCTGTATTCTGTGCTGTAGGTGCGTAATAAGCTAAAATATTGACTAGACTACTACATTTCAACTAACAGAGAAGAAGAATTAAAAAACAGCAAATATGCATTTTGTTTCGTTAGGATTTTCTCCTTGGATTTCAATAAAAAAAAACTTTTGACTGCACTTCTAATATAAACACAAAACCAGCGTGGAAACGCTGCCAGTGTACTGGGGACATTCAGTTCCACGGAAGTGATGTTTTTGTTCGTTGTCTGTTTGTTTGTACTTATATTTTATTTTTATTTCAATGTGACATAAATGTAAATGATTTATGACATGTTAATATTATGAATAAATGACTACATATTAAAATTAAAAAAAAAACACAAAGCCATACGTAATGGTAACATTTCTATTTTCGATTTCTAGAACTCTCTATACCAATGGGTGCGCGACCACCGCGTGCACCACAAGTACAGCGACACGGACGCAGACCCTCATAACGCCAATCGAGGGCTGTTCTTCTCTCACATCGGGTGGCTGATGCTGAAGAAGAACAACGAAGTCAGGCTGAGAGGAAAGCAGATGGACATGAGCGACATTGAAAGCGACCCGTGGCTTATGTTTTATGATAGGTAAGATTTATTCTTTTACAGACTTCTCTCTCTGTGAGTCATATTTCCTCATGACTGAGGATCTCCCCGCAGAATTAATAAGTTAGCAGAGTTCTCTTAGGTAGATACATCGTGGTGGGCGCCAAGGTCCTTCCACGTATTCATAGACTTAAATATTGATAAAATAAATAAAAAATCCACGATATTCCACACAGCGCCATTAAAAATAAAAGACAGCCAGTCGAAAAAACTCCTTTTTTTGACTGGATGTAAGCAAAGCCTTTATGTGCCAATTCGGCATCAGTCATTTTGTAAGATAATATTTGTTTTCAAGGTAGGTTTCCAAAACTTGACCTGTACGGTGTGATGCTGTAAGATGAATAAAGGATTTAATTTGATAGCATTTAACACAAAAACCTAAAAAAAATTAACTGATTATCTTTATAACCATACCAATGCAAATGTCTTTATTTTCCATTCCAGGCACTTCAACAAATTAAAGCTGGTGTTCTGCTACATCCTGCCTACACTTCTTGGAGTGTATCTTTGGGATGAGAACTGGCGCTGCGCGGTGGCCTGGCAGTGCTTCATCAGGTTCCTGGGCATGTTCCACAGTGAATTGACTGTGAACAGCCTTGCTCATACGTATGGATACAAGCCTTATAACAAGTGAGTTTATGTACTTTTCATGACAAAAAATAAGGAGGAAAATACTAAGCGCTACTTATAACTGCAATGAAATTACTGCCATCTCGCGATGCACCACACGTTAATCCAGAATTAAAGTTAACTGTAACACAAAATTTCATTCAAATCGGTTAAGCCGTTTGAGCATGTAGAAGTAATACATATTCATATAGGTACGTTTTTAAATATTATTGGGATAGCTATTGATTTAACAAACCCACTGTATTAAAAATTTAACACAAACATTTCACTCGTCATTAAAAATGATGTTTAGAGAATACAAGAACTTAAAATAGTAGCAGTATTCAAATATCAAGTTTCTTGCTAGGATACAGTAACTAACGCATTACCTACACTATTTATATTTCAACCAATATTCTGAGCTCTTAAACAAATACTATGCACCAACTCTATTTTGTTTTGAATACGAGAGAATAGTGGTATACCTACTATCCACAGCTTTTAGTAACCATTACGCGAGATATATTCTCCTAAAGCTAGAACCTAGTTCCAACCTAGAAACCAAAATTAATTGAACAATCACACCTTCTATTTACAGAACAAGAGCTAACAGTGGCTTAGGTAATCCATTTCTGAACAGTAACCTTATAAACGCAATCGTATTCTTGATTAGAGACTGTATTCAAACGTAGATCGGAGTAGGTAGGTTACTAAAGTTATGCGGAGAACTAGATGTGACAGTATTTAGAGAGTCGATTATAAAATAGTACACTGGACGTTACTTTTGAAAAACGCAATAGATAAATAATATATATTTTTTCGCTATAAATATATTTTTTTGGACTAATTATGAGCCTGCCTCTCACAAAACAGAATGGTTGCATATAAACACAAATCGTACATACGCACTCTATAAACTTATGCATTGTTTTTTTATTCATTACCATCTAGACTAGAATCTCGAAAAGCTGTCCATTGAAGTAGAACTTAAATATTATTAAAATTAGCCACATTTACGACTTCTCGCGTCCAAAAACATAACATAGTACCTACAATACTTTTCACTCTGTAAAAACTTTAATAGAGAAGATGTTTCATCAGGAGTCCCAAGCTACTCAGTTAACTGGTTGTGGCGGGGGGCCAGTCTATACCTCCGTCATCAGGTGTGTCGATACAGTCGTCATGAATGGATAATATAAAATGGTCATCAGGTAACTTAAACATAACTAGGGATTAAATTACTTAGATAAATATGATAAAATAACTCTTCAAACTAGATACTTCAATACTATTCTACGCCATTGTAAACCTGTGGTTGGCACAGTTTGAGTAGTTCACACAGTCGGTAGTATAGAACCTTACGTGTGTCAATAACGAACAGGATGGGATAGTTAGATTGGGCCTTGAAATTCAATTACGGGTAGGTAAGGTAGGTATTTAGCCACCACATGCTACAAACTGGTGGTTGAGTTTATTTTACATTTCGTGGAAGTAAAATTCGTCGGGTATTTGTTGACTAAATTTTGTTAAAATAAGGAGTTAAGTTTGTACGAAACAAGAGTAGAGCGTGTAGTGTACTGTTGTTAACACAGACTTCGATAATCATAAAATATTAATCAATTTTACGTGCGTGTTAACAATGCAATTATTGGTGTAGATAGGTATTTATCCTAGCGCATTTCTGGAAATCATGACTATGAAATTACTGGTATCAGCATACTAAAGTCAACTACGAAATATTGCTCATCAGCTAGCAGTAGCCCTTTATAATAACTTACTGATTAGCTTTTGCTTCTGTTTTCAGAAACATAGTTCCAGCTGAGAACCGTTTCGTGGCAACTTGCACCTTAGGAGAAGGTTGGCACAATTACCACCACGCCTTCCCATACGACTACAAAGCAGCAGAACATTTCGACTTCTTCAATCTAACAACCTGGTTTATACTAATGTTCCAAAAAATCGGCTGGGCATACGATTTGAAGCAAGCTTCCCCTGAAATGATCAATTCAATAGCAGCAAGAATGGGCGACGGAACACCTGTCCATTTCCCCATCGATATGAAAGAAATTAACATGAACAGGGCACGAGGATAAAAACATTTTCCTCTTAAAATTACAAGCAAGACCGTCGAGTTTGATACAATTACGACAGAGTATGTTAACATGTTATTCTATTTCTGTAAATATAAATAAATAATAGAATAATAAAGAAGTTTAATTCTTAATATATCAATTAAATAAGTTACAGGAAACAAAAGTGTTTGTAAAACTCGGGCTGCATGTAATAGTCGGGATCAGGTTGAGGTCCAGAATGTTGGTCTTTTATCATATTGGTGAGCGGACAACTCCTGCCATATGCAGCCTTAAAAGTTTTCAAAGAGTTCTTTCCTAATTCCCATCCATATTTCATATTTACCGTCTCTATAAAGTTATACTTGTCCTCAGGAGCTTTAAGATTACGCACTTTCAAATACTCTTCATTGCTTTCCTTAATAATTGCTGTGACATCTTCTTCAACGGGTTTCATAGTAGGTTCACCTTCTTTACTCGATCGATCTTTGATGAATACATAGTCTTTGAGACGCTTTGTCCTTCTATTTCTTGCAGAGGCGATGTTTTCTGCTGTAGTGTTCAGAAGTCCAGCAATCATAGTTGTTCTATAGATATCTACATCAGTAATGTCATGGGTCATCTTACTTGTAGCTGCTTTTTTGGCCAGATCCCCGTATTTGATGTTCCATCTAATGCGAAGATCTTGTTCTTTTTTATAGTTTTCGCACATAAAATTCCTGTGCATAGGGTCTGTGATATCAAATTGTTTTAATGGTTTTGCCATTTTGTGCGATTGCTTAACTTGGTTGTTCTTTTCGAGAATAGGTAGGTACACCAAGAGCAAAAGCAATAAGCAAAACACCAATGGTATGTTCCTTTCCGCAAACTTGTTTGTGCTTATTAGGAAAATTAAATAAATTACTTACGAGTACCACCAACACAGAATATTGAATCTTAATTTGTACAATACTTATTACAAATCTTTTTCATACAAGTAAAAATATTTTATTTTATTGAAAAATCGGGACTTTTTATTGGTTTCTCGGGGTTTCTCTACGAATTCTCAATAAGTAGTAACTTTCATTTTGACATTCAGCCAGCCAGTCCAAAGAATACTATTACCCTTTTAAAAAAAGGAGACAGTCAATACCGGCATAAACTTAAAATAAGACCATATAGGTAGGTAGGTAGGTACTTAACGCAAAAAAAAATGGAGTGTTTTAGAAGTAGGGAAGGAAAATAATAAATAAATAAAAAAATAAAATGAAATAATAAAGTAACTGTGTAAATTGCTATTCACATGCATATTAAGTTTTTCGAGTATTTAGAAACTTTCGTTTAATTCTGTACCATAAAAACTTACTTTACCTATATATCAGTAAGTTGAAAAGAAGAAACAGTTTACGTCAAAAAAAGACAGAGAGAGGAAGTTTAACTTCAGTTTGCGTTGTTTTATAATATTTTATGTTTTATTTATTGATTCACGAAGAATTGTAGGTATATTTTATACTAGTGGTTTACCATTTTCTCCATTTATTAGGATAAATTACTCTGTGCCAATCTCCTTACCAAGAAAGACTTTACAAATACAAGTAGAATATTACCTATAATTATTCTCACACAAAAAATACAATTTTAACACGAAAATGCCTATGATCGATATCACCAACCCAGATGTCATCAAGTTTCTCATCGAGAGCTATGAAAAGACTGATCGACTTCGCATGAAATGGAAGAAAATACATGGAGCCAGTTTAGAGCACGCTGCCACGTTACAACGTGAAGCTAAAGGCTACTTCGAATCAGATGTGTATGAAGCCAGCATGGTAGCGGGCATGCCAGCTACCACCAGGGACTACCTAGCATCTTCAAGAAACAGGAAACTTAAACCAATCAGAGACGGAGTATTCATACCTCGCCTCGCTCACTTGAAAAAAGGCAACTCCATACCTAAAGTAGGTCTCGGAGACGTAAAAGAAGACCCGAGACTAGGCCGGCCCGATACCGACATGAGTCTCGATCCGAAAATGCGTGTCATCGATCCGGAGCAGAAGGAAATCATGTACAAAGATGTTCCGTTCTACGGCCGCGAGGTATATTTGAAGAGTCGGGAGAAGATTCTGCCTGAGAAGCGGTATTACTTCCGAGAGACTGGTGGCTGGGAGTACGGTTGGCGGTTGAAGGATAGTGCATTCAGCAGACAAGCTCCTCAGTACGGTAGGGTATGGCGTCTAACTAAGGACGGTAAAAGCCGCACAGGACCACAACCAGATCCTTCGCATTATTATGCACCAGCTAAACCATCTAACTCTACATGCAATGAATGATCTTTGTTTGTACTCGTACTTTCAAGTATTTTTTAATTCGTTTAAATTTCTAAATATATTTATGTGTTAATAATATTCTACTGTTTGATTGTTATTCTTTGTTGTTTCACTCTTGGTAGAGTCAGAGTGGTCGAAGTTTTTATGAGAATGGCCACCTCTGGTGTCAGAATTTGGAAGGTTATGTAATATATTCATTACTTTTAATGAATCAAGCAATAAATGTAAAAGATATAAAACCTATGTTGAGTACTAAAACCTACAAAGTAAAATTACTTGGCTGGCAATGACTTTATTTCAATAAAAGTCATTGTCTTTTGTAATGACATTATAATTTGTATTTTATTTACAGCAGTAATTTATATTTTTGATAAATATTTTATTTACTTTTCGACGTCTTTTTTGAGAATATTTTTTATTTATAATTAAAAAATGAAGGTAGACTACACCGACCCCATGTTCCTCCGGTTCATGACCGAAAACATCGAGAAGACCCAAGAGAAGAGTTTATTATGGTTCACCAAAAACAAAGACCAAATAATGAAATGCGCTCAGTTTCCAGAGACGTACAAAGACCTTCGCACTGAGGATTTGGCTAAGACCTATCTAACAATGTGCCTCCCCAGTTTAACCAGAGACTATGAAAGCAGTATGATTAACCGTAGAAAGAAGCCTATACAAAATGAAGATATTATAAAGCAGTTAGCTTCTATGCCGACCACATCGACTGATGAGGCTTTCCCAAGAGCCGTCATGTTACCCATAGATCCAGCAGTCAAAAATATCCTAAACGAGCATTTACCTGAAGGAGGGCGCAAAAAGTACCTAAAAGCAAGGAACAAGTTAAGTCCAGAAGAGAAGTACCACTACGATGAGACCACCAGCAACATGTATGGTTGGAAGTTAAAAGAGAGCGCAGTCTTCAAGCCTGGTGCACCAGTTTTTGGTCGATGTAATGGGTTCTCTCGCGAACTGCGTTCCCGATCGGGCCCACACCCTGATCCACCGCACTATAAACTGCCACCAATGGACCCGTACTGCAAATGTTGAACTTCAATAAAAAAAAGAGTTGAAGCACAAAAAAATATACTTACTTTAATATACTTAATAAAAGTCAGAAAATTACCATTGAAAAAATTATAATTGATAACAGACACTGGAGTCGACCACTTTTATACGAACTTATTTTAGAGACTGACCATCTCTAGTGTCGTGAGTTTATCAAGCCGCCCTAAGGGCCTTTGACATTGCTAACGACTGCTGTAGGTACACTAGGTAGTAAGTACTAGGATTTGGATGAATTGATATTAATAAATCGTCATCGACAAATTTACCAAACATAGCTGCAACTTCAGTTTGAATTCACGGTCATAAATAATTCCCAAATCATTGTAGATTATCGGAATATTGACCATTATCTAAATAAATCTAGCTTGCCTTCATAATTATACCTATGCAACATAAAATCCAGCAAGGCAGGGCAAGAGAGCGTAACCGAATGAAGTTTTAAAATAAAGCTGTTCTAAACAAAATTCAGGGGCCAGAAAATACAGCGTGGTGGCGCACGTACCAAACAATGTCTAATGGGTAAAAACTTTTATCATCTACCCGGGGCCAGAGTTTAGCGCTTAAACTTTTATTTCACTTCGGAACAATGTCCGCGCAAGGTTTGAGGGTCATTCTCACCGCGCAATTAACGTGTTTATAATTTCAGGCCAAAGTTTACGGTTTACGTAAACCAAGAGTAGCTCGGGCTCGAAAATTAGAAGCTAGCGGGAATTTTGGTCTATAATCTTCTTTATTGCAGGTCGTTAAAGATAAAGGCTAGGCATTAAAATACACGAGTAACAACGACGTACAAATTTTGTTCTATAGACATCTAAAAATCAGAAAAAGAAAGACATTAGATATGCTATATATAAATATATATTATATGATATGTTAGTAACTGTATATTTTAATGCCTAGTATTTATTTATCTTTAACGACTTAAGTACATTTTCCCTCGCTTATTTACATTTCTCAACTCATTAGCTTCTATACAAATTCTAAAGAGCGCAATGGCGCTCTCTGGATTTTTTTTAAGTAAATGAAAACAAATAAGCAATAGAAAAATCTGCCTACTATATCAAAAGGAATAAAGAATCTACGCAATGCAAGATACCTTAAAAGACAAAACTACAGAGACAAGTTTAAATCGTAAACACCTTATTCAAATAGAACCCATTACCAAGTCTCCACCTAGCACGTCCTAGAATCGGGAAGTAAATCAAAACCGCGGAGTAAGTAGGCTGCTATGTAACGGCGTTATTTTATATAGACGCCTCATTAGGGAAAAAACTATGAGTTTATTATATTACAAGCGTTACCATTTAAATAAAAGGAAACCTATGTATTAATAATTCTGAAAGTTAGCTGGCTCATTAACATCAAATTCACAATTTTACTGAAATCGATTCAGTCATTTAAGCCTGACAAAGTACCTAATAAACATGTGTACCTACATATGCTTTTATAATAATTAGTGAGAAGTGGATTGAATGTCACACGATAAAATATCTTCGCTGCTAAGTTTATCGCTCCGGACAATCTTTATGACTATGCTGATGCTGATTGGTCGACGCATGAGCCGCGTAAGGTCGTCAATCCATCCACGGCTCCATATTATATTTTTTCTCATAAGATCGATCTGTTGTGTCGATATCAATCGAATCCCCCATTGCACAACCAGATGAGCACTGCAATTTACGATCGTCATTTGTGATCGTCACGGTCTCGTACTTATATTGTCTATGTTACCACGACACCACAATTCACTTCTAAGCTGAAAGGCTTACACATAAATCAAGTTAAAATCTCCCGTGTCGTCACACCCTGAAATCGCATTATACATATAAAACGATATAAATGTAGCGATAGAAGTTCCTTGATAAATCCTTTCTTATGATGAATTTAATAGGAGTAGTCACGTACTTGCTATAATGTCAACTGCACGAAGTTGTCGTTCGTTTTACCTGCCCACATCTAGAGGTCGTGGCTGACGACTATCTGATATATTCATGTGATATATTTTATAAATAGTGTAGATCAGATTTGCTATAGCACTTCTATAGCGCTAGTAAAAGCGAGTGAAGCGAGTGGCAATTGGCTGTCGCAATGAATTTAGACTGCAAAAATCAATAAAGATAAAGATGATCAATTATATTTAAACTAATGGGGTGCTCCATAGAGTAATATAATATACCAGTGCTCGCTTCTTAATGCGAGCGAAGCCGCTCGTAAAACTTGCATCCCCTATTTCACCCCTTTAAAAGTGGCATTCCCAAAAATCCTTTCTTAGCGGATTGCATACGTCGTATAGTATCTAACTGCATGCAAAATTTCAGCCCCATCCGTCCATCCGTCCAGTGGTTTGGGATGTGCGTTGACATACCTTTTCAGTAGTGCTACTTGACCTATCTTTTTAATTAATTTACTCATTTTCCATTAGGCTTTCATCTGATCTTAACCAATCCTGGCAACTATAATAATTGAATGATATATTCATTAGTCATATCAAAATTGTATATAAATTTAATGAAACATTAAATTTATATACAATTCTTCTGGTTCTAAGTTAAATGAAAAACAAAACATAACATTAAAATTTTATTTCACCAAAATTTAGCTTGTTATAAATTATTTACACATTCATCCAGTTGTATATAGGTCTAACAGCCATTTCTAACACACCATTGCACGCATACATTGTTCACTCACACTATTTTCATTACAAAATATATTAGACTGGTCGTGATTATAATGAGAGAAGTGGTACTGGGTCTGATAACAGGAGTTATATTATCTATTGTAAAGACTTATCAAACTGCCTAAAATGACTCAAACCCACATTTCAGGCGTATTACATTGGCCGTTATGTTCTGTGGCGGTTCAAGTGGCGATTTTTGACCGACGCGCCAAGAACCGCTAACCTGATTCAATTTGCTCAGATCTTATCCCGTCAAACCATTTTGCAAGTTGACAGTCCAATTACATGAAAAGGTATTAATTTATTTAATTAAATAGTTCCAAACCACTAAACATGGCCAGTCTGAAACCAACTTATACCGCCTCGGAAGTTAACAAGCCTGGACGCAGCGCCCTCACGCAGTTGATTTCTATTCTCCTGGTACATCTACATTCACTATTTCATATTACATATTCTTACTTGTCCGTTATTTTGTTTTTAATTTGCTATCTGTGACGTATTTTGTAATTTATTTTGACATTTCCATAATTAATTACAAATTTCATACCTATAAACATAAGTAATCTAAAAAAACAAGTTATTATCGCTCACTATTATTCCCGCGACGTTTGGCAGTGGGTTTGTCAAACACCTGCTTCATACAACCTCGGAAGTTAGCAAGCCTGGACGCGGCGCCCTAACTCGACTACGAGTCGAACTCTGTTGATTTCTATTCTCCAGGTACTTCTACATTGTCATTTTTACTTGTTTGTTTTTTTTTTAATTTGCTATCTGTGAGGTATTTTGCATTTTTTTTGACATTTCCGTACCTAATTACAAATTTATCTAAAAAACCAGTTATTATCGCTCACTATTATTCCCGCGACGCTTGGCAGTGGGTTTGTCAAAGACCTGCTTCATGCCGCCTCGGAAGTTAGCAAGCCTGGACGTGGCGCCCTCACTCGACCACGCCGAGTCGAACTCTGTCGTGTCCTGGTCGACCAGATGTGTGTACTTGGTACGGCCGGAGCGACCGAACTTCTTTACTTGCATCACCTGTAAGGAAAAATAAATAATTATAATCGTGATATTGAAGAGCCCTTAGCTCAGCTAGCGGAGGCAATCGCTTGCGATTACCAATGTTAAGCAAAGGTCGACGCGGTCAGTCCTTGGATGTGACCGAAAAGTGGCATTCCGTTTTGGGCGCTTCCGTGGGTCGGATGGCACGTTAAACTGTAAGTCCCAGCTGGTTGTCTAGTACAGCAGTCGTTAAGCCATGTCAGAGGCCCTTAGGGCGGCTTGATATACTCTCGACACCAGAGTTGGCCACCCTCATTCGATAAGAAAATGACAGCAATATATAAGGTAAAGCTTTATAATCGTAACTTCTCAGTTCTGTATTAAAATCGGGTTCTGAATGGATCTGATGGAAACATTTCAAAAAGATATCGAAAATAGGACATAGTTTTGGGGGAACGCTACGACTGTCTCGTAGTACGAAGCACTTCCTAGAATGTTTATAACGAGATGTGAGCGGCAGCGGTTGGGAGGGCTAGTTTTTTAAATGTTTAATTTTAAGATTTATCACTTCAACTAACTGTCAAATATGCAGCAATGAAGTATATTATAGCATCTAGACAATTAAGTAGTCTATTTAATGCGGCTTTTATTTGTTATAACTTTAAAATGTGTTTATATACCTTGGGCAGCACAGTCTTGTCGAAGTGATCTTCAAGAGTAGGTCCAGAGAAGTCTTGCTTGAACACCTCGTCCTCTTTGTCCAAGTAGAAAGCACCTCTGGAAAAAAACGCGAACCAATCACATAACAGTACCTTAAAAAAATTGCTTGCCGTTGTTGGATAAGCTATTTTTATTAAGTATACAAATTTAAGAGTAAATCTAAAGCTATACATAGTCATTGTGACCTTATTAATATTATGGCTTCACTCTTGTTACTTCGTAATAATTGTGGCGTAAAAGTAGAACAAACCAACAAAGACACTTTCACCTTTATAAATTTATAATTTTTGTATAAGTAATTTCTTGTCTTACCTGTGATAATACTTCTGCAAGAACTTGTATTTCCCCTTGACAGATTTGTTTGTGACCAATTTCGGGTTGACGCGCGCTTCCACTCGTCTCTCTTCTTCCGTCATGTTGCGCATGCGCTCGATAGCTAGCAGCTCCTTCTCGGCACTGTAACATATAATTTATATTATATTTCGTGAATTTCATGCTTCAGATATATGAAACATATAGTATATATCTTCGCATGAAAATCGTATAATATTGATCGAACTTCACCTTGCAAGTTCGTTATGGGTTAACGAAACGATAACACTTTATAAAAAAAACAAGGATGAAATACATAAAAGTTAAAATTAATTAATCAATGCTCGCCCAAGTGATTTTGTAATTGTTAAGTGGCAGAATCTAGATTAAGTATTCTGGAACAGGACACACCTTGGTTAGATGATATAATATGTAATGTCAGTTCTTGGATGGGTGACCGAAAAGTGGCATTCCATTTTGGGCGCTTCCGTGGGTCGGATGACACGTTAAATTGTAGGTCCCGGCTGTTAGTCTAGTATGGCAGTCGTTAAGCCATGTCAGAGGCCCTTGGGGCGGTTTGAAAAAACTCTCGACTCCAGAGTTGGCCACTCTTATTCGATAAGAAGAAGATATATGTAATAGTTAATAGTTAATACAACACTTACGCCTCCCTCTCTTCCTTGTCTCGTTTGATCCTCTTCATCTCCCTCAGTTTCCACGCCTCATACTCCAGCTCGTCGTTCTCGTCGTCTGTGCACACGTCGTTGATGTTGCCTTCTTTCTGCTCACCCTGGATTAAGTAATTTAAATTATGCAGTATAATAATATCGAGATAAGTTATGTAGCAAAGCACTCACACATGCACTAATGAAAATAGACTAATACACGACATAACTCTCGAGTTGAAGACAGTTAAATTTATAGTTCAAGGGGAACAGAAAAGCCCATAAGGATTTCCACTGTTTAGCAGTTCACAATTAATGTACAAGCAATACTTATAGTTAATGAGTTTACTGGTTTACTACTGTACTGTGTGTTTTATGCAATTGCATTTTTTACTCTTTTGGATTAAAAATATGTATATATAATATATGACCTAAACTCTATATATAATATAAAAGAAAGTGGTGTTACACCATTTATAACTCAAGAATGGCTGAACGGATTTAGCTGACAATTGGTGGGGAGGTAGCTTAGAACCAGGAGACGGATACATGATTTTTTATCCCGTTTTTATAGTTGAATTGAATAAAATAAAAAATCTGCTATTTATTGCCTCTAAAGTGGAGCAGAGTTAGCCAGTTCAGCTAGTTATACATAGTTTTTATTGTACTAGTTATGTAAAAGCAATTTACCTGTGCATGTCGCTGCTCAGCTCGTATAGTATCTTCAACCAGTTTAAGAGCTTCTCTTCTCCTCTCCTCTTTCTCCTTCCTAGCATCAGCTTCTTCTTTCTTCTGTTGTTTCACTTTTCTCTCTTTTTCTGCTACCGTCATTCTTTCAGAAGCTCTAACAAACACTGGCTTTACCCTGGGTCCTGGAAATCAAGATAAGATTACTTTTAATATAAAACTGACAATGGTGATGACTGGCCATCTGAAAGTACAAATAACCTTACCCAAACTCCTTTTCCTATTTTGTTTTTCTATAATAGTAAGGAATGATTTACGAATATCATGCTATCCATGGTTAAAATGTCCAGTTAAACCGTACAAGATTAATATATGTATCAAATAAGAAGGCACTACTTGGCTCCTTAAGTATATTTACAATGTTTTAACATCACATAATTATAATCTTTAATTACTTTATAGGATTCTCCATGTAAAGTAACTTATTGTAAGTCTTATCTCTGGATTATTGACATTAGCGAAGCTGGTTTCCAAGACAGATCATTTGCTAGTTCCGAAGCCAGGGCCTTTCAAATTTCTTGTGTCATATGTATATTTTTGTTGATAAAGAATTGATTGATTGACTACTGTCCAAATAAAAATTGCTTCTTGTTCATATTTGCACAAATATTACACCAGTTATGAGTAAAACATGATTGCAAGGAGGTATACAGTGGGCCACTCACTAAGTTATACAGCCTGTGTATGTTTTAAAACCAAATTTAAAATTTAATGTTAGTTCCAGTGATCAGACACTAGGTATAACAAACAGCCTTGGTTCATTCAACAGTGTTTAGCAGAGATGTCAGTATGGAATGTATATCTGACCTGTATCTTCTTCACTGTCAGTATACTCAGTGTCAGAAGAGCCACTCTCTTCTTTAATTCCATCCAGCATTTCTTCATCTTCATCTCTGCCAAGCAGTTCTTTTTCTGCTTCTCTGTTAAATTAAACATGTTATGATTTGAAAATAAAAGTATTTTATGAACCCAGCCTCTATTAAGGAGACAAACCAAGGGAATGAATGAAATTGTACTTTTTCATCGAAACTACTTATAACCCTTCCTTTTATCAGTAAAAACTTTGTGAGTGTTGTTTTTTTTTTAACAACAAATCAAACAATTCATGTAAACTTAGGGGAGGAGTTCAAAATCAAAATCAAAGTTAAAGATAATATTCCCAGTATAATTTATTAATACTAAATGGTCCAAATAATAACCTTGCAGCAAGTTTAGCCCTTAGCGCCTGTCGTCTGCGCTCAATTTCCTCTTCATCCAGCTCATCTTCGCTCTCGGAGCTATCCTTGGCTTCTTCAGCACTGTGTTCCGACTCTGGCTCTGGCTCCTCATCAATGATCTCCGGCTTGTGCTCAGCACGACGAGGAGGGGATCTCTCTATCTCCCGGAGACGTCTGAGACGAGGGTCATCAACCTGGAGTGATAAAAATCATTTTTATCTGACAGACAATAGCAATATGTACATTTAAACAAAGGTAAATACTAATTTTTAGCTACTCCATCAAAAATATTTTTATCAGACCATAGAATATATATCAAATACCTAGTCAGGTCATAAGTATTGTCACACAGTAAAAACTTTTCTTTTAGAATGCTGGCCACAAAAAAGTTTATTGAATTCGAATTTCGAATTGTTCATGAAAATAAAAATGTATACTTTTTAGAATTTTACTCATTTTTAAATATAGAGTTGACTCTTAAAGAAGACCGTGTTGCAGTTATTGCATTGCATCGTTGCGGTTACGCGCCAATTCAAATTTTTGAACTGAAAAATTTGAATATAACCATAAGATTCGTTTATCGTACCATCAAACGATACAATGAAGACTCTAGTGTAGATGACAGGTCAAGAAGTAGTCGCCCTCGGTCAGTTAGGACTCCAGCAGTGATAAAAGCTGTGAAGGCGCGAATTCAAAGAAATCCCAAACGTAAGCAGAAACTGTTGGCCCTTCAGATGGGGTTAAGCAGAACCACGGTGAATAGGGTGTTAAATGAAGACTTAGGGCTTCGGGCATATCGAAGAAAAACAGGACATCGTTTGAATGCTCGTCTAATGGACCTGAGACTGAAGAGATGCCGCGCTTTGTTGAAGCGGTACGCGGGAAAAAAATATCAGGAAACTTTTACTGGTGGTAGGCCTCGGCCGTGGTTAGTGACCACCCACCGGACTAAGTCGCGTCGCCAAACGGCCTAGTCGTGTTCCGGCGCGTGGTCCGGTGACACCGTTTGAAGAGGTGGGTCGGGGTAGTTGCTTCGTTGGCGCTTATGGCCGTAATGGACACGTACGCTTTGACTGTACTGGGTAGCTAGTTCTGGAGGTAAGCGGGATCCGTGGCACGGTTCTCCGCTGGCCGACCGCAGTTAGTAGGGGACCCAAGTAATGAGTTAGCCGCTCATGAAAGGCTGTCCCGCCAACTCGCGAAAAATCCCGGGGATGCGCCAACGTGCCGGTTGGCGACCGGACGAAAGGGCCCGATGGACATCCCTGGGGGGGCACGGGCGTCCCCGATGCCTCCGAACTAATTCCCCAAAGGTGCCGTCTTGCGCTACATGTCTACTGGTCTGCGAATTGCGAAACCTCACCCCACTGCCACTTCTTCGCCGTTCACTCTCGAAAATGAAAAAGGTCAACAGGAGAAAAATGGTTGTACAGCGGAAGCACGCCCTTTCCCTGAAAGTGCATCTCACTAATATTAGGGGGATGCACTCCAATATCAACGCGGTCCACTACCATCTCGAGACCGAGAGACCAGCTCTCCTTTTTCTCACGGAGACGCAGATCCGATGTCCGTCGGACACGGCGTACCTGCTATACCCGGGTTATACCCTTGAGCAAAATTTTAAGGCTCGGGCAGGGGTTTGCTTGTACGTCCGGGACGACATCTGTGTTAAGCGTCTCCGTAATCTTGAGGACCGCAATTTTTCAGTTCTCTGGGCGCTGCTGGACACGGGCATTGAGAAAATTCTCTACGCCTGTGTCTACCGTTCGCACACCGGAGACCAGGAGACGACTAGGCTCACTGAATACCTCAGTGAGGCGGCGGATGCTGCTCTTCTCAAGTACCCGTCGGCCCAATTAGTGATTCTGGGGGATTTTAACGGCCGCCACCAGGAGTGGCTGTTCCCATACCAGATCACCGACCATGCTGGGAGAGAGACGCGAAAGCTCGCTTTAGCGTTAGATCTCACCCAGTTAGTCCAAGGTGCTACGCGGGTGCCTGATGTTGACGGGCATACACCTAATTGCTTAGACCTTCTGTTGACAACTGAACCAGACAGATATTCCGTGTCGATTTCTTCGCCTTTGGGCAAATCCGACCACTGTTTGGTGAAATCTGTATCGGTCTACTCCCCGCCCGACCCCAGCCCTAAGGGCTCTAGGCGGATATGGCGATACAAGTCAGCAGATTGGGATGAGATGCGCTCTTTTTTTGCATCTTACCCTTGGCAGTCAGTGTGTTTTTCTTCTGGTGATCCCACCGCTTGTACTAATGCCGTTACGGATGTCCTCAAACTGGGTATGGAGTATTACATTCCGTACTCAGAACTGACTCTGTCTGGTAAAGCTCGCCCATGGTTTGGACCTGAATGCGGACGTGCGGAAGCACTGAAACACGATGCGTACCTCGCCTGGGTTGATGCTCGTAGCCATAAAGCAAGGGACATACGCCAAAAGAAAAAAGCTTTTAACAAGGCTGCCAAGTCCTGCAAGAAGGTCATGCAGAAGGCACGTTTTGACCATATTCGTCGAATAGGAAACAAACTAGCTTCGTACCCAGCGGGTAGCAAAGCGTTTTGGTCCCTAGCTAAATCGGTTGAAACAAACTTCTGTCGCCCCTCACTGCCTCCACTGCTGAAACCTGATGGTACACTGGCTCATACCGCTGAAGAGAAGGCAAACTTGTTTGCTTCACTTTTCGCGGAAAATTCACGTCTAGATGCTGGTAGTACGATACCTCCCACATCACCCGGTGTGGCGGCTGTAATGCCGGAAATATGCATACACCAAAAGGAGGTTCGGAAAACACTGCGTAGTCTAGATGTGAACAAAGCTAGTGGCCCTGATGGTATTCCAGCTATAGTTCTGAGGACGTGTGCAGCTGAGTTGTCTCCTGTGTTGACGCGCTTGTTTCGGCTCTCTCTTGCAACTGGTCAAGTGCCGAAGACATGGAAGCTGGCTAACGTGCAACCTGTGCCCAAAAAAGGTAGTCGTGCTGACCCTGCCAACTACAGGCCCATTTCGGTCACCTCCGTGCTCTGTAAGAGTATGGAGCGTATCCTGAACGGCAGGCTCCTGGCGTACCTAGAGTCTAATGACCTCCTCAGTGACCGGCAATTTGGCTTCCGCCGGAACCGGTCCACTGGGGATCTTCTAGTGTACGCCACACACATCTGGAGTGAGGCTATTGAGAAATACGGGGAAGCCCTGGCAGTTTCTCTAGATATTTCTAAAGCCTTCGACAGGGTTTGGCATGACGGCCTAATCAGCAAGCTTTCATCGTTTGGACTGCCTGCTGGGTTTTGCGTGTGGATATCGGATTTCCTGAGGGATAGATCTATTCGGGTAGTTGTTGATGGCTGCTCGTCTGATCTAATGGCGATTAATGCCGGAGTACCCCAGGGATCAGTGCTTTCTGCAACACTTTTTTTGCTGCATATTAATGATCTGTTAAAGCCTGGTATTTTTGGGTATGCAGACGACAGCACTGTTGTAGAGAGCTATATGTCCACCGCTAAAGCTAGTGCGGCCGAGATCCAGTCTTGCAGAGAAGCCATGATTGAACGCTTAAACTTTTCCCTCATGGCAGTCTCCGATTGGGGCGATGCCAATCTGGTCAAGTTTAATGCCTCAAAAACACAAGCGTGTCTTTTCTCTGCAAAGAAGAGGCCATTTGTAATGGCGCCTTCTTTCCGAAATGTAACCGTGCCCATCACCGACCATCTAGAGTTGCTAGGTGTCACTTTGACTCCGACCCTCAACTTTGGCTCCTATATTGAGTCTAAAGCTCAACTTGCAGCCAAGAAGCTGGGTATCCTCTCCAAGGTGCGTCGATATTTCACTCCGGAGCAGCTGCTGACCTTGTATCAAGCGCAAGTTCGGTCGTGTATGGAGTATTGTTCGCACCTTTGGGATGGATCTGCCAAGTACCAGCTTGAGGCGATAGAGTTAATTGAGAAGCGGGCTAAAAAACTCATCGCGAAAGACTCACTCTGTAGCTCAAAATTACAAAGCCTTGAGCACCGCCGTAAGGTGGCCAGTCTTTCGGTTTTTTACAGGTTGCATTTCGGAGAGTGTGCGGAGGAATTGCATAATATAATTCCTGCAGCCCCATTTTACCATCGTACGAGTAGAGGTACGGCAAGAAGGCACCGTTATACAGTTGAGGTTCCAAAGACTCGCACCAAGCGGTTCGCTTCGACTTTTATCGTGCGAACAGCCAAACTGTGGAACTCCTTGCCCGAATCTCTATTCCCCTTGAACTATAATTTGTCGGTCTTCAAGTCGAGAGTAAACCGGTTTCTTCTAGGCAAGCGCGCTAGATCGTAGATTATAACGTTGCTTAACATCAGGCAAGTTGTAGTCAAGCGTGAGCCTATCTAATGTAAAAAAAAAAAAAAAAAAAAAAAAAAAAACCTCTTTTTTCGGATGAAAAAATTTTTACTGTAGAAGAGAGCTACAACAAACAAAATGATAAGGTGTACGCACACAGTAGTGAAGAAGCGAGCAAACATATTCCGCGTGTCCAACGAGGTCATTTTCCATCCTCACTCATGGTATGGTTGGGAGTTTCTTATTGGGGCTTAACAGAGGTACATTTTTGTGAGAAAGGTGTAAAAACGAATGTAGTTGTGTATCAAAATACAGTCCTGACGAACCTTGTGGAACCTGTTTCTCATATCATGTTCAATAACAAGCACTGGGTATTCCAACAAGATTCGGCGCCAGCTCATAGAGCGAAGAGCACATAAGACTGGCTGGCGGCGCGTGAAATCGACTTCATCCGGCACGAAGACTGGCCCTCCTCCAGTCCAGTTGAATCCGTTAGATTACAAGATATGGCAACACTTGGAGGAAAAGGCGTGCTCAAAGCCTCATCCCAATTTGGAGTCACTCAAGACATCCTTGATTAAGGCAGCCGCCGATATTGACATGGACCTCGTTCGTGCAGCGATAGACGACTGGCCGCGCAGATTGAAGGCCTGTATTCAAAATCACAGAGGTCATTTTGAATAAACTTTTTTGAATAAATTGTCATAAGAATCTATGTTTTGTTGAGTTCATTTTGGTATATAAATGGTTACATAAAGAATAAAGTTGTTTCAATTATTTTATATTAAACATGTGACAGAATTTATGACCTGACTAGGTATATACAAAGAACCATTGACATGGAAAACATAACAGAATAGAGACATTAAGATAATTTTCCCATAATTTTTCTGGATTCTAATTTTATCCAAAACAGATGTCTGAGAGAAAGTTATACTATCATAGGTACAACAAATATAAGGCCAATTTGCACAACATATTCAGGCATTTTAAGTAGGTAATAATTTTGTTGTTACATGTCTGTGTAAGTGGACCTTAATGTGTCTGTTCATAATTTAATTTTCTTACTTCCTTCTCATCATCACTAGGCTCATCTTTATGAGAGATAATCTGTGGCAATATCTGCTGCTTTCGTTCTGGTCTCTGTTGCTCTATGAAGTCTTCTTGATCAGACTCTTCTGATGATGAAACTCCTTGTGCATAATCTGGCTTTTTTCCTGATATGTATCTCTGTACTTTGACTTTTTGCATGGAAATCTCACCTGAAAGTAGCAAATATAGAGCAATAATAAATATCAAAACCAGAAACATAGTGAAGATGTTTGGATGGACAGCCAAGTATTAACCTACATATTTGCTGACTGACTTTGGGCTAATAAGTGTAATTATTATATGTGAAAACGAAAGGAAATCTTACCTTTTTCATTGCGAATGGGCACAGCACCAGCTGTGCTTTGAATGCCCGTAGGTTGGGCTGGTAACACGTTCATTGTTGCTGGGTAATTCAGGTTTATTTTTGTTGTGTAAATTGTTGAATATAGAAAGCGACTCAGCCGCGATTGAGACGTCAGGCAATTTTTCAATATAAGCTGTTTAATCACGATATCTTTGTAGTAAGGTAATCAATTTACAATATCTAACAATCAGAACAGAAAAGTTTTATTTCTTGCATAAATCAACAAAATGCTCACTTCGCTTCGCTTGCTTTGCATTATTCAATTGTCACTGTCATGTAAATATTTATGGTTTTTTTTCTTTGGCCATAACTTTGTAGTATGCCAGTTCTCAAATAAAAAAATATTTATGTGTCAATGTAGTTAAAAATTGACAATGTCAAATGTCAATCGGCATCTGCACGTGACAGACAGATCACAGAAGTTAAATTTTGTTGGTGATTGAGAAAAGCAAAAGCACTGGAAAGTTTAGGTGGCTGGAAATGGATTTGAGAAAATCCGTTTTGTGCTGAGATCAAAATTTCGTTTACGACAACGTATGTTAGATGCCTAATGCCTAGCAATATAACTTCTCTAATATTGATTCCAAAATCCATTTTAGCTCTTAGTTACTTTGCTAATGCAAAAACTATTTGGTTATAGCAGTAGGTATTTTTTTTTTATAAAAGCCTTTGGGAAATAACTCCTTAATATATTATAAAACATTGGAAAATGGAGTCTGATAAAGAAGTAATAGTTCTTTGGGAAACCCCAACAGAACTTGCTAGTTTAGACAAACTTATATCTCAAGCTCTACCAGATAAGCAGCTACAGGAATATAACAGAATCCACTATGGAAGAGAAGATCATCATGAAATGAAAGTAAGAGATTTCACTTTAGAAGTTGCTGACAGTAATAAATTCGATGTAGCAGCATATGATTTTCCTGCACTTAGAGAACAGTCTAGAATGCCCCGGATTGTACGAGTTGGAGTTATTCAGCACTCCATTGCAGCACCCACTGACATACCAATCACTGAGCAACGGCAAGCAATATTTGAGAAAGTTAAAACTATCATTGACTGTGCTGCAGCTGAATCAGTTAACATAATCTGCTTGCAAGAAGCTTGGTGTATGCCTTTTGCTTTCTGCACTAGAGAGAAACAACCATGGTGTGAATTTGCAGAGTCTGCTATAAATGGGCCCAGCACCCTGTTCTTGAGCCAGTTGGCAGAAAAGTACAGAATGGTTATAATCTCACCCATACTTGAAAGAGATGAGATCCATGGTGACACCATATGGAACACTGCTGTTGTCATAAATGAGTCTGGAAAAGTTACAGGGAAACACAGGAAGAACCATATTCCCAGAGTAGGTGATTTTAATGAGTCCACATACTACTTCGAAGGTAATACAGGGCACCCAGTGTTTGACACTATTTATGGTAAAATAGCTGTTAATATTTGTTATGGACGCCATCATCCTCTCAACTGGATGATGTTTGGTGTAAATGGTGCTGAAATAGTGTTCAACCCTTGTGCCACTGTAGCTGGACTGAGTGAACATCTGTGGGCAGTGGAGGCCCGAAATGCAGCTATAGCTAACAGCTACTTCACATGTGCCATAAATAGAGTAGGAACAGAAGTCTTCCCTAATGAATTCTCTTCTGGGGATGGCAACCCAGCTCATAAAGAATTTGGCCACTTCTATGGGTCTAGCTATGTCACTGCACCTGATGGGACTAGGACCCCAAGCTTGTCTAGAGTCAAAGATGGCTTACTTATTGCACAATTAGATTTAAATCTATGTCGACAGATAAAGGATAAGTGGGGATTTAGAATGACTCAGCGTCTTGATATGTATGCAGAGAGCCTGAATAAAGCTATCAAAAGTAATTACCAACCACAGGTCATAAGTAACATCAAGTGATACCTACTATGAAATTATTCATCATTATGTGTAAAGGAATTTAATCTCAATATGTTTATAACTAATGCTTATGTACCATTATGGTTATTTATGTACAATATTTACTAATATGTACTTGGAAGTACAGAAGTACTAATATCATTACTGTGCTATCAATTGTTACCAAAATATTTATCTATTTTTGTTATTGTTGGTTTATCAATGTTTTTAATATTAACAAAAATATACTACTTGTTATAATATTCAAGGAGTTTTATTATTTTTTTACAATACATCATGCTGAGGAAGGTAATAAATAAAACAACATTTTATACAAAACAATTGTGTACCAATTTAGGATAATACAAATGTGAGCTATACATAAAATATGTAAGGATTAGAATGGGGTACATTCAAGTAACAGGTTGCTTATTTAGAACCACTTTTGAGCCCTAACTGAATGAGAAGATATACTCTACCCATCCAGTGTCAATATGAAAGCCAAACAATTATAATTATCAACAGTACAAGTAAAACATAAAAATGTGTGACTGACAAATGTATAGAACAAGTACAACCAGTAAATTGGTTTGGTACAAAAAACTGATTCCTAGATACTAAGTGAAACAATTTATTATCTATCTATTCATTTCATTACAATTGCATCAGCTTCAGATTTACAGCTGCATTAAAGAACTGAGTCTTTGCAAGCACAAGATATTGCATGTACCCCACAAGTGGTTGTATAATTCCATAATCACTAAGCACTAATACTCTATGCAGTCTTTGCACGGATGGCTGCACGCTTGCCAGTGACAGCCTGGAAACCAGACTTGATGCTGGCCACAGAACAGCGGGAGCCACAGGTTTCACACTGAAGGAAGAACAACCGAGTATCTTTCTGCAAGATTGTATCAGGGGAGCGACATGTATGACAAGTTACATACTCCTTGATGTATCTCCTCAACACATTTTCTATTTGTTTCTGTTGGAATCGACCCTTGATGATCAGCTGGCTGTTTCCGTCTACAGAGCCACTTGTACCCAACTCAGCGAGTAAGAAATCTAGTAAATGCTTAGGCTGCCTATGGAGTGTTTTGCAGATTTCTGTGAAGTTGGCAAAGGATGTCTTCTTTGTACCAATTCTGACCACTTGTGGCGGTCTCATGATGAACTTCTGCTTTTTGCCGGAGACCATACTGGGGTTCTTCTCACGCATGATATCAAACACTCGCTCAAGGAGCTCATCGTAAGTGTAATCTCTGTCACTGCCAATCCAGTCTCCATGGCTATCTTCTACATTTTCCTTGTCTTCGTCGCGATTGTCGTCATCTATAGGTTGCTCATCTACGTTTTTCTTCTTCTTCTTCTTTTTAGTTTTTGAAAAATCTATGTCGAGGTCGAGATCGTCTATAACTTCTTCCTCTTGAGGCTCGGGCTCCTCGGCTGGCGGTGTTTCAGGAAGGGCGTTTTCTAGCTCTTCTAAATTGAAGAAGGTCTTCTTCTTTTTTTTCTTCTTCTTGCCGAAGTTGTCCAAGTCGAGGTTATCGTCCTCGGGCAAGTCGACGTCACCCGTCTCCGCGGGCACCTCCACGCTCGTACTCTCGCCTTGTTCCGCAAGTGCAGCGTCCATATCGAAGCCAGTCTTCTTCTTCTTTTTCTTCTTCAGAGACGGGTCGAATACCATATCTTCATCCATGTTGATTTAGCACAATATTTCTTTGCTTTTTACTAAAAATCCCAAGATTTTGGTTAGTTTCGGTGACAATTTGGCAGGTGGTTCTAATGTCAATCGGTTGCATCAGCTTTTATTATTCGTTCAAAAACATGTATGTTGTTTTCGTTGTGAAAAGCTAGTAACGCACCGAGATATGTTTAAAAAAAAAACCGGTAAAATCGAATAAGAGCTCTCTGTGAATATGCTCTGTGACATAACATAACCTCAAAAATCAAAAATAGTAATGGTTGGACTTTGTTTTATTTTGAACTGAAATAAAATTTATCAAAGATGCCTCTAACATCACTCCATCGATCTATACCTAAATTAAAAAACATTATAAGGAGGCAGTCTACCAGAGTAGCTACGCTTAATCAAGATGAATATACCGACACACCGGAATACCCACCAATTGTGGATAATTCTCTTCAAGGAAGAAAGAGACGAGAAAGGGAGAGTGTACATGAGAAAATTAAGAATATAAACACTATAGAAGAGAAGCAAATAGCATTAAATATGCCTAGATACTATGGCTGGAGGAGTGTAATGTTCTACGAAGACAAGATACCTTACAATGCTATGCCTCTAATAAAAGGCTACACAAAAAGTCATTTTATTTCCTCAGAAAAGCTTCCAGACACTTATAAAGAAAGTGAACAAGCTGCTGGTGAAGTAGTAAAGGAAATAAAGTCACAACTTGAAGATGCTATTGCATTTGAACTCGAAGGAGTAGAGTAAGTTATCTTCTTTATGTAAATTTTAAATTATTACCTATAAGTGTCCATCGGTATTATAAGACTTCATATATATATTAATTTTTATATATTTACAGACGTGAGCTTCCAGTGAACTCTGGAAAACCAGATGCTGCAATGCAAGAAAATGCTAAAGCAGCATGTATTGTGAAACAAGTCAACAGAATCATAATAAACAACCTGTCAGATAAATTGGCACACATTCTGTCTGCACAAGTGAGTATATTATAACACTATGTTGATTTATTAGCAAATATGTTAATACCTATTTTTTCACAACCACATTAATCAAGTAAACTGTAACTAACTGGCAGTGTGCTGGAGCATTTAGACTATCTTTAAACTTTTCTAAAGACTTTCAAAGTGCCCCCCTTTTTTAAATTGTAGTTAGAAGTATTTAAAAAAAACTTTTATTAATTTAATAATAATTTATATGGTACCAATTAGTATAACTAATTGGTTAGAAGTACCTATGTTTAGTTTTACTTCCCTTGTTTTTATGTATTATTATTGTAACTATTGCAACAAACTATTTCAGATTGACTATGAACCCCGCCATGAAGCATTCTGGTTTGTGGGTGGTTCAGATGTGGACAAAAAAGTCATAAACTGGAGACTACAGTACAACTGGCTCAAAGATCGGCTGCATGAGCCTGTGGATAGAGCTGTACAGTACAAAGGTAAGAAAATTATATGTAAAATTGAAAAAAGTTATTTTTGTAATGTAGTTAATTACACTTATTGAAACAGAAGGTCTACTGTTCTCACCACTATAAATTCAGAAACTTATTCAAAATATTTATTTGTCAATTAAAAGAGTTGGTGTCCCAAATAAATCAATAATACTTAGCCAACTTACAATCCATTATATCCATTGGCAAATTCCAATTCCTAAATAATAAACTAACATAGAATGTTTATTATAAAAAATATCTTGATGTTTCAGGAACACCCCTACTAACTTTGAGGAACCGATTGCCACTGAAGCCTCTTATTCCATACAGTGAAGCTGAAAACCCTAAGTTCAAAGTGGAAAAGTACACTCCAGTGCCTAAAGCAACTGGATACCATGAAGAGTTTAAACATGGGACTAATATTCCAGGTAAAACATCTTCTTTTACCAATCCTAGTAATTATGTAATGTAAAAAGTAAAAGAATATCAAATAATACCAATTCATGTATAAAAACAAGACTTGCTACTCAGTTCTTCTACCGTAAAATGTAGTTAGATCCATGTAATGCTAAGTCGTTGTTACGGTGTCCTAATGTGGTTAGCTATCATGGTGGTAACGAAAAGAAAAGTTTCAAAGTTTATATAGTTTATTTTGGCTTCAACTTGCAAATTGCGAATCTAAATGTGTGCAATGCCATGGTACAGCTAGTTATTAGAATAATAATAGTGTATTTTTGTTTCTGATAGATTTATATGTTGAATTTGTAAAAGTCATGTATCATGTTAAGTAGTTAAATGTTCATTCTTTGTAAAACAAGACCCACCAAAGAAGTGCGTAAATAGGTATGTTTTCACCTACTCATAAATAAAATTATAAAATTCCAGGATACTGGCCAGGAGATCTTGATGAATTTGGATTGATATCTTTCCATGGACGTGGGCACATGGTCACAAGGAAGGAATCATTTGGACCTGAAGACCATCTAGAAGCTCTCCACTGCCAAGCCATTCAATCAAGTTTTGGATGGCTACTGGCCCAAGCAAACTACCAAGGGTTCACCACATACAATGATATTACATACCCACTAGTCACACAAACTGTAATAACCAACGGACAATTATGGTCACTCTACACCTACCAACTAAACACTATTACAATGCACAACGAACAGATTGATGAAAACCAAAAACACAATGTCTGTTTTGGCACAAAACCCATGCAGTTGTACGAGACCATTGATGATGGAAAAGTCAAAGGATTGAATGAGGATGTTCTCAAAATGATAGTACAGTTGTACATGAATTCTCCGGAGGAACGGGAACATGAAATGAAGCCATATCTTGGAAAGGAAGAGCAGGTAATAGCCGACATAGAAGATGACAAGAGGCGGTGTTGGCTCGAGAATACTTACAAGCATATAGTGGCAAACAGGCCGAGGCATTTACTTCCACCTGAAGTGTATATGTGGGAAAGAATCTATAAGATCCAATTCCAAACACGCTCCTTTGAAAAGAAGAGGCGACCATTTGAATTTGGGGACAATCCTTACAAGAGAAGGTTGGATGAACATCTGCCTCCCTATATACCTAAAGTATTGCGACCTTATCCTAGGGCGAGGAAACGCTTCGAGACTACTTTCTATCCTGATGTCTAAGGTGTGATTAGAGTTGTTTTAGGTTTATGAATGCTGTTAGTAAAATATGTAGATATAATAATTATGTTTTGTTTTATTGTTCTCTCAAATAGACTAAATCTAAGCAGTCTTACGTAGAAATCATGTCGTGAAATCATGTGTGTGTGTTTTTTAAACCACAGTGTGACTTGTACGAGTGTCACTTTAAGTGTTTTGCTAGTCAAATACTTGACTATCTAGTGTATAAATAAGCTTCTGAGATTTACAGTCTTATCAGGACGAGAAGGTACATGCAAATATGTGTACTAGCTTACCAGTAAGTTGACAGTAGCTGCCATCCGCTTGTCCCTGTGCTCGGCGCCCTGCATGACAGCTCGGTAGTCGAGCAGCCGCTCCAGCAGTCGAGTCACGCAGCCCACGAACGCAGCGCCCGCCTCGCGCCAGCCTTCCGTCGACACTCGCTCCATCAACCTGGGACATTATACGGAAATAGTTAAAAAGCTAAATAAACGCGTACATGTATTAAACTAGCAATTTTTACATGCTTCGGTTCCTTACTCGTTATCAAAACTACCAATAAGTTGATGTTAATACAATTAACGTAATAGTTGTTAAATGTTGCTGTTAATATTTATTTAAAGCTGTAGGAAGTACCATCGTTGCATTATTTGATATAATTACGACGACTTGACGCTTATCCGTCGCTTCAGGTTACTAATATCGACGCCCCCAACGAATAAACCGGTAATATACTATTACGGAGTTCTTCGTGTTATTCCAGATTCGGAATCTACAGCTTGGAATACACCTTGTAATTTTTTTCTGTAATTTTTCTATTGAAATTACGAAAGATAAGAAATAATACGGGTTTTTTTCTATAACTATATCTAATATTTTATTTTAACGAATAATATGGTTCTACACTGTTGCCAAAATGTATGTTAGAAAGTAAATACGGTAAAGAACATTGCGATATTATTCGCGTAAAAATCTTTCAAATGGTACATGGTAACTGCGAGTACAGTGGTTAAACGAGGAACTATTTACAATAAAGCACACAAGCAAAGCTGTTGACCAGTCAAAGACTAATAAACCAGACAAACAAAATAGTAATAATAAAAATAAACATCAAATCGAAATAGAACCAGGATCTCCTGTAATAGATATAGCTGGTGTTGCTCAAGCAAAAAGTAATAGCAGTAATGACCAAGTTTGTTCAGACACCCTACAGAAACTAATGAGAGAACAATTTATAACGGACAAGAAACAAAATTATACTAACAAAGAGAAAAACCTATTGGAAGATGTGGACCCCTTAGATTTAAGCAATGAATCGACTATTTATGTACCCAAAACTAGCCAAAGTAAAGAAGACGAAGAGGCAAACGCCTGTCTTGAGAGACCTAAAACACCATCTGGAGTTATTCTTATAGAAGCACCTGTAGAGATACATAGTGAGAATAGTGAATCGACCCACGCCACTGTTTCTAAAATTCAAGATCCATCAATTTCAAAGAAACTGACAAGGAAACGCAAACTAAATTCAAGTGAGTGGAGAGATACTAAAAACAAAACAGAAACCAGAGGGCAAGCCGTACCTACGATGAAAGCTTGCTTATAAGGCTATCATGCCAAACCCTGTCAAAGGCCTTAGAAATATCAAGAGAAACCGCAACGAACTTCCAGCAAAAGCTTTTGGTATCACGCTACCAGCATCTAAACGTGAAGATTCTGCAAATAGAGATGCAAACAAGTTTGCTTTCTCAGTAGCGGTGTGAGCCAGTGATCCATCAGGTTTCTGCAGTGGAGGCGGCGAGGGACGGCAGAAGTTAGCATCGATAGCTTTGCCAAGAGACCAAAACGCTTTACTACCTGAAGGGTACGAAGCAAGTTTGGCCCCTATCCGGCCAATATGATCGAAGCGAGCCTTCTGTAGCACCTTCTTGCAGGACTTGGCAATCTTGTTAAAAGCTCTCATCTTTTCACGAATATCAAACGCCTTACGCTGTCGAGCATCGACCCATGCCCGGTAAGCCTGGTGTTTCTGAGATGCCAGCAAACGGACTGGCAAGGGAACAATGCAAAGAAAGACCGCATCTCATCCCAATCTGCCGACTTGTATCGCCACATCCGCCGCGTGCCTCTAGGGCTGGGGTCAAGCGGGGAATAGACAGATACAGACAGTGGTCTGATTTACCCAGGGGAGATAAAATTGCCACTGAGTATCTGTCTGGACCAGTCAACAGAAGGTCCAAGCAATGTGGTGTATGAGAGTCAACATCCGGTAGCTTAGTGGCTCCTTGAACCAGCTGGGTAAGATCTAACGAGAGGGCAAGCCGCCTCGTCTCTCGCCCGGCATGGTGTCCTGGTATGGATGTGGCCAATCCTGGTGATGGCCATCAAAATCCCCAAGTAACACAAGTTGATCCGACGGGTACTCCTTTTGAGCTCTATCCGCCATTTCGCTGTGGTAATCAATGAGCCTGGTCGTCTCGGTATCTCCGCTGTGCGATCGGTAAACACAGGCGTAAAGAATCCTCTCCACGCCTGTGTCCACCAGTACCCACAACACCGAAAAGCGAGGGTCTTCAAATTTTCGGAGACGACTAATACAGATGTCATCGCGAGCGTACAAACATACGCCCGCATGCGGTTTGAACCTGTGCTCCAGGGTATACCCTGGGTAGGCTAAGTATGACGCATCTGTTGGACATCTGATTTGGGTCTCCGTAAGAAACAGGAGGTGCGGTTTGTCTGTCTCCAGGTGGAAGTGGACAGGCACGAGATTTGAGTGCAAGCCTCGGATATTGGTAAGGTGCACTTTTAAGGAGAGGGAGTGAAACCGCTGTGTTGCTGTCATCCTTTTTCTGTTTCTTGCCATTGGAGTGGGTTAGGTTAGGAAGCCAGCAGTAGAACGAGGCGTTACGCAGAAGAACCTGTGGAGCAGATTAATATCACGCCCACCAGTGGGGGACTAGTCTGGAGGCTTCGGGGTCGCCCGAGCCCCACGAAAGTGTTCATCGTGCCCTCTCTTCCGGTAGCCAACCGGCACGATGACGCACCTCCGGGATTTTTCGACAGTTGTCAGTTGTGTGGTCTTCAAAAGAACTTTAGACTACGTCGTAGGCGAATACCATTACCCCAACAGGTGCAACTGGTTGATGATAATGTTGAATTAAAGCCAGCATATGACAAACCTTTACCTGTATGCAAGGCTTTATACAATGATTTACAAAGTTTGTGTAGCTCGGAGGCAATACCGAAACATTACCACGGCTATTTTTTTTCAGAAAAATATCCCAATGTAGTATAACTGAAACCAAAACTCTAAAGTAAATACACAAATAATTCAGTAACACCTAAATACATTTACACATTACAAAAATTAATCAATGGAATAACATCGCAATGAACACTTATTATACAAAGTGTCTCCAAAAATTTACACGAATAATACCGTAATCGTTTATTACCGTATGAGATTCATGAAACAAAATCAGTAACATTTACAAGCGTAAATTACGAAGAAACTAAAAGGAATAGGTTAAGAATTTAAAGAACTATCAAACCGCAAAAAAATTTGTTATTATTTGCAATTCACATGACCCCCGTAACATGTTTTTGAAAAAACTTATGAATGAAAAATGGTTTTTCATTTCTCCTGTAAAATTTGGATTTTGATATTACCGGTTTATTCGCTGGGGGCGTCGATATCTGGATTGGATTTAAAGTATACTTACACTGAACTCAAGTGCTTCCTGAATAGTTGCATGTACAGAATAAAATAAGTTTATATTATATGAATATCCTGTTGTATTACAAAGTAGACAATAATGAATATAAATCATATAAATACAATCAGAAAACAACAATACAAAATACTTACCGGTCAAATGGTTTGAAAATCTGGAAATGAAGAATGTGAGTAATAATAACAAGAGGTTACGCATAGTAGAAAGGCTTTGTCTGCAAAAAAAAAACTATTACCAAACACGATTACTTCCAGCAGCCTCTTTTGAAAGCCAATATGCCATACAATTATATCTATCCGTATATATAGCTAATATCCTGTTGTATTACTAAGTAGACAAAAATGAATATAAATCATATAAATACAATCAGAAAACAACAATACAAATTACTCACCGGTCAAATGGTTTGAAAATCTGGAAATGAAGAATGTGATTAATAATAACAAGAGGTTACGCATAGTAGAAAGGCACTCTCTGCAAAAAAAACTATAACCAAACACGATTACTTCCAGCAGCCTCTTTTAAAAGCCAATATGCCATACGTTTATACATATGTGTGTGTTTTTTTAAACCACAGTGTGACTTGTACGAGTGTCACTTCAGGTGTTTTGCTAGTCAAATACTTGACTATCTAGTGTATAAATAAGCTACTGAGATTTACAGTCTTATCAGGACGAGAAGGTACATGCAAATATGTGTACTAGCTTACCAGTAAGTTGGCAGTAGCTGCCATCCGCTTGTCCCTGTGCTCGGCGCCCTGCATGACAGCTCGGTAGTCGAGCAGCCGCTCCAGCAGTCGAGTCACGCAGTCGAGTCACGCAGCCCACGAACGCAGCGCCCGCCTCGCGCCAGCCTTCCGTCGACACTCGCTCCATCAACCTGGGACATTGATACGGAAATAGTTAAAAAGCTAAATAAACGCGTACATGTATTAAACTAGCAATTTTTACATGCTTCGGTTCCTTACTCGTTATCAAAACTACCAATAAGTTGATGTTAATACAATTAATGTAATAGTTGTTATATGTTGCTGTTAATATTTATTTAAAGCTGTAGGAAGTACCATCGTTGCATTATTTGATATAATTACGACGACTTGACGCTTATCCGTCGCTTCAGGTTACTAATATCTGGATTGGATTTAAAGTAGGTATACTTACACTGAACTCAAGTTCTCCCTGAATAGTTGCATGTACAGAATAAAATAAGTTTATATTACATGAATATCCTGTTGTATTACAAAGTAGACAATAATGAATATAAATCATATAAATACAATCAGAAAACAACAATACAAAATACTTACCGGTCAAATGGTTTGAAAATCTGGAAATGAAGAATGTGAGTAATAATAACAAGAGGTTACGCATAGTAGAAAGGCTTTGTCTGCAAAAAAAAAACTATTACCAAACACGATTACTTCCAGCAGCCTCTTTTGAAAGCCAATATGCCATACAATTATATCTATCCGTATATATAGCTAATATCCTGTTGTATTACTAAGTAGACAAAAATGAATATAAATCATATAAATACAATCAGAAAACAACAATACAAATTACTCACCGGTCAAATGGTTTGAAAATCTGGAAATGAAGAATGTGATTAATAATAACAAGAGGTTACGCATAGTAGAAAGGCACTCTCTGCAAAAAAAAACTATAACCAAACACGATTACTTCCAGCAGCCTCTTTTAAAAGCCAATATGCCATACGTTTATACATATGTGTGTGTTTTTTTAAACCACAGTGTGACTTGTACGAGTGTCACTTCAGGTGTTTTGCTAGTCAAATACTTGACTATCTAGTGTATAAATAAGCTACTGAGATTTACAGTCTTATCAGGACGAGAAGGTACATGCAAATATGTGTACTAGCTTACCAGTAAGTTGGCAGTAGCTGCCATCCGCTTGTCCCTGTGCTCGGCGCCCTGCATGACAGCTCGGTAGTCGAGCAGCCGCTCCAGCAGTCGAGTCACGCAGCCCACGAACGCAGCGCCCGCCTCGCGCCAGCCTTCCGTCGACACTCGCTCCATCAACCTGGGACATTGATACGGAAATAGTTAAAAAGCTAAATAAACGCGTACATGTATGAAACTAGCAATTTTTACATGCTTCGGTTCCTTACTCGTTATCAAAACTACCAATAAGTTGATGTTAATACAATTAATGTAATAGTTGTTATATGTTGCTGTTAATATTTATTTAAAGCTGTAGGAAGTACCATCGTTGCATTATTTGATATAATTACGACGACTTGACGCTTATCCGTCGCTTCAGGTTACTAATATCTGGATTGGATTTAAAGTAGGTATACTTACACTGAACTCAAGTTCTCCCTGAATAGTTGCATGTACAGAATAAAATAAGTTTATATTATATGTATATCCTGTTGTATTACAAAGTAGACAAAAATGAATATAATTCATATAAATACAATCAGAAAACAACAATACAAATTACTCACCGGTCAAATGGTTTGAAAATCTGGAAATGAAGAATGTGATTAATAATAACAAGAGGTTACGCATAGTAGAAAGGCACTGTCTGCAAAAAAAAACTATTACCAAACACGATTACTTCCAGCAGCCGCTTTTGAAAGCCAATATGCCATACAATTATATCTATCCGTATATATAGCTAATATCCTGTTGTATTACTAAGTAGACAATAATGAATATAAATCATATAAATACAATCAGAAAACAACAATACAAATTACTTACCGGTCAAATGGTTCGAAAATCTGGAAATGAAGAATGTGATTAATAATAACAAGAGGTTACGCATAATAGAAAGGCACTCTCTGCAAAAAAAAACTATAACCAAATACGATTACTTCCAGCAGCCTCTTTTGGAAGCCAATATGCCATACGTTTATACATATGTGTGTGTTTTTTAAACCACAGTGTGACTTGTACGAGTGTCACTTCAGGTGTTTTGCTAGTCAAATACTTGACTATCTAGTGTATAAATAAGCTACTGAGATTTACAGTCTTATCAGGACGAGAAGGTACATGCAAATATGGGTACTAGCTTACCAGTAAGTTGACAGTAGCTGCCATCCGCTTGTCCCTGTGCTCGGCGCCCTGCATGACAGCTCGGTAGTCGAGGAGCCGCTCCAGCAGTCGAGTCACGCAGTCGAGTCACGCAGCCCACGAACGCAGCGCCCGCCTCGCGCCAGCCTTCCGTCGACACTCGCTCCATCAACCTGGGACATTGATACGGAAATAGTTAAAAAGCTAAATAAACGCGTACATGTATTAAACTAGCAATTTTTACATGCTTCGGTTCCTTACTCGTTATCAAAACTACCAATAAGTTGATGTTAATACAATTAATGTAATAGTTGTTATATGTTGCTGTTAATATTTATTTAAAGCTGTAGGAAGTACCATCGTTGCATTATTTGATATAATTACGACGACTTGACGCTTATCCGTCGCTTCAGGTTACTAATATCTGGATTGGATTTAAAGTAGGTATACTTACACTGAACTCAAGTTCTCCCTGAATAGTTGCATGTACAGAATAAAATAAGTTTATATTATATTTATATCCTGTTGTATTACAAAGTAGACAATAATGAATATAAATCATATAAATACAATCAGAAAACAACAATACATAATACTAACCGGTCAAATGGTTTGAAAATCTGGAAAGGAAGAATGTGATTAATAATAACAAGAGGTTACGCATAGCAGAAAGGCACTGTCTGCAAAAAAAAACTATTACCAAACACGATTACTTCCAGCAGCCTCTTTTGAAAGCCAATATGCCATACAATTATATCTATCCGTATATATAGCTAATATCCTGTTGTATTACAAAGTAGACAAAAATGAATATAATTCATATAAATACAATCAGAAAACAACAATACAAATTACTCACCGGTCAAATGGTTTGAAAATCTGGAAATGAAGAATGTGATTAATAATAACAAGAGGTTACGCATAGTAGAAAGGCACTGTCTGCAAAAAAAAACTATTACCAAACACGATTACTTCCAGCAGCCGCTTTTGAAAGCCAATATGCCATACAATTATATCTATCCGTATATATAGCTAATATCCTGTTGTATTACTAAGTAGACAAAAATGAATATAAATCATATAAATACAATCAGAAAACAACAATACAAATTACTCACCGGTCAAATGGTTTGAAAATCTGGAAATGAAGAATGTGATTAATAATAACAAGCGGTTACGCATAGTAGAAAGGCACTCTCTGCAAAAAAAAACTATAACCAAACACGATTACTTCCAGCAGCCTCTTTTAAAAGCCAATATGCCATACGTTTATACATATGTGTGTGTTTTTTTAAACCACAGTGTGACTTGTACGAGTGTCACTTCAGGTGTTTTGCTAGTCAAATACTTGACTATCTAGTGTATAAATAAGCTACTGAGATTTACAGTCTTATCAGGACGAGAAGGTACATGCAAATATGTGTACTAGCTTACCAGTAAGTTGGCAGTAGCTGCCATCCGCTTGTCCCTGTGCTCGGCGCCCTGCATGACAGCTCGGTAGTCGAGCAGCCGCTCCAGCAGTCGAGTCACGCAGTCGAGTCACGCAGTCGAGTCACGCAGCCCACGAACGCAGCGCCCGCCTCGCGCCAGCCTTCCGTCGACACTCGCTCCATCAACCTGGGACATTGATACGGAAATAGTTAAAAAGCTAAATAAACGCGTACATGTATTAAACTAGCAATTTTTACAGGCTTCGGTTCCTTACTCGTTATCAAAACTACCAATAAGTTGATGTTAATACAATTAATGTAATAGTTGTTATATGTTGCTGTTAATATTTATTTAAAGCTGTAGGAAGTACCATCGTTGCATTATTTGATATAATTACGACGACTTGACGCTTATCCGTCGCTTCAGGTTACTAATATCTGGATTGGATTTAAAGTAGGTATACTTACACTGAACTCAAGTTCTCCCTGAATAGTTGCATGTACAGAATAAAATAAGTTTATATTATATTTATATCCTGTTGTATTACAAAGTAGACAATAATGAATATAAATCATATAAATACAATCAGAAAACAACAATACATAATACTAACCGGTCAAATGGTTTGAAAATCTGGAAAGGAAGAATGTGATTAATAATAACAAGAGGTTACGCATAGCAGAAAGGCACTGTCTGCAAAAAAAAACTATTACCAAACACAATTACTTCCAGCAGCCTCTTTTGAAAGCCAATATGCCATACAATTATATCTATCCGTATATATAGCTAATATCCTGTTGTATTACAAAGTAGACAAAAATGAATATAATTCATATAAATACAATCAGAAAACAACAATACAAATTACTCACCGGTCAAATGGTTTGAAAATCTGGAAATGAAGAATGTGATTAATAATAACAAGAGGTTACGCATAGCAGAAAGGCACTGTCTGCAAAAAAAAACTATTACCAAACACAATTACTTCCAGCAGCCTCTTTTGAAAGCCAATATGCCATACAATTATATCTATCCGTATATATAGCTAATATCCTGTTGTATTACAAAGTAGACAAAAATGAATATAATTCATATAAATACAATCAGAAAACAACAATACAAATTACTCACCGGTCAAATGGTTTGAAAATCTGGAAAGGAAGAATGTGATTAATAATAACAAGAGGTTACGCATAGCAGAAAGGCACTGTCTGCAAAAAAAAAACTATTACCAAACACAATTACTTCCAGCAGCCTCTTTTGAAAGCCAATATGCCATACAATTATATCTATCCGTATATATAGCTAATATCCTGTTGTATTACAAAGTAGACAAAAATGAATATAATTCATATAAATACAATCAGAAAACAACAATACAAATTACTCACCGGTCAAATGGTTTGAAAATCTGGAAATGAAGAATGTGATTAATAATAACAAGAGGTTACGCATAGTAGAAAGGCACTGTCTGCAAAAAAAAAAACTATTACCAAACACGATTACTTCCAGCAGCCGCTTTTGAAAGCCAATATGCCATACAATTATATCTATCCGTATATATAGCTAATATCCTGTTGTATTACTAAGTAGACAAAAATGAATATAAATCATATAAATACAATCAGAAAACAACAATACAAATTACTCACCGGTCAAATGGTTTGAAAATCTGGAAATGAAGAATGTGATTAATAATAACAAGCGGTTACGCATAGTAGAAAGGCACTCTCTGCAAAAAAAAACTATAACCAAACACGATTACTTCCAGCAGCCTCTTTTAAAAGCCAATATGCCATACGTTTATACATATGTGTGTTTTTTTAAACCACAGTGTGACTTGTACGAGTGTCACTTCAGGTGTTTTGCTAGTCAAATACTTGACTATCTAGTGTATAAATAAGCTACTGAGATTTACAGTCTTATCAGGACGAGAAGGTACATGCAAATATGTGTACTAGCTTACCAGTAAGTTGGCAGTAGCTGCCATCCGCTTGTCCCTGTGCTCGGCGCCCTGCATGACAGCTCGGTAGTCGAGCAGCCGCTCCAGCAGTCGAGTCACGCAGTCGAGTCACGCAGCCCACGAACGCAGCGCCCGCCTCGCGCCAGCCTTCCGTCGACACTCGCTCCATCAACCTGGGACATTGATACGGAAATAGTTAAAAAGCTAAATAAACGCGTACATGTATTAAACTAGCAATTTTTACAGGCTTCGGTTCCTTACTCGTTATCAAAACTACCAATAAGTTGATGTTAATACAATTAATGTAATAGTTGTTATATGTTGCTGTTAATATTTATTTAAAGCTGTAGGAAGTACCATCGTTGCATTATTTGATATAATTACGACGACTTGACGCTTATCCGTCGCTTCAGGTTACTAATATCTGGATTGGATTTAAAGTATACTTACACTGAACTCAAGTGCTCCCTGAATAGTTGCATGTACAGAATAAAATAAGTTTATATTATATGAATATCCTGTTGTATTACAAAGTAGACAATAATGAATATAAATCATATAAATACAATCAGAAAACAACAATACAAAATACTTACCGGTCAAATGGTTTGAAAATCTGGAAATGAAGAATGTGATTAAAAATAACAAGAGGTTACGCATAGCAGAAAGGCACTGTCTGCAAAAAAAAACTATTACCAAACACGATTACTTCCAGCAGCCTCTTTTGAAAGCCAATATGCCATACAATTATATCTATCCGTATATATAGCTAATATCCTGTTGTATTACAAAGTAGACAAAAATGAATATAATTCATATAAATACAATCAGAAAACAACAATACAAATTACTCACCGGTCAAATGGTTTGAAAATCTGGAAATGAAGAATGTGATTAATAATAACAAGAGGTTACGCATAGTAGAAAGGCACTGTCTGCAAAAAAAAACTATTACCAAACACGATTACTTCCAGCAGCCGCTTTTGAAAGCCAATATGCCATACAATTATATCTATCCGTATATATAGCTAATATCCTGTTGTATTACTAAGTAGACAATAATGAATATAAATCATATAAATACAATCAGAAAACAACAATACAAATTACTCACCGGTCAAATGGTTCGAAAATCTGGAAATGAAGAATGTGATTAATAATAACAAGAGGTTACGCATAGTAGAAAGGCACTCTCTGCAAAAAAAACTATAACCAAACACGATTACTTCCAGCAGCCTCTTTTAAAAGCCAATATGCCATACGTTTATACATATGTGTGTGTTTTTTTAAACCACAGTGTGACTTGTACGAGTGTCACTTCAGGTGTTTTGCTAGTCAAATACTTGACTATCTAGTGTATAAATAAGCTACTGAGATTTACAGTCTTATCAGGACGAGAAGGTACATGCAAATATGTGTACTAGCTTACCAGTAAGTTGACAGTAGCTGCCATCCGCTTATCCCTGTGCTCGGCGCCCTGCATGGCAGCTCGGTAGTCGAGCAGCCGCTCTAGCAGTCGAGTCACGCAGCCCACGAACGCAGCGCCCGCCTCGCGCCAGCCTTCCGTCGACACTCGCTCCATCAACGGGACATTGATACGGAAATAGTTAAAAAGCTAAATAAACGCGTACATGTATTAAACTAGCAATTTTTACATGCTTCGGTTCCTTACTCGTTATCAAAACTACCAATAAGTTGATGTTAATACAATTAATGTAATAGTTGTTATATGTTGCTGTTAATATTTATTTAAAGCTGTAGGAAGTACCATCGTTGCATTATTTGATATAATTACGACGACTTGACGCTTATCCGTCGCTTCAGGTTACTAATATCTGGATTGGATTTAAAGTATACTTACACAGAACTCAAGTGCTCCCTGAATAGTTGCATGTACAGAATAAAATAAGTTTATATTATATGAATATCCTGTTGTATTACAAAGTAGACAATAATGAACATAAATCATAAATACAATCAGAAAACAACAATACAAATTAGTTACCGGTCAAATGGTTTGAAAATCTGGAAATGAAGAATGTGATTAATAATAACAAGAGGTTACGCATAGTAGAAAGGCACTCTCTGCAAAAAAAACTACTACCAAACACGATAACTTCCAGCAGCCTCTTTTGAAAGCCAATATGCCATACGTTTATACATGTGTGTGTTTTTTAAACCACAGTGTGACTTGTACGAGTGTCACTTCAGGTGTTTTGCTGGTCAAATACTTGACTATCTAGTGTATAAATAAGCTTCTGAGATTTACAGTCTTATCAGGACGAGAAGGTACATGCAAATATGGGTACTAGCTTACCAGTAAGTTGACAGTAGCTGCCATCCGCTTGTCCCTGTGCTCGGCGCCCTGCATGACAGCTCGGTAGTCGAGGAGCCGCTCCAGCAGTCGAGTCACGCAGCCCACGAACGCAGCGCCCGCCTCGCGCCAGCCTTCCGTCGACACTCGCTCCATCAACCTGGGACATTGATACGGAAATAGTTAAAAAGCTAAATAAACGCGTACATGTATTAAACTAGCAATTTTTACATGCTTCGGTTCCTTACTCGTTATCAAAACTACCAATAAGTTGATGTTAATACAATTAATGTAATAGTTGTTATATGTTGCTGTTAATATTTATTTAAAGCTGTAGGAAGTACCATCGTTGCATTATTTGATATAATTACGACGACTTGACGCTTATCCGTCGCTTCAGGTTACTAATATCTGGATTGGATTTAAAGTAGGTATACTTACACTGAACTCAAGTTCTCCCTGAATAGTTGCATGTACAGAATAAAATAAGTTTATATTATATGTATATCCTGTTGTATTACAAAGTAGACAATAATGAATATAAATCATATAAATACAATCAGAAAACAACAATACATAATACTAACCGGTCAAATGGTTTGAAAATCTGGAAAGGAAGAATGTGATTAATAATAACAAGAGGTTACGCATAGTAGAAAGGCACTCTCTGCAAAAAAAACTACTACCAAACACGATAACTTCCAGCAGCCTCTTTTGAAAGCCAATATGCCATACGTTTATACATGTGTGTGTTTTTTAAACCACAGTGTGAATTGTACGAGTGTCACTTCAGGTGTTTTGCTAGTCAAATACTTGACTATCTAGTGTATAAATAAGCTTCTGAGATTTACAGTCTTATCAGGACGAGAAGGAACATGCCAATATGGGTACTAGCTTACCAGTAAGTTGACAGTAGCTGCCATCCGCTTGTCCCTGTGCTCGGCGCTATGCATGACAGCTCGGTAGTCGAGGAGCCGCTCCAGCAGTCGAGTCACGCAGCCCACGAACGCAGCGCCCGCCTCGCGCCAGCCTTCCATCGACACTCGCTCCATCAACCTGGGACATTGATACGGAAATAGTTAAAAAGCTAAATAAACGCGTACATGTATTAAACTAGCAATTTTTACATGCTTCGGTTCCTTACTCGTTATCAAAACTACCAATAAGTTGATGTTAATACAATTAATGTAATAGTTGTTATATGTTGCTGTTAATATTTATTTAAAGCTGTAGGAAGTACCATCGTTGCATTATTTGATATAATTACGACGACTTGACGCTTATCCGTCGCTTCAGGTTACTAATATCTGGATTGGATTTAAAGTAGGTATACTTACACTGAACTCAAGTTCTCCCTGAATAGTTGCATGTACAGAATAAAATAAGTTTATATTATATGTATATCCTGTTGTATTACAAAGTAGACAATAATGAATATAAATCATATAAATACAATCAGAAAACAACAATACATAATACTTACCGGTCAAATGGTTTGAAAATCTGGAAATGAAGAATGTGATTAATAATAACAAGAGGTTACGCATAGCAGAAAGGCACTGTCTGCAAAAATAAAACTATAACCAAACACAATTACTTCCAGCAGCCTCTTTTGAAAGCCAATATGCCATACAATTATATCTATCCGTATATATAGCTAATATCCTGTTGTATTACAAAGTAGACAAAAATGAATATAATTCATATAAATACAATCAGAAAACAACAATACAAATTACTCACCGGTCAAATGGTTTGAAAATCTGGAAATGAAGAATGTGATTAATAATAACAAGAGGTTACGCATAGTAGAAAGGCACTGTCTGCAAAAAAAAACTATTACCAAACACGATTACTTCCAGCAGCCGCTTTTGAAAGCCAATATGCCATACAATTATATCTATCCGTATATATAGCTAATATCCTGTTGTATTACTAAGTAGACAATAATGAATATAAATCATATAAATACAATCAGAAAACAACAATACAAATTACTCACCGGTCAAATGGTTCGAAAATCTGGAAATGAAGAATGTGATTAATAATAACAAGAGGTTACGCATAATAGAAAGGCACTCTCTGCAAACAAAAACTATAACCAAACACGATTACTTCCAGCAGCCTCTTTTGAAAGCCAATGTGCCATACGTTTATACATATGTGTGTGTTTTTTAAACCACAGTGTGACTTGTACGAGTGTCACTTCAGGTGTTTTGCTAGTCAAATACTTGACTATCTAGTGTATAAATAAGCTACTGAGATTTACAGTCTTATCAGGACGAGAAGGTACATGCAAATATGTGTACTAGCTTACCAGTAAGTTGGCAGTAGCTGCCATCCGCTTGTCCCTGTGCTCGGCGCCCTGCATGACAGCTCGGTAGTCGAGCAGCCGCTCCAGCAGTCGAGTCACGCAGTCGAGTCACGCAGCCCACGAACGCAGCGCCCGCCTCGCGCCAGCCTTCCGTCGACACTCGCTCCATCAACCTGGGACATTGATACGGAAATAGTTAAAAAGCTAAATAAACGCGTACATGTATTAAACTAGCAATTTTTACATGCTTCGGTTCCTTACTCGTTATCAAAACTACCAATAAGTTGATGTTAATACAATTAATGTAATAGTTGTTATATGTTGCTGTTAATGTTTATTTAAAGCTGTAGGAAGTACCATCGTTGCATTATTTGATATAATTACGACGACTTGACGCTTATCCGTCGCTTCAGGTTACTAATATCTGGATTGGATTTAAAGTATACTTACACTGAACTCAAGTGCTCCCTGAATAGTTGCTTGTACAGAATAAAATAAGTTTATATTATATGAATATCCTGTTGTATTACAAAGTAGACAATAATGAATATAAATCATATAAATACAATCAGAAAACCACAATACAAATTACTTACCGGTCAAATGGTTTGAAAATCTGGAAATGAAGAATGTGATTAATAATAACAAGAGGTAACGCATAGTAGAAAGGCACTCTCTGCAAAAAAAAACTATTACCAAACACGATTACTTCCAGCAGCCTCTTTTGAAAGCCAATATGCCATACGTTTATACATATGTGTGTGTTTTTAGGGTTCCGTACCTCAAAAGGAAAAAACGGAACCCTTATAGGATCACTTTGTTGTCTGTCTGTCCGTCCGTCCGTCCGTCTGTCAAGACCCTTTTTCTCAGGAACGCGTAGAGGTATGAAGCTGAAATTTATATCAATTACTCAGGTCTACTGTCCCTTGAAGCTGTGAAAAAATCAAACTTCTAAGCCAACGCAATCAAAAGATACAGCCATTTATGCCGCAAATTTTTGACACTTGCAAGGGAATCAAAACCTACAGGGTGCTTCCCGTGAACTCAGAATCTTGAATTTTGGTATGAAGCAACGTCTTATAGCATAGATAAAGGAAAAATTACGAAAACCATAAATTTTTAGTTACATCACAAAATATTTAACCTTGCAGGTTTGTACGGAACCCTCGGTGCGCGAGTCCGACTCGCACTTGGCCGGTTTTTTTTAAACCACAGTGTGACTTGTACGAGTGTCACTTCAGGTGTTTTGCTAGTCAAATACTTGACTATCTAGTGTATAAATAAGCTTCTGAGATTTACAGTCTTATCAGGACGAGAAGGTACATGCAAATATGGTTACTAGCTTACCAGTAAGTTGACAGTAGCTGCCATCCGCTTGTCCCTGTGCTCGGCGCCCTGCATGACAGCTCGGTAGTCGAGAAGCCGCTCCAGCAGTCGAGTCACGCAGCCCACGAACGCAGCGCCCGCTTCGCGCCAGCCTTCCGTCGACACTCGCTCCATCAACCTGGGACATTGATACGGAAATAGTTAAAAAGCTAAATAAACGCGTACATGTATTAAACTAGCAATTTTTACATGCTTCGGTTCCTTACACATTATCAAAACTACCAATAAGTTGATGTTAATACAACTAATGTAATAGTTGTTGTATGTTGCTGTTAATATTTATTTAAAGCTGTAGGAAGTACCATCGTTGCATTATTTGATATAATTACGACTACTTGACGCTTATCCGTCGCTTCAGGTTACTAATATCTGGATTGGATTTAAAGTAGGTATACTTAGGTACACTGAACTCAAGTGCTCCCTGAATAGTTACATGTACAGAATAAAATAAGTTTATATTATATGAATATCCTGTTGTATTACAAAGTAGACAATAATGAATATAAATCATATAAATACAATCAGAAAACAGCAATACAAATTACTTACCGGTCAAATGGTTTGAAAATCTGGAAATGAAGAATGTGATTAATAATAACAAGAGGTTACGTATAGTAGAAAGGCACTCTCTGCAAAAAAAACTATTACGAAACACGATTACTTCCAGCAGCCTCTTTTGAAAGCCAATATGCCATACGTTTATACATATGTGTGTGTTTTTTAAACCACAGTGTGACTTGTACGAGTGTCACTTCAGGTGTTTTGCTAGTCAAATACTTGACTATCTAGTGTATAAATAAGCTTCTGATATTTACAGTCTTATCAGGACGAGAAGGAACATGCAAATATGTGTACTAGCTTACCAGTAAGTTGACAGTAGCTGCCATCCGCTTGTCCCTGTGCTCGGCGCCCTGCATGACAGCTCGGTAGTCGAGGAGCCGCTCCAGCAGACGCCTATCCGTCGCTTCAGGTTACTAATATCTGAATTGGATTTAAAGTATACTTACACTGAACTCAAGTGCTCCCTGAATAGTTGCATGTACAGAATAAAATAAGTTTATATTATATGAATATCCTGTTGTATTACAAAGTAGACAATAATGAATATAAATCATATAAATACAATCAGAAAACAGCAATACAAATTACTTACCGGTCAAATGGTTTGAAAATCTGGAAATGAAGAATGTGATAATAATAACAAGAGGTTACGCATAGTAGAAAGGCACTCTCTGCAAAAAAAAACTATTACGAAACACGATTACTTCCAGCAGCCTCTTTTGAAAGCCAATATGCCATACGTTTATACATATGTGTGTGTTTTTTAAACCACAGTGTGACTTGTACGAGTGTCACTTCAGGTGTTTTGCTAGTCAAATACTTGACTATCTAGTGTATAAATAAGCTTCTGATATTTACAGTCTTATCAGGACGAGAAGGAACATGCAAATATGTGTACTAGCTTACCAGTAAGTTGACAGTAGCTGCCATCCGCTTGTCCCTGTGCTCGGCGCCCTGCATGACAGCTCGGTAGTCGAGGAGCCGCTCCAGCAGACGCCTATCCGTCGCTTCAGGTGACTAATATCTGAATTGGATTTAAAGTATACTTACACTGCAACTCAAGTGCTCCCTGAATAGTTGCATGTACAGAATAAAATAAGTTTATATTATATGAATATCCTGTTGTATTACAAAGTAGAAAATAATGAATATAAATCATATAAATACAATCAGAAAACAACAATACAAATTACTTACCGGTCAAATGGTTTGAAAATCTGGAAATGAAGAATGTGATTAATAATAACAAGAGGTTACGCATAGTAGAAACGCACTCTCTGCAAAAAAAAACTATTACCAAACACGATAACTTCCAGCAGCCTCTTTTGAAAGCCAATATGCCATACGTTTATACATGTGTGTGTTTTTTAAACCACAGTGTGACTTGTACGAGTGTCACTTCAGGTGTTTTGCTAGTCAAATACTTGACTATCTAGTGTATAAATAAGCTTCTGAGATTTACAGTCTTATCAGGACGAGAAGGTACATGCAAATATGGGTACTAGCTTACCAGTAAGTTGACAGTAGCTGCCATCCGCTTGTCCCTGTGCTCGGCGCCCTGCATGACAGCTCGGTAGTCGAGGAGCCGCTCCAGCAGTCGAGTCACGCAGCCCAAGAACGCAGCGCCCGCCTCGCGCCAGCCTTCCGTCGACACTCGCTCCATCAACCTTGGACATTGATACGGAAAAAGTTAAAAAGCTAAATAAACGCGTGCATGTATTAAACTAGCAATTTTTACATGCTTCGGTTCCTAACTCGTTATCAAAACTACCAATAAGTTGATGTTAATACAATTAATGTAATAGTTGTTATATGTTGCTGTTAATATTTATTTAAAGCTGTAGGAAGTACCATCGTTGCATTATTTGATATAATTACGACGACTTGACGCTTATCCGTCGCTTCAGGTTACTAATATCTGGATTGGATTTAAAGTATACTTACACTGAACTCAAGTGCTCCCTGAATAGTTGCATGTACAGAATAAAATAAGTTTATATTATATGAATATCCTGTTGTATTACAAAGTAGAAAATAATGAATATAAATCATATAAATACAATCAGAAAACAACAATACAAATTACTTACCGGTCAAATGGTTTGAAAATCTGGAAATGAAGAATGTGATTAATAATAACAAGAGGTTACGCATAGTAGAAACGCACTCTCTGCAAAAAAAAACTATTACCAAACACGATTACTTCCAGCAGCCTCTTTTGAAAGCCAATATGCCATACGTTTATACATATGTGTGTGTTTTTTAAACCACAGTGTGACTTGTACGAGTGTCACTTCAGGTGTTTTGCTAGTCAAATACTTGACTATCTAGTGTATAAATAAGCTTCTGAGATTTACAGTCTTATCAGGACGAGAAGGTACATGCAAATATGGGTACTAGCTTACCAGTAAGTTGACAGTAGCTGCCATCCGCTTGTCCCTGTGCTCGGCGCCCTGCATGACAGCTCGGTAGTCGAGGAGCCGCTCCAGCAGTCGAGTCACGCAGCCCAAGAACGCAGCGCCCGCCTCGCGCCAGCCTTCCGTCGACACTCGCTCCATCAACCTTGGACATTGATACGGAAAAAGTTAAAAAGCTAAATAAACGCGTGCATGTATTAAACTAGCAATTTTTACATGCTTCGGTTCCTAACTCGTTATCAAAACTACCAATAAGTTGATGTTAATACAATTAATGTAATAGTTGTTATATGTTGCTGTTAATATTTATTTAAAGCTGTAGGAAGTACCATCGTTGCATTATTTGATATAATTACGACGACTTGACGCTTATCCGTCGCTTCAGGTTTCTAATATCTGGATTGGATTTAAAGTATACTTAGGTACACTGAACTCAAGTGCTCCCTGAATAGTTGCATGTACAGAATTAAATAAGTTTATACTATATGAATATCCTGTCGTATTACAAAGTAGACAATAATGAATATAAATCATATAAATACAATCAGGAAACCACAATACAAATTACTTACCGGTCAAATGGTTTGAAAATCTGGAAATGAAGAATGTGATTAATAATAACAAGAGGTAACGCATAGTACCTAGAAAGGCACTCTCTGAAAAAAAAACTATTACCAAACACGATTACTTCCAGCAGCCTCTTTTGAGAGCCAATATGCCATACGTTTATACATATGTGTGTTTTTTTAAACCACAGTGTGACTTGTACGAGTGTCATTTCAGGTGTTTTGCTAGTCAAATACTTGACTATCTTGTGTATAAATAAGCTTCTGAGATTTACAGTCTTATCAGGACGAGAAGGAACATGCAAATATGGGTACTAGCTTACCAGTAAGTTGACAGTAGCTGCCATCCGCTTGTCCCTGTGCTCGGCGCCCTTCATGACAGCTCGGTAGTCGAGGAGCCGCTCCAGCAGTCCAGTCACGCAGCCCACGAACGCAGCGCCCGCCTCGCGCCAGCCTTCTGTCGACACTCGCTCCATCAACCTGGGACATTGATACGGAAATAGTTAAAAAGCTAAATAAACGCGTACATGTATTAAACTAGCAATTTTTACATGCTTCGGTTCCTTACTCGTTATCAAAACTACCAATAAGTTGATGTTAATACAATTAATGTAATAGTTGTTATATGTTGCTGTTAATATTTATTTAAAGCTGTAGGAAGTACCTTCGTTGCATTATTTGATATAATTACGACGACTTGACTCTTATCCGTCGCTTCAGGTTACTAATATCTGGATTGGATTTAAAGTATACTTACACTGAACTCAAGTGCTCCCTGAATAGTTGCATGTACAGAATTAAATAAGTTTATATTATATGAATATCCTGTCGTATTACAAAGTAGACAATAATGAACATAAATCATATAAATACAATCAGAAAACAACAATACAAATTACTTACCGGTCAAATGGTTTGAAAATCTGGAAATGAAGAATGTGATTAATAATAACAAGAGGTTACGCATAGTAGAAAGGCACTCTCTGCAAAAAAAAAACTATTACCAAACACGATTACTTCCAGCAGCCTCTTTTGAAAGCCAATATGCCATACGTTTATACATATGTGTGTGTTTTTAAAACCACAGTGGGACTTGTACGAGTGTCACTTCAGGTGTTTTGCTAGTCAAATACTTGACTATCTAGTGTATAAATAAGCTTCTGAGATTTACAGTCTTATCAGGACGAGAAGGAACATGCAAGTATGGGTACTAGCTTACCAGCAAGTTGACAGTAGCTGCCATCCGCTTGTCCCTGTGCTCGGCGCCCTTCATGACAGCTCGCTAGTCGAGGAGCCGCTCCAGCAGTCCAGTCACGCAGCCCACGAACGCAGCGCCCGCCTCGCGCCAGCCTTCTGTCGACACTCGCTCCATCAACCTGGGACATTGATACGGAAATAGTTAAAAAGCTAAATAAACGCGTACATGTATTAAACTAGCAATTTTTACATGCTTCGGTTCCTTACTCGTTATCAAAACTACCAATAAGTTGATGTTAATACAATTAATGTAATAGTTGTTATATGTTGCTGTTAATATTTATTTAAAGCTGTAGGAAGTACCTTCGTTGCATTATTTGATATAATTACGACGACTTGACGCTTATCCGTCGCTTCAGGTTACTAATATCTGGATTGGATTTAAAGTATACTTACACTGAACTCAAGTGCTCCCTGAATAGTTGCATGTACAGAATTAAATAAGTTTATATTATATGAATATCCTGTCGTATTACAAAGTAGACAAAAATGAATATAAATCATATAATAGAATAATAGAAATTTATTCACCTTATAACATCTCGTTACATTGGGCAAGTCAATTTACATTTTTCTTAATTATATGGTACATACTTAAATTAAATTAGTAAACTTATCAAACAATTTGGTCATACACAAATGATGATTCTGTCAAAGGCAATCTCATGTATTCGTTTAGTGTATAAAATGGGTTTTTAATAAAGAAGTTTTTAATAATGTTCTTAAAAGCGTTTGGAGGCAATCAGAAAACAACAATACAAATTACTTACCGGTCAAATGGTTTGAAAATCTGGAAATGAAGAATGTGATTAATAATAACAAGAGGTTACGCATAGTAGAAAGGCACTCTCTGAAAAAAAAAACTATTACGAAACACGATTACTTCCAGCAGCCTCTTTTGAAAGCCAATATGCCATACGTTTATACATATGTGTGTGTTTTTAAAACCACAGTGGGACTTGTACGAGTGTCACTTCAGGTGTTTTGCTAGTCAAATACTTGACTATCTAGTGTATAAATAAGCTTCTGAGATTTACAGTCTTATCAGGACGAGAAGGAACATGCAAATATGTGTACTAGCTTACCAGTAAGTTGATAGTAGCTGCCATCCGCTTGTCCCTGTGCTCGGCGCCCTGCATGACAGCTCGGTAGTCGAGGAGCCGCTCCAGCAGTCTAGTCACGCAGCCCACGAACGCAGCGCCCGCCTCGCGCCAGCCTTCCGTCGATACTCGCTCCATCAACCTGGGACATTGATACGGAAATATTTAAAAAGCTAAATAAACGCGTACATGTATTAAACTAGCAATTTTTACATGCTTCGGTTCCTTACTCGTTATCAAAACTACCAATAAGTTGATGTTAATACAATTATTGTAATAGTTGTTATGTGTTGCTGTTAATATTTATTTAAAGCTGTAGGAAGTACCATCGTTGCATTATTTGATATAATAACGACGACTTGACGCTTATCCGTCGCTTCAGGTTACTAATATCTGGATTGGATTTAAAGTATACTTACACTGAACTCAAGTGCTCCCTGAATAGTTGCATGTACAGAATAAAATAAGTTTATATTATATGAATATCCTGTTGTATTACAAAGTAGACAATAATAAATATAAATCATATAAATACAATCAGAAAACAATACAAATTACTTACCGGTCACGTGGTTTGAAAATCTGGCAATGAAGAATGTGATTAATAATAACAAGAGGTTACGCATAGTAGAAAGGCACTTTCTGCAAAAAAAAAACTTTAACCAAACACGATTACTTCCAGCAGCCTCTTTTGAAAGCCAATATGCCATACGTTTATACATATGTGTGTGTTTTTTAAACCACAGTGTGACTTGTACGAGTGTCACTTCAGGTGTTTTGCTAGTCAAATACTTGACTATCTAGTGTATAAATAAGCTTCTGAGATTTACAGTCTTATCAGGACGAGAAGGTACATGCAAATATGTGTACTAGCTTACCAGTAAGTTGAAAGTAGCTGCCATCCGCTTGTCCCTGTGCTCGGCGCCCTGCATGACAGCTCGGTAGTCGAGGAGCCGCTCCAGCAGTCGAGTCACGCAGCCCACGAACGCAGCGCCCAGTGAGAAGAAGACCAGTGTCGAACTCAAATTACTTGTGTTGAAAGCAGCAAACGGTTATTGGATCAGTATGAAGATGATGTAATTAAAAAAAGGGGTATTAAAGAAAGTTGTATTTGGAATGAGATCGATGATTTTCACGTGTATAATAATTCATATTGTGAAATTGTGATGTTATGCATGATTTAAACGAAGGGGTCCATCGGTATGGCATGGCACTGATTATAAATGGTTTGATAGGATTGAAATATTATAACCTAAATCAATTAAATGAGAGAATTAAATACTTTGATTTTAAAGTTTCCAATGAACCACCGCAAGTCTCAAAGAACAATTTAGATAAAGGTGCAATAATGTTTTCGGCTTCAGAAATGTTGTGTTTGGTCAGACATTTTCAATTTCTTGTTGGTGACCTGGTGCCACACGGTGATGACATTTGGCAATAATCTTTATGTTTGCTGGAATTAACCAATATTGTTATGTCACAAACATTTACAAAAGAATTGTTTCTGTATTTAAAGAATTGGATACAAGAGCACCATATGTACAATATATTACATTGTTTGGAGCCAGTCTGAAACCCAAGCACCACTTTCTTGTTCACTACCCAGATATTATTGAAAAAGTTGGTCCTCTGATTTTACTAAGTACATTTAAATATGAAGCTAAGCATTTGGATTTAAAACGCGTGTCTAATTCAATTACCACACAACGAAATGTGCCTCTGTCGTAGCAATTAAATGCCAACTGAAATGTTGTTTTCGATATTTCAACCAAAAAGGTTTTTGACAACAGTTATACAGCATGGAAAAGTAAAAGGGGAACGAGTTATATTAAACCCTCAATTGTACAATATTTTATTATTAAATTAAGTAATATATAACATTAAACCGAGATCATTATAATGTTGATCCGAATCACCATCAATTTTGAACAAAATATTCTATTTACTTGACTTAATTTACTATTCTTTACACCAAGAATAGGGAATTTTATTATAATAATATATGCTTGATTCAGACAAAAATTACTTACCTTTTTATTTTGAGAGGATTACAGAGTATTAAATAAAGCAAAATAAACTATTAATATGAAACCATAATGGCTTATTTAGAAAGCCTAATGCATTGTAACAGCAATGTGTCGTGTTTTATTAAGAAATCAGGCATTTTGGATAATGGTCTGGCTATTTAGTTCAAAGTCTTAATTTTTCAACGTAACATGATGATTTACTTTAAACTAAAATATTATTATTCAATAAGATACCTAATTATCGTTTAAAGAAAACAAGTTATTAATGTTAAGAAATTATTTTTCTTTTGGAACATGTAAGTTTTGTTTTGAAATAGATGTTATCTTGAGAAAAGCAAACAAGTGCCTTAACTTATTAACGTCATAGTTCAATCTGATGGAAGCAGGTTGTATTAAATTAAATAAATGCTTATTTTATATTATAAGTGGAAAGAGGGTAGGGAGGCCTTTGCCCAACAATGGGACACTTTAGGCTCTTAATAATAATTATTATTTTATAACAAGAATGATTGGTAGTCTTAAATTAAGAAAACGTTATCTCTTCAAAGCAAGATGACCATAATTGGTTCAGGCGAGTAAACTATGTTTCTTGAATGAAAACATTAGATTTTTAAATTAATGAATTGGTTAAGTATTGGTTTGATGAAATATTATTTTAATGCAAGGTAATAATTCGAAATCTGAATTTAAGAGTATTGAAGTGTTTGAATATTCTTATAGGAAACTTTATTATCTTAGCCTGACACATTTTAGTTTAAATGGAGAAAACCTTTTTATCCGTGTATGTAGGTACCTTCTGTAGGTAATTATGCTTTCATAGTAATACGGAAATAATTATAGCCTATCTATGGAGCTTTTGGCCTCTAACGCTGTGGCCGTAATTCCACCAATATCACAACACTAAAGTAGGGACAAGATAATAGGTCACTTTTGACATTTCATCAAAATTCAACAACGTGACCTTGTAACGGCGGGCATAAAATAAGAACTGCACAATTGCTTAACTTTTTTCAATTACGTTTACATATTTATTGTAATAATGACCGATACGAGTAATTTTACGATTTGCTTTCACTAATAAACCATTCTAAACATAATAAACAATTTCTGATCTAAAGAACTGAACGTCGTTACAATGTTGCGTCAGTCAACCCTTTTTCATTTTAAACACTAGGGATGTTACTCTAAAAATCGAAAGCTGATAGGATTGTAAGTTGAATCGAATGCAATGATTACTTGTGAAGAAAAATCACCATAAATTTATAACCACGTTGTGATTATAGTAAAACCTAATTATACATATTTATTATTCTTTTAACTAACTATACAAATAAAGGGTCATGCAGCGCGGAACAATACTGAACCACCCTTCAGTACTGCTAAAATGATGACTCTGCTACAAACTGCATGTGCAGAAGTCACTACAGAAGACTGGCGAAAAGTCGTGGAGAAGACAAAGAAAATAATTTTACAAGATTTTGAACGAGATGTGAGAATAGACAATATTATTGAAAATGAATTAATAATATCTCTGAGTGCTGACAGCAGTGATGAAGATAGCAGTTCCGATAGTTCAAGTGAATAAAAGCAATTTTTTTGTTAAATTACGTAGGTACTTGTCTTATTTTGCTCCTTTAATTTATGAAAGAAAAAATAATAATGGGACAGGGATTCGCATGATCATTTTTAAAATTCACATATGTTTCAAGTCTGTATCGATTCATTCGATTCATTCATTTAATCGATGTTTTTAAGCAGGTCACCTCACTATGAATATAAAACTGACATCTGTCAAAAGTGACCTATTATCTTGTCCCTACTTTAATTACTTTACTCGATAGAAAAAAATCACAAAGTAAGGTCCAAAATAAAGTTCCATGGATATTTTGGTGCCAAAGTTAGTTAAACAAATTTGAAAAATTAATTGTGAAATTAATTGGGCTGATTTTTTTTTTTTTTTTTTTTACATTAGATAGGCTCACGCTTGACTACAACTTGCCTGATGTTAAGCAACGTTATAATCTACGATCTAGCGCGCTTGCCTAGAAGAAACCGGTTTACTCTCGACTATACATATAAAAAAAATATATATATAAAAAATATACCTATTGAAGTTTGTCATTATTGCTGTAAATTTTTAATTCAACGTCACATTTAAAAGATATTAATTATTTACACCAAAATTATCAAGAATTTCAAAAACTCATGCAATCTTAGTTTCGGCATCGTAGCACTTCTCGCTCATTTCTATGTATGTGTTTACCTACTCGTACCTACTACTAACCAACTTGTGTGTTGTTCGTGAAATGCAGCAAGTTTAGTGAAAAATATTCTATACAAGAAACAACTGACTCATGTGACTTCCATTGCTCATGGAATTGAAAATGAAAGACAAGCTATACTTCAACTACAGCAATAAGAAAATGTTGAAATTCGGCCTTGTGGATTATTTATTGACCCAATTTATCCATTTATTGGAGCAGCACCTGACGGACTGATAGGCAATGACACTGTCGTAGAAATAAAATGCCCTATTAGTGCTTACAAAATACTAATAGTGATTATTATCTGTTATGTACCTAAGTTAAATTCCATCATTACATACGCAATATGTATATAGGCGCAGTGCGCACGTATGAGTTGGATTTTGACCGACTTAAAAAAAATGTGGATGCTCTACTTTCATCTGACTCATTTTTTAACCAACTTCAAAACACGGAGCTTATCAAGTCTTCTGAAAGTTTGACACGTCTCAAAATATTACGGATTTCAATAATAATACTTATTGGATTGTGATATATTCTTTACTCACAATTCTAAATTCTGAGGTCACGAAAATGAAAATAAATTACTTATTTAGTCATTAAAAAGTTATATTAACTTTAAAAAAAAATTAAATCCGACTTCAACTTTACTGTCACTAAAAAGTTATTTACTAACTTTTTAGTGACACTAAACTTGAAGTCGGTTTAATTTTTTTCTAATATAATTTATTTTAGTGTTATCGCGTAGTCATTATCACCCGTAAACCGCCTTTACAGACAATTTTTAATAGATTTAAAAAATGAGGAGCTTCTCAATTTGACAGAAAGTATTTTCCATAAGTTCAAAAATAACGATGTTTTACCTGAAATAAAACATATATTAAATACTTACCTTATTTAAAACTTAATAAATTGAGAGTGGCAACCGTGTTTTCCGCTTCCTTTTTCCCTCTCTTTCGATCTTTGTGCACTTTTATCGTTCTGTCTCGCTCGCACACCCCCACCAACAGGCGACCGAACCATGAAGGCGAAGATGGTCCGACCTCTTTTCATTGAGTCGAAATTTACACCAGGCAGAAATAAAATGTAAGTTTTAAATAAGGTAAGTATTTAATATATGTTTTATTTCAGGTAAAACATCGTTATTAAATAACTTGACCGTTATTTAAAACTTAATAAATTGAGACGTGTCTGTTATCGCCTGGTGGGTAAAAGACGCCAATGTGAACATGTACAGAAGTAATAGATACTTAAGTACTGGGAAGGTATATGTACATAAGTAAAGGGTAAGGTAGGTGTACCTTAGATACATACATAAAACCAACCAATGTGCGAGAGACAGAAAGTGATGTAATCACATTTTATTCAGAGCTAATATAACTACTTTTGTTAAAGTAACTAAGTAATCAAAAGTACTAGCAGTACTAGACAGACTAGAAATAACAGCTTATATCGGGTTGACTGTAAGAGAACTGAGGCTATTATTATAAAATAATAATAATTTATCAGTTAAATAATATAATCACAGAAGTATTATTTTAAATCTTTACTTTGGGATGGAGACCAATCAACCCTGACCAGGCTTTAATCAGAAGTAATTTGTCAGACCTACTTGAATACTACTACTTCCGACGGTATGAATTTGAACCTGATATAACATCTCTCCAGAAAGCTGCTCTTATTGATGTGTGAAATCAATAAATAGATTTGGTCATAATACTAATATGAGTCATAATACTATGGCTTACATGAAGAAAAGTTATGCTTTACACAAAAACAGTGATGAAGCTAAGTAGTAGGATTTTAAGACAATTCTCGTCCTGATTGTCTATAGCTACTTAGTTGTGTCAGTTTTTACTACGACTAGTATGGACACAACAGTTATTCTTGGATTAAATGTTAAGAGTACTCAGCTATCAAGGCTAACTCTTGCGACTCGAGCAAAGTAATAAATGCAATGATTTTGTGATGAATGTAATGTCGAAAATATTTTAAAAACTAATACCAAGTCATGGAGGTTTTTAAACTAAGATAAGATAAATTTATTGTAAATAGACAATATGTTAGATTTTACAAATTGCACTGCCATTAGTAAAAAACTGTGTCGTAGAGAGTTTATATTATAATACGATAGTTGGATGTATTGGGTATGATGACATACTGGTACATAAGCTCAATTTCTATGGGCCTACGACACGGTAATATCGTTACATGAATAAATTAGTCCATATAGGTACCACGGATTTATAACCAAATGTAGCATGTAATTTGAATAAATCTGTTATTAAAGTAATAAGCCTGCCAATTTTGGTACAAATGGAAAAAATGTTATTATCATCAGCTCATATTAAATACCTCGTGCCATTTTACGCCAGGTTTTTTCCAGTTGTGATTTTGTCTAATCGACTTAACATTTTGCCAAGCTAGCGTTATATTCTGTATTCTGACAGGTAGATAGTAACTAGTATTTAGGCTCTAAGTTGAGATGTTGTCGGTTGAAACATTTTCGTAACTACAAAAGGGTGACGGATATACCCACACCAGGGTTGATATATGTACATTCGCGTCCGCAAGAATGTTCAAATCAAATCAATGTTACCCAAATGGTATCAATATCAAATCGATCTAGTCCGGTGACATAAAGATGATCACTATTTAGACTGAGCATTAGATCTCTTTAGTCCTTATAGGTGCTATCAGGATAATGATTATGATGACCTAACTAGTTATAGGTGATCTGTATGGCACTGTTGTGTTTCCATGGAATGAATTACACTGTCAAGTTTAATCAATTGAATACAAATGAATCAAAAGCCTGTATGCTTATTTGCATTAAGACAGCAATTTACAAGCACTGTTCAGATACATAAACTTTGACGATGATCGTGCCTATGGATACGGGTTATCGTCCATTTCTATTGTTCGCGGTGAAGACACCGTGACTCGTGTCCAGACTGATAATACGTTTGAGTCGAGGACCCAAGTCAAAATCGACACCTCTGAGGACAAATAATGCGACAGGGAAGGATTACGAAAAGAAGAACCTCAGTGACAAATGTGAAAATGCAGAAAGATATTTCTTGTAAACAGTATTGAGAACAAGAGTGTTTATCAGGAGTTTCATTTACTGAGTCTAGACTAAGACTAAGCTTAACAGGTAGTTAAGAAACTCTTTGAACAAGTATATCACCATAAGGCAGAGAACATTAATTTTGAATATTCATATTCTACGGGTTATTCCCAGAAATACAAGACACCGCAGGAGGAAGAAACTTAATACGAAATTAGATTTTTTCGCTTGCCACACCTGACGTTCATGGTGTCTATTACGTATGTAATACTATGTATTACTCGTATAAGGCGTATATCCAGGTCACAAATATTAATTTACTTACCTTCTTGCCATTTAATTTTACGGATATAAGTATTAAGTTCTATTTCATTAGTGATGTCACATCTTTGAAAATCAGGTTGAGAGCAAAACGGAAGGCAGCTTTGCGAGATTTAGTTATTAGCTAAATTAGCCTTAGAAACCGTCTGTTAGATCTTTGTAACTGTCAGGTAGGTAAAGACAGTACCTACATGTATACAGTTATCAGTATGTTTCATGTATCAGTTTTTTCGGTTTTGTGACGACAAAACTATTCTGCGATATTGCTTTAGATTCTATAGATTTAAATCGTTTGGTCGGCATAGGCCTTTGGGGTTTTGAAACAATGTCATATTTTAGCACTAGGTTAAGCGTATGCTTCCACTTCATGCTATCTGCTGACAAGATATTTAAGCTGGCCTGCAAAGATATTGTCATAATATATCTTTATACTTAACCAGCAGTTTGTCATGTATTGCAATAATAGGTAATTAACGTTGCTGGAAGTTTAGCTCTGCGCTGAATATAGATAATAGATATGATTAGAAATGCGAATGACTTTGAGTTGATACCAGATCCCTGCGAGGGATGGCTCTGCAAGGGGTCGTTATGACCACAGCCCTGCGAGGGCTAGGTCCAGACCACAGCATGTCTTCAAAATACCCTACGAGGGTCCGGTATGATTAGCTTGTCTTTGTTAGAGGCTACGTACCCTGCGAGGGTTCTACATAATGAGCCTCCCTTTGTGAGGGCTTACGAATAGATTTACAGTGCATCACAGCACAATGTGTTACACAAGATCCCTGCGTGGGAATGCTTTGTATAGGGCCGTTATGACCACAGCCCTGCGAGGGCTGGGTACAGACCACAGCATGTCTTTAGAGTACCCTGCGAGGGTCCTACATAATGAGCCCCTGAGGGCTTACGAATAGGGCCCCTGAGGGCTTACGAATAGAGCCCCTGAGGGCTTACGAATAGAGCCCCTGAGGGCTTACGATTAGAGCCCCTGAGGGCTTACGAACAGAGCCCCTGAGGGCTTACGAATAGCTTTACAGTGCATCACCGCACAATATGTTATACAAGATCCCTGGCTGGGAAAGCTTTGTATAGGGGCCGTTATGACCACAGCCCTGCGAGGGCTGGGTACAGACCACAGCATGCCTTTAGAGTACCCTGCGAGGGTCCTACATAATGAGCCCCTGAGGGCTTACGAATAGATTTACAGTGCATCACAGCACAATATGTTATACAAGATCCCTGGCTGGGAAAGCTTTGTATAGGGGCCGTTATGACCACAGCCCTGCGAGGGCTGGGTACAGACCACAGCATGTCTTTAGAGTACCCTGCGAGGGTCCTACATAATGAGCCCCTGAGGGCTTACGAATAGATTTACAGTGCATCACAGCACAATATGTTATACAAGATCCCTGGCTGGGAAAGCTTTGTATAGGGGCCGTTATGACCACAGCCCTGCGAGGGCTGGGTACAGACCACAGCATGTCTTTAGAGTACCCTGCGAGGGTCCTACATAATGAGCCCCTGAGGGCTTACGAATAGATTTACAGTGCATCACAGCACAATATGTTATACAAGATCCCTGGCTGGGAAAGCTTTGTATAGGGGCCGTTATGACCACAGCCCTGCGAGGGCTGGGTACAGACCACAGCATGTCTTTATGTACGCATGTCCCGCTATATAAATTCCTGGTGTTTTCCAGAGTCACGGACTCAGAAGTATTGGGTGTCACGGACACTACCGACGCGCACGGCGCGACCTTGGTACTTGGAGAAGTTCTGGTGTGCCACGGACACATCCACCGCGCACGGCGCGATCTTTACAACTCCTCGAGTGCTGGTTTGTCACGGACACAACCACCGCGCACGGCGCGAGTTTCGCTACTCCCGGGTCTGCGACGCGCAGACTCCCATGTCAATTCCGGCGGGGAATCGAACCCCGGTCTCCCGCGTGACAGGCGGGGATACTTACCACTATACTACCGAAGAATTAATTAAATCGAACATAAGAATCGAACAAAAAATAAGAGAGACAAAACCATTGGTTCCATTTTTATCCGTATTCACGGTTCTTAGCTATATTATCACATAATATGTGTATTTTGTAATGTTACAATTTAACTCGTATCTATCACAGATTCTTAAATTATGGACTCAATAAAATTATTGAATTGTAAGCAAAGTAAATTAACACTATTAAATTTAGATGTTAAAAATAAAAAAAGACATGTCGGTTACTCTATTGTATTAGAACATCATTTATCTGCATTAGAAAAATACTGCGTGAACCTGCGAGGTTCATATCTTGTGAAGTTATCTAGCAGATCGTTTTTAACAATGATGCATACTCGCCCCCCCTTTTTTTTACCTCAGCGACGGCGCATATTCGTGATTCATCGAATTGAAATTCTAGTTTGATCACTCGTGAATATCATTTTACTTGTAAAACACAGTATTAGCTACGTCCTATGTACGGGGTACATACACAATACACATACAAGTATTAAAATTACTGAAATGCAATCCACAAATAATTTTGAACATTACGTTAAAAATTATTGATTAAATATATTCTGAGGGTAGATATTAAAGAAAAATTGTATAATTCAGTTTCCAAGTACACAATATTAAAGTCAAGCAAAAGAAATAGATCATGCAAGAAAATTGAGGGTAATAAAATTATTTATAATAAAAGGAAACAAGTCAAATGGTAAAGGCGAACGGTAACACCGTTAAAAATCACTTTACCAATAAAATAAAGTCAAGTGGAATTAAACTTACTGCTTTCCATTGGAAAAGGCACACTTACAAATTGAAATTTAGAATTTCAATAAAAAAAAAAAAAAAAAAAATATTCCACTTTTGCTCCAAGACTAGCGACTTGTCGCAGCGGAAAACTCGACGCCAATGAAAAGAGGTCGGACCATCTTCGCCTTCATGGTTCGGTCGCCTGTTGGTGGGGGTGTGCGAGCGAGACAGAACGATAAAAGTGCACAAAGATCGAAAGAGAGGGAAAAAGGAAGCGGAAAACACGGTTGCCACTCTCAATTTATTAAGTTTTAAATAACGGTCAAGTTATTTAATATACGAATATTAATATCAGTATTGTTTTGATTTTATTAAGAAACTATGTTTTTGAGAAATAAAAGGAATTACACATGTCTCTTAAATTGTTTCACTGCCGACTACTACGATAAACAACAAGAAAAAAAATTGGTACATCCTACCTACCTGTATTGATTTTAAAATCTGCCTATTCACGTATCTATACTATGAATGATCTGTGCTATTCGGTAAGTAATATGGATAAATTGATTCGTTATAAAATTTATAAATATATATGTACGTAATTCAGGTAAATACATAATGCGCTAAAAATATTGAATGTTAGAATCTATTTTATCCATGTCATGACTATTCTACCCAATTCTACTACTACTACTGATCTAGTTCTACTACTGTTTTTTATTATGTGGATTAGATGATATAGCGCTTCGCAATCTTCTGTTACAAAACGACCGCGCGCGAGCCCCGTATCTCATAGACTGACGCCGGCAAATACATAATGCGCTAAAAATATTGAATGTTAGAATCTATTTTATCCATGTCATGACTACATATTGTACCCAATTCAATATCTACTACTGATTTTTATTATGTGGATTAGATGATATAGCGCTTCGCAATCTTCTGTTACAAAACGACCGCGCGGGAGCCCCGTATCTCATAGACTGACGCCGGCGCCGCGCCGCCGCGACGTTTCACCCCTACGCGTTTACGAATCGTGAAAGTGGGCATAATAACAAATTTTGATTCAAAATTGTTCAGAAGAAGATTCTCCTATGATATAAGTAAAATTAGTGTGGAACATTAAAAGATGTAAGGAAAACTGGCACTTACCTAGGAAGTGATAAGGTCGTGAACGCCGTGCTCGCTGCCATTGTGGTGGGCGTGCGCGGTGCCATTCCACGCGGCGGACCCGCCCGGCTGCGCGCTCTCGCTGGAACAACCAGCTTTATTAGCAAACGTTGGTAAATACTAACAAAATGCATATTTAAAAGCGCTCAAGCATGACTTTTTACTATACAAACATATTCTGCAGTTTCCTCCTTCAATGACCTTCAGTCGTTATTGGTCCCAACCATAACGTTGCATTAAAATTTTAAAAGATACTTCTGAACAACAACACCGATCGATTTTAGTTTATTCGTAAACAGACGTTTAGTTTAAGACTTAATAGGACGCTGTTGTGTTAGAACAGCTATTGTTGACAAATTGTGGTCAAGCGCAAAATCGTTCTAGTTACAAAATTTGGAACACGCTTGAGAGCGTATAAAGTTTATCGTCCAAGTATTATGCACTTATGGTTATTAAGAGTCTCTCTATCACAAACAAACTTTATATTAAAAAATAATTGATCAAGTTACCTGTAGCTAGCGAAGGCTCGCGGGTGCTGCGTGGGGAAGCAGGCCGCCGGCACCAGCGCGCCCGGGGACTGCGCCGCCTCCGGGCTGCCCGGGGACTCCCACCACCTGCCGCACTCCTGGAACAACCACATCCACATCATTTCCACTGACAATTTATCGGTCACTGTCTGGACGAGGCGGCCAACCGGGACGCGCCTAGTCCTCCTGATGATGGAAACTTCAGTATTCCGAAACTTGTCGAGCTAATTATCGACATATTTACTGACGTAAGTGCTAGCTGGTTATTACAACTAAATTTATCGGTCTTCAAGCTGAAAGATTTATGCCTGGAATACAAGGCAACAGTCTTTTAAGCTGTTGCCTTAAAAAACTAGCCTCGCTTATTCCGCGCCTTACCCAGATTCTTCAAGGCAAGCTAGTTAGGTACTGCAACGATGCTTAACATCAGGCGAGTTGTGATCAAGCGTGAGCCTAATGTTAATACCTAAAGGTAGTCGGTAAATATGTTAATAACTAAATAGTTAAGACTGCTAGACGAGAAGGTTTGTAAAGAAAAGGGAAATAAAACATTTTTTTTAAAGTTGTGAGTAGCAAATACTAACCACAGAACGAGTTAACAGTTTTTGTGTCAAACTAAATAGACAAATCTAGAATTGGTTTTTCTTAGCATAATTTAATTAACTATACACTTTTCATTTAGGTACACACGGAAATGTATGCGGAGAAATATTTCTTTGTAGAAATGCAATATGCGCCACCATTTATCCATAAGCTGTCGTCGATTTTTTTTAAATAGTTTATTTAATCGCACTCATTAAAATATATGTAGCTAAGCGGCCTAAACCCTGGAGATCGCAATTAAATTTATTAGTAAAATCTCGCGAGAATATAAAACTTAATTAGTATGGACCACGTCTGCAAACAAATATCTACTATCCACGTATCATATCTAGATCTAAAAAGCACGTATCCTAAATGCAAGCCCAACAGGTAGTTTTAAAGTGTTGGTAACATTTTAAAACTACCTACGCAAGTCATTAAAAATCAGTTAAGAAAATTTTATTACAAATAAGAATTTAACGAGGGTAGAAAACTACTATCTTCAATAAAAAATCATAACGTCTAAACCGAACCTAAAATAAATAAATACTCGCAATACAAATATAGATATTCAGCATGTTGGCGCCCAACGTGGGGGCAGCGGGTCATTTCGGCGAACTACGTACTTACAATGTAACGAACGCTTAGTTATTTCACGTGAAAAACAACAGCCGAGCTACGAAGTAAAATATTTAATAACTCTCGCGGAAACTACGTAATTATTAGGAAATAAAATGGCTTGAAATCGAAACGAATTAACGATCAAATTGAATAAAACTAACATTTTGTAAAATTGTAGGTACTCACATTTCTGGCGACAACAGGCTCCTACAGACTCCGGGCGCATGGAGTCCAGTATTTCTGCGATGGACCGGTAGGGCCGCTGAGGCACGTCGCTGGGGCCTCCGCCCCCGCGACTATTATCCTATGAATAATAAAAAAAAACGTTAGTTAAAAGTTAAAAATCAACTTGTAACTAATCTTAAAAGTTGTGAAAACCGTAAAATTCAAAAATGTATAAATATTTCCAAGCAATATTGGTATTCTCTACATTTAGACATACCATATTTTTAAAAATTAAATTAAATACTCACAGGATGTAGTACCGGCATCAATGCCGCAAAAACTTTCGGAAGTTTCAAACTTCGAAGGAAAATTGGGCAGAGTTCCCTGCCGAAATGTATTCGCGTCGGCGCGGGCGTTCGCTGAGCTGAGTATCGATCGCGCGCCGTGAAGCACAAAACCATCGCATGCCTTCCACGAAAATGTGGCGGCGGACCAATCACTGAGCTAGAATACGCTCCGGCCACTTGCCGCTCACCTTGTGCCACTACAGAATTTAGTCAGATACCCTTTTAAGTTATTTAAAACATAACAAATATGTTAATAATATATAAAAGATTAATCAAATTTGTTTCTCTTATCTTTAATGTTTTTAGGGATCATATTAAACACCAAAAACAATAATTGAATTTGATTTGAATTTATGAGAAGATTTCCGGTTACGGTATAGGTAAGACCGGAAATAATCGTGTAGGTGAATTCAAATCCAATCAGATTTAATAAAATACGAAAGTGAAACAGAACTATTACGGCAATAAATAGAAAAGTAAACTACTGAGTGTGATAAAAAGTTTCTTTAAAACTAGGTAATGTAAGTTTTTAAGAAAAGCTACAAGTGACGGTTTGATGGCGCATGCTCAAATCAGACGCTCAATTCATTGACTTACAACGCTATGATTCCTTAAAACTATTCACAGGAAGTCCACAAACAAAGTGTTGATAATTTTATTTCTGTAGATTCTAAAACATATATAATTTCTGTATAAAAAAATACTTCATGCGTTATTTTTTTAATAATTATTCCTCGTTTTTTAGTATTTTGTAATCAGGCGTTGCTCTCTAAGGGGATAAAATAGGGCGCCATCTAGTTATGATGGGCCAAACTAATCTGACTAACAAATTAAACACAGTCATAAAATTAAAACTGCTAAATCGTGTTTTAGTATCGATTTAAAGTTTATCCAAACGCTTATTTTTTTCTAATATCTTCTATGTTCAGATTTTTAACTTCCTTTAGCTTTATTATATGTATAGATAGATTAAATAAGGTGAATAGTCCATAATTTTGGAACTGTACTCACGGCTACAAAATGCGATTTTTAGGTGTGTTCCTCCATGAACCACCGCCACACCTCACCTCCTAACCAACGTGGCCTTCGTGGATCTCAAGATCACGTTAAGGACAAACACTACATATTTCTCCAGTTTCAGTTACAATGGATTTCCGCAAAGTAACGGCTTATTCAATATCAAATATCATATATTTTTATTTATATATTCTAGGCTTAGGAATGTTATTCATTTTTGTTAATTAGCTCAATTAGCTCCCCACCCACAATATCAGTAAAACTGATATAAAAATAGCTTTATTTAGTGCTTTGAACCAATTGTGATAATTGATTTCCAAATGTAGAACAAATGAATAAAATTCATAGTGATATTACGAGTTTTATTGGAAAAAATAACCATACAGATTTATCAATTATTAGTATTATTAGAATAATAAACTTATTAATAACATGTAAAGGTCATCAAAAATAGCAACATTATTGATCAAAGGTACAAAGAGAACAACAAGACTGACTTGCTTATAAACTTAAATTAACAAGTAATTTATTATATATTTTTTGGTGTTCGCAGAGATAGTTAAGACGACACAAAACATTAATCAACTGATTATTATTTGATTTAGGTGATTCGCAAAACTTAGTAACACTTCAGATATTTACGAAAACAAACTCTTACTTTGATGATAGCTTCAATCCTACCATTATTTCTAAAAGGCACTTTTTATTGTAATATGAACAGGCGGTATAGTGACATAAAGTCAGGTAAATATTAGGAAAGTCTGAAGGTCATTATGTGAATAATCTTCTTTTCTAGACTTATTGTAAATGATTTTCAGAATAGCTCTTTAACAATGCTGTTCAAATAAAGTGCTTATAAAGATTTGCCATTGTTGTACTTGTAACCGAGAGTGTAATGGCCAAAAGTCTAAATCATTTTGTTTTTTAAACTTCTAAGGGGATGGAAATCAAATATTAGGAAAGTCTGTAGAGCATTTTCCTCTGCAGCCTGTGCTGCAGCTCGCCCCGCCGTATCATGGTGTGAATGACCTTCAATATGGCTCGCTCTGGATGCTTCTGTTTGACGCAGTCCTGGATGATGGTCTGCTCCGACACTTGAGAGCCGACGGCGAAACGACGCTTTAACTGCTTCTCGACGCGGGACAGCATCTCGTGATCTTCTTCTGTGGTGAAACCTTCCGCACCTGGATGACAAATGTATACATAGTTTTAGAGATTGTTGCGAGAATTTAAGATTCTTTCAATCAGCAAGGGGTAGGTAGGCTTCTTGTTGATTGATTATAATATCTTTGCACTAGAAGTTATAATAATAATAATTTGTTAATTTGTTTGTTATTTGTTTTTTTACACCTTAAGAGGCTCTCCTTGGAAGGTTGGTTTAAGGGCCAGATACAGAAGGCAGTGATCCTTGATACGGCGCGTATTGTCCGGAGGTTCCTTTCTTTGTAGCCTCTACCATCGGTTGCTTGGGTCCTGCCCCGTTGCCGGCGGCATCACTAGTTTTAAGTTTATTATGATATTTGATTTTTTTACATACATATATTGTAAAAAAATTAAACATAGTTGTAAATAAATGAATACAGAATAATTTGTTTATTATAGTAAATAAATAAAAATAATAATGTTTATTGGACACACAAATTCGTAAAATACTAACACTTATTAATAATGTAATTTAAAATAGGGCATTTTAGATAACAAAAGATATGTCGAGTAGCTGCTACGATGAGAGAAAGTGATCTCTCGTGTTGTAGCAGCTGATTCCTTCAGGGAATCATTTTTTCAATAGGTTGGAAAACTCATCTTACAGAAACAAAGCTCATCAAAATTGAAATTAAAAAGAGAAATATTTAAAAAGAAAAATCTTAGCCTAATTTTGTGTATTGTGTGAGTGTGTGTGTGTATGTATTTAAATTTTTTTTTGTTCAAGTATTACACCATTAAGAGTCAAATGTAAGGTATACAATTTTGGTGGAGGTGTACACTAGGCTTGCCTATGTCGTAAGTGCAACGTGTAAAATGGAATTAAATTAAAAATAATACTGCTATTTTTTGCTTTAGCTTAAAATGAGCGACATGTTTAGCTCAATAAATGAATAACACCACAATGACTTGCGTGTTTTACAATTTCTAATCATTAAATATCTATTTTTTTATCTGATTGTTCTGCAAGTCTCTTCTAACCGGTAACAGGTGGGGTGTGGCTGGGTAGAAACCAACCAAGCAATGGAAGCAAAAAATAAATAGTACCACCAACCACTATGTATTTTTTTGGTAAATATATAAATAGTAGTAGTAATAGTTGCTGGCCTGTTAGCTTAGTTGGTAGTGGCTCTGCCTTCTGATTTAGAGGCTGCGGATTCGATTCCCGCTTGACACAAGTTTTTATGAATTTTAAAAAATTATAATTACTTGTGTTGAGTCTGGTCGCTTCTATGTAGATTAAGTATGTATTAACAAAAAAAAGTATATAAGTATTATATCGGTTATCAAGTGACCGCGACACAAGCGTTTGCTTAGTGTGGGGCTAGATGGCGCTGTGTGCTATGTCCCGGAATATTTATTTATTATTATTATAGTCCTCACCAGCGAGTGTACCAGTCATGGCAGCATCGAGTGTGGACACCTGGAAGAGCCTCAGAGCCTCCGTCACGTGCGCCTCCGACGCGAACGCCGCCAGAGACATCTTGGCCAGGGACTCCGAGATGCGGACTATGACCAGTTGTCTGTGAAATAATAGAGATAGGTTCCATGAAAATTGTAATTGTGAGCTATGACATCAAAGAAATGTTTATGTATTGTTAAAGCAAGGTAAACGTTTGAAGTTCAAAGTGGATGGAAGAACTACTTGTATGTTAGTACGTTTTCGTCAAACAAGTTATTCTAGGTTCCATTTATATCTATCTAGATATAATTGAGTCTGTCCTATTAATGGACACATCCTTCTTAGTCGTATTTCTCATAAACGAAGACTGTGACAGTCCTGTTTAAAATGCGTTTATGGCAGAACTAAGTGAGCAGAATAACGCTACAAAAATATTTATTTATTCATACGTATCTTGCCTTCAACCTCTCTGCTGCTGTCTCGGACAGTCTAGGTCCGCAGCGAGCTCGGCAGTACGCAGAGTGCCGCTTGAGAAGTGTCAGAGGTAGCTCGCCCGCCTCCTTCTCTCGCTCGGTGGTGTCACCGCCCATGTGCACGGAGATTATGTGCTTGGCTAGCGTCTGGAAAATGTTCATGGGTAAATTTAATTTTATTTATTTTGGTATAGTCACAGACAATCAGTTATAAAAATATATACTAAACACTTTTAAGAATAATATTTAACCAAGAGTCCAATTACGACTATACACAGCTTTGTTAAATGATAATAAACACTACATAATATTTGTTATAAACAATTTTAGTATATATACTACTACATAAATCGGAATAAAATAAGATTTAAGATTTCATTCATATACATCCCCGAATGCCCTGCAAGCAGCGCCAAGTAACTGCTCCATCAATCAAGTAGTCGCTTAATTAATTAAACAATCACGCGACACCACCCACAAAACTCCTGAAAGATGCATATGAATCACAAAATATGTCTTTCAAATAGGTACATTGTAATTTATATATTGCTTCAACTTAACCCATATAAATTGGTTAAGCTCTAGTTCTAACAACACGAAATTAACGTGTTGTCAACAGGGATTAGTATCCATTTTATACAATGTTGAAAATGTATCTGAATTATCAGTCACAAATTAATATCAGCCAAATTTTCCTCATTCCCACTTGAGTTCACGCTCGTATCCAATCAGCACTTACAAAGAGGGATATTTATGTATATTTACACACAAATCAAGGAGTGTCTTTTGTAATTTTAATTAACAAACCATTCCTTAAATATTTACAATATACCTGTTCTGCATCTACTCATCCATTAATTGTACTTACCCACAGTTGGGCAAAGGTCTCTCTAATAGTGAAACTATATACACTTCCAGTGCAAGCGAGACGGCAAAACTTTTACTTGATGCAACAAAGATACATATACATACACAAGTCATTCCTAAAATACTTACAATATCACTATTATGGTCGTGCTCATCCCTTATACTGTCCGACTGGTGGACATATATTTCCCCCAATGGTGGAAATATATTGCAGTCACGTGCAACGTGAGCGTGAAGGTCATAACTTTTACTCGATGCAACAGAGATATCTATAACTTAAACTTCTATTGGAAAATGAGCGAAAATAATCACGACCGGTAGGATTCGAACCTGCGTATTTCTGCTACCGTCAGAACGCCTTAACCAACTAGGCTACGGTCTACTAACTGCCAGACGCGAAAATCCACACTCATTTCCAAACACTTCAGACTAAGCACAACAACACCTTATTAACTCACAATGTCCCTGGCCTGGTTGTGGTGGTCCTTGGCGATGAAGATCATGTCGAAGCGCGACAGGATGGTGGGCATGAAGTCGATGTTGTCGTCCGCCTTCGTGTCGTCCCAGCGCCCGAACACGGAGTTGGCGGCCGCCAGCACCGAGCAGCGCGAGTTCAGCGTGGTGGTTATACCCGCCTGGGAGAGAATATAGAGGTATTATATAAAAGGTATAGTGTTTTTAGGGTTCTGTACCAAAAGGGTAAAACGGGACCCTATTACTAAGCCTTCGCTGTCTGTCTCCAGGCCATCTCATAAACCGTGATAGCTAGAAAGCTGAAGTTTTCACAAATGATGTATATCCGTTGCCGCTATAACAACAAATACTAAAAATTAAAGAAAAAAATAAAAACGGTAACAGGTAGACGCTTCAAATTTTCATATAATATTTACTAGTATATTACCTTTCAAAATAAATAATTAAATAGCAATAAAGTAAATATTAAAGGGGGCTCACAACAAACGAAATTTTTAAGCAAATTTACTCGATCTTAATAAACAGGTAGAAACTATGAATATTTGTAAGTAAATATTTAGATATGTGCAAACTATAAAAATAAATACCTATATAACACATAAAAACTCACAGAAATGTAGTATACCAGATACAAACGTCATTTTCTATTATAGATGAACCCTTCGTGCGCGAGTCCGACTCGCACTTGGCCGGTTTTTTACAAGTATGGTGATAGTAGAGCATTTACGGCCTCGTGTGAACAACTACAAGTAAGTTGTAGAGACTTTTCAAACAGCCCTAGGGGCCTCTGTAATACCTTAGCGATGGAGATGGTCTGCTGCTCTATGGCCGCGTGTATGGCGACGCGGTCGTCTTCCCGCATCTTGTCGAACTCGTCGATGCTATTCTGGTATCACACCGCCCTAGGGGCCTCTGTAATATAATACCTTAGCGATGGAGATGGTCTGCTGCTCCATGGCCTCGTGTATAGCGACGCGGTCGTCCTCCCGCATCTTGTCGAACTCGTCGATGCACACCACGCCGCCGTCCGCCAGCACCATGGCCCCGCCCTCCATCACGAAGTTGCGCTGCAAATAAATAAAAAGTATGAGTGTGGCCAACTCTGGTGTCAAAAGTTTTCTAGCCATCTGTAAGGCCTAAAGGATGGCTCAAAAACTATACGGCAATGAACTGCCGGAACCTACTATTAAACGTGTTATCGGAACCACGTAAGTCCAAGTGTAAATTCTATCTATTTGTCGGTCACTTGATTCAAATATAGTAATCATAATTATCATCGAATTATTTCATATTTCAGATTAAAAAATTTCAATATTGATGTGCCAATGTTATTATTTAGCAAATTAGAGTAATTACTATTTTAAAGTCCGTTGAAAGCTGTCTCAAAAATGACTGAGGTGGGGCTATCTACTACCCAAAGATCAGTGATCATTTTTTTTACACGGATTAGGTCTACGTTTAACTACAGCTTGCTTGATGATAAGCACCACTGTAGTCTAAGATGAAGCATGCTCACCTAGAAGAAACCTATTTACTCTGTGCTGAAATCTAATAATACATCCTCATCATCCACAGCCCTTGGGATCCCACTGCTGGGTATAGGCCTCCGTTTGCATGTGCCATCTGCGTCGATCTTGTGCAGACCTCATCCAGGTTGGACCCTCCGATGTCTTTTTTTATACATAATCTACTTAATTTCAAATCTAAGTGCTAAGATGATGATCACTCTCGCTCGCCGGGTCGCGTATAACGGAGGCGGTGAGTCCGGCGGCGCTGGAGCCCTTACCCGAGGTGTACACTCCGATGGGAGCCACCTTCTCCACGAACTTGAGCAGCTGCGACTTGGCGGTGCCGGGGTCGCCCAGCAGCAGGATGTTGATGTCGCCGCGCCGCGTGAGACCGTCCGGGAGACGCTTGCGGGACCCTGGCGGTGGTAACAGATACATACTTACATACAAATAAAACTTTCAGAAGACTTGATAACCTTCTTTTTTTGAAGTCGGCTAAAAAACATTTAGAATTTAGAATACTTGAGAACCTCCTTTTTTGAAGACGGTTAAAAGGAAGCCTAACATAAGTTTGTATTCATTGTCATATAGACAATGCTATCTTTAAACTAACGAGTTTTTGAATGATTCGTTTCATTATTAGTAACGCCTGTGATGTCTTATTGTAATTCTTTTTGATATCAAAACTCTAAAGCAGACTGATTTTACTTTGGTATGGTAGTAGTATCCAAAAACTACATTAATAAAGTAAACTAAGTAATTTCTTGAGTAATATAATAGTATAAATAAAGTATGTTTTGATTTAAATTGAAAACCGCAAAAGTCATAACCTTATAGAAAATGTAATACCAGTAATGGTAATAGTATTGGCCTTCACTATTAGACTCTACATTACTATAAGAGTTGGAAGCATAATCAAATTTAAAATAACATGTACCTCCAAACAGCAAGCAAGCGATAGCCTTCTTCATATCAGCGGCTCCGAACACACTGGGCGCTATGGACTTGCCGATCCTCTCGTAGATGTCTGGTGCGGCGGCCAGCTGGCGGAACTGCTCCTCCTCCTCGGCGGTGAAGGGGCTCAGCCCGCCGGTCACCCCCTCCTCCGCTGTGAGCCCCACAGTCCGTAGGTACGAGGAGCGGACACCTACTGAGCCTTTGTCACGGTTTTTATTAAAAAGTGGCCTTTGACACTCCTAAAAACTCATACTACCTACATACCAAGAACCGTAATAATCCGTTCAACCATTTTTGCTCTATGAGCGATTAAATAAACAGATATACAGACAAAAGTTTTAAGTACTACTGAAACGTGTTCTGTTATGGATTTAAAGTATACCCAAATTTTTTTTTTCTAATATCTTTTATATTCACTTTATGACCCTCTTTAGCTTTATTATATGTTCTTTTTCTTTTGCGTCGGATAGGTTTACATTTGACTAGGTAGGCATAGTTTGCCTGATATGTATAGATTACTGTATTATAGTTCCCGTAAGGCACGATTAAATTTAGTTCGGTAGCGGGTCGGCGATTCAGTCTGGACGAGGCGGACAACCTCCTCCTGATGAAGGAACCCAGTGTTCCGAAACATGTCGAGCTAACTTTCGACATTATTATTGACGTAAGTGCTAGCCGGTTATTACAACTCAATGTATAGATTAGTAGCCAGTACGTACCCCGATCTTAGCAATCTTCTTGATGGAGTAGATACCGAGCACGGTGACGCGCGAGCCGGGCGCCGCGCGCTCGCACAGCACGCGCTCGCAGTACACCGTCAGGTGGCGCGGCATCTCGCCCTGCGGGATGCTCTCCGGCGCCTCCTGCAGCTTCAGCACCTGCACGTTTAAAAAAAACTTTCAGAATAATTGATAACCTCATTTTCTTGAAGTCGGTCATGAATCATACAAATTCAAAATTGTTTTCAATAGAAATTCAAATAAAGGAAATTGAAAATTTATTGATACAACAAGGATATAAATAAAATTTCAGTATTACAAACTCTGTCGCGTAACGTAATGCCTAACATGGACCGTTCCATTGCTCTTTGTACTGACGGCAGATGGAGCAAAGCAATAACTGAATGGTACGCAGGGCTAGGTAAGCGAAGTGTAGGAAGACCTGTGCAACGGTGGCTGGATGATATTAGAAAGTTAGAAGGAAACATCTGGGCAAGAACAGCACAAGACAGGGATTGGCGTAAGAGGGAGGAGGCCTATACCCTGCAGTGAGTCTCATTAAACTGATGATAATGATGATGACTGTAATATGTGTAGCCTATATACTAGGTGAGGGTAAATCAAACATTTTATTAGATTTGTCTATTTAGAAACATGACATTATAAAAAGGGGTAAATGAATGCTTGTTCTAAATAATTGCACATCCCACATATTGGAGTTAAAATTCTATTCTTCCTCTATGTTCAATGCAGTAATGAGAATAATTGATATTAATCATATCATATACAACTAGATATCTATCTATCTATATATATATGTATATATAAAAATGAATTGCTGTTTGTTAGTCTCACAAAAACTCAAGAACAGCTCAACGGATTTATCTTATCTTAGTCTTGAAATGTTCGTGGAGGTCTAGGAAAGGTTTAAAAGGAAAAAAAAATTGAAATTAATTTATACAAAAGTTTAGGTCTTTTATTTATCAATTGAGGCAGTACGAAGTCTGCCGGGACAGCTAGTTAGATATATAATTAGTGTTACCTGGTAATCAATATTTCATTTGCATTTGTCTGGAATGATGAAGTACGGGTCTAGAGGACATTTTGGCCGACCAGCATGCTCTCTGAAAAATATAAATTCATTTTTACAGTGGGAAAGAATTACTATTTATTACAAACACATTAATTCTGCTAGAGAAGTTACTAACAAATGCTTTAAAATCAAATTATGATGATCTAAGTTCTTGATTTTAGTTAATTTTCCAAAAAATCTTGTAAGCATTGCACCACTGGACGGTATAATTGTGTACTTTCTTGTGTTTTGACTATATGTATAAAACTATTTTGACATAGTGTGACACGGACACAGCTAATTGCTGTTCGCCCATTCATCATCATCATCATCATCCACAGCCAGTTTTGTCCCACTGATAGGTATAACCTCTCTTATATTGCCATTGGCTTTGATCTTTAGCCAGCCTCATTCCGGTTTGACTCGCGACAGATGTTATGTCGTCGACGCATCTTGCAGCTGGACGCCCGATGTTACGGTAACCAGTCCTTGGCCACCTCTCGTTCACTGCTTTACTCCACCTGGCATCTACTTGTCTAGCCAAGTGACCCGCTCAACACCCAATAATCAAATAAATAAATGATTTTATTAAAATACGTGTTACATTTTCGTGGCATGACATAGCCCTCTAGCCCAGGCTTGACGTGTAGGTTTGGAATAATATTTCGGCATGATCGGCATTGGATGGAGATTTTTGTAGTCTTTGCTTTGATTCCCGAGGCAGATATTACTATGCCCGGTATTTTCACCAGATGGGATACTATGTCTGACTGAAAACAATCTGTAAAAAAAATTAAGCCTTTTGAATATGCATGTTAAGTGATAAATTAACTAAATATAAAATAGGTACTGAAAATTTATTGACATAAGTTGAACATGTACTCAAATACACAGTTTAGCAACATTTTTCATTGTATTCATAAAAATTTACCATTTAAAAATTGCAGCAACTTAGAGGAAACTCAATCCCAGCTCAGTGGTTCTTAAATCATACAATCTAGATGCTTTAAAATAAAAAAGAATACTTATAAGTCTTATATAAGATTTCTTCTGGGTGGTTGTCCTACATACCTATCCATTCACTTGGCAAGGTACAATCAAACACAAGCCCATAAAATATGTTATGTAAAAATACTTACTTTCAGTTCTCTTAAATTGGCCGCATGAGCATCAGATGAGAGCAACACTTGTATATCTTCCACTTTATCTTCACCTTCAGGACGAGGAGCTGTCAGTTCATCTGCTAACTGTAACATACATACATTGGTAAGTAAAATATAAGCAACTGTATTTGCATGCTTAGTTTTTTACCAATTCACTTGGCTATGTTATAATGCTGATACAATGTTATAAGGAATCACTTGAGTGTACTTTTGGACAGTCAGGCATTTAACCAACAAATTTATCTGGACTAAAACTGTTGTTCAAGGCGGAACATACCCATAAAGGAGGTCATATAGTGATAACTTACCTCCTTGGCAGCCTCTTCTAATATTGGTAGGTGCTCAGTAGGTTTCTTATAGGTACAGTTTTTCAGCTAGCACTTCATCAAAACTGGACAGATCTTCAATATTTATTTCCACCCAGTACTGTCCCAAGTTGTAATTTCGCTTCAGAGTGTCTCTGTAACATGTTGAAATATTTTATTATTCTTTGTGATATTTATATTTTCTAGTGAGCGTGTCTAATAGATGACAAAGAATCTTGATATTACCTGTATTTATAATTGAAATTTCCAGTGTGAAACTGCCTCATAAACTCTTTAAACTTTTTCTTTACCGCTTAGAGGTTAGCTTTAACTTGGGATTCGTTTTCTTCAACACCAAAGTTATCAGAGAAGAAAACTCCTGGATCGTCAAAGCCTTCCATTCTTGTGTAATATAAATGCGGTATTTATATGAACTATTAGTAATAACTGTGAAATTTTATTCAGTTTAGTTTACGCTATACTCCCTCTACGAGTTTACGTTTCGGCGACGCGCATCATATATAAAAAAGTATATAAAAATAAAATTTCCGTATATAAAAAAGTACTCTGTGACGCGCATGAAATGAAATCAAAACAAATGCCGGACCAGTTATTCATACCATGAAGTTAAAGGTAGAAATGGAGGGAGCGCCGCTAATACCTATTTGATTCAAATACCTACACATTGCTATCCCACTCTAAGTGGTGGGAAGTCTCTTTCTATTAGGGTGACCCAACATGTATGCCTAAAAGCAGGACGCATCATAAATTAATCGTAATGACAATGAAACCATAATAGCTAACTGTATTTTTGTATATCTTTCCTAGATAAATCTGATTTTTATGATAAAATAGCTAACCCGGCAAACTTCGTTCCGCCTTACAATAGTAGGTATAGTATAGCAAAACAAAAATCTAGAGTAAATAGATATCTTCTAGGTAAGCGTGTTACATCCTAGGCTGCAGCAATGCTTAACATTAGGTAGGTTGTAGTCAAACGTAAACCTATCCCACGTAAAAAAAACCATTAGAACAAAAGCTAACAGCCCGAAAAATAGTAGAGCAAAGATTTTTTTTTTCTTTATCTGGGTACTATGATTATTATCTTTGAATATTGTGTCGGGGTCCAATCTATGACGTTATTTGGATTTATATTTATATCAGTTTACACCATAATAAATGTACAAAGAGAAATGTCAAAAATAATATAGTTTTAAAAATATAATTCTGTATTTTTTTATGAAAACTACAGAATGGAAGCTTAATTTTTTTGTTTTGTTTTGTTTTGCATTAGCTAATTAACTCCTAAAATTTATAAGGGAAAGAATAAAGAAAAAACACAGTTGAGTAACATGTTTAGTTTTTCTATTCAAAGTACGAAGAAGCCAGCATCTAACTATAGGTACATAATCTACAAATTATTTACAGAAAATAACTTATACATAAATTCACACTCTTAATTTACCATTACATGTGCTATTACATAGGCATGTATTTACAAAAAATAATCAAATCCTTCAGTCCCAAGGGCCATGTCATTGTGATGTCATGTCGTTGTCTTGACTGGTCTGTAAGCTTAGTTGATAGTGGTTCTGCCTTCTAATCTAGGGGTTGCGGGTTTGATCCCCGCACGACACAAGTATTTACGAATTTTAAAATTTATAATTAAGTACTTGTGTTGAGTCTGGTCGTTTGTATGTATAATAAGTCTGTACTTACAAAGGAAAAATATAATATTGTATCCGTTATCTAGTACCCAGGACACAAGCGTTTGCTTAGTGTGGGGCTAGATGGCGCTGTGTGCACTGTCTCGGAATATTTATTTAATTATTGTAACATTGTAAGTATAGGTATGTTTGTTTGTTCGGGCGGAATCTCGGAACAAATTTAAAGTAGGTACTTAGATATCTTCAACCGATTGAGCTGAGATTTTGTATACACGTTTAGTTTGGATGACAATGTACGATAAGGGACGTAACGTCATTCTAAAACCAATATGGCAGATCATCTAAGATGGCAAAATAATTAATAATGCGCATCTACAACATGGCATCAAATGAAAAGACTCGTTGAGAACAACTCAATAAAAAAATTATGTTCTGTAACCAGACCGCATCTTAATTGGAAAATTATTTACAGGATAATAACGATATAAGATTACACGTGGCTAAAAAGTATAACTTTATGGAGTTTTTGTCTCTTTCCTCGTAAATGGGACAGTAAATTTTGTGAATGCGTTTTCAGATAGGCCCGCATTCGAATTTTCAAAAATTTACTCGCAATTTGCTTCATAATTATGGTTTCGTGTAGCTCGGAAACAGTAATTGAATCAGGGGCTAAATGGTCAAATAGTTGATGCATTATTGGTGAAAAATGCTGTGAAATGACGTTGAGCAGTTTGTCATGAATATTATTTGTATTGAGTTGGCTAGAGCTCACAGCTTGTCTATACACTTTATCGCTGTGTTTCACGACTTTGAAAGCTGAAGCAGATGGAAACAAAAGTTTTCCTCTGTTCACAAATGTTGTGAAACTCAGACATTTTTGTATGTCTATAAAATAGGGATGATCTTTTTGTATTTTGTCGCTTTCCGGAGTTAGTAGCATTTTTTGGCAATCGTTGCAAGAGATATGTACCACCATCTGCTTTACAATAAAACCGGTGATGTAGTAAAGGATATTTTCCTGGTATGCACTGATTTCTACCGAGTCTAAGTTACGAAACATTTCTTCTAGATTGTCTGAGGAATTTGGTTCTGTCGGAAGCTGTAGTAAGTTTGACGGTCGTTTATTAAAATCAAAGACATGTAAAGAGTCAAAACCAGTATCAATACAGTTCGCGTTAATAGAAGGCTGAATGGAATTTCGGAATAACATTTTTCTCATAATGTATCGGAATTCAAGAGCACTTGGGTTATCTTGTGCCCGACCACGAGCTCTGACACATGAAAAAAATATTTCCAGGTTGTCCTGAGAACATTTAAATGTTAGAAAATATTTTAATGGGTACTCTTTTAATGTGCACAAATCATTGACTAACAATGAAAAACTTTTTATGTTAATTAAGAAACCCAGTGCAAAAGTTTTTCTTGGGTGGTCCAATATATTTTTACTATTTATTGACAATGATTTTAGGTAGTTTTCAGTTTCTTGGAATATTTGCTCCCAATAGTTTTTGTTCCTTAAAGACATCGGGGATTTATATTTTTTTCCAAAGGCTGATTTTGAATTCATTAAATCAAAAAGTCTATCGATTATATGCAAAAATTCTGTTGTTGCTTGACTGTTAGCAAAATCGGGATTCTTGCTAACCCTCAAAAAATCAATGGCATCTGCAACCGATGAGCTTAATACTTGTGCAGCCAATTTTACGTTCATTTTTTTATTTTTGAAATCTACATGTGAGCCACTCAATGTATTTGAAAATTTTAAACCTTCTTCATTTTGAACTTCATGCAATTTTTTAATGTACTTAAAAGAAATTTCTCCCGTCTCTGATACCATAGTGAAATCGGCAAGAACATTTCTGGCTAGTTTCAACATATGAGCTGGATCCAGTATGCAATATACAGTGGTTTGCCCATCTGGGTGTTGGAAGAATGGTCGAAAGTCATTTTTATCAAATGAACAACCCAAACATTCTAAAGCTTTAACATTAGATGGAGCGCCATCGCAGGTAGTTGATCTGACAGTTATGTTTATTTCAGCTAGCTGCAATATAGCTGTTTTTATCAGTTCTGACAGTAGTTCACCGGAGAGTGAATTTTGTATAAAGAAATACGCTATTGGACACTTGAATCGTTTGTCGTACGAAACTATCTGAAAAACCAGTGCTTCAGATGCTAATTTTTCAGGGTCGCTAACAGGAATGGGCCCTAAATCTATATATCCAAATACTTTGTCAAGTTTTTGGTCGTAAGCTAAATCTTGTTTTAGTGACATTCCATCAAAAATTAATGCTACATTTTTCAAATATTGATTTTCTGATAATTGTACTTGTGTTTTTAAATATTCAAACACTTCGGTTATAAAACCAACATTGCAATTAAATAAAGACAACGATCTCCTAAGTGTAGCGACATGTGGCAAAGCAGTAACACTCCTAATAAATTCATACGCTTTAGGCGAGTAGAAATGTAACGTCAGCGCGAACGCTTGTACCTCTTCGCTGTACCTAACGCCATGAGGGTTTGTAGGCGGTTTATTTAGTTCTTTACATAAATCACTAAAACGGCCCTGAATTATATTTTCAATTTCACTGTGATCAGTGTATTTTTTTACCACTGCGATTAATGATTCCATATTTTTAATACATTTATTTTGTTGAACCACTTTCTGCTTTAGAGCTTTATTTTGTTTATGTAGATTTTGTTCTGTTGTTGTTTTTACTTTAACTTGTACGCCAACTTCAATTTTTTTGACTGGTATGCTTGCCTCGTTGTAAATCTAAAAAAAATACATTATGTGTTAATAATAGTTTTTGAAAAGAGCATTAGTCGAATGAAATGATGGACTAAGTATTATATACACAAGAAAATTAACTGCAGTCTTAGCCAAAGGCAAGGAAAGGATTAATACATCTATACATATAATAAATGAAATGCTATATTCCAAAATTTAGTAAAAAGCGGACTGTCACATAATTATGGTAAACTCACAACCACTTTTCTCCCTAGCAAGAGCAAACTTACCTGCTCAACACTCTCGAGATTTTCTACTGATTTCAGGCATTGCCTTTTCGGACTTGGTTTCTCAATTTCTTCAAGAGAATGTTTATTAACTTCACTCTTATCCTTCGAGGATGAAGGTGAAGCACCGATGGTTGCGGTAGCACTAATCATTATTTCTGCATCTTGAGGAGCTTTCAATCTCGCAGAATACGAAGTACTAGGCGACGTTACGATACTAGATGGTGCTTTACTCGGATCTTGTGATTGCCCTTCCTGAAAGCCAATTTTTATATTTTAGCAAAATTTCTTACTATAATGAGACTCTGGACGACAGTTTATAAAAATAGACCAGCGTTTAAACATAACTCACATGATGGGTAAGTTAATCATGGAATATAATTATATACCCGCCTATATATGCTTACCAAGACAAGCAATTTTTACTCTTAACAGCCGGGTATTTGACCACACAAGCGACTCCGGCCTATGGTGGAGCATAACCGAAATGGAATGGAACTGGCTCTCAAACAAGACTGTTGAAACACGCCGTTAGGCGCTTAGTAACAGATTCTACACTTGAGGTGGTAGGTAGTTGGTCGGGTAAATTATATTACCACCAAGCTACCAGCTACTAGCTAGTGAACCAGCGGTATAAGCGTGCCCTCCAAAACACTAGTATGTTTTAATCTAACCCACACAACTATAGGTAGGTACTAGTGTAATATGTGATAATTCTGACTTTGAACAAACTTTGAGATAAAAATCGTTTTTGAAGCTCAAGCTTTCATCAATCAATATATACCTGGCTAATTGATGATACATTATACTCCTCGGTCCCACTTCCATTGTAGTATGGCACAGCCGTTGCCTTCAATCTCTTACTTGGTAAGTCATAATCAGTTTCCTTGAAGTGTAGGCTACATATCCGAGCTCTTTCATAAAACTTGGATTTCAATACTGATTTCAAAACTGCTAACCACAAACTTCTTTGTACACTGTTTTTGGGAAATCTGAAAACAGAGCACAGTTTTACAATAGGAATAATAATAGCACAACATGTTATGACATCAAATTTTTTTATTTTTTATTTTTATTATTTTAAAAAGAGTCAATATAATAACATATTTTCATGCATATTTTTTAGTGATTTAATTATTTTGTTACCTAACAGAGTACCTATATCTATGTAATAACTTTAAGATTTAGTGAATATGGCATACATAATACCTACGTGAGATATCCGCAAAAAAATATTTTATGGTCACCGTACTCCATTTTTAAGATTTATTAATAACTTCGATAAAACATTAAATATATGTGTTACAACAATTAGAATTCATTATATATGCTAATTTAGACTAGTTAAAGGCTTCATCACAGAAATAATCATAATGTTTTCGATATATTTAAGTGAAATCGGTCGATAGACTTAGTGTTTATAAAAATCCAATTTAAGGACTTACGTGTGATAATTTATGTGTGTTCCTGGATACCACTCGCTTCCACAACCACGCACAATACATCGTTGAACCATTTTTCATACTTTAAAAGCTAATTTTTACGTTTAAAAGCGCGAGTCGACGAATGTTTGTTGTTTTTCGGCCATGACAGTTCAAATGACAGGCATTGTTTTGATGGCGGATAGATAAAGTGTTGCCGCATAAGGAAACGCCCAAAATTTATGTAAATCTTTTGATATCCTCCAATTGCTAAATACACATTAGTAATTGTCTTCGTAATAATTTTCAATTATTTGTTTTAACATTTTATAATAAAAATCTGCTAAAAAAATAATTATAATATAAATCTGTATAGATTGTCTTCATAACTTATGTGTTCCGTTGGTATTTTCTGCTTTTTTACTATAATTTACTTAAACAATTTATATTAAATTTCTTTCAAACTGGAAACACTAGAAACTCATATAAATAATAATTTGGTGACAGATGAACTTTAAACTTAATAATAATTTAAAAAGGTAATTTTACCCAGTTTCGGGAGTTTTGAGTATTTATATAAAAATACCGAACACCACACTAGAAAGAGACTTCCCACCACTTAGAGTGGGATAGCAATGCGTAGGTATTTGAATTAAGTAGGTATTAGGAGTGTTTTCTCCATTTCTACTTTATCTTCATGATTCATACACAGTATGTACCTTATGTATGTACATACGCGAATGAACATGTTCATAATAACGTTCATTCTATACAGATAACAAATATACGGTTTAGTTCATTCATTCATAGAAACAATGAAAATATTTATTATCTGTACTACTATTTCCGTAGAAGTCGAAAACTCGAATACTTGTCTTTAATTTGATTGAACGCTAATATTTTCTTTATTCTGTCAATATCCCTTTTCTTTGAAAAAATATAAAATTTTCTGTGTGTGAGTAGAAATTCTGTCAATGTGTTTAGGTCAAGGATTTTTTATATCATCCCTCTCTTATGGAATCATCATTCACAATTTCATGTCTTCAAAAAGAATGAACGTGGTACGGTTTTTTTTTTTATATGGTATATGTATCCGTATTACCATAAACATAAAATCGGAAATCCTTTATTGCCATATAAAAAAATCCATATATTTGGTTTTTGTGTTTTGTTTTGTTTGTTTGGCCAGGTATAAAAATATTCTTTTTTTAATATGGTATCCCTACTTCCACTGCGTGAAAAGAAAATAGCCCTTGCCTGAATTTTCTTGTTGTGGAGCCGCATGTTTTTAAATTTTAATTATGAAAAACTTAGAGCTCTGGGATATTTCTGTGCAAAACCTGAAAGTGGATACAAAAGACAGGTTCTGCGTATGCACTGGCCATGATGAAGACACCACTGCTAAAGCGATTTACGTAGTTACCAGTGATCTCATCGTGAACAGCTACGATGCAATTACCGGAGAAATAAGATGGACTAAAGACATCGCGGAGTATGCTACGCCGAAAAACAAGCCAGTAACCGTTACTTGTTTGTCGCTACAAAATTTCCTGTGCATTGCTTTAGAAAATGGGGAAATGCTTACAGTCAGAGACTCAGGCAGGCGATGCCAACCTGTTGGAGTGTTCAACAGTGGTTTATGTGTAAGTAGTACTTACTTACTTACTAGTACATATAATATGATCGACTAAATAGACTAGTAGCAGTTTTATTTATTTGGTTAACTAGAGCCAATAAGTAAGTTGATTATCTATGATACCTACCTTAAAACTGTACGAATTATCGTAAATTTGTTAATAATGTACTAATTTCTTCAGTATTTTATAATTACTTTTGTGTCAGAAAGTCGTAAATTAAAAGCATGTTATTAAATTCTCTATGTGAGTTGACTCTCGGTCTATAGCGAAACAAGTGAGAAATAAAAAGTCCCAATTGTCACCACTGAGGACGAACAAAACTTTATTTTTCCCACTCGTTCCCAGTGGGGATAATAGGGAAACAACCATTTTATCCACTAAATTTGTACACAAAAAAGACTAAAATCATGAACATGAAGAGTCTTAAATAAAGTGTAAGAATATAATAGAAAATAAAAATAAATAAATAAATAAAAATATGAATTATATAATAAGAAATATTGGCATACTTTAAGGGATATTATATTCAAATACTTAGCTATTGCACTTCACATGCCCATATGTTGTCTTCAAAATATATTCTTCAATCATCAATATTATTTTTCCATCTTATACATTCCTTTACCAGGCAATGGAGTGGAGTCCAGACCATGAGATGGTGTCCCTGGTCACACAAGAGATGAACACATGCCTGTTGTCTTGTGCATTTGAGCCAGTTTGTGAGGTGAACCTCTGGGACCAGGACTTTGGGAGCAAACAATTCATAACTGTTGGGTGGGGCAAGAAGGAAACACAGTTTCATGGCTCCGCCGGGAAGCAAGCTGCTAAGATGAAGGATGAATATGGTGAGTTGGCTTTTATTTGCTGTATGTACATAAATATTTGTCTTTATGTCAAACTACATTTTTTTTAATGTACCTATCTCTATAAAAAACTTTAAAAAATATGTTATTTCTTAATGTCGCAAATTAAAAAATTATGAGGAAAGGAGGGAATACAAATAGGAAAGCGGCACTCACCTGATATCCTTGTAGGTAGTACAGCATACTGGCGGCAGGCTCGACTGGAAACTGTTTCCCCTTGTCCTTTTCTTTATTTTTGCAACAGTATATATATAGTTTATACGCGGAGATCCCTCTTCAATAGAGGGGTTCTATTTCGCGGAGACTTATCGAAAAAGCGGTGGTTACACGCACGACACCTTTCGGTCTGATTTAAATTTCTCTTTTATTTAGAGATGGGGTCATTTTAGTGATGCGCCGTTCCACCGATTCGACATTGACGACTAATAGAGTGCCACTTTAGGTAAGGGAATAGGAGGGGAATTATTTTATTTAATCTATTAATCATTGAAACTAATAAATTAAATAAATTTTACATAATTATGATAATCTGGCGACACCATCTGATAAGGCTTTGCTCTGTGAAAAATATTTCTTGGCAAACATTAACTTACTTAACTTATTAACCTGTTTATTAAATTTATTTTTGTACTTTGTGTGCCATCTGTTTCTAGAAGTGTTAAAAACATGTTCAATGCCTACAACTCCTATTTAATCAAAACATTAAAATTAACTATATTTTTTCCAGATCTCTACAAAGTAGAAGATAAAAGAGTAAAAATAGCTTGGAGGGGAGATGGAATCTTGTATGCTATTGGCTTCCAAATGGATGGAATAAGAAGGTTCAAGGTATTTGACCGAGAAGGAAGACTAATGTACACAAGTGAGAAACAACCAGGTCTGGAAGCAAATATAGCCTGGCGACCCTGCGGTAATGTGATTGCCACAACTCAGAAACTACCAGACAAATACACACTTACATTCTTTGAAAAGAATGGCCTCAAACATGGGGAATTCAATGTAAATGTGAGCCCAAAAATAAAAATACAAGATGTTTTATGGAGTACTGACTCGGAAATTCTAACAATCCAATGCTTGGACACAGAAACTAACACACAGAAACTACTTCTCTACACTACAGGAAACTATCATTGGTATCTCAAACAGACATTGGAATACAACAGCGATCAGAAAATCAATTCTGTTGTTTGGGATTCAGATTTTGATGTCTCACTCAACAAAACCCTGCATGTGTCACTTCAAAATGGAGCTTATTACAGTTATACCTGGGTTCCAAATGTAAACCACAGCGTTGGGACTACTGAGAAAGATGATTCAGTTGTTGTAGTTATTGATGAGAAGAAACTCCTGATCACTAACTTCAGGCAGGTTGTGGTACCTCCACCAATGGCGGCTCTAGAAATACCACAAGAAACTTATGTAATGTCTGTTCATTTTGCTCCAAAACATGCTGAAGCGGAATTAGATTCAAACACTTTCTTTATCTTCACATCTGAGAATAAATTGGTGTTTTATGAACAAACTCAGAAAGCCCCGCTGCAATACAAAGAGCAGAAGACTATACAGTTTGAGAAATATGACTATCCATTCCAATTTTATAACTTCCACTGGGTTTCTGCTGACACCATTGTGTGTGTTACCATGGACAAAGATTGCTGCTATATTTTGCATGAATACTTAATTGATGGTGACAAATTAGTAAAGAAATACTTTGCTCACATCCATGACTCAGTTACGAGAGTCATACCACATCCGGTTGAATCTAATAAGTTACTGCTGCAGTTGAAAGGTGCTGAAATGATTGAGTATAAACTGGGAGGTGGTTTTGAGCCAACGGATCCTTTCTGCAAGGTTGCCTGCCCAAGGATAGATGTGGTTGCAGTTGATGGCAAGCTGAGAAACCTAGCTCTCACTCATAAAGGATTTTTGTACATTGATGGTGTACTTGCAATGCCCAGTGTGAGTTCATTCTATGTTCACACACATTTCCTGCTCATAACAACATTGCAGCATGTATTGCTGTGCACAGAATTGAATGAGACAGGGTTCACAGCAATCAAGGAATATGATAAAAAAGAAAATGACCTTGTCTATAAGAGGAAAATAGAAAGAGGTGCAAGAATAGTTGTAGCAGCGCCATGTGATACCAGAACTGTATTTCAAATGCCAAGAGGAAATCTTGAAGCAATACAACCCAGACCACTGTCTCTGAAGATCATTGGCGAATATCTTGATTCTCTCAAATATTACGAAGCTTTCGATCTGATGAGAAAACAGAGGATCAATTTGAATCTGATATATGATCATAATCCAGAGAAGTTTATAGCAAACATTGACTTGTTTTTGGAGAAAATCACAAACAATTCTTGGTTGAATCTCTTCTTGTCTGATTTAGAAAATTCTGACGTAACTAAAACTATGTATGCGAGTTGCTACATTGGCAAATCAGATGGCTTGAAACGCGAGAACAATGCTAAGATAGAGAATGTTTGCAACATGGTCCGCGAACATTTGAACAAAAGAGCCGACAGTGATAGCAAAATACTGCCACTAATCACCACATTTGTGAAGAAAAACACTGTCGAAGAGTTAGAAAAAGCATTGTCCATCATTAAGGACTTAAAAATACAAGAGTCAAATGGCACTAAGTTGCCTGTAGGACATGACGAGGCTCTGAAATACCTACTTTACATGGTTGATGTGAACCAACTTTTCGATGTTGCTTTGGGCATGTACGACTTTGACTTAGTACTGCTTGTAGCTAACAAGTCCCAGAGAGATCCGAAAGAATTCATTCCCATGCTAAATGAGCTGAATGAAATGAATGAAAACTACAAAAGATTCACCATCAACAAGCATTTAAAGCGATTCACTCGGGCAGTGGAATGCTTGGTAGAATGTGGGCCGTCTAAACATGAGGAGTTGAGGACTTTCGTGAAGTACCACAGTTTGTACAAAGAGGCTTTGGTCAAGTTCACATCAGATCAAGAAATCTATCAGCAAATATCTGAAGATTTTGGCCTATATTTGAAGCTAAAGAAACAGTACACTAAATCTGGTATTGTGTATGAGAAAGCTAAGAGTTATGATAGAGCTATAGAATGCTACAAGGAAGCTCTGGAATGGGAAATGGCTTTGAAACTGGCACATTCATGGCCTGAAGAGAACTTTAAGGAACTGTGCTGGTAAGTAACAATTTACTTGTATGAATGTTTGATTTAAATTTAAACTAAATAATCTCAATTAGCTTAGCTGGCTTGGTGCCCTAAATTAATATTTCTTAGTGTCTATGACAATGGCACTTAAGACACCCGAAACTTAGTTCATTAGCACTTTAAGTAATCTTACTAAATACTGCCACATTGGTTTTCAGGAATCTCGTAACAGATCTAAAAGAAGAGAGACGTCACAACGAAGCATTGCTGATCCTAGAACAGTTCTGCTGCGATTTTGAGAAGACAATCACATATGCACTGGAGTGTGGCCATTATAGAACTGCGTTGAGACTCTGTGGACAACACAATAAAGATACAGGTAAGACGCTTGATTTGGTTTTAAACTTTACTGTCTTTTTTCCAGAAGGTTTAACCTGTGAACTACAATACAGGCGTCTTCATACCTAGAGCTAAAAGTAACTATCTAGCTGCAGCAATGCTTCATCAAGCAGGCTTTAATGAAACGCCAACACCACGAAATAGTTATTTGTTATACAAGAGTGCAAAGTTGCTTTTTAACCGCGTGCTCAATTTTGATGACCGAGCAAGCGAAGGATTCTAAAATTGAATCACGAGCGCAGCGAGTGATTCAAAATTAGAATCCTGAGCGTTAGCGAGGGAATTAAAAGAGCACGAGGTGAAAAATTTTTGCACTCGAGTGCAACACGTAACTTTTCATTCCACCTCAGCGAGGAAATGACTAAATGCAAAATGCGTGATTGTTGAGGGATAAAGCTCATTTGCGCATTTATAACAGTTTCAGTCAATTCTGTTGGCGTCAAACAAACTTCCTCGTCACTAGAATCACTCATTTTAGTTTTTTCACTGGTTTTCAAGTTTCTTGTTTTTAATATAAGGTTTAACAATGACGTGAAAATTTGCCGCGTAAAGAACCGCGTACAAAGCAAATTGAAAAAAAGAACACCAAGAAGGTTCAGAGTCTGAGCTTTTAACAAATTAAAAAAAAGTTGTATGATATATTCGGCACCATAGAGGTAGCAGTAAATAGGTTTAATGATTTTTTGGCTCAACTTTCCAAAGCCGCCACACGCGTTGGAGGTCCACAATTTTTTAAAAAGTAGATAATATTTAGAAAAGGCTACACGTTAAATATTTAAGTGCGGAGACGCTTAGTTTACGAGATATTAATTTTTTAAAATCGAAAAATAATCCTTCGTTTTGACAGTTTCTTGACACTATGACGGCCATTAGCGTTTCGTTTTACGGACTGCTATTACATACAAGCGTGCGACTTATCAAACTATTATATTTATTTGCTAATGTGTATGTAATGTTTAGTTTTTGTCACAATTACGTATATATTGATGAAAAATACATATAATACGTAATTTTATTTATTATTTGATCGCAAATTTTTACGTAGTTATAATATTTTGTGTGTAACTTGTAACTTGATGAACGAAACGTGACGCCATTGTTTTTTTTTAGTATTGGCGTTACACTCTTCGCGTATTTGCCAGTGTCAAGTAATTTTCTTTCTTCTTCGATGCATGCTTGAGGTTAGGTTAGAATAGAAGGGGATGGCGGGGTCGAGTGAGCGAGCGTAGCGGGTTGGGGTGTACTTTACGGGACGCTAAACCTAACCTAACCTGTTGTAGTGCTAGTGTTGGACTCGAAGTCACTTGTCTGTGTCAGAAGGTAGATTAGGTTCGTTAGGTTGCTTTCTACCACGCACATGCGACGACGAGCGAAGCGAGGAGGAGCCAAGTCCTGTTGTAGTGCTAGTGTTGGACTCGAAGTCACTTGTCTGTGTCAGAAGGTAGATTAGGTTCGTTAGGTTGCTTTCTACCACGCACATGCGACGACGAGCGAAGCGAGGAGGAGCCAAGTCCTGTTGTAGTGCAAGTGTTGGACTCGAAGTTACTTGTCTGTGACAGAAGGTAGATTAGGTTCGTTAGGTTGCTTTCTACCACGCACATGCGACGACGAGCGAAGCGAGGAGGAGCCAAGTCCTGTTGTAGTGCAAGTGTTGGGTTAGGTAGTTAAGTACCCCATAGTGAAATCGTAGTACTTAACCTCAAAATACAAAAATGGTCATATCTCGAAAACTATTGATCTCCGCACCCCCCCCTTTTAGGGGAGGGCTTACCCCCTCCTCCCCTCCCTCCCCCCTCCCCCCCCACCCCCCCCCCTTGTATGGCGGCTTTGGAAAGTTTAACCGATTTTTTTAATTCAAAAACTTGTAACTCACGATGTTCTAAATTCAATTTACTTTATCCTCTAGACTCTAGACTAGAGAATAAAAACGGCTTTTGCACTCAGATATTGAAGAGCAAAAATACTATTTCCAAGATGGTGGGATGAAAAATATTTTTTTGTTGCGTTGTCAAGCCAAGTTTCAAAATGTTTGTAAAATAACTAAGTAGATAATATAGTTAATCCATTTCGAAGGTACCTAAGGTCATCATAAGTGACAGTTGAGTTGCATCTACTCCAAAAAAAGACTACTGCCACATTTCCATACAAGGCTATTCATTAAACATTTTTATGTTTCAGTTGAAATAATCCTGCCAGTGCTCAAGACAGAATCCCAAGACCTGCTCAACTTGATCGAGACAAACTCTGAGAACTTCACGAAGTACACTGAGAGACTACAAACTGTTATACACAACAAGAAGAAGGCACTGAGTCTCGGCGAGGGAGGAGGCCACACTGACTGGGACATGTTCTCTGATGCTGCCAGTACACTTGCATCTTCTTCCAGGGGATCCAGGTAGGATTAGTATTTCTAAATTAAGAATTAGCATATTTACATTAAAAATACAAACAACAAATACAATCAATCACCATTGATTATGCGTGGAAAGCTTGATAATAATAGCTAGCTTTATTATCTTGCATTCTGCGTGGAGTCAACAGTTTCAATTCCGAGACCACAACTCCATCGTGGTGCCCTCTGGAAACTTCGGTGTGCAACAGTAAAATGTTCATGTTTTACTGTTGCACGCCGCGGACACGTTTGCCTCCGGCGCGCCGGAGGCAAACGTGTCCGGGAGACTTACCAAGACGCACTGGCCAGCGTGGCGTTTTATGGCTAAACTCTCTTTGTATGAACACGCCAATAGGAGGTCTGCACAAGATCGATGCAGATCGCACATACAAAGGGAGGCCTATACCCAGCAGTGGGATCCCAAGGGCTGTGAATGATGATGATGACACACATAGCATATGTTTTATATCCGGTATTCAGTACCCACGACACAAGCACTTGCTTATGGCTAGATGGCGAAATATTTATTAGGTATGTAACTCTTGAAGATAACTTCATATATCAGAAACAACATCTAGATCTTCATACGCATAAAATTTGACAACATATACTTTAACCATAGTGTGGGTTTAGCACTTGTCTTGACTAAATAACTCGACATATACTTGAGTATGAAACTTAGTGGATTTGTATATATTTTTTAAAATACATTTATAACATATTCATATATGGAGCGAGATAGAGACTATAAAATATTACACAGCGCCATCAAGCCGCATACCAAAACAAACGCTTGTGTCATGGGTATTAGGTAACGGACTCAATACGTATTGTACAATAATAGTAATATTAATTCTATAAAACTCCAGTCGATCCCACCGCTCGAGCAAGAACAGAAGAAAACAGGAGCGCAAGATGGCGTCGCTGAAGGAAGGTTCTCAATTTGAGGATATCGCCATAATACAGCATATCCACACGCTGGTCACCTCGAGCTTTGATATGCGGCTGCAGGTCAAGGAAGTGGTGATGGCTCTGGTGTTCTTCGATTTGGAGGAAGACGCCTTGAAGTTGCAGGTAGGTTTGTTTATGATAGACCGGTAGAGCCTTGTTATGTTACAACCTATGTATAGTTAGGAAATGTAGTCTGCCCTTATTTAAAGTATAATTGATTTCTTTAGCCATTTTTTTTGTATTAGTCATATCAACTGGAGGAAAGGGAAGCAAATAAGTGATTTTGAAATGTCATAACGAAATCTTTTCACACTTGCAGGTTGTTTAGTTTTTAAATCTCTCAACACTAGAGTTGACCACTCTCATGAACCTACTCTCTTTTACGCTTACATAATGCATTGAGACACCAAAAGTTAAGTTAGTTAGACTACATTTTTTTAGCCTATACTATCCCACTCCTTTTTTTTTTTTTTGACCCAGGAAAACCATTTAAAAGTACCACTCGACCCCGGGGAGGGCGAGTGGTTATGTGGGAGTCTCCGCCAGAAGGCCGGCATACCCACTAAAAACCTGGGGTGTTCCACCTCTGCATCGCGATCAGGGCCCCGAGAGTGTGATGCATGCGTCCGCAGCCCTGGCGATGCTGGCCCGGAATCAGGCCCCGTCTCGGGGAGCTTTTGCTCGACCCTCTAATGGACGACGTGTCGGAACACGGGACACGTCGTGCATCCTGTGGGGACACAGTCCTAAGGGCAACAGGTTCGCCGACCGACCTGCCGCCCGGAGTCCCCTTTACGGAGGTCGGCGGTCGTGCGCCAAGCGCCGCCCTCCAACGCGCCTCCTGCGCAGGGAGTTTGGCTCCGCAAACCTCTCCCGCGCGCGCTCCGCCTCCTCCTTCAGTGCGAGAACTTCTTCGCAGAAGTCTCGCACCGCGTCCCAACCAACGTCGCTCTCGACCATCGCTTTCGCAACGGCCGGGAGCGACAGTCTCCGGTCTATGGCAGCCACAAGCCGTGCCCTCTGTTCCTCCCACGCCGAGCACTCCGCGAGGGTGTGCTCCGCCGTGTCCTCCGGGTCCCCGCAATGGTGACAGGCTGGTGTCTCCTCCCTCTGCACAACCCCGAACAGGAATCGGCCAAAACAGCCATGGCCTGTCAGGAGCTGCGTGACACGGAAGGAGAGAGACCCGTGCTGCCTCGTCAACCACTGCACGAGGACAGGGCGGATTGCCTCCACCGTCCGCACACCCGCGGTATACTATCCCACTCCTAGGCAAAGGTCTGCCCAACTCCCTCCATGATTCTCGCCGAAAGTAGATATTATATAGTTAACACTTAGATAAGAAAAAAATAAATTAAACTTTATCTAATTACAGAACGCTCTGGACACCCTACTTACCACCATGAAAGACAACTTCAAGACAATCTGGTCTCCTGAATTAACAATAGAAGCTGCAGTCGTGAGTCTCGCCGGCCAGGCCGCTACAGACATTCAGGCAACTAATTCTATCAATTTGATTGGTAAGTTACTTTGATTATTATATTTACAACTACTGGACGCTTGCGACTTCGCTCGCATTATTTCGGTATAAAAAGTAGCGTTCGTTGCTCCCAGGACCTTATACTACCTACATACCAAAATTCTTGCTTATCCGTTCAGTAGATTTTGCGTGTTGCGCGTTTAAATAAACAGACAATTTTGTTATAAATTGTTGGAACATGTGCTGCTACCAATTCTAACTATTATATAGTACCTCTCACATAGAAATATAAGATATTTGTAGAAAGTTATACCTACAAGTACTAAGTATAACCCATATGTGCCCAGAAATATTTAGGTCTCCGATTTTCGTGATTTTTACATATGTTGTTCCTAAAGGAATATAATTAGACCCATATTTTTTTATTTCGAGTTTCAGTTACTGAAAGTACCTTATTTTTGAAGGGTCACTATCGACCCCGCAGGCAAATATAGGTTAGGTTTGACAACAGACAAAAATGTAGGGGTAAATTAAACGCAGTTTGATACTTTTAACTAATGTGTACTAGTATGTTAAGTAATTAGGAACATAATTGAACAAAAAAAAATCAAATACATTACTAAGACATCAGGCTGACATCACATAAAAAACCACGTAACATCAGGTTAGGCATGGAATTTTGCAAAGCATTTGTCATGGAGATTGACACAACATGTACCTACTCATGTACTCACCCCGCAGGCGGGTCGCGCGCGAAGTTGTAGGACTATAGTTTGCTGTGGTCTCTTTGTTCCTCGTTCACGCCTATCGTCGTAATTTTTGGTAGATATACTACCTAATATAGTACTTATATGGAGGAGTGTGACAGGCTACTCCACCAGATATAGGTACAGAAAGTTATTAATTTTAAATAATATATATACATAATTTCACTTGTAATATGATACCGCAACATTTCTTTGTTGTAACAAACCTTTTTTCGTATTTTTTCCAGAGTCCCATTTACGTGTAGCGCCAGTAGTCCAAGAAATCAACTGGAAGTTCAATGGATTGGATTGAACATATTTTTCTATGTATACATAGGAACTAATTTATTTTTACCCTACATCTTACAAGTATCGTATACAGGTTTACATATCTACGTCCTACCTTTGTCTAGTCTATTTTTTTAAACTTTTACTACAAAAGTATCTATCTGCATTCCCTACCCTCTTTGGTACTTAAACAGGGTTATTAAGGAAAATCAATCATAGAAATATATATTTACTATATGTCCTTGAATACTATGTATTTTATAACTACATTTGAATCATGGATGGGCCTGATGGTAAGTGGCATAGTAGGAAGAAGACATGGATAAATTTGTGTGAATGAGGATGTGTGCGAGAGGAGTGACTGTGGAGAAGACGAGTGACAATGAAATGGAACCCACCAAGTGGGATAAGGTATAAGAATAAAAAGACACATACAAAGAATTGTCAGCCGTAGCTTTTTTCCGAAACCCTGGATGTATATTAGACTTCCGAATCACTTTTTTTATTTATTTGATAAAAACTATTCCAAACCAGCTCAATTTTCTTAAAATTCTTGCTGTCCAAAATTTTATGAATGTTAGTAAAAGTGGTAATATTAATTCATGTATTCTTGATGTGAAATTATAACCAACCTAAACAGTATTGATGTCTAAATGTTGTCAATGATTAATCAAAGATGTGTAGGTACAGGTAGGTACCAAATATTTTAATGAAATCTAAATGTTGTAGTTCATTCTGTATACAATTCCCAGTACCTATATGTAACTAATTTGAATCAATCAGCAAAACATATAGGAATCTATTCCTATGTTTTGTCTACAAAAAACAGCTTGTTATTGATTGTCATTACATATTACACAGGTCATAAAGGTAAATGCAAATAAAAGAATAAAATTAAATTACAAATTATTTTATTTCACCACTGATTAATAAATTGGGAAATTATACTTACATTCATATGTGTTTTATTAATATTATTTCTACAGCATTTATGCCAACCAGCAGCAGAGTAACTTTCCAACAGATTCTATCTACTTATTTTCTAGTTAGCATACTTAAAATAGCATTTCCTTGAACAAACACAACAGTCAAGCTCCATAGAACGCACATTACCATCACTAACTACTTCCCTGAAATAATCTTTCAATGCAAATTCTTTATAAAAAGTCATATTATTAAATGCTGGTGCCCCACAAATGCATATATCAGCATCATCTAGGTATTCAACCAATGTTTTAGGGATAATGTTTGGTGCATAGTAAAATTTATGTTTGAGGACTACTTTGGCTGCTAAGTCCACGAAGCTTTCTACATGGTGGTTGATTTGATGAAGGTTCGAGCCACATCCAGTCCTGTGAAATGTATTTCCAGAGATGTCTATGTGTTCCAGTCTGCAGTGAAGTATGCCACATGGAAGTATTTCTAGACTGTTCTTGGAAACAGTCAGGTATCTGAAAAGTAAGTTAAAGTTGATGTGATTTCATTCATGTAAGTGAAGGATTGAAATTTAGATTCTGGGTACAAATTACATGAAAATTAAATAACAAAGTTTAGCAGATTTATCTCATTAGTTTTGTATTTGTAGAAAGAATCAAATACCTAAGAATGATTATGAGTTGAATCATACTGTAAATTCTAGCCATCTTAACAAAGATTTTGCCTCTAAAAGTGAGCCACTTAAGTTTATGGTTTTGTAACAATGTAAATTAAAATTAAGAAATATATTTTTTATATAATAGTCTTTCCAGGGATGGGCAGTATTTGAATTACTTGTAATTAAAATACGTAATTGAAATACAAATACGTATTTAGTATTTGTATTTCAATTACTTCCTTACAATGTAATTTGTAATTAGTTTTTCAAATACCTGCGGCTTCAAAATACATTTTTACAAAGTTTGTGCTCATCAGGACCTGTAGAAAGATTGTTTTCTTTAGCACGTTTTATTCACTCTCCAACAAGAGGCTGTTTGTCTGACAGCACATTTAAAAATCTCTTGTTCATAAAAGGAAACTCTGGTTTTTCTGATTAATTAATCTAGTATTCCTCTACTATTTACCCCGTGCTAGATTACTATCTAGACCAGCACGGGCTGAAAAGTATTTTGTATTTCAATTAAAAATAGCTAAAATACTGTATTTTGTATTTTATATTTCAAATACCTTACTTAAAAGTATTTTGTATTTTAATTACCTGTGATACAGTATTTTGTAATTTGTATTTCAATTAAAGCAAAGCATGTATTTTGCCCAGCCCTGAGTCTTTCTTACCTCAAACTATTCATATATCCAATGGTGGAAGGCAGTTGCTGCAGCTTATTGTTATCCAGTTTAAGAGTGACTAGTTTTTGTAGTTTCCATATTGGTCTAGGTAGAGAGCTCAGGTTATTGCCACTTAGATCTAGCAGTTTTAGTGTTTTGCAGAGCTGTTGAATAAGGACTTTGTAAATATTTCTCTTGGTCACCTTATTAAAGGACTAGCTGTGCCAGTGACTTCGTCCGCATGGAATAGTTAATACCATGGGTATGACATATACTGTTGCAGACATTTTGTTAGATTATTTCAAGAGGAATAAGCCTTTCATACATATTTTTTTGATATCTTGAACCGTTTTCGCAGCACACACAACAGAAGCCCTCAAAGATGAATATTTTTTCCTGTGTTTTTAACATTTTCCATTGTTTCTTCACTCATATTAGTTGCAGCATGATGTTATATAGCCTAAAGCCTTTCTCGACAAATGGTCTATCCAACACAAAAATATTTTTTCAATTCACACCAGTAGTTCCTGAGATTAGCGCGTTCAAACAAACAAACTCTTCAGCTTTATAATATCAGTATTGATAACTACTCTGATATTATATATTAGTATAGCTACCTGAGGTTGTAAAAGCCATCTCCAATCTATTATTTTTCCAAGTTGATTGTTTCCCAGATATAACTCAATAAGACTAGGCATTCTTCCTGCAAAACAAATTATATTAACTAAGTAAAGTTACTAAAAAAGTTTTATGTGTATAATAACTGACTCTATACATACCAAATTCTGGTGGTAGCTTTTCAATTTCATTATCACTTAAACTGAGCACTGTCAGTTGCTTCAGCAGTAGAATATCTCTTCGAAAATTACACAACTTCAGTCCATTTAAACACAAATTTTCTAATGTCCGTGGAAGACCCTTGCTTGGGAATTCACTTCGGTCTCGTATGACAAGCTTAGTCGGCGCATTATCTTTGACTGTTACACTTAAACTTGTTAAGGAAGATAGCTGCAGGGCCTTCGGATCACCAGTTATACATGATTTCAACAATTTCATAAAACATTTCAGCTGTATAGATTCACTTTTAATGCATAAGTCGTGTGGAGGTTCTTCAAATCTTATTGTACTTTTACCATCATTTATACACTTGACAAATACTTGGTTTATGTGTTTTACACGGTATTTAGTCCCACTTTTATTTACAGTTGAAAAGTGCAATATGAAAAACTCAGTTTCACACTTCGGTTCTTTTCCAAGGGCTAATGTAGACTTTACATATTTGCTATTTGTTCTCACGTTTAAGTTACAATGCGTCCTGTTAATAACGTCTACTTGGCACTGCAGTTTCATTATACCAATCCTATAAAACCATTAAATTCTTGTAATTTGTTTCGATAGCGATTCCATTCGCGCCAAAATATATAATAACATAATGACAGCAGCTCATAGCTGCTTTTCAACTTGAAGTTGACAAAATATCATTAAAGTCTGTTTTGTTTGATTACAGTTTCCGATTGATTCACTATAGACGAACATTTTTGTACAAAGTTAGTGCTGGAATATTGGCAGCATTGTAATTTATCTTGTCTATGATCTTGTCGAAGTCGCCGAACTGTTTTGCTGTTTTCGGTTTCGCAGAAATTCATAAATTCTTTCTCAAAAATCCAATTGGTAAGAGGTATTTTAGTAAAAATACTAGTTAAATAACTAATTCCCAACTTGTTGCAGATATTTTATACTTTTTAAGCATATCTGATACGAGACATATCGATCGTATCGAAAGATTCCATGAAATTGTTTATTTACTTTTGTTCTCGGGTTGTTGTAACTATTCTAGTTAGAAATGAGTTTTTATTATTCCTAATTTCACATTATTTGCAGGAAGGACCTTAACAATGGCTGCTTTGATTGTACAATCTCGTTTCGCTGGGCTGAAGATCGAAGACGACGACACAAATTCCCAAGAACGCATTCCGAAAAATAAAATAAAGTCTAACAATGATAGGAAACCGGACTCCCAAAAAAAGAATAAGACCAACAACAACAATAACAAAGTCCAGGTATATATAAATAGTCATTTCTAATGAGAAAGTAATTAGAAATAAAATTTTAGTAACATGCTCAGAGAATGAATAAGTAGGTAATTAAAAATAAGGAGGTACTTGATAGATACTTCACTCTTCTATGTTGCAGCAAAGATGGCAAGATGCTAGTTTCAATAAATAAATATAATTAGCCCATATTTCTATTACAATTCAATAAATATATATTTAAAATAAAAAAAAAGAGATAAACTTAAATGAACAAGTAAAATAATTTTAACACATCAGCCATCATACGTAGTGAAACAGAACTGCAGTTAATTTACAATTCATAATAAATAACTTTTAATATATAAACATAAATATCACACAAAAAAAATATTGACTTTCTACGTTATTTACTATGAAATAAAGTTATTTTTTTGTAACACTGTTAGTTATTGTAACGTTTCATAATGTACATACTAGCATTTGCCTGAGGCTTCATACAATATTATGTTCTTAAACATTTGTATACCTTGCTCTTAAATCCCTTTCCTATTGTTCAAAAAAACTGCATCAAAATCAGTAGTCTAGTTTTAAAGATTTAAGCATACTTACAGACAGGGACAGAGAAAGCAATTTTGCTTTACACTATATTTTTTTTACAAGAAATGGGTTTGCACTTGTCCATAATTCGCCTGATGGTAAGCAGTCATTATGGTCTAGGATGGAACGTGCTTACCCAGTGAAGTTATGTAGTGAAGTTCTATAAAAATGGCATATTTCGGCCAGCCTGGTAACACCCACTTACCATATTCTCTCTAGTATAGCTGACTAAGTGTTCCATGAATAGAAAGAAACAAGTGGACTTACAAAAAAGTCCCCTAACAACATAACTGTAAAAACATTGAACTCTATCTTATATCCAGATAATAAGCCAGAATCAGAATATTGTTTATTGTTCAACTGTGTTAGACCTTATAAAATAACTAGCTGTGCCTGCGAGTTCGTATGCGTGCAATAGTTAGTTTGAGCATTAATTCTTTGAATTTTGATCTGTTGTCGCAGCACATGCAATGGAAGCCCTCAAAGATGAATAATTTTCCCCGTTTTTTCCACATTTCCCATTGTTTCTTCGCTCCTATTAGTTGCAGCGTGATGTTATAAAGCCTTCCTTGATACATGGTCTTTTCAACACAAAAAGATTTTTTCAATTCACACCAGTAGTTCCTGAGATTAGCGCGTTCAAACAAACTCTTCAGCTTTATAATAATAGTATAGATTTGTACCAACCATACAAACTTAGAATTATATTTTTTATAAGTAGTTATAATTAAAAGCTACTACTGCTAACTACTATATATTTATTTATATTTTATGCTTTGTAATCTGATGAGGATCTGCAACAACTCCATGCTACCGAGTGGCAGGAGATGGTGCAGAACCGAGAGGAGTGGCGTCTTTTTTTGTCGGAGGCCAGGATCCACTTTTGGGTTGCAGCGCCACAATAGTAGTATATGCTCTGTAATATCAAAATACAATTGTTAAAAATTAATGTTGTTTAAACAGTTATTACACATTTACAATATACTAATATTATAGAAAAATTAAAACTTAACTTATACTTAATTCCGAGATACAATCTTCGGATTAGTTCGGAAGGTGGTGTGACTTTTTGCCTGCACGCATAGCCAATGTTTACATTTCAACCTAACCTAACCTTATTTTTATACAAAAACATTTAATACCAAGTAGCCAATGTATTTTCCTGTTAGATAACATGTAGATTGTGAATGTGATCAAGAACATAATATGTGTGGGTACAACATGTTTTACAAATAAAAATTATTTGATTTGATTTGATTTAATTATTTTAACTTGCTTTCATTAATGAATGTTTCAGACCACAACTCGCAAGAAGAAAGCCAAGCAGGTGCAGATGTCTGAGGAGCAGTGGGAGAACTGGAAGCAGAGGGATGAGCAGCTGGTAGATGGACATTATGAGGATGAACTAGAACAGGTAATATAGCTGAGCTTTATTGTCGCCCTCATAAAGCAGGGTCACTTATAAATAAATATTCCTGGACATTGCACACACCGCCATCTAGCCCCACACTCAGCAAACACTTGTGTTGTGGGTACTAGATAACGGATGTAATACCTTTATTATTCTTTTTGTAAATAGGTACATACTTGTTATACATAGAAGCGACCAGACACAACACAAGTAATTATACAGATTTAAAATTCATAACTACTTGTGTCATGCGGTAATCGAACCTGAAACCCTAGATTAGAAGGCTGAGCCACTACCAACTAAGCTAACAGGCCAGTCCAAATAGCATAGTTATTTTGTCTCCCTCATAAAGCAGGGTCCATTATGAGATAAGATAAGGGCAAAGATTCACCTTCTCTCTCACTCCTGATTCTATTGACTAGTTGTCGCTATCGGTTGTGTTCTGTTGTTTGGTGTATTGCAATATTTATTGGAAGAAGACTATAACTTCTTTACTTCCTTATAAGAGTTTAGTATAAACCTCAACATCTGTGAGGTTTATGCCGGGACACATGGCCTCAGGTACAACACTAAAAAGAGCGAACTCCTCGTGTTTCAGTCGCGCGGTTTTAAGATTTCCAACGTTCCGCCATTAACACTAAACGGAGCTCCACTGGCGAGAGTGTCGCGTTTCAAGTACCTGGGACACTGGGTCACGGAGGACCTCTCTGATGTTGAGGATATCGAGAGAGAACGTAGGGCGTTGTCTGTCAGGGGCAATATGTTGGCTCGTAGATTTGCACGATGTACGGCAGAAGTAAAGCTAACATTATTCAGAGCATTTTGTCAGTCCTTCTATACGTGCAGTCTGTGGGCCACATATACACTCAAGGCAATCAACGCGCTACGAGTGCAATACAACAACGCGTTCAGGATGCTGTTGGGGCTGCCGTGGCGCTGCAGTGCGTCGGGGATGTTTGCGGATGCAAGGGTAGATGGTTTCCACGCCGTACTCCGCAAACGGGCCACCTCGATGCTCAGCCGCGTCCGAGGCAGCACTAACAGCATCCTGCGGGTTGTAGCTGCACGACTCGACTGCCCCATCATCAATCACGCCGCACAGCTACACATGTTTTACGACCCTTTCAAAAAGAAAATATTAGTGGGTAACAAAGTATTTTAGAGTTTGACATTTTTATATTTTTACTGTAATCTTAGACATTTTATTTTTATTAGTAGACATATAATTTTAATAACTCGGTTTGATTATTGTTTGACATGCCTGCTATGTAATAATTTTAATTTAATTTTATCTTTAATGTGTATGGACTCAAAGTCTGAAATAAATGACATTTATTTATTTATTATTTATTTATAAACAGATAGTTTAGTTTCCTCTGGGACTATACCTTTCAAGTTGAGAGTGATCAGTTTATTTAAAGCAAGAGTATTAATTAGATTGTAGACTGCAATGGTGCTTTACAGCAGGTGTTGTGTTCAACTATGAAAAAATAAGCCTATCTTGCATGAAAAAATAAAGATGGTTTAGACAAAATATGTTAATTAAAAAAAACACTTAACTTTTATAACACTAGTTTTTTTTTTTCATTTATGTTCATTTCACAGGCAATTCTTCTGTCAAAGCTTGATTATGAAGAAAAGAAGGATGTTTACAAGCAGTCGAAGAAAAATGCAGAAAAAGAGAAGCTGCAAGAAGAGCACACGGCCAAGAACAAGAAACAGCAGAAGAAGAAAAATGTCATGAGTCTTGAACAGTTCAATGATATGATGAATGGGGAAGATACAAAAGGTAATATGAGATTATTATTGATGCCCATCATATGATTCTGAGATTGTAAATAAAATTATTACTCTCTTTGTAATACCTAGAAAAACTTAACTGATTTTGCTCAAACTATGCTCAGTTGTTTAACACTCAAAGAACTGCAACTTTGATGCAAATCCCAAAGTGTAGCACGAAGTGGTACGCGTCTATGATTATTGTACGTACCTCTGAGTTGTGGAACTCCCTGCCTGACTCCTTGTTCCCCACAAATTATAATCCTACGATCTTTAAAGCGAGAGTGAACCCGTACTTATTGGTTTTGCACGATCCATTTTAGAGCATAGTTATTGCTTACCATCAGACAAACAGTGTGCAAGTGCAATACTGTTTTAGTTAAAATAAACACTCACTGTATTATAGTTCCCGTAAGGCATGATTTAAATTAGTTGTAATAACCGGCTAGCACTTACGTCAAAAATTACGTCGAAAAATTAGCTCGACTCCTGATGATGGAAACCGCAGTTTTCTGAAACTTGTCGAGCTAATTTTTGAAGTAAGTAAGTAATTTTTGACGTAAGTGCTAGCCGGTTATTAAAACTAAATGAAAATAAATACTGTTTACATATTTTTCAGTTTATTTAAATCACGAGTCAGAGAAAGAATCACACGACGATACTAAACCGGGTAGAGATACAGAATTCTTTGAACGAGTGAAAGACGACACAAAGAATGAACTATTAAAGGATAAAAACATTGACAGAGTGAGACACAGACAGACAGCGTCGGATGAAGTAATCACTCGAGTACAGTATATAGATGCGCTCGAAAGGAAGGATAAAGAGATAGCAGCGTTGAAGCAAGAAGTAACAGAATTGAAGCAGGAACTGTTAACTGTCAAGTCTAGAAATAAAAAGCTCTGTAATATTTTAGGACAGGGTGAAAGTGAGTATCTAGTTTTGATCAATCAAATCCTTATGGATGGATTCTATATTTACAAGTTCACATATTTTAGCGTGGTAGTATGTAAGCTTTTTGTTTTAAAATATTTTCTTAATTGGTAGGTATCTCTATTGCTGTTAGCAATGTTTTTAATTTAAGCCTAGCGAAATCCTCGATATATTAAGCTTAGCGACTTTCAATTTTGGTGAACCTGATTCTTTGCTTTAACCACTAGTGAGATTTTGTTAACTACAAATAATTTTACTCAAGCATCTCTGAACTGAGCATTATTCATGATAAGTTCCTTTTACCTAGCATCTTTGTCGAGTAATATAACTGTGTCGATCTCTGGTTAGTATTAGAAAGCAAGAAACATTTATTATGGCAGATTTAAAAGAAAAACAAACACAATTTAGTACAAAAATAAATGAACAAAATCTGCCACAACACAGGCCCAACTCAGCATAATGCTGGTTGTGTGGAAGCAATCAGCGCTGGTCTTCCGTTAGGGCTGGCTGTGACGTCACGCACGTACAAGAAGGCAGGCAAACAATTAGACAAGATGAGGTGTGTACCTACATACTAATATAAAAGTACTTGTAGATATTAAAGAAAATTTACTACTTACACTGGAATGAACTAAAATTAATAAAAGGATTTATAAAAGCAAGGCTACACTAAGGGAAGTCCCGTAACGCCGGACGGCACCTAGCGCCGGACACTCGTACTATTTAAGCGAGTATAAATCTTTTTATTTCAAAATACAAGTGAAAGGAGCGCGGGGGGCACACAGGTATAGGATCACGCGCCGCGACTCGCCAGTGACGCACACTGCCACGGCGGGAGCAGCCTTTTGCTGTTTTAGGCGCAAAATCACGGCGTCACCTGAATATCCATGTAAGTAATTCTAGTATATTTATGCATTTACATTTGAGTGGTATTCAAAGATAAAAGTAGTACTTGATTGTTATCCGTAAAATGGTAGAATATTATTAGATCTTTTAAACAGTTTTAGTAGGTACCACCTAATGAACGAAAATGTCTGTCTCTTAGCACCGGACACTAAGTCGTCCCTTAGCGCCGGACACTAAGTCGTCCCTTAGCGCCGGACACTAAGTCGTCCCTTAGCGCCGGACACTAAGTCGTCCCTTAGCGCCGGACAGTAAACATATTGATATTTCTTGTGAGAATTTACGTCATTTATTCTAATTATTTAATTTTGTTTTAGAGTATAGAAGAAAGAAGATAATTAAAATGGAAGAGAAGAAAAAGAAAGGATCCTGGGAGCCACAGAGCTTACAAACTGCTATTGATAAGGTTATGTCAAAAGAACTGAGTGTAAGACAAGCTGCAATGCAATACAATATTCCTAAAAGCACTATACATGATAAAATAAAGGCCCTAAATCGAATCGAGAAGAAGTAACAATGAAACCAAAGTTAGGTAGGTTCACTAGCACCTTCTCAGCAGAGTATGAACAAGTCTTGGTGGATCACATTAAAGATTTATCGAATAGATGCATGCCGCTCATGAAAAAGGAGTTTCTAAAATTAGCATACGACTTAGCTGAAGTCATGAAGATTCTCATCGATTTAATAAAGAAAAAGGCAGTGCTGGTAAACATTTTTACTACGACTTCATGAAAAGGCATTCATAGGGGTATGGCACAAATATTCGTCCGGTACTAGGTGCCACTTTTTAAAATTATATTTTTTGTTACCAAAGTTTGATTGATAGTATTAATTATTTTTTAGCAGAGGTTGAATTTTTGTTAATTTAATTTGATTTCTAACTTTGTTATCTAACATAAGTCATAATTTAATAAACATTTCGTAAAATATTTTTTATTTTATTTATAAATAACCTTAGGTGTCCGCCACTAGGGGACTTCCCCCTACATCTTAAATAAGATATATAACCGGTGTGTTCCAGTGAAGGACAAGGCCGAGGTGCTGGTGGAGGTGGAGCGGCTGCGCGGCGTGCAGGCCGAGCTGACGGCCGAGCTGGCCTCGCTGCACTCGCAACTGGAGCGCGAGCGCTCGCGGAACACCGACACGCGGGCTAAAGACAAGGTATAAACAATAAATAAACATAAACATACAATAAATTAATTTGATTATAATTGATTTATTTTGCATAATTCTGTTTAACAAAAAGATATTGGAGTCCAAAGCCTCCCGAACTAGTTTTCACTGTGTCTCGGGAGCCGACGGCTTCTCCCTGATTATAATCAACACACATATAAACTGAGTGCCAAAATATAATTTAAAAAATACTTACATACATTAAGATTTATCAAACATAATTAGTGTTCTTAACCTTGATCATAATCATTTATTTGCAGAATACAGGCTTTACAGAGTTGTTCAAAAATAAGATATTCTCTCTCACCCATAGGGCGTGCAAATTGGTTTCACAATGTATGAAGTTAAATTTAAATGCCCACAGCGCCATCTAGCCCCACACTAAGCAAACGCTAAGTATGAAAGTAGCTTCGTCCTCGCATCGTATTCCCCATTACGGAGGGTTGTGCCTGTCCGACAAATTAATTCGTTAGAGAAGGCAGATACGTGTCTGGCTAAGTCATCCTGAAATAATAATATTATCAAAATATATATAACTCAAAGGTGACTGACTGACTGATATAGTGATCTATCAGCGCACAGCCCAAACCACTGGACGGATCGGGCTGAAATTTGGAATTAAGGTAGATATTATGATGTAGACATCCACTAAGAAGAGATTTTTGGAAATGCCACTTTTAAAGGGGTGAAATAGGAGATGCAAATTTTACTTCTTGATGCGAGCGAAACGCAAGCACCCACTAGTAACAATATAATTGTTAATAAATAAATAAATATTCCGAGACATTGCACACGGGGCGCCATCTAGCCCCGCACTCAGCAAATTAAATGGAAAGTATGTTCCAATCACCTCTAGTGGCAACCTACCCAATGTCCATAAAGGATTAATCGCTCCTACTTCGTTTGAGAATAAGAATACAGTACTTTCTTATGTCCTTATATTTATATAAAAAAATCTCTTTCTACATAAGTACCAGTAGAAGTATAGAGAGCGTCGCGCAAGCAGAGGCATAAAATAAACCTTAAAAATAAACTCTCTTACCTTGTTACTGATAAAAAACGCGGAAGTTCTTAGATATATGCGTACTAGGAATGTTTCAAAAATATTTAGTGTAGGTATCAAGATAAAGGCTGAAGTGCAACAACCAATGCAAGATGGTAAAATCTATTCTACACCTGAGCGACCTTATTTCATTTTAGTAAAATCCAGTTCAGAGTAACTGTGATTATCTTCAGATTATTGAGTAATCAAAACGTATTCAAACATCACTGTTTACGTAATTTATTTTCATTATTTCAGAAATTCGCCACTAAGAAGAAGAATATAAGATTCGACGTGTCCTCGGAAGCTTTACTCGCGAAGGATTCCAGTTCGGGAAATGCTGGCTAACGGTGAATCCGTTCTTTTTACTAAACTCTAAAATCAACATCTTTTAAAAAATAATGAAAAAATCCTATAACTTTCTTACTTACACTAAAAGATAACTTGGTCAATGTAAAATTATTTGATCAATGATTTTTAAACGAATAATTGATCAAATAATCTCATTGTTTCAATTATCTTTTTGTATAAATAAGGCAGTAATTGTTTTTAGGGTCTAAGTTGATTAAGTTTCTATGAGACTGTATTTTTGATTGATAATTTTTTCGCCTATATTTATTATTTAGTCTATCTGGCTTTTTGTTGGTATCGTTATCAACATCATTTACAAACGAAGCCTGTTTAATTATATTTGCAAATTGTTTTATTGTCGTGTAACATTCAATTAATATTTTGAGCCCTAACCTTGACATTTGGATAATTAAAGTCAAGTTAGTAATAAAGTCAATAAATTCAATCAAACTTGGTATACACTGCTACATCTCAACTACATGACCCTTTAGCTTCTGCATAAATAAAAAGACAAGGAAACTATCCTTCTAAATAAATTAAAAGAAAACAGTTTATACTTTTACATCGGATTTGTCTAAATGACTTGGGTATGGATTATTTGTTTCGTCAAGCTCCCACTTTTATACAAACTGCTGGAAAGCAACTTTTATGATTAAAAAAATAGTGCATGAGATGATTATATTCAAGATTATATTAGACTATTATTATTAGGTTATAGACGTTACAATTTAATACAACTTTATTGCATTCCAATAAATATAAATGAACATAACAAAAGGACTAACACTATAGATGTATGTACAAGAGGGCGGCCTTGTCACCTTGAGTGATCTCTTCCACATTACTGTGCTATTGTAGATTTTTATTTATGAAAGTATATCTAATTTAAGTAAACACAGGAACTATTCGGTTCGGTTCGGTTCGCAAAACCACAATCTAACTGTTTTGTCAAAAATTTTACTTTATTACATTCAAATTTGACATCATAAAACTATGAAACTATAACTTATCTATTCCAAAGTTTGTATCAAAATGGTAGCTTGGCGATGCAACTTGAATTGATCTCTTTGTTTCTGGGATATCATTGAATTTACTGTTTCAACTCTCTGATTGGTTTATGCGATTGTGAAATCGTTCATGAAAACTACATTTTGCTTTCACTTACATTCTCAAGATATATGTTAGTAATTTTGTTAAATTTGAGGATTTAATCAGAGATTTGTACCTTAAATTCAGTAGGTATATAATTTAAAGATCTCTTTGGTATGCCTATGTATGTATTATTTTATAAGCTCTTTCTTGGTGATACTCAAACTTATTTTTTGCTACAAATACCTATATGGAAATAAAAAAAATATGGAAGTCAATATTTCTTTGATGTTTATCTTTCTATTATTAGGTAGTTTCTTTTGTCGTAATATGAATTAAGAACCTTGTTTCTGCTTCTCTGGATTTAGATCTGGTTTTAGGAGGAACTAGCCCCACTCACATACACTATAGTTGTGCTTAACATCAGGCAGGCTATAGTCAAACGTATTTAGTGTTAAAAAGAAAAAAAACAAACACTATGGAAGTGATGATACTGGATATGAATAAAAACCGGAAACAGTTTTAAAACAACGCATCATTTTATTGCCGAATCTAATTTCATACACAATTGTAATACAATATAGTCAACCTAACATTTCAATTTACAATGAACGCAATAAGATTGTTAGTCGAGCTTACAATTAAAATTGTGTATCAATTGCATTGACAATGTTTCTAGCGCATCTTACAACCGAAGCGACAGAAATCCAATTTCAATTTACAGTTTATGATAGCTTAATTAATGGTAATAAAGATAAATAAACGTATTACGTGCTAGAATTATGCTTAAACTTAAAAGAAAGGACACAATGATTCCACCGTTATTATGATAAATAAAAATAATCGGCATTTTTGTTCTAAAAACATTATTATAGGCGTTCAAAATTATTACTAAGAAGGTTACAAGGAGGCAGAAATATATAAGATAATGAAAAAATATTAATGTAAACTACGGCTTACTAAATTCGAATACATACATATAAGCTAAATAATTGGATGTTTTGTTAAGAAACTTAAACACGACTCTGTATTAAAGTCTTTAGTGATCACGGCGATTCTACAAAAAGTTTCATATAGTTACGTATCAAACGGAAGGTAAATACAAATGCCTAAGGATTTGACTAGCTGGTTTATATAAAGTACAATTTCTAACAGTTATTTCATGAAAATGTTTCACATGACTGAACAATGAATAAAAATAACTTTGTACAAAAATATGAATAATTATAATGATTACAGTAAAACCTAAGTAACTTACACAAAGTGTCATATTGGCAGTTTTAAAGAGTGATATTTTTTATGGCAACGTGAATTGGTTTTCTAAAATATTTTTGGTCCAAATACAATTTTCATAATATTCTATCTACTCCCGTACGAGTTGCATTATAAAGAAATACATACACCATTTTAATACTGATGTTATACAATATAAAGTATTAATTAGTAGACATCTAAGCGGGGTCTATGTTAAATCTAGTACTTAAATAGTATGGCAGTATATATAACTGGGGTCGCAGAGCATTGTACCGTGTACTTGAGAGATTCCGAGCCACCTCGCGCTATTCGAGTCCTTACGTACGTTAATGTCTATTCGATGGGTACAATTATAAATACAAGTACTCAAGCTCGCAGTCATATAACACGTTCCGACCGTTTCATTCACTATCACTTACACTTCTCACTTCACTGGCACTGACACCAGGCAATCATAAATGCTCGTAGAAATTCATTGACTTGGAGAGATACGTCTCTCCAAAGCGTGCGCTTTCAGAAGGATTCTGTTTGAATCTTGTGAAGTAGCGTTCTGTTCTTGTCCTGTGATTGGTATGTTCTGTGGCTCAGCAAGCAGGCACGTCCGCGCATTTGATGGAGTTGATAGGTTTGAGCGCCTGTTCGCATCTCGAGCTGTCCACGACCTCATTGCCGAACACGCAATAAACGCTTCGCTTCTTCGTCACCTCCTCGCCCTGGAAACAACATCATTTTATTTTTCGGCTGTTTGACTAACACTTAAATCTAAATATATAAAACTCAAAGGTGACTGACTGATATAGTCATCTATCAACGCACAGCCCAAATCTCTGGACGGTTGGGCTGGAATTGGAATGAAAGTAGATGTTATGACGTAGGCATCCGCTAAGAAATGTTTTTTGGAAAAGCCAGTTTTAAAAGGTTGAAATAGGGGATGCAAGTTATACTCCTTAATGCGAGCGAAGCCGCGAGCACCCACTAGTCAGAAATAATGATCTTGGCAAAAGCACGACTAAAAAAATATGATCTAATTGGATTGCATGGAAACATTACATTGCTCTTTCTATAGCTTATTGCCAACTTGTTTAATATCGTAGGTGCACAGCATACCATTAGCTAAAGCTATCTTATAGTTTAGCTAGCTATGTTATAGTATCTGATACCAGAAGTGCTGCAGAGCTCAGATGTGGTGAGAACTACTCGAGTTATGAGAACTACACGTCAACGTGCTAAATAAACATTTAACAAATACGAACCGGCATATGACACGGTTTGGAACAAGTTTTCCAAGTCCCAGCCCACCAGTACGGCCTTGCTCCTGGCTGCGATCCATGAGACGCGGAGCGAGCATTCGCCGTGTACGCAGCCGCGTGCGGCCTCGGGTGAGTGGGGTGCGGAACTGGGCGGGGGACGTTGGACGGATGACTGTTCGAAGAATGGCCATTGTTTGATGAAGAGTGGGCGACGTTAGATGAAGAGTGCGCAACGTTTGATGAAGAATGGGCGACGTTTGACGAAGAATGGGCATTGCTTGATGATTGATGAGCGTTATTAGAAGGGTGAGCGTTGTTTGATGAAGGATAGGAATTGGTAGGGTTGTGTTGCGGCCGCGGGCACGCTTGCTTGTGACAGCGTTGGCGTAAAGCCTCCGGTGGCGGCGGCTCGTTGCTGTAGCAGTGCGATTGTTCTACCACGCCTGTGAATATAAGATGAATGCTTTAATCACGCTCAAGATTCATATTCAACATTGTTCACCTTGTGCATAACATTCTTCTACTACATAAGTCGTAGAATAATGTTATGCACAAAGTTGTCTTGGCAAATAAATATACCTTGGTTCCTATTCTCTTATCGTTCTTGTCTATGGCATTATCAAGAACAATGTCTTTATTACGACAGACAACTCTCATTTGGCTATACAACAATGACACGAATTCACACGAATTCCTTAAAGTTAGCGTCACAGATTTATAACACAATGATAAAACACTCATATCGACGAATTCTGCTCAAATGATTGAGCTTCCAACTTCCTTGTGTACTATCTGTGTATAAAACTTTCTACCTAAAATCAGCCCTTACTTTTATAATAATACTTACGTTTATGCTGATCAACACACTCTAGCTGTCGACTCATGTACCCGACTCCGCAGCTCACAGAGCAGCCCGACCAATCAGAGAGGCGGTAGTTGTACGGGCGCAGTCGCGCAGCGTCCACTGTGTATTGGTAGGTGACGCCGGGGTTGCGGTGCTTGCTGCCGTGGTAGAGGCGTTGCTGTTGAAAAAAATATTTATTAATAAGTTAAAATGAGTTGGAGAAGAATGAGACCTGTGTCTAGTTGAGGGGGCAACTGATAAATGGATATGATGTATATGACATTTAAACATGGATTATCCCTTAATCCACACTTATTTAGGAAATAAAGCGAAGCTACTCAATGCGATTACAATTTTTATGGCCTGTAATATGTACTCATTTAAAGCACATATTTACATATTTGGAAAATTTTCTTCTGAAAAGTTTTCCTTACAATATATATGTACCTATATCGAAGTCTACTTACACAACAGAATAAAGAAATAGTTATACTTTTAAATTTAATCTGCTTGACATTTAAATTGAAAGTGTTCTTTGTTCAGTGGTTCAGAATATCTATTTATTTGGTGGTACTTACATAAACCTTGATGTCTTCAGCAATTGGTCCCGCGATCCTAACTTTCTCCCAGTCGCGATCTCTCTCGTATATCGCCTGTGTTCCAGCCACGAAGTACTCAGTGAACGTAGCATTTCTGTAAACAAGGGTTTTGATGTAGACAAATTATTGCTTACTTATCTAAATACTGTACTCAACCTTTGAAATCCGATTGGGGTAAAAATTGGATTCGTTTTCGGCCAAAAATAATCATTTTTTATTGAAATTACTACGGTGCGTTGGTTTGGTTTTGACGTGACTCAATTCTGACGGCACAGTTTGGTAAATTTAAATCTTATGCAAAAAATGCCCTATTCAATGGAAAACTGCATTGGTAATATTGCATGGCATAGTGTTTATTTATGGAATATCGCTGCAGTCAGATTTTCAGTTAACCCACACAAAACGACAATTTCTTTCCCAAAATAGAATATTCTTTCATATTTCTTTGTTTTAACTACTTACCGGGCTCCAGTGAGGTACATTTTCCTCGATCTCGCGCTTCCAATGGAGATGTAGTTTCCGGGACTCACTTTCTCTTGAATCTTCACGTTCCTCGATCCAGCTGGAATTACTGCCACCTGTTGAATAAATAGATATTTTAGAAACCATAGCAGATTATTGTCTAGTGACCTTTTTTTTCATGTCAGAAACTTAAAGTGGAATATTTTTTACGGTTGAATGGCGGATTTTATTAATGTAAGATAGATTTGACTTTCAATATTCACCTGTACGACCGATTCTGCTTTCTTCTTTTTTTCTATCTCTTATCAAATTACTTCCCAATTGATACCGTGTAGCACTTAGCCAGCCGTGGCATTTGGCTATTTAACCTGGTGGTTGTTATTAAAACAATGCTAGTACTTGCAACTGACCTCATCAAGCCCCGACTGCTTGGTGGTGTCCTTGCTGTAGCTGCCGAGCACGGTCTTGCAGGCGGACCCGTCTCCGCCGCACACGCCGCACGCGTCCTCCTGCATCTCAGACCCCACCACCCAGTCGCAGCCCACTTGGTAGCATACACCTGCAAGTAGAGGATGTTATTTATACGTGTCTTCTAAGCAACAAATACATAAGTAATTCTACTTTATTATAGACATAAAGAAGCGAAACAGCGAATGAAAAGTGATATTGTTACGGGGGTCTCAATGTAAATCCACCCTAAATAACTGATAAATGTTCACTCTATAGAGTAATATAATATATGGTTCACTCTGTCATCAGTCATCACCAATGAGATGACGGATCGGCGTTACAACGGAACGCCACAGTAGTGGGTAATGATGATGATATAACATCTCAGTAGATATCTAACAGAAAATAATGTAGGTATACCTATACATGCTACAATAGTGTTTGGACTTGAAAAATGATGTTTCTACAGAATTACCATTGTCGGGGGTGTCATAATAAATAATGGTTTGAGTAATACAGGAAATAGCTATGGGATAATCAGATTTTGTTTTGTGTCGCAATAAACCATCGCTTAATTTTGTACAACATAGTTAAGAACTAAGAACTTTATACACCTGATATGATAAGTTTCTCTATTTTATGAATATGTTTAGTAATAATATGTTTTTTTTTATATGTATTTATAAATAGTACCGAGCTAGCTGTAAGTTTTCTGAATCCAATAAACATATATCTTCATCCGGTTATTACCCACTATTGTGGCGTTCCTATGATGATGTTATCTCATCATCAGCCTGCATAGAATCATTTTGGCTAAAGCCAAACAAGTCAAGGAACAGCCGCTGACCCGATATTGCCCTTGTTCATCCAATCCAATAAGTAAGTTGTGTCTGTAAACTTTGTGAATCTAATTAAGGTTAACGTAACTGTTTAATTCTATATTTATTATATTTACAAGTACGAGTACATATTAATTACATACTAAAATACTGACCAGAAATACACATATCCCTGGAGCCATGAGTCTGCTTGCAAGGTGTGCCGTCGGCCACGAAGCCACCAGACATCTCCAAGTCGATGTCTTTGGCCACGCATTGCAGCTCGCACGGCTTATCTGTAAACAAAATATAATTGTTATTATTAATATATAATTTTAATTCAAATCACTTTAGGACTATAAAAGCATAGTTATTATTTAATATGTTTATCCTTTCCATACTTAAACGGCCAAACCGATTTCGTTATGATTTACTATGTAGATAAATTCTATTCTCAAATACCTCTCTAAGCTGGCAAAGTGCTGGAGCACCTCTGGAGTTAAAAAGTATCCATAGGCGACGGTGACTGCTTACCATCAGACAGATCGTCTGCCTTTTTGCCATATTTTAATATAAAAAATAAATAAATTCTACCCTGGATACACCCGCACATAAGCCGGCTTTACCACGTACAGTGTTTGTTAATTAAGTCATCAAAGGATAGGCATCCGACGAGCTAGCTAACTAACAAACTTTCAACTCTCTAGTTATCTCAAACTAATATAACAATCAGGTCAATATAAAAACAAACCTTGATCGAAATACGGTATCCACTCCATGATAGTTTCGTTGTTATAAGACATGTTGTTGTGTTTTGAACACTGGATTTCCCTGAACGACGGACTGTTGATAGGGCACGGATCTCTGTTGCACACCTTGTAACTGGAAATAATAACAATTTCAATTATAACAGCATTTATTGGCGGTTCTGAGAATTACTTTTAGTACCTAGAATTTTTGATCGAAGATAGCGAGGAAACTATTTACCTACTCCTTCTATAAATTAACAATTTGTTTTGCTGGAGAAAGTAAAAAAAAACAGCAAAGTACTCTACAAATTAATTACGTTGTGCCTGCAAATACAACTAACATGTTAATTTGGCGTTTGATAGGCAGCATTTTTTTTTATTTTCACTATTTAGTAGGTTTGACGCAGGGATTAGCATCTACAGATTTCATAAAAAGTGTTGTGACAGGGCACATGACTTAGCCCTTATATGTGTGGCTACAATTAAATACATATAAAAAAAATGCTGCTTCAAGCTTCTGCCACAGAAGTCAAAGGACATGATAGTGATGAACGAGTTATAAAAATACCCATATAATATGCAGTTTAGAACACTCACCGACTCCTATCTCCAATACAATACGCGCCATTATTGTTCGGTGCTGGATTGTTACACTCCCTCGACTGCGTGGAGACGCCCGCGCCGCACGTCCGGGAACACTCGCTCCACTCACTCCAGTCGCTCCAGCCTCCGTCGATGGGAGCTGGGGACTCTTGTTTGGGCACGCAGGTCTGGTTTTGACACCACTGTGGATAAAAGTAAGTAAGTATAAGTGGCAGATCTACATTGTTAGAACGAGCAGATTGTCTTTTGTTGGGGGGTCCACTAAGGAAAAGTAGTGAGTGAGAAAGATGGCGAAGCATCGTGCGGCGTGTTCTCTATTAACACGACTACCAAAAAAGAAGATATGACAGAGAATTCATTTGATAAATCTCGCCTCCAAAATGAGACATAATCATAATAACTTACTTTACTTAGATTCAGTATAGAGTAGGGCTGCTTAGTTTCAATCCTTTCTTAATATCGTCCAGCCAATTTAAACTAGGAGCCTCTTTAGACAAGAAAAGCACAAGAGCGCCACCAATGGCACCTATACCCAGCAGTGGGTCGAAGAGAGCTGAAGATGGTGATGAATTTTATATAAAAGTATCATAGAGTCCTAAAGTAACAAAATGATCCAGTTTCTTACCATATTCTCCCCGCAAGTAGTCCCGGGCGCGGCGGGTCGCAGCATGGTCTTGCACTTGTCATCCACTAAGCACCACAGATGCTCGCACAGCTCTGACGGCTTGGCGCACACTACTGCTTCCGCGCCGAACTGCAGGTGGCATTGTGATGCCGCGTCGTACATTACACCTGGGCACAATAGGTAGAGTTTATAATGGCAGGTAGAGTTTATATGGACAAATGTCAACAGAGTTTTAACAAATTCAAAATTTCTAAAGATTGGTCATTAATTCTTTGAACCGGCGGCGTTAGGTACCGACCAAAACAAAAAGCTACATTTTGTCGAGGAGAGCAATCTGGAAGTTACGAATTTATATTATAGCAGAAGTCACGTTCAACGTTATCACGTTTAATAAATGTATAACTAATTAAAATAAAAAACAACTCTATTTCATAGCTCTAGGGACAAATATAGCAGAATCTTGTTAAACTTCAAATATGTCTTTTCTTATCTGAATTCTGTCTAACTGTCTGTAATATTTGAATCCTTATACTCATATGAATCTACACTTACCAGCTGGAAGTTCAGGATATATGTAGTCCTCCTGAGATGGTCGGTCGCTCAAACATTCACCAAGACCGGCACTGCAAAAAAACAATGATTAGACTAGTGTACATTTATATATTAGACAATGGTCGTTAAAAACTATCATCTCAATTGAATAAACATTCTATACGCAGCAGCTGATTTTTCTATAAATTCATTATTATACTCACAACTCAGAACATAGTTTACGGTCTAAAATTAACAGAGAATTAAATTGATATGCCTGCCGAAAACACCACAGTAGACAATGCTCCCGATTGTAGATTCGACAGAATAATTCATGGGCGTTACGATCATTACGATTGACCTAAAAGTCAGCTTTGAGTCAAGTCGTCAACTCAAATCACCCATCGAGCGACCCGTATCCAAAACATTTACACCCACACGGAACAATTTCAACAGTAACGGCCAATTCAACACCAGCATTAAAGGTTCATTTGCAGCATTACCAATGTTTCTATTTAAAAGCATCACAACACCCTTGATTACGTACTCGTACTAAATTTGCCAGATAGATGCAACAACCCACGTGAACTCATCATGGAATAAATTTAGACAGAGTTTTATCTAAAAAGAGCCATTTCAGCTTATTTATGATGATCACTTTATGATATGATGACAAAATATACGAGCCGCTGCTTTTTTGGTTGCCTCATTTGGAAGCGGTTTTAAATTGTGATTGATCAGGGTGCGCCAGTTGTAATTATTTTAGCTATCAATAAATATATCCGGTGTTAAAATCTGACAGAAGGTAATATTTTGACTGCGTAGGATTCGGTCTTACGTACTGGCTCAATAAAAGTCTCTACGAAGTTGGATGTAATAAAACCGATACATAATCGATTAACTTTCGTATGCTAATTGAAAACATTAGTACTCGCGTAAAGAAAGTGCTATAAACGCTATCTCCAGAGGCGCGGGCCGATGTGTCTCGATGAGTGCGAAATTTAATCCATATTCAATTCTCAATTACAGCGAGGAAAGCTAAAAGCTTTTTGCAATTGAACTCAACTGTTTATTTGTGTTTCGAGAAATTATATTAACTGTTGTCGACTCATTAGAGTTTACATTGTAGTTTCAGTTATATCGGCTAACTGGTTTTTAGGAAGGCCTGGTTTAATTTGCGCAACACTAAATTGTACGTTACTAAGAAACGTATTTCTAATCGCCTTTTTAGTCTCGCAAATATCAAGGTGAGATGTTAATTAAGCACTTAAAACTAATTTAGAAAATGCGATCTCAATCGAAACTATCTCATTTTGAAATCGTAAATCGGCGTGTCAATCAGGACCGATCAATTAGGTGGTAGAGTTAGACCATTAGTCATTTGGTCACAGCTAAAGGACGCCATCTGATTAATGTCTTCGTATGCCTCTGATTGTTATCGGTTGGTCTAATCCAATTAGGAGAATTAAAGTTACATATTTAGACTTTAAATAGTAATAAGTTGATGAGAGTTGTACTCTGTATTCTGTGCAACGAGTTATAATTATATTAAGACTTACACAGTTAATAATGATGACAAAATCTGTTAATACTCTTGACAAAATAGTTAGGTATTTGAAAGTATTGTAGAGTATCTCCTGGTTTTTGGCTAATTTGGCATACTAAGTTTTTTTTCTAAAAACAAATCGTTATGTAACATTACGGCATTATGATCTTGATCTTTATGTTATCATCATCATCATCATCATCATCATCATCATCATCATCAGCCCACGGTCGTCCACTTCTGGACATATGCCTCTCCCAAGGCACGCCACTCAGCCCGACTTTGTGCTTCTCGTCTCCACCTGTTCCCTGCTATCTTCATGATGTCCTCGCTCCACCTTGTGGCAGGGCGCCCTACACTACGCTATATGCTATATGCTTTATGTTATGGAGAGACAAAAATAAACGAGCAAGTCATTGGTCAATGGAGACTGATCTGGGCAAAGGTTAATCGGTATAATTACTATGCAACCATAGACTAAAAATCAATAAAAAAATACTTACTCCAAGAAGTTTGTGACATCGCGCTTACTGCATCTGGACCAGGCGACCTGCACGGTATCAGCTTCGAAGATGGGTGTCATGATGTGCAGGGTGGCTCCCTCGCGACGATGGCAGCCGATCTTTTCCGTGTCGTGGTATAGACCGAAACTGAAACAAACAACAAATTACATATATATTAATGAAGACAAGAAAAGACGTTCTAATTCGACTGAAACTTTTTTATGAACGGGTATTTTACTGCATTATTACAGAACGCATTTAATTTTTTTTTGGAAACTATAAAAGTTAATTTAAATACCCATTTATTCATATTTTTTGGAAAGAATCCACAGATAATGTCTGTCTGTAATCTCTCTAATATATAATTAATAGGAGATAGTGTATTTTCTTAAAATAGAACCGCATGAGAGTAGGAGTAAATAGTAGGTTTTTTTAAATCCAGTTTTCTAGTCGTACGAGTAAAGCAGTAGTAGTAGTAGTAGCAGAATAATGTTAGCTTTTTGTAATACTTGTTTCTATAGCATGATTTATGTTCTTATCAAGGAAGTAGCAAGGCAACATATTAATTAGGTACCGATAACATAACAATATAAGTTTATTATTATGTATATATACGAATATTCGACAGTAAAGGAAAACAATGTACAACCTTATATGCTAATTTTGATTGAATTATATTATTAGTAATACAATAGACAGAACCAGTAACAATGAGTTTCATTTAACATCACTAATCGATTGATTACAGACTACACGAGCTGAAATTGTTATTAAGCATCTTTTAGGAGGTCACGTCAATCATCGTTCATATATTTTAATGATAATGACATTTATTGCCAATATGTTTTATTATGCCTAGATTAATGTAACGCAGTATTCGTCTAATAGGATATTTTATAAAGTTACGGGTCGAGGCCATAAAGTTTATATATTTAGGTAGCTGAACATAATAATTAACAATCAACCAAGCAGTTTGCTTCGACTTTCATCGTGCGAACAGCCAAACTGTGGAACTCCTTGCCCGAATCTCTATTCCCCTTGAACTATAATTTGTCGGTCTTCAAGTCGAGAGTAAACCGGTTTCTTCTAGGCAAGCGCGCTAGATCGTAGATTACAACGTTGCTTAACATCAGGCAAGTTGTAGTCAAGCGTGAGCCTATCTAATGCAAAAAAAAATTGTCGGCAAAATGTTAATGTATACACTTGACAACAGATTATTTGGGAATATTCATCAGACTTATCTTCATAATTTTAATGACATAAAAGATATAATTTAAAAATACATGTTTTATCTAATAATGTTTGCTATTTAATTAAGTGATAGCGCATGGCGCTATGCTTCTAAAATTAGTCGCTTTAAAATAAAAATATTGTGAACAAAGTATTTCAGTATTATTAATAAGCATTTAGCATGAACGGTAAAATGTCAAATGTTATCAGATCGGCCATTATTACTATTTTATTATGAATAGGTATAAAATTGGCAGCAAATAATAATGTCTTTGTATAAATACCTGATTACGGAGTAAAGTACTTTTATTTATAGAAAACTTTAATGTCTAGCTTGAGATTTATTGTTAGTTGATTAGGTATATAATTACATTATGGCGCATAGCTATAATTTACAAAGTTGTATTCATATTTTATTTATAAACACAATAAATAACCTTAACAGGGTTTGAACTAATTTCCCTTTTGTTTTTCAATGTCATCTCAATGGTTATTGTAATACTTCAATACATGAAAAAGTGGCCCATACGTAAAAATATACTTGGCTATAAAATATACAATGAATATTTCCATAAATATTGACCATACGTTATTTTTTTTTATAAAAATCTTCTTAAATGTGTACCTAGGTATATTTAAAGAGGACTCCAAAAATGAAAACACGACTAGAGAAACTATTGTTTTAAAACCGTTCTGAATACTACGTAAACCTGAACCAACTAGGAAATCTCAATACGTGATTGTTTTATTTTTATCTTTGAATTTAAACATAAAGCGTTATACATTATCATATACTGTAAGGCAATAAAATCCGCATAACATAAGTTTATTTAGTTTTTATCGAACCAACGATACTAGATATCGACGCCGCCCTCAACTAATTACTTGTTAATATGCCTTTTTCTTTGTTTGTGATAATGAAATGAAAAAACAAGCGGATATTTACTTATCTACTCAATACAGAGTTAATTATAATTCATAAATATATTTTTAAAGTTATTCGAACACACAATTAGATTTTATTTTGTATTGGTGGTCAATTAGCTAAGGTTCTGGACGTGCTTTCTATTCGCACAGCTTAACAAAATAATTAAATCTTACTAAATCAATCAATTAAAACCTTATGTTAGTCTTTAATGAATAAAGAAAGGAAAAATAAAATATTTTTTGAAATATAGATATGCCAAATCCTAATAACACAACGATTCATACGCATTTAGTGACAAAATTACCCCCGTAAAATGGGTTTGTGTTTTCAATTAAAGGTAGGTAGACGACATCCATTAAGGTTTCATGTTTTCACGCCACAAAATCGTTTTACATAGAAAGAACGAAAGGTAGCTTTTATTTTAACACACAGGACACAACAATACAAACATAAAAAAACAAGCAGAATACAAAGATGATTTATAATTTGTATAAAATCAAAAGGTTCGCACCACTTTTTAGTAAGCGCATCTTGAAGTGGGCGCCTGCGATACAGGTTTCGTACCTAGTGCAGGGCTCACCAGAACATGTTAACGTAAATAGGTTTAATATAGAATTAAGTTAGGTACCTTAAGGTTTGTAAGTGCTGTTGTTTAAATAAATTTAAATTTGAATATGAATATGAGGTATTTTAGAGTTGGTTTCCACAAAATAATCTAAACATAATTTTAACATGTTCTCTAAGAGTTTGCCCATACAGGATGACAAAGATATGGGTCTGTATGATGAAGGATTATTTGCAGGCTTAATAGGCTTTAAAATTGGTATTACACATTGAGTCTTCCATGATTCAGGAATAACTGATGCATTCCAAAATCTGTTATAAATTGCCAGTAAAATGTTCACAGCATATCAGTTACATATAGCATTTTTTACTTTACATTACTTGTTAACCAGTTAGTCAGTACATATGTTATGTATCTGATAGAGACGTCAATGATCTTTAAAGTGCATCGCTCGCTACGAATGATGCATTGATGCAGCGTCTTGCTCTGAAGGTCAATGCCTGTGGATTTGCACTCATATGCTTATGTAACTGTAGTAGTGGTACTATATTGTTCTTGGGGTATAAACGTAATGTATGGTTTATTTTGCAGAAGAAAAAGATGCGCAGGATAGTTTAGGACAACGATTTGATCAAAATAATATTGTTAAGTAAGCTGTCTCATAGTTAATTTTAGTTTGTAATCCATTAAATTCATTCAAAATATGTAGAGAATTACCGATTTTTAGAAGTTATTTCTGTAGTTTTTAGTTAGTAGGAAGTGTTTCAGTATTCGTGAAACATTATGGAAATCAATTAATGAAAAAATATTAACCGATAACTTTTAAATGGTTGTATGTTGAACTGGTAGAGCAAGCTATAATTTTGTCCACAGATAAGAAAAAACAAGTCTTTGTTATTTTGTTCTGTAAATTACAGCTTCAAAACAAACGTCTCATATCACTTGGAATACAAATCTTTCATATCAAATAACATAACATAAACTACCGCAACATTCGAGCTCCACTGCAACAAAATGTTATTAGCGTTTCATAATGTATCTCGAAAGCAACGTCCTTGCGGTAATCTCGGCTTGGGAACATGAGTCAGTACCGATAACTGCTAGGCAACCGTTGCCAAATAAAACTCGCACTTATTACCAAAATAATACAAACAATATTGCACATGTACATGTTGAAAACGAGATTCGAGAGCTTTTAGCATGCTATTGACGACTAGTGATTGATACATTGTGTTAGGATCGAAACTCTTGGATTAAAGAAGCAGGTTCGGCTTTATGCAGTGCGCTAGGTCAAGAAAGGTCAAGATTAATCTACACGATTTCAATGCTGTACATTGTCTACTATAAATTTGTTTGTTTTTCTTTTTTTACGCGTGGTACAGAGAAATGTTTTATGTTCGCGCTGTGTTTGGGCGACCGTACCGCATCGCATAAACTATGACCGGCTGAGGATATCACGCCGGTCTAATGAACGTGTGGCAATGTTTAAATAACCTATTTATCTGAGATCGATACTGGCTTGGCCCCAAGTACCGTGTTGGCTAATAAGTCTAATAACATTTTGAGTTATTGGAAAATTATTCGCTTGACTTAGCAGTATTAGCGAATTTTAGGTCGCGGAGATGGTTGTAAAATTAATCAGTTTAAAATGTGACATCGTGCGTATAGTTATGAAAGTCTTAGCGGGTCTATTAAATGTTTATTGGTTTGCAGCATTGATTTTGCAATGCCGTTGATTCGAGGCATAACTGTAAATCTTAGTGCGAAAGTGTTGTTATCTAATCTCGTGATATATTCTTTATGGTGCTGTTAAATGTCGCATGATGTATCTGTTTGCTTTGCAAAGGACATTTGGAAGATGTATTTTTGCATGTAATCGGTCGGGTGAATATTGTGTTTTGGTTCAATGACATAATACACTTACAACTACTGTGTGTCTGGTGTCAGTCTGGAGCGTGTCTCACGAATAAGAGATCTCGGTGTGACATTAGATACAGAGCTTAAATTTAATCTACATATTGAAAATATATGCAATAGTGCTTTTAAAGCTCTTGGATTTGTGATACGGCAAACAGGACGATTTCATGACAGAGGGGCTATAATGGTACTGTATTACTCTTTGGTGCGCAGTAAACTAGAGTATAACGCCCTAATCTGGGATCCGCATGAAGAGAAGTACAAAGAAATGATTGAAAAAGTACAAAGAAAGTTTGCTAGATATTTGTACAAAAAGTTATACGGCTTCTACCCTTTTCTGTATCCGTCTCTCTTCGTCTATGGTATGGTAGGTATGTATGCGTTGGAAGTAAGGCGAAAATGCAGTTTGCTATCGCATTACTTCCAGCTCTTGCGCGGATCCATCGACGATCCTAGTGTTCTATCCCGGTTGTCGCTGGCGGCGGGAGCGCGTGCGGCGCGCGCATGCTGCCCGCGCCGCCCGCTGGCTATGCCGTGCGGGGTGGTGCGCACCGCCACGGCGCGGTACGCTCCCACAACACATGCTGTCAGTCTGCTTAACGACATGCTTGCACAGATGCCAGATCTTGATATATTCCATTCGAAATTTAAATTTATATTACAATGTTGTAGTATATTTATTTGTAATAATAGGAAAATTTACTATAAGTCTAGGTATAGGGATTAATTTTAATATAAGTATATTTTTTTAAGGTTGGCCCACAGCACGCTTTGGGAAACTGTAAGTGCTGTGGGCAAGTGAACAATAAATAAATAAATAAATAAATAATGTATTAGTCAGTCTGCGAAATGTATTTTTGCTGTAGTACGATTGGCGATATCAGACCAGAACCGTACATTAAATCAATGGTAATCTTTACGACGTATTGGCGTTTTGCCATCTCGATGATATCGTGAGAGAAAAAGTATCAGTTTGGTTGTGTATATTTTAGAAGCAAAGTTTCTGCAAAAGCGTATTTGAGTTTTATAAGCATTTTGCATGATAACGTTTATAGCATGCTCTGACTACAGGCAGACGTGGCGTACTAAGTGGATTCACTTTCAAATTGAATATGTTTTTTACATTGTAAGAATCTTTTTGTACATTTTTTACAGAGTATCATAACTCGCATTTTATAGTCTGAATCAACAACACAACCATTTTAGTCAGTCATTTGGTCCAGCATAAATCTATCCAGAAAGTAATAATTGCACAGATACATATGTATATAGGTATAGATATTGTTGAAAACAAAACCTTTAGCAAAGAAAATTGTTAAATAGTTTTATTATTGTAATAAATATATGAATTATCATTATTAATGTACTTACTTATGTCCCAGTTCGTGGGTGATGGTATGTGCCAGCATGATGCCGTTGTCTTCATTGACGGAGCAACTTCTGTCAGGTTTGCACATCCCAGCTACGTGAGCGACTCCTAACGTGCTGAAAAAAAACATTGCAATTATTTTGTTTATTTTGCTAAGTGCTAATGCTAAACTGACGGAGCATAAGTAATTGCAAGCGTAGGTACTTGACTAAGCCCCCATTAAGAATTTATTCATTAGATTTTTTTATGGAAATGAAGTTAAAATCATACCGGTCGCGATTATGTTCGCTCATTTTCGAATTATTTTATTGTAAGTTCTGATTTACAAGATTTTTTAACAGTCTGTTCCATAAACTTAATATTAAATGTTCAATGATTACTGCAATATATGTATGTGCAAGTCGGTCCGCTAACTTGCCTTGCATTACAAACGCACATGATAGAGTAGATAAGGAAAATGTGAATGGAAATTTATCTAGTTGTTTTCATTCATCGTCGTCTTATTATGTAACTCTAATCAGTGGTGATTTATGTGCATTTACTACACAGATGTTTGTCACACGGAAACCTAGATATTATATGTGTATAATGTATGTAAATTATGCGTTAGACACCAACTATTAGTGCAGTTGATAGAGTTCTGGCCTATCTTACTAATTGCAGTACATCGTCTAGTTTATTAAAGGTAGATTAGATGAAGTCTAGACAGGTTTCTATGACGAATGGGCTCACTACTAGCCGTATGTTTAACCATTTACTTGTTTTTAATATAATTTTGATCTTTTTTTTATTTTAACAGTATTTTACGGTGTTTTCGGTATTATAACATATTAAATTCTTCCCAACTAGTAACAGAGTGGCCGGTTGCAACTACATATTATAAAATTATTCCTAACGAAAACAGAATGACTCGTTGTGTCCATATTATTTAAAATATTCCTAATCAGTAACAGTGAGATAGGAAATCTGTGACTGGTTAAAAAGCAACTCACAATATATTTAACCTTATCAAGGTGAGCTCTACAGCTTTTACTCGTATATTCTAGCTATGTATATTTTAGCCAGCCATTTTCTTAAACTAGTTAGGCTCACTCTTGACTACTACTCGCCTGTTGTTTAGCAACATTATAATCTACGATTTAACGCACTTGCCTAGAAGAAACCGATTTACACTCGACTTAAAGACCGATAAATTATAGTCCGAGGGGAATAGAGATTAATATAAATAAATAGTAGGTACATATGTATATAATTATTATTATTTTTAAGAGACATTTCTCAATGATATATTTACTTAATATCTGAATTTGTGATGACTTGTTGATATTGACTTAATCTTTCTTATTGAATTGAAATTGTTAATAGATTCTTAGTGACAAAAGTGTGATTTTTGCACACCAGAAATGGTAAGATGTAAGATACCTACTATAAATATTTTTGTACCATGATTCTCACTACATCTTTGCAAATAAATGAACTTGAATTTTAATAAAAAAACTCACACTACTTTCCGCTAGGTATTATCAAATTAAAGTCCATTTACACGTTTTACGCATACTACTATGTTCACAAAACGATGTCGGCAAGTTTGCCAACATTGTAGCCAGATTGTGCGTATTCGAATAGTTACGTAGCAGGGAGTGGCTGCTGGTATAATTAAACTCCGTCGACAGCCCACGAGACTCGCTAGTGCAAATTATAGTTCACGAGATTGAGTTGTTTCTTACTTACAACACGTTGTTTTACACGCAACCAAAAAAACTAGCATTGCATGCGATGATTTAAAAGCTGGGTATGATTTAAGAGATATCACGTTACGCTTTTCTTCTTTTTTTATTAAATAGATGTTGCAACAATGTAAAAGTGAAGTAAATGCAAAAGTAGTTACAAGAAACGTGTACTTTTTTCCTTCAGAAATGAATGAACAATTACGTGAGCGCTAATCAGCGTAGGCGTAGCATAAACATGCGACAAAATACGCTCAAAGACATGCAGATTTTTCTCGTGTTTTCACGCCAAATAGTACTACTCATTCGCAATAAAAACTGTTCACATATGACTAAGATATTTTTATATAAACAGTGAAAAGATAGTTTCTCGGTTTCGCAAGCGAATTCTCGTCTAATAATAACAGAGCTCCGATGACTCAGTCCACACGGAAGCCGCTGAAAAGCTCTATAAATTCCGACTAATAAATTTAATACACTCGTACGCAAACTGAAACGGGTTTAAGGTGGAAGCCGCCCGAGCTAATTCTCTTACAAACTTCTGTATGTAGGAATAGTAAAACATAAAATTTAAGACACTTTGAGTGACGAGTAACCAAAATTAAATAAAAATAACCAAGTCACAAAAAATTAAAACCAAAATATTGGAAAAAATATATATAGGTTATCAGAATTATAGGAATCGAAATAAATAGTTAAGCTTCTGATTACGAACTGTAGGTATAGGTTGGGTGTTTGTATTTTTACCAAAAAATATGTTTTCCAACAAAAAGTTTTGCATATGAGATTCATTGCTGAATATTTCTGAGTTATCAAAATTTGTATGAAAATACAGTCGAGACTCTTCACTTCTGTTAATATATTTATTGCCGGTAAAAGCTATCTTCGTGCGGACGCGCGACTTTGCAATCATAATATTTAATCGCTATTTGTGTCGGGAAGATACATTGCCGTTTTGTACCGAGAATCTTTACAATTTATGTCGTACAGTTACAGACAAAACTTTAGCATAAATTTAGTTAAATGTCTCAATTTATATTTGTATGCTTCAATTTATTGCGGTTTTATAAGCTCTATGCGACGCGTTGATGTCTTTTGTAGGCGTCAATTGCGTTCAACTAATTCGGCGCTGTATCACCTCTTACATTAAAGACTTTGTTATTGTTTTACAATAAAGTAACAATGAAATAATATATTTTTCATTGAATCGACATCATTGAACTCCTTTTAAGGTCTTGTCTTACTTACGCAGGCGTCTGATGAGTTTGTATTCGTAAAGGTGCAAAATGCTTACGAAATGTTTCGACTTCATCCATATACATTACCGGGGCCGTGTTTCTCATACTTAATTCTAATTAAAGATGCTAATTGAACACGTTAGGGACTCGAAACTCTGAAAAGCTCTCAATGGACCGCGGCGGCAGTGCTCAAACGGCCAGAGAAAGTCACTTTGTGAATACAGATAAACATTTTTAAACAGTTTTACAATACCGATTTTGGTTAATAATTGCGTGGAATTGGGACAGCCGTGACACGCGGCACTTGCCACTTTGCCGGTGAAGACACCAAACCTTAAATAAAGCTTTTTATTCGTCGTGAATCTGTATGTTGTATGTTTAAATGGATGAGCGGCAAGACACACGCCTTCAAATATTTTTCTTGTGGCATCATACATAAACTTTACATGTTCGTTTATTTTTTCCGCGACTTATACATATTTAAATAACGGCTACTTAGTTAATGAGACCCAACAATCCGAACATAGACTGAATAAGTAGTGAATTGGAATCCTTGCACGCCTAGTCTAGCGTGCGTGCCGCGAGATTAGCGCGAAGTATCGACGATAAACCCGAACGCTTGCTGAGACAGGCTGGCGTCGACTCATACCGGCATCGACTTGCGGTCGAGCCAAACGTACTTTTCCGCAAATATTTGAGTTTTAACTTTAATGGATGTGACTTATAATGAGACCAGGTATTCGTTTTGAGTCACGCTACACATCACATGTTATAAAAATTCTGTATTTTGAACTCGTCCATAATGACGTTTATTAAATTCTATGGCCTGGTAATTACGATATTTGAATAACGCGTGTTGATTTTGTAACCTGTGTGATGATGAGGCCGAGACAAGGTCATTGATAGGTCAAAACCTTTAAATACCTACGCGAATACGTAAGTTTACAATTTGATTAAACATGTTCGATTAGAAGTCGGTCAAGTAGGATCTTGAGTGGGACCGGTCTGGTCGCGGAACTCATTAGGAGCGTCAATGTGTAAGATTTTTCCACGAGAATTAATAAAACGTCTCTTTAAAAAGAAAATTTTACATAAGTTTTTTTTTACTAATAGTCCAAGGAAGGAACGTTTTCACGGGAAAAAGTTATGGCGTTATTTTTATTTTCATGTCAGGAACAAATATATTTCGACGTTGAAAAGAAAGGATTGCCTAAGGAGACACCTGTAAATGTATGTATGTGGACAGAACTTTCCCTATGATTATAATTATTAAATTAAATATATTATGGGAGAACTTTTCTTGCGAAGAGGCTCAGCAGTAGCTTAAATGGGTGGGCGCAGTTTGCCCCGCAAAATAAACTCAGTTTAAATATTGATGATTGCAATTTTTATGCGTTCCGCTGCATAATGCATGTTTGCCCGCGGGTTCGCTCGGCCCCGTTACACTCATTGTCTTCCGATTGCCTTCCGAGAACATTCGACCACTCGTTTGTACCGTTTACCGAATGAATCCCGTCGCATTCATTACTGGTTTTTAAATCTTTAAGCACACGTTCCGTACAAAGTTATTATGCTGAATAACATGAATCTTATCTGCTCTGAACTGTTTCGCACGGCTTCAATAAGGACAGCCGCGGGGTTAAAACGGTACAGTCATTTTTAAGATTAAGGGGATACATTAGGCATTGAAATATAATTTACACATGTATTTTGATTTGACAAGCCAATATTCGGTAATAGTTGGGTCACCAGCAGCAATAGAAAGAGTTGTCTAAAGTATTGAATTCTAGAGCTGTAATAGAACAGATACTCAAACAAGGCTACCGTAAGGTACTTGGTGAATGGAATAAAGTCTGCAATACCGACCAAATATCTAAGTGAGCAGCAATTTTTTATATTTCTGCCGAGGGACATTATACACTACTTATATATTGAATTTACAGGTATATTACAAAAAAAACAACCATAACATATTGTATCCAATGTTACAGATTTTGTTAACATGTGTGTACCTGACTGAATGTATGTACTACTGAATATACTGCTTGTACTTATCTCGCAAATCTGATAGCGTTTTGACGTAAACCACTAGAAAAACTGCAGCCGTTACGTAAACGTTTGCATGCTTACTTTTCGATGTGTTTTTTCTTGAAACGCTTTGTATCTGGGTGAGATAAGACTGAATGGATTCAATTTAGAAAATTGTAATCATAATCATCTTAATTCATAATAAATTATTACATGTCAACAAACAATACATGGAAAGAACTACAATTTCCTAGGTAGTTATTGTAAAACGAATTAAATATTTAATTTAAATATGTCAAAATCATAGAAAGTTTCCTGGAAAAGCCAGCGTTTCAGTCTACTCTTGAAACTCCCTAAGCTTGGTGCCGAGATCACAGTTTCTGGTATTTTATTATAAATTGTTGGACCTATAACATGTGTAACTTTATTAGATTTTGCCAACGTTCTTTTTTCGCATTTGAGGAGGCATTGTAGTTGCAAGCTAACGATAAATCAATTGCTGTTGGGACTTATACAAACATGTAAGTATTTATACTAACATATTTCTCACGATTTCTAATTGCCACCATCAGTTAGGTTGCCCGGAAAGCTAAGCCTGCCTGGTGTCTAGCAAGGCTCAAGATTAATGGTGAAATTAGAGTAAAAAATATCAGATTCCTAACACACATGTTGCAGGAAGTGGCGTAACACGTCTGCTTATCTTTACAGTAATCAGGTGAGCGGGCCACCTACCGACCTGCTATGGTTTGTGGAAACAAAAATATTTAAACTGCATCTGAGGTAACTCACGGTAATCGCTACTTCAGCACGCATCTGTGTAATATTTGGAATCATTCAGACATTGAGTGATGCAACGCGCTGGAACAATGTTGACGTGAATGGAAACTTGAATTCAAGACATTTCACAGCGATGTAAAGAATTCGTCCATCAGAATCAATACTTTGATTCCGAGCGTTTTGCTTCGACTTTCATCGTGCGAACAGCCAAACTGTGGAACTCCTTGCCCGAATCTCTATTCCCCTTGAACTATAATTTGTCGGTCTTCAAGTCGAGAGTAAACCGGTTTCTTCTAGGCAAGCGCGCTACATCGTAGACTATAACGTTGCTCAACATCAGGCAAGTTGTAGTCAAGCGTAAGCCTATTTCATGTCAAAAAAAAAAAAATCTTCGACCCCGATAATGATCTCGATCTTTCATCACCTCTGTTAAAGCAGCCCCTCGTAAGAGACATGAATCGCTAGTTGCGCAACGGACAAAAACTTCACATGTCCAAAAAACTTACTCGTAATTATATAACGCTATATGGCTATAGGCTTTTGTTAAAATAATGAATGTCCAATTTGTGCACACCCAACATCCTTGGCCTTAATGTCGGCATGTTTGATGTGACCGACCGGCCGGCCGTTGCCGTTAGCGATTCGCAAATATACGCAAAAAACCAATAATGATGTAAACAGCAATTTTCCAACGCATGAGTTTTGGGCAACGTCTCTCATTATTGGAAGTAATTGTGAACGCGATGAATGATTGCTCGATTCCGCATTGAGATTGCCTTTCGAGGCTGTCATCTTCCGGCAATCCACTGCGATGGAGCCATTAACATATCAATTAATATCACTTAACTATATTTTGGTAGCTATAGCTGCAATTAACAAACTCAAAATAATTTATGTACATTTGTAATAAATTGATCCATCAAGGTTTTGTGCTTCACCCGGAAGCGTGCAATACAGGCTCTGCACAACTATAACCGTGTTACTGGCTAACAATAATAAAGCTATGATGTAAGGAAGATAGTGGAGCGCATTATCTGCTTTATCTCTTTATCGCACTCGAGAAGTACATTGCACCTTGCAAGTACTCCCAAAGATAACACTCGCGAACGTTGTGTAAGGTATTTATTTACTTTAGGCTCGGGTTACGATCAGACACCGCGGGGCCTACTGAGAACTGTCGGCCGCTCGTCGAATCATCGCAAGAGCAAACTACTTAACCAAATACCGCGCAGACTAAACAAGATGATATTACGACAGCAATGTACACAGCAACTGTGTAATATTTTGCCCTAAGTAGGATAAACTATTACACTCACTTCGATCTATTTCACATCTATTCAAACAAACTCGGAATCCAGTATTTTTAGATTTACAAATAATGTCTACAGGTGCAATAGTGGCGTGTATTTGTGTTTCTAGCCGACTGACGTCACAACGGTTGCAAATGACGTGAACCAGTGCAGATGTCTGTGGAACGAGCGCGGGCGCCAACACGCCTATGTATCCACGGAGCTCCAGGTGCTGAACATCAAGACTGGAAGTGTTCTATTTCTGAAGCGGTTACTCATCGCGATTCTGTTTACTTTGCTAACAGACGCCTGTGCTCCTGCCATTGACCTTGTCTCGAAACTGTGCTTAGAAAATATATAGAAATGCTAATGCTCTGTTTGCAGTCATCGAAAGTTCCAAGCACGCCGCGAGGGACGTGAGACTCGGAACTAATCGTGCCGCCGCCGACTTAAAACACGATCAATCTGAACGAATTTCACGGAGTTTTGTTATATGATATCCTTTTCCAAGGTTCTTTACTTGACGATGACTTAATTTAGAGGCTCGTTTTTATTACAGACTGGCTATTATGTATTCCGCCCAACCTCTGAATTTAAATCCCATTATGATAGCGAAGTCACACTTTAAAAACTCTGTAGTCATCGGAGATGACATGGCTTTTATATTTAAACTTATTACTAAAAATAGATGAGAATTAGTTCATACCTACAAGGGCTGTTGTGCTGGCTGCAGATATCTTGCCTCGTCACTAGAATAGCGACATCGTGATGGTAGGGATTAGCGTCGTCTTCTGGATTTAAGTTTTGCTGCCACTTGCAGAAAGATGTGAGAGTGGTGTCCGCGTTAGTGTTGACTTCTAAATCATTAGCAGATTCTGTCTCTTCAACAAGGATAATCTTGACTACCACTACCTTGATATAGTTTCCGATAGACGGATCCATGTACAGAGACGAAACCTAAACAAGAAAATAATCAAGAATTAGCTAATCTGTTACGAGTATAACCATATACATCGATGCAATGTTGCTTTGTTTAAATATGAGTATTTCAATGTAGTTACCATGTTCATAATTGTAAGTAGATAGGTTTCCAGGTTTCCTTGATTGTGGAAATCGGTCATAGACTTATCAGCTACTAATAGCACTTCAACGTGCCTGGCTTTACTGACGGATCGTGTCGATCGCCGATTCTCGTTCCAGTTCAACCGTTGGTTTAGTCGATTGTGATGTGTTCGGTTATTCTGAAACAAATATATACAAGTGAATTTTTGGAGGAAACAATGAAGAGCAGTAGGTAAATCTGGATTTTGTGCACTTACGTGGTTATTTCTTAGCATGCGCTGTTCTTCCTTATTCTTTTCCCTCCATTGGTATGGAGGTTGTTTCGTTGCGCAATTTCTCCTCTTCGACCGTTTCTTTCTTCCTTTGTTTCTAATTCTCGTTATCCTTTCGTGATTATTAAAGGTATTTCTGTTTCGGTTCCTGTTCCTCCTGCCTTCAACGGAATGTTCGAAAGATTTGCTACCTTCTACTGAACTGCTTTTCGAAGCAGAATGACGCCTATCTTCCATTCTCAAGGTTGCTTGTTGCCGCCTATACTCGATTGGGTTGCGTCTCATTGCTTCTAACTTCTTTTTTCTTCTTTCCAAAAATTCTCGTCTTCTACGATCGGCGTCTAAGCGGCTTCTTCGTCGATCATTATTTCGTCTAGGATTTTGATCGTATTGGCGATTATTTCGCTGATTAACTCGTGTGCTCATGCTTTGGTCGTGTTGACGATTGTTTCGTTGATTATTTTGTGCACTAGGGTATGGATTGTGTTGGTTTGCAATATTTCCTCCTCTATTTTCTATCTCTCTTTTCTTTCTATGGAAAGCTTCGACTTTATTTACAGCTGAGCGTCTAAATATTATATGTGGTCTTCCTAATGATTTATCTTCAGAAATGTGGTTTGAAGGTTCTATGAAGTATTCTCCGTGCGCCGTTCTTAGATGCCCCGCCTGTTAAACAGAAATTTTCAATTAATTAAAACATGTAGAGTTACAGAACTTCGGAAGCGTTCGGATAGCTGTCTAGATATCTGAAATCAGGGAATGGTTTGCATATTTGATACATTGTATCAGCTAACCGTCTGTCTGGTGACGCCTCGTTAGCATTTGAGACATTGAGATGAATTTCCTGCTGGCTCGATATGGCTAATTGGCTGAATACTATATCACTGTCAAAGTTCGATTGGTGCGCGTGAGATTTAGCACTGATTCATTTTAATCTTGATACGTCTGGCCTTGAAGGTTAGTGCTTCGGTTTTAAGGGAATGATCCTCCATCTCAATCTCTTAAAACACTACTGCTATAGCTATGTATATGTTTTTGTATAAACGTGTAATAACAATTCATTGATGACGATATAATCGTCTATATCATATCTATATCTACTGTCATAAGATATTTCGTGAGTATTTGCATAATGATCATCATAAAACTGTTAAATTATTTTTGCACCTCTATAAAAAGGGGATTACACGAATTGATTTTCGTGGTCCAATTGATTTTTGATACGATAGGTATTAAATTACAATATATTTTTGTACGTTTTGCAACAGCTTGTCTTCCATTGAGGTGGAACCGGTCGGCTCCAGTGGGTCAACAAATCCTCGTGGTTGCTACTAACTCGCCGCTAATCTACGGCTGCTAGATAAATTGATTGATAACGGACCAGAGGCGGCTTTGCGCGAAATCTAATGGAAATTATTCCATCTGAATAGATATCTTGATCAAATTACCGACCGTGCGCGTGATTACACAATGATTTATATTTATCTATGTATTTGATAAATGATAAACCGCTGCAAAGTAGGACCAGGATTGTAAAATTGTCCCGTTAAGAGTATAAAACCGCAGCAAAATTTAATTTAACGGGCATCTACTAACCCTGATTGCGATTTATGAATACATGAATGGAGGCAGATCTAAACATCACCATATAATTCATGTTTTCAATCGACTCTGGCGCGGCAGATAAAACGAATCCATTCAAACCAGATGTATTCGCGTGTAAGGCATTGTTGCTAAGTACCGCCAGTTTTTTCTGTCCGTCTGTGTGGCTAATATAATATTAATATTTAATTTAAAAATAATAATGCTATAATGCCGCTGTAAATACTGGTTCATTCAACGAGAAACAGGTAGAGGCTTTTTTGCGGGTAGAACGAGTTTGTGGGTTATTATTGCTTGTATATTTAAATTAGAATATCTATTACTAGTACAAAGAGCACCTACGGTTGTAATTACGTGTAGGCCAGGCTGTAGCCGCCAGCCTGAGTGTCGCCGGCCTTCACGTGAGAAGGTCGTCCGCGAAAGCCACTCCACGCAAATCCAACCCAACATAACCAATGAAATTGATTAATAATAATTTTAATTTAATAGCTCATTGCTCGCTGCGTCTCCGGGTAAATAAGAAGTATACTTATTCATTTTCGCGCTTTGTACCGTATTTATGCTCGACAATGGAGATTTAACACTGATTAAGGAGACTTTAATGCCAATTTGTTATTTAACGATATCCGATTTATTAATCGTGTGGCACTTAAAGGTCACTTAACACCAATCCAATACAATACTTGAGTTCAGTGAACGGAAGTGTGCAAAAAATAGTTAGCCAAAGATTTACTTCAGTGAGTTTTGTCAAATCTCACTGAACGTTTATTCAAATGAAAACTACAAATTACACAATGACTTTCCAAATCTGGAGGCGCAAAAAATCTAATCAGACTGTATTACTGTTTTTGTACTTGAGAAGTTGAGATAGCACTTTCAATTTCGGTGGTTTTTAATATTGATTGTGCGTAGAAAGTGAAGGCACACGGATGTGATCACTTGAGACCAGCTCGAGAGGCTGCGGGCTAAGTGGGAGCGGTTCTATTGATGTTACGCACAACCACTGGTGGGTCTGTATGTTAATACAATTCCTTGAGATCAGATGCATTAAATACATTTCAAAGTAACTGATCTTGATGCTTCTTTGTTCTTTTTATGTTACCAAAGAAAACTGAATGGTTTAATAAGTTAATTTTGTAGTATGATTATTCTTTTCCTGACACATCAATCATATTTTTTATTAAATACCGGGGCTTAGTGTGAAAATTTTAATGCATTAAAATCATTTGTTTATTAAATAACTCATTTGGCATGAACTTGTAACAAAAAACATGACCACAACATTTTTGATGGATCACCCATATTTAATATTTCTTGGGTATACATATTCTAGCATATTTTTTAGGAAGGTTCGCAAACGTCAGCCCATTTCAATTTAGTATTCATCAAATAACCTATGTTTTGTTATAAAATTAATTCAAACTTCCCTGTGGTTTATCCGCAAAAAATCTATTTGGGCATAATGAACCTCGTCCGCTATTAAGTTATTAAACAAGGAAAATATGTATATAAATGATCATTTGATATAATTATAGTAATGTTGCTGGCTGCAAAAAGGATTTTTTCTATTAAGAATAGTTTAAATAATATAACATTTGATCATGTCTTAGGTTTTGTGGGAATTCTTGTAGATGTTTTTATTTGTCTTAAAGTGATTGATTAATTTATTCATTACTACTTGGATTGTCTAAATTACATCTTGATTTAATATTTAAACAAAAACAAAAACAATTCCTAGACATATATACGCGTTGATATGATTAGACAGGTAAACTATTATCTAGTATTTTTGCCTGTCTGAATATTAATATTAAAACAAAACATTGCAGCATTATAGTATGTACTATTTAGATAAAAAATAACAACGATTTTTAACTGGTTTTAATATAAAGTAATAAAAAGCTGGTCTGCACGAGCTGATTTCCCCAAGGGCTTTATTTATAGTCATAACAAGCAGTTTTAATTTAACTACGTTTGGTTTTTAGGGTTCCGTACCTCAAAAGAAAAAAACGGAACCCTTATAGGATCACTTTGTTGTCCGTCTGTCCGTCCGTCCGTCCGTCTGTCAAGACCCTTTTTCTCAGGAACGCGTAGAGGTATGAAGCTGAAATTTATATCAATTACTCAGGTCTACTGTCCCTTGAAGCTGTGAAAAAATCAAACTTCTAAGCCAACGCAATCAAAATATACAGCCATTTATGCCGCAAATTTTCGACACTTGCAAGGGAATCAAAACCTACAGGGTGCTTCCCGTGAACTCAGAATCTTGAAATTTGGTACGAAGCAACGTCTTATAGCATAGATAAAGGAAAAATTACGAAAACCATAAATTTTTAGTTACATCACAAAATATTTAACCTTGCAGGTTTGTACGGAACCCTCGGTGCGCGAGTCCGACTCGCACTTGGCCGGTTTTTTTTTTTTGTTAAAGGATGTAATTTATTCGTTATCGAGTTATCAATAAACTATGTACAAGAGACGGAGTAAATTATTCTACGCCTCCGCTTAAGACATTAGGTACTTATTATATTTTTTCTTTATCATCTATTATACTGAGATACAATCTAAATTATCCGTTTTGTAATAAAAACATAGCAATTTGTTCGATATTCTTGCGTAAACGATAAACTAGTTATGTTGTTTTTTTGTTGAAAAGCTTCTGACAGAGGGGGCTGATTTAAAACATACTGAAATACCAAAGCATTGGTAATGTTTTGAAAAAGGTGTATCATTCAGTAGCCAATAATTGCAACAAAGAATAAGTTTTTATTGTTTTACTCAATTAATAAAATGAAATCATGATATCGTTTCATCTATAATTATTCTTACTTACCTATATATTATGTTATCCTGCAATACACATGTGCAAGTTTGGAATGTAAATTGTACAACATTTTAATTTCAACACCATTTGCATATAAGTAGTCTATAAATTATAAATCTAATATAATAATTGTAATTCATTAATGATCGATCACCAATGCCACCGTACTAGAAACTAATTAGTGCTTTATGTCACAACAAAAATACATATAAAATGCTAAACATACAAAACTGTCCGCCTACTTTAATAGGTTTTTTGTAACCTCTCTTTTACGGCAATATTTGCAATGTAACACCTTTCGGCACATGAAGGCCGTTGTCTCGTGAATTGGTACGCATTAATGAAACGAGTAAATACCTACCGATTCATTGTGACGCTTTGTATTTTCTTTGTGCTACGTAACAGAGAATAAATGAAGTAACGGAAATTTAACTATTTCAATTGAAGATCAATATTTATTTACTGTATTGAAGCTTTTTAAATATGTCATTTATGAAAAATGCGTAAATAATTTGAATGGATTATCAAATATAATTCCTGAAAGATGAAGAAGATGATTTTGACATATTAGTTAAACAGGAATTTTGCTCTTTCTGTGATTCGGTATCATTATAAACCTTGCAGATAAAAACAGTAGTCCTGCAATATAAATCAAAATAGAATAATTAAAATAATATAATTTAAGATTGATCTCAGCATACTTTATCATAATTAGAGTTTGTACGTGGGCGCGGCAATTGAAATTTAATTTACAAAGACTTGGAGACAAACAATGTTCGTTTGTACTCAGATATGGTTTCTCCTTCCACATGAGGCGATCTCAAAGGCTCTCTTTGTCGAATCGCTCATTACATTACAAGCAACCGCTTTCATGTGAAAGTTAGCTAATAAAATCAATATTTAAATAGTCTACTTTGAGAAAAATTAGTTTGATAGGCTCAGATTGCGTATGTAGTAATTACAAGTTATAAATAAATAATAATAGTTCGCAGACGAAGCTCTTATTGCAGAGATAAAGAAAAGAGAAATTGGAATTATGAAAATAGGTTAGGTTCTTTCGAACTATATTTTTTTATTCAAAATTCAATTATCACTCTTATTCTAGGTTTAAATAAAGTAACAAATAAATAAATGTTAATTTTTTTTATGTGAATATAAACAAGAAAAACCATTTATTGGTAATACATGGGTACATTTTACAAGTCAAATTATATTAGTCATTGTACTGTAAACAAAAGTATAATAATTATTAAATAATTACTAATTATGTTACATAAATATTGCCATTAATGTTCAAATAAGTTTTTTTTTGGCTCAAGAAAAACTCATCAATTGTATAATAAGTATATCGCTTAATGTGTTAGCGCAGCGTGAAATCTGTAAATAGACAAATGCAAACCTCAATAACTTTCCGCTTTATAATGTAACGTAGAGTTTACACATTTAAATTGCTTGTTGTTTGTAAAAACTTGGCATTATACCTTAATACACCAAAATTAAAAAAAAAAACTCGTCATGTAATATTTAGAATAATGTGTGTGTGGGTAAAGTTCTCGCACATTTTATATCAGACCAGAAATAATGATTCCTGCATCAGGTACATACTCGTAGACGTACCTGGATCTCGACAGTTTTATACCTATTATGTTTTATCTACCGGCCTTGAGGAAAACAATCTTATGTGATTTATCTTACAATTCGTTTATTTATATCTGACAATAAAATTAACGATCCGCAATGGTAGACATAAAAAGCTTGGATTTCTATTTGTGATGGATTGTTTCGGTGGGTTTTGAATTCGTTTTGTAATTTGCGTGAAATCTTCAGATAAAGAGTTAAGATACCATGGAGGATAACCATCGAACATTCATTTTAACTGCCTGTGGTTTTCGCGTTAATTTAATATAAGGTGTGGCGATTTTATTGTATTCCTGTGGTTTGATTATTTTTTTTTACATAATTTTGATAGAAGGGCCAGAGATGTAATCTAAAATTGATTAGGTTTTCGTGGATTGAATTTTGCGTGGGAGGTTAATAAAATAGTAAAAGTTAAATATTAACAAGACCTTTTAATTTTTTCTTCATTCTTTTTTAAGCCATTAGTTTGCAAGGTTTCCAGTCTGGATTTATACTAAGTATTGAAAATAGCTCACAAGCTCCAATTCCAGCTCTTACATAGTTTCCTCACAATGTTTTTCTTCGCCGCTCAGCGAGTGCAAATCCACATATAACTTGAAAACAGAAGTCATTGGTGTAGGGCCGGATTCGAACCAGGGTGCGTCTGCTCATGCAGAGCTCATGCTCATGAAAAGCAGACACTGGAACCGCTGAGCCACACTCGCTTAGCGATGAGTTTACTACTATTATAGATATATAACTCACAAGTCCATCGCAAGCTGACAAGGCGACCGCAGAGCCCTCCTGTCCTCTCACGGAGCCCGTGTAGTGGCAGGCCGTGGCCTCCGCTCGTGGTCGGTCGCGCGTGCGCCCGTCCGCCCGGTGCCGCTCTATCACCAGCCCCGGCATCATGAAGGTAGATGATGGCCTGTGGACAAACAAACAAACATGTCAATATGCAGAAAAATAAATAGACCTTCATCTATTATTATTATCCTTACCAAATATGAGATTATATTGTAATAAGAGGATAAAAATAGATATGTAAGTTATCATCATTTGCAATCCGTGAGGCTACAATATGGAGCCCATACTGTTATACTTTAAGATCATTTGACCTACCCATTTTGTGCTCATGAATAAATGAATTGAATGAATAATTAATCTAAGAGCATTAACAAGGTACAATAACTATAGCGGCTCTGGATCAATGATATCTGATTCATGAGAAAGAAAGAAAGAAAGAAAGGGGACATGGAGGGGACTCTCTGGACTCGAAGGAGACGGGACTGACAATGGGTCAATAGTGGTTGATGATAATGATGTTTATTGTACAAGGAAGTTCGAATTGACCGTCACATCACATATTTAACTTAACACGAACAAATAATCTAAATAAGATTTACGAATGATGTGTTTTTAAAAAAAAATACGGATGCTTTACATTATGTATGTAGTTTTAAAATGATTGGTAACAAGTTTTACTAAAATAACTCTAAACTTAACAATTAAAATCATGTGAGGCATAAAAAATGTTGTTCACCTCCGGCAGAGCCGTCCAGATTTCTTTCTAGTTAGATATTTATCTTCATAGTAATAAAACGTCGTAATTGGCATTCTCGGGCGGAAGGCACGCGCCTTGTCCGACGAGCCCCCGCAGTTACTTGGCTTAGTCCAAGATCCAGCGTTCTTAGGATTCCTAGCCCGTACCAAATTAAGAACGAGCATTGGAATATTGTGAATGAATCAAGATTTCTAGCAATTATACTCTATTAATATTTTGTGGTTCTAAGTTGAATTTTTGTGGTAATTTACAATGAGCGTATGCTTTGAAAATCGAGATGCCAAGGATGAGTAAACTATTGAATATATTCAGTGAATATATATGTCAATGAAACTGAGCAATATAAAAAAGGCATTAAATCTCGTTTCAATATATATAAAATTATTAACTTTTGCACTCAGTGGATTATGATTCGCAGCAATCGATTTCCTTTACACAAGATTCCTAAGAGCCCAAAGGTTCCGAGAACCCTACGTTTACTCGTTTCAATATCGGATGCTAAAGAATCGAGGAGCAATGAAGAATGCGAGGCGATGGCAATAAATCCATGTAGTGTTGGAGCCGCATATCGGCCAAGGAATCTGTCCGCTATGGCGACGACGACCATAAAAAAGTAGATTTCGCGCCACACGGTCAAGATTTATCGAATACGACCTTAGATACAAAACGTACGATGGAATGCAACTGTACTGGCTTATTGGTAATTAATACTTAACCTTTAAACTTAGAAAAACTGGGAATTTGGTAAGTACATACATAATACTAAACTAACCGTTATGTTTAATAACTACTAAAAATATGCTGGAAAATAAAAAATCTTTCAAAAATTAAAAAAAATGTCTTAGGGGAAAGTGTAATGTATAGTGAGTTTAGGGTAAGTACTTATATATTATTGTATGTATAAATATGAATGCTGGTAGACAAATAAATTAGTCTTGTTCTGAACCCAAACCGTGTAGTTTTATTCCTTACAGTTTCGTATAAAAATTTCGTCACTCCCTGACAAAATGAAAAGAGAATCCAAATATGAATATGTACTAGCCAATTTTGCAAAAGTTGTATAACAAAATTAATTTGGTTCTTATCTACTAAAGCAATCCTGATTAGGGCATGAGTTCATCATCATCATCATCAGCCTAATAGGACCCACTGCAGGGCATAGGCCTCCACCCTCTTACGCCAATACTCCCTGTCTTGCGCTGTTCTTGCCCAGATGTTTCCTTCTAACTTTCTTTATCATGAGTTAGTTCCTATTAATCCTGTATAAAAACCGAAATTAAAATGGCAACTGGAAGCCAGTAGCGACATCACAGCAATAACTTACGAGCTCGATTTTTGAAATGTGCCCCACAATTCAAAAATCTCAAAATCTTGACCCTTCCATCAATATACATATATGAAGCATCACTTATGACAAGGAACAATCTGCATAAATATAAAATACTAAAAAGCTCAAGATATGACAACAGACTCTGCACAGAAAAACATAGAACTGTACAATATGGAAACAGCATTTTCAATATGGGCAAAAAATATACAACAAGCTCCCTGCGACCATCAGAGAAGTCTGAAGCTATATTTCAAAAACGACTCAGAGGGTTTTCATTGGAAAAGTGTTATTATTCCATAAAATTATTTTTGAATGATGAAACTATTTGACATTTATAATGTACTTACCTAATTCTAATTAATTTTTTTGACATTTAAATTTAAATTTAATTTCATACTTTGTGAAACCAATTTGCACGCCCTATGGGTGAGAATGTAGCGGACAATATCTTATTTTGAACAACTCTGTAAAACCTATATTCTGCAAATAAATGATTTTGATTTTGCTTTAGCTAAGTGTCATATCTTTAGACTTTGTCGGAATTTATTCATGTTATTGTGTAGCAGAGTAAGCAAATTTTTAAACAAACTGTAGATATATATTTATCTAAAAAACTAAGAAAGTATATGCGATAATTGTGATAGTTGGTATGGTTTGTATAAAAGTAAAAATACAGAACTTATAATAAGTTCTGTATTTTTACTTTTATATTATTATATTATATTTTTACTTTATTTAGTCGAGTAATCATTTATTAGATCTTTGCTCAAATACACATTTTTTTACAAGTAATTCTTCATCCATCATCTTTGTTTTCGAGTGTTATGCAGCCTTTAGTATAAAAGTACGCACGGGATACTGCTATAGCTATGTATGTGTCATATTCTTAGGCTATTAAATTGTCCGTATTTGCCTTTAAATAGTCTTGCAATAAAAACACGGTCATCTTTTTTTTTATTCTATGAGGTAAACCAATGATCATAACGATTAAACCTCGTTAGAGTGAACCAGTTTGCTTGACGTATGAAATCATGCCGATTCGTTTCAGGGTCTGGTTTAAATTGTTATTAGTTTGTAACGCGCTTTTAATTGAAGAATACACTCGGATATTAATCCAACGAGAGGCAAGTGTCAAAAGGTTTTATGAGTCATCAGTTACTAAAATAATCTAAACCTACCTCAGAGTGCTCGTTTGTATCGAAAAGTTAGTAATGTTATCCATGGGTCGGATGACACGTTAAATTGTAGGTCCCGGCTGTATAAATAAATAAATAAATATTTCAGGACATATCACACAGCGCCATCTAGCCCCATACTAAGCTTACGCTTGTATCATGGATACTAGACAACGGATATAATACATATATACTTTTCTTTTGTAAATACATACTTATTATACATAGAAACGACCAGACTCAACACAAATAATTACAAATTTAAATGTTCGTAATTATTTGTGTCATGCGGGAATCGAACCCGCACCCCTAGATTAGAAGGCAGAGCCACTACCAACTAAGCTAACAGAGCAGTCAAAATAATGTAAGTCTAGTAATTTCTTTTTTTTTAATTTCAAAATATTTTTATTCATTAATTATTATATCTACATACAGTCACTAGTGTACATTTTATCTTAGTAATGCATAATCATAAAACATTCGTTCGTGTTTGTCTAGTACGGCAGTCGTTAAGCCATGTCAGAGGCCCTCAGGGCGGCTTGATTAACTCTCGACACGTTGGCCACTCTTATTCGATAAGAAGAAGAAGAAGTAATGTTATATTAGCTAGGTTCATTGTTAAGGTAGCGTACATAACGATTTATATAGGTATTTGTGTATTTAGTAATAAATTTTGATTGTAGTACAATTCTGTTTAAAAAAAAACTCAATAAGTTTCACTACGACGTGTCTGATGTAAAGCTCCATTGTAATATAAGATGTACTGTGATTGCGTAAAAGATAAGCTGATAAGCTGCTCTTGATTATTGTACTCATATCGGTTATTGACTACCGATTTGAATTGCGCTATTTAATGTAACCTTTGAAATAAGAATACAATGTAGAACAAATAATTAGTAACAAAGTTGTGCATTTACTAATTAAATGCCCTTTATATTTAGAGCTTTCGGAAGAGCTAAGTAGTTAGTTGACTATTAAGGGCTATACAGGCCCTTATCTGGTAGTCGGCTAAATGGCGCCTCTGAACCAACATTGTACCAAGTCTTGTTATTTCACGTACTGGATACTGTCAGCCTTGGATCAGGCCAACGACTTCACACCATGTAGACACCTCATCACAACAACTACATCCAGTGATAGATCAGATAAATATCACGTGACACGTCTATGTAGACATGTCACGCTGACGTGACACTTTTATCTGATCTATAGGATTTTTTGCAAATTAAGCGTTGGACAGTCAGTTCAGGCCAGTGTCACTGAACGATCATTATCCGAAAAATACAACAATCAGTAGGAGACAAAACACTTGACTCTTATCTGACAGTGTATTTTAATTGATAAACAAATTAAAAAAGATTGAATATGTTGCTTTCTACTTGAAAATATCTACTGAACTATTGTGCAATCGCAGCAGATGCGCGATAAGTCTGGACGTTAGATAGATTCGCGCATGACACATTGCGTGTGGAACGGCTTGTATAGAGCAAATTTATTTAGTTAGAGGTATCTGGCTTATCTAATCTACGGTCAGGGCTGTCGATCGCCAGCAAACAGTCCAAGTGGTGGTCTAAGCACACAGATAACGTACCCGCTCATTACAGCAATTAGTGAAGTAAACACGGCCCAGATACGTGCCTCTGGCTCACTAAGTCAAGACTCTTGGACACCGCTTTCAAGACAATATTAGATGTTGATGACATATTTTGCTTAAAATTGTTGAACTCCAACTTAATTGGTGGCATGTTTACCTTCAATTACCTCGCTTAACGGTGAAGGAAAACATCGTGAGGAAACCGACATGTTTAAGGACCACAATATCCGAGGACATGCGTCTTCCGTGGAAGGACCTGGGCGCCCACCACGATGTATCTGCCCAAGAAAACTCCCCTAATGTATTAATTCTGCGGGGAGTCACGACCCTCAGTCATGAGGAAATACGACTCGAAGAGAGAGAGTTACCTTCAATTAATTTTGTATTATTAAGGCAGTTATGGCATGTTTATCTAAATAATACTCAACGATCAATAGTCGTGCAGATTTGGATTAAATTTGAGATGAAGTTAAGTCTTTGAAATAAAAAAACATATTAGCCCTAATAATTTGACTCATAACTCACAAGTGACTTTTACAAGTTTTACACTTCTGTACCTACTTACTCTATGTTTTTACCTTAAAACGTCAGTAAAAACGCGGGGCATCACTAGTTCATGTGGAAATTCAAACAGATGAGTAAGAAACAGCGGCAAATTAATAAGACATCACTATTATTACTATTATTTATACTGGTTTATAATTCATGAAATTCAAATGAAATGGTAATTTAGCGATTGATTAGAAGTAATAATTCTCTCCGCTGTGAGTTCACACGGATTCTGTGATGTATTCCAATAATTAAATGATACATATATTTATTTGTAACGAATTTCTTACGAGAGTGCTGATACCTAATGTCAGACGGTTTCCACAAAAAGATATGTTAATGTGAATTAGCGACTACTGACTACTATATTGACTAGAACAAGAACCTACAATCAAACGTGTTATAAAACGCCTAACCACATTTACCTACCTATTAACCCATGAAAGCCTGTCAAACATGACTATTTTTTTTAACACGAAATAGGCTTACTTTTGACTATAGCCTGCCTGATGTTAATTAAGCATCACTATAGTCTAAGATGTAGCACGCTTGCCTAGAAGAAACCTTTTTACTCTTGATTTGAAGACCCATGGGCTATAATTTTCTGGGAACAGGGCTCCAGGTAGAGAGTTCCATAGTCTCGCACTCCTAACTATGAAGGTAGCAGCAAAGCGCTTCGTATATAATATGCCTTTATTTCTTTTTTGCAAGATTACACCTTACACGGACGTTCCCCAACGACAATTACTTAATTAACTTTGGTAATCACGAACGAATATTACAGTTCGCCGAGCCGCGGGCGTTTGCACTTACAGATTGATTAGATGTAATAATTCTCTCAGCTTCACACGGCTTCTCGACCGATTCCAATAAATAACAAGTTTAATATTATGCAGTACACGTTTACATACATTCTAGAATTCGAGGCAACATCAAAGCCCGCTTTTACTTCGGCCATCCGTGCGAATTGCTATCTTGATGAAATTAGCAGTCCGATACATCTCTACCTTATTTATACCCGTATAGATTTTGATATCACTTCGGTATCTGTTAAGGAATCAGCCGAGAATAACTTCTGCTTGCTTAAACTTCTATAGAACCCTTCCTCTTGAGTCCGACTCGCCCGTAGTTACTTTTTAGTGTAATCAATATGGAATCAATGTGTTGTTCCATTGTGATATACCATTTTGTTCGGTCCAATACCTCCTAAATTTTAAGCATTGGCTGTTGGTAATACGACAGTCGTTAAGCCATGTCACAGGCCCTTATGGCGGTCTATAATCACCTGACACTGGAATTAGACACTCTCATACGAAGAAAACTAAGGAATCCAGTTTCTGTTTTACCAAGATATGTTTTAGATAAATATTAACCAAGATAAATAGATATTAACTTAACTATACAGAAGCTAACCAAGATATACTTTAGCTATGTAAAATCAACGGTAGATAATGTTGTAATAGTCCTTTAGCGGTAATAAATTTGACTAAAAAGGTTCGATTAGGGTTAAAATCGAGATAAGAATTCAATGAGTACTAAAGTACGTCAATTCGGAATGTTTATGTCAATCCGAATCCGGTATGGAGCAATTATACTTTTTTAATTGCGGCAATATTCATTCTAAACTATGAACCCTGAGCGCTGGAAATCTTTATGCATACCTTCATAAAATATTTATTTTTACTATTGGCCGTTAAAAAAATATTCTATGTAAGTACCTATATGATCAAAAAATCTTTACTGAAAAACTGCCTTCGAGTGCAATATGATATGGAAGATGTGAGTGGTTAACCAAACGTTTGTTTGAAGTTTTAAAATCTGATAATACATACATACAATTAGGTAAACAATGGTTAAATTTGTCAAATAAATTCTTCAAAGATGGGGTTATGTGGTGCATAACCTAATAAGCAACATCAATTGTTTGTATTAGAAATCTTTCAATAAAATTAAAGGTTAATTTATACCTAGGAAAGGATGATCATAACAGAAATTATCGTTATCCTTTATATCGTAAGTAGTTCTCGGTTTTACCATATACATGGTCCCAAGGAAACTAGATAATGATGAATAATTAGCGACCTGAACATTTCAATTAAATCGTATTAGAGCTGTATAATAAATGTATCATTTGAGATCAGGTTTACGCCAATTAGTGGCGATGTTATACTATGGCCAATTTATCCTTATTTGGATGTGTTTCGTTTGCATCGAACGCGACACCTTTGCAAGATAACCGCGTGATTATTCTAGAGTTCGTACAAATTAACTACAGAAGCAGCTGGTAGCAGCACCGACTACTAATACCATAGTTGTACTCCAGTCATAAGTTTTAATACCGATTGTATCCAAGTACAGATTTATCTTGCGCGGACTCCAGTAAAGTGGCTTGATTAACATGGAAATAACTGCTAAACATGGCATACAACCGATCGCGTTGGCATTATGATACTCATTCAGAAAATAATGTGACTTTCACCAATTTTGGCTTGGTTTTATGTTCCTAGTCTATTCAGGTCGCACCATAAGCACGATCAAAGAAACCGACGCACGTGACTCCATTGTGGTACAAAATATTCAAAAGATCAGAAAACGGGAGTAAAAGCAGTAAGAGTACTAAAAGTTCACGATTCAATTTCCGGTCAGTAAAAAGGCGCAATTGAATAAGGTTGCGTAATTTTACGATCGAAATTCGGTGACCGTTCGGTCGTTACAATCTTCTTTTTGTGTGGCGTGAAAAAGGAGTAAAAAGGAAACGGTACAGGCATTGTTTCAGGTCCTTACGCCGGCGGTATCGGGTATCGCACCTTGATGTAAACAGTACGGTGAAGTATAAATTTCTCGAAGCCCTGTGGTTTTGGAGTCCTGCCGTGCAAAGCCTTTATTTTATTACTACCTCTTACGAGGTCCTTGCACTTACACTTGCTTTTATAGCTTTAAATTTCTTAGCAAGTGCTTGGTAATGAGAGGTGTTATGTTTCGTTCGACGTTGTTTAATGTTTTCTGTTTATTGTTGGAAAGTTATTTATTGTAGTTAGATGTACGGCACCTATTTGTAAGCGATAATGCACAGCATATGTATTTTAGATATATGTATTTATGATAGTAAGTAAAATTTTTATTGTTTTTTTTTTTCAATAAACACTTGAGTGTAATTTCGTACAAGTTGTCAATTTCGACGTACTAAAGTAGTAACAGAAATCCTTATTTATGCGTTAATTAGTTTACAGATTATTTATCAAAATACAGCACAAAAGTAATGGTCCATCACAGGTATATAAGCAACGGAAGGGAAAACAATTGGAGAGTCCCAAACCGCTTAACTAAGTATAAAAAGGTAAGGAAATAAATAAGATATCCTCTCTTGATAATTTCGCACCCTAAATCTTCTTATCGATAAAACACAACACTGAATACATCGTCCCGAAAAAAAGATATTTAAACTTTTAACTCTCTTGTTCATTTAGAAACATGCACGAGGATAATAAAACGCCTGCATATTTCAGCAAAATTGGAAGCCATTATCACGCCCTTAAAAGTTATTACGCAAATTAGCCAGTTCGCGAGTTGTTACCTTAACTGTACCTAATTCGATAAACTGGATGTTGTACATAAATATCGTGTTACTGGCGTAAACTCCTTTTCATTTTCCATATGTTTCTTGTAAATGAAATGATGTAACTGCTGCGCTGAGACGTTTACAACGGCAGAGCAATAGTTCGCGCTCTATTAACATTTTCTGCGTTAGATCGCTGAACTAGAATAAATAAACAATTAAAAACCTTGAACAGAGCTTAGCCTTGGCCTTCCCGTTTATACATTTCACATCACGATGAGTCGGTGTCTATTCCCATCCCACAGTTTACTTCAGAGAGATAAATGGCAAATTGATCGGATTTTTCTCATTGCTCGCAAATCGATTGCATGTTTATTCCAGTTCAATAAACAAGCGGCTTTATTGGTAAAATAAGTAATTTCGGCAGGGATAGTGTAACAGAGTTTGGGAGTTCCAATTCAGTACATACTTGCTCTATCTTCATCCACAGTCGAGTCGAGTCTGGAGACTATGTAGTGCCTGACTGTCACATGTAAAATAAATACGGTAAATATTCCGATGCAACGTTATGGGTGCAGCGTCCCGTGTTTGGGATATCATTGCACAATCCCTGCAATATTCATCGTTCATTGTATTACTTACAATAATTGCCGCATAAATATGTATGAATCGTATTCGCAAGCCCATACTGAAACTCTTTAAACTGTCGGGTTTTTGTTCCGAACCCATTAAAATGGATGAACATGTCGTCCTATGGGCTCGGAGAGAACTCACAAGGCCACAGAATTATGCATTAATATTTGGCAAAAGATCATAAGAAGGTCAACTTGTATTTTTTGCACATGCATGTGACTATTAACATCTTACAAGTATTTAGCACTGACATCAGGAACTTGTCAATGAAATTCAGTTTAATTTTGTCCAGGAAATATATATTTATGTACTCATTTAGCAAGAAACTTATTGCATATGCGTACATATAAACATCGTACTAGCATCAATTTATCTGTTGGTTCCTCTACCGGGGATAAAGCGACATTGGCTTCGTTTTATCCCCATAATCACCGGCGTACTTGCGCCTAAGTTAGTAACTATATACATACTCGTAGGTTACATACATACATATATAGCTACCAAATGTGCATTTCTACGTAATGGGGCGACTACACTGGCCAGTCGGTGAGTGTTGTCTACATGTCGTCTTTCCACGAAGCTATTGCAGGCGAAATCGCGACGCGTTTCCGGACGCGAGCTTTGATCAGCCGCGACAATCGCATTAAAATATTCATGGAGACTGAGCTTTATAATAAAATTTGATAGCCCACCGAAAATAGGGCAACTTTATGACTAGTCGCAGGATAAATTCGTATTAATTGACTGTAATGGTTTCTTTTTAAATACATAGTACGAATAGTGTTTTATCTATGTAGCTAGCTCTTATTCGTGATTCGAGGTAGTTTTTTATTACACATAACATGATTCTAATAACTGAATTGTATATTTTTATTCTACAAAAGACAAGATTTACTAAATTTTTGGTTCTACTAAACAGAAACGTTTTTTTCGTGCTAAAAATATAAATTTGCTAACGAAGTCTTTGAATAATGAGCTTCAACCATAAATGCACAAACAAATAAACTATAAATCAATTTTAATTCTTTCTTACGGACATATTTTAACAAAACCGTAAGCAAATTACGGCTTAGCTCAACAGATATATCATCACAATAAATAAAGCAGGCGAATTTATGTTTATATCTTCTTAACTGGCGCTTGTCATTTGTAAATTTATTGGTAATAAGCGTTTACCAGTTTTGCTGTAGAATTCTATTACAACTTCCAGTTTAGGAAATCATTATATCTGAGTTAGAACTCTAAAGCCCGATTAGGCAGGATAGTTAGGCTACCAGATGCCTAAGCATTAACCAATCGACACTAATATTTACAACTATTACCAGGCATTAGGTATTGTAGTTCTGGTATTTTGTTATCTTTAAGATTAATCATTACAAAATCCATACCTCAAATAATGTTTGTAATGTTTAGTTAGTAAAATAGTAGGTAATAGCGAAACACTATTGTTTTAAATTTTAGTCTACTACAGAAATAAACATCTCATACTTCCTTTATCCAAACAATACGACTATCCAGAGGTTCTCAAATAGGGGGCTGAAAATGCGGCGAAACGGTTCGAGAAAAGGATGGTACGGCAGTTTGCTTCGCGCTCGACTTGGCGGGGGCACTGCCGTGCCCCCAGATAGAACTAAGAAGACATTGTACCTAGTCAGTTTAGTTACACTTAATCAGTCAACGACATTTTAGACATCTAGAAAAGGACCCTACATACGTCTATAAAACCACAGATACGTAGCTATCTATCTATAAATATAATAAAACTGATGATGATCGAAAGTCTGAAAAAAAAAAGTCTGATTTAAAAAAAAATGCTTGATGGTACTTCAAATAGCAAAATACTTTCCAATAATTTATAGACATTTTGTTTGTGAGAAACAAAAAAAAATTCTATAAATTTTATTTATCTATGTCTCTGTTTGTCTGTTTATTTATACGGTCATCATACATAAATTACTGAACGGATCATCCTGATTTTTGTAGTTTAGGTAGTATAAGATCTTACGAGTGTCATAGGCTTTTTATCTCGAAATAATGCGAGTGTAGCCGCGGTCGTTCATTAGTAAGTCATAAAACTACATATAAAAAAATATTTATCAACGACCCATATATATACCTATAAAAATATCGAACACCCGGAAGCTTTCAATGCGGCCGGAATCCATCCCGCAAGCCATTTGCAAAATCGACAACGGTCAGTCGGCCGATCAGTCACTAAAATTTTTCATGCCGATAGTTTTACTGGAAAAAATAGACGGAAATAGCCGACGAAATTTATGAACTCCAGTAAGTAGTGCGTGCTCGAACTAGGCGAACGGCCAACGTCATGTACAGAATTAATATCTTGTATCTAGCCGGGCCAGAGACGACGTAAAGCATAGACAGGGACAGTGGGGGCACAGTGGAACAAGGGGTACAGTGGAACAACGGAAAAAACTTTTCAAATTTCAAACGAATTCGCGCGCTCTCACTTCGTCCAATAGGAGCTCTTCATGTGTCACCTGATACCGCAGTGAAATATGGCCGACCGACAACAACGAAGTTTTGCGGAGAAATAAAATGTTTTGAGCTAGTAAAAGTTAAAATTTTGTACCGGGGAAGTTTTCTTTATACGGAAAAAGTTGTCATAGCAGGTATGTGTTATTTTTTTTTATGAATCTTCATCATATACCTAAATTAAATGCAATTTAGCATTCATTCGAAAAGATAACCTAAAATGAAATATTTTTTTTTTATATTTCCGAGTACCCTATGGGGTAGAATGGAACGGGGTTCATTGGAACAGTGTTTCATTGTGCCCCGCGCTGTTCCATTGAACCCCGTCGATTCATTTTTTGTTTTTATTGCAGATTTCAAGTCATGGTGAGAAACCGTGAGAGAAAAACTGATATAGGTTTGCACAGTGAAACTAATATGCGAGAGGCTGTGCAGCTGGTAGAAGGTGGAATGAGATTGCGAGCTGCTGCTGATTTAAAAGGCGTCAAGTGCACTACATTGTATCGATATGTCCAGAAAACAAAATCGGCAGGGACCGTAGAAGTACGAATGACACCTAACTATGCAGTCAAAAAGATATTTTCGACCGAACTCGAAGCTGCGTTTAAAGAGTATCTGGTGACTTGTTCAAAAATGTGCTACGGACTCGATACTGTAGAAACAAGGCGTTTAGCTTATGAGATGGCAAAGTTCCACAAACTTAACATGCCTGCAGCTTGGGAACAGCGGAAAATGGCTGGCATCGACTGGCTTTACGGCTTCAGAAAACGCCACCCCGAAATAAGACTTCGTAAGCCAGAGGCCTGCAGTCTATCAAGGGCAACGTCTTTCAACAAGCACAATGTGCAAACATTTTTTGACAACTTGTTTTCGATTCTACAGAGGTACCCAAGTTTTTCAGATGGAACGAGGGTGTTCAGCTTAGATGAAACTGGAACAACCACAGTACAAAAGCCGAAGAAAGTGTTTGCGTCAAAATCATCACGGCAGTTAAATAAAGTGACCAGTGCTGAGAGGGGAACATTAGTGACCACTTGTTGCATTGTTTCAGCCACTGGATCTGCCTTGCCACCAGTAATGGTGTTTCCGAGAAAGGTTTTCGTGAAACATATGTTGACAGCAGCACCTCCAGGCACCCTAGGTCTTGCTCAACCTACTGGCTGGATGACCGGAGAATTATTTGCAGATGTGATGAAACATTTCGTCAAAATGACTTTTTCTTCGAAAGACAATCCAAGTCTTATAATCATGGACAACCATGAAAGTCACCTTGCTCCAGATGTCTTAAACATCGCAAAGGATAACGGAGTGACGCTTCTGACAATACCTCCACATACAAGCCACAAATTACAAGCACTCGATGTTTCCGTATTTGGTCCTTTCCAAAGTTATTACAATTCTGCGGCAGATTCTTGGATGGTTCGGCACCCAGGGCAGACGTTGAACATTTATAATGTGGCTGAACTTGTCGGACAAGCATTTGATAAAGCCATGACTCCAGCCAATATAAAAGCTGGATTTAGAAAGACCGGAATTTTTCCGTTTGATCGGGACATTTTTACCGACGACGAGTTTCTGACAAGCGAGGTGACAAACAGGCCACTGACTGAGGAAGGCGAATACTCGCAACAACAATCTAGGGGTCTTATGACACCCAATATTGATAACCAGCAACCTTCCACCTCTACCTCTGCTGTAGAGGTACCTACCTGCGCTATCACCAATACCTCTGCTGTAGAGGTACCTTCCTCTGCTGCGCTCCAAGCAATTGAGTCTCACCTAAAGAGTCCTTTACAATTCAAAGACTACCCTCGAGCTGGGCCCAGAAAGAACGCCTCCAAAAGAAAGAGAGGAAAGAGTTCTATTTTGACTGATACTCCAGTGAAAAATGAAATAGAAACACGTGCAAATGAGAGAGAAGAGAAGAAAAAAAAGAAAGTGAAAAGGACTGAGAAAACTATCAAAATAAAGAGAGAGAAGACTGAGAGAGTGACCAAAGCTTTAGATTTTCCTAGCCAAAAACCAAATGAGGCTTTGAAAGAAGATAGTAAAGAAAGAGTCAAGATTGAGAAAGTGGCCAAAGTTTCTCGCCCAGAGATTCATTCAGATGATACTGTATCTCTAAATGAGTCTAGTGAAGAAGATATGCCACTGAGCACCTTTAAAGTCCCTAAAGTTGGAGACTATGTCTTGGTAAAATTTTCGAGCAAACAAACCAAATATTATATTGGCCAGGTTTTGACAAATATGGACGAAAATAACGAGTATGACGTTAATTATATGCGTCGAAGTACGAAAATCGACAATCACTTCTATTTTCCGTTGGAACCAGATATGGCAATTACATCAATTCTGGATATAGAACTAGTACTGCCAAGTCCAAACTTGTCGGGGAAGACAAAGCGCCAAAGCCATATCTTTTCTTTCCCTGAAAAGACATTAAGCAAATATTTGCTTGGTTAATGTGAATATCTCATATACCTATATCACACGATTTATTTCTTTGTTTCATTGTACCCCAGGCACCGTTTCATTGCACCCCAGACCTGGGGTGGAATGGAACAAAAGAAGTGTCGTCAAACAATGTAAATTTCTTAGGTTTAAGTTTGATTTTTGATCTCGTTTTCTTTGTCAACTGATAGTTTAAGAAACATACTTGATTGTTTAAAACAAATATAATTAAAAAATAAACAACTGATTTTTCTAAAAATAAAATTGTATTTTCTGTTCCACTGTACCCCAACTGTCCCCATATAATAGATATACTTGTATTCCAAACTGTGGAACTCTGTGCGAATCTCTATTCCCTTTGAACTATAATTTGTCGGTATTTAAGTTCTTTTTGGCAATCGTACTAAATCGTACATAACATCTCAACTTAACATCGGGCGAGTTGTACTCAAGCTTGACCAAGCCTATCAAGTGTACAAAAAGATATAGTACATTCGATTTATTACGATGAACTAAACATATACCCGGTAAACCCTAAGCGTCCACCATGATGTATCACCCAAGAGAAATAGATAGATAAATAATTCTATATTGTCACACACATATAACACACACATACAAAATTAATAAAAATTACTTACATAAACTACTCTAGTGCCACAAGTGGCGGCCTTATTGCTAAAAGCAATCTCTTCCAGGCAACCATACAAACAATTTTTATAATATATATAAATACTCGGCTTTTAAATTATGGTGGAATGCAACACAACTTTCTTCCTCGTATCTGCCTCTAAAAGGACCAATAATGTAATTGGTCTAAAACCAATTACATATGTAAGGCGAAATGCTGGATCAATCGTCTTGCAGATACGTAGGTATGCCTATAGAGTGATTTTTAAAACTAAGCAATGAATGACCATCACGTAGATTTTAGTCTATAATAAGGCATCTATTGGTTGAGATATCGTTGCTTCAGAGTAATGGACGATGTAATTATAGTCCATATTGTCAGTACATTGTACTACGGTAACATGATAAAGTGGGCGATCTGTTTGTGAAACGATTTTCGGAAAGCTCATGAAAAGTCAGTGCAGCTGCAGGAAAATTGAATCTTCATGGGTACAAATATAACTATTTTTAAGTACCTATATAACTTAAATATTTTTCTATTTCTCATCAAGACATTCAGAATAGTTAATGAAAAATGAAGTCTTTTTTAAGATTTTAATAATTCCAATGTTCCAGTTATTAACTCGTTCAAGCCCAGAAAATAAATCCAGCAGGCTTATTCGTAGTTCATTCATCAATCAATCAACAGCACACATAATCATGCATTAGCATAAAATCCACATAAAACAAACACTCACACGTCACTCCAGCAGTTAATCGTTCATATATCCCTGAGGATACCACATATATACATAATACAACAGAGAGATTTACTAAAATTTATGTACATATTCTTCGGAGCAAAGTCGCGACTGTCACATTCGTCTCAAGGCTAGAGATTTGCTACTTTATTTGCAGCATCGTAACGTCTACCGCTTTTAGTTAACGAGTAGCATTTACAGATAAAATCTTAAAAGAAACTGGCCGCTTTTAAACATTTAAATACCTACAATCGCGCCTAATTAGGCGTTCCTGCTTTAAAGTTTCCTTTATTAAAGCTTTAAATACGGCTCTGATGAAGACAATTGAGCAAATTGAATTGAAGTTCCGTACCTACCTACAAACCTACTTAACGACAATGACACCATCGCCTCACGTCTGATACAATTAAATAGTGATTGATCGGCCACTCTTAAATTTTTTGCAAACCTCCTTGAACTGTGTAGGCGTTTAGTAAACAAAAACGATAGAAGTGATAAGTTCAATAGCACACAATAATGAAAGAGAAAAAAACAATGGAAGACATGCCCGGTTACTAGCACGCTCTCAATGAAAATGTTTAGCAAACTAACAATTTGGCAGCAGCTTCTGAAGCGCGATCTCATAATTAAACCGAGTAATCCCACATAATGCCATATCCGAATACCAACTCGTTCAATATCAACTTGTAAAGTGCAAATCGTGACAGTACTCGTGGTTATTAGCAGTATGCAGATGATAGTGCCACAGATGTGCCTCAACGCAGCAAGTTCAAATATTTGAGAAGGTCGCGATTCGATAGTGAAAAAATAAACTATGTCAGTCGAGTAGGCAACCGAGCTGCGTGCGCACGCGGCCGGGCCTCTCGCCGCCACTCGCTGCCGGCGCCAGAACTAAACTCACATGTACTATATTGTATAAGTGTCGGGTTATCACCGCACATGTCCGTTCCAACGGCAATAAAAACTTTACTTTCATACTCACTTTAAAAACAAAATTTGCGATCAACGCTTTCACGATTTTTCAGTGCGACCGTGAACTTCAGCGTTATCTCCCACCATACACGTGCCTTATCTCGAAATGGCAGAAACAATATTATCACTTGGTACAGTTGCTCGAGATTGCATGATGATAGATGATTACTTCTTTCTACGTCTAGACTTTTTTCAATCAAGTGCAATAAAACGTTTATTGGTCATTTTGTTTTAACAAATATCCAATCAAAATTATTTTGTTATGTTAAAGCTTGATGATAAACACGTGTTATAGTAAGGTGATGTGTGTTATATAGATGGCGCTTACATTACACGTAACGAGTGGAGTTATCTCCCGCACATTTGCGTTAGCGTGTCGATAGTCGCGGCGTCACGCCACATTACTATACAAACAATTGTGCTCGATTTATCATTTGGAGAGCACACAAAGACTTGTGTCTCTCGCTTTCAACGTGACAACGAAATTTTCTTTCAGCGCTCATTGAAATTTATTGCTGAGAATTTGGTCGATAATTTAAAACTGCCATTGTTTCTTCAGTCTTCGGAGTACCTAATGAAATAAAAATATGTTACAATGAGGCCTAACACTCCATGCTTTATTTGAAAAACAAAAGAGTAAGCACAAACTACATATGTATTACTACTTATAACTGAGAGAAGCTTCCACATTTTAAGTGCCCCGAATCCATAAAACACATCAATGTATGAGTCACCATGAGATCTCCCAACCAAGGCAACCAAGGACGATGACTTTGTAACACGAAACAACAGGGACACGATTAGAAAACATAATAATGTAGCCATCAATTTAGAACAAACCAATTCTAGATTCTAGCAACATCGATGCAAAGTTTATCTGACCTACATCTAACTGAATTTATGTATGATGCTATGTAAGTCATGTACAATATTAGAATTTACAAAATTGACCGCTTCGATTTCCATGAATATCTAAAAATATTAGAGAATAGGCAAGGCCTAAGCAATATATTTGTTTATTTATCACCTTCACAATACCCGTGACATTATTCACAGTAGGTATTCACCTAAATCTTAGAACTTCACTGGACGAGGATCACTTTCATTGTTTATCATTTGGTCAGTTTAGTTTAGACATCTGTGATTGAGTTTTCATTTATTGGAGAAAAGTTTCCAAAGTAATGTACCTTCCTGCACACTAAGTGGTCTATGTTGGTTCTTAAAAATGTTCTGCGACTATCAAACTATAATGTTGATTATGAACGGCGAATTTATGAAACATCCTGCATGGTTATTGTCTCGATTGGGCCAGAAAAGCCATCAGAATGGAAAATAATGATCTTGCAACCAGTACCATAGACTCCAGAAGTACTCACCGAAGATCCAGTCTAAGTTCCCGTCCATCCACAGTGATGTTATAGTGCAGTGAGTGGGGCAGCTCATGTTCGACCCCGTACAGGTCCCTCCGAGCCCTCGCGTGGCCGTGCTGGTGCGAGTGGTCCAGGGTGCGGGAGACCAGCGCGCCCTCCGACGTTACCTTCACGGGGTGCGTAACTTGTACTTGGGACGTGTCCAGGTGCTCGTGGGAGTAGATACCTGGAACAAGAGAGGTGGTGGTTAGAAATGCATTTGACTATAAGAATATTGGAAGCGAATGACATTTTGGACGATGGTGGTCTATGAACTGTTCTATATGTGGTAGTTATGACAAGGTTAAATACTTAAAATTTAGATAAAGATAAGTATCTACTCGTATTCCTATGTTTTATCAAAAGCATGCATTGAGACTGCCGAAATGAGTAAGCAAGCATGTAGTTTCCTATGAGATACCTACACGCCGCTTATGGTCTCATCATAATGTTCTACAAAAGTTTTGTTACTTAGTTACCTCCATTTTAAATAACATAAATCATTTCTCCAAAGTGATGTTTAAAAGAAACCGTTTTAATACTTAGTTTAGATTTGTATAGAAAAAACGTTTTACCTTCATCATTTCTTAAATTTAACTTTATAAGTACATAGCATTAAGATCTGTAACTAGTTATTAAGTGTAAATAAATAAATAAATGATTAAGATTAAACGTAAAAACCCTTTAAGATACTTTTACATCATCTTTCCTTAGTTACCGAGAGTAATAACACGATAACGCTTATCTTTATCACACGACGTCGTCTCGAGATGAGTTTAATCACCCGACTTGTAAAACATAACTAATTAGAGATGCTCACTATCTACCTACAAGCAACGAAACGGTAAAACAAACTTAATTATATCGTTGTTTTTGACTTTTGAGGTAAAAGAGGAGCCTAAAAGTAATGCAAAAATGTATAAACCATCGCGATATAACTGCGATTTCACTAAAATACTAGTTACTTTACTTGACACGGTTTTACCTATGCTTTTAGGATCCTAGTATACTATTTTGTATCCTATGTCACTTTTGGGACCCGATAACTATCATTCATGTAAAAAACTTCATAAATCATAAATTATAGAAACAAACAGACCAACAACATCACTATCGCTGTACGTAAAGTATATTTTAATTATTATTAGGTACACACAACTAGATGTCACTGATATTTCATAACTAGAGCACAAGAAAAGTGATGACATAATATATTATTAGTACTAGACATAGATTAAGGTAGTGATAACCTGCTGTATCAGAAAGACTCGACTAGGCAATATGCTGGTCGATTGACGGTGCTTTCCAGGAATCGCGGAAACAGAATAAACAAAAAAATCGTCTGTTGACATTAAACGCTGATCGAAGTAAATAAATAAAAGTGTTGTTCGTGCGGATAATGATGTAAGGCTACATCGGACCACGTCTAATCTGCAATGCGCAACTTTAATCTATTTCTGACTATTTTAAAAGGGTTTCATAGAAATTATTAATGTAGTCGCGGTGTATGCTGACTTGCTGACTCAAGGTTTGGTAACGTTTTTATAGAGGCGAATAGAAAATAGTGTTAGGTGATGGACTGATTATATCGAATTTATTTCTTATATTTATTGTTAAATGGAAGTATTTATATTTTGTTCAAGCCAGTCAAATTTACTTACTAACAAACCTACATTTTTTACAGGGTTTGCTTTGATTACACCTCTATTGATGGAAAGTGATGATTTATGGCGAAGATGTGCCAAAGCAGAATTTTATTCACTCGTTTTTTTACACATCGTCAAGCATTTGTCTACTCACCTATATAAATTTATACATAGAAAATTGTATAATCGACACTGGTCTGTGGAATATGTCTTTACTTAACAAAATATACATTAACAAATATTTCCGCTAGCGCGAAGTTATCAGCATGGTTTAGTGGTAGACCATAGATTATGCATACTGTGTGCAGTAAGGCCAATGCCGCTGCCCTTCCTAATCTGGCTTGAACGACCTCCCAACTAATAGACGCCTAATTACGGCGATAACAAAAATATCAGGTGATATAACTGCACGGTATTTCTCAGCTACAAATAAGTCAAATTTTATTTTCATAAATAGTTTTTTATTTACTTGTGATAAGGCAAGGTAGGCCTGCGCATAATATATAGTTGACCGAACGAACTCTAGGATAGATTGGTACCAGTTCGATCACTCTCGTGTAGTCCAAATCAAAACTAAAAAGATTCTTAGTGGGATTATAAGCTTTCTTTTTTTAAATGTAGGTACAGTCAGACATAATAGTTCACCTGATCGCCGAAACCCGCATGAGCGAAACTGTGAAATTGCTGCATACCTATTTTTTTTTTTTTTTTTTTTTTTTTTATTATTTGAATACATCTAACTCCCCAGGCGGTTTATGGGGGAACCTAATCTACGCTTTCTTACGAACTACTTTACAATTTTTCTTACAACCTACTTTATTAATTTAATTTACCTACTGACTGTTTACATTTTCATTTAAATTTCTAATTAGCATTGTTTTGGACACTTTCTAATATAAATTTAATTATACAGAAGTGTTGTTCCGTTGTTTACTTATTTCTATTATTTACAATTATAACTACTTTTTTACAATATTCTAGAAATTTAAGTCTTTTGTATTTATCATTTATTATGTTACATAAATTGTCTATCTTAATATCTTCATCTAGTTCCATTTCAGTATCGAATCTTAGCCTACCGAAGACTGGGCACTCAGTGATAACATGCAGAGCACTTTCTTGAACATCGGGATCACAGATGCATGACGGACTCTCCTTGCACTTGAACCGATGTAAGTAGAAGGAGAATCCGCCGTGCCCCGTTAGCATTTGGGTTAATTTTCCATCCAATTTAATATTCCTAACTATTGTGTACGCCTTTATTGCATCTGGGAAGAATACCTTTGTGGTGGAGCCTTGTGGAGCAGCTAGATACCGTGAGTTCCACTTCTCTATTGACTCTGTCCGGATAGCTCTCTTGGCATATGACACTGGGCAGCTGTCGTATTTGGGCCTTACTCTGAGGCGCAGCGCCGCATCCTTTGCGAGTTCATCAGCCCTCTCATTTCCCTCCATCCCCACGTGAGCCTTTACCCAAAATAATCTCAGTATTTTGTCCTGGAGTTTTAGCTCTGCGATATTATTTTTGGTTTTCATTGCGAGGGGATGAAGAGATGATGGGTTGGCTACCGTCTCCAACGCAGAACGGGAGTCGCAAAATATGCCATACCGACTCGCTTTCCTCTTCAGCGCCTCGTTTGTGGCTTCTACCAGCGCTAGCATCTCCGCTTGGAAGACAGTACACCTCTCGTCCAGCTTTAGCTTCTTTGAACCAACTTCTGTTCCTCCTTTCCAGATGGAGAGTGCTGCCCCGACTTTTCCTTGGATTCTACTTCCATCTGTGTAGATGTTCAGGTCATTGTCGAGGTGCTGTTCGAGATCTGCTCCGTTCTCCACACAGGTAAATTCGAGTCGGGTCTGCTGCGCTGGGTGTGGGTTGGTTCCGTATGGCATCGGTCTCTCTATTTCTCGGTCTCCTATTGCTTCTTGGGAGTAGCCCTTCTTTGTTGCATAAAGCTGGGCTGCTTCTTGGATTCTTATATCCAGCGGAAGTAGTCCCGCCAGCAATAGGGCCGAGTTTAGTGACACGGTTTTGTACCCTTTTATCATTTTCAGGGCGAAGCCCCGCTGCACAGAATTGAGCTCCTTTCTCGTTTTCATCTTGCTCGCTGCTGGAGCCCAAGCACTTGCCGCATATAGGATCGTGGGTTCCACGACAGCTGTGTAAATTGTCCGTATTATTTCAGGCTGAAGGCCCCAGCTTATTTTTGCCGCTCGTGAGAGCTGTCTGTAGAGAGACAATGCTCTTCGGCAGACATTCGTGACGTGCGAATTAAAGGTCAGCTTACTATCTATGGTCAGTCCCAGCATCTTAATTTCTTTACACATGGTGATGTCAACCCCGTCCATCCTCAGGCGTGGGATGTCGTACTTCAATTTGCGCGTGATGACCATACCCTTGGTTTTATGAGGCGCAAATTTCAATTTATTTCTGACTCCCCACGCCCGAACAAGTTCGAGAGTTGCATTAGCCCGTCGCTCTGTTTCGAGTGCTGTTCCTGAGCTGAACACGATTGTGACGTCATCGGCGAATCCCTGTGCATAGTCCCCATTGTTCTCCAGGGTCTTGAGGAGTGGGTCCAGGAGCAGGTTCCACAGGATAGGACCTCCGACAGACCCCTGCACGCAACCCTTGGTCGTACTCTTTTCGTACTCCTCTCCCAGGTATCGAACTTTTACTCTTCGATTTCCAAGGTAGCTGTCTACCACCCTTCTTAAGTTTATTGGACACTCTTCCTCAGCCAGTCTGACTTTAATGGCTGGCCACCAAGCGCTGTCAAAAGCTCCCTCGATATCTAGTGAGACAATAGTTACGATTTGCTTGCTGTCCAGCTGGTCGTAAATGTGTCTGACCAGAGTATGGAGGGAGTCCTCGGTGCTGCGCTGGGGCATGAAGCCATACTGGTGAGTACTCATCCTTGGAAGGAGGTGAAACTTAATCCGGGCGATCAACATCTTCTCGAAGATTTTTCCCAAAACTGGGAGAAGTCCAATAGGCCTGTAGGATTTAGCTGCAGTGTAGGTTTCTTTGCCGGGTTTTCTCAGAGCGATCACGGTATATTAGAATCAATCTCAAACTTGAAGTCCTACGCGATCAAAAATGTTGCAAACAGCCGCATACAAAAGTAGTCTGGCAAGCATTCTGGGTATGTGTCTCTGGAGTATATTGTGTATGGTGGCTGCCTCCCTAATCTGCGTGTAAGGCGCTGGCGCCGCCATGGACCGGCGCCGGCGCAGACGCACACTTATTGTTTTATGGAACATTCATTATCGCTAATTATACACGAACCAATCTTCTAATAAATTATGCTGCTACGTGACGCGCCGTGCCTGTCCCTTTTAATTTTATTTTCGGCTAGCATCTATTTAAATATTCTGGGACTCGGACTAATCGCGGTTGAAAATCAATTTGTTTAGATTCCGATTAAGCAGTAATTGTTTTTTTTTAATTTTTAAGTTTATATGCCATACTGTGAGTACGTAATACCATAGAAGATAGAAAATCAGATAGGTACATCCTTACCACTTATACATTACTATACCAAAGCAAATACTTGGTAAAGGTAGGTGCAATGTAGGTAGTTGCAATCAATATGTTTAAACCCGACACGTTGCAAGCAACTTTCAAGAAGTCTCCCGTGTCACATAGAGCCAGAATTCTCGGTATCCTGCTCTATTTTTCATAGACAATCATAATTCCTAGCTTATCGCTCATCGTATGGACAGTTTCATATGAAATCTGCGAGTCGAGTCAGCAGCAGTGGCGCTAGATATCCGATACTGGTACAGAGTACATGGTATGGCGACACAGGTTTATGGTTGCTACTGGTTCATTTACGGTCTCTTTTATTTCACGTGAGAAAACAATTTGTGAAGTCAATTTATAATTGTGGCAAACCCAATTACAGATATTTCGTCTATCTTTGAAGTGTGAAACACTGTATCTAATATAAAAGTATTCAAAATACATCTTTAAGGTTGTTCCTGATAATAAGTATGTATTTACAAAAGAAAGTATATAAGTATTACATCCGTTATCTAGTACCCACGACACAAGCGTTTGCTTAGTGTGGGGCTAGATGGCGCTGTGTGCAATGTCCCGGAATTCTTGTTTGTTTGTTCTTGATAACATGGCGTTTGGCAGTAAATTGAGCACTAGGGCTGATTTGTTACTAATACCTTCTCAGTGAAAAAGTTAGTAAATAATAACTTCTCTGATAAAAGTACAGACATTTTAAGGAACATAGTATAACAGTTCAAACGTTTTATTAATGTGCTTGACAACCCTGATGCACACATTTTTTTCCTCACTCCATATTAGTCTAAACGCGCTCACACACGAGTAAATGTATTTAATTAAGGTAAAAACTGCGATTGTCCCTGCCATAGCTGGTCGGAAGTGATTAATAGTTCTTCAAGAGCCCCCATAACAGGCGATGATGGCCTCGCTAAAGATGATATTTCTCCGCGAGAATTGCAAAAATGTATATGATTGATTTAGAAACCATTGCACAGGAACTTGACTTGGTCTGAGACAAATGAGGCAGGGCAGACGTCTAACTAATTAGATTCTTTCTGATGCGTTCACAACGTGACATTTTGTTATGTTGATGGAAACAAAAACATATCGGCAGGTAATTAAAGAGTCAGTGAATTTTATCGATGTATAGGTTCGTCAGAATGCGTTTTTTGTTATGACATGCGCGTGGGTCGTAGATGTATGTTAGAGTCGTATGCCAGGGGCTCGGCGGCAATTATTTGCCATTACTTGGAGCCTCGAAGCCAGGATGCCCGCCCCGCGGCGACGGCCGCCGACCTCTGCTCGAGCCACGCGACAGCCGGCGTGGGAGGAACATAGATTCTACACAAAACTTACACAACACCATCCATCATTCCTGCCACATGCTGTTCAAACACTCACAAAGTAGCTGATTTGATTTAGAAGAGAATAGCCACTAACGCAATCGCCGTAGGGCGCTACGAAACTATGGGAGAAGCCAATTTGAAGCTGGAGCTTCGTAATTATACTCCATCGTCCTTATCTATACGGGACCTCCTGTGGTTATAATAAGTACGCAATCTAATGAAATTAATTATTCATCACAACCTGGGAACCAGTCCGAGTAATTTTCATGTCTCGCTACTTATTTCATCGATATTGGGTTTGAGGTAATCATCTTCATAATTTCGGGCCTCGGTCAAGGAGGTTCAAAACATTTTGATGGGTTTGTAAACGTAAGTCTGCAAACGCGAAACAAATGGCGCATATAAATTATGTTCCCGGCAATTTGAGAGGCTCCAAAACTAATTTGATGTAAAGAGATAAAACGAGTTACATCATCTTTAATTGTACAATCAGAGTATGTAAACTAAAGTATTATGTGTGATGTGACAAGAACCAACGTCTTAGTGAGTTTCCTGCGAAATATGAAAAGTGATGCGTAATTATTTGCATTGTGACTAAAATACACACGTAAGTAGATATCTTGTTTTATTCACGTTAGTGAACCCTAAAGGGTGAATTAAAAGAGGACGTGAAGGCAGTTAATTACGAGCATGAGTAACATGGTTAATCCATGCCATAAACGCTGTGACTAGGTCGTTTCCTAGTTCCATGACATCAAAACTATACTGAGAACTTTAACAGCTTCGAGTGTGATGTCGATAGTAGAGTATAATAATATTTATGCAGTGATAGAATTGTGAGATGCTATAACAATCATGTCTCGTATTGTCATCATTAATTAGTGTTTCTCATGCAATCTAAAACTAGGTGCGATGTAGTCACATCAGTGAAATAGGTCAATACTAATCGCTTTCTGTCCAAACAGTGGCGGCCTCACCTGACAGACTGACAGCTTCACGTCACCACTACGTCACTGTACCAACAGATTCGCACCTTTTCGCCACCAAAGATAAGATTCCCCGAGCAAATATTAAACAAGCGAGATAACGGAATCAAGATCGTTATACTTTGCACTTTCGTGCGATAAATTTCGCTTCTAATTAAGTACTTTTACGATGTAAGTACACTTATCTAATGTTGATATTGTGGTCTTGATGCGGACGTTCGTAGTGGTGTGTTAATAGGAGCCATGCTTATTTCGAGTAATTGGCAGTTACAGATATAGAAGGTTCGTCGACCGTGTTACGCGGCTGCCAGCTACAGGGAGGTTTGTTTCTCAAATCCCGGCCGAGCTTGCCAGTATTTGCCAGTTTACGGTTATTGGTTACATTGGGTTTATGGTTCATTTTGACGCGTTCAGTTCGGCTCAATCTACACTATCCGAAGTTATTACTGGCTTCATAACGTCTGCGAGCTTTTTTTTTGTTGTTACTGCATTGAGCGGTTAGTACATGCCGTTTTATTGCAGCACTTTAAGTCTAGACCACAAATAAAAATAGCACTCTTTCCGGTTATTGATTTCTAATTAAATATAGTTCAAATCTTGAAAGTTTAAATCTTGATTAGAATTTATCAATGTTCGATGACTGATATAAAATTTATTGATAGTTATCTTCAAAACACGAAATTTCCAGTTAGGTACATTACAAGTCTATGATGACAAGAAAAAAAGGAATATATAAGTCTTAATCAAAGTACCTATTGATAAGTTGTCGTTCGATTGGAGTAACATAATACTATATAGGACGGTAATTATATGCTTTTAATTTAGGATCATATGACAAAAAAACTGGTCCAATTTGCGAAAATTACTTGCGGAAGATAAGTTTGCTTAATTTTTTTACATGAAATTACGACAGGTGTGGTCTTAGGTACGAAACAATATAATTACTTATATTCCTTATTTTTATGCTTGATTTTTTATATTTATGACTTTCAATGAAATAACGTTGGAATAGAGTTCAATATTGTGCTGTTAAAGTAGTACCTACTAAAGGTATAAATTTTACCTGTAATAAAATAGCTTGTCTAGCAATTATTTGTTTCCTACGTGATGATTAAAATAATTACCGTCTTAAAGAAAAAAAAACATTTTATGGCATGGCAACACAAAAAAAATAGTATAAAGTGCCAATAAAGTTATATTTATACTTATTGGATTGCTAGTTACAGTTCTCACGTTCATGTTTAATTATTTTTTTGCCCTTTACAGAATGCCAAGACAGGTGAAACCAGTACCATGGCAAATAAAAATAATACATTAACCTTCGTGAACCATTTAAAATCTCATCAAGCTCATGATTAAAAGTCAAAAATGCAATTTGAAACATTTTAAAATTTGTGACAACCAAGACAACATAAAACGACGCCATCGATTAGTGATGGTTCAGGTGAATTTAAAATAATTAAATCTGACACCGAAACCCTTCGCGGAGTTTTAGAACCCTTGTCAATCTATAATACTTCATCTTATCAAGAATCAGACGAATCTTCTCATTTTGATCGCATTATCCTTATTTGATTATACCTATTTTAATAATTTTATTTTAATTTTGTCACGCTTCCAAGTAAAATGTAGAGTGGGTTTTTGTCCATAAAATTGTTACTTCTTATTCGAAGAATTGTAATTTTTAATAAATTTCCGCTAAAGTTGTCCAATAAATATGCTGCTATTTAAATATTTTGTTGTAAATTTAATGTAATATCTTCATCGGAATGGAATAAAATTAGTAAAAAAATGACACAAATTAATGACAGCTAATTCTCAATGAAAATAATATTTGACACGAAAACAAAAGCTGATAATAAAATTAAAGCTGAATAAAAATGCACTAGGGCCACCGACCAAACTGATTTCTGTCACCGTTTTCTTGCCAAGGTTGCCTGGAAGAGATCACTCAAGGTGATAAGGCCGCCCACTTGTGCATTCATTTATAGTTTAAGTTCATTTCATGTTGTAATTTATTTTTGGTGTGCAATAAAGTTATATTGTATTGTACTAGGATAGTTTGAAATTTAAGAGATATACAAGTATGCTAATAAAATGTGTAGTACTCACCAGAATGTACTAGGTTTCTTATGCTACCCTGGACGTCAGCATCCAAATGTTGCAAGTCTTGCGGACTTCGTAAATGCAGCGTTACATGCTTCGCTCCGCACCACGTCACCAGAATTTGAAAAAATAGCAGTTCAAATAACAAACACCGCACATCCATTTTGAAAATGTTTTTGCACAACCTACGAGTGTCACTCATTTTTATTTCACTTCGATTACTCTCAGTCCTCTGAAAGTTCTACTGCGTCGATTCTTCGCTTCTGATCTTTCGTAGTTTCATCTACCACTTGTGCTTATGGTTGGATATTGAAAACGAATACATTTTTCTTCTCCGCCACTCTAGAACTGTCATTGTAAACGACCTGCGAACAAAAAAAAAGGAATATTAATATCGAATGTTCGTAATCGCGTTATGTGATGCTGTTTTTTGCTGTCGGTCAAAAACACCATTAGGCAACTGTCACATCAAGTCATATCATATTGTATCAATTAGTTACGGATTGTTTATAAAAAGCGAAGTGTGCGCGCGAAGGCTCGAAACGTCCAAATGATAATGTCGGTTCGTGAAGCGTAAAAGTTTTTCAAACTTTATTCAAATTAAAAACCGATTAAGTGGCAAAACAGCAATCGTGATAAAATTAGGAAAATAAAAATCACCTTCAAGTTTTGTCGCAAACTGTAATTGTACGTTTAAAAGGGTATAAATCCAATCTAATATATGTTCTTATTTGTTTTAAAAAAGCAATGAATATTTCTAATGTTTTTATCACTGAGTAATAACGATTTCTATGCCGCCGTAGATAAATGTAAGAAGCCGTGTGCTCTCGGCAAGGCCCGCGCGAGTATACGGGGACTCAGCGAGCGCCGCTATCTGAATCGGAGACTTACATAATAATTGTTCATTACCCCATTATCTCTAACGCTCACTTGTGTGCCTAAACACGACTGTATTCGTGCAAATTATACTTTATAAAAAGATTTGAAAAACCCGAAATGAATACACTCACATATAATATTACAATTAAAACGATTCAAACTTTACGCACTCCCAAGGTCGTTTCCCACCTCTTAAATTTGAATCACGTCAGTCCCATTTGGTTGTGTCTGCTTTTTTAATAGAGTCATACTAATTATTAATGTAAATAAGCAATTCATACCCTATTACAATCTGCAGTATGTTAAACGTTTAATGTAATGACATTTAACTTGAACTACTGGTAAATCTCAATAACACCATGACATATGACAGAGACTAAAAAAGTGGTCACATTGTACCGAGATCGGCAGTCGAGGTGGCCGACTGCTCTGTATAAGGCAGAGCTTTCTTCATTGGAATCGCGACAAAACAAGAATGATTGACAGGCCCTGACATTATTTGCAACTTTAAACCGTAAATATACACACTTGCAGTCAAATATGCGCATGTATAATATTGGAAGGTAAGAAAGTGGGCTTCCGAACGCGATCTTATCTCGGGCATAGATCTGACGGGATTTTGACGGGAACAAAAGTGAGCCCTTTCCTTAATGACGTGTCGGAATGTGTTCTAGGAAAGAGGAATCCCGAAGGGTCCACGTGGTTAGATAAGCCAGGCGCCATGGCTCCGATCGTTGTTTGTTTTTGTTCCCTTCCGTCTGTTCGATGGCGCCTAACCTTTCCGTGTATATTTATACAGTTTATGGGCTGTAATGAGAATTATGAAACGGAAACAAAGACGTGCTTTTATCTGGCGTTGAAACGCTCCTCTTTTGTTTTATGCGATGCTTAATGCGTTTTAGTACCCATTCTTTTGGCTGTGTTTTAAACAGTAAATTATTAAGATGCCGCTGTTAATTAGGTTGTTGGAAGTTTACCCTTCAAGGTAAATTAGAACTTTGTATGTATTACTATTACTAGGCGTAATGTATGTACACTTATATCTATATTTATTTGTAACACATTTTTCTTTTGTTTGGAGATGTTTTCCAGATGAAAGATTCTCAGTTAAAATAAGTTCTGTATAATTGAGTCCGTTAATTCAAATAGCAACAACATGATTATCGGCACGTTAATATCAATTTTCATTAGCATATTGCCGCGTGCCATATTTACCACCTGTAATTAGGGTTGCCACAATACTGTTTTTGTATTCAATATTGATTTAAGAAGCATAAAGTGACGTAAATCTAGCAGCTATGCAAACGGATGATTGAATAAATATTTCCAATATTTTTTATTTGATTTTGGTGTAACATTTAATATAATAATAGGGACATTTTATTAATAAAATTGTAAAATATATAAGACATTCGAAATGATGATAATAAGTATGTGAAAATGATCATTTACTACCCGTTATAGACCTTACAGGTGACACATTTTTTCTATACCTTAATTAAATGTATAATTATTTTTAGATTTTTTTTCTTGGCAACCCTTACAACTGGTATAATATATGTATATTATAATAGTATAGTAATACTTCACCTGTGCAAATTATGTCTTACGATAATGATACGGTAAATTTGTCGTTACAAGGACATAAGAGGTTATGTAACTTTAACGTTTTTTATAGTTTGCTTAACTTTGTAAGTGGTCGAAAATATTATTAAATGGCTAGGTGATTTTATTTTTTATCTATATTCATTCATTCATTCATTAAAATAAAAAGTAATTCTACAGAGGCACACGAAATTAAAATATTTAACTTTATCACTAACAATCATGCCATCTTCACCATCATCGTCGACCCATTGCTGAGCATAGGTCTCCTCTACATGGTGCCAAAGATGTCGATCTTCGCTCTTCGATACCAAAGATTTCCCTCAATAGATTTGATAACTAAATATTTAAAACTCAAAGGTGGCTGACTGACTGGCTGACATAGTAGTCTATCAACGCACAGCCCAAACCACTGGACGGATCGGGCTGAAATTCGGCATGCTGATGCATGTTATGACGTAAGCATCCGCTAAGAAAGGGTTTTTTTGGAAATGCCACTTTAAAAAGGGTTGAAATAGGGGATGCAAGTTTTATTCTTAATGCGAGCGAAGTCGCGAGCACCCACTAGTCGTTGATAAAACAGTTATTGGTATTTAATAGCTCATTATTATCATTCTTATCTAACAAACTATTTGCAAAACAGCAATAACTTATAAATACACATTTCACGCCGTTTTATTACGTGATGATGTTGACCTCTAATAATATGTTTCTTGGAAAACTGTCGAGCGATTATGCAAGTTTCATATGTGATATAAACTGAAAAGGCTCGTACCACGTTTCTTCAAAATAAAGTTACGAATAATTTATACTATGGAAATGTAACTCTTTACAAAAACGTCAAAAAGTATTCCAGTACACGACTGGTAACGATGCCAGAAATAGCCGAATTCTGCTTGTTCACAATTGATCGCTATTAGCTTAAGCCGTGCTCACCAACTCAACCGCGGCGGCGCGGCGGAGGTTGACCATTTCGTGCATTATATTTTTGGCTCACTTAAATTTCTACAGTATTTTTTGGTTTAATTACCTACGTTTCTATACCCATTATTCGCAGCCAACCAACCATATCTTTACAACTCTCGTTTCCCGGTACGAGTACTATCATCTTATTTTTTTTTTTATTTTTTTTTAAATTGATAAAGTCTGCACATAGACTAATCTTAGCGGTGACCCGGTTCTAGACTAATAATGACGTATGACCTAGACTTCATCTCCGGGCCTAAGGCAAACAGATAATGGAGATTTAGATGGGCATTTGATTAAGGCCATATAGTTGTAGGAAAGTTCTTTTCAGATCTTTAATAGGTCGAAGATCAACATACATGATGGAAAGTGTTATGTACAATTATTGTTGTTTTTATTATTTTATATGTACATACAAGCTGAAATAATATGCCTTCAATCAAGATTAAATATAAGAACGTATGTAATTACAGGTACCTTTTTATTTCAATATAACATTGTTTGATCTCGATTATATATACATATATATATTTTCATTAAATAGGCTTACGTTTGACTATAGCCTGCCATTATATATGCATTTAACGTGAAAAATTCAAAATATTGTAAGCATAAACAGTTTAATTTGTTAAAATAATAGCTCATTAATATTTATTGTTCGGTTGTCCACACCTACGCGTCTCTACCTCTATGCTGTAGCAATTAAAAAATGTTAATAAGACTAGCTTTGTATAATTTCTTCAAGAGATACTATCATAATGGTCTCTTATTATCTCAACTTTACTATATCCAATATAATAAACTGCTATTTTAATTCTAAAGTGTCTATTTCATTAATAAACTACCAGCTATTATAATAAAGGTTCAATTCTCCTTATTAAAAAGATATAAACGTTTAATTTATTCATTTGGTCATTCATTTGTTTCGAATATTTAGAATTTTGTTATTCAATTACGAATTGTGGACCGTAACATTAGACACTACGTTCATATTAGTAAAAAAAGCATTATAATTTGTTAGTATGTGTGGTAAAAAATTGTGTAGTTTTGAAGTAATTTTTCATAAAAATCTTCTGTCGGTTTTAAGATTATTGTAAAACGCCACACACGCGTGCGCTCAGATTTTCTATCACGTCCCTGATAACGCATGATGCTTTATCATCCTACTGACTTACTTCAGTCAATCAATTTTATCGTTTTATGAACTTTGACGAAATCAAAACTTTCCTTTTCTGTTGAACGCATGATTGTTTAAAAAGTGCATTCAAGTAAAATTAATAGTTACAGATTTAAAACTATTCATAACTCAAAAGTCCTAAAAATTATTTACCACTTCACATTGTGTTTCAGGACAGGGGGCGATTCAAAATGAATCTCAATTAATTTCCCTGTTTATATCTGAACTACAAAAAAGAACGCAAAGATAAGATCAATCAACCTAGTAAATTAACTTTGTATCTCTGTATAACAAATCTTAGCTGTAATAGTGTTAAAAGACAGCTGTGTCTGAGTCAAGCTCGGCCAATCTCATCAGTAGATCAAAATTCTTCGGCTCGAGAGCTGGAATGCGTCTAGTTCCCAACAGGGTGACAAAGCATCCGTCAGCACGTAAGGGCTTTGTGCATTCTCCATTGTAAGTACCGGTAGCTCCGGTTTGCAAGTCTCGAATTATTGCCCTTTATGAAGCCGCAGTCATTGTTCAACGCCAGAACATGCGGGTAGTTGCGCGCGCCTCCACTAAACTCTACAGTTAGCCGCCATTTCAATTTTACGCAGCTTTGCCTTATATAAAACAATACAGCCATTATCGTATGAAATTTCTGAGCGATTTTCCTTATTCATGAATATTAATATTACGATAAACTTGCGTAATATTTACAATCAATTCTATAATTATTTTGAGTCAGGCTACGTGTTAGAAATCTAAATGTGAAGTGACGAACCACTTTCATATAGGCTATTTTCCTCGTCGGACAGATGTGTCTATCTGTATTGTCTTGTTGTGTCTGCTATCGGCGATCTTCGAATTCCCCTGGAGCAAAACAAGCTCACTATAGCTCTCAACCCGGAAGTCTGAGGGAATCCGTCACTCTCGACGCCAGTTTTTGTCTTCCATTGTCTCCGAGACAAGCTATTTGTTGTTTGTGTTGACAAATCTCGACTGCTCATGCAGACCGGATTTAAGAACAGTCTGGGAACTTCATTTATTAATATTGTACTCAGGTAGATAATCCTTATGATTAACGCGGAGTAATAAACTAAACTTGTAAAATTTCCAAGCGGATATTCTTTGAAGATGGAGCTCTAAGATAAGTTAAAACGGAACTGTATTTTTAGCTCGTAATTTTACTAATTGCAGCCGATAGGACTGTATTGTAAAAAAATGAGAATAAGTTGTTTAAGTTTTAAAACATAATTTGAGTGTTATCTTATCACTACATTACACTAATTAGATGACGTCTATGCCACGTCTCCGCCGGGTATTGAACCTGGGCTCTTGTTCGTAAATCTTCTTAAACCTTGTAAGCTTTGAAATCATCTACTGTTACATAATTGCTAATCCTCTTTTTACATCACGCAAATTTAAAGCGCTTTACATTATGTTCAAGTATTTTTTTACTCTTATATTTACATAGATAAGACCTGAATTCATCTAATATTTATTGTTCAATATTTCCAATAAATTGGCAACTAATTCACATCCAATACATAATCTTTCTTTTTAATTTATGAAAAGGTGGCCCAGTTATTAACAAATGACAAAAAATTAAACAATAAATAAATAGATTTTAATCAAATTTTTACACGTATCATTAATCACTTATTACTATTCCACAGTACTATCTTTATCGATAAACTAGATTCAACTTAATGTCCAATTAATTAATCGATAAAATCGATGCCAAATGGCACCAATACCTTAAATTAAACGCAGCCATTCTGTCTGATCGAACTCATGACGTCATTGTGCTTGCTTATCATGAGATTATACCTGACAAGTGATTACGTTATCATTTGTGCTACTCTAAATCCCAAAGATATGAGTGTGTTACTCTATATCACGTAACACCTTCGATAAACTGCAGTATATTGTTTTGTGCGAAATATTTGCGTACAAATTTTCATCGTCATTTCAGCCTGTGTCTTCCCACTACAAGACTGTTAAGTATAGGCCTTCTCTCCAGCGAACAATACAATATGATCCTTCTAAGTCAGTATTTTTATGAGTAAAAGTTTGAGTAATATATTGATCACTTATAACAGTTGGTACACGTAATAAATAATGATAGGTTTCTGTATTTGTGGTCAAGACGATATAATATATGGAATAGAGGAGAATGTTTATAAATGAACTGCTAATTTAACATCTTATTGCTTTGACCCGATAGGATAAATAAATATTGTAGTCAAAATAAAATGATGAATGAATACTAGCAACCAGCAGGCATATGTAACGGACTTGAAATAAAATTAAAAATGTTTATTTAGATAATGTTAAATATAGAGTAAAAAAAACTCGCGAAAACTTTTGTTTTGATGTCAAATAAAAACTAGGAAATCCCAAATTATAAACTATATAAAAGTACTCTTAAACGTCACAACGTAATTATGTAAATCTGTGATTTTACTCGCGATGCTTGCCAAATTACTACAAAAAACATGTCTTTTGAAGCGCAGTTCAATGACATTTGATGGCACAGTTTGGTGGCAGTGTTTGTTCTGAACACATTCAGAACATCTTGTTCGAGGCGTGAATGAAATTCGATTCTAGTACGCATCTTATGACATTGTCTCTTTGTATCTATTCTATTCGATTTCGTAGAAACGCTTTTTTAGGATGCGGGAGCGCATTCATGCATCGTCTCAGAGACATCACTTGCGAGAGAAGCCACATAGTCCAGTCGAGGTAAACATATAACTAGCCTGAAATAGAAAAAAATCTAAAATTAAATTTCCAACAACTTTGGATAGGACCATTTTTGCTCTAAAGTTGAAAATTAACGAGTTATTTCAGAAAAACGAAAAAATTGAACTTTAAAACAAGATGGCGGCGAATGCTCTCCCGGGATTAGTTAGAAAATCGAGACTTATACTTCCAACCACCCCCCTGACTTTTAAAATAAAATAACGCTCCCCGGAATTTTTTCTATTTAAATGTCTACCCCGACTGGACTAACATTACATTAAAAAAAAATGACACCCGTTTATCGAATGCGAATGGATTCCCGTAGCTTTATTATTATTGGTTAGGGATAAAACGTTGCCTTAATCACTCTTCAGGGTGCTATTCTATCACTATGCCAAAAATCACGATGATCCTTTGCTCGATTGTGGCGTGAAAGCGGAACAAAAGACCAACAAATACAGTTCCGGATACATTTAAGTGTGTGATAAATCCATGTACTTAATAATTTTGATAAGTCTGTGTCACGCGATGCGCCTGCATACCGATTAGTCCGTCTGTCGTCATGGACGCTTTATAGGTCTGAAATATTATACGGAAGACAAAGACGACAAAATTAGGTACGATTTTTAACCACTTCAAAAAATACGTTTTGTAGTTTCTAAACAATACATTTAGCAATTACGGTCGAAATTATCATCTGCTACGTAAATTGCTTTTAAAGTTAGTATTACTGAACCCATTTGAAATGTGTGCTTAAAGGATAGTTGCTATAAGTCTATTTAGTGTTCTTTAAATTATATGGTCTATGCAAAGTCTCAATCGCGTAGGCCGCGATTTATCGGTAAAGCTATCGTGTAATGTCCCATTGTATTCTGCATGTACCGACACAAATCTATTTTATTCAGGGTACAAATTGCATATGATGAGTAGCCGTCGAAAGGAGTTCAATTATATGCATGCGTCTTACAAAACTTTGAGGAAATTGTGCTGTACACAAAGTTTTCATGAAAGTAAGTCAATCTTCTTCTTCTTCTTATCGAATGAGGTGGCCAACTCTGATGTCGAGAGCTAATCGAGCCACCCTAAGGGCATGTGACAAGGCTTAACTACTAACGTGCTATGATTAAAAAAAACAATAAATAGGTATATATAAAAGATCATGCTACCAAATCTCTTGTAACTAAAATTGCTGACCCGACTGACTGACTGATGGACTGTCAGGTCAAAACAATATGAAAATTAACAATATATGAACCTATGTTTACTCTTTAAAATAGAGAACGTTTGAGTATCAGTAGCATACCTAATAACATAATTGAATTATGGTGATGTATACTTTACTTGCAATAAGCCCGGGATTTTGATAACACGCAAATATTTATTGGCACTTATTCATTCATTGTTATTGACAGCATAAAACGTTAAATTATTCGTATTTTATCCTTTACTTTCGAAACAAAAGGTCGTAACACCAATGTTCGTTAAATTTATATGCATTTAACATAGAAGTTATTTTATCGTTGGCGCTAGAGGAATTTATTCCTAGAATGTAATTTCATCAGAAATTATCTTAGAAGAATCTTAAAGTGTCGGGTTATTAATTAAAGCTACGTTTTATGATTGTATCTGAGGGGACATAGTCAGAATTTGCCGCATGTTCCCAAATACCGGTTATTGTAGAAAGAATTTTAATAAGCCACTACAACTATGTAGGGCGTTTACTCACTAGGAGAGTCGCGTATAAAACTGCTTTTTATTTATTTTCCTATATATTTTTCTAAAGCCTTAAGTTTTCTGCTTAAAGTGATCTGTATTTAAACGCTAATAATATACACTTCTCAAGCAATTCTTGAAAAAATTGAAAAAAAAAATGTTTTATAAACAGATAAGCAAACGTTTGGTCCTTGCCACAGGAGATCTCAGGGCTGGCAGCTATTTTTCTCAACGATTGAGTCTTTCCATTCAAAGAGGAAATATTGCCAGCATCCTGGGATCCTGCCGCACAGCGATAACATGGCCGGTGTGCTGAATTTTTTGTAAATTTCTGTTATTTTTTGTGAGGTTTTTTGTATGATTAAGTCTTTTTTGTATATACTTGTGAATTATATGTAAATATTAGTTAGTTTTTTCATATATAACCTGTATGTTTCTGTTAGTAAATAAAGTTACCAATTCTTTATATAAGTACCTACTTACTGTTAACGAAACCCTTTAAACCTTTCTATTTATAATAGAAGTGACAAGTGTTTGCGAAACGAAAAGTAAATCAAAAGAAGGGTATTTCAAAGTTAAAAGAAAAAAGTTCAGCATTTTCTTTTCATTACAATCGTCTGAAATAAAGACGTATTTTAAAAGAGGGCAACGATATTGAGGTTATTTTCTTTCAATTTCGTTCTACCATTCTGCCAATAACATTATTTTTTGTTCAATGGAATTCACATCGACTGAAATAAGTAGAAGTAGCAATCTCATCTGTCTTGAGTCGAGACAATTTACGAACATTCTTTGGAATTCTTAACAAAAAGCTTTTTGCAATAAGTAATCATAGTACTCTTAGTTCCCAGATATATCTTTTAAGCAATTGCATATGTGGGAGAAGGAACGGTTTATTCCATCTTGTCCTTCCAGTAGTTCGATAGTCATACCACGGGTCAAACCTTACAGTCTGACGACCCTCGTTTATGATTCTATTCCTAAACTAAGACCTGGATTTGTCTGTCAATTTTATCAGAATACGGATATAGTTGAAAAACTATAAAATCTGAGGACATAAAATATGCCATATTTTGAAGGAAAAGCCATTTTGAAAAGACGTTGATATGTGCCCAAGTAAAATCCGTATTATACATTTACTAACATATGTACCTTGTACAATTTGTAATTGTAGTGATGCTCAGAATACAATTTATTTTCTCTTGATTAAATTAAAATGTCTATCCAATATTACTAGCATGATATACGCAGAAAATTGGCGCAACCTCTATCTTAGCCAAGTCAGTTATCAAAATATGAAATATTAATTCATGATATCAATAAAATAACTGACAGGACCAATAAACACGGAGCTGTCTCTCTTAATAAACCAATACAGAAATGACAAGGAATTTAAATTCGTTTCATTAAAATATATTGCTGTTATTAATCGAATGCATAACTTAAGGTATCTTTTGGAATAGTGAAAGGAAGGTTCTAAACGCACTTTGAGTCCTAGGTAACATTTTCAGGATAAAATATTGATGTAGGCAATTAATTTAATGCCAATGTAGGTAAGTGAAGAAGTTTTATTAGAGATTGAGTGCTATTTAACTTAATATTATATTCACTTTTGCAGCCCGTCTTAATGCCTAGCCTGGGTCACATCTTAAGGCGTTGCAACCACACTGAATTTTCTACATAAAATGCATGTTATTACATATCTGATTATTTTTGATGCAATATTGGTTTTTGTCAGTAAAAGTTTGAGTGAAATTCAGTCTATTTAGTAACCTTAACTGTTTAAACGTGAAGAACGGATAAAAATCCACAAATATTAAATTGTACATTTACAATTATATTCGCCTAAGTAATAATATTCGCATAGAATACTCTTTATACTTTCATGTCACTTGCAATCAAAACGATGAAAACTTTTCCCCAATTTAATATCTAATTTACTATTGCATTAGATATGTGAAGTGACAGCATTAATCCCTTTGGCCATCATGATAAGTTGCGTCTAACAGCCAAATCTGATGGATCCTTGAATGAAAGTAAGCGGGCTCTACTTGGTTACATAATGAAAGATAGCATAAGATGAGAGATTACACCGTGATAAGATAACAATTACAGTATTTGTGTTAATCGCAAATGAGGCACCACTTTTTGCATAAAAAGAATATCGAGTGTTTCATAAAGATTTGAGTGTTTTTCACTATTTTAAAGCTATGTATTTATTTTCATGAAATTTGATTCAGCAACTACATAAAAACTTGGGCAGTGTCTGATCAAATGCCGCATAGCAACTACAATTTACTTTCAGTTAGTTTGTACAATACTTTACACCATCTGAAAAGATAAACGTGTACAACGAAAACTGTAATTTCCGTTATCTAATATTTACGTTGGTCGGATGTTGCAGGTTAAATAAATAATTAAAACAATTCCTATTGGCGTGAGAAGCGGTACTTCTTTTTGCATCTATCAAGAGCAGAGCAAGCGTAGGTTGCTGTAAGGATACATAAATCTGTCTCGTGATTGTCGAGAGAAAATCATGAAGTACTACAATACTTATTACTCTATAGCACGGTCTGGTTGAGACGATACGTAGGCGGGCCCTCCTTACAATATGGTAAATGTTTATTAATATTTCGCGACAAACAGTTATTGTGGTTCCCAACAGAAACTCAGACTAGGAAGAAGACTATAAGGTTAATTTAATTCAAACGAATAAGCAACGTGAACAATAAAATGTTCAAATGAATTGGTGTTCTCGTGCATTTAATATGTCTAGGCTTGAATTTCATAGCGTCGTTGTAATTCGTTTGAATGCTTGCGCGCCTGGCGCATAGAATTCAATAGATAATGAAATTCCTTTGGCGTTAGATTCTCAGAACTAGCTGGACTTGAGTCGTCTAGAATTTTACAAAAGGAGCATTTCGAAGTAGGTACTAAATTATCGGACATGTCGCTGGTCTCCTCAACTAAGGCATACAATGGAACATAGATCATGCGCTGGTGTTGGCACCATGTCAAATATTAGCATAGGCTGAGTAGTTAAAATAACTAAACACGAAACAGCTAATAAAATGAATATTTAATTATCGGTTAATTCGAAAGCTGACTAATAAACTAGCCGATTTAATAATACATTCTCTCACAGAAATGCAAGAAGATAGAGTTTGTGTCAACTCAATATACCACGGAGGAGTTTCCTAGTGAGCAATTAGTTAAAATACAAACAATGAAATAATCACTACCTAAAAAGTAAATAAAAACATGAGAATTTAATAGATACATTTACTTCTAACTAAAGTGAAATGTTTAAAAAAAAATCCCATTAGTGTTACCATCTCTAGATAATTTTAAATAAATTCTAATTAAAAATAAATTAATTCTAGATAAAGCCCCGTATTTTTTGTATAGGCTATAAAATAATAATATTCTACCAAAATCGTTATAAATGTATAAAATTACCTGCTGTTAATTTAATATGCAAATTTGTGTCTAATTTTGTTTTAACGGTCATTGCCACATAAAACACAAGTAGTATTATAACTAGCATTACTATTTTACTTTATTTTATTTCTATACAGGATTGGTTTGTTTTCGCAAAAGAAAACGGAAAAATGAATTATCATATACATATATATATACTCATTTAATATTTCGTATGCGTTATACATATGTATTGAAATCAAGTATGTTCCGCTAGAGAAATAAATTTCTAAAACACACATAGATTAACACACAATATGGTACTTTCTATGCCAGATTAATGTGGGTAACACCAGGGAGCGCCGCTAGTGTTACTATAACAATAAACCTAACAATGACCAACTTTATCTTATTCATTGTCAAACTTAAATAAATGAAATGAAATGAACTTACATAATATGTATAGTATATCTAGCAAAACCTTTAGGCCTTGTGTCTACAGTCATCGTGACCGGCGCTCTTTTGTTTACCTTACTAGTTTACACTTGATACTCCGAATCGCAGCCAGAGTGGCCGACATACTGCAGTTTGCAGGACACATTAGTTTTGCAACGGGACGCGAGGTTGGAATGCTATTCGCAAACAACCTAATGCAATAAGCTAAATCCTTGAATCGAGTGTAAGAATATTTTATGTGTAGGTAATAGTAAAAAACTGCTTTATTATAATCATTATCAGCTCATTTTATCCCACTGCAGGGCAGCTACCTCCCTTTTACGCCAACAATCCCTTTGTTGCGCTGTTCTTGGCAAAAAAGTGCTTAAATTATTTGAAAAATACATTTTATTCAACACAATACATAGATCATCATTAAAACATACTAAACCTCTTTGATATGTGAAAAAAACAGCCTACTTAATATTTTGATCTCAAAGCGTTTGCTATCATTACAAAAAATCTCGATACCTATTCGTGTCTTCCCATGTCATAAACCTCACTTTTTATAGATCGTGCTCCGAATAAGCAATAATGTGGTGGAATAAGTACCTAGTTTCAGATATAAGAGTATGTGAGAACGCCCGAAGCTCCGTGGACCGAGAAATTCGTACACGGTTGCTAAAGTCAGCCAGTTGCCAACGCGGTATGTTCTTGGTTCGGTTATAAAATGGAGCTCATACATATGGATATAGCCACAGACGTTAATCCATACATATCTAGGCTTCTAGGGCAGTTTGATAAATAGCATTCGAGTTTGCAATTCTTATATGAACTTACTTCTGTATATAAGAGACATAATACGAGACTGTTATCTTTCTCTGGTAGTGATAATGACCTCGGCAAGGCCAAGACACATCGAACTATTTTATCAATGACTGCTATTAGTTTAGGCAGTTCAAACATTATCGGATAGAATATTAAACAATACGGTGGCTCGCATATTTCGCTTATCTTGGGTCAAGTTATCTGTGCGAATTTCTATTTATAAAATATCAACCTTATTGTACTTTAGTATGATTAGGTAAGAGACAAAATACTACCTACAAATGTACATACTGTATGGATGTCAATGTCAATGTTTTATAAATTCATGATGAACTTATATCAAGATAACATGTTGTAAAGGTATTGCTTAAAGCTAATCTAAGTTAAGGGTACAAAAAGGTCTCGAAATTCGCACAGCCAAGATACAATTATTATAGAAAATTGTCTTCTACATAACTTTTAGCCATGTTCCCAAAATATGAGGTCATTTTTTGTAAATTAAATCCGTACTTACCTTAGGTTTTATGCATTATAAAAGAAAATTGAAATATTTCATCAAACATAAAGAAGGTGACAATGTCATTGATGCTGGCGAGATTTGATACGAGAACTGTATATCTTTCTGAACCAAATAGTTGCTATGCAAAATATTGGAAAGTAGGTACCTATTGATACAAATACATATACGGGCTTGTTCGTATTGAATTACATATTTTAGGTATTTCTAACGCTGTACTGCATCTGCATACGCTAATAAAATGTGAGATGATTAATCAGCCAGTTAAGTAAATTCACGAAATTAAAATTACTATAGTAGATAGAATCAATGCTAATTTATTTATTTTAATACATATCTACGCCTTACAGACTAAGTCCAATGCGATTGTATTTGTTGAAATAGTAAGACATAAGTAACACAGGTAGGTAGGTACTCATAATAACTTGCTTGAGCTGTATTTTTTTGTATGACTTTTGACTTAAATTGATCTTTCCAATAACGATATTAGAGAGTCTTCTTCTTCTTATCGAATGAGAGTGGCCAACTCTGGTGTCGAGAGTTTATCAACCGCCCTAAGGGCGTCTGACATGATTTAACGACTGCCGTACCAGACAAACAGTCGGGACCTACAATTTAACGTGTCATCCGACCCACGGAAGCGCTCAAAATGGATTGCCACTTTTCGGTTACTCATCCAAGGACTGACCGCGTCGACAATTGATAATCGTATACGATTGCCTCTGTCAACTGCGCTACGGGCGTTACAGAGAGAACCCCACAAATGGTGGAAACAAGCATTTATCAATCTAGTGTACATAGTACATATGACTGTACAGCTGAACAGTTAAATTTTATGACTATACCTACACTAGCTACGCCCGCGCCCGATCGGTCCCCAAATAAAAACCCCATGATTTCGTCTGAGCTATATCTACATCTACTAAGATTAACTTGTGGATGTGGCAGTTTATTTCTCATTATAGACATCTACTTTGCTCTAGTAAAATAATTGCCTTCGATATTATCAGGTATTTCTGTTTCTTAATCTAAATGTTATGCACTTTCAGAATAGTATTTTAAATTATCAAATTAGTATTTACCTACCTGAATTAGATTTAATTTTAATTTGGTATTTATAAATCGTGAGGTGCAAGCATCGCACCGTAGCCAAGACTGATAAAAATTCGTTCCCAATAGTTGCTAGTCGCAATTTTATTAGTCGTAGCTTGATGTATGTTGTATCTGCGAGCTATTTCTGTCCGGTAGTTCGCCTCGGATCAGAGCCGTGCAAGTTCACGGAAACTAGACGGGAAAATGTTTTATTGAACTCTTAAAATTAGGCCAATATGTCAAACAGAAAAATAGCAGGGGTAAAGGAACTGGCTAGATTTTGCGATCTTACCCTATCATGTTTAGGTCGTGAGACAGTTTTAGATCGATATTCGGGTCAGTTAAACGGGTCCCAATGGATTTAGAACTGAACCCGATTGCAAATTCTGTTTGAATCACGTACGACCCAAATGTACCTATGCGGATCATTCGCAGACAGCCACTGGGGCGCATATGGTGATGTTTTGAGAGGTTTTCATAGAAATGTCATTAGAATTATGGACCTGGCACACATTGCGTTAGCTATGAGGTCACTGTTGTTTGAAGGCATATCGACACTTGATGTTGCAAAGCTATCGAGCACCTCGTCTCGTTGTCTTCCTTGTCGTTTATGCATATCCGAGCTCCTTGTGTATTGCACTCAAAGACCGTATCATTAGCAATCGCATTGATTGGCTCGACACAAACACCACGTGTATTGCATCTATTTGTACACAACTTCCTAAAGCGGCACGACTCTTGCCTCTAATTAGATTTGTTTTGCTTTTCCCACTTGCCGCTGCGATGTCTCATGGCTCAAGTTCGCTCCTGTAAATGTGCCAGCTCCGAGCCGAGCTTCAGACGTTCTCTCTGATTGCTTATGTATGAGGCGTCTCCCATGATTTGAAGTTTGGTTATGTAATGAGTTTCCAAGCGGGCGGTATGTAGCAGCGCTGTAACAATAGCCGGTCCTTAACAATGAGATGGTAGAGCTCGAAGGCCACAGAGCCAAGTTCACGAGTGTGCAACGACCGCTATCATTACCATTCAATGAGGCCGGATCATTACCGCGCCTCTAACCCGGGCCGTGTCACTTAGCTTGTCGTACTGTTTTACATGTTAATCAGCGATAGCCAAATTAACATATCGACATGTGTATCTACGAATACGAAACGCGCGTTCTCGAAAACACATTTGTATAAACTGTCTTACGATAATTCTCGTAATGATCCTCATTAATTATCGAACCGAAGCCCCGCCTCTGTAACCTCAGTGTTCTGATAAATCGATCAGCATCAATACTCAGATATGACTTTCTTGTTTGTCTCGAAGATACTAAAATAACCTTCTTTTAATCGAGCGAGTCGAAGTTTCTGATGAAACGGCTTAATAAACAACATTGCAATCCTCTATTCCCAATTCGTGAGGAACAATCCGGCTTAATGGTTCAACATTCCCGGAGCCACGCAGTAACAAGCAAAAAGGTCGTCTTTCGCGAGTAAATTGCTCATAGCGCGTTCGGAGCAAATCAACGGGCATGCACGTCGATTTGCTCGCGAGATATTCGCGTGTGATTATTTATTTTTCTGTTCGAAAGTGAAACGTTACAGATGGTAATTAATATGTACAGATAGCGTGCCGCGGCGGTTACTATGTATACAATATGTACAAAATGTATGTGGGGCCTCGAGCGCGAGTTCACGGCGAGGGCTACATTTATTGCTATAGTCCATTTAACCCATATCATTGACGTAATCTCATCGACGGTCTTCAATCACGTCGGTCACTCGTAAAAGTTTTAAAATACTCATCTATCGTTTGGTATTTGCATCATCACGGTCAAGTGATGGGCGTAATGACAAGATGCACTTAACAGGGCCGTAGTTCGCAGATCAAACGGCGCTACTTTATCCTTCAGTTGCAAGTATGGCTGGGGTACAGATATCATAGAGAGGCATGTGTAGGTGATTCCTCGAGGGCCGCGTCACCTACATTGATCCCTGACCCGAGAGATGGGGCAGTTCTCACGCGCATCGCCGCGCGAAAATTAACGAGTATTTAATTGATACAAACTGCCTAGTAGTGCTTGTAGGCAATTCTGGCCCGTCACTGAATAAATGAGCCTATGAGCTCGGAGACAATGCAGTAACGAGAGATATTGAAGTTGAGTAATGGCCAAACATTTGTACAGCGCAGAGCACGTGCTGGGGCTCCAGAAGGTGAAGCCACACTTTTTGCGTTTATTTGCCTTCTGTAATTCGATTAATGCTGTAAATCGTTTTAATTGCCGCTGATGACGTTAACAGACCTAATTTTGAGAATTATTGCAATATGGACCTAGTCATAGTGCAAAAACCCTGGGGTCAAGGTCTCTACCCCCGCACCTGCTTGCTAATATTGGAAACCATTTTGCTAACCAATGACAAAAGCAAAAATTAGCACTTCTGAAACATTGGACGGCTGTGGCTGGTCGGTCATTCACCCATATAGGTAGCTAGCTCTTCCTAGAATCATCGAGATTATGAAATTAAAAGTATCGCTGATATTACATGTAACACATGTGTATTTTATCACATGTATTTATGTTTATTTCACATTGAAAAGTTACGTATAACAATTTGTGTTTTTTTTATGAAATTGAATAAAGTAACGATGTTAGTCTAGTTGGTATTACATATTTATAATTTACAATATAAGTATTCTACGAAATATAACAAGCCTTAGTCATAGCAGAATGTACATATATTGGTAATAATTAGAAACTTTAATTTATATAACAATTTTCTTTTATTTCTATTCTACAAGATGTCATCCTAATTTCCAAAATCGAAACGAATTATTGTACGTAAACTAGCAGAGCTGCGTGCTAACATTCTTAAGCCTAGATTTCATTTAATCCAAATTTCTAAACCCTTATACCCTTCAATCATCATTATATAAATATGAAATAGATACGAATTTAATTATATTAAATCTAACCCTTCCTGGAGTTTAAAGTCTAGAACACAAAAAGGGAAGAACCATACCCACCACATTATATATACCCCTTATGTACTTGATGATTATACACTAATTATAATATTATGATGGAAGACTATAATAATAAAATTAATTTACTATTCAGACACACGTAGAGTACAAGAGTCGTATGTCAGAGTTCAGTTGAGGTGGAATCATTATGTAATTCTACTTAAGCCCTTTGCACACTAAAATGACATTAAATTTTGACGAAGTATTTTATGTTGGTATTATTTCATTGGCTTTTTGAATAATGTGCAATTTTCTGTTTCTATTATTATTTGTTTATGTTTGATATGAGTTTAAGTTTGTAAAATTAGTGATATCCTATTAGCTCCAGGTGTCGTTTGTCTATATGTTATGTTATGATACTTAACCAGTGATAAAAGTATGTACATTATATGCAAATCGTTTATGTTGATTTTTTTATTTCTTAGCATATTGTAATTTTAGTTTAAGTATGGTGAGATATCTATCTCTTTTTTATTTTATTTTTTATTTACATGATATAGGCTTACGCTTGACTACAACTTGCCAACTTCTATTTTACTTTTTCTAGCTCTGACAAATTCATTTTAATGTGTCATTAAATTAGACTGTAAAGAATAAAGTTTAGTTGGTTATTTCTTTAAAATAAATTAAAAATAAGTTTACCAGTTAACTTTTATGTATAAAGCTTTACTGAATAGATATACAACGACCTAGAACCTTATTACTGATTTCGATAGATTACATTAAGTCGGATTGATTGATTTAATTACCGCTATAAACTAGAGCCATTCATAAGTATTAATTTCGATTCCGTATGTAAATTTTGATTTACGTGAATTAAAATGGTAAGATATATTATAAAAATATTAAAATACAACTTTATTTTTATATTTGCATAGTTTAACGAGTATTTTAAGTATAAAATGTAGATTGTTCAGAAACTAACATTTACAAATATAACTACACATACAACATAACAAACTGTAAAACTAAAATATAAGCTAAATAATAAATGCATAAATAGCGAGTCTATCAATAAATAAAAATAAATAAAATAAATAAATATTTCAGGACATATCACACAGCGCCATCTAGCCCCATACTAAGCTTTCGCTTGTATCATGGGTACTAGATAACGGATATAATACATATATACTTTTTTTTATAAACTAAACATGTGTATAATTTCGCTTGTATTTATTAATGTAAGTAGTAGATAATAAATAAATTATCAAGACAAGAGGTAGATCACAGTAATAATTTTAATAAGCTGTTCAAAACCTGTTCAACGAAATCGAAATTAATAATTATGAATAATTTATCTAACTTTGAATATTAAATTTGAACTTACCTACTTAAGTAAATAGGTAATGTGTGAGTTACATTTACGTATACAAAGTTTTATACAAAGATAGAACAAATTGATTCACCTGGTGTTAAACAATTGCCTACAGACAAAACTGGGTTAAACAGACGTGTAAATAGAAAGCAGTTTCCTAATAGGCAATAAAATAAACGCATTAGCTCTCCCTAAGGGACATTACACCTGAATTATATCTAATATCTAGATTACATATACTACGGAAAATAATAATATAAACATGCTAAAACAACTAAAGTATTAAAATTAGCATCCACAAAAAGCCGTGAGAAAAATTTTGCTATTTTGAATACTAAATACCACACTAGCATTTTTATTTAAATTCAGTTAGAATATAAAATTAAGGGAAGTAGGTATCGCGAATAATGATAAGAATATTACTTTTAACTACGAATTCGACTGTCATGCTAAGACGATATAAAGAAAATATGAGACAGTAAAGTAAATCAGTAATTTAAGCACCGTTAGCTATTGTGTTTAAATGAGTTTCACCGACCTCTTGAAGCTGAAAATATTAACGTGTACGTAATGCGTAATCTCGCTTCTGTAGTTAGCGTATATCATACGTTTACATGGTTTCTATGTGGAAGTTGCTTAAGGTATTGATAGACGAGGGAAAAATAAGGGCGTGTGTATACTCACTCAGATCAGAGGTGCATTTCCCAGACGCAGCGCAGACGAGTCGATCCTCGCCGGTAAAAGTGAAAATCTTCTGGTCTACCACTTCGCCCCGCCAATAAAATTATTCACTCGTCGTGAAAAACGGAGACCGGCAACACCGAGTTCGGTTCGCGCCAACTATATATAAAACACGTGGTGGAGAGAAATTCTAAATTTTAAAATAGTCCTCTTTATTTCGGCAAAATAAATCGGTATTTATTATTCTAGAATCATGAATGAGTCGGTGAGTGGTTCGGTAGTCGGGTGCGGGCAAGAGCGGCTTGAAACGGAGCGCACTACGCGGCGACCTGCGGGCCACTGACGGCAGCGCGCGCGCAGCCGATTGATGACGATCCGACGACTCTTCCAATTTTAAATACCGGACGGGGCGCCTGCACATCATTTTCCGACAATCAGTATACCTAGCGCGCGACAATAGAGGCGGCGCTACACTACCTAGTCCCTGATCATCTACCCACCTCATACAATTAGAAATGATTTTCCCCTTGCTCAAACCCTTGGACTGTTAGCAATTAAATATGATGAAATATAAGAAGTATATTACTATGTTCGACTAAAGATATTAATTAAGATAACTTCTTTATATTTCATGTAGGTACAAAGTAAAGAATACATACACATACAGGGAAAAGAAGGCCATGGATAATTAGAATGCTGATTATAATGTCTAATCTAAACTCTGAGAGCAGCTCCCCTGTTTATAATTTTGAGATCATAATATTTTATCACGGTACAATTAAAAAAGAAGACTTGTAAAACATTGGTACTAAAACTTATCTCAATACCTACTCCTAGTTTATACAAACACAGCGTTATCGATGTCTGTCTCTTTATGCTCAGGCGCTAATGCACTCGCTAAAATGGGAAACATTCATAACAAATTTTGTTTTAAAAGAGATTATCTGCATTTGAACCGAGTGTCACCTTTTACATTAAAAACAACGATTCGTTCGCCAAAAATTTTAATTGCTATTTCGAACTGATTGCTTTAAGAAAACCCGATTGCAAATATTTCGGTTTTCACTTAAAATGTATTAGCCCAACGGAATTTACATACAAACAGTGGTTTCAGTGCATACTTAAATGTAAAAATTAAGTTAAATTAAAAATTCATATCTCAAATTATAGTCTATATATATAAAAGAAAGTGGTGTTAGTTACACCATTTATAACTCAAGAATGCCTGAACGGATTTAGCTGAAAATTGGTGGGGAGATAGCTTGGAACCAGGAGACGGACATAGGATACTTTTTATCCCGATTTTTTTTTAAATAGAATTGAATAAAATCCAAAATCTGCTTATTTATTGCCTCTAAGGCGGAACAGAGTTCGCCGGGTCAGCTAGTTACTTAAATAATGAACTCGTCTGTGGAGAACAAACCAGAAAAGTTATATGATTTTTACCGTTTACGTGAAATACAACTTGAAGGAATTCCTATTTTGAATAAAACTATGTGGTTGAATTTTGAAAGGTTTAGTTCATTGTTTGAATACCTATATTTTGAGATAAACTCACATACAGTTTTTATGAAATTTTGCGCACGATACTGCACGATTAGGTTTTTCCAAATAGTTTCTGTTTTATTTCAATAGTATGTGGAATTTTCAATCAGGGTTTTCTTTGCCAAGTAGCCCAGTGCCAGAATGAAGTACTTGCTCCTTAAAAACCCGCATTAAATCTGCACTCTGATTGTTAACCTTTTTTTTTACGTGGGATAGGTTTACTTTTGACTAACTACAGCCTGCCTGATGTTAAGCATTGCTGCAGCCTAGGGTGTAACACGCTTACCTAGAAGATACCTATTAACTCTAGATTTAACCACCTTATATCTAAATATACAAACTCAAAGGTGACTGATGTAGTGATCTATCAACGCACATCCCAAACCACAGTTTGGGATGTGCGTTGATAGATCGGACGGATTGGGCTGAAATTTGGAATAAAGTTAGATGTTATTGACGTAGGCATCCGCTAAGAAAGGATTTTTGGATATGCCACTTTGAAAGGGGTGAAATAGGGGATACAAGTTTTACTTCATAATGCGAGCAAAGCCGAGAGCATCCACTAGTCGTCCATAAGTTTAAATGTTGAGACTTGTAACAACCCTTAGTCATCAAAGTTGGTAAACACGCTCGTTATAGTTAAGAAAAGACATTCATTAATTTATGAATTCAATAAACACATATCTCTATTGAGAAGGACATCCCAATTCACGAAATTTATGAAAGTATAGTCGTCTCTGTAAATTTATTTATGGTGCTGTATAAAACTCGTAACAGATTTCCATAAAGCATTTACATTGATGGAGCCATTGACATGTGACTTTATATGGGCTGCTCTAATCGCACCGTTTGCAAGCGCACGAGAACTCTCATTTTGAAATTGTGTCTATCACAATCTTCTGATAGTACTTTCAAATAAGGCTACCGGAATATAGCTTCTGTCTGTCTTGACATGATACGTCAAATTTCGATATAGGAAGGTAGATTAAAATACTTAATTTGAACGAATTTGGCTTATTATTTTTGGGGAAACATTTTCATAGACAAGATTTGCTCTTATTTAACTACAGCTTGCCCGATGTAGTAAAGTTGCAATCTACGATTTAACAATTGTCTATAACAAACTGATCAGCTGTCGACTTAAAGACTGATAAATTGATGGCGAACAAATAATCAGCTCTTACCGAATCATTCCTCAAGTTCACAATTTGACTTGAATTGAATTTGATTTGCCTGGAAGAAATCGCTGTTAGCGATAAGGCCGCCAGTTGTGGCACTATTGTTTAAGTCTTTTGTGTTTCTGTTTGTTTTTTTTTTCTGTGTGTGTTACAATAAAGAGTTTTATCTATCTATCTATCTAATTTTGGTAGCTCGCACTAAATAAATATATTTGCAAGCCCTGTCCTTACTACAATGTCGACCTATGTGACAGGAGACGTCCCGACCTACTTCGAGGCTACTTACCATGGAGATGGATGCTGCTATTAGCTGGAAGGTCGGTGATGTCAGCGCCATCGGGACCGATGTAACACACTGGACATATTAATCCCTAGAGTAGGTTGTGATTGGTGGGATGGGTTAATTCTGATCAGTCGTCAAATAAATCTTTTAGTAGACCCAGCTAGGCTGAGAATACGTATAGTTCGCTGCTAATAGCTTTGTGATAGAATCCTACCCAAATAAAGTAATATTTATACTGAAATTTTTTTAATCTTTAAACTATACCTAAGGATATTGTAAATATCACACATAATAGAGATAGTCAGAAGCCCAGCAAAGCCTAAGCAAAGCGAGAGACTAATAAAGCATAAGAAGTTAGTTAGAACTCAGGATTTATTTTATAGTTGCCACCACAGTTTAGAGTAAGTGTTCAACTCGATTGCTACCAAATTACCCTATTGTTGCCTTTTTTATGGAATATTTATACACGACAAATGAGAAACATATAAAAAAAAATAGCATGATATCGAGGGTTAATTTTAACAATTTCTCTAAAAGATGTAGACTATTAAATCATATTGTATTATATCCGCTATCTAGTACATATGATACAAGCGTAAGCTTAGTATGGGGCTAGATGGCGCTGTGTGATATGTCCTGAAATATTTATTTATTATTTATTTATTATATTAATCCATCCATTATTAATCCATATCCTATGTATTTGCAAAGACCTAATTACCAAATACTGAGTAACATTAAATAAAACGTGATGGTTTCCCGAAGCCCTTGATATGTAAACATTTGGAATCAATACTCGGCCATATATTAGTTTTACTACGCCGGCGATAAATCTTATAGGAATAGTTAAGTCCACATTAATAAAGTTTAATATTTCATGGTGGGATATTGCGACCTTCGATCTCTAATGTTTCGGATGTACACCAATGGTATATGGGTTATATCATAGTATGTTTTTCTCATAGAATGAAAACTGCCAGATCTAGTTTCTACAGTTTTCAAACCGTCCAAATCAGCTTATGCTACGGTGTAGTGAACTATACTATAGGCCCTATATGAATATATTGCCTACATAGATATGAACCACGAGTAAAAAAACTACTGTCTGTACTACTAACTGTCTTTTTGACAAGTTATAAATATATTTTTTTATCCTAGAGAATATGCGAAGTTTTCTATAGTTACGTTCTTGACAGTTTTTGAAATTTCTATTGATCTCGAATTTAATTTACATACATTCCTACCAAACCTTACAATACCTATTTCTAATTATATAATATAACTCATTCATATCATACGTAACACGTGATAACATTGGGTTAAACCCAGTGTCATGCAGTTTTATATTTGTCATGTTAATTGAATACCTTATAAGGGCTCTTTGGAAGACCAATGACAATAGCTTCTATTTCGGAAATACAGGAAAATATACAGGTAAGTAAGTACAAAAATCATTGACTATAAAACCTTTTTAATGTAAAGAAAAAACAAATAATTTATGAAAAAAATTAAGTGAAGTTGTTTTTTCACATATTTTTATTTTAAAAACTAGGTAACAGTAAGTACAACCGTTGTTACATAAAATTATACCGGTAAAGCAAAACGCAAAAGTATGTCAATACTGATATATTATTTTGTAAAAGCGATTCTTCGAAGGATTAGGTAGACGTAAAGTAAAATCCTTAGTATTTTTTTTTATCAATATCATTTGACTACGTTCATGTTGTAGGTTCGGAAGTAAGCAGACAATATATCCAATAGATGTACGCAAAATAGATATATCAACTGGAACCGGTCAAGATATCTTGTGTGGTCCAATCGGTTCATCAACCAGTTGTCAGATAATATCAATTGTCGCCGGATCTGATCGGTGGTTGTCAGCGATCGTATCAACTGTATCAACATTGGTTCAGAATACGGACTAATCCTTATTCTGGGTATTGTTGCATATGTCTCAACGACATTATATTATTAAATGCAATAGACGCCTCATTATAGCAATTTATAGGAGCTATAAGTTTGTGTGTGTGTTTTTTTACTTAAACTGGTTTGCACTTGGCCATAGTTTGCCTGATGGTAAGCAAAGGCTATGCCCTAAGATGGACCGTGCTTCCCCGATAAGAGCCAATTCACTCTTAAATTTCTATTAAAATGACATAGGTCAATATTTATCCCGTTAAAACGAAGGCAGAGCCGTGGACGACCACTATGTTTGACTTATGTCCACGTGGTCGATCAACAAATACCATTTAAGCACATGTTATAACCGTAGTTTTGCTTCAATCAAGGTTTACTTAAAAAAATATATATAAATACATATTACGAGACCTATCGTTGGTATTGGGCCGCCACTATAGACATCCGAAACGCGTAAACAACATACGCGAATTACACGTGAGTGAAAACCGTTTAAACATATCGTCACTATAGATGCAAGATAAATATGGATGCTGATTGGCTGGCGCATGCCACATGATTATTCGAACATGCCATATGTTATGCTTAGCGTATAGATAGTTATGTGTCTTTGAGTTATAATGACAATAAAACAAACTGTGAACTAAACCATAAGCTAGCCGTAGACACTATGTAGCAAGACCTGGCTAGTGCAATCTGTTGATTGACGTTATCCATTGCCTTCGTGTTAATAAGATGAACATAATTTACTGTAAGTTACTTAACTTTGTTATTATTGAATAGTACGAAGTATCGAATGTAATATAAAGATTCTCACGTTTTATTTATTTAAGTCTGATATTTAACTAAAATATAAGGTCGTCAATTCCTTTAAGGTCGACATTTACTTTTGTTCCTCAAGAAAACGACAGTATTTAGCTACTGAATATGGCAGTTTTCAGGAGCTTCATATCAGCCTGGCTTGATGTCAACTGAGACAAAATAATCTGGGACAGTTTGGTTCAATTGACAATATCTTAATCTTTAAGTTTTTGTTGGTGACAACTCGGCCGCGTCACAGGGTCAAACATGAAAAGTACAGTCGAGTAGTAAAGTGTTTGAATTGGAAATAGCTTTAGAAATACATCTGTATCTATGAATAATTTAGGTTCAAAATACGTTTTGGAACCAACCAGACTCTTATTACTTCGGGACATTGCACACAGCGCCCACTAGCGCCATACTAAAAGAACTAATTTAACGCTATTCCGAGGAGCGTGGGATGCAACCGTAGTGTGAAAGTCCTCCTCTCTTGTAATTTTAACTACGATGACAAACGACATCATAATTTTATTTGACGTGGACTTGGCTAACGAAATAAAGAAATGCTGAAAATTTGCGGACAAACAACCCTTTTCTTTTGATGTCCACAAAACAATAGATTTTCATTACAAATTCACATTTATACATAGTTGAAGATAATAATAGAGACAGTTCCTAGTAAATATCACAGTATATGTGTTGCTCGGGTTCATAGCACCAGAGGCTAACCTATAAGATTAAACCATCATGATTATAACATTGTGTTTCCCTCACGTCTAAAAAAAACTAAAAACACTTTTGAATAATTTTAGACTCCGTTTTTCTTTATGTTTCGCCAAATTGCTTTGATTTAATGATTTTTTTTTCAAAATGTATTTAAGTGGTAAAATAAACAATGTGAATAACATAGCCATTATAACTAAGAGTGCTGTGTAGGTACCCTAAAGAAAACAAAATAAAACCCTAAATTGTGTGTTAGTAGGGGTTAATCTCGTACAACAACCATATTTATTTCCAAGAAAATTGAGAGACACTAAAAATTGAATTTCCAAATGACAATATAGAGCTTTAAATGGGCGGTTTAATTCTAAAAAAATTACTTTCTTTCTTCTAGAGTTTTAAAACTTGTAACGAGCTGTTACAAATTTGCACAAACTAACTAACCTGTGTTAGCCCCTTTATCGCCTGTCATAACATCACATCGCTGTAAAGTCAAACCAGCACTTCAAACGAACCGCAAACAAACTCCATCCGCGGCCCGAAATATACGCACTTCTCTTTTTATAACACGGTTTGTGGAATACGCGATTTCAGCAAGTCACTCGTGTAAAATCATGATTATGATTTGTGTTAAATAAAATTGAATTATTATTGATTGACATCACTAGAGACAAGAACGCTGGCTGGTTCCTTGCGCAAAGGATTTCTATAGCAATCCAGCGTGGGAATGCAGCCAGCGTTCTTGGTTCCATACCACATGTAGATTGTTTAAATTTAGTTTAGATGTAAATACTCTTTTTTAGTTCTATTAGTGTTAATATGTGTAAGTATTATTATGTGGGTTTTTTTAAACCATGTATCCTCACTGTTGACTACAACTCGCTTAATGTTAAGCAAACTTGTGATCTACAATCTAGCGCGCTTGCCTAAAAGAAACCGGTTCACTCTCGACTTGAAGTATGATGAATAGATGCGTGTGAACATTTTAGTGCAGCATATTGTAGGATGGGTGACCAAAAGGTATAAATCTTCAAGCTAGGTGCTTCCATCTATACATCTAGTATATTTTTACAACTTTTCAATTCAGTACAAGTACAAGTAAGTTGCTTATGAAGTCAATGCCTAACTGTAACGTGTAAATAATCAACAAAGTTGAAAATTAGGTACTAGGTATACCACAATTTATCACTCTCATAAACAAACTTAAAAAAGCACGTTTAGAAAGTTTTTGAAAGCCAGCGACTACCATAAAATGTCTTTCAAACTGGAATTAGTTTTCTCTATGCTATATACTACACCCCATCCTTTATATTTCTTTCGACTCCTGTCCATCCTACGGTTGCCTGGAAGAAATCGCTATTAGCGATAAGGCCGCCAGTTGTGGCACTATTTTTTTATGTCTTTTGTGTTTCTGTTTGTCTTTTTTTTGTCAATGTGTGTTACAATAAAGAGTTTATCTATCTATCTATCTATCTACATACCAAAAAGCTTCAAAGAATAAAGAAGGCATAGACAATTCAATTGGGGCGTTGATTATTATGATTGTTTACTGAGTGGCTGTAAGATTAATCTGAGTCATCTTGCAACCTATTTTCACGTCTTCCGCGTCACTAGCCTATTAAACACAATGAACGCCGTACCCATTATTATTAAAAATTATACCTCGTGCTAATGCCAATGGCTTCTAAATTCCAATGCTCCATCACATTGCTTCACGCTTTGCTTCTACCTTCGTAGTAAGGACGGCGAGACTATGGAACTCTCTACCTGGAGCCCTGTTCTCAGTTAATTATAACCCAGGGGTCTTCAAATCTAGAGTAAATAGGTATCTTCTAGGCAAGCGTGCTACATCTTAGACTATAGCGGTGCTTAACATCAGGCAGGCTATAGTCAACGTAAGCCTATTTCGTGTAAAAAAAAACATATCACTATCTCTGTAGTAGGTCCCTCCTTAGTAAGGAGGATTACTAGAATTCCTCAAGCGGACAATCTGTCTTCATCGATTCTGGCTTAAAGTAAAAATCATAGCCATTAACGCATCCCATTCATCATCAATCTATATTCTTTAACATTTTGTGGAGCATAGATTCATACTAGTTAATCAACCATGATGAAAACCTGCTCTAGGGCAGGGGTACAAATAGTAAACTCAACACGACCCAATCGGAATTGGTTGGAGTTATATCTGATCTCTCACATACATTATATGTGACCCTTATTATTCCATTATGTCTGAATATATTCTCCATTCATGTGATGTCTATCGGGTAAATAATAACTAATAATACTTTGTCTGATATTGTGTAAAATTGTTTAAGAACTTAATATTTGACATTGTTATTTGTAAGTGACATTATAAATTATTATGTAGTATTATTTCCTATGACATTTTATAAAATTATTTAAGAATCCATATTTGACATTGTTTGTTTGTAAGTGACTTTATTTTTTTTATGTAAACTGAATTTTCTTTGACATAGCTTAAAATTATTTTATTTTATCTAATATTAGAATTAAATTAAATTTATCTACTTAAATAAATCTGACATTGTTTGTTTGTAAATGACATTATGTACACATTTTTATGTTTTTATCTTTAATTCTTTCGTTAATAATTAGTATTAAGTTATATAAATGATTACTGTATTATATGACGTACCTATTGTAGCGCAATGTTATAAGGTCAATAAATATCTTTGAATCTTTGAATAAATATATCAAATATGTTGGCACGATTGTCTAGCATCACAGTAAAGTGCTTGATGTATGTCTGCCGGTTATTGCACTGCTAATTTTGTTCCACAGTCTCATCCTAGTATCTGACCTGTCTGGAACTGTACGTGTTTCCATGATGACTGTCCTAGAATTTCTTTCAACCTTATTCTCTTGCAATAGAGTATATTTCATCTCATCTCCCAATAGATATGTTTCCATAGCATTTTATCTCAAACTGAAATACAATTTACACATTCTCGTTATAAACCCAGTGCGTACGTTTCTCAAATGTCACGTAGTAATGAGCGACTAAGAATATAGAAACGTTTGAAAACTTTTTTCTAATATATATAAAAATATCAATGAAAATAATAAACAAACCTGCGAGCTTGCCAATTCATTCCCGCGAATCGAGTCTTTAAAATTGCTTCTCAAGCCAATTCTTTCGTCGAGATGAAGGAAAAACCACATTTTCCACATATTTACTCTCCAGTTTAATGTAAAACGTATGTAGAGCTGTCATTGTTAGCGGCCAGTGTTAATTTTGCAATAATTCGGGGCGTAATGCCAAATAGTACGTATGATTTGCTCATTTAGATCGTGGTTGGCGCCACTTTCATAAACCGGGAAAAATCTGTGTCATCTATTTTTAACGTTAGTTACTATCAGCTTCGCGTGGGAAATGTTCATCTTAATCCCGTTTATTCGAGTGGTTTATTCGATAACGCATTGCACGATGCTTGTTGTTCGTAGACATTCAGCCGCTGAAAATCTGGTTATCGGAAAATAGCGAGACATCAAAAGTCTGTGTTAAGTCTAGCAGCTATTTTTGTATGTTTTATTAATTTATTTATTTATAACGGTACACAAAACAGAATGCGTTCATAATAAGTTTTAACGGCAAATGTATATAATTACGACACTATACACATATGCATAAATTGCTGTATCATATCATATCTAATATGTTTTCAAAGGCGAAAGTGTTTTTGGTTTTATTTATTGTTTTATTTGTTTTGCTGCCTAGCTACAAAATAATGGGTCATCATGATTTTATGAAGCAAGTATACAGTTCTGAAAATAATATAGCGTCCATACTATTTTTGCACCTGCGCCTATAAAGAATAATATAGACTAGTCTTATCCCGAAAAATCCGTCTAAGCCAGCATGCAATGGTAACAAATACACATATATTGGATTTAATAGTTATATCGCGTGATTCTGTACAAAACAAGTAGGCGATGACCTATATACAAATCCATTCCAAATCCACTCAGACACCACCATATGGCAGAATAGCACCCATTTATGAACGGTCAGAATGACAATAGTTCAATGGGTCCATCGCTGAGATTAAGACTGCGCCTCTGCATTGTAAATAGCAGAATTAGCATAAAGGTTGCATTAACAGATTTATTGCCATTAAGCCCACGAGTAAACCCTCGTTTGTATCCTAGACATGCAACTGGTGTAACACTCCCAAGACATCTCTACACACGACGCACGGCAGCACTACTACTACATGTTAGTGTGTGTCATCATTACTACCTCTTAGTTTTATATTCTACTTGCTTTTGTTCGCGGTTTTGTACGCGTTATTATGTATATAAACCTTCCTATTGAATCATTATATACCTATATATTAAAAAACCTGCATTAAAATCCGTTGTGTAGTTTTAAAGATCTAAGGATACATACAGACAGACGCGAGTAACGACTTTGCTTGTCACTATGTAGTGATACTGGAACTTCTTAGTTTTGCTTTTATCCGCTAGCAAATTGATCTTCTGGTCTCTACCTACGGCCACTTATCCCGATGAGTCAGAGTAATCGCTGCATCCAGCCGGTCACAGACTGGCGCCTTCCAATTCCACCAATCAGACAGATTGATGGCACGCGATCTATCAACTGTATGAACTGTATCAGGACCACATCGAGCCTTCTCGATTTGATAGTAACTGTTGACTTTTCTGTAGCACAGTCAATGATGATACATTTACTAGACGTCTCTTTCCGCAGCGAAAATTTCGACATACATATGCCACTTAAATCTACAGGAACAATTTGCTACAAAATTAGTGTTGTTCATAAAATTATTAATTATCTGAAGGCTATATCTATATCTATTATCTACAGACAACAGATGTTTCTTGTTATGTCATAAGTTGGTCAGCTTGTTCAATAATCACTACAAACACCTATATTAATAGACCGGCACTGTACTTACATTATGAATAACGTGTAATTAAAAAAAGTTAAGTAACGTTTAATAAGTTACGCAATATAGAATAGCGCATCGGGTTGATCATTAATTAAGTTTGGCATACGTGTCTCTGTCATACTCAAAACGAACTACATATTCCATTTTATATCCCGTACAGTTAGGCGTCTATCGATTTAATGGTCTACGCACTCAATAGAGAAATGGGTCGCAGGCCACCAATCAAAATAAAAAAGCTATCAGTCTAGCTTAATCGGTGTCTCTATTAATTTATGAGTGTATAAATGTGCTAAGTGATAGATCACTCCACCTGGTGCTGCGCGCGCGCATCTGTTAGCAATGTGGTCTGTATTTGCCATACTAGGTAGGTACTAGGTAAGGCACGCGATAATAATATAATAATAATATCGGTTACTGGTAATTTGTAAATCAGTCCTATTGGATACATTACGGTTTAAAGCTAAATTAGTGTCATTATCACACTAATATTGCAAATCGAAATTATTGTGTATGTGTGTGTATACTTCATGAAAAACCAATGACCTGATTTGATTATTTGGTGTAGATATGACTGAATTAACTTATAGGCTACCTATTTTTTAGTATTATAATTACTAATTACGCAAGTGAAAGTCGATGAATCATATTTCAGTGAGATCATTTAAAAGGTAAAACACCCTTTATAACTCTTTTGAACTTTAACTGAACACAAACCATGTAACTATTCATACTTAATGAGTATCATTATCTTGGTAGGTAGGCCTAGAATTTGTATTCACATGATAATGAAATTAAATGATTTATTATCAATTATGAGTATTACAATCCTTTATTGCATTATAAGTTGTTTTTTATATACAGATTCACATTAATTACACATGCAAGCAAACTGCACTGAGAAGAACATTCTCCGTCATTTCATTATCTTCTTCCACGGATTATTACTCCCAGTAACGACCGCTCCACGTACTCGTGGCAGATATTAAGTTGTTTTATGCGATATTTGCGTCTAAACATAAAAACTTTTAGAGACCTGAAGTAGGTGAAAGCTCTTCGCATTCCACCTCGTGTTAGTTTTACTACCGGCTACTATCGGTGCCATCTTATTACCTGTGATTTTGTTTAGTACTTACTTAAATGCAGAATTAGATTTTACTACTGGAAGCGCCAGTTCTGCTGCCTTTCTCACATTAACGGTTAAAATAGCGTTTATTTAATATCGTCTGACCAATGAGAATTGTCGTACAATTTATTACCATCCTCCAGACGCTTGAATTGGATGTCGTATTAGTTTTTTTAAACGTCTCCTTGGCCTGGAGGATTACCGGAGCCCATTTCAACTCTAAACAACGCTATTCACAATAACAGCTTCATTTTTCTCACATTCGTAACGTCCGAAGTGGTTTTCAGAAAGCCAGTAAAACTACTAAATATACTATGCCACTGTTTACGCGTGAAAATCCCGAGCGGATTGGAAACAATGCTTCTTTTTTTATCGTAAAGAAAAATGAAACTATCACATTTAGAAGATTTACGACTCCCCTATATTACATCTCCATCCAAACCTCAAAGAACAAAAACCAGAATTCAGTTTACAACACTGTTATTTTTATTTCTCAGTCGTAATTTCGAAGTGGATTGAGTCTTGTCACCGACGGAATTAAATTTAACTTCCGTTCCAATATAAATACTGTCGTCTAAGAATTTATACACAAAACAGATGCTAAAATATTATTTTCGGACATCGTTAGTGATATTAGCAGCTACTGTAATGACAATAATTTAGTCATATCACGTGTCTGTTCGCACCCAATATTAGGCCCATTTTATTGCCTCAATCCGCCGCGAATAATAACAGCATGTTTTCTTAAGAATCGAATCATCAGGCACTCAACACTGAGTACTTAGAATAGTCTAGTCTCAATGACTGATCTAGTACCATATTCATAGCTTGTACTGGAGAAGCCAATCAATTCAAAAGCTAAGCTTGTACCAATCAATGTCATGGAGTGATGCGCAAACTCCGGACGACCTATTTCCACAAAAATTGCCCAACCACCGGCCATTCACCTAATGATCTCATCGCCCCAGAATAAAACTCTCGTTTAGACCAATTGACTTTGTTTATGGAACATTTTCTCAGCGAAACTAGACGATCTACTTTCGTTTGGGTAACGCGTGTCTGAATCCTTCCGCGTGCGATTAATTTTACTACGGCTAGAGCTGGGTCACACAAGTCACATATCCACCGCCTCTAGAAGCCGCGTCGCCTCCAGCCAGCTCAAAACATCTGGTCCACCTAATCTAGTTTACGATCACAAAAAATCTTGTCAATCCGTGAAATAACGCCACTCGCATTGTCTCTCCTTTACTATGGTTTAAGTAACGTTAGATACGATGATATTTAATCATGCGGAAACGCTTTGTTCTCCGATTTCAGACGCTTTTATTTTCAGTCTTTGTTATTCAAAACGGTTCGCGATTGAAAAAGGCTGCTAATTTGTAACGCGAAGTATTGGCCTCTCCACAAAGCGCCTTGCAGTCTACCTGGGTGATGGACCTGGGTTACTCACGCTCGCAATCTGGGTAACCGCAATATGTACAATACAAATACTCAACTGGGGCTCCTAAAATTTTAGCAGATCGTAAAACAGATCAATGAGAAATCACCAGTCTGTGTACAAACCGCAATAAAATTTGATTAATAGCGTGCTCTGCTTGGACGTGCTAATTTCGCCGGCCTATAATATTGCTAATTAATAGCTCTAATTATTCTGTAGCAGTGATATCATGAGTTTCACACTTCACGCGGGAGCAGACGTCTATTTGTATCGCAGCCAGCTAGTATAAAATCTAATGGATAGACAAGCTAATTTCCCAGAGGTTTCTGCCCTGATTTCAGATTCTGCTAAAAACAAAAAGCTATGGCGATACTAATTGGTGCCTACCTGAATAAAATAGAATCGTGAGTAATCTCGACTCGAGTACACAGTTTCCCATCAATATTTCGTTTGTACACACATTGTTGTACTTCAGCCGAGTATATTTAGAGGTTTAGAATAATATACAAACTCAGAGATTAACCTTCGCCTTGTGCGTACTATGAGTTTCGTAACGAGTCGTATTTCGTGCCGCCGACAGCTGAAAAGCTCGATACACTTCTAAAAAATGAATCTTACTGCGATAAATTTAAAGTTCAAATTGTAAAATATGAATATGAAAGCCTATGTACTTGTTCTAATGGTGTTTATGCGAAGTTTTAAGAGTTTTCATGTTTACGTTGGGAGCACGCACCGCTACGCACTCGGCGAGTAGCTTTAAAACATTGTTCGCAAATTATCGAGTTTACTATAAATTGTTTCCAAGGAAACTCTATCCGGATAAATATAGAGACGCCTGAAGCTATGAAACTAGTTCAAAGTTAAATGACTTGCAGTGTTGTTACTGAGAACACCTTCAATAATGAGCTACATAATTAGCAAGTAGTTAGTTATTTCTATGTACTCGTGACTTAATTGTTTGATTTTTATCTGCTTTAGATATGAGGAGAAAAAAATATTTTTGCAAATTTATTATGTTCGCACATGTTTAATACCACATCATAACAATTTATGTGTCATATTTTTTTTTACATTAAATAGGCTTACGTTTGACTATAGCCTGCCTGATGGTAAGCACCACTATACTCTAAGATGTAGCACGCTTGCCTAGAAGAAACCTATCATATCCATATCATATTATGTTATATCCCTTATATGGCTTGATTAACTAATCATTTTCTTTCAAGAAGCTAAAACATTACTCGTATATGCTTAATGTTTTCTATTTCTACTAACATCTATTATAATAAAAGCGAAAGTGTGTTTTTTAGTTTGTCTGTTCCTCTTACACAAAGGAGTAATGGATCATCGTTAATTTTTGTACGGTAGCAGTATAGGGTTTGGTGCGTGACATAGGCTACTTGTTACCCCAATACAACGTGTGTGAAGCCTCGACCACTGACTGAAACAAGATATGCCTGTGCCTAGTGTATAGTGTATATAGTGCCTGACTCCCTGTTCCCCGCGGAATATAACCTTGCGATCTTCAAAGCGAGAGTGAATCGGTTCTTACTGGGTAAGCACGTTCCATCCTAGACCGTAATGATTGCTTTCCATCAGGCGAATTACGGTCAAGTGCAAACCCATTCCTTGTAAAAAAAATATATATATTTACCTTTTCATATTTAAAAAACGAAATTAAGATAAAAGTCTCAAGTTTAAAACTTACTGCACCAATAAGAAACCTTCCATGAAGCAAACAAAAAGGTTACATGCATCATACGCATAATTTATAATGAACCTTAAAAAGCTTTATATTATATTACTCCTACGATATTTATAATGCGAAACTTCCATTCATCGAAACGAAAGGAAATTGAAAGGAAGCAACTGTACGTATAGAAACATTACTATTTACAGTCCGGATATGAGCCATCGAAGGACGTACTAAATGTTAACGCCCTCAGATGCTACGTGAGTTATATAAACAAATGTTTAAATAAATATATAAACACAATAAAAAAGGTCTTGCAATTTTAATATCTAAATTGTATGACTGTGAATGTATATAAGAATATATCTGCTCCTGTTGTGGCTCCTTTTCATATTCTCTGGTCCCCTTGAACTATAATTGATCTCTCTCTGTGAATCGTATTTCCTCATGACTGTGGGTCATGACTCCCCTGCAGAATTAATTCGTTAGGGGAGTTCTCTTGGGCAGATACATCGTGGTGGGCGCCCAGCTCCTTCCACGGAAGACACATGTCCTCGGATTTTGTAGTCCTCAGACATGTCGGCTTCCTCACGATGTTTTCCTTCACCGTTAAGCAAGTGAAAAACCACACATAACTCGAAAATACAAGTCATTGGTGAAAATACAAATCTAGAGTTTGGTTTCTTCTAGGGAAGTGCGCAAAATCGTAGGCTACAACAATGCGTAACATTAGCCGAGTTTTGGTCAAGCGTGATTCTATGTTACAGCAAAAAAAAAATGTTAAGAATACCGATATGATGAGATTATACACCTCAGAACTTTTACCACCTTTTACTGAATATTAAAATGAGTTTTGATTAATTAGAGCCTGTGAAAGTGTAAATGTGTTCATTCTATGTTTTCATATCTTTACTACGAATGATACTAATGCCCTATCGCGTTTCACCAGCATTAAGTGCAAATTTCATTTTCATTAAAGTAATTTTATTAACAATTCCGGTGAAGTGAAATTTACATTTCATTGTGATTGGTCCGCGAAGTTTAACTTTCTGCAATCTGTGTTTATGTGTAATTGTCTATTAATATCTGCAGATATTGCTCCCCAGTAAATTATTATCAGTCAGAATATATAAACATTTGAGGATATTTCGCAAAAAAGAAACTACATGACTGTCACATTAGTTACCAAAAACATATGTTACAGCCTGTAATTGTATTTTTGCTTTAAAATCATAGTTTAGGGCTTCTTATGGTATTTTATAGGTACTTTTTATTCTATGCAAATTGATTGTCTTAATTTTTTTTTTTTTGTGTACTAGAAAGGTAGGACAGGGCGGGCGCCCACCACGATGTATCTGCACAAGGGAACTCCCCTGACGAAGGAATTATGTGGGAGACGACCCTCAGTCATGAGGGATAATACTACGAATCAGAAGAATAATTTATACAAGATTTTTTGTCTATAAGGACTCAACTGACTCGTTCCACGTTTGAACATATAAATTTTTAACCGTGCAAAGCCAGGTCGAGTCTCTCTAGTACTATTTAATAACAAACCTATACCATGGAAGGTCAAGTTCGGCGAATCGGTCGGGAAACACGTTGTATTTACTTAGTGAAGTGACCTTTGCTGAAAACAAAACAAGGAGCTCTGTGGCGCTTCTAGGAAGCAAGCATTGGCAGTGGTTGCTGGCAGCGAAAAAAAATTGAACTAGAAAGTCCTGGACGTGATAGTGATCAGGGTAGATAGGGTTGTGTTTTTTTTTTATTTTGCTGCCACCGAAGCTTTAGTTGCCTTCAGCAGATTCTGATTCTTCTATACGTGAAAGTAATCCGCATACGGATTTGAAGTGTAACTATTCGCTTGTGGTTCTATTATCGTCGCACTTATATTAATATGTGTAAAGATTATAATAACCATCTTGATTTTTGCTATGGTGGTGGTAACATAGGTTGTCGAAGGTGCCAAAGTCTACCTTTTATCTTGACAAAACGAGAGCGAAGCTGCGGGCTGGCACTAGTATAATAACATTTATTAATATTTCACAATAACGTATCAATCGCAAATACGGCTTTTAATTAATCTCTCTTCTCGTAATATCACATGAGAGTGCTGCTACAATAGCTTGCGAAGTTTTCTCCCACAAATTCTGCCGGTAGCGCATCTGGTGGATTATCTAGATGAGCCATCGTTCGCTTGAACCCGGTTAATTAAATGTGAGTGAGTGCGTGTGTGTTCCTTACATGTATTGTAAGTAGGACCTTGATAGTGAACAAACTGTTATATATAGTTGCTATATAGTTATAGTAATGTAACTTTAATATAAAAGGTTGTATTTAGTTATTGTTTTTTCGTTTATACTTAGTAATTGCTATCGTTAATGTATAATTTTAATGTAAAAAGCGGTATTCAGTACATAATTGGATTATGAAGTTAGTATCATGAACTTTAGTTTGTTTAAAGAAACTCCAAGAAAACAGGGTAATACCTAAAAAAGATAATAGAAGCAGGTAGCAGATATTACAGTAGTTGCAGAAGAACAACGACACAGGACACGAATCCTCTTTCTTGACTCGTTTGCTTCATTACTGAGGGTCGTATCTCCTCATAGATGAGTAAACAAGTCAATTTCGCAAAACTTTAATAAGGAACTTAAATAATAATTGTTTAATGTTTGCTTAGTGTGGGGCTAGATGGCGCTGTGTGCAATGTCCCGGATTATTTATTTATTTATTTTATTTATTTATATTTAATTTAAATCATGCCTTACGGGAACTATAATACAGTGATTGTTTATATTGTTATGATATAGCAAAACATCTCTTTATAATATGTAAATGTATTCAAGAATCGTAGGAGATCTTATCACTTCTTATTTACGTACTGTTCAGATAATAATACACAAAACTGCTTCATCTTCACATGCATAATGGCTAACTATTATGCGTATAACTACAAAAAAACTGTAATATTATTATAATACTAAGTTACGTGTGTAAACTCGTTTGCAAAAGCTATTTCCATAATAACCAACTAGCCGACAACACTAGGTGTAAGAGTTTATGCAAGATATTATTCTGCACGTGGCTTAAATTGGAACTTAAAAGCTATGACCAGGACATGATGTTAATGATCTTAAAAGTTTAGCCCTCTAAAGCTTTGGTTTCCTAGGAAAGCGGTGCCATTATATAGCGGCCGTAATACAGCGGAGAATAATGTCGCTGGAACGTTGTCTATGTAAACAAAGTCGCGCGGTTTCCTAGAGAGCGGTAACTGACACCGTAAAATCAAAAAGCGGTGCTGCCATTTGCATGACGGCCGTGTTGTCGGTGTCAGATGGTTTGGTGAACGTTTTATTGATAGCGGTGAAGCTATTGATACTTTTCGTTTGACGTTTATTTAAAAACTAACTGTGCCTGTGACTTCGTCCGCGTGGAATAGTTATTTTGGGCAATCTTTTTAGCTTTATAAATTATATCTGTTACCCACGACTTGAACCGTTTTCGCAGTGCACGCAACGGAATCCTTCAAAGATGAATAATTTTCTCCGTTTTTTCCACATTTTCCATTGTTTCTTCGCTCCTATTAATTGCAGCGTGATGTTATATAGCCTAAAACCTTTCTCGATAAATGGTTTATTCAACCAACACAAAAAGATTTTTTCAATTCGCACCAGTAGTTCCTGAGATTAGCGCGTTCAAAAAAACAAACAAACTCTTCAGCTATATAATATTAGTATAGATAATGTCTGACGGTGTGTTAAAACGGCCGTGGAACTTTCCACATGTCATCACCGTAAAGACAGCCGTCTATTTGTTTCCGTAATATTACGGCTGCTATATGGTGGCACCACATTCCTAGGAAACCAAAGCTTTATGTGTCGGTCGACCGGGGAAATGTCTAAATTTTGGCACTTACTTAAGTACCTATGTAGTTAACATAAAAAACTACGTGATAACTATAATAACTAGTATGCAACTAAATACCTAATAATAAGTAAGCGTCCATCAGGCATAATTTTTCTCATTTGCTGCCTGGAAGAAATCGCTATTAGCGATAAGGCCACCAGTTGTGGCACTATTTTTTAAGTCTTTTGTGTTTCTGTTTGTCTTTTTTTCAATGTGTGTTACAATAAAGAAATTTATCAATCTATCTATCTATTTCATCACTTGATAATAAGAAACAGTAGCAAAAGTGCTGCACCCAGTTGCATCAATTTAATGTTTTCTGTAGTTGTGTAACTACAGAAAACATTGGCTATGTATATAATGGCTGCATGTTACCAATTACCACCTTTAGCTGATGCGGCTTTGCATAAACAGCGCTTAACATAATGTAAAGTTTTTGTACAACATATATACCATACATATAGGGCTACAGCTTATAGCTTAACTGAATGTAGGTATAATTAAATAGACAATTGGACTTTAATGAGTAAAACTGTGGTTTACCTGAAAAACACCAACAATCCCGCAGGACTATCTAGTCCTATCTAGTATCCTATTTAACAACATTTGTTTAAAAACTTTGGCGAATTGGCATTAACTAAATATGCCACAACACAGCCCCTGCTCAGCATAATGCTGATGACTTGGAAGCAACGAACGCTGGTTGACTGACTATAGTTTCCGTCAATCTATGATAGTGAATTCAAGGGACTATTGGATTGTAATATCTGTGTAAAACCAAAAATTATTAGCAAAAAGATTTTTATAAAATGAAGCTAATGTACTCCGTAAAACAAACAGCCATATGTATTCTGAGATGTAATCGGACTTAAATTGTTCTCGCTCCATTTCCTTCCTTCTGCAGATGAATTTAAAAAATGAAACCTTCTTATGCAATTGGTATGGTAACTAATGATCCTTGGAGTAACATCGTCACGGCATTATAATTTTTACTTACACGCATCAATAACAACTCTATTCGATAATCACAGTAAAATTTGTAAGGGCGAAAGTTTTTGTCTGTGTGAATAGGTACTATACTACTGAAAACTGAACTGATTTGAATAAAATTATGGAGGTAGTTAACACTCTGGATTAACATATATGCAACTTTGTTGGTTGCAACGCTGGTTGTTCCTAGTATCATATTTTCAGTTTGAATGATTTTATTTTAGATAGTCCGCCTGCTATACCTACACCTTTACCTGCGTAAAAAAACTACTAAATTGAATTTTGAACTGTATGTCTTTGAATATATTATTTTAAACGTATGCCTATTTCTCACAAAACGATTTGCAAGTCATACCTTCAGAATATTAAACATAATTCATGGTTTAGGAATCAATTTACGCGTGCCTGAGTCAACTTCCTTTGCCGTCGTATGTCCTTAGCTGTGGGAGTGACACCCGCCTACGGAAATCCAAGATAGGACGAAACCAAACCGTCTGAAAGTAAAAGCCACGTGGGAAATCGAGGCCGCTTTCAAAGCACTAGTTCTTATCTCAACAATAACACAGGAATTCCGGCAATCTACGTAGCTTCAATTTTGCGACATAACTACTTTAGATAGCACATCTCGATACGTCAATAAACCATTGTCTATTAATTCTAATCGTTCGATTGACATTTGAAACAATCGGTGTAATGCATCAGCTAAATTGAATGGTAACTATAAACGCCGCCTTCTCAAAACAGGCACCATATAAAGCAATTAAGTACCTACACGACGTGTTAATTTTATAGGCTGTTAAAATGTAAGGGTCTGTAAACATGCATTTGGTGCAGAACACCAACGTAGGTACTTACTGTTTATAGGTATTAGTTACGTAAGTCACTTATGCACATCGATTTCAGAATGTCTTCAGTGCAATGAGAACTGGGCCCACAATTGTGTCCATGCTAATAGAAACAATTCAACGCACTCTGAATGCTTTGATGCAATGTAACTATGTCATTCGTAAGTTGCTCAAACCATACATAGAGCACGAGTAAATACTCTAGAATGTATGTATAAAAACGTAAGAATTCAAAATTATACTCAACTAGCTGATACCAGCGGTTTTGCCCGCCTTGATTCAGTACATGTAGCTTCGGATTCCTATATTTCTCCACATCGAAAATTACATGAATCCGTAGCTAATTTTCAGCGTAAAACAGGAACAAAAAGACCAGCAAACAAACCGACAAAATACACTTTCGCTGTATGACTAGTCCGCTCCCTCAATGTGTGGTCCATGAGCGTCTATTTTTGATACCATTTGTATTCATTACACAAAATTGCTTCCAGTAGCTAGAAGGGCTTCGATGTGGGACAAAAATGCTGCCAACTAAATTAATTATCCCATTACAGAAGCGGCGATATGAATAACTGCGATGTTACGATCTCACGAACAAATTGGCTATTGATCATGTTGGCAACACTGCTACATTTTAGCTGGGCTAGGCTCTGAAATAATGAATTAATCTTAGAGTCTAATTAATTTCTAGACCCTGTATGATAATGCAATCTGTTTCTCTTTGTCAGTTTGTGATTAGATATACATAACTATTGTCTGATTTGATGTTATTTACTGACTGACTGATTGACTGACTTATATAGTGATCTATTAACGCACAGCCCAAACCACTGGGCGGATCGGAATTAAATTTGGTATGCAGGTAGATGTTATGACCTAGGCATCCGCTAAGAAAGGATTTTTGGAAAAGTGACTTTTAAAGGGGTGAAATAGGGGATGCAAGTTTTACTTCAAAATGTGAGCGAAGCCGCGAGCCCCCACTTGTTGATTTATAAGCAAGGCAAGAATTTAATTAATTATTTATAAAAAAAATATTTTACTTATATATGGATAGTAATATTGATGCATTCGGGTACGGCGAATGTATTTTTTACAGAATGTTGGTATTTAATTTAATGAGAACCGCATATTATATGCATAAAAGAATTGATACTCTATATTATACGACACTTTAAAAACACTAACCCTTATAAATATTATTGTAATTTTAATTAGTAATTTTTTTTTTGACGAGACATGACCGATGCCAGCACTTATTAGCATTGTAATAAGTTAGTTGGAATTCTGTATGTTAATAAAAAAAAAAAAAAGTTTAGCGCACATTTCTAAAACATTGTTCATTAAAGTTTGACATCGGGACGTATGTAGGTACTATAAAGAGGTAATTGCAAAGTAATGGAGCGTGTAATAGATTAGGCGTGGGCAGACGAGCAACGACTTCATACAGAATTATTACCTAATATAATACGTGTGTATATTTGTATACTTTTTGAGATGTAGGTACTGGAGTCAGAAGATCTAGTACTTAATCTTTTTTTCACCGGGAGTTTGGGTGGAGAAGAGGATCCAGCATCATCTCATCATCTACCGTTTCTGGTGATTACTTATTTAGACGGGTCCAAAGCAATATGCCTCCATTTTATTGTGCGAACTACAAAGTTATAAACTCCATGTCGGCCTCCCTGTTCCCCGCGAACTGCAATTTAGTGTTTGACGTGGGTCATTCATACAACCAAAGATCGATCAAGAAGTTGATGATAAAGGAAAGAAAAAGATCGTTGAAGGAAGTCACACCCCTCAGCAATGAAGATAATAACGCGAGAAGGAGAAGATGGGATCCTGTGGAAGATAGTATCCAATGATACTCATATCACTGTATGTATAGTATAGTAAATAGAAATGGTGTCTACTTAACCGGTCAAAGAAAATTAATGTCTCATTGTTTTCTCCGGAAACGGGAACTTAGATAGACACATGGCATGATCTTGTTGTCGCCAATCTATACTCTATACTAATATTATAAAGCTGAAGAGTTTGTTTGTTTGTTTGAACGCGCTAATCTCAGGAACTACTGGTGCGAATCTAAAAAAACTTTTTGTGTTGAATAGGCCATTTATCGAGGAAGTCTTTAAGCTATATAACATCACGCCGCAACTAATAGGAGAAAATGTGGACAAAACGGGGAAAATTATTCATATCTTTGAAGGCTTCTTTGCGTGCGCTGCGAAAATGGTTCAAGATATCAAAAAAATATGTATGAAAGAATTAATTCCCAAAATAACTATTCCACGCGGACGAAGTCGCGAGTACAGCTAGTAGTGGATACAACACTATTCACTGTGATCACTATTATTTTTCTGTGGCCATATCCGATACTTGACCTAAGCAGACGAGTGCCTTAGTTATTAACCTTTTCAATTGCTTCTATGGTACGATATCTGTCGGTCAGCAATCGATTGGCATTTGCTTGTTATCAGGGGTCAAATGTCGGCAATACAGTCACAGATTCATTTTATGAGACATATTGGTTAAGATAAGATAGCAAAATAGTGTATTTGTTTTCAGTTACGAAACCTAAACTACTAATTGTAAATCAGTAGAGTCACCCTTTGAAGGTTATGCTTTATTTATTTTATTACCAGTGATACTGCAATACAAATTCTAATTTATTTAATCACAAGTAAGGATAAATCTACTTAATTTCTTTATTTCGATGTAACAAATACACGCACGAACTATTACTTAATGGGAAAATTGAGGTAACATTTTCAATTTACAATTAAACATATTACAACATTCTGTAAATCCCATCATCCGTTATAAAAGGAAAATAACAATATATCTTACAGAGATATATCAATATGTTGTATTAATAAATAAAACGAATATGTATTGAAATATCTAAATATTATTTATAATTGGTATAATATTAACTGATTAAAAAATCAAATTAGTGTAGATAATTACGGCGTAAATTATCGTTTTAAACCTGTGATTTAAGTTAGGTTAGTGGCTACCAAACTGATAGAGTGTTAGGTATAATACGATAGCAGCCATAGATTATTATTATTATAAATGTGCTCGGTGCCTTAGCTTCTAGTTCGGACTAATAGCGCTGTGTGAAATATCTCAAAACGTTAACTATCATTAATATATCACTCACATCTTATATGGAAAGAAAGTTAGCAAATATACTTCACACGTGCTTGTCTGAAACTCGAATCGCAGCTGTCGTGAGGGCAACAGGGATGCCAAAGAGAGTGTCGCTATCCATTCACATGCATCTAAAATTAGAAAAAGGTGTGTGACCGGCCGCAGACGGTGAAGGCCGACTTAATGACGAAAGGCCACCTTATAAGACAACCCTACCAACCTCAGTTCCGCTGGACTACGGTATTAAATATAAGCACTCCTTTGTCTTCCATTTTACGATCGCTCATTCATAAACGCTTCCAATATTGATATTAAATTAAGGCGCGATTGTAAAGGCGAGTTTTCATACAAACTGTGGTAGACCAAAAAGCTAAATATGAGTCATGAATTATTGGAATATCTCAATCAATCAATCAATCAAAATTTCTTTATTGTACACCAATATATCAAGAGAACACAAGTATAAAGAAAAAAAGTAAACCATAATATTGGGACAGAGGGCGGCCTTATCACTTAGAGTGATCTCTTCCAGGCAACCTAGTTTGGAAAACAACGATAGGAAAACAGTAAAGCTGGCGTACCTACTAAAACTAATACAACTTAATAATAATTTAACAAATGCTTTATTAGTATCTTAATAAGCTGTTTTTGCACCAACCTACATAAGTCTTATAATTTTGTAATAGCACAGTATACAGTAATAGGTATATTATCTATCTATGGTTTTTTCTTACTCTGAGGTTGGTTTACAAAAACGACAATTTCATAAACTTACATCTATTTTAGATAGCGTTTTGTGGTGTAATTTTCAATTGCAAATATTATTTAGTATTAATATAAGACGAGACAATATAATTACTAACTGTTAACTTTTAGTTCATAAGTTGAGTATGTCTGTCTATTGATGAATAAATTATCTCATCTTATTAATCTATAATCTTCTACTAAACAAAGTTTAAATACTACAACTATTTTACTTTCAACTGTTTATTTTGAGAAAATTTTAATCATACAAGTTTATGTATGAAAACGCGTTCATGCTATACTGCACCTAAATATGCAAAAGAGCGGCGCTCTCTGTTCCCAGATAAGACTTGGCATGTAAGCGGTGAACACAATTAGTAGTTCATATATCAGTCGACGGCATGCAGGAAAAAATACCGGCCAGTTATTTGTGTAAATTGTTCATTTTTTAATGACTCACGCATCCGGCTTTTCCGATTTTCCTCTGTCTAGATTACCACAACCAACATCTAAAATAATTGCTAAATTTGATGTTAGTTGGAGCTATATTTTAAAACATAAAGGCATTTCCTGTTGGCTGAAAATATAAACATGTTTGCGGAGTGAAAATTATTGCAGTCATTTCGAGGAAGGTTTGTAGACGGGCGGTTGAGTATTTTTGTTGAGGTTCATGCAGTTTTCCTTCTTATCTTCTTAGTCTTGAGAAATCAGGAAAATATCAAACAAATTCTGCTTCTAAAACTAAAAACATCACCTATTAGAATTAATTGCAATATCTATAAGCAGCATTCATTATTACCAGTCTGGCATGAAAGAAATAATTTACGTCACAGGAACGTCATTCTACACTTCTTATAGATCACAAATTTATCTTGCCCTATAAAGTCTTATTCGCTCGTTAAAAATTGACACATATCAAATAAGGTGTGGATTAATCTCTACATACAATTTAGCAGTTTAGGGCATTCACGATACCACCCGGTACAGAATGGACATCACGAAGCCTAAACTATGACACATGACGTCATAAAGTTTAATTTGGATCATTCCCACGTCATATCTTAATGGCTAGTAAGTACAAATACATTATTATCCGTTAAGGGCATCCAAGGCTCCCACTAAACTTATAAGGCGTCTAGTTTGCTATAAAAGGCATGGAATAAGCTCATATAAAATGGGAGAAAAAATTATACATCCATTTGGTCCCGGTAAATTGCCAGTCTATATTTGATCGGCGATTATAACGTTCTTGATCATAGTTACTTTGATTTTTTATGTTAATGTTAGCGATGTAATTTATCGTATTAAATGCGTGTGTGAGTTGCAGAAGCTAGGTACCTTTATAGATAAGATATTATGAATGCATGTGCATATTTAAAACACGTATGAATAATATGTAAACAACATTATCTACTGAAGTTTGTTTGATACAATAGATTTTCCCCGATTTAATACTTTATAATTTTATGCAAGATTTATGTATAAATTGGAGATAATATATGAAAAAAAAATATTATTTCATCAAATGTTCATTCAATAACGTAAAAATATTAAATCATATCTATTTATTCGTGGTACCAGTAATGAATATATAATACAAATACAAATACAAATTATTTATTTATAACTCCATAGTTACAAGTCAGAATACGTCATGTACATGTATTGTTTACAATAGTAAACTTAATAATTTAATTATATAAGACAGGATTAACTTCATATATTCTATGAAACGTTTAATCCGTTTGGTATTCAATACAAAGACACTGTCATTACCACGTGGAGTCTTGTCTTCGCTTTGCACGTTCCAATAAAGGTTGGAGCACACATATTAATGTGAAATTATAAAATTAGATATTTAATAGAATTATAAAATTGTACTCTGTATCTTATATAAAAAATTTGGAGTTGTACTTCCTCATGACTTATGGCATGAATAAATACGACTCCAATTTTTTCCCAAGAGAACTCCCCAGTTCTGTCAACAATATTTTTCCAACGACTTTTGCTAAATAAACGCTTCGTGGATTCCGTAAAATGTGAAATAGTTTCCAAAAGCAAAACAAAATGAAAGGCATTAAACTATAATATTCTTTCTAGCGTGGTTTTTCAGGTATCTAACCTCGTGAAAGTTTATTAATCGTGAAAGGACCTATTGAACTTGTGTGTATACTGAGTATATTAAGCTAAAGACTCATTCCGAACAGAACATGTGTGCTTACAGACTTATTTTAGTACTTAGTACCAATAGATCAAGAAATATATTCAGCGTGGCTAGACACCGACATGCTTATGTAAATGCAATAAAACGAGGAACAGTTTACAAGATAGGACCTGTTTAGTCACTTAGATCCACTGATATTGTTGTTAAAGTACTACGATAGCTGAGGTATTATTTTCAATAAATAATTGGTTAACACTTTCATAGACATAGTTCTGTCAGGAGTACGATAACAATCTGAAAGCTTTTAAGCTCGCGCTATAATTTAGGTAGAGACAGATATACCTACTGCAAACATATTTTTTGTAGAAAAAATTCAACAGCTGATAAATGTTCTAATAATTATTAATTCTTTGTTGTGCATATTAATGGGATATTCTAAACTATTACATATATTTTTGTATTTACACATTCTCCTCTGTATGTGAATATCCCAAATTGTTCAAATTTGCGGCAGTTACAGTGTTTAATTGATTGTAACCAGATTGCAGTTAAGTATTTAGGTTACATGCATCTAGATGTTATCAAGGCGCTTGCAGAATTTAACCACCAATGAGCCGTGAACCAAATTGTCTGGAGACATAAAACAACCATCACATAAATTGTTCTTAATTTAGTCTAGGTAAATATCATAAACAAAACAACCCATAGACGGTTATTCTTTCTGATTGGTTCCTTCCACCAACAGAATGTCATGGCCACATGGCCACATCGTGCAAAATGCTCTGTCACCCACATTACCAATTACAATGTGCAACACTTTAATCTAAGTATATTTTTCTTTTTTGTAATATCTTTGTTTTATGGTGTACATTAAGGTTATGATATATTCTATCCTATCTTCTAAATATATAAAACTCAAAGGTGACTGACTGACTGATTGACTGACTGATATAGTGATCTATCAACGCACAGCCCAAACCACGACTGACGGATTGGGCTGAAATTTGGAATGAAGGTAGATGCTATGACGTAGGCATCCGCTAAGAAAGGATTTTTGGAAATGCCGTGTTTAAAGGGGTGAAATAGGGGATGTAAGTTTTACTTCCTAATGCGTGCGAAGCCACGAGCACCCACTAGTTCTACTCTATTACCATGATTTGGTGTCATCGTCGATTATATTTTTTTCTTCAAATTTGACATAGTATACAAAATAAATGTTATATCTAAGTTGTAAGCCTAATATCCAAATATTATATGTTAGTTGTATGCCTCATGAGGGCTACCGCTTTTTGACATTTCATTATTGCAGCGCAGCCACTGGCGATTCTATTGACATATTGGTGAGGGAGGTCTTAACGACGTCTTAAAATATAATAATTTCGCATTCTGACAGACCTCATATGTGTCTATTGACTGAGATATCTTAGTAAATCTATACTAATACTATAAAGCTGAAGAGTTTTTTTGTTTGTTTGAACGCGCTAATCTCAGGAACTACTGGTCCAAATTAAAAAAAATCTATGTGTGTTGAATAGACCATTTATCGAGGAAGGCTTTAGGCTATATAACATCACACTGCAACTAATAGGAACGAAGAAACAATGGAAAATGTGGAAAAAACGGGGAATATTATTCATCTTTGAGGGCTTCCGTTGCGTGCGCTGCGAAAACGGTTCAAGTCGTGGGTAACAGCTATAATTTATAATGCCGAAAAGGTTGTTTGCAAAAATAAATACCTATGATGCCCAATATAACTATTCCATGCGGACGAAGTCGCGAGCACAGCTAGTACTAAATACGAATGCCGTCTAGCCAGGCTCCAGAGTTCTAATCGTTAATGTCGACAGCATTTTACTTGCACAATATTTTAACTAACATTGTAGACGATTTATCTAATACTCTTAGTTGAGTTGTGTTCAAAGAGACAGTTGACAATATGGTTGAAATATTTGGCTGGCAACTGAGAAGTGCTATCGAATGGATGGTAATGAACGTTAAAATCAAACAACACTCTCTAAAATGTATGTCCAGTGTAGCGAATTAGTTACACGAACCTTTATACATGTATAAAACTAGTGGGTACTCGCGGCTTCCCTCGGTTGTTTTTGGATATGTCATTATACTAGCATGTCAATCTCGAGATCCTATACGACAATGATATCCACAATCACGCGAGGATCCGTCGCTTCGTACAGCGTGAGGGCTTAAATCGCAAAGTTTAACTTTAATTATTCGTACTTATTTAAATAATACAGTCGAATCTTCTATATCAAACTAAAAGCCATATGAATGCTGTTTTTATGCTGTTAACACGTCATTCTTTTAAACAGAACTTCAGTCTGTTTGAAAATTATCGACACCAGAGTTCGCCACATACGCAGGAGGTTACTTTGAGTAGCTGTAAAATTTTGTACATTGCTATAATAGTTTTTAGTAGGCCTGTATAAAATGTAGGCCATCAAGATAGCACACAGGCTCCGCCCTATGAGCCTATCGATTAAAATAGTCCTCGCAAGGAAACTGTCTGGACGCAGGGCGTAAGGGCACACGTATCGATAGAACCTTCAATTGTCGATATTCTGTCAGAAAATCACGCCTTGAATCCAGATGAGAGACGGCGCCGGTCACCTATATAAGTACGTACATAATATACATACATATATACTATATTATTATGTACAGGTTTATTATTAACATTGTGATCAAATTGTAGTTCGCTCAAAAACTCGTCGACAACATATGAAAAACCGCGGATTCGATTCGGCGAGTGGCGTACAGATGAGAGGAATGTAGGTACTTAACAGTGGGCGATAACGGGCTGATAATGAGCAATGATATTGAAAAAGCTATTCAAGAATACCGTCAGAGGTAACGATTTAATAATAGAAAATTTTATAATTTTTGCGGTGGAGCACAGTCACGCTTTTGGGGTTGTCTCTTCAGTGGTGATCAAATATATATATGACTATACGCAACAACATTAATAAAACTCTAAATAATGCCGTTAACTAATGCGTTCTGTGTTTGTACTTCAAAGAACTGAAGACTAGACAGCGAAAAATCAATAAAACAGTTATAAAACTTATATCATAGAACAGAAGCTCTACAAATTGTACAATATTTTACTCGTATCAGAGCGATCTCTAATAATTTGCTAAGTACCTATTTATTTGTAGCCCTGTATATAATATACACCCGTACCTACGCCCATTTACATAGGTATATCTACTTAGCATAAAACATGCTTGGCTAATTATTTAAAACGTGCGGTGTAGTTTGGTCTCAAAGATATCATAAATACACAATACACGTAATGTCAAGTACCATATTGTTGAAGATTTTTGAAAACAATATGTCCGTTACTAATCGCGCATAGGGATTGTTCAAAAGACAATTTGTTTCAAATGTGTTACATGCGTCCGAAAATAAAAGTTGTAAGTATCTATTGCTAAAAGAAAACCGCTGTACAAAGAGGCGGAATTAATATCTAGAAAGAAAATGTTACTGAATTAATGTAGGTAGTCAGATATTGATTGATTGCGTATCTATCTGTTAGGTATCCTACGCAAAGTATGAAATTTTACAGTGCAAATTAATAAGGGACTTATGCTTGCTAAAACCTAACAAACGAAACAATCAAAAGAATAAAACTGTCACTACAGCTACATATCTCTTTTTTCCATAATCACTACTGACAGTCTGAATCTTGCAACATGTCTTATCCACATTAGTTTAACTTCACTTCATATCTCAGTTCGAGGCGCCACCTATAAATAAAGAGACAGTTAAATTAAGCTATTGACGGACATCTACGGCTACTTCAATAAATTATTACGAGTTAGAGAAATGGGTCAGACGTCGTCATGATAGTTACCGAGTATATTGTTGAAGACATAATAGGGCACCATTGATGGCGGTCCTCATACCTATTTGCATACGAATGCTGTCAGATGCAGGAAGCTATCGCATTGTCAGCGGGCTCAATAAATAGGAACGCAGCGACATTATGCTTTATTTACCCAACAATAAGGCAAACATTACAAAACACGCATCTGATTTTAACAGACCCTCAACAGGCCTTATCCACTCAACCAATTAGGGCCGATTGATGAAATTTCTTCCCTGGCGCCGCTGGCGTTCTTAACTGGGAGCGAAGGACTGCCTGGTATCTTTTCATCGATGCTGTCATCTGCGAGACGCAACGAGCAATGTGTCACGTAAGGTTTGAGTACTCGGTAAAAATGCGGGGCAGTGGAGAAGCCTGGTGACATCAGGCCCGGCGCCGCCACGCACCAATTGCCGACAATTGTCTCGTGCTAGCCTCGCTGCGATGCGACTCGTGTAATTTACTGCCTACCTAATGAAATCATTGCAAGTAAATAATTGTATTACACTCGGTATTGAGCGCGCTGTCATCGCGTTCATTTGTTCATTACCGATCCCTTCCAGTGATTAAGTTGTCTGGAGGTCGCTGGACTCATCAATCAAAGCGTTTGCTTTAATTGCTTGTTTTCGCTGCGCTGCACTGCATGGTAATCCGATATGTTGAGATTGTGACCGTTTTGAAACTAATACTGGCTCGGTTAACTCGAGTATTTGTCCCCTGATTGGTTGAGTGCACAATGACATCTACGGCTAAATCATGATCACTTTTAACAGCAGCGTTTGTACTTAAATTTATTTTAACTGATTGTTTGCGCTCATATTTGCTTGTATAAATTTGTTTGTATTCTTAGAGCGTACTTCCTTATTCGACGTTTGTTCAGGTTAAAAACAATTTAAATGAGAAGGAACAAATATTACACCAACTGACTAGGTAAAAAAATATTTAAAAAAATAATATATTGAGGTGGCTATAATGATAGAATTATTATTACAATCCTTTCAGGTCAACGTGTATCCATTATTTAGATAAGATCGTATGTAATTAATAGGTGTCAGTAGCCAATAGGTCAGCTAAACTACCTTTATGCTTTATGCAATATGCAAGTAGGTACGGGTAGGTATTCAAATAGGTACAGGTTGGCCAATGCTTAGAATGGAATTTTTTTTTAAAGGTAAAAACAAAGGCCTATACCTATTCGAACAATTTTATTGCAATTTTAAATTACTAATTACTCCAGTTATTTTGGGATAAAATGTAACCTGTGTAACAAACACTCTTGGAACGATATACTTAGCTATCAAAAATTAAAACGATGCAACGTAAAAACGGAACAAACAGACCAACAAAGATAGTCTGTTGAACAATTTAGATACTAATAAGTACCGGTGTAAATCATTACTCAATCTGCCTACATTTAAAAAAGATATCTTATAGCGTAGCGCCTTCGAGTCATTTCCATTACTGAGGGCCGTGACTGCCCTGTAGAATTAATTCATTGCGGAAGATCTCTTAGGTCTTCCATGGAAGACAAATGTTCTCGGTTTATGTGTTCCTCAAACATTTCGGTTGCCTCACGATGTTTTCCTTCGCCGTTAAGGGAGTGCAAATATACATTTAACTAGAAAAATAAATTGGTGTAGGCACGTGTAGGGCAGGATGCGTTGCGTGCGTACACCAACCAAACTATACCAAGAGTATCACAGATACTTAGAATGCTCTTCAAATCAAATCAAAAATTCTTTATTGTACACCAATATTTTTTTTTTTTTTTTTTTTTTTAATTTTATAAATATAAATAAATATTCCGGGACATTGCACACAACGCCATCTAGCCCCACACTAAGAAAACGCTTGTGTCGTGGGTACTAGATAACGGATATAATACTTATATAGGTACTTTTCTTTTTGTAAATACATACATATGATATATAAAAACGGCCAGACTCGACACAAGTAACTACAAATTTTAGTATTCATAATTACTTGTATCATGCGGGAATCGAACCCGCAACCCCTAGATTAGAAGGCAGAGAACATATCAAGAGAACACAAGTATAAAGAAAAAAAAACCATAATATTGGGACAGAGGGCGGCCTTATCACTTAGAGTGATCTCTTCCAGGCAACCTAGTTTGGAAAACAACGATAGGAAAACAGTAAAGCTGGCGTACCTAATAAAACTAATACATCTTAATAATAATTTAACAAAGAACAACTAAACCTAAAAACATGTAAAACATGCTCTCACATTTTTGTAGGCGCTATAATTGTACGGCACAGTTGAACTAACTGACAGTTGATACACTCTTTATGGCCATATAATGAAAACAGTAATTTCAAAAATACAATAATAATAGTGACACAACTGGTTGCCATTATTACTAAAAGCATTTACTTTTTGGGCGCCGCGCCCTAATGATATTTTTAAACGACATGTTACTTTTAAGGCAATTAGGTAATAGATACTTATTACAGCATGTAATAAATAAGTAGTAAGTAGGTATTTAAGTACATCTAGGCGTTTCCGTGGCTCTGTCGTCTTAGGAAATAAGTACCTAGGTATTCTATATTAGTAGTAGTAGCTTAGGTATCACTGACCAAAAGTTTGTTTACAATTAGTTAATAATTAGCAATACATACACATTTTTGTAATCTTTTTATTTATATTTAGGACAGTATAATTATGTTATAAAATCGTAAAATCAGTGTAAATATAGGCAAAGAAGCCTGCTGCGGCGGGAGGTACAGCAGTCTTGCAATTCAGGACCCTTGAGGTACCTTGTACAAGACTCAGTTAACCATACCAACGTATGACACCGACGTAATTTATGTAAATTTTTATTACTCAAAGCTGTACCTACAACACTGTATTTTATGCACAATAAACAAATTATTATTATTATATATTTAGTAGTTTGTCATGGTAGGTACAACAGGCATCAAAGTAACCAGACGTTCATGGCTGTTTTTTTATAAATTCTGGATAATATATTCCTTAACTGTTATACCAACTTATAGTACCTTTCAATAGTATAGAATAACATAGAAGTGGTACTCTACAGTCTACGGGATATGAACTTGACCGAAGAAAACAGGATAATTATGATGCATGATAGCCGTTTTTTTTTAATACCTACTAATCCCGGACAATATCGGGGCCTTATTATCTTTCTCAGTCATTCTACTTCTCACTTTTATGCTTCTCGCAATTTCGCGCTTCATACTATTTTTCCTTTCATCCTTCATCTTTCTTACTTTTGTTTGTCCTATGCTTGTGTTTAATAAATTGGCAATTGTAACTGTAGGTACACAGATAGGGAATATGGGAAACTTTATTAATCCTACTTATATCTATATACATACAACATAAACTTATAGGTGTCGTAGGATAATTCGATACTTCAAATCTTCGCGGAAATCCTAGGGGTTTTGCGAAAACGCGGATAATTAGACATAGGCGAAAAATTATCTGTCCTGTTTGTAGTGCTAGTGTTGGACTCGAAGTCACTTGTCTGTGACAGAAGGTAGATTAGGTTCGTTAGGTTGCTTTCTACCACGCACATGCGACGACTAGCGAAGCGAGGAGGAGCCAAGTCCTGCTGTAGTGCAAGTGGTGGGGCAAAAATCCTGACTTTGTCCAGTAAGATTAGATAATTTTTCGCCTATGTCTAATCATCCGCGTTTTCGCAAAACCCCTAGGATTTCCGCGAAGATTCGAAGTATCGAATTATCCTACGACATAGGCACATACTACATAAACTGAATTATGCAGTTGTACCGTATCTTAATTACTTACTATTTATTTTTATTTACAACTCTTACTACAACGTTTTTACAGTATTCCAAAAATGTATTCCTAATATGTTTATTTTCCATATTACATAATTTAATATCTATATCTAGCTCATTTTCTGTGTTATATCTATATCTACCGTACACAGGACATTCTGTAATAAAGTGCAGGGAGCTCTCTTCTACATCAGGATCACAAACGCAGGCCGGACTTGGCTTGCATTTGAACTTCTACAGGTAGGCCAGGAATCCTCCATGTCCAGTGAAAAGCTGCACTTTGATGTGGTCCAGCTCTATCTTCTATATTACCTACATGGTAAGATCTAATCGCGTAAGGAAAAAATGCTTTAGTCACCGAGGCCTGTTTTTCGATGTTCCGTTCGTTCCATTCGATGAGCGACGCATTCCTTATTTCTGATACTGGACAACAATCGTGGTGAGGCCTCACCCTAATGCTGTGGCTACATTAGCGGGCGAAGATTCGTGTCGCATTGGCGCGCAAAACATCGTGCATCGGGCTTACACGATGTTTTTGTCTACACATGGCGGCGAAGATTCGTTGTTTAGTTGTGTTGTAGGTAATTCCATGTTTGAATCAGACTGAAGTGACGTAGGTGTGGCCACTCCAGCGAATATTGTCGCGACAAATCCCTTTGCCCCGATGCTACATCGTCTGCGCGCGAATACATCGCGTTATCGCGATGTACCCGGCTACATACATTGCCGTAGCCCGAATATTCGCCATAGCCCGCTAATGTAGCCACAGCATAAGTCGCAGCGCATCAGCATGCATATTAGCCGCTGATGGTTGAGGTCCTTGATCACTAGATCCTTCTAGATCAAATACCAAGGCGACAACACAAGAAAAAAATACAGATGTTAAATTCCATAGACAATTCATATGTCATTGTTTATAACACACGTCATTGGCTGGAATGATTTAAATAATGACAGCTTGTAGCAATCCGCTAACTTCATTGGCCATAATTTGATATGTCATGGTCTCCAACCAATGATAGATAAAATATTTTAGTGTAATTGGAAACAAACCATGTGCTAACATGGCGATTTTTCATTTCATTCATCTTTGCATGTCGTTTGATAATTATTGCGTGGCTGTTATGGACACAACTTTAAATCGTGCTGCAGTTTTTCTTTTTGACACATTTTGTTTGTTTAATTCCCTGTAATTATATAGCGGAAAAATGAGCGTCGACGCGTACGGACCGAGCTCACAAACGCTCACTTTCTTGGACCCCGAGGAAGCTGATCTTATCGGAGCTGATACTCAGGGCTCTGAATTTGAGTTCACGGACTTTACTCTTCCATCTCAGAGTCAGACTCAGGCCTCACAACATGACCACGGTCTTACAACTTCCAATCAGGTTTGCGACGAGTATTTTGTGTTTGTTGTTTGTTCCATAACCTCTGAATGAATCATCTGTTCTATACTTACGCTGTTTCTTTTAGGTGAACGGGTTGGGACGTTTGGACCTAGGAGCAAAAGTTTCGAGTGTGACTAATGCTATTACGGAGCTGCAGTTTGAGGAGGAGGATGAGGCTCTGTACAGTAGCAAGGAACTACCTGAACATGCCTGTAAATACTGTGGCATCCATGACCCATCCACTGTTGTTATGTGCAACATTTGTAACAAGTGGTTAGTACATCCATGTCATCTCATATCAACACTCAATGACTAAATAGTACACTCAAGTAGTAAACATGTTTGAAATTGATAAAGATTCATTCATACAAAACACTTGAATTTATAGAAATCTGTGTCATTCACATAGAAGAATTATTTAATTTATTCATATCATACACTGCTATGGCAATTAAATATGGCTACCAAGTATATTAAAACCACAATTTACTGTAATTCTTTTACCTGTTCATCCTAACCAATTAAAATGCATGAATTCTTTATTAAACAACTACCTATTATATATGTAGCAAGAACTACCTATATGCTAGGAAAAAAATGAATTACTAGTGAACACATGTTTCACTATGGATTCACTATGTTGTGTCATTATAAAAAGTGGCCTTTTCCAAACTTAAGACCCTATACCTTAACACCATTGGTTACCATGTTTTACACATCAACATATAAACTAGAATCTTATTTTTTTACTATCTAACTATTGTAACATCATGTTAAATTTATGGACCTTATTTTTATATCTGTATTATGTTAGACCACAATTTGTCTGATAACAATTTGTGGTTGATTATATTCTTAGTTCTTATTTTCTATCAATAGTTAATAAGATATATTTTCTACCTATTGTATACAGATACCACACTACAGATAATTTATTATCATTATATTGATGAAAAAGAGACCTAATATTCAACATGAAAGTAAGGTTTTATGTAATTTTTTGAGCAGTTACTGAAATTATGATTATGGTGATGCAAGTGTCCAAAAGCAATGATTTCTGCATCAGGCATCTTGCCAGACTGTTTGTTGATACTATTATTTTGATTTATTTATTTGCTACTAGCTGACCCGGATAACTCTGTTCCGCCCTAGAGGCAATAAATAAGCAGATTTTGGATATTATTCAATTGAATTTAAAAAAAAAATGGATAAAAGTATTCTAGGTCCATCTCCGGGTTCTAAGCTAACTCCCCATTAATATGTATGAAATGTCCCGGAATAGTTATTTATTTCATTTATGTATATGTATAAATAATATAATTTAGAAGTTTTTTGGTTTGTTTAATTCACTTCCATGTTGTGACGGTGTGACAAATCATCATCTTTAGATATAGTGACAAGAATTCTTTCTTTCCAAACCATGCAAAGCCACAGCCACAAATAAATTATATAAAATCTTTTACTATTGTTGCATTTACATGTTTGAGGACCACAATATCCGAGGATGTGTGTCTTCCATGGAAGGACAATGTATCTGTCCGAGAGGACTCCCCTAACAAATTAAATCTGTGGGGCAGTCACGGCCCTCAGTCATGACGAAACACGACTCAAAGAGAGAGACTATTATTGCAGGTTCTGCAATGGCCGTGGGAACACATCGGGGTCCCACATCATCAACCACCTGGTGCGAGCCAAGCACAAGGAGGCGGCCCTGCACCGGGACGGGCCCCTCGGCGAGACACTGCTGGAGTGCTACTCCTGTGGAGCTCGCAATGTGTTTGTGCTGGGATTCATCCCCGCTAAGGCTGATTCTGTTGTTGTTTTGCTGTGCCGGTGAGTTTTATTGTTAACAAGTTTTTGAGAATAAAAAAAATTTTTTGTTTATTCAAAATCTATTTACATATCAATTTTATCCAAATTGGTCTAGCCAATTTCTCATAATATTTGGTGACACAATTACCTAATGATTAAACGTGTTTATGAGTTATTGTGCAAGCCAGTTTATGTTAATATTATTTATAAAATGAATAAAAAAATGTTGATCTTATTCAAGTTATTATTTTGCTTTTTCAGCCAACCGTGTGCAGCACAAAGTTCCTTGAAGGATATGAACTGGGATCAGGAACAGTGGAAACCATTGATTGGTAAGTATGAGCAATGAAAGTCATAAAACGAAATAAAAATTATAAGAAGATATGTATGTATTATAATATATCTTTAGTCTGATGTGAGGCGATTTTCATTATAGTTATAATGTGTCAAGAAATCTACAAGTATTTTATGTTTTTCTAGCTGACCGAGCCTTCCTATCCTGGCTGGTGAAAGTGCCGTCAGAAGCTGAGCAGATGCGAGCCCGTCAGGTATGTACTTTTACGTAGAATTGAAATTAAATAAATGTTTTTTTTTTAAACAGAATGGTTTTGCACTTGGCCATAACTCTATTCGCCTGACAGTAACCAATAATTATGATATTTGATTGCTAAATAATATATAAAACTTGAATTAATGGTAATAAGTACTGAAATGTGTGATGATAAATAAATTTCATACTGAGTTTTAAGGATTGGAATAAAATTATCAGCTACCTCTATAAAACAGAAAATTTGACTAAAAATAAGTTCCACAACTGATCAAATAAATTAAACAGTATGAAAACAGATTGTTTGATGTTACATTTAAAATATTATTTTTTTTAACTTGAACGGGTTTGCTCTTTACCATAAGATGGAGCGTGCTTACCCGATAAGAACCAATTCACTCTCGCTTTGAAGATCGCTGGAATAATAATTTCTTTTACTTTTCTGTAAAAGTGGACTATTTTTACATAGATACTCTGTGGACACCCACAGTGATGAGTTTAACAAAAGAATGTATTCTGTAGCAGAGTCAAGACCCTTCTCTCTGTGAGTCGTGTTTCTTCATGACTGAGGGTCGTGACTCCCCCACAGAATTAATCCGTTAAGGGAGTTTTCTTGGGCAGATACATCATGATGGGCACTCAGGTCCTTCTACATGTCCTCGGATGTTGTGGTTCTCAAACATGTCGGCTTCCTCATGATGTTTTCGTGCATCGTTAAATGAGTGCAAATCCACACATAACTTAAAATAAAAATACAAGTCTGTTGTGTGTCTGGATGAAAAGCAGATACTGGTACCGCTGAGCCACACTCGCTTACAAGACCCTTGTTAATGAGGAAATACGGCTCAAAGAAGGAGACATAATATGTAGTAAATACATATACTAAAGTCTAATTTTGTTTCGTGTCAGGTGACTCCGCAGCAGATCGGTCGCTTGGAAGAGTTGTGGCGCGACAACGTCGATGCAACCTTCCAGGACCTGGAGAAACCTGGTGTCGATGAGGAGCCTCATCAAGTACTGCTCAGGTAATTATATCATGACTAGTGGGTGCTCGCGGCTTCGCTCGCATTAAGAAGTAAAACTTGCATCCCCTATTTCACCCTTTTAAAAGTAGCAAATCCAAAATTCCTTTGTTTTTTCACTCCTATTAGTTGCAGCGTGATGTTATATAGCATAAAGCCTTCATCTATAAATGGTCTATTCAACACAAAAATATTTTTTTTATCGCACTAGAAGTTCCTGAGATTAGCGCGTTCAAACTAACAAACTCTTCAGCTTTATAATATTAGTATAGAAGTATAGATAGATACTAAGCGAAATTATGTTTGTTGGTCTCTTTGTTCCACTTACAGGTCACACTGGACTGACAGTTATTTATGTGTGGTATATATATAGTGTTAGTATTTCATTGCAATTGACAGGCTATTTATTTTCCTGACAAAATGTAATCGAAGCTGAGGCTATGAAAATGAATGTTTACCAGTATGTTTGTCGGTCCAGCATACATGGCTGAATCAGTTTGGATGGAATTTCATGTTTAGATAGAATCGAGTGAAACTAGAAAACTAAAACACAAATGTGCACAATGCACTTGATTCTTTGGTTCCTTTCCTTCTTATCTGTATTATATTAATCTATATAATATTTATAAAAAATGTTTAAAAAATTACTATTAAATTCGTTCAATATTTCCTTTTCACATTTCAGATACGAAGATGGCTACCAATACCAGAACATCTTCGGTCCCCTCGTCAAGTTAGAGGCAGATTACGACAAGCGTCTCAAGGAGTCTCAGACGCAAGAGGGCATTGAGGTGCGCTGGGACGTCGGCCTCAATAAGAAGACCATCGCATACTTCACGCTAGCCAAGACTGACAGTGATATGAAACTGATGCACGGAGACGAGCTACGATTGAGGTAAGTTTGGACTATTTTTTTAATTTAATGATGACTTATGACTTTTGTTTTTTTTTGTTATGATACTGGCATACTCGTATTAAGAAGACGAAAGTTTGTTAGTGTGAATGTGTGTGTGTGTGTTTCTTGAGTCTAAGACCTAAGAAGGCATTGAAGTGCGCTGGGACGTCGGCCTCAATAAGAAGACTATCGCATACACTTTCAGAACGCACGTTCTAGCGATGGGTGTCATTACACCCGAAACGCGTAAAAACATTAAGCGAATTACAAGTGAGTGAAAAACGTATTAGTTTAATATTGATACAAATGTCTCACGAAAGTTTTAATAATAAACAGGTTCATCTAGTTTTTTAGTTTGCAGATTTTACTGTAGGTACAAGATTTGATTAACATCAAGAGTTTTTTATTGTAGTCAATCAATAACATTATAACAACAAAATTAAATGGTTTTCAGATACGTAGGCGAGCTCCACAAGGCGTGGTCGGGCGTGGGCCACGTTATCAAGGTTCCAGACAACTACGGCGACGACGTGGGGCTCGAGCTGAAGAGCGGCGCCAACGCACCGCTCGACTGCACCTCCAACTTTGTGGTCGACTTCATATGGAAGAGCACCTCCTTTGATAGGTCTGTTTCTTTTCAAATATTCTTTATTACTAGTACAACAATTTTGTAGTACGATGCTAGTGTACATTTCATCCTAGCACTTACTTACATTAAATACAAATTTGATTATTATTTAAAAATTATAAAATTATTGTAACTCATCTCAGGTATTTCATTTAAATGATACAATATAAAATTAAAATAAAATCATTACTTAATAATATGCAACCTTTAGTCTAGGTTTACATAATATTTGATTTAAAAAAAATGCATCAATGACTAGAACAGTGAAACATATATCCTTTGATAGGTGAGTGACACTAACTAAAAGCCAAACGCCTATCAGAAGCCCTTAGGGCCATATACAGAGGTATTTTGTTATAAAAGTGGACTAATTTACTAGCGGTACCATGTGGTGTAAGTAGTGTGTGGATTATAAGCGAGTGTGGCTCAGCGGTTCCAGTGTCGGCTTTTCATCCAGACATACCCTGGTTCGAATCCAGTCCTACACCAATGACTTGTATTTTCAAGTTATGTGTGGGTTTGCACTCGCTTAGCGGTGAAGGAAAACATCGTGAGGAAACCGACATGTTTGAGGACCACAATATCTAAGGACATGTGTCTTCCGTGGAAGGATCTGAGTGCGCACCACGATATATTTGCCCAATAGAACTCCCCTAAAGAATTAGTTCTGCGGGGGAGTCACGGTCATGTAGAAATTCGGCTCAAAGAGAGAGAGAGAGAGATTAACTAAGTGGGTGACGTGGTCAGAGTCCTCCTCCTCCTGGCGTCATATTCCTCATCACTGAGGTCGTGACTCCCCCCCAGCTACAACTTATTTGCCAAGTTTTCTTGGGCAAGTCCATCGTGCCTCGTGGTGGGCGGGGATCATTTATCGAATATCCACACTCATATTCAAACACCTCGGACTAAGCGGCCGTAGGCGCCACTTGTGCTATATTGTGTCTGTTATCTGTGGTTAAATAAAAAAATAAAAATAAAGCCATTTATTCCCAGTAACTTACCTGAGTAACATTTTATGGCTATGGGGTTTACGTTAGTAATACATTTTTAATTTTATATTAAGTATTGTTAAGATTTTTATTGGGTACCCAAATTAGGGTGAAAGCCTCCTCCACGCGCTGCCAGTTTCGTCGGTTTTGCGCCAGCCTTGTCCAGGTACTGCCCGCTGCCTCCTCGATGTCGTCTCGCCACCGCCTTCGTGGTCGACCTCTGGATCTGGGATCTTCTGCTGGGTTCCAATGTAGTATTCGTTCACTCCATCGACCGTCTGTAGACCGAGCGACGTGACCCGCCCATTTCCACTTCAGTAGACAGATCGCCTCTACCGCGTCCGTTATCTGTAGTTAACATTTATTAATTGTAAACCCTTTTTCCCTCCCAGGATGCAGCTAGCGCTCCGCAAGTTCGCGGTGGACGACTCGTCCGTGTCGGGCTACATCTACCGGCGCCTGCTCGGACACGAGGTGGAGGAGATGCTGTTCAGAGTGCACCTGCCCAAGCACTTCAGTGCGCCAGACCTGCCGGATCTTAATCGATCTCAGGTAAAACACTTTTTCTTCTTATCGAATGAGAGTGGTCTACTCTGGTGTCGAGAGTTAATCAAGCCGTCCTAAGAGCCTCTGACATGGCTTAACGACTGACGTACTATGACGTACAGCCGAGACCTACAATTTAACGTGTCATCCGACCCACGAATGCGCCCAAAATAGAATGCCATTTTTCGGTCACCCATCTCACTTGTCACTTCTTAATCGTTGATTAATTTAGACAGCAGTCATAATACCTTCTTGTAATAATTTGTTGTAAGTATTTCTTGGGTAGATGCATAGTTTACGCATCCGATAAATGATTTTGACCACGCGTAATGATACATAGAAATGATATTCATTGCTCCCAAGTTACAAGTCAATATATAATTATTTGATACTTTCCAGGTATATGCGGTTAAGCACGCACTACAGCGCCCTCTATCGCTAATCCAAGGCCCGCCCGGTACCGGCAAGACCGTGACATCTGCGACCATCGTGTATCAGCTGGTGCGACAAAATGGCGGCCCAGTGCTCGTCTGCGCGCCTTCCAACACCGCCGTCGACCAACTCACTGAGAAGATCCACAAAACCGGTCTGAAAGTCGTGCGACTCTGCGCCAAGTCAAGGGAAGCGATGGAGTCTTCGGTCTCTTTCTTAGCGCTGCACGAACAAGCTCGCGCGCTCGGAACCAACGACAGCGAGCTGAGGAAACTGACCAGGTTGAAGGAGGAGGCAGGAGAGCTGTCTGCAGCCGACGAGAGGAGGTACCGTGCACTGAGGCGCGCAGCCGAGAGGAGACTACTAGACGCGGCCGATGTAGTGTGCACCACGTGTGTCGGCGCGGGAGACCCGCGCGTGGCGCGCATGCGCTTCCAGTCCATCCTCATCGACGAGGGCATGCAGTCCACGGAGCCGGAGTGCATGGTGCCCGTGGTGCTGGGCGCGCGCCAGCTCATCCTGGTGGGCGACCACTGCCAGCTCGGACCCGTCGTCATGTGCAAGAAGGCGGCCAAGGCGGGACTCAGCCAGAGTCTGTTCGAGCGCCTCGTCGTGCTCGGCATCCGCCCCTTCCGCCTGGAAGTGCAGTACCGCATGCACCCTGAGCTGTCTCGTTTCCCGTCCGACTTCTTCTACGAGGGCTCGCTGCAGAACGGAGTGAGCGCCGAGGAGCGCCGCCTTCACAAGATCGACTTCCCGTGGCCTCGCCCCGACAGACCCATGTTCTTCTACGTCACGCAGGGACAAGAGGAGATCGCCGGCTCCGGGACCTCGTACCTGAACAGGACCGAAGCGGCCAACGTAGAGAAGCTGACGACTCGCTTCCTGAAGGCCGGCGTTAGGCCCGAACAGATCGGCATCATCACGCCGTACGAGGGCCAGCGCTCCTACCTGGTGCAGCACATGCAGTACCAGGGCAGCCTGCACGCCAAGCTGTACCAGGAGATAGAGGTGGCCAGCGTGGACGCCTTCCAGGGCCGGGAGAAGGACATCATCATCATGTCCTGCGTGCGCTCCAACGAGCACCAGGGCATCGGCTTCCTGAGCGACCCGCGCCGACTTAACGTGGCGCTTACGCGCGCCAAGTACGGGCTCATCGTGGTAGGCAACCCCAAGGTGCTGAGCAAGCAGCCGCTGTGGAACCACCTGCTCGCCTTCTACAAGGAGCGGCGCGTGCTGACGGAGGGCCCGCTGTCCAACCTGAAGGAGTCCGCCATCCAGTTCGCCAAGCCCAAGAAGCTGGTGAACGCGGTGAACCCCGGCTCGCACTTCATGTCGACGTCCATGTTCGACGCGCGCGAGGCGCTGGTGCCGGGCTCCGTGTACGACCGCGCGCGGCCGCCGCGCGACCCGCTGGCCTACATGGGGCCGGAGCGCGCGGCGGCGCTGCTGCACGCGCCGGTGCCGCCGGCCGCGTTTGGGCGCGCGCCACCGCCGCGTGCCACGCGCCGCCGCCCGCCGCGCCTCAGCCAGGAGCCGCTGTCGCAGCAGCCGCCGCTGTCGCTGTCGCAAGGCGCGTCGCAGCCCGACCTCAGCCAGGAGTCCGCGGCGGCCGACTGCCCGTCGCAGCCGGACGGGCTGCTGTCGCAGGACTCCACGTACCAGGGCGGGTTCCGCGCGCGCTGCAGCCAGTACTGAGCGCGGGCGCGCCGCCTGCTGACCTCTCGCCTGGGCCGCCTCGGCCGCGCCCTCGACCCGCGTCGCGCGCAGCGACCCGCGCGCCGCCGCTAGACGCGTGAGCAAATTGTTAATGTTATTACAGGGATAGAAATATTTATAGAACGTTCGAAACCGACGACGCAACCTTCCGGATCGGCCGCAGACGATATCGGCGAGCGAGCGCTTTAGCGCCGACCAAATTGACAGAAATGATTCTCAGAATCGAGCTCACGAGAACTACTCGAAGCTGTTCGACCTCTATAAACTTTTCGCTATCCTTAACCGTTGAACTTGTCAAATTTATCATATTGAAGACTGCGAAACCAGGAGACATGCCTTGATAGATGCATTGTCGATAAACTGTTAGGTTTGCGTTAGGAACAAAATGTTACGCATAAGTGATGTACTGCAGCAGATCGTTCGAGAACTTACTATTTCAGTGTTAAAATGATCCTTTTGAAATTGTCGAATCACAATTTTTTTATCAAAAATTGAAAAAAGAAAACTACCCTTAGAACCTTGGATTAGGACCGCCTTTTTTATTGATGTAATCAATAAATTGTGATATTTTGCATAAATAAAAAAAATATTACCTTAGTCACGTTTTGCTGAAAATTGTAGCCCAATGCCACCTCCAAGACATGTCTGTTTGTTTCCATGTCTATGAATCACGTAGAACTACTGTGTAAGCGATAAATCGATCTTGTATCGCAATTTAGATTGTAATTTTATTTTTAGTTTATTTCAGATTTGAACCATTATTGCACTCTGTAAATTAGAATAAAAAATAGAAACTTGAAAAATCAAGGTTTATGACTAGAAAACGTAAGCTTGCACAATATATATTTTATAAAAATATTTGATACAGAAGCCGAAAGAAAATTAAAAAAAAATACCAAATAATTAAAATATGTTCTCTCATCACACGGTTTTTATTAGTTTATGCAGTGCAATAATAGTTTTAATCTTATTGAACGTAAAAACAATTAGGCCAGTTAGTGAAGTCATGTAGAAATTATTCAGTTCTAATGGTTTGTGTTTATATTAGGGAATTTCAGGTGTCATAGATAATCATCAGTAACATTGGCTATATATATATATAAACAGTGTCAGGTCTATTAAATCGATGTACACAAGACTTATTTTTATTGTTTTTCCATTGAATATTGTAATAATGTAGTAACGCAACCACCATACATATGTGTATATACATACACATTTATATTTTTCTATATTGTTTAGGATGTGATATTGTTGTAATTGTCTCAAATTACAGGTACAACCCACACTTTAATGAAATGTAAAACAATATCTGTAATAGCAGAAAACATGAAAGATTGGTTGTGAAAGATAATGATGTATTTCTTTTCACTTCTTTTGTATTATCTTCATATCTCACTTATGTTTCGTCCTATAATGTATTCATTCAAAGTCATGGATTTTGTGATTTTCTTGATCTATTACTTCTGTTTTCAAATTTTCTGTTGAAAGATATATCCATACCTTTATTTTATGATGGGAAATCAATAAATATTTGTCGTTATTAAAATTAACTAGTTTTATTACATATACCAGCATATATTATAATCCTTACTTGTAGGTTTTATTGAAACAATACCTTACATATAAAACTTTATTTGTAAAATGGTCTTACAAACTATTTACAACATATATTATGTAGGTAAATGAAGAAAACAAATAAAATATAACATCATGAATTATAAATTGAGATTAAAATTAATATCTTGCATTACATAGTTAAATTATTACATCTACAATAAATATGGCCGGAGAAAGATCAAATTTGCTGCCAAGAGATTCACATAAGCACCATGAGACATTTCATTTCCAAAATTTAAGCATAAATAAATGTAAAGAGCTTACCAATACTATGAGGTTGATTTGTATATATGTAAATGAAATATATTTTTACATTATTACAATTCTATTAACAATCCAATAATTCATCTTGTACCTAATAAACTCTGGCACTATTTTTCCACTCACAACCTATAATAGGTTTTTGTACGAACAGACAAGCATTAGTCACATTGTATAGATTTAAGGTAAAAGCTTTAAAACATTTGTGCCAATAGGCTACACTATCAACTAGAATACATTTTAATATATTATACTCAAAAGCATACATTTGTAAAGTATAAAAGCTTTTGTGCATTCTGCGACTTAACCAACATTTTAGAGGGAATCAATATATTTTATTTATACATATATATATATATATATATATTTTACATTCCATTGAAAATTCACAACACGGTGAAGCGAATTTGCGCCAGTTCAAATCGATTGAGCATATATCATAGACCACAATAATATATTTGCTAGGTATATGTATAGTAGTTGTAGGGTACAAAGATGCCTAGTAGTTAAATGTAAGCTTCAGATTCGATTTTGAAGTATAATATTAGTAAGTAATATGTCAAAATACGTTAAAAAATTACCTTCATTGAATCACATCAGCATAGCACAATAAAGGCCTATCCAAAACATTGTTTTTAAAATGCTAACACAGATTAGCACTTTCGGAAGACTAGCATCGAGTCAAGCTTGTTTGACATAATCATATAGCTCGTTTCAATTGAAATTGAGCAAGAATTCGTGCGTTTAGGCTTATCCATTTCTGTTTTATGTCGAAAAGCTTTGAAAAAGGATCGTAGTAGGTATTTGTTTCCAAATATACTAATAACAATATTATATATTACTGTGTATAATAAATAATAATATTATTATATCTTACTTATATATAAAAATGAATCGCAAAATGTGTTTGTAAGCGCATAACTCAACAACGCCTGGACCGATTTGGCAAATTCTTTTTTTAAATGTTCGTTGAAGTTCAAGGATTGTTTTTACGGCGAAAATAATGCCGGAAAATCACTAAATACCGCCCTTTTTTTTCCCATACAATCGTTATCTAACTTACTAAAGAGTCAACAGACAGGACGAAGTCTGTTGGGTCCGCTAGTAATATTATAGTATATGTATGTTAGTCAAGTCAACAAGCTTTTCGATAAATATAAGTACCTATATGTTAGTCAAGTCGCATAGTAAAGTCTACTGAGGTAGCGGCGGCGGCTGGACGGCGGCGTAGGTAGGATAGTACGGAGCGAACTTGTTTGGCCCCGCGAAGTTAGTGTAGTTGTTGTCTCCGCGGTCCTGGATCGTACGCGCAGAGTAGGCCGACTCTTTGTATACGGGTTGAGCTGGAAGAAAATTATAAAAAAAGGGATATTACACACATGTGTCATGGGTACTTGGATTTACTAGTTATATACTTTTTTGGTAAATAAATAATACATATTATACCTGTGTATAATAAACAATCAGACTGAACACACTTACCTACTTGAATATTGAAAATAAACAAGGCAGGCCATCTTCTACTAACTGAGCTAACAGGCCTTTAAAATGTTATATTTTGTAGCTATGCTATGCTATGCTTGTAGATGCCCGTGACTACATTCGTGTTGTTTTGGGATAAAAAGTAGCCTGAAAACGTATGAAAGGTTCAATTGTTAATAAGGGACAAACAAACTCACAAACTCCTCTCTTGAGTCGTATTTCCTCATGACTGAGGGTCGTGACTCTTACCCAGAATTAATTCGTTAGGGGAGCTCTCTTGGGCAGATACCTCGTGATGGGCGTCCAGGTCCTTCCACGGAAGACACATGTCCTCGGATATTGTGGTCCTCAAACATGTCGGTTTCCTCACGATGTTTTCCTTAACCGTTAAGAGAGTGCAAATCCACACATAACTTGAAAATCAAGCTTGGTGTAGGGCCAAATTCAAACCAAAGTGCGTCAGGATGAAAAGCAGACGCCAAGTCACTGCCTATACTTACAAACTTACGTCTCTATTATACTAGTACATAGGACTCACTAAGTGTAGGGTAGAGTGACTGGAAGGGTTGTTCTGGCGGCGGAGCGCTCGGCAGCATCCAGCCCGGCGCGCCGTCGCCACCGCCCGCCACCTGCCGACCAATCAATAAATACAATTAGTACACCAAACATTCCAACTAACTAATTAAATATCTCTTATTTCGGTTAAAATATTTCAATTTTAAATGTCTTTATTGATTCATAACTTATAAAAACTAGTGCAACACAAGTGAAAATTTGAATCCTATAGTGGTACAATGAACTTGATTGACTTATAATAACTTGGTTAAAATAGTCGTTTTCTATTTAGAGAAAAGTTTTAAAAACTTAGGTATACATAGATATATATAAAGAAAGTGGTGTTAATTACACCATTTATAACTCAAGAACGGCTGAATGGATTTAGCTGAAAATTAGTGGGGAGGTAGCTTAGAAACATAGGATACCTTTTCCTGTTTTTTTTTCTAAGGCGGAATAGCGTTCGCCGGGTCAGCTAGTAATAAAAAAATATTCCGGGACATTGCACACAGCGCCATCTAGCCCCACACTAAGCAAACGCTTGTGTCGTGGGTACTAGATAACGGATACAATACTTACATATTTTTATTTTGTAAATACATACTTATTATACATAGAAACGACCACTGTAGTATGTAGTGGAAAAAAAAGTAGGTAACTGTATATATTCAGAACTAAATAAGGAAAAATGTATACTGACTTCTCATATTATATGTTGTTAAGCCTAACATAGTTATCTTAATTAAATTGCATTAAAAACAACGCAGATACTGGTCAAGTTCGCTGACGATTTTTTATATGTATTGAATTTTTAGGCCAAATCTAAGACAGAAAACTACAAAGCCAGCAAAGGAACATTTTTTAGGGTCCTGTCCTCTGCTTTGGGCTTTCCTGTGTTGCAGTAGACAGGGTTTTCACAGTGCTTTATACATTGATTATTCTAATTGGCATGATTTATTTTACAAACAATAAAAATTAAAAGATGCCAAGGACAATCGATCAATCAAATGAGTTCTCCCATTGATTATTATAATTGGCATGATTAACTTAATTTAAAAAAAATCAAGTTCATTTGTCAATGCCTTTACACATGTTGTACTCACATTAGGGTTGACAGAAGCCCCCGGCGCGACTGGCAGCACGGCGGGTTGGCTCGGCGAGGGCGGCAGCACCGGCGAGCTGGGGCTGGGCGTGGGCGCCGCCTGCCCAGCCATGCCCACCAGTGGGACCGTGCCGATGGTGATGTACTTCTTGTCGTGCATGTTCAGGTGCATGCCCGATACTACGCATTCCACCTGGAATTGATCGTGAACAGAAATATGAAACGGGGAACCTCTGAGACAAAACACAAGCGTTCATAATCATTAGCAGCAGCTGATATAGCCTACTGTAGCAGCTGATAAGCCTCCTCCTTCATACACCAATACTGCCTTTTTCTCACATTGCATGTCTCTAGCCCAGATGTTGACTTATTTTTTTTAATTAATGTTAATGTCACCTAGGTATTTTTGCATAAATAAAATAAATAAATAAAATACATTTATTTCAGGCTTAACCCATAGTTACTAATTTGGACACTGTAAAGGCCAAGTTAACTAAAATTACTTCTAATGTAGTAAAAATTCATATTAATCATCCATCCATCCTACATATAAACGTTATTTAACACAAAAATATTAAAGCTAAATATTAAACTATATTTAAATACAATATCATTCTTAAATATAAAAATTGAGATGAAAGTAAATCGGCAACAGTACTTCCTAATAGTAGTTTATGCAACTGTCATATAATGAAACTCGTTACTATTATGAAACTCGCTGCGCTCGTTTCATAAACTCACACTCGTGTTTTAATACCCGTGTTATATGCAGTTGCATACACTACTTTATCTTCACTAATGCAATTGATCAAACAACAAGAGTAAAAGCTGACAATAGTTAATTTTTCATATAATTTTCTAGATTTTTCTGGCAAAAGATTGTGAGTTACTTTTGTTGCCAATTCTAGAATATCCGGAGGCGTACAAATATCATCATCGCTATCCATTTTTAACGAATTTGTATTTAAAAAACAAAACACATCGCGAAACATTAAATTCACGCGTACGTGTATTGTCACAGTAATTTTGCCGCCATTAAAATCTAACTATCTCTAAAGCGCGGCCAACCTGATTGGCCCTGCAATCAGGTTGGTCGCGCTTTACCGATGTTATAATGAGCAATTTCGACATCGATGTGGATATTATAGCATCATGTGAAATTGCTTAAATTGAGTGTTTTGTTGTCTGTGCTATAACAGTAGTAATTATAAGTCAAGTATTGGAAACATAAGTAGAATGTTACAACATTAGTGTAGATAAACATCTTTTCAATCTTGCCCATAAAATATAGGCACACAGCGTAGACAGCAGACATATTACATAATTGACTTATCACATTTGAAAAAACCACGACCTTGGCGAGTGACATCATCCTGCAACACTTGGTGTGAACGAAATATCTGTGTTGTGAACTTAAAACTACTTCGACCTTGATTTTGATCAATTAAATGGATTTAATGTTTATGTTCTAGGAGCATTTATCTAATTTAGACGGCCTTTATATAGCCTGGTGTGTAATTTGAGTCAATGTTACTGCACAGAAAAAACAATTGTTTGTAGATCCGGGATTCTTATTTCTTCTGATACGTATAGTTATATAAGATTTTATGTAATACTAAAGATTTATTTAAATTAAAGCAGTTGTGTAATAATTTCAATATTTTTTTACCTTTTATGGTATTTGTGTCTACAAATTCTTAATAAACAAGACTACAACCTTGAAACAGATTAATAGGCTCCTGAATATTATGCACTACTTCTATATATATAAAACTCAAAGGTGACTGACTGATTGACTGACTGATATAGTGATCTATCAACGCACAGCCCAAACCACTGGACGGATCGAGCTGAAATTTAGAATGAAGGTAGATGTTATGACGTAGGCATCCGCTAAGAAAGGATTTTTGGAAATGCCACTTTTAAAGGGGTGAAATAGAGGATGCAAGTTTTACTTCTTAATGCGAGCGAAGCCGCGAGCACCCACTAGTTTAATAGATAGGTGAATCTACATTACTTAAAAAAACTTTCAGAAGACTTAAAATCGACTTTTTTTGAAAATGGTGAAAGTGTATCAAAAAGATCAACATACACACTTACACACATATAATATTATGATGATTTACCATTAATGCCACATATATTAAGCTGGGTACACATGTTTTGGAATTTGTTCTGGATCGAAACCAGCTGAAAATGTATACATAGGTATTCAGTTAATTTAAGAACATATTCCGTTTTGTGTGCCCTAATAAATAAATAAATAAACATTTTATGGCATTAATATTTCCAACTTCCATACCTTAAAATCATAGTCCAGATCAATGATATTGCAGTTGACGAGGTTGGAGGGCGGTATGGGCGGCACCTCCATGTTGAGGGTCCAGTGCTTGGTGGAGCCCGCGGGCGCCGGCCCCTCCTGCATCGTCAGCACCACGTCTTTGGACTTCTTGGTCACTGTCGATGGAGAGGTCGCCCTGTATGTTACCACCTGGACACAGAAAAAAAACCATATCTTACAATTATACAAAGTTGATGTAAACTGTAACTTTAGTACGTTAAAACCACAAATATAATCTATACATATAATAAAGCTGAAGAGTTGAAAGACTGCACATTAAAGATATTTAAAAAAAGTGTTTGCAGATACTTCGAATTTGTAGCACTGCACGTTGCAACAATTTCTAGAAGTTTTGTTTGTCTGTTTATTTAAACGCTCATCACGCAAAAACGGCTGAACGGATCATCATGATTTTTGGTATGAAGGTAGCATGGAGTGTCATAGGCTACTTTTTATCCTGAAATAATGCGAGCTAAGCCGCGTGCGTCCACTCGTATCAATTAAAATTTCAATTTTCTTTATAATACTATAGACTGAAAATGAGTAAAAAACTGAGTCGCCTCAACAATACACAAACACTGTTTTGCCGGAAAATGTATGGAGATGGCATCATTTAGAATGAAATATGTTGTGTGGACAGAGTATACAATGAGGTTAATAAATTACGCGTACACAACAAACAAAATATCATACTATTTTTTCCTATCAAATGAGAGTGACTCTAGTGTCACGAGTTTATCAAGGCATATAAGGGCCTCTGACATGGCTTAATGACTGCCGTACTCTGACAAACAACCGGGACCTTCAATTTAACGTGTCATCCAACGCAAGGAAGCGCCCAAAATGGAAAGCCATTTGGGTCACCAATCTAAGGACTGACCGCGACGACATTTGCTTAACAATGATAATCGTTTGCGATTGCATCCGCTGAGCTACGGGCTCTTCAATATACCATATAAACAAAAAAAACAGACAAACACAAGACAATCAGCCATAAGTGCAATCATTTCCAATAGAGAAACAAATGAAGCTTCTTAAATACTTATCATGAATTAGATTATGAATTTTTTTTAAACAACTGATAATAATTTCTTACCTTCCTCAAGAAGACTTTAACAAGATGCAGTTGCACGTTGCTCTTGTTCTCTATATCTATCTGCACGGGTATCACCTGCCCCGGGCAGTAGCCCGACACGGGCGCCTGCACGTCCACCGAGAGAGGGGGCGACGCGCAGCAGAAACAACAGAACGTCTTCTCCAGCTGAATGCGGATTGGCTCCTGAAATATACATGGAAGGGTAATACTGAGATAATATCCTAGCATCATTGGCGTGAATTCTTCAACAAAACTCCTTAGACAAATGGGTAGAACTCAGGTTAGTATGACTCAGCCATCTTCCCGAGATATTAAGACCCTATTGCAGGATTTCAGTGTTACCCCTACTGTGCTGTACATAGTATAGAATCCACAACAAAATGACAAAAAGTTTAAATTGAATGTACATAGTCGTAAGCTCGTAAGTTTATAGCTAAATAACAGTTGGTGGAAGGTATTATTAATGTCGTTGTGGTGGATAGCATTTTTGGGATTTTTGTTTAAGTTAAGAATTATCAAGTTTATTCTGAACAAACACTTAGATTGTTGAATGCAAATGTGTTATAGGGTAGTTGTAGTCATAGATGTACAAAAACATACTCTACAAGGATAGGTAAGATTGCAATTAGACTGAAACATCTAACATAAAAAAATACCTTATAAGATGGATTGAGATTCAAATCCAATGCGTTTATCACTGTGAACGCCATCTTGGTCTCCTGGTCGAACTTCCATGGTCTATCCAGGGTGACTTTGACAGTATACCTGACATAGCCATACTCTCCTTCGAATGAAGATGGGAGCACTGGTGGCAGAGTGCAAGTGAAGTTGTACACTTGCTTACCGGCCGGGATTTCGATTTCATTGCCTGAAACAATACATGGGTTAAAACTGGCCTCGCAACTCATTTGAAGGTTATTGTTAACCTTTTACAAAAGAAAAGTATTATATCCGTTATCAATAATAAATAAATACTTTATATAAATAACACACACACACACACACGTCGTCCGTTGTTTTTAGTCTGAAACTATTTTTGTAAAATTATTCAACTATTATGAACCAAAACCGTAGCTGCATATTTAAATCATACCATTTTAAAAGTACCTGTAGCTGCTGCGATACAGGGGTACCTAGTGCAGTACCCACTGGTAACTCTACAATTAGGTCAATTTAAATCAAATTTAAAACTCTGTTAATTAAGTTATCTTTAAGGTAAGAAATAAAATATTCTATTCTAAATAATAAATAAATATTTTGAGACACATCACCATCTAGCCCCACAAGTGTTTGCTTTGTATGGATGGTGCTAGAAGGCACTGTGTGCAATGTACTGAAATAATTATTTATTTCATTTTCTTTATATGTGATTTGTACATTGAAATGGGTTTTTTTATGCGGGATAGGTTTACATTTGACTACAGCCTGCCTGAGATGTTAAGCATAGCATTGGGTTTAGTTGATAATACAAAATCGGAAGTACATAAGAAGACAGTTGGAAATTGGAAGCACATAAGGATAGTATATGGTAATATTCATTTTATTCCGTAGCAAGTAGCATTTATGAAAGAAGTTCAAAAAGAAATGGGATATTTTCACTTGCAACACTAGACAAACAACCAAATAAAGCATTAATGGAGAAGTAAGTACATATCTATCTAATGTATACATCTAAGACAAAGACAAGAGGGCCAAAATATTGTACAAAAGATATTTGAAAAAAAAGTACTTATCTATACTAATATTATAAAGCTGAGGAGTTTGTTTGTTTGTTTGTTTGAACGTGCTTATCTCAGGAACTACTGGTGCGAATTGAAAAATTATTTTTGTGTTGAATAGACAATTTATCGAGGAAGGCTTTAGGCTAAATAACGTAACGCTGCAACTAATAGGAGCGAAGAAACAATGGAAAATGTGGAAAAACGGGGAAAATAATTCATCTTTGAGGGCTTCCGTTGCGTGCGCTGCGAAAACGGTTCAAAATTCAAAGTATTAATGTCCAAAATAACTATTCTACGCGGACGAAGTCGCAAGCACAGCTAGTACTTTATATTGATAACAGATTTTTTTCTTTAAACGCGCGTCACGCAAAAACGGCTGAACAAATCATCATGTTTTTTTTATTAAGGTAATGAAAGTTCTTGGACTTGGGAGTGATATAGGCCACTTTTTGTTCCGAAATAGGTCATGTGAGTGAAACTGTGGGTGTTCACTAGTACATAAATATATTACAAGTCAAACATCTCCTATATGATTAACAGGCAAAACTCTGACGTCATGTCACTGGCATATTAACAAGTTTTTGCAAACTGAACAATGTGGTGATGAACTCATCATAGATAGAGAACACATTCATCATTTACACAAAACATGTTGGATGCAAATTTATACTAATCTTCCAGTGTTTCTGTTTCTCGCTTCAAAACAGGACAAAGAAGTTGTTACATTACAAAATTTACTTCTGCTACATATGTCTTGTTCTACTATGTTTATAAGTAAATACTTATGTGGCTCAACAATCATTATATGTAGCTTATGTACAATGAGAAATTAATATTTATCATTATGAAAATCAAAATGATAAAAGCTTTTTAATCTGACAGAAAAAAAAAAACATAATATGTTTAAAAGGTTAAAGTTCGTAAATGGACTATATTTTGGACTGCAGTTAGTATTTTGCCAATTGTGAATAAATAAGTATGAAGATTTGATGTGTATAAAATAAATTACTGAAAATCAATCTCAAATGATAATGTTATTACTTACTTATGCTAATATCAAACTTTCACTTAAACTTGTAAAACAAAGCTATTATTATCACAGAGCCAGGCAACAATATTAGTAACATAACCTTGGAACAAACCATGGGTACAACTATAATAATAACTTTGCAATTTCAACAGACATACTCTGTTTCTGTTTACATTCTGATAAGAAAGCAAATTCACTTGAAATGAGTCTTTTACTTGATAAAATTAAACCTTTGTTTATTCAGTTAAATTAGTCATGCAGTTTTGTAGATAGTTAACAAAATGTGACTCAAAGATGACAAATGCATATTAGCTCAATAAATTAACAGGCTAATGATATTTTAAAGAGGCCCAAACTTGTTTATAATTAAAATAGACACAATTATAAAATTGTGTAAAGATATTTATTTATTACTAAAATATCTATATTACTAATTATTTCAGGACATGTCACACAGTTCCATCTAAGCAAACACTAAAAATAATGAAAAAATAGATATTTTTGGTATGTTTGTTCTTCTAATAGAATCATCTTGATTTTCAGTAAAGTAGTAACTAACACATGGTCTTAACTTAAGAGTGATAGGCTACTTTTAAAACTTAACACATTATACCACTATTATTTGAATCTTTATTATATACAAGCGGCTCTGTCCGGCTTCACACGGTCACATATGCATGGTATATGCTTAAAAACTGTTCTCTTAAAACACCATTTGTTAAAAAAGACATCAAAACCCAAATTATTAGATTTTTTTAAAACTATCCTTGAATTTCAACAAACATTTTAAAAAAAGAATTGGCCAAATTGGTCCAGGCATTGTAGAGTTATGTGCTTACCAACACATTTTGCGATTCATTTTTATATTATAAGATGTATTCAATATTTATAAGTGGAAATTTGTTTATAACCTCCAGTTATGTTTGAGTTTATATAATATAAGTTACTGTTGAAAGTATCCCTAAAAATTTATTAAATAAAATTATACAGATACATACCAGTATTGCTTCCAAGCAAGTAATATGATATTTGGAAGTACTCCTCATTTCCTGTATGCAAGGAGTCCACACTCTGGGTAGTTTTGTCTTGCTGGTTCTCCTCTTGCTTGCTTTCATACCACTCTGTGTGGGCTTCACCCTTGAACTTTACATGGATACCTAAAACAGATATAATAAAGTAAAGTACATTTTTATTTGAGTAGGTAACCTTAATCTATAATTTACATGATTCTGTTTTTTGCTTTAGTTGGAACTGTGTTATATATAATGAGAATATGATAAACTAATTGCTAATAAGAACCACATTCTTTGAATTGGACCCAAAATCATCTAAATTAATAAAACTGACCTAAACTTAAATTTGTAAGACCCCACACAACTTAATTTAATAAATACAGAAAAGCATCACAGAAGACTAACATACCTAAGTTGAGCTTACTTTAGGTACTATGCAAACAAGCATAACAAATAAAAATATATTGTAGAAAAATTATTTACAAGTAGGTATGTACTTACTATAATCTACATTTAAATAATTAGTACATATCAAATAATGTTATAGATAAAATTAATGAGTATGCCTAGGTGTAGGAATGCCATTAGCACCGAGCTAGTCGAGTTACAGGTCATTGATATTCATAATGTAACTTTTATATAGATAACCATAGATGGGATGGGATCATGGGACAGAATAAGAATCGTGTCAACTTTCTTACGTGTTTATTGAACTATGTGAAGTAGAAATCTTTAGACCAGTGTAAAAATATTTAGCTAGCTATGAGTCACGCTTCACCATCTAAATTAAATCGGAAGCTGAATAGATGACTTCACTTACCTCTAACTTTTTTCGGCTTATCAAACACATATTCAATACGACCATTAATCGTCTGTCCGGCATAGTAAGTATTGAATTGGTTATCCAAATAAATGTTTGCTTCTTTTAAACCCATTTCTTCACTTCAATATTTCGTTATTGTGAATACTATCACTACGAGAATGAAAAACGAAAAACACAGCTCTTCTCAAGTAGACTAGACAGAGATAGGTAGGTATTCTGTTCTTTTTTTTTTTTTTTTTTTTTAATAATGGACTCTGCGGCACCGCCGCAATTTCGCCAATGTCACGTCAGTATTCTGTTCTGTCAAGCAATTTTTTTTTTTTTTTTTAATTGGCCATTACTTTGTATTGTGCCAGTTCTCAAGTAAAAACGGGGAAACTTCATAACCCCCAAAAAAGCACGCGAAATTAACTATAAGTAGTATTAAGTGATCAGAAAGCTTTACATATATACAACCTAACAAATTAACTTAACACGTAACTACTATATTTACATTAAAAGGAAGGAATTACAAATTTACAATTTGAGGTCGTTATCTATGATTAACTTTGACAGTGCGCCATATACTGCTTTTGTTTTGTATGTTAAAAGGGAGGATACATTTATTGGAAACGGAATCTCCAGTTCTATTAAGCTTTCGTAAAAATTGGTTACATCAGTTAGAGGGCATTCGAGTAGTAGATGATTGACATCAGCAACCGGTTCACCACACGAGCATGAAGGATTGTCTACGATTCTAAATTTATGAAGGTGTGCAGGACTACAAACATGTCCAACACGTAATCTTATTAAGGATGAAGTGGCCCTTTTTCCTAATAATATTTTAGAAAACCATGGTTTAATTTGCAAGTGACTTTGTATAGAATAATAATGTTTTCCAGTTAATATTGCAGACTTCTCCCATATATCTCTCCAGGCATTCTGGAGATATAATTTAGGTAAAGTTGCTATATCATGGCAATAATTGATGTATGGATACATATCTCCACACCCTGTAGCGTCATTAGCAATTTGATCAGCTCTCTCATTTCCTTTTATACCACTGTGGCTCGGTACCCACAGGAACGTAACAGAATAACTCTTTTGATGACATTTGTACAAAATATCTCTGATATTCACAATTACAGGCATACCTAGTTGCTTTTGATTTGAAAGGAAATCTTTCTAATGATTGCAAGGCGCTCTTGGAGTCTGAAATAATCAATGTTTTTGGTAATTTTGCCAGCAACATATATTCTAATGCTTTATATATAGCGAAGCATTCACCAGTAAAAACAGACGTTTCTTGTGGTAGTTTGATTTTTTGGATAATGTTGAATTCCCGGTGAAACACTCCAACTCCTACCGTGTTATTAGCACCATGTTTCGATGCGTCACAATAAATATGACGCCAACCATCCCAGTTATCATGTATAATAGAATTAAAATTATTATTAGAGTTAATGTCACCTTTTTCTATATCTAGATCTACATGTATTTCCGGGCTTAAAATCAATGCTTCGTAGGGGACATTGTCAAACAGTGGGAGTTTCGTAGAGCGATAAGTAGGAGCTGATAATGATGTAAACCTATTAGCACTATTGACAAGACATGGCACTGTTTTATTTACCCAATAAGGTGAAGTAGAACAAAGATAAATCAACTGGGATAATTTATGAATTAGTGGATGATTGCAAAATTGAAAGGCTCGGCAAAAGAATCGATCCGCCAAGAATTGGCGTCGGATATTCAAAGGGGGTTCTGCGCACTCAACTTGAAGAGCATTAATAGGGCTTGATTTCATAGCACCAGCTATTATCCTGAGAGATTTATTTTGAATAGAATTAAATTTATTGATAACTGAAACTCTACAAGGTTCCAGGAGGAAACTTCCATAATCAAGAACGCTTCTGATAAGAGCATTATATGCCAATTTAAGGGAAAACGGATGGGCACCCCACCATACTCCTGCTAGACATCTTAGCATGTTAAGACGCTGTTCACACTTATATGAAACTAGTTCAGAATGAGGAATGCCAGAGAGTTTGGAGTCTAGAACTAGACCTAGGAATTTAGCTTCCTCTTTTTGGGGAATTAACTTGCCATCATATTTGATGTTTAAAAACGGGGGATTACGTAATCTAGAAAAAAGAACGGCAATGCCCTTTCCTACAGATAACTCTAAACCATGCCTATCTAGCCATGATTTAAGACTAATTAAAGATAGAGAAAGTTGGGTACACATATATTCAATTGAATTGTCAGAGCAATAGAACAGTAGATCGTCTGCATATTGAAGAACTTTAACTGAATCTAGTAAACAAAATTCTAAATCATATGTGTATATGCTATAAAGCAGAGGGCTTAATACAGACCCTTGTGGAAGGCCTTTCCAAAGAGTTCTGCATTCGTCTGATGAGTCGAGTCGGATTGTTCTGCCACTAAGAAGGTTGATGATAAAATTGGAAAGTATCAGTGGCACTTTCAATTTTTCTAGTTTAGTTTTCAGAACTGTAAGGAGAACATTGTCGTATGCTGATTTAATATCCAAAAATATACCAACCGTGGGTTTGTTGAGTGTGAGAGAAACACGAATATCAGTCACAAATATACTGATGCTATCCATGCAACTCTTTCCTCTCCTAAAACCGTACTGTGATTTTGCCAAAAGATTATTTGATTAAACGTACCATTCAAGCCTTTTTTTAACCAGATGTTCAGCAATTTTGACTACAACATTAGACAATGCAATAGGTCGATATGAGGATACATCGGAAGGCTGTTTGTTTGGTTTTAAAATGGGTAACACTATTTGAGCTTTCCACGATTTTGGAATATGGCCTGATATCATGATGGTGTTTATCACGTCTAACAAATAGAACAAAGCTGAATCTCCAAAGTGTTTATAAAAAGAGTAAGGAAGACCATCCTCGCCTGGAGCAGAGTCTTTAGTGTTCATTAAAACGCTTTTCAGCTCTTGGAAAGTGAAAGGTGAGTTTAGTCCGGTAAGACTTGTAAGAGTATTACTATTTAAGTCAGTAACTAATTCCTTCTGGGGAGCGTATGAAGGTGCTAAATGATCAAGATATTGAGAAGATAATTGTTGTGGAAGAGAAAATGTTGGATTTGACAAAGTTGATTTGAATTTCCTGATATTTTGCCAAACTATCGATGATGGAGTCTGGGGAGATATTGAGGTACAATATCTTTTCCATCCAGTCTTACGCTTTTCTACAAGAATTTCTTTAGTTTCTTCTATTGTACTGACTAAAATGTCGTAATTTTCTGATGTCATGTTTAAATTATACTCTTTTTCTGCCAACTTTCTTTTTTTGACAGCTTCTGAACATTCTTTATCCCACCAAGCCGGGGAAGGTCTTCTATTTAGTGCGCTATTCTTTTTAGGGAATAGCTCTTCAGCAATGTTTGACATTGCATTTAACAAGCTTTCGATACAAATTTCTTCAGTGAATGTATTGGGTTGTTTAAGAGTTGGTATAATATTCTCTAGCTTTGATTTATAAGAATGCCAATCAGCATCGGCAAGTCTGTATTTCATACGAGGTGAAAATGGGTGAGGAGGTGGTGGAACATTTTTATTGGCTAAACTAATGACTATGGGATAGTGGTCGCTGCCATGAGTGTAAGGACGAATGCACCATGTAAAATCCAGAGCGACATCTGGTGTGGATATGGATAAATCTACGGCACTCAAATTTTCTCCTGGTTTTAGTCCTACGAGTAGGAGTTCCATCGTTTAGGACACATAAATTTAGGTCATTAAAAATATTTATAAGTTGGTTGCCATATGCATTAGAGATCGAACTGCCCCACGCTTGATGGTGACAATTGAAATCACCTTAAACTAAGAATGGTTTCGGAATATGCTGAAGAATTTCATGAATTTCATTTATTATAGAAGAAGAAGGATGAGGGATGTAGATAGATACAAAACTTATATTTAAAATCTTAGCACCAACAATGGAAAAACCATCGCCATGAGGGGGAAAAGACAAAGCAGTAAACAAAAGTGTGGAATGAATGAGTAGTACGACACCGCCATGGTTGTCGATTCTATTGTCATTGAGACAAAAATAGTTTTTAATTTTTAATATAGAGCCAGGTTTTAACCATGACTCTGACAGAGCAATAATAGAAGGATTGATTTTTGAAATTATATACAACAATTCAGTTTTTTTATGTTCTGCACTTCGGCAGTTCCACTGAACAATCGTGAGTAGATTGCCCAGCGGGACTGTATCGAAATGTTTTATTGTCGACGTTCATATTGTTATTGAGTTGTTCAATTAGAGGGGCAACGTTGTTCGGTAACATGATATTATTTTTCCTTAAAGTGTCTATCAGGGTTGACATTATCTGTTTGAGGGTTTCAATACTAAGTTGATCATTACTATTCGCTTTATTAAGGCCGCAACCATTACCAATACCAGACAGCATATCATAATCTTTAACTAATTCGCGATGTGCTCGGCGATCGTAGCCCTTAGCTTGTGTATTCGTTCTTACAGGTGAACCCGACTTGGACGTGCGAACAACATACCCACCACGCGAGGGGCCAGCTGCAGACGGTCGTGGGCCAGGAGTTGTAAACATGATTGGTCTTTCAATTTTCGATATAGGAGGACTTGAAGACAGTACTTCAGAATAGGACTTGCCTATGGGCGCATGAAGTTTCGCCGCTTCTGCATATGAAATGCATTGTTCGGCCATAGAAAGCTTAATTTTTTTCTGTCTAACAAATTCCGGGCAGACTTTGTTCGATGCAAAATGAGATCCAGAGCAATGACAACAGGTAGCAGCATCTTCTTCTGTTTTGCATGAATCGCCAGAGTGATCCTGACCACACTTATAACAGCGGGGTTTCGACCTACACTGGTTTTTGGTATGTCCAAAGTGGCAACAGTTATAACACATTATTGTTGGAAAAGTGTAGAGCTCAACTTGAACTGAGTTATAGCAGACATAGACATGATTCGGAAGAAACTTTCCGTCGAAAGTCAGGACAACTGACTGCGATGGCTTCCATACTGGTGCACCATTAATAACAACCTTATAATTCAAGCGTCTGACTTTTAAAATTTTCCCACATCCAATTGAAACGTTTATGCTTTCAAGCACCTCTTCTTCGCTCCACTCAGATGGGATTCCTCGCACTAAGCCCATGCGGGTAATTGTAAATGTCGGGATGAATGCCTTTAATTTTTCGGTGGCCAGGAATTGATTCGTAATAAAAATGTTGGCATCTTTGAAAGTAATAAAATTATTTTATTTCGACCGATACGTTTTAAACTTCCATTTACAACATTGGTAATATTGTGTTTATGGAGGAACCTGCCAAATGTTATTGGGTGTAGAGTTGTGCCATCATTCTGATTATTGTTTTCTCGTATTACATGTACTGTATAGGGGCCGTTGTCCGTGCTAACGTATAAACTTCTTACAACAGGGGCAGGAGCTGGCTTGGGTGATGAAGCCGGAGCCTTTATCGAATCACTACTACCATCAGAGATTTCATTAATTTTCCTTTTCTTTTTATTTTTTACTACTGGAATTTCCGTATCCATCTCGCAATTATTTGTTTTAATTGTTACAAAACAAGCTGCCGGAGGAACAGGGTCCCCCGGGTCGGGAGGCTCCTCCATGAAAAGAAATGTAAAAAGAACTTACCTAGATTACTTATATACACTTAAAAACTAATATTACACTAATTTTAAACATAAAGTAATAATACTTAGCTGATCTGATCACTTTTTATACAAATAATATTTTCCCAGAAAAATACGCGCCCGCCTTGTTGAAAGTTTCCCGCGCTTTTTCTCTGTCAAGCAAGAAATATAATGAAATGTATGACAGTGACAGTTTCGGACTTGCAACTCATTGACAACAAAGCTGAATATTATCACTGTCACTGTTCTGTTATATTCGACGTCACTGTTGTTTGAATATGGCAAATATAGTAAAGTTGATCAGTGGATAAACCGAAAAAAAAAGCAAAACCAAAATAATGAAAATTCAAGAATAGTCGTTTAGTATATTATTGTAGATGTAGGTAGATATAATGGTATTATATTTTATAAAATTCGAAGAGAGATGAAATAATTTCAGATAGGTACGTACTTTCTATTTCCGATCAGTGAAATCAAAAGTTAGTGTTTATGTCTATTGTCCGTTTGATTGTACCAAAAAAGCGAGCATATAAATTAAAAAAAATAATGAGACAAAAAACGTACATAATCTGATGCATATTTTTCAAATTTTATTACTTGCTATGATGACTTAATCTTTATTACCCTGTTACAGCATGATCGACGTTTCAATTATAATTCCTATTTTTAACGGTGAGAAATGGATTGACCAATGTCTGAGCTCCATAGCAGCTCAATCTATTTTGATGGAAAATGATCCTTTAAAACTAGAAATAGTTGTATATAATGATGGCAGTAATGACGGTACCAGTACGTTATTAAATTACTGGGTGACTTATTTCAAAAGTTTCAATATACCATTTCATATAGTAGATGGAGAAAAATCTAAAGGTTGTGGAGCAGCTAAAAATGGTGCCATAAAAAAAAGCACAGGGCAGTACCTCTGCTTTCAAGATGTAGATGATTTTATGAACCCACACAGAATAAAACTTCAGTGGGAAGCTGCAAAACATAATCATAATGCTTTAATTGGTAGTAGGGTCAGGAGAAAGCCTGAGAACTCTACCCCTCGCTTTATAAAATGGGCCAATCATCTGTCACCTGAAGAATTAAAAGTACAAATTTACACCTCAAATGGTCCAACACTACTTATGCCCACCTGGTTCTGCCATAGATCTGTATACAACAAAGTTGGAGGATTTGATGAATCTGGACAAGGAACTCCGGAAGATCTGATATTTTTTTACAACCATATCGATAAAGGAGGAGAATTGACTAGAGTTGATGAAGAATTGGTCATTTACACATATCATGAAGGAGCAACAACATTTTCTATATCTCGAAAGAAGATCTGGGAGATACAGCTGCAGAGACTTGAGAATTGTGTTCTGTCTAAATGGAGTCACTTTACTATTTGGAATGCTGGTAAAGGTGGGAGAAAATTGATACGAGCATTGTGTGCAGAAAGCTTGAACAAAGTTGTCTCTTTTTGTGATGTTGATGTTAATAAAATTGGCAAGACCGTAGAGCTGTATTGCCATAAACAAAGAAAAGTACTGGCTTGGGTACCTGTACTACACTTTTCTGAAGCTAAACCTCCTTTACTAATATGTGTTAAATTAGATCTGACTAATGGTGATTTTGAAACTAATCTCAGATCCTTGAATCTCATTGAAGATATTGATTATGTTTTATTTAACTAGAAACTTTTGTCCATATGAATATATTTTATACTATATTGTAAGTTATTATTTTACTGGCGTAGGTATATTATATTGTTTATTTTTCTCATGCAAACTTGATTTATAGATAAGCATCAATAAAACATTTTTTATAACAAACTAGATTTGAATCTCAAGGAGGTTGAGGGAGAAAAACTTGAATATATAGGTACCTACTCTAATTTTTGTTGGTTGTCTGTATGAGATATATCAAATGCTTGTAATTTATAAGAATCATTCAGAAGTCCCACACAATGTTATCACATCTTAACTTAAGTAGGTAGGTACTATTGGAAAATAAAATATTATATTATTAATAACAAACTATTTAATTTAATAGGTAAGTTTGTTAGGATAACTGTATCTAACTTATTGTGTAGGTATTAGAACAACCTATTAATTATTGTGTAAGTGAGTGTTAAGTTAGATCAAACGGCTGGACTAATTTCGGTGAAACTTGGTTTGGAGGGTGGATCTCTGAGACACGTTACTTTAATTTTCAATTAAACTTAATAGTATAAAAGGCGGTGCTATTTGAGCGAAATAGCAATAATTGTTGTTACTGCTGATTTTAATTTTATTTGAGAGAGCCAATTAATTCACATCATTTTTTTTCCTAAATGCTTAAATTACTAAAACTCAACAATTAAAAACAAACAATTTTGATAAGAATAGATATATGTCATTGTCAACGTCATTCCTGAGTTTGACCAGTTGGTTGTTTTCTTTGCTACAGAAGCCGCATCGAAATATAAATTAATTGCACTACATAGCTTAGCGTATTTATTATTAGTACTGTTAATTAGATTTGCTTTAGAGATTAATATCCAGTCTTACTTTGCACGGTTACATATTGATTATAAATAATGGAAGAAACGAAGAAAGCTAGCCCTCCGCCTACCGTGGAAGAACTCAAGACTAAAGGCAATGAATGCGTTAAAGATGGCAAATTTATTGAAGCGGTGCTTCATTATACCCAGGCTATCAAAATAGACCCTATAAATTACGTTTTATACAGCAACAGATCGTTTGCTTTCTTAAAATTGGACCAACACTATTTATCTTTACAAGATGCCAATGAAACTGTCAGATTACAACCTCAATGGGCCAAGGTAAAGTCTTATTTACTCACTATTGTACGTCTAATCCATGCTCCTATTTACTGGGTAGTGGTATGATATGGTTGTTTGTGTAGGTCACACCACCAACCTCAGAATATTGATCATAGACACCCCTCATGTTATTTTCTTCTCTGCTGAAGAATGTAACTGCAACTGATCATATTTCTTTCACAATCTTATTCCATTAACTCTGATCTTTGCCTTTAGTGAATGGACTCGTGTGCTTTCTAGTTGAGTGTGGTGTGCATCTGGTCTGTCTATATAGGCATGTTAACTTAGGACTATAACCATCAGTTATTGTTACATACTACCCAAATTATACCACATGGCCGCAATAACAAATTACCCTAATCAGTTTGCCATTTAAGTATGAAGATTATAGAACCACCTACAAAATAAGTATATATTATTTCAGGGTTACTTCCGAAGAGCTGAAGTGGAAGCAGCCAGTGGATTGTTTGATGAAGCTCTGATATCTTACACAAGGGCCTTGCAACTTGAACCACACAATGTCAAGTTAATAGAATCAATTAAAGAACTCACAGATAGGCAAAAGAAGAAAATTAAAGGTATCAAAAATATATTGACTGCCCCAAATGTAAACTCAAAGTTGGACTCAAAAAAAACGTCCAAATAGTATATTTAATTGTTAATCCTATTACCTATATAAAAATTTGATAGTCATTCTGAATCAGCATTAATTGTATTGTAAATGCATTATTGTACCTAAAAGGAAAATATGTTAAGTACTCATATATGTACCTGTTCACAAAAAGCTATAAATAAAATTGAAACAATAGATTATTATATTTACAACTTACTTAATTTCTTGTTTTTTTACAGACAGTCAAAATTTAATATGGATCTGCACAATTGTGGGGCTGGTCCTCGGAATACTTGTTGTTATATTAGATTACACTCTAACTACTAATCCAACTTTAACGGTATGTATGATCAATTTTATTCAGCTTCAGCTACTGCTTATTGTACATACCACAAAGTTGTGGAAATCCCTGCCTGACTCTCTGTTCCCCTCGAAGTATAATCCAGTGAACTTCCAAGAGAGAGTAAATCGGTTTTTATCAGGTGAGCACTCTCTATCTTAGGCCATAGCATTTGCTTACCATCAGGCAAACTATGGGCAAGTGCAAACCTATTTTAGTTAAAAAATATACAGATTAATCTAAATAACCATATAAAATATCTGACTGTGTTGAATCGAAATTTAGTAAATAAGTTTCTAAAAAGCAAGCAGGCTACATCATAGACTGCTCTAAACAAAAGTAAGCTAGTGGTTAAAAAAAAAGGTTTTTGGTATAACTTTACACATTTTACAGTCCTAAACAATACAATTGAACATAGTATTAGTGTTATTTCTACAATATCTGTTGTTATATCTAATCTTCTAGGTAAGTGTGTTACACCCTAGGCAATGCTTAACATCAGGCAGGCTGTAGTCAAATGTAAACCTATTCCACACAAAAAAAATCAAACAATAATAAATAAATAAATAATAATAAATAAATATTTCAGGACATATCACACAGCGCCATCTAGCCCCATACTAAGCTTACGCTTGTATCATGGGTACTAGATAACGGATATAATACATATATAGTTTTCTTTTGTAAATACATACTTATTATACATAGAAACGACCAGACTCAACACAAGTAATTACAAATTTCAATATTCATAATAACTTGTGTTATGCGGGAATCGAACCCGCACCCCTAGATTAGAAGGCAGAGTCACTACCAACTAAGCTAACGGAGCAGTCAATGTTTTCATAACAACAACAATGTTTTCATAACAACAACAATTTGTTTTGTTGATGATAATATCTGTAATTTACAGAATCCTCTAGCAATGGTAGCATTTGCAATTGCTCTGGCCGGTGTTGGTTGGGCAATAGGCAAGACTGCGGGCATGATGACAGCCATGAACGCTGGGAAGTCATTGCAACCTCCAGATGACTTAGGTAATTAAGTACTTAGTTCATTTATTTATTATTTTCAAATAACTTTGCGATCTTCAAGCGATAGTGAATCGGTTCTTACTGGGTAAGCACACTCCACCCTAGACTGTAATGATTGCTTACCATCAGGCAAATTACGGTCAAGTGCAAACCCATTCCTTGTTAACAAAATGTGTAAAATAGTTCCACTAGTATTCACACCATTACATTACACCACATAAATTGTAGATTACATCGTCGCTTAACATCAGGCAAGTTGTAGTCAAGCGAGCCTATCTCATGTAAAAAAAAACGTACAATTTTACAAAAGTGACAATATTATTATTTCTCTTTCTACTGTATATCTAAAATACAAGCTCCTGCTCAGTTTATTAGACTTCTGTCTGTATAGATTTAATATTTAAGAAAAACATGTAGCTGTTATGTTAGAAAGTATCATAAATTAAGCTAACACTGTAAACATCGTAATTGTTTCAAATAAAAAGATTTTTATTGTTATTATTTATTACCTTCATGCTGTAAATAGGCTTTATGAAAATAATGAATGTGAATATGAATAATAGAGCTACAGATCATAATGACTTGTGGTATAGTGATAGTATGATCCATCTGATCATACTATCACTTGGCAATAATATATCATCACGAAACATGGCAATATATGTTGTAGATAACAATTTGTCGCTAATATTTTAATGTTGAAAAGTGAACAGTGTGCTTAAGAAAATCTGATATAAAGCATCTGTTATTATCATTTGGCAGCCTTATTTATGAGCCAGTTATATATCAGTTTAATAATTTATGTAACACCTACTATGTAAGACAATATTCGTGCAAATAAATGAATTTTGATTTGATTTGATCAGTCATTTGAAATACAGTTTGGAGTTTTCTATTACCTAGGAAAAAATCTAATATAAGTATTTTATATTTTTCAGGTGTTAACAATGAAAATGAAGAAAAGGAACCAATGCCAGAGAAGAAAAAGTACAGTAAAGCGCAGGCACGGCAAAGATATAAGCAGGGAAAAATATAGTCATAAGATATAATTTTTATTTTGCAACTACTGTGGAATCTGTTTATGAGGACATTCAATGGTGTTGTATGAACTTTGATATAGTAAGTGACTTAGTTTACATTATTCTAAAACAACGCAATACAGAGAAATGCAATGTACAGTCGCAATCGGGGCTAGATGGCGCTGTGTGCAATGTCCCGGAATATTTATTTATTAATCAACCACTGTGTTTTACTAAACGGATTCTACTGTAGTCAAATAGTTATTGTTAACTCGGTTTTATGAATGGTGTGGGATTGGTAAACCAGCAATAATAAGAAAGTAAAATAAAAATAAAATAATAAAAGACAAAATAATTTTTCTGTAAGTACATTGTACATTTTCTGCCCTTCCCTGTTAACTTAGTTGGTAGTGGCTCTGCCTTCTAATCTAGGAGTGCGGGTTCGATTCTCGCATAACACAAGTAATTATGTATATTAAAATTTGTAATTACTTGTGTTGAGTCTGGTCGTTGCTATGTATTAAGCACATATGTATTTACGAAAGAAAAGTATATATGTATTATATCCGTTATCTAGTACCTATGATACAAGCGTAAGCTTAGTTTGGGGCTAGATGGCGCTGTGTGATATGTCCTAATATATTTATTATTTATTTATCGGTTCAGGGGTTCAATATATCAGTGTGCTTTTAAAAGATGTACTTAGGTACTTTTAATAATTTATGTAAGATAATACATATTTATTTATATTTTAGTGGTTAAGAAATGGCAATTAAAATGATTGTAAAATACCTTGTTCATCGTTTGGTTCATTTACAGCATTAACTTAATCGAAAATTTTTATATCTTAACTCTTTTATAAACTTTTTATGTAATTTTATAGGTAGTTACGTTTGTAATAGCATTCCCAGTGTTCTTAAATACATGTCGATCGACTTTAAAACATGCATTTTTATTATATTATGTAGTTTTATACCCCAGCCAAAAAGTGTAGAATATATTTAGTTAATTGAACATGAACATGAACATGAACATAGGTACCACACCCAGCCAGGACAAGCCTGCTCCGGTCAAACCGGCATACCAGGGGGCACAAGGTTTTGGAGCGTGGTTTTGTGCTAACGCTCCGGGATGGTAGTCGACCGGCTATGCAGCCAGACGCCGATTTGGAGAAGGTTGTTATTAGGGGTAGGGATAAGCGTTAGTAAAAGTTGGTGTTCGTTGATTATTGAGTTGACCCATCTTGGGGTTTGTTAGTGTGTGGCTTTGCAAGAGCTACCTTAACACGTTCGCTGTGTAATGTTGGTCCTATTGTGAGTAATCATAACCGCGTCGGGAGTAGTAGGTGGATCTTAAATGTGGGTCGAATAGATCCTATGTCGCTAAGGGGGTGTTCTTGTGTCATCTGACGGCCTTTTCTGGGGTATGGTTGGTGCTTGCCTGTTGGTATGTCGTTCTGTTTCCTCATCAGATTTGCTGTCGGTTTCTGCCATCTTATAGATCTCCCTGGCAGCTCTTATAAAGTCTCGTTCATTCATCTCTCTCTCTCTTCGTTCATTGCCGCCTTGACTATACGATTGGTCAGCGCCTATTGGTTCTAGACAGTAAAATGTCTCTTAAGGCGTTTAGGTCCACTGTGTCAAACGCTTTTTCGAGGTCAATTGACAAGACGCCCGCATTGTTTCGCCCGCCTTCCACTCTTCGTCCAGAACTCGTCTTAAGGTGAAAAATACTAAAAATACTCTTTTTGAAAATAATAATCAACTTCATATTGTTCAAGCTGTGTACACTCACCTGAGGAATTTGTTCTGGTTCAAAACCAGTTTTGAATGTGTATTTGGCTTATATGTGAACTCATTCTGTTATGTGTACCGTTATAAATAAATAAATAAATAAATAAATATGATCGTCGGTAGATCTGTTGCTTAGGAACGCGGCTTGATAGTTTCCAAGTTTTTTTGTAACGGTGTCTAATCTACCTAGTAGGAAGTTAGCGTATATCCTATAGCCGGTGGTGCAAATAGAGATTCGTCTATAGTCATCGACCGTCTTCGGATTAGCCTTTTTTGGTAGGGGCACTTGTATTGACTGTGTCCAGGTAGCCGGTAGGACATTTTTAGTCCAGGCCATGTTTATGTGGGCTAATATTTCGCATTTAATTTCGTGCGTGTTTGCTTTGTGTGGGCTCTTGCCCTAGATCTGTCGGGTCTTCATCGCTCAGTACGTCAGTAAACGACCCCTCTGTAAGGTCAAGTTCTTTTTCCCACTTGGAAATCGGAATGAATGTGTTTTTGACCCGTCTTCTTTCCTTCTGTTTGTGCCTTCTATAGAAGTCATAGGTGATCCTCATCCTTTTTGATGGGTGTGTTTTTGCTAGACCGCTGAAAAAACTGCGGCATTCTTGTTGGTCTTCCGTTGCTTCGGTCTCTTGCAAACGGCGCCGGCACTCTTTAAGTGTATTTCTAGCCTCTATATCTTGAGGATGATGCTTATAATGGAACTTCGCCTTCTGTAGGTTTGTAATTGCTTCTTCTCTAGCCTTAGAGTACCTTCTTTCATATTTGATAGTCTTATTGGCCGCCATCTTCATGACGTTTGTTATCACTTCCCACGATAGCGGCTCTTTTCGGTTTTCGCAGTTCCTGCTCTTTTTGGTTTCCTCTGATAAAGTTTCTTGGTATTTTTCTCGAGTGGTGGTACTTTGAAGCATCTCGTAGTTTAGGGTTTTGTAGTCAAACTCGTTCGCAACGTTGGCCCTGGCTAGTCTTATTGGAGGTCTCGTAGAGTCCCTATTGGAATTTAATGTGAGGGGCTTTACGTTTCCCCATATGATTCTGTGGTCAGATAGGATAGTTTTTTCGCCTTTGATGTAATTAAAAATCTGGTTGTTTTTGGCATCTGTCATTATGTGGTCTATTTTCGACGTTTTGTTCCCCAACGTCCAAGTCGTTTTACAGCTGCGCCGGCCGAATGATGTGTCCAATCGGAGATTTTCCCGTGCAATTAGATCTAATAAGATGTCTCCGTTGTCGTTACTTGTTTGGTGTAAGAGATTTTTGCCTATTTGATTTTTATCGCGAAGTTCGTGTGTATCTGTGAGTCCTATGTGGGCGTTGAAGTCACCTAGTACCTATGATTGTTATTGAGTTCCCTGGTTTGTTCTTGGTCAGTTGTAGTAGCCGAGTCGCGTCGTTTGCTGCTGATGACGTTGCATTGAACCAGTGCGTTGTAGTAATGAATAGAGAGGCTCCACTGCTTGTATGTATAGAAGCAACCATATTGTTTGTGTTTGCTTTAGTCCAGTTCAGCCTTAGGCCGCTGTTTTTTCTTATGAGAATAGCTAGGCCTCTTTTGTTGTTGTTTCCGCTTAGGTGCCACGTATAGTGACTAGATTCGTAGGTCCCGGATTTTAAGTGAGTTTCCTGTAGGCAGGCAATATGGATAGATTTTCCGTCTAGAAACTCGTCGATCTCTCGTTTTTTAGTCAACGTTGCGGCGCCTCTAATATTCCATGTGGCAATGTTTATGTTTTCATTTACTACCTGTTTTTTGTTTTTTTGGTGTGGCCTGGGGCGGGCAAGTCGGTATCCGGACTCATCTGGTATCTCCTCTGGGGTGCTAGTTCCAAGGGTTAGACTAAGGTCATTTTGCGTGGTGTTTGTACTTATTACTCCTAGGTGATTTTCAAAGCAATCAAAGTGGTTCCCCGTAAATATTAGACCTATGCTACCTGCGGCATCGTTTGGATCCTTAGGAGAGAAGCATGCTGTTTCTTGTAGCGGGTTGTTTTGAAAGATTTTCACGTTAATACTATAATATTCCGCTGCCGCTATAAGTATGTCTGTGCCGCCCCATGTACCATCTTGGTATTGTGATAGAATGTAGTTCCTGATTTGTTCGCTTTGTGCTGAGCTATCTAGATTACTTCTGATCGCTAGGTACATTTGTGGATCGTTTTGGTTTTCTTCTACGTGGCGTGCGAGGTCTCGTCGAATGTGTTGGTGGTCGAAGGTTAGGCCATACAAATCGTTAATTTGGTGGGCTATAGCGCGATACAAGCAGTTGCCGTCTCCTGGTATTTTTACGATAGAGTTCCCTATTTCCATATCTGCTTTGTGCCTTACCGTGATGGTATCGCAAACGACGGGGTGCCGTGGCTAGCTCGTGATATCTTTCTGGTATGCGCGTGATCCTTTTTGTTGAGGTTTGTTGCGAGGCTGTGAAGGAAGCTTATATACTATGTACGTATTTGTATTATAAAACTAGTGTATCATGCGCTATACTAGTTCCCCTTTGCCTTTAACGTAGAAGGGGAGTAATTAGTACTCGAGTGGGTACTTGGGTCTCGTCTATCAACTCTAGGTACGGGGCATTTGTTAGGTGAATGTTAGGATACTTGCACTTAGTATCTGCTGTTTTTCCCTAGGCTATCTATGGGATCTTAACGAACCCTTTCGTCCGGCGGCAGGCGAAGTTCGTTACTTTAGTTCTAGCGTGGTGTCCAGGTGAGTTAGGGCTAATTATTTGGAATCGTACCTACCTACCATTATTTTGGTACTAAAAAAATACATGTAGGTTATAGCGGTACTGGTGAACTACAACTATTTATCAAATATCAAGCTATTTATCAGGTTTTACAACGATTATAGTCAACGAAAAACCTACGCTTTTTGTACTAAGTGTTTTATGTGTATAAAATAAACGTCTGGGCTTTATTTTACGTAGCAAAACTGAGATAAAAAAAAGGGATCAGGACCCGACCATAGTGCCTCGCAGCTGTGTCGGAAATTTGCGGGTGGTTTTAAGCTGTGCCTATTGTTAATGTTCTAATTTATTGTTTAGTTTTACGTTTCGTGTTTGTTTTGGGAATGAATAGCTGTTGTTTAAGTAATATTTCTATTTAGTTATGTCTTAGGTTATTGTCCAAACGGACCTGCAGATGTGCGTAGTTTTTGTATTTAAGTATAATTCGTATTTAGGCTTTTTTGTTTGCTTTGGGAAAGTAGATTGTCTTATGGCGGGGTTTACCTACTTTTTTTTGTATGTGGGTTATTTCTGGGGGTTCTTTTGTTGTTACAAAAGTCTACAACTGTAAAATAAATAAACAATAGATGTTTTCTTTCTTTCTTTCTTCTTTCTTTAAAACCTATCCGCTTTTTAGATAGTGTAGGGTAAGTAGTTATCTATATATTTATCGTGGAAATTTTAGGGAATCCCGATGTATATTATATCTACTTACAACAGCCAGTGTTTACGCATTCGTTACGAGTAATTACAGCCGTGGTATGGGATCGCGTAATCTAGTCTATCCTGGTGGATTTAGCATGCCCTAGGTCGGGATCCTAAGTCCTAAAAGAGTAATTAGAGATGGTAGAAATTGCTTTTAGGACCAATTGAAGTCAAGATGTTTTGGCCAGATTGTCTGAGCTTTGCCAGATCGAAAGATTTTATTTAGGGGGGATAGCAGCAACGAAGTATTACTGGAGGTTTGCGTGATCTAACGTAGTTGAGAGTAGGTGGACTTGCTATGGTACAATCTAATTTATTCTACCTGGCATTATTTGCTCTAGTTATCTAAGTGATATGTCGTATTCTAAGTTAGTTTAGCGTAACTGGTAGTAGTAACCGCACTGTTTGTGGAGCTAGGAATGCAGGTATAGTAAGGTCTAGCTAATGCAATCGGTTTAGTACTTAGTATATGGCGCCCTATATACGGTGTTGGTTGCTGATGTGGGCTGATTGAGTACGGACTTGTCCCTCGTGGCAGACGTCTAGTCAATATCCTAGGATGCTGAGGTAGGAGAGACAGGAGAAAAGGGGTTTAGACCGCGTGTGACTAATATGGAACAAGCTCACCGAGTTTTCCTTTTGCTGGAGTGGGTTACCCCGCGCTGGGCGTTGTTACTGCTGTTATCGGTGGCCTCTGGTGCCAATGGCGCGGGTCACTTACACTGGTTGTCCCACACTGATACGATACATGTAAAGATTACACACACGCGTTGCACGGCACTTGGTTGTTAGGCACTTTTCGCGGGCCAGAGAATTTACCTACGCTAGGGACCGTCAAGCTTTGTTCGCAGCGATTGTGCTAGCCGCTGGCAGATGTTGTGCCTATTGTTTAACGGATCAATTGTATTTACGAGGCTCTATTGACCGTTCCCGAAAGCGACCGCTCGTCACGGCGTCCAAGACGAGACTCCTGTAGAATATATTTAGTTAATTTAGAAAATATGTTGGCACAATTTGTTTCTTCCTTTTCCTTATAATTACACTGCATGTTGTGATGACGAAAGTGAAAGTAAATTATAATATACCTGCTTTGGATTAGCTTAAACAACATGCATACTCCGTTTCGCCACCAGATGACTTCGTTTGTAGTACATGCTATGTATCAGAGATGGCACTGTATGTGAAAAATGATTTTCCGTTTTCCCGCTTTTCTGTTGAAAATTTTCCTGAATTTTCTTTGCTATAAACCTCACGGAGCCCGAGACCTTTCTAACGAATGTGGAAATCGGTTCGTGCATTCTGGAGTTATAGCGTCAGGAAGGAAAACCCAACTTATTTTTACATAGTAGATGTTGAGTTTCATTATTTAGTTTCACTCATGTGTTTTAGTTTCTTGCCCATTTGTGCCCTTCTAGTCAGTGTAACAGATCTTTTTGGCTGGTCTAAGCACACTAACCCTGAATGCATGTTTCAACAGAAAGACTGAACGACTATTGATGTTTTTAACCTGTAATATTATAAAAGTATATTATTGGTATTGGTAATTGGTAGGACAATCTATCATCTCTGGCAAACGTTTTTAAAAATAATATACTAGAGTAAAATGAAAACGAAACGCATCACGGGGATTAATTTATTGATCCTTATGTAAAATGTTTTCGAAAATTGCATACAATACAATATTTTGTTTTATCCCTTCAATAAAATCTTGGTCTTGTACCTTAATTGCACTCTTATGGGATTATCCTGTACAACTATAGTAGGGCCCTACATTTACAATATTTCTAACTGTGCTAGAATGTACAGTGCATGTGTCTTGGCTTAGAACAAATATCATACATATCTTTAAATCGTAAATTCAATTACTTTATTCATTTATTTATTTATTTAATAACAATCAAAATGGCCGAAGCCAATTACATTAATCTGTCTGTAATTACAAATTAATCTGTTAATTGGTGGTACATTCATTTATAAATAACATAGCCTGCCCTCCACAACACAGGTTATCCTAGTGTGGAGTGCAGTGAACAGATTGTTATAGTTCATAAGTGTTTGACTTACATAAATTATTATTATTATTGTGTTACTGTATTTTAAAATATTGTTTATGTGGCACCAAAATTGAGCTGTGCGCTTTGTACGAATATTGTTCTCAGTCAATTCATGCGGTGCGATGGTTTAACGGCATCCTAATAAATAGTTATCCGAAAAATATTAACAAACTGCTCGTTGAACCATCGCCACTTTGTGATACGAGTGACATTTTAGACAAGTGACCTTATTCGTTCTGTAGCTTTCTTATGTGAAAGGTTTTATTATATTAAAATTGCATTCTTCAGCAAAAGTTATATAAAGATATTATTTTGGACATGATTTTAGACTTAAAGAAAGCTGACAATTACAATGCATGGTTTTCGAATGTAAACATCGGACCCATATAATTCATATACAGCATCAGTCATAAAACTTTGAACCTCTTATATTTTTTTCGTGATTTTGATATATTTGGTTGGTTCAAACAATTAGATTTCTCATACACAATCAAGATCTATTAAATAATTATTACTTTTTCAAAAAATTTAAAAATTGCATCCATAAAATTATGGCCAAAGACAGGTCACTGTTACTAAAACGAATAGTCGCATCACATAGTATTACAAATAACATGCTTTTCAGGAACACTGTGCAACTTCCGGAAAACCACGCTTATTATTATTATTATTGTAACTACATTTACACATACCGACCAATGCACAAACTATCTAACATAATAAGGTACCATTCTTGGAATTGCACCTGTGTTATAACATTAGGTAACGATGTATTACACTAGCATTTATTGTTATGTAGAGTTGCACTTTGGTGTTCAAGGATACGGTCCTTTTTGAAAGAGATATGTCAATCGCTGTCCGAGATAGCCTTCTTTCGGCGCTTGGCTTGCTTCGGCTTCACTATCTCTTCCTCCTGGAATTATATCAATAGAATTAATTAGTAAAATAATCACAACAATTTAAGATTTACAGGACAATAATAAATGTGACAATAAAAAATTATCTTTCTAAAACACAACGGCTTGCGAAATTTCTTCTGTGGCAGTGAATAAAAAATATTTTCAAGTGTGCAATGCAATCAACTAAACTCTGCTTTTATTTTAAATGATTTAAAATAGCCATGGGACCGGGTAAAGCTGTGCCATTTTAATCGGATCTCCTTCTTTTTATTGAATGAGAGTGGCAAACTCTGGTGTCGAGAGTTTATCAAGCCGCCTAAAGACGGCATCAAGATCTGATAATTTAACAGACAATCCTTAGGTTAAAGTCAGCTTATAGATGCAAGAGTGTTAAAGATTTCGTAAGCATATCTACAACATTTGAATAATCATTTATTTTTTTTGTATATTTCTGCAATAAAATAATTATCATCATCTTTAGATCTGATTCGCAATCTCTTATGAGAAAAGAGCTAAGCGCGTTTCTGCTAAAGACAAGGTAACTTTGTATTTAAAAATAAATTTGTGTTAGTAAAACTTACCTCACTATCGTCATTCGAAGACGGCAGAGTGGCGTTCAGCGGCAATGAATTGGAAACTATTTTTCTTGCCCTCCTGGATATCGGCAACTCGTCTTCCCACGCCAGGGCGAATAAATCACTGTACTGTCTCTGAAAATTGAGAATTTCTTATTAGAATCATACTTTTACAGTTTTGTCAGTATATTTATGGGTCTACGAATAGGAAATTAGGTTGTTTCCCGATCGTCCCCACTGGGAACCCCTAGAGTCCCCACTCGTTCCGCTATAGACCGAGAGCCAACTCACATAGGGAATTCAACAAGAGATTTCAAGGATTGTTAACATGCTTTAAATTTACGACTTTCTGAGCAAGACTGAACAATGTTTTAGATCAAAAATAATTTTAAAAGACTGAGGAAATTGGTACATTACTATCAAATTTACAATAACTCGCGCAGATCATACATTAATGGTGGATTGCAAAAGTGATACATTTTATCCAAAAAGATAAGGGCAATCAAAAAAAAACCGGCCAAGTACGAGTCGGACTCGCGCACCGAGGGTTCCGTACAAACCTGCAAGGTTAAATATTTTGTGATGTAACTAAAAATTTATGGTTTTCGTAATTTTTCCTTTATCTATGCTATAAGACGTTGCTTCGTACCAAATTTCAAGATTCTGAGTTCACGGGAAGCACCCTGTAGGTTTTGATTCCCTTGCAAGTGTCGAAAATTTGCGGCATAAATGGCTGTATCTTTTGATTGCGTTGGCTTAGAAGTTTGATTTTTTCACAGCTTCAAGGGACAGTAGACCTGAGTAATTGATATAAATTTCAGCTTCATACCTCTACGCGTTCCTGAGAAAAAGGGTCTTGACAGACGGACGGACGGACGGACAGACGGACAACAAAGTGATCCTATAAGGGTTCCGTTTTTTCCTTTTGAGGTACGGAACCCTAAAAATAACAATAATAATACAAAATACACGGAAATAATAAATAAACGGAAGACCAGAGCTGACTGTTCGCAGTCAGCACAGGCTGAGTTGAGGCCGGCTTGAGACAGGAAATTTTGTATGTAAGTACGTAATGTGTTACTCTATTTTTGTTGGTTCAATACCTAATTTCTTGTTACAAAATATTTATTTTTAAATAAATAATTGATAGGTACTTCAATTCATATTTATGAATGTATTTTTAAAGTAATTTAAAAATTAACTAAGAATTTGAAGGGACTACCTGACATAGCACGGGTGTGCCCTCACCCAGTATGTTAGGTAGTAGGTAGTTAAGATATATTGTAACACTTTTACTGAATAAATGTTTTTTTTTATTGTATGTTACTGTCACGTTAGATATCATTATAAAAATGTTTCGTGTGTAGGTACCGTAGGTACTTATAAATGAAGTATTAATTTACGTTGTTTCCTTCCTTTTTAAACGACCCTTCCAATTATGACATACCAATCTACAGTGAATTAATACTTATTTAGCTAAAGAACTTATAATAATCACAAGGCAAATAAAGGTATCTAAAACTTAAGTTAAGCTAATCAACTTGTAATCAATTTCTTACCAATATTAAGTTTGTGTTTGACTGATTACAGCTTGATATCTGCTTAACTACGTAAAATAAATGTGCAGATTTTCCCTATTCTTGCTTTATTCGTTTTTCTCCTTATAAGCTGCGATTCATTATGGATGATGGCTTACCACTAAACGAATTAAGGTCAAATGCAAACTCATTTTATATATAAAAGCTAATACAAAGCCTCGAAAGTAAGATCTGATGGCACTTATTTATTATGTAAATAGAGTGCAAAGTTGTAGTTAGTAATGAAACCCACTAATATTATAATTAGGCGTATGTTTGTGTGTTACATCTCCACGCTCAAACGACTGACAGCTGACTCAGCCGACTTCGATGAAATTAGCTTTGAAAATATGCGAGTTGTCAGTAAGAACATACAGTTACTTACCCTCAAACTATCGGTACTATTTGACTGTGATTGCTGCAAGGCTTTCTGCATACATTCCATGTTGAATATGGACATATCATCCTGCTCCACACAGCACACTCTCCACTGCTCTAAATGCCCTAAAACCTGTAAAAAGATTTATTAATTAATTATGAGTAAAGAACTACATATATACAACATTTACAAGAAATGTACATGAAAATAAAATACATAATTCATTAATCTAAGAAATTAATAGACCATATTGTTTAAAAAAAATCATTATGTAAGTCGATAATATTTTTTTGGTTACATTTATATATTTCTGTAGTAAGTAGGTAAGATTGAGCAAATGTAATAAATAGTAATACCACAAGTAATTACAATGTAAGACTTGTGTGTTTATTTTTTTCGTCCAGTATTTTACAAAAAACTGTGTAGGTACCTATATTGTTATAAGATTTTGGCGAACTTACCAATTCAGCGGAAGGCGGCGCGTTCGGTGAAATACTATGTTTCCCCGGCCGTTTTCTCTTGTTGGGGCTCGTGCCCGGGTACCGCGTACTCAGCAGCACGGCCACCAGGTCACCGACCTTGTCTTCGTAGTCTTGGCACCAATACATCAGCGCTGAGACAACGAACGTGTCCTCTCTATCCACCGGCCTGCAGAAAATCTGCCTGATCACTTCCGCCGAGGGCTTCTCCTGTTTCAACATCAGGAGTATCGACGTCAGGGCTTCGGCGTTATCTTTGTATGATAGCTTCGGAATGAGTGTAATAACGTCTTCGATCGAGATATCGTGCGCGAGCAATAACTGCCACAGACAGTACTGTTCGAACGTCTCCCAAGTTAAACTTGTTGATAGCATCGTCGTGAACTCGTCAGATTTAAACATCATCAGAGTCCCCTGCAGCGTGAGGCAGACCAGGCGCTGCAACTGGCCGGAATCTAACGTTGACATTATCGCGTGCAATAATCTAATGTGATTCTGCGCTTGATCCTTAAACTCCCTGTAAACGTCTGGAATGAGCCACACCAGCAGGTTCGCGTCGCATTCTTGACACTTCTCAAAGTCGTCCGCTAAACTTTCGGCTATTTTCAGCTCTAAATGACCGCAGTATTCCCTATAGAGTTCCGATTTGAATTTAACGTTTTTTCTTTTCCCCGCGTCTCGTTCTGCTCTTCTATCCCTCTCGAAGCAGACTTTGAGATAAAACAACAAGTAAAAGCCGACACACGGTAACGACTTCTGACTGTGAATCTCTTTAAAGGTTTCTAAAACGAGTTTTTTCCTGGCTTCCGCTTCACTTCCCTTAGCAGTGAGGTATGTGAACATCGAGAATACTGGTGAGTTGATCCCGGCGTCTAGCTCCGCCGGCGTGGGGTTGCGACTTATTTTAATAGGGGGTAAGTCTTGCGCTGCCGCCACGAACAGGTCGGCGAGAGCGACGGCAGTGGGCATTGGTGCACTGCACGAGTTAAGAAGCGCAGTAGCGGCGGCAGACGTGCGGTCGTCTAGGAGAGTCTCCGCCAGGGGCCGTAGAATCAGAGGCAAGGCGGCCGCTAGCTCGGGCCTTTCACGCGCGCGTACTTCCGACAGCGGAAGATCATCATCATCAGTGTCTTCTTGCGGAGTGATCGCAGGAGGCGGAGGTTCATCCTCGTCATCTGAAAACGCCGGCTCGTCGCCTCCTCCGTGCCTCGGGATATCGTCTATAATCTCTTCTTTCAAACCTGAGACTCCTTCTCCATTTCCATTGCTACAAAACTCCTTGAAGGTGTCTCTGACAGTTGTGCGTAATTCCCTATCTAATTTAGGCGAGTCGAACAAAGGCTGCAGATTCGGCAAGACTCGTTTTTCTATAATTTGTTGAAGAGAGTTGTAAATACCCTGTTTTACTTTATCAGCGAGTGGCGGATAGAAGTTTGGAATGATTCGACAAAGGAAGTCTAGTAGAGTTGCGGTGACGGCCGGGTGTGATCTCATGGAGTGATGCATGACCAGTATAGCTGGTTCTATATTCATGATGTTGTCCTTCTCGGGGTCATACAGCAACCAATCATAAAACAGAGCCAGCTTGGCGTTAGAAGCGGCCACATTAGAGGTATAGGTGGTGAGGAGCCACCCTATAACTGCCCATCTTGGAATGATATCGGAACAGAGTTGTTCATTTGTTGGATGAATAACTCCAACGATGAATCGGATCATATCACTTCTGAGAGATTGTGACTCAGGAGTTGCAAGATACTGTCTCTGGAACCACTCCTGATATTTTTTATGGTGACCAAATCTGACATGTGATGTGAGGAATACTAGTTTTCTCTCCATATCCGGAGTGAGTCTTGACTGTAAATACCTCCGAGATGTTCTTGTCTGTAGAAGTTGCAGTACACTTGTGAAAGTGGGGCACAATGACTTAGGGCTCATTAGCATGTCTTGCCATAGCTGATTGAATTCTGGGATTCGAGCCACATTCTGCAATAATCTAACCAGATCTCTGCCAAGTGTCAGTGCATCAGAGAAGCGTTCTCTAATAAGAGCAACAACAAAATTAACCTCTTTTTGTCTCAAACTCATTAGCTGTGGCATATTGTGATCTTCTATTAGCCTTAAATATGTATAAATTACCATGCAAATGAGCATTGGAAACTTGTCCAGCCATGCTCTATTGTCAATATAGATATCCAAAACAGATTCAACAAGGATTATGTTCTTGGGAGTGATGTCTCCTCCTGAAGCGTACCTCATCAAGTTCCAGCATACATTGTCTACACCAGACACTGCATTTCTTATCATCTCTTTCACCAGCCACAGAACTTGGTTTCTGGTAGTGTCAGTGAACTTTAAGTACTTGTCCAGGATCAAGGTGCTCAGGTTGTTCATAACACATGCTAACCCATCCCGGGTGACCAGGGTCAGATCTCTGTAGCATTTGGTTGCATTATGAGGTTCAGTCAGAATGGACATGAGCATTCCAAGAGATACATCTTCATGATTTTTACAAACTGCGTTATTGAGTGCATCGTGAGCTTCTTTTTCACTGCAATCGGCTACTAGAGTTAAGAAGTAGTTGTAAGCCCTCTCGTACCTCTGCAATGATAATATAAAAACTTTTTTGTAATACCCATTCAACAAATCAAATTTCGCGCCACGCCACTCTGTCAGTCGTAGAAATTACGATTCTACATGGCCGACAGAAGCGATTCTTTGTTGGGAAACTGCAAGATTAGATACCTACCTCTTCAACTTCATCTTTGTTTTCAACTACTGTGCACACGAATAGCTTAGGTGAATTGGATTTGCCCTGATCCATATTCAGAAGGTTATTAAAACTACTTATTTTATTAAAAATCGAGCGCAGGTTGCCTCCTGCATGGCTATCGTAAGCGAAAAATATTTATGAACTATGAAGCAATACATACAAAAACATGAATGTGTGCGTGTAATGTCATGGCAGAAAACTTGAAATCCGAATAAAAATATCGCTAGAGGACGCTAGGAGTTTTGATATCTTCTGCGATAGCAGCCATGTTTTATTTTATACAGTTCGGCCAATAGTGTATCATAAGGATGTTATGTGATTGGGTCATGAGTATCCTGGTCAAAATTGACCAATTAACGCAGTATTTTGTTTTGTAAGGTTGGCTGCCTTGTATGAATTTGGTGAGTAGATTTCGTATTTTTACTCTAATATTTTAAATTTTATCTCAATCTGGCAATAATTTACACAAAGAAAAAAAAAGAATTGTCAAAACTACCGGACGTGTGATTACTGTCCTATCGCGTTGTTAATTTGAGATAAATTAATTAAATTTAATCATAGGTATCTTTTGGCTGAAACATTGCCCAGTATAGAAGTAAACTAGGTAAGTTATTTTTCGGAGCAAACTAGTCAAAATATGGATGTATTCCGTCTATATCCAATATCCATTAGTTGAAGTATCGCGTCGGTGTTGATGGCCGTTTTGGCGTCGCAGCGATTTATTCTGTAATTGTTACCTATCACTATTATTGCTTTCGTTAACGTTTTATCTGTTTACAGCATTAATATAGAATGGAAGACAACCAACGAGAAAAAGAGCGCGATCGTTCAAGGCGCGGCGATAGGCCTTCGCGGTTTTCTGACGCTGGGCGCGAGCGGTCCAATGATCGCGGCGGAGACCGGGAAAGCAAAAGGATCGTTGTCTCTAACATACCATATGAATACCGTTGGACTGATCTCAAGGACTTGTTCAAGGATCAGGTTAGTTTGTTGAACTTTGGAATTTTTTGTAGGTATCATGAGTTCACATCTCCAAATGTATTCACCACATTTACTTAGTCACCACAATATAGGTCTGAAACCTTGTGCAGAGCTCACAAGAGCATGAAAACTATTCTTACATAGGAATAAGTTAGGTTCTGCGAGTGTTTCTGATAAAATGGTATGTGTAAGTGGACTTTATTTATATTGTGTGTTGTCAGGTTGGAGATGTGGCATATGTAGAGCTGTTCAATGATGAGAATGGCAAACCTCGAGGATGTGGTGTGGTTGAGTTCACAAATGTGGAAGCCAAGAAGAAGGCTATGCTTGTCATGCATCGCTATGAACTGAAGGGAAGAAAGCTAGTTCTAAAAGAAGAAAGTGGTAATTTAAGTATATTGTACTTTCAAAAATACAAGTAATTTATTAATTTATTTATTACAAAGTTTTGTTATGTATTCTATGTACAGTACAGTCTCACTAACCCGGCACTTCGATAGATCGGCATGTCCAATAATATGGCACCCTCCGCCCACACCTCCCTCACCCCTCTATACCTGTGTGCTTGGTCGCTGTATCGTCGACTAGTAGTCTAACCTCAAAACTTATCACGTGCACGTGCTAACATATTTGTTTTTTTCAAGTGAGAATAGTTTATAGTTAAAAATGACAAATAAACACAAGACACTAGATTTGAATAATAAAATGGAGATTTTCAGTATAATCCAGTATTCCCAACATTCCAATAATCCGGCATCCTCCGGTTTTTAATAGTGCCGGATTAGTGAGATTACACTGTATTTATATGTACAATTTTAATAAATCGCTACTTAGATTGAACTTGGTATAGTGCCTCCTGACAAAGCTAGTTGTCTGAGTCATTTAGCACTTTCATATTACATAGCTATTGTAATTATTCTTATCGCATTAGAGTGGCCAACTCTGGTATCGAGCTATTATCGAGCTGCCCTAAGGGCTTCTGACATGGCTTAAGGACTTTTGTACTAGATAAACCGGGACCTACAATTGAACGTGTCATCCAACCCATGGAAGCACCCAAAATGGAATGCCACTTGTATTACAAATACATAGTAGTAGGAGTAATTATATAACAGCAATTAATTGTTTTTGCCAATGGCTACCAAATTGATATATTATTTAATTCAGCAGGCAATGAGAGGAGACAAAACCCAAGATCAGGTGGTGGTGGTGGTGGCGGCGGCAGAAACAATAGAGAAGATAAAGACAAGTCAGTATTCAGATATTTTAAAACAATTTATTTATTTATACAGGGATTTCATGAAATGTTACTAATCCTAAACAATCCAATACAAAAATAAAATACATTTAAAATAAGAAAAACTGGATGTCAGAGCACAGGAATAGACCTAGTGTGATATCCAGGGTTTGCCTATTAGTGTACAGTAATCCACAAAGTCCTAGTTAATGTAATCCTCTATTTAACATTTAACAAAAGTTCAAATAAATGTTTTTAAGTTATGTTATTTATTGGGTTCAAAAAACTTATATCTAGGTTCACCATATATACAAAATATGTTTTATAGACATTAAATATAAAGTTAATATAAAGTGCAATGGTATACTTATAATTTTATTTTTAGGTGTTGTTTACAATGTGTCTTCTGCATGCATACCTTATCTTTGCCATAAAGCAACATTAACAATCATAACTTATTATATAAAAAAGGATTTATAGTTATGGATTTGGGTGTTAAAATACCTTATTGTTTCAGTTGGAACAAGTCAAGAGAGCCTGAAGACTTCAACACATATGGCTTGAGTCTTCAATTCTTGGACTCCATCAATGTACAGCCACCACTTGTTAAAAGGATATTTGTGGCTAATGTAAGTATCTACTACTCATAGTAATTAGTATAAAAGTATGACCAGACTTCTATAAAACATTATGTATCTGCAAGTTGTATGAGACAAAAAATAAATGAAAAATAATGATTTATGCTTTATGTTTTCATTTTGCATTCATTCTATACATACTATTTGGATGTGTAAGACAGGACACTATGCAGTGTGGCGTTCATTGGGAGAGGCCTATGTTCAACAGTGGACAAATATACAATAGGCTGATGATTATGGTGCTATTTCCAGCAAATTCCATGAATATATACAATGATCAATTAAGTTTAGTAAGATCAAATTGTTTCTGATTAAACTTGCTTAATATAGGTAATTGTGTGGCTTTCCACTTTCTATTGGCATAACTCTTGTTTACTAACAAACAAAAATAATAAATAAATAAATATTTCAGGACATATCACACAGCACCATCTAGCCCCACACTACGCAAATGCTTGTGTCGTGGGTACTAGATAACGGATATAATACTTTTATACTTTTCTTTTGTAAATATCATAGCAAAATCATAAATACACAAGTATTATTTTCGTCTTACAGCTAGATTACAAAGCAGACAGAGCCAAGATCAAGGAGATTTTCAAAATGGCTGGCAAAGTGCGTAACGTAGACCTGGCAGTGGACAAGGATGGCAACAGCAGGGGATTTGCAGTTATTGAGTATGATCACCCCGTTGAAGCTGTACAGGTAAAACTTGAGATTTTAATTAATCTTTTTTTTTTCTAGATGCAAAGGACTTGCTACAAATGGTGATCTTAATAATAAAACCAACTTCTTGCATTCCCCATAAAATGACTTCTTCAAAAATGTAAGGATATCTGTATATCAAAGAACTGATGAACTAATTTTGATAAAATTTACATCATCAATGTGGTTGAAATATTATATAATACGAAAATAATCATAATATATCTAAGATTCTGAGAAATCCATGGATAAACATACATTCACAAAATTTGACACACATGTTGGGAAATGTAAATGGATGATGATCTATTTACTATACTCAAATTTTATCCAAATCAAACCCCAACACACACACCTAAAGGCTGAAATTAATCATATCTATTTTTAGAAAACTTGAAGACATCTCCACTAAAATATATTTTATATAAAAGAAAAAAAGAACCAGTAAACTCAAGGAATTGCAATGATACTATTTCATGTTGCATTAGTGTTAAAAGCTATGTTTGGCGGCTCGCCAAAACAAATTCTTTGCAGTTTACTTGCGGCAAGCTGGAATTTGATTAATTTATACTGTAGAAATAGATGAGAGAGATATTTAAGTTTACAAAAATAGTTGCAGCATATCAGTATGTTTTTATTAGTGATGTAACGAATGTCATTTTTAAACATTCGCGGATGCAAATATCTACAACCGACATTCGCAAATGCGAATGTTCAGTTTTTGTTTTCAAATTCGGCGCCAATCGTCTATGGCTTGATGGCAGTTTGAACGAAGTGCGTTCCGTTTGTAATTTGTTAAAAGAAATTATATTATTGCTTTATCTGATTATCATTTTTAGTTTTGTTTAAGAAGGAGATTGATTATATAACATTTAAGTGTTACGTGTTAGTAAAAACTTTAAAAAGTTCTTACAAGAATTTGTTTTTGTTTGTTTACTTATATTGCATTATATATTTTTTCTTACATATATGCAAAGAAAATTTAATTGTTAAGCTTCATTTCCCAAAGTAAAGTAAAACATGTAAATAAGTAATGCCAAGGCAAATAATAAAGTGAAGTGGAGACTGATAATGTGATTGGTTACGAGGTTAATCTACTTTTTCTTGTATTGTAGAAATGAATTAATTTTAATTTTATTAACCTACTATCATCTTCAACTTTTTTTCTGATTTTCATATTCGCAAAACATTCAATTTCAATGCGAATGCAATGCGAATTCAAATGTGCAAAAATATGCGAATATTCGCGAATGCGAATATTCGTTACATCACTAGTTTTCATATTGTAAAGTCTTGTTGGTAGTGAGTGTTAGTCTTATTCATATAGAAAGCATAAAAAACTAACAGTTGATTTATTTTCTACCAGAGACTTTAAATAAAAAGTAATCTATGTCTCTCGCTCTCTCTGACTCCTATACCACAAATCAAGATGATCTGTTATGTTACTCAGTTGCTGTATGAAAATGTAGAACAAACAGACCAACAAGCTCACTTTTTCTTTTCTACTTTTGTAGTAACTACTAGTTTACTAAGTACATACAAACACACATAGCGTAGCCAGTGAAGGCAATCATATGTGTTTACCAATGTTAATCTTAATCTTCAAAGCGAGAGTGAATCGATTCTTATCGTGTAAGCACGCTCCATCTTAGGCCATAGCCTTTGCTTACCATTAAGCAAACTATGGCCAAGTGCAAACCCATACCAGTTAAAAAAAAACTTACTTGACCAGATGATACATTAAACTTTTGGTCCTGGTCGTTTGTCATAATAAGGTAGTCGTAAGCCACATCACTCAAGGGCCTCAGTGGTTTGAAAACTCTGACACCAGATTTGGCCACTCTCATACAAAGTTACTATTGAATGCTAAACTGGGAGAAGCCATCGGCATCTGAAACTCAGTTATTTACTCTAATTCAGATGCCTTTGGATTTTCATACAATGTTACATCATAAGTATAATGCAAAATATACAATTTTTATTTTATTTTTATTATTTATAGTAAAAAAATAAATGTATTTCTCATCGCAGGCCATCTCAATGTTCGACAAGCAGCTGCTGTTCGACCGCCGCATGACGGCGCGCATGGACCGCGGCTCCGAGAAGTTTGAGATGCGCCTGCCCGACGGACTGAAGGGCATCGGCCTGGGCCTGGGACCGAACGGGGAACCGCTCAGAGACGTCGCCAAGAACCTGTCACAGGTCTCTACACAGGTACTTAGTATGTTTTTTTTACCAACGTTTGCTACTGAGTGGCAGGAGATGGCGCAGAACCGAGAGGAGTGGCGTCTCTTTGTGTCGGAGGCCAGGATCCACTATGGGTCGCAGCGCCACAACTAGACTAACTTAAATCTAAACAAATCATTACCAAGATGATAAGCTTTGTGCGGAACTTTGGAAAAATTACAATCTAGGACTAGCGTTTGTCTAGTAACAAAGTGATGAAACGGTGATGACAGTATGAGGTTATACAATTCGGAATCACATTCACCAAATTAACGGCGATAGAAACAGATATCTTGGCTACTGGGCGTTTACGAGATAAGCTTATTTTTCTATTTAGAATTTTTTTCAAAGATTCATATATTTACTTTTTTTATTTAACTTAACCTGTGATTGTTACAGAACAACATAAACTTGGCGGCAACTGGTTCGACGCTCGGCGCGGGAGTGCTAGGCGCCGTGCCTTCGGCAGCGGCGGGCGTGGCTCTCAACGGTCTGGGTACAAGTCTGGCAGCCAACGCGCTCGGGACCAATAGTGCGCTGGGGGGCGGACTTAGCTTACAGGTAATTTTAAATATACCTTTTATATTCCACCTTTCTCGATTGTCTACCATACCAACTTTTGCGTCCTGGGTCAAAAGTCCATAAATAGCTTATTCTAGTTGGACCGGTGAAGACATAAAACACTGATGAGGAGATTTTAGTTATTAGGGTATTGAAAAATAATTATTATTTACTGACTTCAACAGTTTTCAGAGAGTTGTGGCTTCTGTGATACACAAACTATGAACAGGTTCATTGATGGTTTTTGAGCGAGGCCACTTTCTTTGAGTACACGCCATCCTTTGTCTAATTTTTGACGAACTTAATAAATAAATGTTCATACATATAAATACCATATTAATTATAATATTGTTTCCCAGGCCCTAGGTCTAACGGGTCTAGGAGCCCTCCAGAACCAGCTCCTCCAGCAAGGTCTGACGGCCAGCGACCTGGCCACCGTGCTGGCCGCGCAGTCCGCCGCCAACGTCAACCTGAACAACGCCAACTCACTGAACCTCGGCAACTCGGACGTGCTCAACTCTGGACTCGGGAACAACCCCCTCGGAAACAACATGATGGGGAACAATTCGATGAGCAGTGGACCACTATCGGGTAAATGAAATTATAATGAACCTTACGTAATGGCTACACATTTTTATTAATCTTTGATCCTGCCGCTTAGGATATTTTGAGGCCGATAACAATGTTCCGTATCACAGTGTTGTTTATGTACTTACTTTGCGTCTATGATATTGTCATTTGTGAAACTCTAATGGGCCTGTTAGCAAAGTAAAGTAACAATTATCAACACAATCGAGGCGGTTCGTTAGGGCCGAGTCGCAGGCGAGACCTTTAAAAGAGTCGAGACTGCTGATAAACGAGCATAAGAATTATGGATGACATTTTTTAAGAAGCCAGTGCTAAGCTTTTTAAAGAATTGATAGCCTTCTTTTATAAAGTTTGCTAATTAATTACCATTGCTACCAAAAACTTAATGGTAATAAAATGCCTAATAAAAGACAAAATAATTACTAACTGTTAACTTTTAGTTCATAAGTTGATTTTATAAGTACATCTTTTCTCTGCAGGTTCCCGAGGCAACATGGGCGGGCAGATGGGCGGCAACATGGGCCAGATGGGGCACGGCGTGTCGATGCCGGCGCAGGGCTACAACAGGGACTCCAGCGCGCCGCCCGGCAACCGAGACAAGCCCTCCGACATGGTCATCATCACTAATGTAAGTTCTCTAGACGTATTACTCATTGGGGATGTTTACTCGGGCAAGTAAATCATAGATACTTCCACAGGTGAGAAACGAGTGTGAAAAAAAACAGCTTATAGACTTATAGATGGGCGGTAAAAGTTATTGAACAAAAGTTGTTGCTATTCTGTTAATTTGTTCTTTTAGACGAGAATAAGACGCCCGTTGACATCTTGACCTATGATGCAAAAATGCATGGATAAGTAAACTTGTATAGCGATCAAAAGCAAATAACTGTTTTTCAACTTTGTTATGTTTATATTTTTGTGTCCTGTGTGTCAAAATAAATACTTTCTTTCTTTATAATTAAATGCTAAATAATTCATAACGAGGTACCTAACAATACCATAATCCATCATTATTCATGATTCAAACTTTGTATATGAAAGTTGTATCCTGTGATTGACAAGATTAATAAAATTAATGATGAGTTGTAATCATTTCATTCCACAATAAATGTTATGATTATGTTTGAACCTCTTATAATATTTAAAAAGGGTATTCACAGACACATCTCTAAGCTGGCAAAGTGCAGCAGCACCTCTGGAGTTGAAGTGTCCATAGGCGACGATGACTGCTTACGATCAGGCAGATTGTCGGCCTTTTTGCCACTTTTTTATAAAAAAAATCATGCATATGTCAATTTAATACGTTTGTTCCCAGTTGCCGCCTACAGTGACGTGGCAGTTGATCCGCGAGAAGTTCAGCGAGTGTGGCGACGTGAAGTTCGCGGAGATGACGGCGCCCGACACGGCCATCGTGCGCTTCCACAAGGAGTGGGACGCCGAGCGGGCCATCAGTATCCTTTCACAAACAGATACATAGAAAAACAACTTTCAGAAGACTTGATAACCTCCTTTTTTCGGGTTCCGTACCCCAAGGGTAAAACGGGACCCTATTACTAAGCCTTCGCTGTCTGTCTGTCTCCGGGCTGTATCTCATAAACCGTGATAGCTAGAAAGCTGAATTTTTCACAAATAATGTATTTGAAGTCGGTTAGTAAACAAAGACTTCTTAAACGAGGAACCTATTTTAATGAGAGCATCGAGCCGCTTCTCACTTAAACATATTTGCATACCCTCTCAGAATTATTGTTCAGTGTTCACTTTCCACAGCTTGTTTGTGTAACTGTGTAATTTATAATTCGCAAATAAATAAATAAGACTATGACATCACGGTTGTAACAAACAAAAACTAAGTGTCCCAATTGGTTGCTTTATCCTACGAAAACAGATCTCATATATTCTATCTTTTCCGGGTAACCGACGCAATATATCAAACCGTTTTTTTTACTTGGTGACATTACAAATAATTGATTAAAGATAAATTTAGTGGTGACGGTAAATTATCTCATTTCCGTGATTTTTTATTAATTTATTTTTTTAACTATCATGTAAAAAATTACAATATTTTTTTAACAGTACGAAAGCCCTAAAAACTATAACTATGCTATTACTATTGTAGGTATTTATTAATACTTTCCTTAGCACATGCTTCAGAAATGTTTGATCGAACCCGCATTGACGGCAGGACAATTGACGTGCGTTTCTTTTAAGGCAGTAATGGAAGAGGTAAGATTTACTCACATTATTATAGTAATCTACTATATTGTTAGATAGTTTTTTACTACCTAGGACATCTCAGTTTATGAGAAGGGTTTTCTCGAAAAAGTGTTGTTTGTTCTGTAAATCGACAACGAATAATGAGATGGTACAAAGATTATCAGACAATTATCTCATGTACCTACATCTTTCGTCAAATTTCACCTACAACAATTCTGGTACTACAGTTTTGCCTTGAACGCCGTCTTTTCTAAGCAGCCGATATTATGATTTTTCTTTTTGAGCCGACTGCGACACGTTCACATTGCGCCTGTGTTGGAAATTAGTTTACTATTTTAGTAGACAATTGAATTTTTTTCTCTCTCGAATCTATTTGCATTCGGTGTCGAGGCGTCCCGCGCTGCGACTTGCACCTCCAACACTGCCCGTGACATTGTATGTTTTGTGTTTTCAGGGAGTGAGGTATTGAAGGTACTGTAGTCGGTGTTAGTGCACTGCCGGCGGATACCGTTCTTCCAGCGTCGTCGTAATCCCGTTAAGATAGTTTTAGTATTGACGATTTCATTGTGGGTTGATCTCGATCCAACGGCATCGGTAATATCTACTTGTATTTTATGATAAAATAAGCTTAAGTCACAATGTTTGATTGTATCTCGATTGAAATTTAAATAAATCTGGCTTTGAAAGACTAATTGTTATATTAAATTTCTGTTTAGGCGCACGTATTCATTCGATCTTGTACATCGTCGACCTGTACCTACTAATTGGCGTTGCTGTTAAAACTTCCCAAAACATACTTGTTCAGACTACACCTGAAAGAATCTAGTGGAAGTGATAACAGTCATAGATTGAGTGTAATTTCGAAAATGTAAAGTTTTGTGAAGATCTGAGACTTTTTAAATCAGCGTTTTTGGACATTAGACCGACAACACATTGTCAGTGATGATTTAGGTATCAGTTTGTTTTCGTACTTAAATAAGACTTGGTGTATTTGTTATCTTAATTTACTTTTGATCCGGATTTCTAAGATACAAGAAGTCGGTTGTTTTAGATATTTTGAAATTGCATGTTATATTTAGGTCCGAATACAAATTGATATGATTTCGATCGGCATTATTGTAACTTTGATCAGAAGTAGAAAGTTTGTATTTTCACTGTAAGTACATTGAAGGATCTATCGTGTTTTAGCTGTTTCATGCATTTATTTAAATCTAACGTTTATTTCACCTTCCACATTACTTTGAACCTGGATTGGGAGCGGGCTCATGGTCTACTAATATGATTTCCGAGTGTATTTATTCCTTAGTGCTGTAGTTGTTTGCGAGCTCGAGGGTAACGCATACTGAAACACTTGAAAGACGTAAGTCTAAGGTCGTAAGTCACTATACTTCTCAAGTAGCTATAAGACAGAATTGTGTCCATCAACAAGGCCTAATGTTTCGTGAACTCTCGGATCTTTCACTAATTGGGGGAACTAATCCGATCAATAGTTCAATAGTTGTTGAAAGTTTCCTTCGGGTTCACGCTCCGCACGTTTTTAAAGTAGGCTTATGTTCTTAAACGCAATCAGAAGTTGTGGCGTGACGTCGGCGAGTATAACTGCCTGAAGTTCGCTTGGATGATAATTATAACTGGCTTCTAATTTAACTTTTAATGAACTAGACAATCGGAAGCGTTTCCTCACATTGTGGTTTACCGAAGTTTGAGTCGGCGGAGCAGGTTCGAAGGCTGTTCTGACACGGGCTGTCTCGATTATCGCAAGAACACGTCCCAAGATCGCGCTCCCAACTCCGGCCCTCCTTTGTGTGGTAAGTTGTCTGCCATCGACTATTGGTTTATTTTGTTGGGTATGCATGGGGTCTGTATAGCTATGAGTTTTGTATGTCAATTGATGCGTCCATTTTGTTTGTTTAGAATGCGAGCGTCAATTGTCATTATGTGCGACAAATCTTCTAAACGCGTCCAGCGGTCGAGGATTGAATTGGCGAGCACAGAGCTCGTCGTGTCGTTCAGTTGACTGAGACCAGAAGATTTGTTGGGTTTGTCTGTGACCACTGATTTAAGTGATTGTTTCTTCTTCCTAAGGTACGAGCGCTATTCGATGAGCTACGAATGATTCTTATCCTTCGCTGATTTCTTCGGGTGGGCGAAGTTCCGACAATGTGTTAGAAAATCAGTTACTCGAATATTTGGCATGATTGTTCTAATCGAGACTATTGTGTTTCAGTACTTGCTCTAATGGAAATGAATTGATATGAAACGCCTAAAAATGGCCGATGAATAATCTTACGGTCGTAAGACCTAAAAAGGCTGATCAGACCTTATTTACGAAAATGTAAGTATTTCATCCATAACTAGTATAACTACCGCCGGTCTTCGGAAGGTTTTTTTTAGCAAATAGTCATTTGAAATTCACATTCTTGTGTGTGTTTTACTATATTTTCTTTTTTCTTTTAGATTTACTGGAAATGCAAGCCAGGAGTTCCCGAAGATGATATACTAATGGACTTACAGTACAAGATTTAATTGATTTCAGAAAATTCATAAAAATATGGGTAAGGAACTGCATTATCGCTGTCTATATTAGAAAAAAATCTAGCGTCTGTATTATATGCAGATAAGAGTATGTAAAATATAATTCACTAGTGGGTGCTAGCGGATTCTCACGTATAGTGTCAAGATTAAAAGTACCTACACCACCGGTCTCGTTCCGAACCGTTTACTGTCCCCGTACATAAAATATAGAAGTAAGGATTAGGAGGAACAAACACTAAAGATAAAGAATTCACCGTCTCTTTAGTATAGTATTATATAATGTTTTTTTTTTCAGGTAATCCTACAATAAGTAAGACAAACATCAATCAATGCAAGTGAAGTGGGAAATACCAAATTGTGAATAAATGTACATATATCTGTAAGTAGATTTGTATGTCATTTCTCTTTCTTCTCCATCCATGCCTTGACTCTCTGTTTCCCAGTAAATATGCAGTGAAGTAGTTGTAGTATTTGATAAATGGGAGTCCTCACAAGTGTCAGGATTAGTTCCATAGCTGATACAACAGATGCCCCGATGCATAGGTTTACTACGCCGCCGCTGCGTACTGTAATAAATAGGAGAATAAACTGAATAGGTATAAACGAATAAACGACATATACAACGTACATTGTAATTACGGAACGTTTTTTAAGCGTTTGGGTACTCAAAGCTATAAAATATTTGACACACTGGTTGTGTGTCAATTATGAGGGATAACAATGATTTAAACATTTATTTCACACAAGTGTGTATATGTGATAGGAACGCAAAAATAATGCGTATTTGTGATTGAAAGTGCAGCGTGCAACTGGAACTATGGATATGAAAATGGAACCTGTTCTCGATTGAGGCTGTACTGGTATAATATGTAGTATATTATGTAAGGTATATGGTTTTGTTTTGGTAGTTGTAGTTCATCAAAGTGGTACCTACCAAAACTTGTATATGTGCACACTTATTGCATTATGTAGTATAAATAAATAGAGTACTTACAAAAGACATCATAGTAGCCAAAGATAATCTCTCGACTAATCTTCACTTTGGGAAATGTGTCCACGTCTATTTTGAGTCTATTCATAGCATCTTGTGGCGCGAATACTTCCTCGGCCTTCCGATACGAAGTATATTCGCAGTTATCGAGGCAGCCACAGCCCCTAGGGGACCTCGGAAGGTCATACAAACTTTGAAACTTTCCAACAGTTTCATTGGAAATTGATATTGAAAGGATTTCTTTGCGGTAGTCTTCGACGCATTTCAGTTCCGCCAAGTTGCACACTTTCTCGTGTTCTGAAAGTGGAAAAGAAAAATATTGAAATAACGAACCAACATTCCGCCAGGGAAAATAGAGATGATAGGTATACAGGCAATGTTTAGGCACAATATGTAGTCATGTTATGGGTAAAGCTAGGAGCGTTGGTTAACTTAGGTTTACCCGGGTAACCCTAGGGATTAAGACTTCACCCAAAGCGTTTGGGTAATACAAAACGTATACGTCGTATGGTAAACTGAGGTTTCACTTAGGTAACATCACTTACTTAGGTTATTCACCCATAAAAAACCACACAGTCTAGTTTACGCATTTTAAAGGCAATTCTTTGCTTAGTCCTTAGAATCTAGACGGTTTATTATATTAAGTTTCCTTACCCAAAGGCTTATAAAAGTGAGGTACACAACCACACAGTGCTACTATTATTCCGATGCGGCATTCTACGAGGCATCTGTTGTACGAATACACGGGGTATCGGTCACTGCTTGGCTCGTCCGGAAATCTAAGAAATGTTGATAGGTAAGTTTTCTGTAGATTGTCCATTGTCAAGGTTTCTATAATTTTTTCTTTAATTTTAGCTTGAAGTAATCGATAGTATTAGGGCCATTTATGATCTTTTATTAATCTTAGTAGCGAAGTTTTGGTATCAACCACTTTGGTCATTATCTACCAGTGTAAATAGATTCTAAGCAAGCATGCTACATCTAAATGAACTACTTTCTTGGGTTGGTAAATGCACTCACTCTCTGAGAGAAATTCGCTGTAAAATCGGACGCTAATATATAACGATAAAGAAGTGTAGTTGGCGTACCTAAGTTTGCTTAACAAGAGGCAGGTATACATAGTCGAACAAAATACGATTATGCCATAATTCATTTACATATAGGTACGTCTGACAAAATGTAAACTACTTTGGTCGCGTCATATACCTGCATTTTCGTAAGTGTAAAGGCAGATTCCTCAAGTCCTTTGAAGCTTCCGTACTCGACATTTGTACTCCGAAATTCAGGAACCCTTCTTCGTCAAAGATCGATGCTGGCATACCGATTTGTGCCACGTCATTAGGGCTTTGTATGTAAATCTAAAAAAAATGTTAAAGCTTACAAAAAAATAATAAGTAAGTAACTAAAATCATTGTTCCGAAGAGTCGTAACAAAGTCAATACTTCCCATTGGGCATCTACTTACTTCTTTTTAAATAGATACGCATTATTGTTATAATTCTGTAGGGACAGATATGAGCAAAGCAAGAACAAATAATTCCACTTTAGGTACCTACATATCTGAATTTGTACTAAAAGTACTTCACTAATTAAAACCATATCATTATATCATAATACACTCACTTGAGTATAAAACAGTAGGAACACAATTTCCATTTTCAAAATGAATTCACACATTCTCATATTGAAAACAAAACATGTGAGTAATTTTTCACAACAGTCTCAAAAGCGCTTTTGTGGTGTCCACAAAAAAGCTTTCATGTAGGCTTCTACAAACCTTGTAAGAGTCGACGTAATTCATTATCTGCACAAAAAAGTCCCGGTCGTGGAATGAAAGCTCCACGTTGTTTCTTGCAAAGGTAAGCTCTGTATTCCTCCATTTTCTAAAGCAGAAAAAAGAGTATTTTGAAAGTATAATATAACGTACTCGTATGTACATATTCATAAGACTTGAGTAACACGAAGCGCTCTTTGTATGTATATTAATTTTCTGATGAGGGAATTGAAGGGAAAAATACATTTTGTAGGTATATGATAAGTAAAACACATTTACAAGCAACTTTAGGGCTCATATTAACACATTATTGTTAAAAAAAACCTTCAGTAGGTACCTATCTAAGCGCAAATCTTGTTGTGGTACTAAAAAAATGTACGACCACCAGTTCAAAGCGAACGGAAAAGACTTAAATCAAAATCCCGTATTTCATCATCATCATCATTATCGGACTGCTTCAACCAATGCTGAGCATATGTATGTCTTCATGTAAGCTACTCCTTGCGGTCCTGTGCAGATCTGTTTCAGGTACTCACTTCATATCAAAGTAAACATTTGATGCATAATTTAGAAATGGAGTAAAGGTCATAGCACACTTAAACGACTCTGCTCCAACACCGCTCCCACCCAACACTGCCGTACTGCTCGCAGTCCACGCGGCGACAGCTAGCAGGCACCGAGCAGTCCACGCGGCGACAGCTAGCAGGCACCGAGCAGTCCGCGCGGCGACAGCTAGCAGGCACCGAGCAGTCCGCGCGGCGACAGCTAGCAGGCACCGAGCAGTCCACGCGGCGAAAGCTTGCATAAAATGCTGAAAGCAAGACATGCAGAAGGAGAATTTTGGCAGATCCAGAGACACCTATTAGATGACGAAGAAAAATTCTACATTTACTTTCATATGGATCGGTACTTATTTGACTACATATTATCATTTATTGAAAAAGACATAACAAAGAAGAATACGAAATTCAGACAAGCAATAACACCAAAAGAAAAAATAGCCGTCACGTTAAGGTAAGTGAAAGAGCAACTTTTCTTGTAAATCTGTACACATTTATTTGAAGAAATAAAAGACTCAAGTCAGCTAGCACTGCTAGCAGTCAGCGCGCTGTCGCCGCGCTGTCGCCGCGCTGTCGCCGCGCTGGCTCCGCGCGGACACCGCGCCGACCGCTCGCCTACATCGTGCGGCCAGCGAGGCATCAACTACCGAGCAGTCTGCTAATTCATGATGCCAATGTAAAATATATCTAAAGAGCAATGTTTAAAGACTATATTTGAATAATATTATTTTTGCTGGGTGGGAGCAGAGTCGTATAAGTGAGCTGTGACCTTAAGACTTACGTAGTGGCGTACAAGAAGAAAGACCTATGCTCATATGCTCAGCAGTGGGCGATAATGGGCTGATGATGATGATTAAGACTAATGAACCTACTAGTGGATGCTCTCAGCTTCGCTCGCATTAAGAAGTAAAACTTGCATCCCCTATTTCACCCCTTTATACACGGCATTTCCAAAAATCCTTTCTTAGCGGATGCCTAGGTCATAACAACTATCTGTGTGCCAAATTTCAGCCCGATCCCTCCAGTAGTTTGGGCTGTGCGTTGATAGATCACTATATCAGTCAGTCATCACCTTTGAGTTTTATCTATTTAGATTTTCCATACATAAATAAAGACTTACAAAGGATTATCAAAAGCAGCAACATTAGAATTGATGACGTCACACATTCCCATCTCTGTCATGGCGGTCTCTAAGCCAACTGACCATGGCCCGACCGCTGTTACAGTCGAGTTGGATATTCTTCTGTACATGGTTGCTGCTATTCTAGCGTAGTCTGATGCATCTATTAGCTAAGGGGAATAATGTATTTTTCTAAACATATTATAAAGCTGAAAACGCTAAAAATCTGAACATATAGATATTGGAAAAAATTAGGTACCTATACTTTAAATCGGTAATAAAACACGATTCTGAAGTTTTTAGAATTTTTGTCTGTTTATTTAAACGCTCGTGACGCAAAAACGGCTGGACGTATCATCATGATTTTTGATATGTAGGTACAGTCAAGAAGGCGTAAGCTGAGCTTTGCATTTGTGTGGGTGTACATAGATAGTGTAGGTGAGACAATCGGCTTCTCCATCGTGCGATAGCGCCATCTCACTCCCCCGCCCACCTGCCATACTTCACCCACACAAATGCAAAGCTCAGCTTACGCCTTCTTGACTGTACATAGGTAAGATCTTAGAGTGTCATAGGTACTTTTTATCTCAAAATTATTCGAGCGAATTTTTCGGGCGTCTTATAGTTGTTAACTAAACCTTTGTATGTAAAATAGTTTTCATTGTTTTAGTCTGTTAACAGTCACGATAGGGAAAGTAGCCTGAACTAGAACTTTAGGTACATCATTCTTTCAAAAAAAAAAATAACATATAATATACCTAGGTATATTATGCAGGTTACTTCGTGGTTTATTACAGGCACCAGGCGCTACGCTTATATCCGACACTAGCTAATGCGCGCGACTTCGTCCGCGTGGAATAGTTATTACCATAAAAACGGTTCTAGTGAGTTAACCTTAAAATATAGACATATACTGTTGCGGACATTTTGTTAGATTATTTCAAGAGAAATAATTCTTTCATACACATTTTTTTGATATCTTGAACCGTTTTCGCAGCGTACCTACGTAACGGAAGCCCTCAAAGATGAATAATTTTCCCCGTTTTTTCCACATTTTCTATTGTTTTTTCGCTCCTATTAGTTGCAGCGTGATGTTATATAGCCTAAAGCCTTCCTTGATAACTGGTCTATCCAACACAAAAATATTTTTTCAATTCGCACCATTAGTTCCTGAGATTAGCGCGTTCAAACAAACTGTTCAGCTTTATAATATTAGTATAGATATAAAGTTGGCCACAAATTTTATGATAGGTGTAATTACTTATTTTGTTTTATATCTTCGTCTCAAGTTCAACGTCTCTAAATTCATTCAGAACGACAAAAGCCCCGAGGTAAGTACACAACCAGTGTTGTTTAGGTAACCATATTTGAATTCAAGATGTAATGCAATTTCCTGCATTTCCCTGTATGCGCTTGTAGGGTAACTTACTGATAAGATTTCTTCGCTCGGCGCTTGAATGAGATGCACACCGTCCAAAGTCACTGATATTATAGTTTCTATGTACTGGCCCAGATCTTTGCCAGTTTCTAGTGAGGTGTCACTGTAACAACAAATAGTAGGTATTTCTATCTATACCTACATATAAAGCTGAAGAAGTTAAAAAATCTGAACAAATAAGATAAAAAATTGTTTAGCTATACTTTAAATGGATAATAGAACGCTTTTCAGCAGTTTTTAGAATTTTTGTCTGTTAATCTGTGTCTCTGTTTATTTTAAACACTCATCACGCAAGACGGCCGAACGGATCATCATGATTTTTGGTATAAGGGAGTACGGGGTCTTAGGAGTGTCTTTTTATGTCGAAACAATGCGAGCAAAGCCCCGGGCGTCCACTAGTTATTAATTATAAATAATATAGCTGCCAAACACAACTAAGAATGATCCCGATAAATACTTGTATTGCAAAATAAACTGAAATTGGGTTTTACCTGCGATGCCACACACATAATATACCTACTATTAATTAAACGAAGCACTCTCACTACTCTCACGTTTGAAAAACGCGATACACGACTTGTTAAGTAAGACGATGTAGGTAAGACTACTTATATAGTTAATATGTTTTTTGTTTCTATAGGCAAGCGTGCTACAACAATGCTACATATTAGACAACTGCAGTCTAGGCGGGCTGTAGTCAAATAAAAGCAAATACCGTGTAAAAAAAAAGTTACTTGCATGGTGCTATCAAATTTCGATGACAAAGTTAGATATGTGAGTTACTGTGTATGTATGTATTGCAGCTATAAAACTAATGTTAAGTATAAGCATAGGTCGATGCGGTCAGTCCTTGGATAGGTGAACTAAAAGTGACATTCAATTTTGGGCGCTTCTGTGGGTCGGATGGCACGTTAAATTGTAGGTACCGACTGTTTGTATAGTACGGCAGTCTTAAGCCATGTCAGGGGTCCTAAGGGCGGCTTGATAATTTTTCGACACCAGAGTTGGCCACACTCATTCGATAAGAAAAAGAAGAAGCTATAAAGATAGATAGATAGATAGATAGATAAACTCTTTATTGTAACACACATTGACAAAAAAAAAGACAAACAGAAACACAAAAGACTTAAAAAAAAATAGTGCCACAACTGGCGGCCTTATCGCTAATAGAGATTTCTTCCAGGCAACCGTAGGATGGACAGGAGTCTAAAGAAATATAAAGGATGGGGTGTTCAAAAAGAGAAAATATATACAAATAATAAAAATATTCAATAATATTATATATATACATACAATAACAAATAACATTACATATACGTGCAAATAACTATAAATATATAAAACATATACATATTATATAGATATATAAAGACTTACTTTATGAAGCTGTTTAGTAGAAAATCGTCCGCTTTCTCAAGTGGACATAGATAAATAGCAGGATACGATACATTCCAGTTGAAATAGTCCATCTCTACGGTCATTACTATGGGCGCTTTCTGAAAACATTCAAATTAAATTTAATGTGGGTTGGTGAGTTTTCAAATCGCCCCAGAGTCCTCTGGTATTGTGTAACGACTAATAGTAGGTACCAGGTTCTAGGGCATGGCAATATCGGAAGGTTTTCAATTCCGATTAACAACCAAATATGAAGCTAGGTACCTATACTATGACAGCTTGGACACATGTTTGGTTGTTGATAAAAGATAAAGATATTTATTAATGATATAAAATGAATACTACAATATACCTATGTACAGTGTGTATCATATTATAAAACCTCGTCAGTAATATAATTCATAATTCCTTATCAATAATAATATTATTTGTATAATATTAAACAATTAAATAATTAACTAAAAATCTAAACAATTGCACAGCATATAACAATTATATTTTATAAGTATGTTCATTATTATTGGTATGTACAGGTACAGTTTCGTCAAAAGTCATGTGACTGTAGTCATTATTGAAATATTCTTTAAGTGTGTACAGTGTCTTATCGAGTAGAAGTTTTTTTTTGTCGAATTGATGAATGTATTCTCATTTGTCATAGTCTTTATTTTTTCTGGAAGTTTATTGAAAAGTTTTTCACCTATAACAGTAGGCAATTTTTCAAGCATGGCGAGACGATGTTTTGGTTTTTGTAAAAATAATCCATCAATTCTTCTGATCGATCTCTTGTCTCCATTTGAAATTTTGATATTGTATAGATGGAGATGTCTGTGTACGTGTTTTAGAATTTCCAGAATGTATTGGGATACTGTCGTCAAAATTTGTAGGTTCCGAAAGTGTTCTCTGTTGATGATAAGATATGTTGTTTAATGCACATCAAAAAAATTACATAATCTAAGAAAATTCAAAACTAATTTGATGAACTAATGTATTGTAGGCACAATGTTTGTTTCGTTCGTATAATGTAGCCATTATAGTCATGTGGTTTTGTTGTAACCAACTAGGTTAGTACCTACTTAATTTTTAACTAGGTAACTTCCCATATTACATTTTTAGTAATAAGTATTTCACTTATTTATATCTGTGTTTTGAAAGTTCTTTCTCTCTTCTGTATGTTTAATTAATTTTTGAATATATGTAAATACTGTCTCAAAATAAAAACCAGTTCCCCTTATCAGAATATCTCAGAGCGAGCTATTTTTACTCTAAACCCTCATTATTAAATGTCTTAATATGAAATTTAACTCGCATTTTCTTCATATTGTATGTTTTACTCTTACCACAAATCTCCTGTACTGTGCAGATAACAGCATAAATATGGCGGCGGCGGCTAATATAAAGCTCACGGACCAAAATATTCTGAAATAAAAACTGTGTGTTTACTAAAACCAAAATTGCTGAGTGTTAAAAAATAAAGGGATTGATAGAGCTTAATGGAATTGGAGTAAATGCACCGTAAAATAAACATATTTTGCACAAAGTTACATGATCAAAGCTTGACATAAAAGAGTTAGCCACTGTGGTTTTGTAGTTTTAATAATCTTGTGACGAAATTAATAGATAGTTAAAATTTATTGACCTCTAGCAACTCTATTTGAAAAGTTTTGCTACATGTATGAGATTGATTAGTCCAAGTCACTAATAATAAAGTGATTGGAAAGGTAACAGTCGGCAATCTCGTAAAATTTTCCTAACCACACGGAAAAAGCGAAGGCCAGTAATTAAAAAAGCCTAGTCGTAAATGAATACAGTCATCACTGATTTTAAAAGCTCAATCAAACGTCTTGCGTGGGATGAACGGGCTTGGTTTGCTTCGCACCTACGCGAAACCTGCCTACGAGTAAATGCGGTAGTAGAAACATTTTTTGAAGATTTTGTTAAATTAATAGAAAGAAAGGTTGCTTCAAGTTTGATATATCGTTTCAGGTGTAAATTTACGGAAATATGTGAATAAAGATGGTGATTGTTAGCTTTAACAAATCAACCTACACGGTAGAGTAGTACATATTGTTTGATGATTATTATTTATATAGCGGTAGTGACTGCGAGAGCTGCGAGCTTTAGACTGGCAAAAAGCGACCTAAGATCGGCGAAGAAGTATGTTTTACTTTGAATTTTACTTTCGGACGCCAATGCAATTACTTCATGATCATATGAGTTTACATTAAATCCTCTTAATTGATTAAGCTCATAAAAATACAAAACTGCCACAAGCGCAAATGAAAGAAAGATGAATCACAACGTGAATAGGAAATACTATTGAAAGCCACCAAGCTCCTTCTTCTTATCGAATGTGAGTGGTTATCTCTGGTGTCGAGAGCTTATCAAGCCGCCCTAAGGGCCTCTGACATGGCTCAACGACTGCCGTACTAGACAAACAGCCAGGACCTACAATTTAACGTGTCATCCGACCCACGGAAGCGCCCAAATGGAATGCCACTTTTCGGTCCAAGAACTGACCGCGTCTACCTTTGCTTAACATTTCTTAATCAAGCTCCACTAACTCCACAAACTATAGTTAAGTAGGTATATATGTATTCTCTCTCATTAAAAAATGCCTAGTAAAAGTACATGCCTCTCAATCCAATGTAACTCAGCATTCACAATGTAAGGCAGGCCGTGAGTCGTCGAACTTCCCAACTCACTTCGTAAATACTTCACAAGTTTCCTAATTTTCTTCTTAGCGCAATTATCACGTTTCTTAAGCGCCACCTTCTTTGGCGTGGCTTTTAACTTCAACATGATTGGATTTTGCTAAAGCTTTCTCTAATGTTTGGTACGCGAAAACAGGCGCACTCGTACGAACCAGATTAGCTTCTTTTGTTCAAGTTTCTATCGAAACTGCGGCTTATATGAAGCCTGAAACAATCGGCTTAGTTCTATTGGCATTAGCCTTCTCTGTAGCTCTTATCATAGATTTCAATAACTGCGTTCGGAATAAAAAATGTGTGGAGAAAGGCAATATTGAACTTCAAAAGAATTTCCGATTATACTTAGTGATAAATATTTAGCAAACCTTACCTACATATATGTATATGTATACCAGAATATTGATATGTAAAGGCTGACCAGTCAAACGATCATTGCATAGTAACCGAGCGTTTCTGAGCCTAGGATGATACCTACGAGTAGATAGATAGATAGATAAATATGTACTTTATTAAAACACCACAAATGAAACAATACAAAAAAAATATACAAATTAGAATCAGCGTCTTAATTGGCGGCCTTATCGCTAAGAGCGATCTCTTCCAGGCAACCAGATATTAAAATAAACTTATTTAGCAGAAAATAAACTTTAGCCGTTTTATCTAGTCGCCAAGACATGACATACGTAAAGATATTCATTTAGTTTCAGAAACTATGTCTCTACCACAACTACTTAAATAACTCAATTACTTTTACGTATATTCATATTATAAGCAGCCCTACATTTTTTCTGTTCTTTCCAATAAACCGCTTATATAACTATGAACAAGCACTGTTTATCAATCTGAGCCTTTGTTACAAACTGAATAAAGTTTCCATTCTATTATGCTGATAAAGTCTGTATTTCTAAAGTATTTTATAAAAGATAAAAGCCATTGTGAAAAAGGATCTTAAACGCATGAAATATGAGGCTCATATGATTTTGATAAAGGCCTAACAGATGCCACGCCTAGATAAGTACTAATGGAAATTTAAGAGCGGTGATATTTTATAGGTACATTGCTTTTATAGGTAGTTCGTATTTGTTCCAGGCTTACAGGTTTATAGATTGAAATACTAAGTACTAAAATTAGTAAGCTTTATAAATAAAATTTACTATATTTCTGAAAGTAAGTCAAAAAGATAGTAAGCCTCATGTGTCATGACTGTTATGATACAATCTATTAAATACCTACCAGATCAGTTATTGCCAAATTGCAATGCGCAACAAAAGCTTTTACTAGTCCCGAAGATGTGAATTAAGCATCCTGAGATTCCATCTAAAATTCTAGATAATAGGTACTTAGTTATTTCTTATTATTGGATTTACAAAAAATACATTCGAAGTTATTAGGATCAGGTAATTTAAGAAACAAGACTTTAAAAACGTATTATAACGTTAATGATATGTTGAATATAAAAAAAAAAAAATTAATGTAATTTATTATATATACTACATAAATAAGACAATTATTGAATTGACACGTAACTATATTTTGTTATAAATAAATTGAGTTTGAGTTAATTAACGTAATTGAGCCTTTATTAACATTTGCTGAAAATTTTTTTTAGCTTGTATTGTTTAGATATTTTACTTGCTGTACCAATCTGAAATTTATTAATAAATTATTTCAAGTAGAGGTTTATAGTATTTTATAGCTCCCGAAGGTTAAATAAATTGGTTTGTTTATTAATTTTTTTGTAAAGGTTGTACGGGTTAGTAATAGATCATATATTCTGACTTAAAGTATTACTAGGCGTATTAAATTTTGTTTGCATTAGGTTTACTAGACGAACCCAATTAAGTCTGCGATTGTTAGCTGAGCCTTACCGTAATACAATTTGTATCTAAAAACTTATTAACGTCTGTTTTTAATTTAATACTGGTTATAAGTATCTAGTGGCTAGTATTAAAGGCCACGAACTACTAGCAAAAAAAAACTTGTGACATTGTTTCATACTATTAATTTTATGCAGTCTTATGTTATTTTTTATGTGCAAACGTTAGTATTTCTCAAAATTTTAAGAATTTCGGTACCTAATAAAATTAAATCCACGGGTCTAAGCCAAGTGGAGATTTCTTTGAGGGTTGTTGTTTTCGGCAGTTCATGCTGCAATCATCATCCTGCAGAAACTTCCGAACAATTCTGCATGTATTCAAAACAGCTGCTTTCTTATGTCTGTCTTTGAGTCGTATTTCCTCATGACTGAGGGTCGTGACTCCCCCGCAGAATTAATTCGTTAGGGGAGTTTTCTTGGGCAGATACATCGTGGTGGGCGCCCAGGTCCTTCCACGGAAGACGCATGTCCTCGGGTATTGTGGTCCTCAAACATGTCGGTTTCCTCACGATGTTTTCCTTCACCGCTAAGCGAGTGCAAATCTACACATAACTTGAAAAATACAAGTCATTGGTGTAGGGCGGATTCGAACCAGGGTACCTCTGGATGAAAAGCAGACACTGGAACCGCTGAGACACACTCGCTTTCTTATGTAGTCTTTCTCGCTTTCTTATGTAGTCTTATATTATTATGGAAGCCAGGTTAGGTACTGATATTTTACGTAAACATTCATTTCATTCATTCATTATAAGTACTTACAAAAAGGAAAGTATGTTTCTGGATTTGACGCTTTCCCGCCGCAACTGAGCAACGGATCAACATAATTTTTGGTTTGGTTTTTCGAAACAACGCGTGTGAGAACGCGGGTAAGTTCTAATAATTGAAATCATGAACTTTTCCAAATCCATATTTTTAACTGTTGACTACACAAATAAGTACTTAAACCAACTGTAAACTGGATAAGTTTCGAGTCAAAGTTTCCCCTAAGAGTTTCTTGGACACGACATGAGTGATTTAAACTTGAGCAATCTATTTGTCGGCAATAAACCCCTCGGGGCTCATTGCTCGTAGCAAACTTTATCCGAATGCTAGCGATGTAGTCAAGAATGCCCTAATCGGCCATTTGCTTGCTTTAAGCCCCTATTTATTATCGAAACTAGAGAGCTACGTATCGCTTTCCGGAAAAGCAAGGTACGTGAACCTCAGGTACTTTACGCATATAACGATAGGTAGGTAAGTACATCTGTTGTAGAGAAGGCGTCTGAAATAAGTTAAGCGTCCTCATGACTTCGATCTCGCTATAGGATGATTTTATTGTTATTTTGAGTGGCGTTTGCAATATTGAGTATCAAATTGGCTTCATAAGTAAAAAAATAAATAACCGTTTTTCATTCATGTCATTGTATGACTTACATTTGTACCCACGTCCCACAGTAAAAAATCTATGTTTAATAAATAGCCACTACACAATTCTGGATGTGCCATAGTAGGTATCCATAGCAACTAGCTATGTGGTCGTTTGTTTGAACCCTCTTACTAATTCAACAAAACGTAAGAGCGGGCCAGATAACAGCTTCGTTTCGAAGATTGCCGATGGAATGGTCGGTGTGTCGGCGCTGGCGGGAAAGATTCTCGTCTCAGAATAGGATATTTGTATCGGAATTGGATTGCAACCTTTGTCCGCAGTTATATAAGTAAGTTGGAGATGGGTAGATTAGGCCACATTCGGACCGCGGGGAAGTGGAGTTGGGAATGTCTTTTCGTGAAGTGGGAACATTTTGAAGATTGTGTTTAATTTGAGCACCAGATATTCACATTCAAACAGAATAATAGTTGCAACTTTCACTACCCAATCTAAGTTTGATGACTGTAGGTAAATATTGTTTTTATTGTTTTAATAGCTATTATTATTGTTAAGCATTTCTTGTACCCATGATAAGAGTATATTTACCGACATGTGGTGTGTATTATAATAAATTCTACATCACAAAATACAAATAAAACAAAGAACAAAACATGAGCTTTTTATATTTTAGCATGTAGCTTAAAAAAAACTTCTTCGTGTGATTTACTTTTTCAACATCTTAACCTGCATTTTCCCGCGAGCTTGCGGGTAAACAAACTAAACAAGCAACCGGCCGAAGGTGTGATCCCTGCGCGCTCCATCATTAATCTTCGTCGGAGTAGGAGCGATCCGCGCAATCTCCGGCCAGCTTGCATCGAACCTATTTAAACTTAAATAACAATTGCCAGTTGTGGCTACGGGGAATAATTATATTCCACTCTGGCAATAAATGGAGACCGCTCGCTTGTTGCGCCCGGGATTGATTAATGAAGCCCGAGTCTTGGAGGGAGAAGATGATACTTTTATATCAAGAGAGTGTAGGTAAGTTCTAGACTTTTTGTATATTGTACGTACGCTTCTTTGCTGTCATGCTGTTGTATCCATTTTTGCTTTGAATATTTTTGCTTTGAACTTACCGTAATATCTGACTACAAAACCCTAAAAAAATAACAAAAAACAGTAGAAATATTACAAAAATACATTTAAGACGACGCAGTGGCGAACTATAAATCTGAAATTGTAGGTCCAAGCGCCCTGCACCGCCGAACAGGCGCGGGTGGCAAGTATCGCTAAAACCCCACTTATTCCGAAAGGGCGCAAGCGACAAAATGGTTTTGGTCGTTTATTTCAAAAACTACGAATTTATTTCAAATAATCTATTCACAAATCAAAGTGATTGTGTTAATTAACATGTGTGGAAAATTTGAATGCTCTAATCCAAAACCAACGCCGACAAAATCGATATACTCAACTTTATAGAGATCTTTTTGAATAATTATTTTGTGTTACAAAAATTGGCCGTTGGTGTTATGATATTCGTAAAATATAGTAATTGAAATGATGAATCTTGAACATAAAATTTTAGTTTAGTTGCTTTTGTTTGTTTTGTTGTTTTGTTTGTCGAGTAAAATACGAATTCTTGCTACCAAATTCTCAGGGCGTCCTCTTAAAAATTAGAGTATTGTTACCATTAAAAACATAAAACAAATAAAACCACTATTTGTGTCATACCACTATTTGTTTGGCCGCCTCTGGTCCTTGACTATAATTGGTCCTCACCAATAAATACCCCACAATCGACCAACAGCGAGCGATCTCCAGGATCCTGTTAAATCTAATTAATAATAACTGACCCGATGATCTACGGAGGCAATTTAATTTTGTGTTGAAATTAATTTCAGTCAAATCAGAGAGATTAATTTTGTGTATAAAATATCAATTGTAAGATTAAGCGGCGTTTAAATGCTTAAGCGGCTTGAAACCATGATTTCATATTAATTAGATTTATAGAAAGGCAATGAATATAATTAGTTGGTTGTACCTACATTTTCATGCGTCAATATTTACTAAAGTGTTGAATTAAATCACAAAGAACGCAATAATTTCATATTCAACAAACGCAACTTGTCAAAATCTACATCTAAACAAAGTTCATGGATAGGGAAAGAAATGCGAATGCCTTTAATTTTTTTCTTTTTATAGATAAAATTGAATGTTTCGGTGTTCTCTTAACTGCATGCTTGGGAATCTATTTGATTTTTAATAATGATGAAGCGTGTTTATCTACAATTTAATGTGCATTACAAACCACGATCTTACCCACTTTGCATCCAAATAAACAACTAAGTGAAGTATAACATTTCGAAAAAAAAAATTCAATAATCGTTCCATTACTCGAACTAAATCAGATATCAGCCTAACCTATCTAAATTAAACGGAATAAATGAATTCATTAGGGACAGGTGGCCAGTTCGTTTTCATTTTAAATCAGACGGGGCAGGTTCTGAGTGTGGAAAGGAACAGTCTTGATAATTGGTTCTTGTCACAGTCGGGAGAGACATCTGTGACCTGTCTTGGGCTAAATATACTTAGTCATCTAATAACGTCATTCTATTTCTATTCCAACGTGTCTTAGGCGCCTGCTAATAAGGTAACACATAAGACAGACACCGCAAATAGTAGCGTGATTAATTTTAAGGTTGACTTACTCTGTGGAAGGACCTGGAAGCCTACCATGATGTAGCTACCCAAAAGAAATCCCCTAACGAATTAATTTATGACCCTCAACCATGAGGAAATACGAGTCAAAGAGAGAGTGACACTTCAAGGCACAGGTAGGTACCTAGTGTGTGTAGCAGGGAACACCGAGTAGGTATAATATGTGTACAAGAAATCTTTACGTCTCAAAACTTAAAATTTCTTATTTACTCTTTAAAATGTGCAACATTATCTAATGATGCCTATATACGACTATTTTTTATGATAGTAATATTATCGTTCGTCAATACAAGATCAGCCAATATTATTGACAATATTTATTGACATCACTAGAGACAAGAACGCTGGCTGGTTCCTTGCGCAAAGGATTTCTATAGCAATCCAGCGTGGGAATGCAGCCAGCGTTCTTGGCTCCATACCACATGTAGATTGTTTAAATTTAGTTTAGATGTAAATACTCTTTTTTAGTTCTATTAGTGTTAATATGTGTAAATATTGTTTCTTATTATTGAATAAATATATGAGCCCATACAATGTAACATCATATTTTCCTAGTTTCTATTTACAGTACAGACCTGATATTCCCGTATCAAGCACCAGCTTATTTAGGCAACATATGGTAAGAATTAAACTATTTTCCCGTGCCCGAAATAGAATAAAACTCTTGTCGCTTGACAGATATATATTTGAAGCACTCACGTTCAATTTCCTGCGTAGTTATTCCTTACAACTCGCTCCAATATTTAGTTCAGCGCCAAAAGTAAATATATCGAGCATGTCGATTATAAAAATATATCTGTTTGCAATTTTCCTGATCTTGTGTGATCTTCAAATATGGTAACGTTTTTGGATATGTTTGGTTCGTAGAACATGTAAAGCTGTTACCTAGTATTTGACTATTTCAAACATATGGCAAAACATTTTATTGAATAGTTCATATAATTACCATTTTTTATGCCATATATTTATTTACTCAAATATATTAGTTTCTTTACTCTATGGTATCTCTGAGCAAAATATGTCACATATCTCTTCTCTTGAGTCGTATTTCCTCGTGACTGAGGGTCGTGACTCCCCCGCAGAATTAATTCGGGGGAGTTCTCTTGGGCAGATACATCGTGGTGGCCGCCCAGGTCCTTCCACGGAAGACACACGTCAATGTTAAATTCAATTACAAAAATTAAGTTATAGATTCGGAATCCGCACCTATCTATTCAACGAACGGCCAAGACTGAGAAAGACAATTTCAAATATCGAGAATACTGAAGATACCTATTAAGCTAAGCTTAGGCTATTGAAATATTCAGCGAGAGCCTGCAACCGGAGCATTTTGTGGAGAATGTGCAATATCCAGAAACGTAAATCTGCCACGATCTTGCTCGGTACTATCATAGACGAACATACATATGTATAGATATATGTAGCTCGTCTCAAAATATGCAGTATTCAGATAGCACGCTGATAACTACTCAGAATCAGATTACCAGATCTGCGGCGCGCTTTTTTTATTTTCACACCATCCAAGTTTAATGTGGCCAACTTGTGTCGATAGAATGAAATCATATAGCTATCTCTTTTTCCATAAGTGAGATACTAAAGTCATAATGTGTGATTCACACGCTACGGCTTACTACGGTTTGTTCGACTACGATTGTTTGTTATATCTAGTTCTTAATTGATTGAACCTGAAACTGCCTTAAACATGGGTAAAGGAAGGGGTAATATGAAAATTTTAAACTTTATTATTTTAGCGAACTTTAAAATGAAACCAATATCATTCAACAAATGCTATTTATGCTTAAGCAATATTTTCCTCTCTCTCTCTATCCATTTTTTACTTGTTATCCATTTCGACACACAGATGTGTCCTAGTTTGCAGTTTGCACCAAGATTCGGGCTTGTGCTCTAACCATGCAATTGACAACAATTCACAACAGACAACAATTCACTCTCGCAATAATATCATACTTGTTTATAGAGGTTACTAAAGGTGTAACTACACTCCACGCGCTAGTTTTCCCTTCCCTGTCAGATAAATCAGTACATATTTGTGTATTCAGCGCTAAGGCCCAGCCAATGAAATATTCAAGCGTACACGAGCATAATACATGCCGGGAAAGTGCATCTTTCCAAGCAAATCTACCATGACCTTTTATGATTTATATATTTACCCATAGGAATGGATAATATTCACACAATAAAGCACTTGAAACAAGATTTGTTTATCTATCTATACTAATATTATAAAGCTGAAGAGTTTGTTTGTATGGTTGTTTGTTTGAACGCGCTAATCTCAAGAACTACTGGTGCGAATTAAAAAAATCTTTTTGTGTTGAATAGACAATTTATCGAGGAAGGCTTTAGGCTATATAACATCACGCTGCAACTAATAGGAGAGAAGAAACAATAGAAAATGTGGGAAAAACGGGGAAAATTATTCATCTTTGAGGGCTTCCGTTGCGTGCGCTGCGAAAACGGTTCAAGATATCAAAAAAATATGTATAAAGAATTATTTCTCTTGAAATGATTTAACAAAATGTCCCCAACAGTATATCTCTATCTTTTAAGGTTAACTCACTAAAACCGTTTTTATGTTAATAACTATTCCACGCGGACGAAGTCGCGCGCACCAGCTAGTTTACTTATAAAAAACACACAAGAGAGTCAAAAATCTGTACATAGAAGATATTAGAACAAAATATGTTTGGGAATACTTTAAGTCCATAAAAGAACATGTTTCAGCAGTTTTTAGAATTATTTTTGTCGGTATTTATTTATTTAATTGTTTATCTGTTTATTTTAACGCTCATAACGCAGAAACAGCCGAACAGATGGTCATGGTTTTTGGTATGTAGGTAGTATGGGTCTTAGAAGTATTATTAAAATGTCAAAAATCGTAGACTTTTTGTAGATTTAGCTTACTCTGTAGTAGGTAGATAGTCTGGTTTTTATTTTGTTTTGATTTGTTTGTAAAATTAATATTCGTTATTTAAATAAGTATATATCTCTGTAAATTTAAGTAAATGTGCCGCGGCGGGATACTGCAGCTCTGAAACACAAGATCCACTGGATACTTAGCTCAGAGCTCAGTACACTTCTGACGTACTGTAGATACTAGTGCATAAGATTGTATTTGTTTTTGTAATATGTAATGTACGTACACGTAAGTTTTTGGTCAAATAAACAAATTATTATTATTATTATAGGCTACTTTTTACCTCAAAATAATGCGAACAAAGCCGCGGGCGTCCACTAGTTAATATTTAAAAAAGAAATGCTTAGACTAGTAAATAGATAACATTTCATAATTTGATTAATAATGTTTTATACTATGTAGCGAAAGGTACAAACTTCCATCCAAAGGCATTTTTAATTTAACCAATGTTGGTTTAAAAAGACTAGCAGAAATGAAAACAAAATGGCATCAACTTTTATAAATACCATTGATAGCAATTCAACGATAGATATGTCAGCAAAGTACAACTTTTATAAATCACTGTTATTTTCTTCCAATCTGAGGGTTGAAAGGTGAACCGATTTGATTGCAACTCTGTATAGAGATTGATTAGGATTAACATACATATGTACATATAAGCTGTATAATTTGTATGTAACTTTGATAAGCTTTGGCGAAACATCGCTAGTATAACTATAGCATAGTATGCTCATATTGTTTGCTTTTTGACAATAATATAATAATAACAGTGTACACATAAATACCTCCTTTTATACAGGTGGGTACTACACAGTAAAATGTCCTCTTCATTTATGTGGTATTGTATTCAATGATGTGGTGCTTGATATGAAAAGGAAAATTCCCGCATAAATAACGACGTTCTTTGAAGTTGATTCCGTTCGACGTCTTTTTATTTATGATGACTTTTTATACTTATCTGAGAAACTTACTTCCTGATTTTATAAATGTTTATTTTAAAGGGAAATTTATTTTTCACAACGCATTTGTCAAGGTTGATCGTGACGGCTATTATTGGCGACCTTAATTAAATGACGGGAACTGAACGAGTTTGGTAAGTGTGGTAATTTTGATTTGTCTTTATAAAATTAGTGGAGGGTTACTGGGATTTCTCCTTGCGTCGTGTTTCGTTACTGAGGGTCATGTCTCTCCCGCAGATTTTATCATTAGGGAAGATTTTTTGGGTAAATACATCATGGTAGGTAAATGCCTGCCCTGCCTTTCACGGGAACGCATAATCTCAGATTTTGACATCCATCATAAAGAAACTCATGTTAGAGGATTCTAACATGAGTTTCTTTACGATGGTTTCCTTCACTGTTAATCGAGGGAAAATCTAAACTTGAAAATCAAGTAATTAGTGTAGGGTCGAATTCGAACCAGGCTGCATCAGAATGGAAAGCAGACGGTTACATCACCGAGCCAAACTCGCTTATATAATTATAGTTGGATTATAAGCGATCAATTTATCATTATTGAATGAAGGAAGGTATTGGTATATAGTTTGAAGCGGCAGTTCTGTCTGGGGTTCTAATTAAGATACTCCTCCCGGCATTCTGGCGGCGTCCGCTTGCATAGCCGCGGGGTGATGCCGAGTTAGGTAGAATAGTATAACTATTGACTGCTTACTGAGTGGCGCTCTGGAGAGATGGCCTATACTCAGCAGTATGGACACAGGTGGATATGATGATGATGAGAGTGCCTGCTAAAAATAAAAAACTAAAGCTAAATTCAGTAAAATGCTAAGTGGAAAATTAAAACATTTAATTTATCGAAATACCTTATTTGCACACATTTTTTCTTACAATTTCATGTGGTTATCAAATTAGGAATTGTCTGGGATCCACTTATTATTTTTTCAGAGCAAAGTGTATAATAAAATAAAACAGTACCGACTACGACATTGGATAAATCGAAGTTATTATAATTATCTAGAAAAAATACCTTTCACGGAATTTAAGAATGGTTAAAACATTGTTTCGACCGATTTTGGTAAGAAATATATATGTATTGATTACTTTGTACATATGATTATAATCTATCAACAATACTTGTTCTCATCTCGTTAGTTATTCCAGGCAAGGGAATGCATCGAGGTATCATCTTTAAGCGATTCTGCCAACTAATTGGTAAAGGTATTGGATCAGCTGTGTGAATTTGTAACTTGCAGTTACTGGAGTGAATAACTCAACGTCAGGATGTATGCTGAGACAAGACTATTTTGATCTAGTTTATGGCGTTACATAGTTTAAATTAAATCGACTCTAATATAGCCTTATCGAATATTATGCTACCTACACGACACTACACTATATACCTATACTATGGTATCTTATCTAAGTATAAATGTATGAAATAAGGGATTGAAGACTATATTCCTTTTAGAAAGTAACTACATATAATTATATCTGCGTATTAGATTAATACCTCACTGTAGATTTAATTCGGTTTAGACAAACAAATAAGCCTTTGCAAATTGTCAGGAAAAGAACCACAGAATTTTCCAGGCCTGTGTAAATTCAAATCATAATCGTATTGTGTATGTATTATGTATAGTCAGTCTTAATCTTCTAGTCCTGAAACTAATACAGCTTTGCGAGACTTGGCTAACTGGTGTTTGACGCTTGAAAGATTATTTTAATTTATCGACCCAAGACAACAATGAAAATAAAACTTAAGAGTTTTTATTTTTACAAAATATCTTCAATATCAAAAACTAGCTGTGCGCGCGACTTTGTCCGCGTGGAATAGTTAATTTGGGCATCATATTTATTTTTGCAAACGAAAACCCTCAAAGATGAATAATTTTCTCCATTTTTTCCACATTTTCCATTGTTTCTTCGTTCCTATTAGTTGCAGCGTGATTTTATATAGCCTAAAACCTTCCTCGATAAATGGTCTATTCAACACAAAAAAAAAACAATTCGCACCAGTAGTTCCTGAGATTAGCGCGCTCAAACAAACAAACAAACTCTTTAGCTTTATAATATTAGTATAGATTAGACCAATGAATTGAAAACCGGCCAATATAATGTAACAAAACCACCTCATAAACCATCTGTCAGGAGCCTATAAATAAAACAGTGGGAAACTCTGAAGGTTCACTGAATTGCCTCAAAAGATAATGTAAGGGTCCCTTGAAAAACAGTTTTAGGACGTGACCCATACGTTGAGCCCATAGCTCTTGGATCCGACACCCTGGTTCGATGGAAAAAGTAGCTCGTAACACATAATGAAATGTCTCATATTGTACTAAAAATGCAAGATAATGTATATATATAGCCATCAAAAGGATTATAAATTTTGAAGTACATAGCTACTTACTTGAAATATGTAAACAAGTTAAATACATTTATATTTTTTGAAAATATATTTAATGACACAGGCGAAGTGCTTAATCAAAATATTTTATACATCTTAAGAAAAACCATAGGTACAAGGACAAGTAACAGTACAGTAAACATGAGTTTATATCCTCTATTTCTTCTGCCCTAGGGCATTAGTCACTTCGAGTCTTACCTAACTCAACAAAGTAATCTAGACGTCTCTAAATCTTACCGAAAGAATTATTACTCGTTAGCGCTGTTTTTAAAAGCTTTGCTGATGATAGTGAGATTATCTGATAGAAAAGGGAATGGCTAAGTATTTTACCATGTACTTTTACGAGCTTTGAAAATACTAAACACATATTACGCAAATTTTGACGCAGATCAAATGGTACACAAGTAGTTTTCGGACTAGTATATATTGTTGCACAATTCAAACATTTATGTCACCTTTTTGCCACTACATGACGCTTTGTTTACTCGTATTATAGATAGATAGATAGATAAACTCTTTATTGTAACACACATAACAAAAAAAATATAGTTCGGTTTCAGCTGTTGATACCACAGACCAATAAGAGATACACGTATACACATATACACGTATGGTTGATACATTGACATAATATGGAACAACAATGGACCTGTCCGATGTATATAACGAGTATATTTATAGAAATAATATGTAGCCTTGTCTCCCAAGGAGGGAAGCAGACCGATCTATATCAATACAGAAGCCCATCTGAGCAGCGAAATCGGATAACAGCTCATTACAATAGGTAACAGATTTGGGGTATCTAAATTAAACATGTTTTCTCGCCAGCACATTGATTTATACCACAACAATGAATAGGCATCCCACCGGGAGGTTCCGAAGCCCTTTAAATACCTATCTTGCAATGAAATCCCCATTGTCGAGGCTCGAAGTGATTCCTTTACATCTAGTTATACATATTTATCATAGCCCTTTGTGTTCCCAGATCTCTTACCTATTTTATACAAAACAGTAGGTGGATCGTGTACAAAGGGAAGGTGTATAAAAACAGGATAATCGTATTGAAACAAGACTGTTTGCGTGGTAGAATCAGAGATTAAATCGACATCCTTTTTATATGGATTTGGATACTTTTGTGAGTTTCTATGCCAGCTGGCTAAATGGCTTGGGCATTTTATAATATTAGGATTTTTCTTTCACATAATTAATTATTAGGAAGTCAACGAAATTGCAAGTGCGTAATACCTAGTAATTACATCCAATGTGAAATCCTCACAAACTTATTGAAACATCAAAGTCAATTCTGTGAAATGTTTTGGGCACATTTGATTTGCAAATATTCTCTTGGCGATGAGTTGTTCTTGCGAGAATTGCGTGGCTTTGATAAACCTCTTGATATATTTTGAAAATGAAAATTATATAAATATGTCTGTTTTTTGTCAACAGCCTCACAGATTCAAGTCATTACTTCTATACCTTACAATTGATATTAAACTATCTACTTCCATGTTTTATTAGAAAAACATCCTCATAAGGATATTCTATTCAAGGGATACCAAAGTCAGTACCTAGTAGTTTCCATTCATGCCCATCCCATGTCAGGGCAAAGCCTTTAGGTCTGCCTTGAATCAGTCTGCCTCGGTGGCCAGTGGCCGCTTGCCCCGGCTAGGTCTAAATCTGTCAAAACAGATATGCACCGGAGTTCAACCAAGTTAACCAATCGAGTGATCTATTGCGTGGATAGGTGGACTGATATAGGCTCTATCTTACAAACAGTTAAGATAATTTTTGAAATGATTTTAGATGTAGCTACGTATTTTCCTGTGATTAAAGTGAAATATTTGAAAAATGTATTTTTAAAAACCTTACATGTATAAATTTACATACGTACTAGAAGATAAAACGTTTAGCGTATTATAAAATAGTGTAACGAAAGCGAAGACACAACATACATCTATAATTGAATATTTTTATGTTATAGTATTAGTATTAATTAACATTAATTATTAATTAACATTAACAGCGCAAGACAGGGAGTATTGGCGTAAGAGGGAGGAGGCCTATACCCTGCAGTGGGTCCCATTAGGCTGATGATGATGATAGCATAAGTTGTGACAATTTTGAGGAAAAAAAATTGCACATGTATTGTTACATATTTCAATAACCCAAAAATAGCTACACGTCACATTATTTCCGGACAAAAGCTCTAAGACCACAGTTTTCAATACCGCGAAGGAAATCGTCCCAAACAGCAATAAAGGCGTGAAAGCCGTTCGCAGTCTGTTCTCGCAGTTTTGTAATCCCGTCGGCTCACGTCTACACCCTGAATACAAATTGGGTAAAGGGTGAAGGTGTATTATTGGTCAGGCAGATTTCCCTTTACGTGATCAGGTAGCTTAATACAGTGGTTCGATTCTAAGTGTTTTTCCTTGTTTCCTTAGTTACATAGAGGATACTTAAAAGGGTAACGTGTCAATTAAAGGCCCGACCTCTGGTTTATTGCGTGCTGTTTAAGAAGGGCCTACGTTTTTGGCGATGGTAAAAGGATTCTGCTCACTTATTTATTGCTGAGGGTTGGATACGTGCGAAACGGGTGTTTGCATTAACTGACTATTTTATTGATGTGCTCAACTGCTCTATTTTGGACAAAACTATGTAGCTTGCTTGTTGCTGTTTATACTTATAGCGGTAAATTTTTATTTCGCGTTATTTGAATTTTGTTACATGCCATATCTAATAAGAACTTCGGAAAAGATCAACCATTTTTCATGGTTTGCATTATGATTCTACCTTGAAAAGTTTCCCCATAGATGGGTGGATAATGCAACAAGAAAATAAATGTAACAGATTTAATAACTCTCAGAAATCGAAAATTAGGAAAGCTTTTAATTTTTTGTATCCAAGACGTACCTCTAAGGAGCAAAATCCACTTTTATGGATTATCAGTTAAATCACATTATAATGACTACATGCTCGGGTTTCTCGTGGCTAGTAATGGAGCGTATCTTTTATAGCAACCATAGATATTACACCCATTAGACGTTTCATTTGTTAGAAAATTTTGATATATATAACCAATTTAAACCAATTTTTCGCTTTAAAGACCAATACAATTAAAATTCTACCACTATAAAAATAAAGCTAAACAGTTTTTGTAGGTTTATTGGTCGTTTCTCACGCCTAAACGGAGCAAAATATCATCGTGATTTTGGCGTGATATTGAGAGCAAAACAAGCTTTTTCTTACCTCGACAAAGCGAACGAAACCACGGTCATCCATACGTGTACGAAATAAATCCATGTTAAAGGTTTGTAAAACAACAATACACGATACACAAGGTGACAGATACGTCAACATAGCCGCGTGATACGACTATTCACTGATTGGTCTAAAGGAATAGACCATCCAGTATCTATCTTTACATAAAATAAAGCTGAATATAGTCATAAATTTAAACATAGAAAATGTTAGAAAAAAAACTGTTTGGGTATACTGTAGATAGTTTTTTGAAATGTTGTCTGTTTATCTGTTTATTTAAACGCTCATTAAGCAAAAACGGCTAAATCTGAAAAGATCCTAGACGTGACATAGGCTACTTTATATCCCGAAATAATGCAACCATAGCTGCAGGCGTCCACTGGTATTAAATATGGATAAGTAAGTAAGATATCTTTGGCTTATAATGTCTATGTTGGTATCGGAAATTTATCTCACCTTCAACGAGATTGATGTCGCTTTTGATGGTCTCTGACGCCATTACCGATGTTACAGTACTTCCTGTTTTTCTACACCATCGATATTATAAGATAATCTTGTTTGGGATATTTATGTTACGAAGATTATCTACATAAATGCTTACTCTTATTTTTGGAAGGAATTAATACACAAAACAAAATTCGTTTTTCTGTAAATAAAATGATCTTAAATCTCAATCTTTTAAAACTTTTTACAAGGAAATCTAATAAAACATTTCATTTAGACCTCTGTTATACAAAAAATACATTTAAAATTCTCTTTTATAGATACACACAGATCATAATGTTATTATCATTTATTTATTAAGCAGGAAAAGATTCCTTTTGATGAAAAGCCTGATTTTTCTCAATCAATTTTTAAAAAAATTGTTTTAGTACTGTTTTTAGCCACTTTTTATTAGTCCTGCTACTTTGTTATGCTTAAAAATTATTTAACCAGACTAGCTCATGGAAAAAAAAACTATAGCTCACCTGTTTACCGTTTAGAGTAAAAAAAAAACACTAAGTGTAGTCAGATTTTTAACTTCAAACATCACTATAATTACACAATGTTAGCTTAGGTACTAGTCAACTGGTATACCCTAGGGCATTCATAGAAGCACAAGTAGCCAAATAACACAAGTACCGTACAAGAAGGTACGCGAGGTGTTGTCCAAACTTCACACACAGTCCATGCATGTAGTGTAGTTGGCATGTAAATTTTCTCTTCATGTTAATCCACACACGGCGGTTCCGAGGGCTCAGAAAGTGTCTAACTTTACTTCTGTTCGTGACTCGGACCGTCATGTTTAATATTTCATCATGTAATTCCCCAATATCAGTTTTTGTTTGAACCAATCTCAAAGATAAATGCTTTTTTCACGACAGCTGACGTTCGTAGGCTTTGCCGATCGAACTTCAACTTTGATTGCAAAGATTTTGCTCTATTATTGATGAAGTTTCTATTTTTTCTTGAGAGATAAACGCGCTTTGTTTTTACAGGTATTGCTTTTTTGAATTGGTCTAATATAATGTAAGTGTAAGAAGGAAAGTATCGTATAATTTTTGAAAATTTTCATTTTTGTTAATTACATATATACAAATCATTATTAATTAAATTATTATTTATTTCAGTACGAAACAAAAACTGGTATAAAATCATAAATGAAACTAATCTAATTAGTTATCTTTAGTTCTTTATGAATATCGATCGGTTGGCTGACGATACTCATTAATTATCTGATTAATTAATTAGCGAAATGTAATAACTTGCCGCTGTCGAACTTTTTCAATTTTCGCCTCGATATTATTTATAGAGTCGAGTCACTTCACCTTGTATTTACGCATTTTCGTAACAAGTTCACCTTGCTAATGAGCTGGAAAATTGCTGTTTTTCTATTGTTTTCATGAAAATATGATTCTCGTTAAAAGCTCTTTTTGTTTGAGACAAATTTACTGACAATTAAATATAATATTCATGCTGAGGAATATGCTGCCAGCGTTTTATGCTAGTTCAAAAGAAGCGTGACGTCTGTCGTATCCAGACGCATGTAGAATAGAATAAAAAGATATATTCTGGATCCAGACGATCTATTTAAATTACTCGATTAGTTCCGAATCATTGAGCGGAATGTCCCTGAAAACAAAATGTTTGCTGAGAGATTTCTGCAAATACGTGTACTTCGCCGGCGCCGGTAACTGCTGGTGCGAGAATATCTACACAGAGACCGCCTCGTACCGAGCGTACAGCGCGCTGTCTTTCACTGTTTTCACTACAATGATCTTTCTAGAAAATGTCGCGGCGTTCTTTGGAGATTTTCCCAAAGTGGAAAAGAACTCCGCCGTCATGTTTTCGGCCATACACGACATCGTTCTTATAAAAATGTTCCTGCTTTTATACCACAAACAATCTATACGGAAATTAAACAAAGAAATGGCTGCGGTGGGCGATAACTTTGAGGAGAAATTTGTAATGGAAAAGCAATACAGAAAAGTGAAAGTTGGGATCGTTTGTTACATTGTATCGGTGTATCTCTCTTTGATTGCTTACGGTTTGGAGAGCGCGAGGAAATCGCTAGTCGAAGGTTGGTAAATGGCCGTGTTATTGGGTTCCTGATGTTGATCTGATGCCAACAGTGTTCATTTCCTGGAAGCCTCTCTGAGGCGATGAATCACCGGACACGTCTATATACCGAGCGGGCAGAGCGAACGAAGCGTCCCTTCATTTGTTGTTATTTTGTTTGCTGTATGTTATTATTTTTGTGTGTTGGTTGCAGTGGGTACAATTTTGTACACTGCGAGTAAAATTGCAGTTTGCAATGAGTTCTGATCATTAAATAACTTTTATTTTTAAAAAAATTGATTAACTGAGTTGTAGTCAGTAATATTTGTTACACATTACCTACTCAGTTGAGTGTATATTTTATATTATTAAAATGGTCGAACGCTTATTCATAAGGCCATAAAATTTCAATTTTTGTAGCACAAGTTTAAAAAATGTTTTTTCAATGTCTATCAATCCCAGAACTACTAGAACGAGTATATCCATCGCGTCTGTTCCTCGAATTGTCCATCATACTGAGAAGTTTATCCGTCAGAGAACTACAAACTCCTCTGTTCGTAGATCGTTTGTGCACTCTGTAAACGTGGCTCTGCAATCTCTTTGACACATTGCAATTACAATCTAAGCCGAGACCGAGACCTTGGCTTACAAGTGGCAGGTTGGATTTATTGCAAACAAACGATCACCTACGGTAAAGTCAAATACTAAACTAACCTATATGGTACCTAGTGTTTAGCATTTTATATACACCTAATCATAGCAAAATATGCTATAGTTCACTCCCGCGTAAATACATAAGAGACATGAGGAATTTCGTAGCACGCGCTACGCGATTTACGCAATTTTAGCGTAGCAAAAGTCGTAGCAGTAGAGTGAGTTGCCATTACCTACAAAGATATTCCATTGTATTTACACAATAACAAACGTTGTACCAAGTAATTCATAAAAAATCTATGCATACATTAGAACAGCTAAGTATCACCAAACGCTACCATTCTAAACAGATATAATCAAACCCGTTACTAGAAAATTACGTAGGCATTGAAGTTATACTAACACAAAGTTAACGCTAACCCAACCTTAACCCTTTCTTTGTTTTTACTTCGTTTACAAGTTATTGAGCCTAAATTCCCAAATTGTCTGTTTCAAGGTGCTCCCTTTTATACCGTAGTTACTTACTATCCAAGCTATGAAGATGCGTCTCATTTGGCGTCATTTATGAGAGTATTTTTTTACATAACATGGTTATACATGATGCTACCAATGATGTCTGCGGATTGCTTACCGATCACCCATCTGATAACTTTGACGTATAAATTCGTTACCTTACGCCATTATTTCGAAAGGATTCGAGAAGAATTTGATAGAAATATGATGGCGAACAAAGAGATTGCGGTTCAGAAGTTAAAGTCCGGATTTTTGGAAGGAGTCAAGATGCACCAGAGGTTATTGCTGTAAGTGTAATTTAAAATGTAGTGTGACTTGCTTGTTTCTTGTTTAATTACATATGTATTTAAATCACCTTCATATTTCCTTAAAAATGCATTTTGGAACTGTAATAAATACATTCTTCTTTTATCAATTGAGAGTGGCCAACTCTGGTGTTGAGAGTTATCAAGCCGTCCTAGATAAATACATTATACCTACTCCATATCATATTGCACAATGTTTGTTTAAAAAAAAAATGAAAAAAAAAAGAATAAAGTGTTTTCATATTATGATTATTTTGCTATCCAGGTTAGCAGAGGAAATAAATAGAATATTCGGGATCATAATGTCTTTACAAGTGTGTGAAAGCTCGGCGGTGGCAGTTTTGCTTTTGTTACGTTTGGCGGTGAGTAAATAACAAAAAATATCTTCTTAGTTATAAATTTTAGTTAATAAGCACATACATATATCTGAGTAAATATACTTTAAATATCGTTTAAACATGTCAGAGACCCGGAATGGCCTGCCCATTATTATCTTTCATCTTATTAATATAATCTCTTGTAGATTGGTTATTAAGTATCGAAAAACATTCAATGAATATTTAAAACGTTTCAGCTCACACCAAATTTAAATTTAACAAATGCTTTCATGACTTACACCTTCGTTGGATCACTTTTTCTTCTACTGGCTTTAAATCTGTGGAACGCTGGAGAAGTAACTTACCAGGTATTTGACTCATCTTTACATATAATAAAGCTTAAGAGGGTAAGTAATCAGTACATTGAAGATATTACAATAAATAATGTTAAGGTATTAAAACTTTCGTGAGACATTTTATCAAAAGATTAACTAAACGGTTTTCACTCACGTGTAAATCGCGTAAATCGTTTACGCGATTAACATCGTCTCGCCTCACCTCACCACCACAGGCCCCCGCGCCCGTGTCCCGGCGGGCCGCTCGCGCGGCGGCGCGCAGTCTGCGTGCTGCCGCGGCCCAGAACGAACGTTCTGAAGATGGATGTCATAACATCCGAAACGCGTAAACGATTTACGCGATTTACACGTGAGTGAAAACCGTTTAGTTAATCTTTTAATGTTAAGGTATATTTTTAATCGATATAAAACACGTTTCAGCAGTTTGTTTATTTTTTGTCTGTTTATCCGTGTCTCTGTTTATTTAAACGCTAATCACGCAAAAACGGCGGAACTTCATGATTTTTGGTATGTAGGTAGTATGAGGTCTTAACATTGTCATAGGCTACTTTTACTTCTGAAATGATGCGAGTGATGCCACGGGCGTCCACTAGTATTGAGTAATATTTTATTAAAGATAAGATAAAGATAAAGATAAAGAATCTTTATTGATAATGTAAAATTGTAACATACATAGGTATAAGTACTAATATCACAGAATATGCTACACAAATTACAATATCTCGTCAAATTGAATTTATAACATTAGGCTTTTATAAAATTTTAGAAGTTACATATGTCTAGTTTTATTAATAAAACAATGAAAATTTTTGTTATTAAAATCATGTCAAACATAATAATAGGTATGTAATCATACAATATGTCAACTTAAATAAATCTTGGTACTGTCACTTTAGCTGTATAGGGGCTAAAATGACAATTTGGCATCACACTCCTTACTCAGTAGTTAATTACATAATTTCTAAGCAAGTTTAGAATCAATTGGTAGTTGACTGTAGTCATTTTCAAAGTATTCTTTAAAACTGTATAGTGTCTGATCTAACAATAATTGTTTGACGCCATTGCAAAATTGCTGATCATTATTCAAAGACTGAATGTGTGCGGGGAGTTTATTGAACAGTTTCTCTCCCATTATAGTGGGTAGTTTCTTAGTCATACACAGCCTAGGCACAGTTGGTTTCAACAATATTCTGTTTATCTTGGTTCTATTTGAGTTATAAGTCTTAAGTTTAAACAAATGTGGATTTCTTTTTACAAACTTTATAATCTCTAATATATATTGTGACACTGACGTCAAAATCTTCAACTCTTTGAAATGGTTTCTACAAGACTCTCTATATCTACCTCCCACAAGTACTCTTATTGCTCGTTTCTGCATTATTAACACTCTTTCAAAGTCTGTCGCATTGCCCCATATACTTATGCCGTATGAAAGTATAGAGTGTATGTATGAATAATAAGTTTCCTTTAGGTGCTCTGGGCTTGTTATTGGTTTCAACTGTTTTAATGCATAAACCCCTTTTGCCATTTTTTTACAAGTATTATTAATATGTTCTTTCCATGTTAAGGAGGGATCTAAATCGAATCCTAATAGCTTAACATGCTTTGCGTATATACATTCAGTTCCATTCTCTAATATTAATGGAGCTTCTTTAAAGTTTGGTGATACAGCATTGAAGGACATTATATTCGTTTTATCAGTATTCAGTTTCAGACCATTCACCGTAAACCAGTTTTCTAACTCTCTTAAAGTTTTATTTATACATTTCTGAAGTTCTTCATGTGAGTCAGCGGTTATAATCACTGTCGTATCATCTGCATACTGGATGACTTCTCCTTTAATTCCACTAAGGCATAAATCATTGAGAAATACCAGAAACAAGGTATTTCCCAATGACGATCCCTGCGGAATTCCTATATCTACTTTCCTTGGCGATGATTTATGACGTTGTTTGTCTATTTTCACTTCGACAATTTGTTCTCTATCTTCAAGGAATGATTTTATAAGTCGGAGAGGTTTTCCAGTTATTCCGTAAGCTGAGAGCTTCACTATTACAAGGTCATGACTCACAGAGTCAAAAGCTTTTGATAAGTCTAGAAATATTGCAGCCACTTTTTTCTTATGTTCAAGGCCATCAATAATCGTTTCTACTAGCTTTTGAGCCGCAGACGTAGTCGAGTGATTTTTTCTATATGCGTATTGGGCATTGGTGATCAAATTATTCTGACTCATATGGCTCATAATATTGTCTGCCATCAGTGATTCTATAATTTTTGAGACTGTGGGTACTATTGTTATTGGTCTATAATTATTCACAGAAGTGGTTTCTCCCTTGCCTTTATATAATGGTGTGACTCTGTTCTTTTTTAGTGTTCTAGGATATTCATCCGACTGCAGAATATTGTTAATAAGGAAAGTTAGATGGTCCCCCAGACGCAAAATTATATCATAAAGAAAAGATCCGGATATATCGAATATATCCATCGTCTCTGATCGGTCTATCTTTCTCTTAGCTATGTTCATTAGTTCAAGGGGAGTTACATACTTAAATTTAAAATTATCTGACGGAAAAGATCCCTGTATTTGTAGTAAACCCATTGCTTCTTGTATGTTTGGTGGGTTATTTGTCTTTAAGTTCTGACCAATTGAAATAAAATAATTATTTAAGTAATCTGCTATATTTTCTTTTCTTATTTTTATTTGGTTTTCGTCCAATAGATCCCATGTCCATTCTTTTATATCTTTATTTGTTTCTTCTTTAATTACATTCCACACCTCCTTTTTGGGGTTTTTCGCATTATTTATCCTACCCTCAATGTGTTTTTTCTTACTTTCATCTAAAAGTTTATTCTTTAACTTAGTTTTTATTTCTATTATATCCTGAGTGGATGTTACTTGTGGGTACTGTCTCTGAATTTGGTATAGGTCATGTATGTCTAATTGTAATTTTATTATATCTTCAGAGATCCAAGGACATTTTTGTCTATTTCTTATACGCCTTGTTTTGATTGGTAAATGCACATCCCTGTACCATATTAATTTATTAAAAAACTTTTCAAATGTGGAGCTGTCATACACACTAAATAATGTGTCCCAGTCTGTAGCTAACATTGAGTTACATAACTCTTCTATTTGATAATTTTCACAAAAGCGCTTTTCAACATATATAAATTTGGGTATGTGTTTCTTGGCAGTATTCAAGTATACTAATTGAGCATCATGGTCGGACCCAGTTGCTGTAGCAATGTGCTTAATGTTAATGTTACTTTCTGGTACATTAGTAACCACACAGTCAATTGATGATTTAGATCCTTTATCAAATCTAGTTGGAAAATTAACAGCATTTCTAAATTTATAGGTCTTTAGGATGTCATTTATTGCTGTCCGTTCTGAGGATTCCACTAGAAAATCAACATTCCAATCTCCCAAGAACAAAATTTTAGTATCAGTCATATCACACAATAAATTAAACAGTCTATCCAGTACTTTAGTCATTTTTACAAAATTACCTGCCCCGGTCCTATACATACCTATGATTAACAATTTACAGTCCTTCAAGCTAATTTCTATACAACTTAATTCACAATGAAATTCATGACAAAGTTCATCTATTTTAGTACATTTATTATATTTTATCTTATTTTTTACAAATATGGACACCCCACCATGGATAAAATTTTGTCTCACATAGTAATTACCATGTTTGAAATCCTTAAAAGCTATATTTTCTACTTCACTATTATTCAACCATGTTTCAGAAAAAACCATTACATCAGGGCTGTATGATTCTGCAAGAACTTGTATTTTTGACATTTTATTCCTAATACACCTACAATTTAGATGCATTATTTTAAAATCTTTTTCTAACATATTACAGTTATTTTTTGTGACATTTGGCCTAAAAAATCATTTATAGTCAGTGATTGCTGCATACTTGTTTCCATATTTACTTGGTTTATTGAGATATTGGATGCAGACTGAGATTCAGTTTTAGATTATATTACTATAGGATGTCCGCGGCGTCGCTTACGTTTTATTGGGATAAAAAATGACTTTTGTCAGTTTCTAAACCATATACTGCAGACCAAACATCATTAAATTAAGAAACCCAAAATGTGTCTCGATCTTATGTTAATGGTACGGTATGATGATCTTTAACAACCAAAAAACGAGGTAACGTTTATTGCTTTCCATTTTTGTTTTCGTGATAGAGTCTTAAACCCGTGTTGTATACGAATAAGTACCCATTCGCCTGCGACATGAAATGGGTTGATTTTGTAAGGATTCTACTTAGTACCCGTTACTTTAACGCTATGTTAGTACTTAAGTACCTATTTCGGAATGCCTACTTAGGTACGTGTTTTCTTTTACTTTGGGCCTAGATGTTGGGATTGAAGTCAGGAATGTAGCAGTAGCATACGTAATACAGGCCCACTGAGGGACCTAGCGCGTGGCACGGTCACAAACTCAAGTACAAAACTGAAATAGTAAGTAAACATCTAGACACGAAGAAAAAAAAAATTGTACGCACTATCTTTTGGCTTAATAAATTATTTTGAAGTCTCGGTAATGGTTAATGCTTAAAGCTGGAAAACTCATTAATCTACTTATCGAATGAGAGTGGCTAACTCTGGTGTCGAGAGTGTATCAAGCCGCCCTACTACCGTACTAGACAAACAGCTGGGACCTACAATTTAACGTGTCATGTCACCCAAAATGGAATGCAACTTTGCGGTCACCCATCTAAGGACTGTTCGCGTAGACATTTGCTTAACATTGGTGCTCATAAAACCTACATACTAAAAATCATGATGATCCGTTCAGCCATTTTTGCGTTCAGACAAAAATTCTAAAAACTGCTGAAACGTGTTCAGTTGCCCACACTCGATAACATGAAGAAGTTGACTACGAATAAAATCCGGCTAAAATTCTATTCTCAGGCATCATTGTTAGTGAACGCCATGTATTTCTGCGGCTGGCACATGTGCGGTCGCTCGCCCGGCTCGCGGCGGCTCGGGCACCTCGTGCTGATCGGCTGCACGCAGGCGCAGAAACCTCTCATACTGAAGGCGTTTGGCATACAGGACTTGTCTTATAAGACTTTTGTTTCCGTAAGATAGAGTAATAATATAAATTGTTTTACGCTGCCCTCTGGTAGTGGGCTGGATTAGATTATCTTAGATTATCTTTAGGCTTTATTTCGTAACATCCGAATTTCAAACAGAGTATTTACATTTGTGGTAGTTAATTTGTTTATAATAATAGGCTTTTCTAAAGATTTTCTAAGTGCCCTTTTTTGTAGTAGTCAGAAGTAGTATGTTTATTTTTTCTTCCCTTGTTTTTATATTTTATTATTGTTTTAACTTTACATATAATATATGATTAAACGAACTTGCAAACTGAAGTTCGATCATTATGAGATGAGCAAGTTTCATGCGAAGATTTATATCATTCGTGTTGCCTGTAGGATAAAACTACTAGGTACCTTATTTATTATATCTGGAGCATGAAATTTACTAAATATAATCGTTTATTAGCAAACCAGCAGCTTCTCGTGTAAAAAAATAATCTATATGTTAATCCACGGTCTTATCTACCGCTATACCAAATTTCATTCAAATCGGTTCAGCCGATGACCGTGAAGAAGTATCAAACAAACGTACATACGCACTAACTTTCACCTTTGAAATATACATTAGTTTTGTGGGATACTGATTATTTATTTATTGAATTATTTCATTACTTTTTACATTCAATTTTCAGGTGGCAAGAATGACATACTCCGTGTTTGCAGTATTTTATCAAAGAAGAGAGAAATAGAAACCGTATTATAATTGCAAAAAAAATATATTTAATAGTTACCCAGTTCGAGTTAGTAAGAATTTAATTTAGGTTGGATTTCAAAGAATTGAACATAGCAATTATATTCACTCGTAGTTACATTTCATTATACTAATAGAATCTGAATTTCAAGACATCTAATTCAAGTACTTAAAAACTTCATTAAAGTTTTGCTCCGTCGTAATTTCCAGTTAATAGCATTTGTAACCGATCGCTGGGCCGAGATTATAAAATTACGCGCCGTCTATTAACTTTTCAACACTGGCCGTAACTATTTTCCGTCGAATATTTTTTGTTGATTTCCCATGGGAAAAATGAAAACACCGAGCGGCATAACGACGGAGGTCTTTCACCAAAGTAATTTATGTCACAATTAAGTAACCTGCCTAATGTACGCGTAATAAATGAAATAATCTCTTTCGGGATTATGGTAGTAATTCTTTTTAAGGATCAACAAGAAGCTTTGGGTAAACATTAATTTAGCTCGGCAAGGTTTATTCATTTAATTAAGCAATGTTTCCTTGTCACATCAAAAGGTATCTCATGACGTTTCATGGGAGGATGCAAAAGAAAAATTAAAATTATTCTCTCATAAGCTGGGTTGTTTCGTTGTACCCGCACATGGTCGTGGAAATGCCGCCTAGCCGCCGGCATTTCGCGAGTCCGAGTCGTACATGACGGAAATATATTATTATTGTTGGATGCAAGGATGTTATGGAAATAACAATAAGTTTTGTTTTTTTTTATAATTTTTTGTTTCTAATTGTGATATTGTGGGACACATTTCGACCTGATTGTACTGTACTTATAGATACTACTTATAAATTGTGTTGTGCTTAAGGCGTAATTTTTCGTTTGTTTTTTCAAGTAATTTGTTTTTGTATTCCTTACTAAGATTATGCAGCTAATTAATAATGCGTAGAAAATGGTATAGAATCGTTTTTTATTTACTTCTTAGATATATTCTATCACTCTTAACGGAAGAAGCCAGTAAAAGTTTAAATTTTGTAGGTTGTAGCCATTGTGCATTAAATCGACACATTATTCACTCACTACTATTGTGATCAAGCAGCATATAAGTATAGGCATAATAGGAACCCTGCGCCCGAAGCAAGTGCAGTTACGTAAATCACACCCCAATATGTTCCAAACGAACACGTTAATAAGCGGCAATGCCGCCATAATTTACCAAAGACAACAGAAATTTAATATCGGCGGTAATTTTCCACTGAAGTTTTGCAATAGATAAGTAACTTTGGCTCATTCGGGCCCCGTTTTAGAAGGTAGAGTTATAGAGTGCCACTTTGCACCTAAATCAATATGCTTTGAGAGAACAATAGTATTGAACAAGTTAGTCTTTAATTACGAGTTTGCGGTGAATGATATTGGTAGAGTACGCCGCCATTGCTACTGTATACATTATTTGCTTGATCGGCAGTTGGGACTTGAAGTTTGAGTTGTATGTTTAACAATAACCAAGTTGATTGTCTGTAGTTTAAGTTTTGTGTAATTTAGCAAATAATTATGTAGAAAGAATAAGACATTGCGTATCGTACCTCATTGGACCATTACACATATTTGTATTGTTGTTTAGTTAGACAGCATTTAAAAAAATATGTTAGTATATCTTTTATTTGTAACTGACCAAAAAAAGGTTTCTCGTATTTGTTCAGTGTCATTAATTGCCTAATGGCTGTTAGAATTCAAGGTTTTTCATATTTGTTCAGTGTCATTCATTATCTAATGGCTGTTAGAATTCAAGCTTGGATATTCTTTTTAAATCTAAGTTCAAGTTTGATTATCACAACAAAGCTCAAGTCTGATCCCGTTAAAAAAGTTATTAATAAGGTATAAATATAACAAGCTTCAACTATCAAAGAACTGTAATAGTTCTAAAATATTATTATATTCACAGTGGCTATGTGAGCTTTATAATGATAGATCTGAAACCGGCGTCTTTTCTCAAGTATTGAAGTTCTCACTAAAATAATTGATCGATCGCCTGTTTGCAGAGCTGATGAATTGACTACACTTTGTTGTAATCTCAACCAGCATTATAACTAGGTGCTAAAATGATAGATTACTTACAAAGCAAGCTTATATAATATACAACAAGAAATACAGAAAGTTACAAAGTTAACATGTTTTTTTGTTAATAAATATTTTAATTTATAGAAGCGTACTGCTAGTGATGTTATGATGGTGTTTAGCAGCATAAAATACCAAACATGGACTAACGTAGTATACCTAATAAAACCCTCTTTTAATACAAACAACTTACAAGGAAACTTTCGCGTATTTCTTAAAACTTCTTTTAATAAAAACAAAATAGCCCCTAAAATCTTTCTCATAACGCTAATCGCCAACAAGATTTAGTTCCACATTCTTTTGCTTCGTTTCTTTCCTAATTATCTTCGTAATTAACTGCTCCGGAAGGTTACATCAAACTTTGTTTTATTTCAACTTTTTTGGGTCTGACAGCTTTTTCAAAGTTTCTCTAACCCTCGAGGCGTATTCTGCGTATGGCCAAGATATTTGCATACTTTGCATACTTATATAATGGCTTATGTTTCTGTAGCCAGTATGGTAATTTAAATAGAACTTATGAATATGACTTGACCTTTATGATGTATTTACAAAAGATCAGCCTTTTTTACTTAAACGTGTTTTAAATACTTGTGGTAAAAACAATAGCAATCATATTTAGCTTGAATCATTGTATCACTGAATTGGTTTAAAAATATTGCTACAATTCTTACACCGCGTAGAAACTCAAATCAAATTAAATTATTCTATCATCTGATTAAAAAAAATAGTAAAGTTCCATATGAGTACTAGGAATTAATAAAGAAATAAACTTCATAGTGAAGTAAAATTCTTTATAAATCCTAGCAAACTAACTAACTATACTCACTTCTCAATTTCAATTAAAGCGCCCTTAGCTCAACTAGCGAAGGCAATCGCATGCGATTACCAAAGTTTAGCAAAGGTCGACGCGGTCAGTCCTTTGATAGGTGACCGAAAAGTGGCATTCCATTTTGGGCGCTTCCGTGGGTTGGAAGACATGTAAAATTTTAGATTTCCGGCTGTTTGTTTAATACTGCAGTCGTAAAGCCATGTCAGAGGCCTTAAGGGTGGCATGATAAACTCTCGACACCAGAGTTGGCCACTCGCATTCGATAAGAAGAAGAATTTCAATAGAAGCTACAGATCAACGACCTCCACACCAACTAAGAGATCTAAAAACGTAAATTTCTATCATCAGTAGACCTAAACTCTTCAATTTAAATGTTCCAGAAAATCTATTACAGTGTAACATCTTTTATGAGTCTCGTTGACAATCTCATTAAGCTCTAGCAAGTTTACAAATGAGAATCCAAAGTAAATTGAATGTTTAATCAGGCCCAGCCTCGAGATCTACCTAACTCAAATACCTACTCCTTATTAGCTTTTAATCCCATATTTTTACGTAGATTTTTCGAAATGAAATTCTGCTTTTAGTTGTAACTGCTTAATTAAAAGTAATTGAAATGTGATATAAAAGATTTTTTTTCTTTTCTAGACTTGACTGAATAGAGATGAAAATAAGTAAATGTTCAGAGATGATTTGTTTAAAATATGGATTGATATTGGACTTACTTGTCAAAACATACGATGTTTCATATTATTTTTTATACTCTAGACAATTTATTTACAAAGCAAATTCTCAAATAAGTTTTTCTATTTCACGCGGCAATCTGTGATCCATCTCTTTACAATTTCAAAGCTTTTTCTCGCGATGCGCTTTGCTGATTTCACCTTCAATGTAAATACAATAGACTCAGTCCTTTTATAAAGATTTATTGGCATAGCTGCGCGTAAATGTTTAACAAACAATATCGTGCTCTTCAAACATTTGCCTATTTCTTTTGCAAACACTTTATTCGGATATTTTCAGTCGGCACGTGAAACCTCCTTTGTTAAATTTTGCCGAAGATCGGATGCATTCAAACGGCTTGTTCCCGAGATCAAACAAAAAGTAATGAAAGTCTGTCGTCGATATATTGAAAAGGATTGGTGTTTTTAGAGTGTGCGTAAGTCTATCCCGGAGCAATCCCACGTCACATTAGCGCAGTTTATGGCAGGTTTTACGAGCAGCACCTACACCTCGTTAACCTCCCTATCATTGGGGAATAAATTCTACGTGACGTCGCACTACCTCCCCGCTCCCGCCGCGGCCCGATTAAGTGAAATTATTCCCGAATCACCTCAACGCCTTCCCAATACGGTTCAGTTCAGCCTGAAACAGCCGCCGCTTTAAAATATAGTGCTTTCACGCCACCACGATGAATGACTCTCTGCAAACTCTGTGAAATGTTTTGCCATTTTAGCAATTCATATTCCACTATTGCAATTGACGTTTATCCAATAGACAAACTTTTGTACGAATGTATGTGTAATTCCGAACAAAGAGAAGACAGATGAATATAACATAAATTTTACGTCGGAAACAGAAAAAGTAGGTAATCTATATGACAAATAGGAAGGACTATTCCCATTGGATCCTGAGATATGGTCGTCATTAATTTAAAACAAAGTAAACGGTCCCAGAACATCCCGAATGGATTAGAGAGCATTGACGGGCGTTTATTTGATAAATAGATCGAGGATAATATTTTTGAAATTGTTTGCGGTTTCTTTGATCCCGCTTTGCAAGGCCTTGTGTTCTCAGGTGACTCAATCGGAAGAAGGATCTCGAGAAGCTAAGCGATTCTTAGCCTGATTTACGACCAAAGAAAGCTTTGGGCGTGATAAAACATCTCCCGATGTAGGTCAGAGGCATTTGCATGAGAGGACAAGAATATGGCGCCGTGTTTACTAACTTGAAATTATAATACGCTCGGAACTTCAAGGATGTCTTTTAAATATTGAGATGAATAAATCGTACTGATAAGCTATTGCAATGGGCGGCGTTTTAAAATAGGTTTTACATTAAAATACTTGTAACAGTTATAGGTAAGTGAGAAGAGTTGATAAAGTTATAATTTGTATACACTTGATCTGTATAATAAAAAAATATGTAAGTAGTTTAACTTACTTTAACTTACTTAAACTACTTACATATTTTTTTATTATATAGACCTAGTAAATACACAATAACTTCTCGCACCTCTTCTCAACTCTTCTGACTTACCTATTTCTGTTACAAGTATTTTAATGTAAAACCTATTTTAAAATTCGTGTTAAGTATAAGACTTCCTTACAAGTTAAACCAAACAAATGACAACCGGCAGACAGGGCAGACCAAGTTGACAGATGAACTAGGGGAAAGGTTATCTCAATAGAGACTTGGCAGCGCACGCGAGCTTCACAATACACACATATAGGCACCGAAAAACGATAATGTAGAACGGTAACTATAAACAAATGCGCGCGTCAAATATGCTTCTACTTTTTATATCTCTCTCACATACCACTCGCACAGAAATCTTGCTCGTGATAGGTGGCTGCCGGCTAAGCTAATCAAACATCAGATAAACATTTTTATTAATAATTTGTCAGTATTATATGTCACTGGTGGGTGCTCGCGACTTCGCTCGCATTATGAAGTAAAACTTGCATCCCCCCTATTTCACCCCTTTAAAAGTGGCATTTCCAAAAATCCTTTCTTAGCGGATGCCTACGTCATAACATCTACCTGCATGCCAAATTTCAGCCCGATCCGCTTAGTGGTTTGGGCTGTGCGTTAATAGATCACTATATCAGTCAGTCAATCAGTCAGTCAGTCACCTTTGAGTTATATATATATATATATTGTAACATCCATATTTGGTGTATTTACCATTTTGAATTTGGCGGTCATTTTAGCTTTCTTATATTAGTATGGTATCACCGTCTTACTCCAATTATCTCATCACTAAAACTCGATAGTTTTGTAGTCTATGACGACCCTCGATTTTACCGATTTTGGCGAATATGACGTCTCCTCACTAGCATATCGACGTGGACGTGTCAGGTGGAGGTGGAGAGTTTGTACATCGAAAAGATTGGAATAAAAAGCGTGGAGCAGGGGTTCACAGCTCTCTTTCTCCGATCGGCGGTCGTCCGTAATTCAACAACTCGCAGCAGTGGTCGACTGCTGGTGAAAATCACCACGCGGAGGGGAGCCGCTGCGAAAAGGAGCTAGGACGAGAAACTCGGAAGCCGCCATTACCAGCCGTGCTGACGCTGCTCCCAGGCCTTACACGCCGTTCCTGTTGGCCCGCGTTCTTATATTCTACGAACAACCCCAGATTACTACTGGTGAGTCGTTTTTACTACATTTAGTGCGGTATTACTCGAGTTGTGTTCCGATTGCATGTCACGCAATCTCGCCATTCCGTGGTGCATACTCCATTGCCTTCTCGTTATCGGGGCGTCCGGATCGCATATAAATCCTGTCGGGACGGCCCGCGACGTGATCGTGCAGGACGTGGCACGAGCTCTGAAAGTGCGGGCAAGCTCGAGGTTCCAGCGAACCGCGCCCTTTTGGCATTCCGTGCACGTGCTCTGCCGGTCTCCATCTTTCTTTTCGCCTGACCCCTTCTTGTGCTTGCCTCATTTTTCTAACTGTATCCCTTTCTCGATTCCAGGGGTTGTTCCCGGGGGCTAGATCCCAAGAAGGAGGCTTCCTCCTGGAACTTCCTCTTTGACGGTCTGACGCCGACGGCTAGACTGCGTCGCGATTCCTCGCGGCCACTGTTCGCCTGCCGGAGTCTGAAAGCTTGCGCCGCCACCCGCCAGCCTCTGGTTCGCGCCGGCTAATTTCTGCGCCACGTGGTGATTCGGCCAGGGGTAACGCTCCGCCCTCACGGTACCGTAAAACAGTTCATTTATAGCCTCCGGTTTAATTTAGTTTGCGATGGGGTCATACCATAGTCACTAGTGTAAAAAACCAACCAATTTTAACAATCTTAATTTCCAAGGTTCACATCGCTGAGTGATCCCTAGGTCTGTTCCATATGTAACTTAGTCGGTAACTGGTACCCTAAGTACTTAGCAGTTTGTGAATCTTAATCTTGTAAACTGTTACCCCGGATCCTTCCGAGCCGAGGTAACGTAACTTTCTTCCCTTAATATAATTAATATAAATCTATTTCTTAATGTGTTTAAATACTGTAATCTGGTACTCCGGATCCTTCCGAGCCGAAGTATCTTAATTTAATTTATTTATTTTCAATTGTATACAACTATTTCCCATCTACCTGAATTTGTAAAATTTACCTGTGCATTACCCGCTATTTTAAAATAAAACTACCTTTTAATGTCTCTCTTCGTTTTATTTGGGGTCATGCCACATAGGTCGAGGTAGGGAAAAAGTTTTGTAACAATATATATATATAGATTACAATATTAATTACAATTCGTTTTTATTCCAACTAATAAAAAAATAATTAAAATTGATAATCATTAAATCATCAAATTTTACGCTTCGAAATATAGCCCTCTAACAAAATGACTCCACTGGTTGGGTTCAACTCAATTATTTTTAGTTCTCAACGTCAAACTTTTCAATTTGAACTTTAGGTTCCATCCACCAAATGCCTCCACTGAGCTAAAAATCTGAGTTCAACTCGGCCAGTTTCTTTAGCTCAGTTACGTTTCTGTGGTATACTTTATTCGTACCGTATAGGTATATACTATATACACAGGTATAGGTATACACCGACAGTGCGACCAGCGATTGGCGTTCGTCGATCCCTGATAATCCAGCGATGCAAGCGATCTGGACACCGGCCAAGTGGCGAGTTAGATTTTTTTACGCTGCCCTTGTAAGGCTTGTTAGGAATGCAGTTTGCTGTAAATTGAAGCAGAAAATTGCGCTGCACGTAAAAAGGTTTTTTTTTACAAGGAATGGGTTTGCACTTGACTGTTATTCGTCTGATGTTAAGCAATCATTACGGTCTATATGGTTCTTGTTCTGTTTTCAATTCATTCGACTGGTCTGTTAGCTTAGTTGGTATTGGCTCTGCTTTCTGGGATGCGATGATCGGACTACCTTCACGTTGGGTATGCCCAACTAATTTCATCTCTCCATATGGGGATTTGGGGTTAGTTGGGGAAACCTGGTGCACCCCGTCCACAGGTTAGTAACTTCCACCTTCCGGTGGATCTTGCTAGCCTGTGTCCAAACGTTCGATCGAGTGGGGGCCCTCGCCTATACCTCCCCTTCGAGAGGGCTGGTTGTAGGGCCCGAGGCGAAGAGCTCGCCGCACCTCGCGGTGTAGGTGGAGCTGGGTGCTCTTTAAGAGCACCCGAGGTGGTCGCCGAGAGGCGAGAGGAGTTCGGTGTACCGGCCGAGTAGCGGCGACACGGGAACCGAACTCCGTGCGCAGAGGGCGCATTGGAGAAGGGCGGTCGCTTTGGCGTGCGACTGCCTGACTCCTGGGGGCTCTGGGTGGCAGGTCGGGGAACCTGTTGCCCTGGAATGAGTCCCCACAGGATGCATGACGTGTCCCGTGTTCTGACACGTCGTCCATTGAGGGTTGAGCTGAAGCTCCCCGAGGCGGGGCCCGTTACCGGGCCAGCATCACCAGGGCTGCGGATGTATGCATCGCGCTCTCGTGGCCCTGGACCAACGATGCGGAGATGGAACACCCCAGGTTTTTAGTGGGTATGCCGCCCTTATAGAGTGGGGCGGAGACTCCCACATAACCACCCGCCCTCCCCGGGGTTTTTTTTGGGTGGTACCTGTAATAGGTTTTCCTGGGCAACAAAAAAAAAAAAAAAAAAAAAAAATCGCTCTGCTTTCTAAGCTATAGGTTGCGGGTTCGACTCCCGCACAAAAAAGTAGTTATTATTTTATTATAATTAATTAATTTGTGATTACTTGTGCTTTGTGAGTCTGGTCGTTGCTATGTATAATAAGGATGTATTTACGAAAGAAATGTATATGCATTATATCGTGACGCAAGCATAAACATATTCAATTTAACGACAGTTTTTATTTACAATAATAAAATATAAAAACAAGGGAAAAAAAAACGAAACATACTACTACTAACTACTACAAAAAAAGGGCACGTATTAATTAAGCACGACAGTTAATTACATTAAACAACGCAACTATTCACCACTAATTGTATCAAAATCAAATTGTGGTATCAGATATTAATCAATAATATAATTTGTAAGATTAGTGGTTTTCATCAACATAATAAATACATCTATTTTTCAACGCCTACTATTGTTTGCAGTACACCTCGGACTGAACTCTTACTTACTCATTATAATTCTTTCCAAAGACAAAGTACCTCATTAATAGCTAGTCTACTACTATTTGAGTAAATCTGATGTTGTAGAAAATTGCTTTAAAACATTAAAGCTATAACATAAGTATTATCTGAAGACTAATGAATAATTAGTATATATTTACAAAAGAAAAGTACATACGTATTATATCCGTTATCTAGTACCCATGACACAAGCGTAAGCTTAGTATGGGCACAATATAGATTAGACTGTGGTATAGGGCTGGATGGCGCTGTGTGATATGTCCTGAAATATTTATTTATTTATTTAGAATATTATATATGCCAAGAAGAATCACCTCATAAGAAAATGAATTTCATTCATTATTCTACTACAATCAGTCACATATATATGCACAGCGAGCCTGCGTTTAATGCTATTTAGGTTTCCTAAAAACGACTGTTATGTAAATTCTGATGCAGCATAAGAATATATTTTTGTATGAGGTTGGTATATTTTACAATCATGGCAACAAAAAAAAAACCGTCAATTTATTACTAAAAGCCCATTAACAACTTGGAAAACGCTCAGACAAAGAATTAGTTTTGATCAAACTATCCATTTCTAGTTTTGACCATTAGGCAGTCTAGTCGTATAAATTGATCCGAAGTTTTTCTTTCAGCACTTATCTAAATAATGATTTATGTGAGCTTTTCTGTAGGTCAATAAATAAAACATTTCCCAGAAGATAATAACAATTATAATTGTTCTGCCCCCAAAGCCTAATTAATCCGTAGCAATTAATATTGTTTAGATACAGGGTACAGTACATTCAGGGTATATTCCTGAATATAGCAACCAGAGTATAAGTATAATCTAGGTGAGAACGTATAAATATATAAATAATAAGGAATAATAATAATATTAATAATATAATTATAATAATATATTTTTTTTCGGTTTGACGGGATTTTGCACTGCATCTTTGTATGTATTATATGTTTCCTGCGTCTGCGTTAATCCTGGATTAAATCTATCTCCGTACTAAAATCCATCAAAATTTGTGCTGCCCTTTGAGCCTGAAGAATGGTCAATGCATTTACATATTCAAAAGCCCTATAATATTAGTAAGAAGTGATTTCACAGTACAGGAGTGATACCTTGATGAAATATAGGTAGTTACGAAAACAGTGAAGCTCGCGTAGGTAAGTATGCAGTAACGGTGTCCAGATGCTCCAGCAATACGCCGTTGGAAATACGCCAACACAGTTTCCAACGGCGGCGGACATGCCGACAAAATACAACCTTACGTAAACATTTTTATCCTTCCCCATCGCGCTTTCGCGTGATATTTTAAAAAAATGCCCGAATGTTGAACACGTGTTACGATTCAGTTACTGTTATGGAGACTTCGCGACTGCAATATTGGCCGAATATCTGGCAAAGATTTTCATTTTCCGTTTGCGTTGGAATGGGACTGCAGGCGGGAATATGTTGAGCCACATTTGGTGGAAATTTACAAGTGAATTTAGCTGTGAGATTGTTGGTGTGGCTCAACTCTGTTTTGATCTTAATAACTGAATTTTAGTTTTATTATTTGTTGAAACTTTTTATATTATGATAATCTGCAGGGCTAGCTCGGGCAGAAGACAATATATCCCGAGGGAAAGAAAATAATTTGTTTCTCCGCTGTCAATTTTGTCTATTTACAGAGCACGGACTAGCCGGTGGAAAGTCAAACCGCGATATATATACGGCGAGAGTAGCGTTTTAAATTTTTATTCTTATTTTGTTGCCATAATTACGAAATTAAATTAAAATGAATACAATGTTTGAATTATTCATCAAACCTTCAGAAATTGTTAATTTTTTTTACTTTTATCTTATATTTACAGCGAGGAGTAGCGCGATAAAATTTTATGAATATTCCACCATTAACGTCAATGGGATAATTGTAGTTTATGCAACTGTCATATAATGAAGGGTATTAAAACAATAGTAACGAGTGTTTTTATACCCGTGTTATATGCAGTTGCATACACTACTTTTATCTTCACTAATGCAATTAATCAAACAACAAGAGTAAAAGCTGACAATTTCTTTTTCATATAATTTTCTAGATTTTTCTGGCAAAAGATTGTGAGTTACTTTTGTTGCCAATTCTAGAATATCCGGAGGCGTACAAATATCATCGTCGCTACCCATTTTTAACTTTTAATTTATTAAATTAAATTCACGCGTACATACGTGTATTGTCACAGTGATTTTGCCCCCATTAAAATCTAACCAATGAGAGCGCAGCTGCGCGCATCAATAAAACGCGACCAACCTGATTGGCCCTGCAATCAGGTTGGTCGCGTTTTATTGATGTTATAATGAGATATTACGATATCAATGTGGATATTATACCATCATGTGAAATTGCGTGTTTGTGTGAAATTAAATTGAGTGTTTTGTTGTCTGCGCTATAACAGTAGTAATTATAAGTCAAGTATTGGAAACATAAGTAGAATGTTACAACATTAGTGTAGATAAATTATATTTTTTCCACTGTTGTCATACTATGTAAGGTGACAGGTGGATAAAATCGTGGAAAGACTATTATGTCCCCGTGCCGTGCTAGCCCTGCTGCGGTTGATACAACAGTAAAAGAAAATATCATTGAGTTATCTATGTCGTAGGATAATTCGATACTTCGAATCTTCGCGGAAATCCTAGGGGTTTTGCGAAAACGCGGATAATTAGACATAGGCGAAAAATTATCTGTCCTGTTGTAGTGCTAGTGTTGGACTCGAAGTCACTTGTCTGTGACAGAAGGTAGATTAGGTTCGTTAGGTTGCTTTCTACCACGCACATGCGACGACGAGCGAAGCGAGGAGGAGCCAAGTCCTGTTGTAGTGCAAGTGGTGGGGCAAAAATCCTGACTTTGTCCAGTAAGATTTGATAATTTTTCGCCTATGTCTAATTATCCGCGTTTTCGCAAAACCCCTAGGATTTCCGCGAAGATTCGAAGTATCGAATTATCCTACGACATCTACAAAACCATGGTGAAAAAAATACCTACCTATATAATCTGGTGTTTAACTCGTATTTACGACTTTTGAAAACATTTCCTATTGTACCTAACAGTATATCAAACAATTTGCATAATGTGTTCGTAGGTAGACAAAACATATCATACAGAGGAAGTCTGAATAAACTTACATTTTAGGATATCGTGTGAAATTCACTCGATTCCGCGTGTTATTCGAAACACCTATTGCAGTAGATCGCCATATGAAGTGGTGCATAAAATCAATTCGAGAAACGAAACGCAACAACAGAATATACCGACCGTAAATACAAGAACGAAACGCTAGGTCGAGCGGACTTTATAGTATAGAATAGAGTGTTAGCCTAGCGAGGATGTCTGTGTGAATATAGCTGTCTTTTTTAGAGTTTCGTACCACACTTGATACGAAAGTATACAATGGAGTACAGAAGAAAATATTAGGACAAAAACTTTACAGAAAATAATGCTCATGAAAGTGTAAGTAGAAGGAGCATTTAAAAAGTAAAAATAAAAACTTGCCTCAGAATACCCACTCAGAATTCGTTTTGCATTCGTTTGTTTTTCTCCAGTTTTCATAAATCTCAAAATGAAAATAATAACAGTTGTATGCATTGGAAAAATTCTCAGATGATGTATTTATATTTCACTAGGTAGTAAAAATATTCTACATTTGTGTCACAAATGTTTTGTCCTACCGCCAAAGCGTTAATTCTCAGCAGAGTAAAGCATCAACTTATAACTTCTACGGCATGAGTCGTTTGATAGTTCACTCGAAGCATTTTCCAATTAAGACTATCGTCTATTGCAGGGTCCGAATAAAATCGATAAAATGTCGACACGAATTTTACAAATTAAAGAAAAAGGAACCGTTTCATATATCCGACGCTACATGACTTCCATATTATTAGTAAATTATATTTTATATTGCGAAGCGAGTGTGGCTCAGCGGTTCCAGTGTCTGCTTTTCATCCAGACGTACCCTGGTTCGAATCCGCCCTACACCAATGACTTGTATTTTTCAAGTTATGTGTAGATTTGCACTCGCTTAGCGGTGAAGGAAAACATCGTGAGGAAACCGACATGTTTGAGGACCACAATATCCGAGGACATGCGTCTTCCGTGGAAAGACCTGGGCGCCCACCACGATGTATCTGCCCAAGAAAACTCCCCTAACGAATTAATTCTGCGGGGGAGTCACGACCCTCAGTCATGAGGAAATACGACTCAAAGAGAGAGATATTTTATATTGAAATGAAACTGCACTGAGGTAGAAGACATTTGCTGTATTTTCCTCTTACAAACTTCGATTATTTCTTTAGATTCTTTAGATTCCTGTCGCAGCACAACACAGGTCTCCACAGACTTAGTGTGCTGCGCAGTCATCTGAAGATGTACTACCTAAAGTAAGTTTATGTAAGATTCATTGTATTTTTACGTACATACATTGTATATTTAGCATAATAAACGATTATTATTATTATTATTGTATATTATTTTCTATAGTTATGCTACTTCTTTTATACGCTTAACTTTTATTTCTCAAAACAAAAGTGATATAAGGTATGTTTTTTCAAAGATGAATTACATCATTTGTTTATCATCTACTCTACAAAGTTAATCTTCATCTTAAATTTGTTAGCACTCTATGTCCCAAAACAACACAGACAATGCCTTAATCAACTAGTCGTATTCCAATAAACAATTAATCAAACCATCGCCCCCAAATATAGTTATCAACATTATCAGTATTAATGTAAATGTACATCAAGTGTAACAGGGCTAATTAAGCAGGTGCCAAATAATCCTTAATCTAGAATTCGGCGAACAAGTAATGCGACTGGCGCGGCTCCAAGTTGGAATACCGGCCACTGTCGGAGTATTGGTACCGCTTCATCACGCCACGGCGCGCAGGCTAGGCACAAACTAAAGTAAAGGACGCTGCGAGTAACCCTATCTTTAATAAATAAAAAATTACACGGTACGTTACAGATGAATTGACAGTTTAGCTCACTGTGGCCGGTGGTAGGCATAAAGTTTAAAATTTTGGGGTAATTTATGGTTAGAGACAAGGACAATCTATTTGTAAAAAGATCTGAATCAAGCTACACTACACACAAAAAAAGATAAATACAGTAAAGAACATAATATTATAAAATATCATAAAAAATATTTTAATTTTCACTTATGTATTTTTTTTATGTTTCCGAATGTTTTTTTTGTTGTAAATTAGATAGATAGATAGATAGATAGATTAACTCTTTATTGTTGACACATATTAAAAAACAGTACATAGAACAAATTGCACCTTAACTAGTGCCACAAGCGGCGGCCTTATCGCTGAAAGCGATCTCTTCCAGGCAACCTTCAGCTGGAGAGAAATAAGCAAAAGAAATAAAGAAGAATGTGGTGTACAACAAGAAGGAAAAAATAAATTTTACTAATATATATATATATATATATATACATATAAATACGCAATACTAAATACGTAATAAATTACTCCCCTATATTCGTAGCATATCATTCATTAATTCATAAATCGTACAACTGAGTTTCTCGCAGCATACTCCACCTTCAACACAGCACAGTATGCAGTCAAGTCAGAAATCAAGCAGTAAGGAACTTGTCGAGCTATATTTTTGACATAGTGACGTAAGTGCTAGCCGGTTATTACAACTAGATTTTACAACTAAATGTAAGGAACCAGTTTTACTGATTCTGTATAAACTACTATATCTGAAATAATGCTTTCATTCATTCATAAATTATTACTAAGAGCTCGCAGCATTCCCTACCTTCATCACAGCACGGAGTATGCAGTCAAGTCAGAAATTAAGCTGTAAGGAAGCCGGTGATTAATCTGACGACACGGCTGGATGCACGGGATTGGAAACATACTGTCTGGAGAAGGAATGAAGATGAAATTCTTAAGTACGCCATTACTTGTGTTAACGTAGGATTTCGCACGTGAATAAGTCGCCTTTGAACTGTGACTTTTAATGTGATTTGCGGTTTTTAGTGTTTTTTTTGGTACATTGATTTGTGTTGGTATTTATGTATAAGTCATCACCATTGACGGTTTATCGCATACTGCTGAGCATAGCTCACGTCACTTGTATCCAGCGCAGTTCAAAACCAGGTCCTACCTGGGGTGTTTGTGAATAGTAATTTGATAAATCGTACACACAGTTACATGTGCAACATTGCACTCGTAAAAATATTAGATTTAATACTTCTAAACAAATGCTTGATGGAAAACTTTCTAAGATTTTATTCATATTGCTCGTGTATTTTCACATTTAAACATTAACTTAGTGCTTTGGGGTCGATGCACAGGATCTGCCCAAGCGGCTGGTGGACAGAACTAATGATCCAAGAGCGGGGTTTCCCTCGGCCAATGTTTATGTTGGCGAATAAGCGAGGTAACGCCGCCAGCAGTTTAGGCATCTCGCCCGCAGATTCCTATTTAAGTTTTAGTATATTATTTGTAAGGTTGTAAGGTTTTAGATTATAATATAGTTGTTAAGTTAGTTGATATTGTTTTGCTGTTTTTTTTTAATCCTAATGAACATACATATTTTGAAGAATTTAATCAGTATAACAGCTAATATGTCTACATATTATTAGTAATCAGAAGTCTCATTAGTAACACGAACATTATAGAGAACTGTAGTCATATTCACAGTGTGCAATGATACAACGTGCTCATTGCTGCAAGCAATTACACATAGAAAGGTCTTGCAAAGTCTTTAATTCCATTTTAATAAATACATAGATAGGAGTGTACGACTACGTGCCCAGCGGAAGAGCCCAAGTCTGGCGCTCGGCCAGACATAATGGCCTTGCCCGTTTGCCCGCGATTATTTCAACTAGATAAATTTTATACTCCTTAAAATGTAAGGACGTGCAAAGTGGCGTGGGACGGCGGCCCGCTTGTTGCCTGACTTACGGAGTTTACTGGACTTTCTATGTCCAGAGTGATACATGTCATATATACTGAAAAAATATAAAACTATACTACAATAAAATACTGAAAAAAAAACCATTAATTGCCAGAAAAAAACATTGATTCCCTGCCAGATTGATTGCCTGGAAGAGATCGCCAAGAAAAGGTCGCCAGTTAGAACACTGAATTTAAAGGTCGCCAGTAAGAACACTGAATTTAAAGGTCGCCAGTAAGAACACTGAATTTAAAGGTCGCCAGTAAGAACACTGAATTTAAAGGTCGCCAGTAAGATAAAGATAAAAGATAAAAGAATTTTATTTGCCTTAATACATTTGTTTACATTGTAGGTGTCCCTGACAACCGCTGTAGGATTCCCTGTGTCGCGGTGCCAGGGTTCTTCCGTTGAACAAAAATTAAATTATACAATTGTGTTTTTATCAGTTGAAGGCTCAATTGAAAGTTCTTGCAATTTAAATTCACTTCAGCATAGAGTTGTGACAATGATTGTTAGTTATATTAGTAGGTTTTTATATTAATTTTTTAATAGGTAAGTTAGGCTATTTAAGTACAGTAAGTAAGTTAGGCCTTAATAATAATAATATCAGTATATCATCATAAGGTTTCATTAAGAGGGAAGATAATTGTGAATTATGATTGATATTATATAAAATTAGAAATCGTAATTTTGCTAACAGAGTACAGAGTGACTGTGGTACTCAGTGAAAATTGGCATAGTATATAATGTATCAAGTAGGTAGGTGATAGTCCCGAACGCCGGGGGTTACCCAGTGTGGGACGTGTAGGTATGTGTGAGTGTGTGTGACGAATGTGTGGATAAGAGTGAGTGTTTGTATTTGGTTGAAGTTATTCTACTATTCTTATTAATTCTTCTGTCTCCTGGTAAGTTAGACCCATCAGGTGAGTTGTTATTTTGTGTTTTGCTTTGTATTTACTATCTTCTTCTATATTTAATATCTTATTAAGTACACAGTAAATATAGCGTCCTCGGAAATTGTAGGATCTCATCCCTATTTGTGTGTTAACTTTAATTACTGGCCATCTTGATAAGTTACGTATAGGTACCTTCGCGAGTCCTACGTCTCGTTTGCATTGCTGAGCGATGGAAGCGCAGTGCTGCTGATTTGATGTATATTTTCCTAACCGTAAGGTGATTCGTCTCTTCGTGCAGAAGTTCTGTGGGATATCTAAATGTCTTATTATACGCAACTTTTAGAACAGCGCGTTGAGCCCGCTCAATTTTAAGTAGGTTGGTTGTACCGGCTGAACCCCAAGTGTTTACACAATAAATCAGAATAGATTCACAGAGTGAAATGTATACCATTCTTATAACGTTCACGTTTGCAATGCTTCTAAGTCTTTTGAAAATAAATAGTAGTTTTCTTAATCGCGCTACAAGTACTTCTATTTGTTTGGTCCAGGAAAGAAGTTCGTCAATGTGGATTCCGAGATATTTATAGTTCTTTTCTTGCGTTAGTATTGGACATTCACACTGATTACTATCATGACATGTGTGTAGGTGGAGTTTGATGGAAAGTGGGTCTTTGGGCATAGTTCGAGCTGAAACTCTAAAAGCCACTATTTTAGTTTTTGTGACATTAAGAGTAAGTAAGTTATGGCTTAGCCAGTTTGACACCTTCCTTAACCCTTCGTCTGCAGTTTCACTGACTTCTTTCCAGGTCTTATGAGAAAAGATTATACTCGTGTCGTCAGCGAAACAGAATAGGCTGCCATTTTTTAATTTCATATCGCACAAATCGTTAATGTACGTCAAGAAAAGAGTAGGGCCAAGCACACTACCCTGTGGCACGCCATAATCTATTTCTGTAAGGTCACTTAATTGGCCATTAACTTTGACGCGTTGCTTGCGATTTGTGAGGTAAGATTCAAACCACTTCAAGGCCGTTCCCCTAACCCCCTTTTTTTCTAGTTTTTTGAGTAGTATTGACCTTGAAACGGTATCGAATGCTTTAGCAAGGTCAAGAAATACCCCCACAGATTTTTGACCTCTGTCAAGGTTAAATGACACGTGATCCACCAGAGCTGTGACGGCATCTTCTGTCGACTTGCCTGAGCGGAAACCAAATTGATTCGGGGAAAGTAAGTTCTCTTTTTCAAGGTAGTTTACTAATTTCTTATTTACTACTCTTTCAAGAACTTTTGAGATGGAACTAAGAAGGGAAATTGGTCTATAGTTGGCAACTTGCAGTTCATCACCAGCTTTGAAAATGGGACAAACATATGCTTCCTTTAAGGCATCTGGAACGATGCCTGATTCGATGCTGAGGTTACATATGTGTGTAATAGGGCCTATTAATATGTCTTTAGCAAGTTTTAAAAGTTGGTTACTTACATTGTCTCCACCCGGTGCGGAATTAACTTTTAGATTGCTTATAATCTTATTTATCTCATAGGCATCTGTAGGCGTAAGGAAAAATGATTTTGACGGTGGTTCGGTCGTCGTCAAATTGTTTGAGAGTTGCAGCTCTGTTGTGTTTAATTTCATTAGTATGTCATTGGCCAACGAGTTCCCTATTGATGCAAAGTATTGATTAATATGATTGAGTGATTCTATTGGGGTAGGACGCAATTTTAAGAGAGTGCAATGCTGTGATTTTAGAGTTTTTAGATAGCACACGTCTTTAACAGCATTCCAAATCTTTTTACTGTCACCACTTCCTTCTTCTATTTTCTTACAGTCATGGTAGTTTTTTAAGTTTTGTAAAATGTTATTGCAAATATTCCGGTAGTTTTTATAGCTTGTGCTAGCATTTAAATCATTAGGGTTCCTTTTTGAGTAGCGTCTAAGGTTATCTCGTTTTTTCATACACTTAAGTAGTCCCTTAGTAATCCATTCTCTCCTTATTAATTTAGAGTTAGGCACAATTTTAGTAGTTTTACTAGACTCAACAGCGTCGCTTATGTTTTCTACTAGATATTGTAATGCTAAATTTGTATCTTTTATGTCATATATTTTAAGCCAATCATGTTTTTCTAATTTTTCGATAACTTTATCATAGTGTATTTTTGTGACTTCTTTTTTAGTTACTTCTGGTACTGGAGGAGTGCCCGATATCCTTAGTAATACAGCGTCATGATCACTTATCTCAGAAGAACATACTACAGCAGAGGACGGAAACTTTGTGCATATAAATGCGTGGTCTAGGCAGCGTTTGTCGTGTGTAATAAATTGATGAGCTGGCAAGAAACCATAGCTCGTTACCAATTCTAAGTAATTCTCCGCCCGGGTATCAACTGGTGTTGGTAATACGTTTATATTCATATCACCAGTAAGAATACAGTTAGATCTAGGTATTGAACGCAAAATAGTGTCAAGTGAATCTGTAAACGACTTAATGTTATATTTTGAAGGCGATCTATATATAGCAACTATATTGTAGTAGTTAGAGATGTTAATAATTAGACAGTTTGCATCGTGACATGGTGGCTCAGTAATGCTAATTTCAAGGCCAATTTTTGTATAAACTACAATGCCATCATTTCTATTTGTAGATTTTTTTGTATGGTGACAATAATAATTGTCTAGAACTATTCCTGTAAAAGTATTGTCCGTCCAACTTTCTGTTAGGATTATAACACTAGGTATAAACGATAGACGTGATAAAAATGGCACAAGATATTTAAAATTCGCGCGTATACTACGTATGTTTTGAGTAAGGATAGTTAAATCTTTTGAATCATTATCTAAATCTAGGAACAATTTACACATTTCCGGTACAAAACAATAGTTACTATTTGTGACCTCTAGTTCATCTATTTCACGTAATAGTTGTTTACTATCCATAATACGTAGTATAAAAGAAATAAAAAGTGCGAGAGTAGTAGCTAGTTATTGTTGGTTTGCATAGCAACACGTACATGCATATAACAGGTTTCTTAGAAGTGTGAGTAATTAGGGCCCAGCGAGTCGAGCGATAAGGATTTCTATTCAGTTGCAGCGGTCGCTGTTCACGGCAGGACGTGTGATTATTGCAGGCCAATTGCCCTATTTCAGCGCACGTAAACAAAGCAAATATAGTATGGATTCTATTATATTTGCATTGGAGGGTGGCTGTTATACGGGTATGAAAATAGATTAACTTTTTGTGTATGATATGTGTATGTGAAAGATCAATTACATGGCAATACGTGCGAGGTGATATAAATATTGTTTTTGAGCGGCTAGTGCGGCTGTGTGCTAATGACATGAATAGATCTACTTCATAGTTAGGTGCTTCATAGCAAGTAAATAGGTAAGTTGAAAGTATATTTAGGCAGAACGCAATTTTAAACAAACATAGTGAGTAGTTAGGATTTTTGATATTATAGTATGTTATTAGAGTAGGGATAATATAATATATATTCGTGTAGTAGGTTAGGGTCTTAGGTATACTGTAGGAGTAACATAAATATATATCTTTAGTGTAAGTGTAGATTAGTGTGTGAGTATTACATTGGGCACATTGAAAGAATAATAATACAGTTTCAATATTTAGGCTAATCACTAGTAATTTGTGTTGAAACTTTGTATACTTTAGATAGTTTCTAGTAAAATAACATGCATTATATATTAAACTAACTTTGCTAATTAGGTCTAAGTTGTTCTCTGAGTCGGTTGACAGAAGTCACGCTTGACGCTGTGTTGATGCCGCTGATTTCTTCAACTCCTGAATTTGTTCTTCGCTTTTGATGATAATGTGAGGCATTCCTTCTTTTTTGCGAAGGTAGGTATTTCCATTAGACGTCCAACAAAAAGAGTAGTTTTCTGTCCTTGCTAAATCGCGAGCCAAGTAGAATAGTCTCTTAGTTTTAGCGGTGAGCAGTTCCGACACGAATATTTGAGCAGAATTACCAGAGATACAGTAAGAACACTGAATTTAAAGGTCGCCAGTTAGAACACTGAATTTAAGTTTAGTATGTCTCGTTGTGTTTATTCCTGTTTGTTGGTGTTTATAATCAAAGTGTTTTCTATCTAATTGTAGATCAACCTAAACATACATAATATTGAAAAACTATATATGAACGAGATCACTAGAATTTTTTATTGTTTGAAGCATTAAAAATATATATGATTATCACTGATTTCAATTATTTATAGCCACATGAATACCGGTCAAAAAAACCTGGAAAATGTGCACCCTGTCCTTAAGAAATATGTAAGTCAGGTTATTTGATAAGACTAAAAAAAACTTATGCTAACCACCCAAAGCTATGAAAACTAGATTATCTTTTAAGTTGATATTTTAATTAACATCTTAATTGTTTTTATTAATTTACACAACACATTTTTTCTTTATTTAATATCCACTGTCTGTGAAGAATCCTTTCAATACAAAACCTATTTCCGCTGTTCCGTGAAGATAAAAGCTGAAACTTAATAGATATTGAGAAATAGAGTCTGAATAGTTCCGATAACCTTCTATTCTGAAGTATAATACTTTATGTAGTACTGGAGAGTTGATATATCACGGTTTTCCTTCATCTACAAGCGGTGTCATAATGATATTTCTTGCCAAAGGGCATACTGCATTACTGGTGCGTTTGTTCAGGATCATTTACCGCTATGGTTATAGGTTCTTGATAGATTTTATCTACACTAATGTTGTAACATTCTACTTATGTTTCCAATACTTGACTTATAATTACTACTGTTATAGCACAGACAACAAAACACTAAATTTAAGCAATTTCACATGATGTTATAATATCCACATCGATATCGTAATAGCTCATTATAACATCGAAAAAGCGTGACCAACCTGATTGCAGGGCCAATCAGGTTGGTCACGCTGCGCTCTCGTTGGTTAGATTTTAATGGCGGCAAAATCACTGTGACAATACACGTACGCGTGAATTTAATGTTTCGCAATGTGTTTTGTTTATTAAATACAAATTAAAAAATACAGTTCATAAATTCAGCGGTCCATAATAGTAGTGTATGCAACTGCATATAACACGGGTATTAAAACACGAGTGAGAGTTTATGAAACGAGCGCAGCGAGTTTCATAATAGTAACGAATGTTTTAATACCCGTGTTATATGCAGTTGCATAAACTACTATTATGGACCGCTGAGTTTATGAACTGTTTCGTAATCGTGTGGGATATGTTGTCTATTAGAGAGTAGGTGAAAATAAACATATATAAGTCATTCATGTCTATTAAGCAATAATATTGCCTTATCGTATATTTTTCTAGTACTAATTTAATTTTAAATATCAAAAATCCAGAATAAGGTAAGTTAGTTCATAAGGATTTTAACAAACTGTTTACTAAAAGATTTACAGTAAATCTTGTAGTCAAATGAACTCTGCAAACTCGCTTTCAATCACTAGTTAAAGCAGTGTAAATAGTACATAAATAAAAGCAACATTTCGCGTAAACTCACTACCGTAAACAGCACAAATCCTACTTTAGTGGAGCAAACAGTAGCGTCAAACTTCAATATGCGCCGTCGCCTGACACACTTAAATCGTAAACTAAACACAGTTGGCACATATTACTTCATAAATAAACCGTAAGCAGCGGGAGGAATAAATGAGCGTCCCCAATATTCAATATTTGGGCCCAACTTTAAATCGGATCTCGGCAGAGCCCGGCGGCCCTTAATTCGGTCGGTTACTGTATCTGGCTGTCCGCCAAACACCCGATAATTTACCATCGACGTGCCGCATGCAAATTTGAGCTCTAATCCTCATTTTTTTCATTGAAATTCAGAAGGGATTCCCCCTTTCAGCCCCGAGTTAAGCCTTGTAAAAGTTCGCGCGGTAGTGCGGCCTGCCGGATTTGAATGTTTTAAACTGGACTGGCTAAATCGGATCATAGTTTATGGGTCCGTGAAATGTGTTGCCATTGCCTGTCGCAACTGCTTGTGTTCACAATTTTTAGTTTTCGATAAGACAGTGAGAGTGCTATGATGTTTATGATGATGACTTTTATTGTGAAGTTGATATGAGTATAATATAAGTTTATTTTAAATCTCAGTATTAAGTTTTATGAGTTTCATCGTTTTATCAGTAAAAATACTACTCAGGTGACCATTATTAAAATGGGTTCTCAATTTAACATGCAGCATCAGCGTCGTGTGCATATTTTTATACAAACTTTTACTAAAACCTAACTGCTTTCCGTAACGAAATGGTACTAGAATTTATCTTGACTCTAATGTAAGTATATCAATTATTCGCCGATTCCCAAATGCATTGGTAAAGTCAACGAAGCTAACTTTTTTAACTAGTAGGCCACGCGCCGACGTTAGCCTGCAGCCTTCACACATGGATTCAAGTCGGAGTAAGTAATGATCAAAATTCCATTTTCACACTCCGCTACATTTGGCGTCATCTCGCCACGTTGTGCCATTCACTGAATTCCTGGAAGCGCAATTTCATTAGTCGCAAAGAGGTCGTGTCGCGAGACTCTGCTCGTTCATTAAAGTGATGTTATTTGCCGCTGGCTCCATGACTATTTGTAAAGAACTCCCTTTGAAGCGCCGGTCTTGCTTCGCACTTGGTCATGTTGCTTACATGGTGCAGATATGACGCTGCAATTGTTTCTTTTTTCACGTACGGTTAGGCTACCATTTAAAATTTGTTGCAAATTAGGTTTATGTTTCATTGTATCCAAACATTGACGACAAGGGTTACTATCAAATCTTCGCAAATCTTGATGATTATTTGCATAAAATTATGAGTGTGGATGCAAACCAACATTAGCTGTGATCTATTTTACAATAACAATTATATTGTTTTATAATATAACTGATTCACGAATAGCTGGTGCCCGCGACTTCGTCCGCGTGGAATAGTTATTACCATAAAAACGGTTCTAGTAAGTTAACCTGAAAAGATAGACATACCTATATTGTTGAGGACATTTTGTTAGATTATTTTAAGAGAAATAATTCTTTCATACATATTTTTGTGATATCTTGAACCGTTTTCGCAGCGCACGCAACGGAAGTCCTCAAAGATGAATAATTTTCCCCGTTTTTTCCACATTTTCCATTATTTCTTCGCTCCTATTAGTTTCAGCGTGATGTTATATAGCCTAAAGCCTTCATCGATAAATGGTCTATTAAAAAAAAGGATTTTTCAATTCGCACCAGTAGTTCCTGAGATTAGCGCGTTAGTATAGATTATAATAAGAAGCAATAGTAAGTAATCTTTGCTATAAATTCACCCACAAAAAATATCCAACCGAAATTAGACAAACGTTTTTAAGTAATCTTAGTAGGTCTATTCGTAGAGATATTAAAAGGAACTATGTTTGGAAGTTTTTAGACTGCTTCTATTTCAGATGAACTTCGTATAACTTTATTCTAGCACTGACGTCATTACGGTGTGGCGGAAAATTACTTAATTTACTTATTTAATTTTGGTTTTACTATATTGGATTGTGTGATTTGTCTTCAATGTATCTTGTTTTGAAATCTGATACTCTAACAATACAAAAGTATCTTTTCTATTATACCGTAAGTAATAAAATATCCCTTAATTCTTTTTGAGAACAATCAAATTGAACTTACAAAGTCAACATCAACAAATAGCATATCATTGTAAATTTTAAAAACCAAATACAGTAATTTCATGAAATATTGACATTCATATTTGCTCATAATAATTTTAGTGGTACGACACATTTAAATTTAAACCATTAATTAATGCAATGAAACCGAAATAATTATACCATTCCAATTTATTTAATGTGGAATTTTCTAGCACCATATCTCATTATGAAAAGCAGACGGCAAGTAATAAAATACCACTGGAAGCACGTCCGCATACCATTTAAACAGAGCTCTAATTAATTTTCAATAAGATTCCAACAAAAGAACGGTGGTATTTCCCATAAGAGCGACCGGTTGAATTTATTAGGTATGCCAGCCTATACGTTTGGGATGCAAGGGAACAGTAAGGAATATGCTATGTTTATGTAGGAAAAACATCTTGGTTAGTGACACTATTTGTTAATATGCTATGGTGCTACGGCCCGAGCTACGCGATGCTACGAGTTGTTACGCTATTCCAAAATGCGCTGCAGAGCTGCAGCTACGCATTGCTTTTTAACCGACTTAAAAAAAGGACGCTGCTTATCAAGTCTTCTGAAAGATTTTTATAATAATTAAATTTTCTATAAACTGACTAATTTTGTTTTAATAGATGGCGGTGAAAGATAGATAATAGTGGTGAAAAATTATTAGTCATCAAATTGGTTTAATCATTAAATTTCATCCATTTGGTTTCGGCTGATTCATAGTGAAGAAGTAAAAATAAACATACAGTGGAGTTTTGTAATATTTGATGAATAAGCAATTCACTTTTTGCTGTATCATGTGAGTACCATCTATACTATTCTATACTGGCTATACGTCGTAAGGTCGTCGTGTGAAGAGAGTGTCCCGGTCCCTTACTGTTTATTTAATGTCCTTTGAATTGGACCCGGAAGCCGAAAGAATATGGCGTCGTCTATTTGTAAAAGAGAAGTATAAATTAAGAACTAAAATACAAATGTCTAGCTGAAAAATATACGGATATGAGCGCCCTATTATCTTTTCATGAGATTGTTACGTAAACCTGGATCCGTATGTTTTGTAGAAATAATATATTCTTGGTATCGTGCTGGGACAATAAGGAAATCTCTCCCGCTAGCGTTTTGTCTCTTCAAGTGAATTATTGTTGGAGTCGCTCGATAATAAATTGACACAGTAGTCTCCTTGATATATTTATTTGAGTAAAATAGTAAAGAAATTGAATAGAAATAAAATAGTATTAAACGTTCATAGCGAAACACTTTTTTACGGATGTGTCTTTGAGATGCAAGAAGTAACTCGAGCTATTTTGTTCTTTACATACTCTTATCTGTATTTGTATGACCACACATTTTGTTAATAATACACAATTTCTAATATTATGGTTTGTTATTACACGTTACCCTTCGATTGTATGAAAAGTTTAATAAAATAAATGCTAAATTACGTATTAGATTACCTGTTATAACAACTGTTTTAAGCTGGGTTCAATTTAACTTGTAATACAGGTTACCTATCACTCATATAACATACCTACATATAAACAACACAAAGCTACAATCAAACCACATTTAGCCAACAAACGTATCGCAACCATTCCGTAATCAATTCCGACTTGGGTCGTCCAAGCTGCAGAAATTAATGAGGAAATAATTACAAATGGTAACGAAGCCCATCTGTTGATATCATAAACAGGCGCCCCAGGGTGGTTCGGGTGGACGCATTTCTAATCAAGTCGCTTTACTTACGTGCACGGAATCACAAGTTATGTGGGTAAGGAACAGAAGGGCTAAACCAAGCGTGGTTGTTATAAATATTTATGTACCTGTATTGTATAAGCTGATGAGTATTGGGCGAGACTTTAATAGAAGACAAAAGGTAAACGCCGAGAGAAATAGCCCGTTTTAAAATAAAATCTGAAAACATTTTGATGGTAGGCGTTTCATCAAGCTCATGGTTTAGTTTATTACTTTTTATCTCGTTTTACAATATGGCTATCAACTTATTTTAAATGCGAGACACTTTATCTATTTTGTGTCATATTATTGTCATCTTAAAAACGCTTCAAACTGTTAGATGTAAATTTATCTCTACATATACATATGTACATAAATGTATATATATACATATGTACATATGTATATATATATAATCTGTGTTGGTTTTGCACTTAGAAGAGTATGAGTATATTAAAATGTCATGTTTTTTTGATGAAATAAAGTATTAGCACGAAGTTTTTTATAAAAAAAAAACAATAAAAGGTTGAATGACATCACTAGAGACAAGAAGGCTGGCTGGTTCCTTGCGCAAAGGATTTCTATAGCAATCCAGCGTGGGAATGCAGCTAGCGTTCTTGGCTCCATACCACATGTGGATGTTTTAAATTTAGTTTAAATGCACATACTCTTTTTTTGTTTTATTAGTGTATGTATATATGTGTATATTGTTTTAAATTAATTAGAAATAGTGAGTTAATTGTGTTTGTCTGAAACGATTAAATTTATTGTAAAATATGTGATTGCAGTAAAGTATTTTTGTAATTTTAACTACTTGCTGCTACTTATTAAAAACTATACATTATAAAGAAACAGCTAACCTAATACTTCAGTATACCTCCCTACATCATTCCTACTAATACCATCTTCTTGGATAAGAAATAGTGCCTGTAAGGCTGTATATCCGGGCGTATCTTTTTATGTTATGGATAGTAAACAGCGTGGGATGCCTGAAGGAAAGCGGTTCGCGCGTGTCTATCCCGCAGTTCATAAACTTAATGTATGGGATTAAAGATATTTTATAATAAACTAGTGGACGCCCGCGGCTTCGCTTGCATTTCAGGATATGAAAGTCTTCTAAGACTTCATACTACCTATGTACCAATAATAAGGATGCTCCGTTTAGCCATATTTACGTGATGAGCGTTTAAATAAACAGAGACACAGATTAAGAGATAGACAGATATATAGACAAAAGAAATGCTGAAGCGTGTTTTATAATCGATTTAAAGTATACCCAAACAGTTTTTTTTCTAATATCGTCTATGTTCAGATTTTTAATCTTTAGCTTTATAATATGTATAGATTTGGCAGGTTTCCGTACTTAACCCATTGAGTTAGTAAGATAGGTTTGGGCATATATACATTTTCCAAATAAATTACTGTAAAGTGTAAACCGTGAATATTTCTACAACCACTCGACGTTAGTTTTATTTATTTTGAGTCGTATTAAAATCGCGATGATAGTGCTTCAATTCAACTACTTTAAGCGTTTTTAAATAAATGAAACTAGATTAGGATCTTTCAATTGAAATATTTATTGGAAAAAACATCGATTAAATTGATTCATCATCATCATCATCAGCCTTTAATCGTCCACTCCTGGACATAGGCCTCAAAGGCACGCGATTAGATAAAAGTACTTATATATAATTGTTGCCACAGGTCCACTTCCTATTTTATAGTTTAATCTCTATAACTGTTTGCTTAGTAAAATGAGTTTTTGAATTCCACGCCCGTAAATATTGTAGTTGTTGTTATTGTTGTTGTAGCATTTTCGTAGTGTGTTGCTGTTCTCAACTTTACGGGTTATTGGAGATAAGTTAAAACGGTTATGTACTTATTTACCGGTTCATATTTTTACTACGTACACCCAACAGATATAATTTTGTTGTTCCTAACTGCTGTTTATGTTGGTTTAATGTAGCATTTTTTTTATCCTACTACAAGTATTAACTGATATAATATTATTCCGTAAACGTTGTAGCCCTGAAAATCTATATTATATGATTTTTTTACAATTTTTTAAAACTATTAAAAATTCTAATGTTTTGAAATTCTTCTTTCACCGCTCCGAGAGTAAATATAGTGCAATTCACCTTTTAGATAAGATTGAATCACGCGTTACTTTGCGGAAATCCATTGTAAATGAAACTCTGAAGAAATATATAGGTAGTGTTTACACAATTTTTTTTTTTACAAAAAAAAACACTATATTTATCCAGAGATTCTCCTTTTCACAACAAACCTATACGTTATAGATATCGCATTACCCAAATGACTAAAAAGCAAAAAGGACAAAGCGGGCCACTTTTAAAATAAAACGGGCCCTTTTTAGCAAACGTTCCATGTTTATGCTGCTCACGCGCCAGTTTGGCATCAAGTCACGTAGTTAAAGGGGTGAGGTCGAAAATTCGTTGAATTTCTCTAATGCCTGTCGACACGACCACCTGCTTGATAGCTTCGTTAGCTGTGGACGAGACGCGGCCGTGGATGGTTAGGAAGAATGGATGATTGGATATGCTAGTGGGTTTTTTGTTAACGTTACATATTGTGGATGGATGATGTAAGCACATGGTCTGAACTGATGGAATATACAAGTTAAAGTATAGGAAAAGCTGTCAGTAAGATGATAATAATTGTAACACACTATTTAATTTTAATGAGTTTTCAATACTAAGTAGACCAAATAAATAAACTAATATATTTTAATTTTAACGCAATTTGAAATTCGTACAACGTAAATATATAATTAATAACAAAAATAGCAAAAGAAAATGAAATGTGCTTCGTAATAGTTAGTCCACGAACCAGCCTCCAAGATATTAACATAACATTACAGCACCGAAACCTACGAGCCCCGAGCAAATGAAATTATATATTAAAAACTCTTTAAAACATTACAATAAACCCCTCGAACAGTTATTACGTGCTCGAAGTCTCGAAACATTATGTTAATATAATGAAATGGCAACACATTTGGAGGCAAACTCCGGAATACTCTGTTAACATTTGAAGGTACGCATATAAAGAGTCAATATCGGCAGCCCGCGAATAAATGGAACATAATGAAAATATATTACTGAACCTGCCCTCGTAAACGACTGCGGCTCCACTGTTATTTAAATAAACATTACTCAGATCGAATGTCGTCACGAACTTGGCTGATATCGTAAAATTTATAGTCGTGCAAGTGTGCACATACAAATGTATAATATACACAAATATATACGACACACGTCGGTACACGCCCGTCTGACTTGCAAGGTCAAATGGCGGATTAGAGGGTAATCGTGGGTAAATCTAGACCATATTTACTAGAATGATTTATATTCTAGTACGTTTGCATGCATAGGTAATGATGCCCTTTGCTGTTTCACTTTAAGATATTAGGTGCAATGACTTGAAATAAGTTCTTATATGAACGAGAGTGATAGTGCTCGTACCTTTTATTGATGGAGCAATTTTAAAGTTCTCGTAGCTACTTACAGACCAAAACATATCTTTCCTTATTAAAATTTGAGGTAAAGCTAAAAAATAAATATAAGGCATAAGCGTGCAGATGTTTTGTGATAAAAGGAACAAATGAATTAAGTATAGTAAAGTTAACATTTTTAGCGACTGCTTTCAAGACATTAAATATTTTACTATATACCTAGTCAGGTCATAAGTATTGTCACACAGTAAAAACTTTTCTTTTAGAATGCTGGCCACAAAAAAGTTTATTGGATTCGAATTTCGAATTATTCATGCAAATAAAAATGTATACTTTTTAGAATTTTACTCATTTTAAAATATGGAGTGGACGCTTAAAGAAGACCGTGTTGCAGTTATTGCATTGCATCGTTGCGGTTACGCGCCAATTCAAATTTTTGACATACTGAAAAATTTGAATATAACCAAAAGATTCGTTTATCGTACCATCAAACGATACAATGAAGACTCTAGTGTAGATGACAGGTCAAGAAGTGGTCGCCCTTGGTCTGTTAGGACTCCAGCAGTGATAAAAGCTGTGAAGGCGCGAATTCAAAGAAATCCTAAACGTAAGCAGAAACTGTTGGCCCTTCAGATGGAGTTAAGCAGAACCACGGTGAAAAGGGTGTTAAATGAAGACTTAGGGCTTCGGGCATATCGAAGAAAAACAGGACATCGTTTGAATGCTCGTCTAATGGACCTGAGACTGAAGAGATGCCGCGCTTTGTTGAAGCGGTACGCGGGAAAAAAATATCGGGAAATTATTTTTTCGGATGAAAAAATTTTTACCGTACAAGAGAGCTACAACAAACAAAATGATAAGGTGTACGCACACAGTAGTGAAGAAGCGAGCAAACGTATTCCGCGTGTCCAACGAGGTCATTTTCCATCCTCGCTCATGGTATGGTTGGGAGTTTCTTAATGGGGCTTAACAGAGGTACATTTTTGTGAGAAAGGTGTAAAAACGAATGCAGTTGTGTATCAAAATACAGTCCTGACGAGCCTTGTGGAACCTGTTTCTCATATCATGTTCAATAACAAGCACTGGGTATTCCAACAAGATTCGGCGCCAGCTCATTGAGCGAAGAGCACACAAGACTGGCTGGCGGCGCGTGAAGTCGACTTCATCCGGCAAGAAGACTGGCCCTCCTCCAGTCCAGATTTGAATCCATTAGATTACAAGATATGGCAACACTTGGAGGAAAAGGCGTGCTCAAAGCCTCATCCCAATTTGGAGTCACTCAAGACATCCTTGATTAAGGCAGCCGCCGATATTGACATGGACCTCGTTCGTGCAGCGATAGACGACTGGCCGCGCAGATTGAAGGCATGTATTCAAAATCACGGAGGTAATTTTGAATAAACTTTATTGTCATAAGAATCTATGTTTTGTTAAGTTCATTTTGGTATATAAATGGTTACATAAAGAATAAAGTTGTTTCAATTATTTTATATTAAACATGTGACAGAATTTATGACCTGACACGTTTGATTTCAGCTGTTTTACTTTTTCTTATGTACATTTTATATTTAACATGATGTTATTTGCTGTGCTTACGACAGCGATAAAACCATCAAGTCAATTATGACGGCTTCCCTTCCATAAACTGATAAAATGTGCGAATATGAATCGTCTGAATGACGAGGCGGCGTCGAAGACAAACAGCCTGCATTACTCAGCTACAAGGCAGACACGGATCTAGGAGTAATATTATGCTATTATATTATTACTACATGTATTATATTATGGTATGATATTTTTTTAGTACTTCCGGGTGGAAGTACTGAAAAAAACATAATAATAGAGGCACTTATGAACATTTTCTTGACGATTGGCAGATAATATATATGACAATCGATTTATAACTTTAACTATGATTAAACCCTGCTGGGTTTAACCACCTATATGGTGCTCCATATATGTAGATGAAAAAAGTGTATAAATTTGAGCGTTTCCGTAGGGCTAATAAAACGTTAAATTATAGATTCCAATGCACATGTTTGGTGTCGTCTTCTGTCTATAAAACTTGTATTTTGTGTTGGTAGTTGCTACGTTGTACGAATGTGTAGAGTTGTAACTCTACTAATGTTTGTAACGTTATAATCTACGCTTTAACGCGCTTACCTGAAGCAGCCGATTCACTCTTGCCTTGAAGACCGATAAATTAGATTAAATCTTTTTGTGTCAAAGATTCATTTAATAGTCTGAAAATATTTACGATTTATAGCCACTAGAGTTTAGTGTGTTTGAGTTTACTTTACTTCAGAATCAGTGTTCGTACACGTTCAACGAGATAAACGCCTCTCTTTCGACGTATGAGTCTGATAACGCACAAGATGTATGGCAGTAGTGATGAAAAAGGATCCGACACTGGCTGGGCCGTAGCTTTACTATCCGTACTTAGTAATATACACTTATGTTAGAGAGTGTGGTTTTGATCTGCTTGTTCTTCTTTCATTTCGCAACTAAGACGGATTTTTTTTTATTGGTTAAGTAGTAAGCTAAGTAAGCGTAAGCGAGTGTGGCTCAGCGGTTCCAGTGTTTGCTTTTCATCCAGACGTGCCCTGTTTAAAATCCGGCCCTACACCAATGACTTGTATTTTCAAGTTATGTTTGATAACCACAACATCCGAGGACACGTGTCTTCAGTGGATGGACCTTGGCACCCACCACGATATATCTGCCCAAGAGAACTCTCCTAAAGAATTAATTCTGCGGGGCAGTCACGACCCTCACTCATGAGGAGATACGACTCAAGAGAGAGAAGTAGTAACTTTATTTATTAGGCTAAAAACAGGCAATTAGCTAAAACAAAAGTTCATAAAAAATATTTTATACTTTTTTTTAAATACTAACGAACATTATAATTACATACTAACGAACTAACTGTCCTCTAGATGTTCGTTTTAGAATCCCAGATAAAAACGTATAACTAATTATACGTTTTTATCTGTGATTCTAAAACACTTGCTCAAATTTCTATGCAAAATATTTGAATAGCGTATCGACAAATATCTATAGAAACAGGCAAAAACAAAAATATGATACGAAAATTTCTCTCGTATGTACGCCGAATAAGATGTTTAATTTATTGAATTCACAAAGTTGCAAAGTTTCAAGGAACATAAGTTGGGGCCGTCTGGGTTTTGCGGTATTTTAGGGGTAAAATATATTCTCTTTTATTTTTGTGAGAGTCTTGTTACCATATGGAGTTTCAGAGAGCATTCAAGGGTTGATTATGATTCTTTACTTATTATTAATGAAAACATGTTAAGCAAAGGTCGACGTGGTCAGTCCTTGGATGGGTGTCCAAAAGTGGCATTCCATTTTGGGCGCTTCCGTGGGTCAGATGGCACGTTAATTTGCAGGTCCCGGTTGTTTGACTAGTTCGGCAGTCGTTAAGCCATGTCAGAGACCCTTAGGGTGGTTTGAAAACTCTCGACAGCAGAAATGGCCACTCTCAATCGATAAGTTGAAGAAGAATGAAAACATTCCAAACTTTATGAAAACTAGATGCCTCTGTGTGGGATGTCCCTGAATATTTTTTTATGTAAACGAGTATTCAATTAACCTAAATATGAATACTTGGTTCTAACTTTGCTACCATTTCTTGGATAACAATGTAAACCTAACATACATCAATCATAACATTATGATAATTAAAAGCTTCATGCACGCATTTAGTTTTTTATTATATATCGAAAACTATGTATACAAGGCAATCGGTAAATAACCTAAACGAATCGAATTCGCATCACATTGCGGCATATTTTGGGAGTGGCCACATTTCTACCGCGGTCACGGCTCGATGGATTTATTATAATTAATTATGGTAAGCACTATTATTGGATTTCTTTGTTTCTGATCGGTGGCTAATGAACTGAAGAAATGGAGACAGATGGCAGACAAAATGCGATCTTGGTAAGGAAGCAGAAGGTGATAAAATCGCGAGAAGTTTATTTTTTACAAGCGTAGGAATACCACAGTAATCTCTCTCTTGAGTCGTATTTCCTCATGACTGAGGGTCGTGACTCCCCCTCAGAATTAATTCGTAAGGGGAGTTTTCTTGGGCAGATACATCGTGGTGGGCGCCCAGGTCCTTCCACGGACACATGTCCTCGGAAATTGTGGTCCTCAAACATGTCGGTTTCCTCACGATGTTTTCCTTCACCGGTAAGCGAGTGCAAATCCACACATAACTTGAAAATACAAGTCATTGGTGTAGGGCCGGATTCAAATCAGGGTGCGTCAGGATGAAAAGCAGACACTGGAACCGTTGAGGCACAATCGCACCATATAGTAATATGTGTTTGTAATTGTGTTATCTAATACAAAACATACAGTACATATTTCATAATATAATAATATTTTATTTGTAATTGTTGGAACGTGTTCTGTTATCAATTCTAAGTATCACCAAACTTTTTTTTTCAAATATCTTTAATGTTCAGACTTTCGATCCTCTACAGTTTTATTATATGTATAGATAGCATAGCCAAATATAACCTAAACTGTGACAATATTTCTTCTTCATGAATTATCATTAAAATTTTCACCAGAATCGCTCTTATTATTTTACCGCATTTGAATTTACTAGTAACACTGACCACTAATGAGTTATTTCCCTACTATTAATATTTTGTAGTAATCTAACATAACATATTAGAGATAAATAATCATTAAAAAGAACTTTTAGAGTTATAGTTGAACACTACAGAGAATCGGTTTTTATTTAAAGAATAAATAATAAAATACATTTATTGGGACACGAAACAACAAGAGATACAGAACAATACAAGATAAAGATATATACAAGTAGGTACACACGTTTCATGTCACAATCCGGCCCCAACTCAGCATGTGCTGGATGCAAGCATCCAGCGCTGGTCTTCCGTTGGAACCGGCAGGTGACGTCACGAACGTGATGTAAGGTATATATATAATGGTAAAAATGTACATGTAGCAAACGTAAACAAACAAAACCATAGTACAAACATATAACACATAACATACGGCGTAAAATATTTAAACCAAATAATATATTTAAACCAAAGGCGTGCACATACACATATATATTATTCTCATCATATTCAGCATACATGTATAAATATATAAATAAACATGACAATAACGCTGATGAAAATCAATCAAAATACATTCGTTTCAAGACCCAGAATAAGTACTGTAGAATGTTGGTAAGTACTTAGTGTTAATGTTAACCTACGCTTATGGTTTTCCAGAAGCGATGTGTTTGTTTAGATACCACCAATCTAAATATATAAAACTCAAAGGTGACTGACTGACTGATTGACTGACTCATATAGTGATCTATTAACGCACAGCCCAAACCACTGGACGGATCGTGCTGAAATTTGGAATGAAGGTAGATGTTATGACGTAGGCATCCGCTAAGAAAGGATTTTTGGAAATGGCACTTTTATAGGGGATGCAAGTTTTACTTTTTAATGCGAGCGAAGCCACGACCACCCACTAGTTTGAGGTATAAATCATAATTCTATCTCTCTTACTTTTTGAGTCTGACTATACAACAGTTTTGATGGAAATAGCACACGGGAGACTGCACGTTAACACGTTTAAGCATCTCACAATGTTGGTACCAAATCAAGTTGAAATTTCCAGCTAGCCCTCCACAACATTATTTTAACAAAGTTCCTACATCTCTTGTGAATCTGGAGTTAGGTTGTTACTCTTATCTCCGTTGTAAGAGCCGGTTGCCAATTTGCATAATATCCCACCTACCTCCGGCCATTTGTAATTCAATTCAACTGCTAGACTACGTCTTATCTCAACCATTTGTCTTTTATTAGTTCGTTTACTGTGAAAGCATTGTAGGTACTTTCTTTAGGGATAGACGTATTACACTTTGTAGACTACTGTATTTTATGTAACACGTTCTTATATTTGAGATAGAAGTTACAAGGTTTTTGGGGTTGGAAAAATATAGTTACTTATTAATATTCATTTTATGGCAATTTGTGTGATGGATCATAAATAAAAACGCCCATATTTTTATATAAAAATTAACGCTTGGTTCTCTAAAATTACCTGTTTAACCACTTTTCTAAAATTACCTGTTAAACCATAGAACTATATTACTTGCGTAAGTAATATCTCAATGGTTAAAACTAGCATATCCAATTCAGCTCAAAAACGCATAGAAGTGTTCTTTATAACGTATAAACTCAATTTATTCTCACACAAACAAAAGGAGCACATTACTGGTCTTATTTCCCTCACAATTTGGCGGAAACAGACACTAAATCACGTAGAAGCATTTTACCCCTCAAACTAGTATATCATGAGGTCAAATGAGGGCAACTGAGGCGAGGTACTTAATAATGCTGGGCTTACTGCTCGCCCCAATTAAACAAGGGCCAAATACCGACCTTCGTACAAAGGCTAGATCGAGTGCAGAATACAAACAAGAAAAAACGCCATAAAACTTTTATCACAAGATCAAAAGCAGATAAAAGGAGATTAAAACGAATATCGCTGAAACGGTCTAGCTAAAACGTTTTTATGGGGCTGTTCCGGGACGAATTGTAGGTGTGCTAAATTTCCGAATGACGGTCGTGCTTTTAGACTTTTAGCAAATTGGGTTTGCGTTCTATATTCCTACCTATGCACATACATACCTACCTATACCTACATGCACATATAGCTAAACCAAACAAACATGAATACATTTATAGCGCATTTTCACACTAACGTAGGACTACATTGCGAAAAAAAACAGTTGGAGTACAAACAGAATAAAAACGCAATTTTACAAACGTCCGCATTTACAAATGGGTGATCTACTAACCTCGTAATACGTAGGTATATGTACATATATATTGTATACAGGGTTCCTAATAACTAGCTCAGAATCTTAGAGGCAGTTCCTTACTAACGATTTCCAACAACCCGTGCTTTGTAAATTCACGGAATATGGACTTATGAGTGTAGGGTAATTTTTTGATCGGACGGAAAGAATTTGCAAAAAAAGTGGTAGATATTAGTTCAAACATGCAGGTCTTAAAAAGACAACCGTAAGTTAGTTAATATGAAATAAAAATAAAAAGCCTTTATTTTCCATCACACAATACAGTCTTACATTGCTTTCAAATATAAAACGTTAATTAAGAAATGAAACCTTACAATTACAACCGTTAGTTAGCATTAACTTATTCATAAACTAGTAAACAGCTTAATTGTTGTATATATAATGTAGAACAACAAACTAACAAACACATTTTTGCTTTGCCCAAGAATGGGATAACAGGTAGTTAACAAAAACTAAAAAAACAGCATATGTGACCATCTACCCTGTACCCATAACTCTATATATTTTTCCCACGCATTCACTGGAGAGTCGACCGCAGCTGCACTCAGCTAAATAAACCGAATATGCGAAAGCGCTGAATGTGTTGCTCGCAGGACGATGATCAAATGTGGTTTGCCGGTGACACGCGCCGACCAAAACAATGAAACCGTGTGATGACACATGCTTTTATACATTATGTGTATACGTATTGCCTTAAGTAGGTATTTTACTTAACATTGCTTCACTGATTTGAAAGGTAAACAATACCTATTCTCTTGAGTAAAAATATTGAAGATGTTATAAAGATCTAACGGAAAAGCCTGAAACATGGCTGTCTACTATTAACCTATATGGATTACAAACATGATGTTCCTATGATTGATTTATACATTACTTGTATAGATAACTACTGGCAGGTGAAGAGTGGGTCGTCCGGTCGCGAGATGGGTCGACGACATCGTCAAAGTCAAGGGTCCAACCTGGATGAGGTCTGCACAAGATCGACGTAGACATACAAAGGGAGGCCTATACCCAGCAGTGGGATCCCAAGAGCTGTGGACGATGATGAGATACCTACGACTTCAATCACGCTGGTAGCGTAGTAAACACGATTTTTGGAATCATGTACGAACTCTCTATTAAATACTTTGACGATCAGTAGCTTAGTTGGGCTGTTAGAAGTATCAGCGTTACTGCATGTTTTTTGTTCAAAGTCATAAGGAGTAGGTAACTCTTACGTTAAAATAAATACATTATCCAGTTAGCTAGTTACATGGCTTAGTTAGTAGCATTATTCTGATCCAGGATATACATATGTATATGTCGTAGGATAATTCGATACTTCGAATCTTCGCGGAAATCCTAGGGGTTTTGTGAAAACGCGGATAATTAGACATAGGCGAAAAATTATCAAATCTTACTGGAAAAAGTCAGGATTTTTGCCCCACCACTTGCACTACAACAGGACTTGCCTCTCCTCGCTTCGCTCGTCGTCGCATGTGCGTGGTAGAAAGCAACCTAACGAACCTAATCTACCTTCTGTCACAGACAAGTGACTTCGAGTCCAACACTAGCACTACAACAGGACTTGGCTCCTCCTCGCTTCGCTCGTCGTCGCATGTGCGTGGTAGAAAGCAACCTAACGAACCTAATCTACCTTCTGACACAGACAAGTGACTTCGAGTCCAACACTAGCACTACAACTGAACAGGACTTGGCTCCTCCTCGCTTCGCTCGTCGTCGCATGTGCGTGGTAGAAAGCAACCTAACGAACCTAATCTACCTTCTGACACAGACAAGTGACTTCGAGTCCAACACTAGCACTACAACAGGACTTGGCTCCTCCTCGCTTCGCTCGTCGTCGCATGTGCGTGGTAGAAAGCAACCTAACGAACCTAATCTACCTTCTGACACAGACAAGTGACTTTGAGTCCAACACTAGCACTACAACAGGACTTGGCTCCTCCTCGCTTCGCTCGTCGTCGCATGTGCGTGGTAGAAAGCAACCTAACGAACCTAATCTACCTTCTGTCACAGACAAGTGACTTCGAGTCCAACACTAGCACTACAACAGGACTGATAATTTTTCGCCTGTCTAATTATCCGCGTTTTCGCAAAACCCCTAGGATTTCCGCGAAGATTCGAAGTATCGAATTATCCTACGACATATACAATACAGAAATATATACATACGAGTCTAGGTTAGTTATGCTGGTTAGTGGTTTGCACAACGTCTAGCCAGAGTTACCTTACCTACGAATCTCTGGTTTTGCTTGTGATTATAAACTAAGATTTGGTTGATATTTACTTTACTGACTAGGTGCGATAGCAGCTCTTTGATGTGGATGCAGAATAACAAGAAAATAAAACAAAAGTTCTCATTCTAATGTTTCTGATGACATGCAAATTTTAATCTTGTGGGTGACTGTGAATGATTCTCTTTGCACGTTAGATCACTTTGCACACATACAAAGCTTTTATTTAGTACTAGTGAGTGCTCGCGGCTTCACTCGCATTAAAAGGTAAAATCCCCTATTTCACCCCTTTAAAAGTGGCATTTACTAAAATCCATTCTTAGCGGATGCCTACGTCATAACATCTACCTTTATTCCAAATTTCAGCCCAATCCGTCCAGTGGTTTGGGCTGTGCGTTGATAGATCACTAAATCAGTCAGTCAGTCACCTTTGAGTTTTTTATATATATAGAAATCGTACAGTATCTTTGAATATAACTAAGTAGGTCCTCGAATCGATAATTATTGGGAAAACAAAGCAAATATCGATACGGTGCTTTCGTAAGCAATCTGACTTGAAGGATATTTTTATACTTACCAATTTGCCTTTTCACATACGCCACGACATGAATAATTCAGTGGTGTTGCATATTTTAAAGCGAAAAAGTTTTTTAATACGAGTATCCGGCGAGTTGAGCGCCTGCTCAACTTACGTCGTGGGATGGGAGGCCGTAATTATTAAAGAGCGGGATCGCGTTTACAAAATATCATGATTATCCAACCCTGTTTTAATCCTAAAACTGAGTCAGAGTTGGAATAAAAAAAAAATGTTACACCATAGTAAGTCTAAGCTAGTAAGCTAAGCTAGTGGAGGCAAACGCATGCGATTACCAATGTTAAGCAAACGTTGATGCGGTCAGTCCTTGGATGGGTGACCGAAAAGTGGCATTCCATTTTGGGCGATTCCATGGGTCGAATATCACGTTTAATTGTAGGTCCCGGCGGTTTATTTAGTTCAGCAGTAGTCCTGTAAGCCTTTTTAGAGACCCTTAGGGTGGCTTGATAAACTCTTGATACCAGAGTTCGCCACTCTCATTCGATAAGAAGAAGACCATGGTAAGAATGTGTTCAATGTTCATTAATTCATACTCAAGACCATGAACATCAAAACTAGGTAATAAACGGATACTTTTTCTATCTACGACTAGACGTCAGATAGCCCGTTTCCTCTGTACATAAAATCCATTATGTCCCTGAAAAAAATATCGTATTTGTATCAGTGCCATTGCATGTGTAAATGTATCTGTAACATATTTTTGTGTCGTTGTTAAACCACTACAATACTGCTAAATAATGTCACAAGGGTCAATTTACTGTTTTTAAACAATTATACTTATAACTATGGTATCGGCAATCTTTAAATACATAAATGCAATTGCAATGACTACAACATTCATAAATACATTTACTCGTACCTTAATTTCACTCTTGAAAGCTGAACAAAATAAGCTAAATTTCAAACAAAATTGAAAATAACAAAAATCTTACGGTGACCGTATGAAAGCTAGGCCTTCCTTTGTTTCTGCGGCAACAATGCCAAGCCCATGCCCTCAATTATCACCTCATTTTTCAAAGTCGGTCTCGGATTGGGATCCGCGGAAATTTATGATCCCATTTTTCTTCTTAATACACTGTGTAGTGACTAATTTTAGGTCTTACTTCTTAGGTTCTATCGATAGTAATATATCGGTACAAGCTACCTATTTTATAAGACAGAAAAAACTCATGAGCTTATTTCCCATAATTTTCTTTAAAATTATAACTACACTACAATATCTTTGATTTAGCTATTAGTCTAAATTTATCTACTTATACCGTTTAAGTGAAGCAATTGTATCGAGTCATATATTTGTAATGTAAGAAAATTACTTAAATAAATAAATATATCATTCAGAACTATTTGCGTTCATAGTTTAATTTTACTGCTATTGTTTGCTAACGATACAATGCCAATAAACTAAACTCATCAAATTCATTCAAACTAACGTCCAGCATTACGTTTGTTCGTCCACAAAGTGTTTAGCTTACCAAATAGGAAGCTGATTGGATGGCAACCACTCCTGCGAACTACTTTTCAAAATCCGCAGCGAGGCAATAAAGTGGTACGCAATAAATAACTGATACAGCGCCGGGGGCTGCCGCTAGTCTATGCAGGCTGTACTGACGCTAATCATGGGTTTAATGGATTTGTTAGCATTTTTTGCGTAGTGGGTGTATCTGTTGATTACTTTCGGTACTTGCTTGACTTTTTTCTTTTTATAATAATATTCAGGGGCGACTTTATGGCGAGTTCAGGGGCGACTTTATGGCGAGTCGTCGGTGAGTAGCGTCACCGCGGACCCCGATTCCCTGGGGGCTAAATGAGACCCCCTGCCTCCCGGCTTGCCTTGATTGGCCGTCCGGGAGTGGAAGACGCAAGAGCTCAGTACCTAAGCTCCAGGGTGGAAGTGTTAAAGGGCATAACGCCGCTAGTACCGCTCAGAGAACGCGCAGCACACCTCTCGACACCCTAAGCCACTCACACCAATGTTGCCCTTCCGGCGTCATCTTAGGCTGCCTTTTGTGGAGGGCCCATTTAGTGAGTGGCAAGTCATCACCCGCTATATTTTATTATGAATGAGGCATAACTGGCGGGTGCCGTTCCTCGTACAATAGACCAGTTTAATTAAGTCAATGAACAACTCAACACAATAGCCTGTAATATTAATACCATGTCTGCAATAGTTACTTTATATACCTAACATCCTCTATCTGTAATTTTTACTTAATTTTAAGTATAATATTGTAAAAGGCCTCTCAGTGTTGGCTCCGGCCCCACTGATGCCTTAAAAATACCGGGCGTAAGGCCCGAGAGTCTGTGAAGAGAAATAAAGAAAATAATAATAATAATACGAGCAATACAGTAATTACTTAAACCTATATATTGTCACGAGTCTGTGAAGGAATTAAAGATAATAATAATAAGTATTAGTCATTATTATTAGTAATATTATAATAATAATAAGTATTAGTCATTATCATTATTATTAGTCATTTGCTGTACATGGATGATCTCAAGTTGTTTACAAAGAAACTTCCTGACTTGATGACGCTATTAAAAACCACGCAGGTTTTCAGTAGCGCTATCAAGATGGAGTTTGGTGTAGATAAGTGTGCGGTCATGCATGTGCAGCAAGGGAAAGTTGTAAATTCACCGAATTTACAACTTTCTGACACAATGACTCTAAAGTCTCTCTCCGAAGGCGAAACCTACAAATACCTTGGTATGTCGGAGTCGTTGGGTATATCAGTAGCGGACGTCAAGCGAACGGTGAAGGAGCGCTTCTTTTGCCGGTTGACAAAAGTGCTTAACAGCCTTCTGTCTGGGGGTAATAAGGTGCGTGCCTTCAACGGTTGGGTGATGCCTCTACTGATATACTCCTTTGGCATACTGAAATGGACTCAAACTGAACTGGACGCCCTGGATAGAAAGGTCCGTCGACAGCTTACTTTGCACCGCATGTTACACCCACGCTCGTCTGTTATGAGATTGTACCTCCCGCGGAAAGTAGGGGGTCGTGGCTTTTTAAACGCTAAGACCCTTCACAACCGCGAGGTGTGCAATCTCAGGGATTATTTCCTTAACAATGAGTGTGGGATACATCGCGATGTAGTAGCTGTCGACAAAGGCCTTACTCCGCTCTCCTTGGCGAATGAGAGCTGGCACAGACCGGTGGTACTTAGTGTTGAGGATCGCAAGGAGATATGGAAGAGCAAAGAGCTGCACGGGAGGTTCTATCAGGCCCTTACTGGGCCGGATGTGAATCTCTTGGCATCAGTGAACTGGCTACGTTTCGGAGACCTCTTTGGGGAAACCGAAGGTTTTACTTGTGCAATTGCTGACGAAGTTATGATGACGAACAATTATCGGAAATTTATCCTAAAAGACGGTACGGTCGACATTTGTCGAGCATGCCGCCGTCCCGGAGAGTCACTCAGGCATATAATTTCCGGTTGTTCTCATCTAGCTAACGGCGAGTATTTGCACCGGCATAACCTAGTAGCCAGGATCATCCACCAGCAACTTTCTCTTCGATATGGCCTTGTTGAGTCTCAGCTACCGTACTACCAGTATGTACCAGAGCCAGTTCTCGAAAATGGTCGTGCATTGCTCTACTGGGACCGATCCATTATCACGGACAGGACTATTGCTTGCAATAAGCCTGATATCGTGTTAGTTGACCGGCCCCAGCGCCGGGCAGTTATTGTTGACATCACCATACCACATGACGAGAATCTCGTGAAGGCCGAGAAGGACAAAGTCAGCAAGTACCTTGACTTGGCACATGAGATTACCGCCATGTGGGATGTTGATTCGACGATAATTGTCCCGATAGTTGTTTCGGTGAACGGTCTTATAGCGAAGAGTCTCGATCAACACCTTAAGAGGCTCTCCTTGGAAGGTTGGGTTAAGGGACAGATACAGAAGGCAGTGATTCTTGATACGGCGCGTATTGTCCGGAGGTTCCTTTCTTTGTAACCTCTACCACCGGTTGCTTGATCCTGCCCCGTTGCCGGCGGCATCACTAGTTTTAAGTTTTTTATGATATTTGTTATTTTTTTTATACATATATTGTAAAAAATTTAAAAATAGTTGTTAATAAATGAATACCGAGATAATAATAATAATAAATATTTCAGGACATATCACACAGCGCCATCTAACCCCATACTAAGCTTACGCTTGTATCATGGCTACTAGATAACGGATATAATACATATATACTTTTCTTTTGTAAATACATCCTTATTATACATAGAAACAACCAGACTCTACACAAGTAATTACAAATTTTTAATATTCATAATTACTTGTGTCATGCGGGAGTCGAACCCGCACCCCTAGATTAGAAGGCAGAGCCACTACCAACTAAGCTAACGGAGCAGTAAATATTTTTAATTTTCTCATTATCTTAGAATACAGTGGAGCTGTGACTGGGTATAGAGAACAATCAAACTAAATACTAATACTTCTGTCTCTATCAGAGAAACATAAGATCAGTTATTATTATTTTGCAACAACGAAGCGTATTGAACTTGCATTACTTAACATATGATTAAACAAATGAATTGAGAATAAAGATGATGATAATTTCATAAACGAGAAATTCTTTGTATTTTTTTGTCCCGTTCATATTTTTTGCAAATGTACAGTGAAATACATGCATTACTGTGGTGTTGAACTTCAAATAACTCTCTACTACTTTACCACACCACGTGAACTCAAAACTTTTTTCTAGTAGTTTGATTGTGCAGGTGTCCGAAACTTTGAGAACACATTTTTGCTGTGGCTTGAAGCTTTTAAACAAAGCTTTTCTTTATTTTCTAACATATAATTTCGTGTGTGTAGTTTAAGCATGAATTCTATAGTAAGTGGGTATTTCTTCTTTATCTTTTCATATATTTTACATTTAAACTTTGAATATATAGAAAACAATAATGTCAATGAAAGTTATACACACTGGTGGCAAGAGTTACAAGTTTAAGCCACTATAAGAGCTTGTTATTCACTGATATGACTGAGAATCTACTGGTTACTATGTAATAAATAGTAATGAATAAAAAGTACGATAGCTGAATTAAGAGCTGTTTGAACTTTTTACTGAAATATAAATAAGATGATTTGGATGTGGTATTATTGGATAGACTACTCCATTCTGCGATAATAATAACACAAAAACGTGACTTGAATAAAATCACTTACAGTTTGATTGTGTTCCAATACAATAATTTGTCTCATTTGATGTCCTTATTGCATTCTGATTCAATAATTACGAACGATTGCGCCCAATTGATTTGGAGTAGCTCGGTTACGCATAACAAATTAACAAAAAGAAAAATATCAAAACAATTTAATTTTGGATATAAAATTGAGAACGATCAAATATTGAAATAGGCTTGAAATTGGACAAAATTTCCTGTAACTTTGTATAAGTAAATACTTGGAAAGCTAGTACGATGGAGGCAATAAAAGTTCTATCAGATTTCACGATCGATGCAAAACTTTCCCTTTGACAAGGCAAAAGTAATTTAACTTTATATAAGGTAACTATTTGTTGAGAGACGTTTATTTTCCTAATGAACCACTTATTATTTCACCACATAAAGTTGTGCGGCCATGTCATTAAAACTATAGTGTGAGTAAATTACAAAAAGTTTGTTAAACGAGAGCTTGCATTATTACTCTAGTCACACACTTTGTAAGCTAGGCCTGGGTTCTTTAATATTTTTAACACTGTTAAAAAAACAAGACTCGTGACTAATGGTTAGCACAAAAAAGTTGATTCAAAATTTAGTAAAGCACCGAATTCTACATACATATATACAAAACCTAGGGTGATACTGAACTATGGTCGTCATCGTAAGATATACTACATGGGACTGTGTGCAATGTCCCTGAATATTTATTTTATATTTATTTATAGAGACTTGTATGTAGGTACCATCTTTAAGTCCCGTAATTTTTGACTAAAAAGACTTTTATTTCTTGCTAACTGTGTGTAAATTTATCTATTGCATAATTAATCAGCCTTATTGGCTCAAAAATATTATAATTTAAAAGGTTTTTTTCTAGTGTCAGTCGAATTGTTAATTGCATAGAAATCTATCGCCATGTTGAGAAAGCTTAAACTATATTGATAACAGCACCAATAGTTTTTGGTTTTTGTATGATATGACGGTAAACACCGAGAAGATAAAAGTAATATTTTTTTACATATTTTCATGATGGTTGCAAATCAAACTAATCCTTAGTTTTTATTTAAGCATTGTCTATACAACTTATCTACACCTAATTCATAATCTAAGGATAAATAATAGAGGAGCAATTAACCTAATCAAACTTGTAAATAACATATCCAATTCATCAAATCTAAGTAATTAATTATCTAAATTAGTGCAAATAAATCATGTCTTAGTCGAAACTTAGGATCTACTCACAATAATTATTTCACTCCTATTAACTAGGTAAAGTAAAGATCTATTAATTAATTGAAATGTGACTGCATACCTTGATTTGATTAAATTACATATCATATAAGACAATGGACCAAATTAATTCAATATTAACATTAATTTGTTGGTAATTTTCACTTCAAAAGTACTACGTTATTATGTTTACATGTATTTTTTTGTGAAAACATGTTTTCTGTTTATGATTGTTTTTATTGAAATACTAATTTCCATTTAAATAAAAATATAAAATATTGTTTTCATATCACTCAGCATGGTTGCCATAGAATGGTTTGTTTTGAGAAATATTTTACAATATTTTAATATTCAAATGGCTACGAAATAAATCACCTCACTAGTGCTAACTAGTTTTACAGGAACCATTATAACTTTGACCACATTATCACTCCTAGTTAGCTGGTAAGTTGTTCGTTTCTCTATTCAGTAACAGTCTCTGTTAGTATTGAGTCATCTTTAAGCGATACAATTCAATAAATAAAAATTGTAAAATCCATTTATTTTTCTTCGTCTGGAAGGTAAAAAAATATTACCACGCAGTGGACTAATACCTAAACTATATCATCATAATTTATTAATAATTGCTATAAAGTAACAACACCAAATTCCATGAAATCTTTCAAATTGTAACACACAAATATTAGTTTATTCGAAAATTTAAAGCAGCTACGCTCCCATTTTCAGGCATAACATCGCTTCCGTACACATTTTATGCCGAGCAATATAACAAAGAGCTAATAAAATGAAAAATTATTATATTTTAAAGACTTACTGCAGTAAGATATTTCTCGTCGGACCCGGTAATTTCTGGTTCGAAGATAACACAATAGGGGACGATAAAAGTTTATTTTATAGAGTGTACAGGTCTTTGCTTTTCTTCCTGTACGGGTTTATGACTGTATTAGAGATGATGGGGGTTTTCATGGGAGACTTTCCGGAGGACGAGAAACGGGACTGCGTGACTTTCACCGTCAGTCACACCATAGTCCTCATCAAAATGTTCTGTTTAATTATCAACAAGGACCGTATTAAATCATTGAACAAGAGAATCATAGAGAGCTGCAAGATGTATGAAGAAGATGCGTTAATGGTAGATAAGTATAAGAACATGAAGATGAATGTGATTGCTTATTTTGTGATTGTGTATGGATCTGTGATGTGCTTTATTATGGAAGGACTGAGGAAGTGGTATGAAGGTACTCTACTTTATTGTATGTTCTACTTGGCTCATTAAATAAACGAATCTTAAATGGCGGCGCTTACCATGTTCTCTCGCTCGCACACTATCTTCATTTTTACTTGCTCCGGCGCGTACCGTATGTAGAAAAAAAACCATCTGTTTCCATTGAAATAATATAAAAAAAAGTATTCTCAAACTTAAGTTTAACTTAACTTGATATGCTGCCCGTCCTATCTGTCAACGCAAGTACATGCCGCCATTTATGATCCCTTTCTCTAATGCACCGGCTAATAAACACGTTCTTTGGTGTCACCTTCCAAATAGTTATTGACTCTTGGTTATTATCGATGAGCATATATTTACATTTATTTCATTCTATTAATTTCTGCCTAGATATCATTACTGAACATCCAAGAACAAAATTATTTCTTTCATTAACAATGATTTTAAATATTCCGTGACATTGCACACAGTGCCATCTAGTCCCACACTAAGCAAACGCTTGTGTCGTGGGCACTAGATAGATAGATAAATACTTTATTAAAACACCACATATAAAACACAATACAAAACAAAAACATAGAAATTAAAATAAGCGTCTTAATTGGCGGCCTTATCGCTAAGAGCGATCTCTTCCATGCAACCAATCTGGCAGGGATATAAACTACACTAGAGAATGGATATAATACTTATATACCTACTTTTTTTTGTAAATACATACTTATTATACATAGAAACGACCAGACTTAGAAATCTGACTCTTAAAGAAAAATAATAGAATAATAAACATACTATTTCTAGCTGCTAAATGATAAATTATATTAATTTGATTTCTCTGGTATCTATTTTAGGTTCCCATTTCGTCACTGTAGTTACCTACTACCCAGCATACGATAACAACTCAGCCACGGCAACTTTTGTTCGTGTTCTTGGAACCATCACCCTATGCATGATGATGTTGACTATGATAATATCAGTAGACTCATTCACCATGGTTTATCTCATAATGTACAAATACAAGTTCATTACACTAAGATATTACTTCGAGAAGATTAGAGAAGATTTCGATAAATTAAATCGGATCGGATTAAAGAAAGAAGCGGCGGAGAAGTTAGCGCTCGGGCTTGTTGAAGGAATTATTATGCATAGCGAAGTTTTACAGTAAGTTTTGTAGTTTTTATTCTATTAAATAATATCTGAGACAGTTTTGTGAAAGGAATATTTCATGAATATATTTTTTCTACTACAAATTTATGAACTATTACAACATTATGTGACGATAGAATTTAAATGTGTAACGAAATACTAACGTTTATTAGATCTCATTTATCTTCACGTTGAACGCTAAGCAATAGTGATTATTATCTAGCAATCACAATTTAAAATGAGATTTTTAATAAAACAAATCTTTCAATACGTATATAAGGGCATAAAAATAACTATTTCAGCCATGGTATCTATTAATATGTTAACTAAACGGTTTTCACTCACGTGTAATTAGCGTTTGTTGTTTACGCGTTTGAAGATGGATGTCATTACATCCGAAACGCGTAAAACACCATATTTACGCGAATTACATGTGAGTGAAAACCGTTTTTGGTAACATATTAATAAAATGTCTCACGAAAGTTTTAATATCAAAATGGTATCTATTCTTGTTAATACTTTTTATTAACCTTGTATAAATTGGAATTGTTTAAACAGGTTATCCAAAGAGATAGATAAGGCATTCGGGATGATAATTGCGTTACAAGTTTGCCTCAGCTCTGGTACCGCAGTCACGCTTCTTTTGCAATTAGCAGTAAGTATCTTACTTAGTTGTGTCTGTGTAATTATAGAAATTGAACTAGAAATGTCTTTATTGAGACACACACAAAACAAGTTAAGATTGTGATGCCCCAATACAGCCACGACTCAGCCAAATATTGGTGGCGCTGATATTCTGTTGCAGCTGGCGGTGACGTCACGCACTTCTAGTCCATATAATATTATATATATATTCAAAACTAAGGTTTTTACCTAGCAGTGGGTAAAGGTATAAATCTTTTTGAATTTTTATATGGACTAGAAGTGCGCGAACGGCTAGGTAAGTAAAGTGTACGAAGACCTGTGTAACGGTGGCTGGATGATATTAGAAAGTTAGAAGGAAACATCTGGGCAAGAACAGCGCAAGACAGGGAGTATTGGCGTAAGGTAGGCATATACACTGCAGTGGGTCCCATTAGGCTGATGATGATGATGACGAAGGTTTTTACAAAATAACACATTTACAGCTACAGAAGACAAAGTAGATACTAAAATAAAATTTACTCTAACACCAACAGTCTATATACGAGTAAAAAAACAAAAAAAACATAAGTAGATAATAAAATAATGATTTACCACAGCAACTACATACCTTGCTTAACTTTATAAAAAAACTAGTAGGTGCTCACGGCTTTGCTCGCATTATGGAGTGAGACTTGCATTACTTGTTTCTTTCCTTTAAATAGGCATTACCAAAAATCCTTTCTTACAAGATGTACCTACGTCGTAACAACTACCTGCATGCCAAATTTCAGTCCGTTCCGTCTAGCGGTTTGGGCTGTGCGTTGATTAGCAGTCAGTCAGTCACCTTTAATGATTAATTATTTAGATTATGGGGGGATAAATAACATGATACAGTATGAAAGTGGTGAACTCTAGTGTCAGGATTGATATAAAGTTAGGTAATCATGAAATAAAAATAGCTAAAGCTAATATGAAATTGTATTTTTTTTAAGTTAAAGAGAGAAATGTCGAGTTTAATTCTTATTTTTCAAGCTTTCAGATCAGCTGACGTTTGTGGCAAGTCTGAAGATAATATTCTTCGTAGTGGCACTTTTCTTTTTGCTTGCATTGTTCCTCTGCAACGCAGGAGAAATCACCTACCAGGTAAGACTCATGTGTACAATTGCACATACATGTGTAATTCTTTGTTGTGTATATATATGTAATATGTAGGTACTATATAAGTATGAGTTACTTTGATAAGTGCTAAATCCCGGTTGTAAAAACTTAAACTTTATTGGAAAATGAGCGTAAATAATCATGACCGGCCGGATTCGAACCTGCGTATTTCTGATCACCGTCCAGAATGCCTTAACCAACTAGGCTACGTTCTACTAACTGCCAGGCGTGAAAATCCACACTCATATCCAAACACTTCAAACTAAAAAGCGCTCATAGTAAATAGTAAACGAACCAATATAAGTAGTGTATACTTGCACTTATCTGTGTAAACATTTGGAGAATTCTTCATATTTGTTTATTAAAATACTGCCAATCTGAAAACTGATGCTGGTATTATTTTGAAACACAAGTAATACTAATATTTACTAACTTACTTCATACAGATGATGTAATCTCCCGCAACTTGAACAATACCAAATATTTTTTACGAGTAGACTCTATATATTTTGTCTCAGTACTTCTATTTTTTTTAACAAGGAACGGGTTTGCTCCTGACCGTAATTCGCCAGTGGTAAGCAAACATTACGGTCTAGGATGGAGCGTGCTTACCCAGTAAGAACTGATTCACTCATGCTTTACTTATTTAATTTTGTCTTCGTATTTTGAGTTATTTTTGTACACTAACGACGTTATTTTTGCCCTAATCTTAGCTTAATATTGTCTACAACAGTTGGCACAGGAAGCTCTTTAACAGTCCCTTATTAAGATGAAGATAAGCACTTGGCACCTATTTCAGAACTTGAGGAAAATATTTCAAGAGGGCGAATTTTTTTTACGATAACAAATCGTAACCAAAACCCACAAAGTTTGTGATTTATGGTGATGGCCTTATGTCGTAACTTATTTTTATATGTTGTACATACTTTATTGGTGTCTTTGCATCCGTCTGTTGTTATGTTCGTATTACTTTTATAATCCGTTTAGTGCTAACGGTGGCGATAAAATGTGGCGTATCTGGAGACGTCAATCTTGTATAAATCTTGAGAATACGATAAGGTTTACTGCTGGACTGATCGTACAATACAGATACGAATGTGTCTTTTGGCACTTTCGTTTGTATTTATAATAAGTATGTATTTACAAAAGAAAAGTATATAAGTATTATATCCGTTATCTAGTACCCACGACACAAGCGTTTGCTTAGTGTGGGGCTAGATGGCGCTGTGTGAAATGTCCCGGAATAATTATTTATTATTTTAATTACTTTCATAGATCGGAAATTTCTTCATATTTCAAACGTTAGTTTAAACTCAATAAAATGTTTTGTATTATTAGTAAATATATATTACCAAAGGCCTCTACCAATCAGTTGTACATAAACAGTAATAAAGGTTTATTTTATTTTATTTTTATAAATATATTCCCGTGACTCCATTTTAATGGTATCGATAAAACAGTGACCGGTTGTGCTGCTATGGCTTAAAGAAAGAACATACATACATAAAAAAAAACTTTCATATGACCTTATTTTTTTTGAGTTTGTTAAAAATAAACCGACTTCAGTTTTTATATATTAGCTTAGTTTTTCACAATCAGTCATATAATGATTAACAATCAATAAAGAATAATGTGGCACGTTGGAGAGGAGGACTATACTCAGCAGTGGATGAACACGGGCTGCCATGAAGGAATAATTAGCCAAATCTTTTGTTTCAGGCATCTCTCCTCTCTGATGCGATATTCTACAGCGGTTGGCACCTATGTCCGCCGCGCGTCGGGCGGCGCCACTTGCGCAAGATCGTCCACCTGGCTGTCATGCAAGCTCAGCGACCTCTCGTCATGAAGGCGTTTAAAATGCTTGAACTCACTTATGGGACTTTTATATTGGTTAGATATTTTCATAATATTGAATGACACTGAATTTAATTGATGGAAGCGCTACGTGCGTAGCATTGCTACGAAAGTGTAGCACAGCTTCGTAAGCAGAACGGCTACTAACATAGCTAGCGGAGGCATTCGTATGCAATTACCAATGTTAAGCAAAGGTCGACGCGGTCAGTCCTTGAATAGGTGACCGAAAAGTGGCATTCCATTTTGGGCGCTTCCGTGGGTTGGACGACTCGTTGAAGGTCGCGGCTGTTTGCCAAGAACGACAGTCGTTAAGCCAAGTTAGAACCCCTTAGGCTTGATAACCTTTCGACTCCAGAGTTGGCCACTCTCATTCGATAAGAAGAAGAAGAGCCAAAAGTAACAGACAGCCATGAAACCGTCCAAAACTCTATTGGTTTTGCAACGGCATTATACATAAGCTTAGTAACGTTTTTATTCAATATTTTTTATATCTTTTACAAATTTCTTTGAATTATTATCTTGTATTTTGACATTCACATATACTAAAAATAGTCAGTTTTTTAAACAATAATCCATTTAGACTACCCAAGAATAACCACTTTACTAGAATATGCTCAAGTTTATCCAATTAAAACTGACAACTTTTAATTTTCTGTTTTCAGGTTGTCCGCAGCACTTATTCCGTGTTCGCATTATTCTATGCACAAAACAAATAAAACAAGTTTCAGAAGAAATCTTAAAGCAAATCTCATTTAAATCAAGTAGTTGGAAGCATAAAATAAAGAAGCAGATATTAAATTATTGTTTGTCATTTTCATCACAAATTAAATTACGATGCACTATTCAAAACAGCAATAAAACTATAGGGATAGTGGTTTATGGTTTTAGTGGTCTGGGATGTTTTAACCGCGGATTTACGTTTTTAATATACATATGTGTTTTAATGTTTACGTGTGTGTTTGTCTCTAGCAAACTAGTAAACAAGTTTTTTTCTGATAAATATAAATAATAAATAACATAATAATTTTAGTGCGCCAACGCCACTAACATTAATTACAAGTTTTTTTTACATTTACATTGGTCTACAACCTGCCTAATGTTAAGCATTGCTGCAGCCAGGGTATAACACGCTTACCTAGAAGATATCTATTAACTCTAGATTTGAAGACCCCTAAATTGTATTTCGCTGAAAACAAAAAACAAACAACTTTCGCAACATATTGAAACTTTATCAACCAACAGTACCTATGTATTAAGAATAAATTTTCCGTACCCAAAAGTGCTGTATGTAAAATCTAAGTCTTAAACTAAAGTAGTATCTGCGGTACCATCAGAGGTCAATAAACTTGAGAAGCCAGACATAAAGCTCATGAATGTCAAAGTGAAGGCCAAGTGCTTGTAAAAGTAAATCAATTTTATGAAACTGACTCGTAACATACCATACTCGTATAAAGTTCAGTTCTGGTTATATCGAGCTTATATTTCAATACTAGTTACGTTTCATAAGTTCACTTGCTCCTGTTTAGAGTATTTTAGTGTGTGTTAAAGGTAAGAACATTTTAGGTAGGTCGATGCAATGCATCAGATAATACAGACAGTAAAAAAGACGAGAGTGGCTAGCTCTAGAGCCACGTAACTTCGAACCACCTTTTACCCCGCACTCTAATCGTATAATAAATAATAATAATAATAAATATTTCAGGACATATCACACAGCGCCATCTAGCCCCACAATAAGCAAACGCTTGTGTCGTGGGTACTAGATAACGGATATAATACTTATATACTTTTCTTTTGTAAATACATACTTATTATACATACAAACGACCAGACTCAACACAAGTAATTATAAATTTTTTAAAGTACATAAATACTTGTGTCATACGGGAATCGAACCCGCGACCTCTAGATTAGAAGGCAGAGCCACTACCAACTAAGCTAACAGGCCAGTCTAGTTGCTACTAGCACGTCAAAAGGAGACTAATCGTTATAATTGTTGCTAGTATGTGCGAATTGCCACGTTTAGTCACAAGCTATTATTCTTTTGCTGTCAATATCTTCCTGACTCTTCACACAGACAAAAAAAAAAACATAAATGTGATTGTTTTAGTCACCGACAGACTACCTAAAGTGACTACAAATAGTCACACAAGAAAAAAACACACGTACATATTCAACTACATTGTCTTAACATTATTTTGTGATATGTTCTCTCAGCACGCACACATAAATAGCAGATTGCAAATCCTGATAAATCTGTGTCGTTAAGATTTGCGTATCACATGCGTAAACATGTGCGCCGGTCGTCTCGATATCTACGTAAGCTGATCTAATACGCTTGATGCTTCTTGCGTGCGCTGAATATCTATGTATACTGGGTAGGTGTTTACAAATAATGGTACCTTTTCTATTGCATCATAACTGAGTAATCGGCTTCTAAAAAAAGCAACAGAAAATTCTGCCAATTGACCTCCAAACTTCTGTATGAAGATGGCACGATGATTATTGGAGATATGGCTGCAGTTTTAGATGTAGATATAAATAATAAATGAATAATAAGTAAGTAAGGTCACTGGTACGAAATGCATGAAAATAATGTGCCTACATCACAACTTATGTCAATATTTCTCATGAATAAATTAAATACTGCTGCGTGATAATTAATTAATTAATTTCATTAATTAATTAAATACTGCTTAACTTGTGTTAAGCATTTTTTTAACTAAATCGCGTTTGCACTTGGCATTACTTTGCCTGATTGAAAGTAAGCAAAAGCTATGGCAGTATGATTTTTTATTTAAATAATAATTATGTAGTAATGTTAATTTTTAATTAATTGGTGAGGTAAATAAGTTGTTCTTATTCTAAGTACACTGGGTGTTTCAAAACTCTCTACACATATAATTATGTTTATAAATAATGTTCATTCAATTTTTAATAAAAAACTAACTAATTATGTATCTTTTCGTGTAATTCATTTATATGTTTAACGAATTAGAATCCACATTAATAATTAATGGAACGTGTATGGTACTTTTAATTTAGAATCAGCGAAATACAAATTAAAAGGCAGTAAAGCTCCGAAAGATCACACAGATTTCGTAAATTTATAAAAACTTGAGCTTGTTTTGTAGTAACTAGGAAGACATTGATAAATATTAAAAAAAATGTTTTAAAGTACGCAAGTATGCATGTACATGTAGTAGATGTGTGCGCAGATACATACAAACTTACAAACACATGTAAATAGAGTTTATTACTTGTAATCAATATAGTAACAATTATATATCACCATATTAATAACTTACAAAACACATAAATAAATTAAAAACTTAAAAATAATAATTTAACAACTATATAATAATATAGTAACTAATATTTTTTTTCTAATTAGAAACCATTTATTTAATCTTTTTCAGCACATAATTAACTTTTGTACTGGTTTTTGACGTGGAAAGACTTAGATTTGGGTTTTCATGTAACATGAGAATCATCGCATGCGTGGTAGGATAGGTAGTCTTCTTTTACTGTTAACCTTAAACTCAGGTTTTATGTAAAGATAGGCCAATAAATTCGCTATTCCTCAGCTTTATTTCCGAGCTTGTAAAAGAAAGGCCGCACGTAAAGGCTAGATATAAGCATAATAACATAAATTTAGGGCACACTTCAACGTGAATACGTTATCAGCTCATCTTCATGCGGTCTCAATCATAACATCAACTCGCAAAGGCTCGACCACTCCCGATGGATTTTATCTCAGATAAAAATGAACCGACTACCAATGTTTTCATTCCTCACATCCTCGTATTCATAGTAGCTCCCGTATGCCGATCACGTGATAGGGTTGGGAGGCGCGCGAATCTTTTTTCTCCTGCCGCGAATAAAAAACTTTCGCCTCCATAAAAGTATATGAGTTCGTCCCAATACTGCGTCGATGACTTCCAATCTCTCTGTAGCGTGTCCCGACCCAACCCTGGAGATTACTTTTTCTCCTTCATCCAGTAAATTGAATTAAAATGAGAAGCAAACGGATAAAGAAAAGGGTGCGCGCCGATTTTCGCGAAAGTTTCGCGCTTAACGTTCCGTGAGTGCAGTGTAGGTGTTTCTCATTGTCTTTCTATTTCGGAAATCGTGCATTTTTCTGAGTAAACTCATATTGAGTTTCTTTTCATGTTGTTTTGCAAAAACAGTCGGTTTACATTACGCCAACTCGGAAAGTTACGAGTCGAAATATCTAGAAGTAAACGAAATAAAATATTACACAAAATAACGTGTTTTTGCTGCTCTTTTTCCGTAACGCGAGGGTTGAAGTATTCGGTCTTAAGTGTTGGTAAAGTTTCAAATAACATTGACCGAATGCCTTGGCGTGAGACCTCGTGCCAGTAAAGCTGGGAGTGGAATGCTCCATATGCCATGCGAGCGAGTCTGTGAGTTCTCCCGGTTCACGGCCCATATCGCGCGCTCCACCGAATTACCTCCCGGAATAACTCTTTCTAACTCATTTAAGAGATACCATTGTTACGTAAACGTTGGAATCTTACCAAATGAAAGCTTAATTCAGACGCTGCGACTTTACGAGAGCGCTAAAAACATGCCTTGATTAACTTATGAGCGCGTACTGCGAAAGCAAAGTGTAATGTTGACATTAATTAATGTTCATTTATATAACGGTCTTGGAATGTTTTCTGGCGTTCCTTGTAATTTATTACGCATTTAATTAGAATATACGAGTCTACTAATTAATCGTTGCTGGTTACTCGAAGCAGTTCTAGTTCGGTGTAAGACTTAGTACTATCATATATCTGCTCGGATAGAAACCATGCTTGTGAAGTAAATTATGCTACGTACAAAATTAATTTATTATATCATAATTTTTATATGAATCAATTTTCATAGTTATAATTTTAACCCAAATTACATTTACTCAAAAAATAAACTCTAAGTGCTTAGGGCATCAAAACTCTAAAATTCTTCTTAATTGAGGAGTCTGAAATCAATTAATTAAAACAATATTTAGTCTAATCAATCTAAATATTCCTATAAATCTACTCGTACCTTTGAAGAAACAAAAGTGTTCATCGGAAGTCAACCGATTAATCGAATTATAAGAAGAAGGAAATTACCGAGTGGACCCGACAACATTGGAAATGGCAATTAATAGTTGAGGCCAGTTTTATTAACCAACTTCCACGGATTGTTCTCGAACACTAATTAGGGAGGTACGGCCGAGTTAAGGATTCAATCGGGCCGGAAACGAGTATTGTGGCCGTTTTTTAATGTAAATAAACTAGCAAAGTTTCTCTAATTTAATTAAACTAGAGTTGCGTGTGGACACCTGCCAGGTAGGGTTACCTGTGTTTACACTTTGCTTTAAGTATTTTGACTGGTAAATATCAGATTGGGTAAATGGCATGCTAAGTTTGTTTTGTAGGAAAACAAGGTAATTGTTTTAATGTTATTCGTTATTTCTTACAATTAATATTTGAGTTTTATATGATTTAAGTTTAGAGTTACGAGCAGTAGTTTGATAAAAAGTAGCAGAGAGGCATTCTATTACAACAAGATCTTCTTACAACCAACTAGGCATAATATTATTATCTGACTTCACTGGTGCAATAGTAATTTTAAATGGTTAGGGCTGATAACAAAGTAATTAATCACTGCCAACATTTATGTCCATGCACTTGCTCAAACGTCCAACTAAAACACGATCTTGAAATCTTGTTATTTTTATCTGAATATCTACAATTATAAAGAAGAAAACTCTGTTAACTACGCTATCAATTCCCGAGTTGCGGCCAAAAACACCAACCAGCTGGCCATTTCTCAGCAAATGAGATGTAAAACAAGAAATCTTGGGATGTTTTAAGACAATCTCTTACTTTCCGGACGCAAACAAACAAATTGCCCAAACAAAGGACTCACGCCCAACGGACGAGTCAATATTGTTAAGAATTTAGAGACACATATGCCAAATAAATTTCATGTACACAAATATCACAAACATGGTGCTGACCATCGCCATCACTTCTTAAAAGTGTTCTATAAATTACTTTCAAACTAAACTACTAACACCACCGTTCCGTTGCGGTGTGAAATAGGAACAAACATGCAAGCATATCTTTGATAATAAGTCATGTGTGATTATTTGATCCGCGTGATGATTGATTATAATTATTGGTCAGTGGCCGCGTGATAAACTTGCTAGCTAAGTGGTCAGTGTCATATGGTTACGGAACGGTGTGTATAGATGTAATTTTCCATCATCTAAATTTATATAGAACTCAAAGGTGACTGACTGACTGATACAATGATCTATCAACGCACAGCCCAAACCACTGGACGGATTGGGCTGAAATTTGGAATAAAGGTAGATGTTATGACGTTAGCATCCGCGAAGAAAGGAATATTGGAAATGTCACTTTGAAAGGGGTGAAATAGGGAATGCAAGTTTTACTTCTTAGTGCGAGCAAAGTCGCGAGCACCCATTAGTAAACTATAAAATCCTTTGGATATACAGTTAGTAAGACGTTTTTAGTAAACTTAGCCGATGGCCAAACGTCCCGGTTCTCCGGGAACACATTCCTCTCTAACTTGAATCTTGGCATTTTATTTTAAATATTTTAAGCGAAACATGGTCCTTGTTTATCCATTCGTGAAATTATATCTGTTGCAAGTCTTTTGTTGAAATATTATATTGATATCGGTCAGGTTTGTTACTTTTTTGAACGGTTAAAATTTGTATCGATTAATATCATGTAATTAAATATTTCTTGGACATAATGTGATCTTACATAAAAATACCAACACTCAATTTTACGTCAATTATAACTAATCTAGAGGTCGCGGGTGCGATTCCCGCATGACACAAGTATTTATGTACTTTAAAATTTTATAATTACTTGTGTTGAGTCTGGTCGTTTCTATGTATAATAAGTATGTATTTTCAAAAAAAAGTATATATGTATTATATCCGTTATCTAGTACCACATGATACAAACAAAAGCTTAGTATGGGGCTAGATGGCGCTGTGTGATATGTCCTGAAATATTTATTTATTATTATTTATTAATTCGACTGAGTATGGCAGTCGTTAGGCTACGAAAGAGGTCAGTTTAAAAACTGTCTACTCCAGAGTTACCCACTATCATACAAACTAACTTTTCTCAATTTTATACACAAATAAAAAAATTACCTACCCTACCCTTTGATCACTGTGACGTTAGATAGGTAACGTCAACAGTATTGTCAGTCTGTATAATTATTCCGCAGCGCTCGCTGCGATTCCGTCCACAAATACTTCGCAGAGTAACTGAACCAACGCTAGTAATAAGAGTCAATATAACATATTGTACATACACTAGTATTGTTTTGTAGTGGACCTATTCAAAGAATATATTTTGACCTGAGAAAAGCGCTTATTTAAATAAAAGCGCTTGAATCTTTTTATTACTACGCCATTAGACGAGACCTAGATTCCCTTTGGAAGAGCAAGATTCCCACGACACAGGGTAACCTAGTGTGGGGATCACAGTCAACATCATTTGATATACCCTGTACTTATATAACACAACTTCAAATATATATATATTTTTTCGTTTTGTTTACAGGTACCACACTTATTTTCACTAAGTACTAATGATCACAGAAATTTTATGAATCTTTTATGTCATAAAAGATTCATAAAATTTCTGAAAATAATTAATAAAAGATGCATGTTTATTAAGGCTAAGTAATTTTTGTGACACTAAAGTAAGTTACCTTTTAATAATATTATTATTATTTATTCAGCCAGTCTAGACCACTGTTAAGTTGGCATAACGTCACATCGCTGCGTTTCCGCCGACAAATGCTTGAGCAGATTGAGCTAACGAAACGCTATGTAATAGGTAGTAATTCAGGCAGTCGTTAAAAGTTTTACGAGCGATCGGTGTCCCGCCCAGCTCGATTTATCAGCTCTCTCCCATTAGCGTGAAGGTTCCGATTTCTTTCGGAGCCGTCATTAAAGCGAATGTTAACTTGAACGATAAAACGATTATTTTTTATCAAACAACTCGTTGTGAAAGCGACGACGTTTTCAGAGCTCGTTACTCTTATCATCAGTTTTATTAAGTATTGTCCGTATTTGTACTCGAGTAATTTGTTATGAAATTACTTAACAATATAAAAATAATAATGAAATCTTTATAAATGTTGTCATATCAAGATGTTGATGGAAATAACGGAAAAATTGCTGTAATTTAAATCGGTACCTATATGACATCAAGCATACATACCTATATGTACATATGCTGTACAAAAAGTAAAGTTTTTTTTATTATCCGTACGTATCGACAAAGTGTTCATGAAATTTCATTACAACATCCTAGAATTTAAATAGTACATATATCTTTTTGTTGTGTACTCTTAAAAATCACCGTAATTTCAGCGTTCACAAGAAGTGTGTAGTTGAAAAAAATGTAAATGACAACTACCGAGATTAGTTTTATTGCATATTATTTCGACCCTATTCTATTAGTTTATTCTCTACTAAGTGTTCTCAAAACTACGTTATAATGTCATAGTGTACCGAGAATTTCGTTACTAAAATTTAATTTGCAGTAAACTCAAAACGTTGATATATTTTATTTTATGTATATCTAACGCTGTGTTATTTGATTTGGCAAACATATCATGGGTTTATAAGAGTACCGAAGTTTAAAATAAACGACATTAAAATCAAGTGTAAATAAAAACTACCGAGACTGAGCTATACTAAGAAATAATTACAGCGTCCATTTAAAATTTCATCCATTTAACTAGCATCTTTAAGGAAATGGGCAACAGCTCCCAGCCAGGTATATTCTCAGAGAAAATTAAGCAGGTAAAGCAGAGTCGGACGGGTCGTAGTAATTTATTTTTTCAGTAAGATTCCTAGACTGACGATCTGCCTTCAGGTGTTTTCTGCTCAGTTTCTCATTAATTATTCTGCTGCAAAGAACCGTCTAGAATTCCCAGCAGCGTTAGTGTTTCGCATCATTAAGGGAGATAGATAACATATTACATGGAACTTGTTCTTGGGACAAGGCGGGTGTTTTTGTACAAGATTTTGTATCAAGTTGTAAATTATCTGTAGGCTAGTTAATGTTGAAATTAAATTTATTGACCAACTAGCTGGCGCCCGCGACTTCGTCCGCGTGGAATAATTATTACCATAAAAACGGTTCTAGTGAGATAATCTTAAAAGATAGGCATACACTGTTGCTAACATTTTGTTACATCATTTCAAGAGAAATAATTCTTTCATATTTTTTTTTTGATATCATGAACCGTTTTCGCAGCGCACGCAACGGAAGCCCTCAAAGATGAATAATTTTCCCCGTTTTTGCCACATTTTCGATTGTTTTTCGCTCCTATTAGTTGCAGCGTGATGTTATATAGCCTAAAGCCTTCTTCGATAAATGGCCTATTCAACACAAACATATTTTTTCAATTCGCACCAGTAGTTCCTGAGATTAGCGCGTTCAAACAAACAAACAAACAAACTCTTTAGCTTTATTATATGAGAAATCCGCCTAATGAACTAAAAGTTACAGTAGATAATAATCCCATTGTTTTGTCACTTTACAATAGCAAAAGAAATCTAAGCTATAATGACGATCGTTTTACAAAAGTATGTAAGTACCGATGATAATGAGTACCCAATATTTATAAACATTTGTGAACTGCATTTGAGAGATAAACAATTAGTAACACCACACTGCTTTGTTTCCGAATATCAAGTAAATAACCGCAATATCATGTGAATGTTAGAACAACCAGTTTGCTGACGTCAGCTTTATATATACAAACTAGTTGGACAGCTAGGAACTATAATGAAAATTTTGCTAGTTTCCAACTATTCCTAACTCAATATTACCTACCTTTCGTAAGGATATGAATGTAGCCCAAATATAATTTAAACTCTGGTAATAACAAGGCAGTGACTGCTAATACTAGGTACATATAGTAAAGTATGGGTTTATTGCTAGTTTCGTTTAGTGACTCAATGTAGAAATGTTTTCCGAATATTGACAACATGTATGTTGGACCATTACATTAGACAAATTGAATGTTTTACCTGTATATTTAGGTTATCAACTAGAATTGTATAAAACGATGATCAGCATAGGTTAGATATGATAACCGATAAAGAAAAGACGTCTCATCCTTAAATTGTTCGTTTTACGATAAAATATGTTAGTTTGTTACCAAAACCTGACTCAGCTAACAACTAAAAAGCTCTCTATCTCTTTGAGTCGTATTTCTTGATGACTGAGGGTCGTGACTCCTCCGCAGAATTAATTCGTTAGGGGAGTTTTCTTGGGCAAATATATCGTGGTGGGCGCCCAGATCCTTCCACGGAAGACACTTGTCCTCGGATGTTGTGGTCCTCAAACATGTCCGTTTCCTCACGACGTTTTCCTTCACCGTTAAGAGAGTGCAAATCCACACTTAACTTGAAAATACAAGTCATTGGTGTAGGGCCGGATTCGAACCAGGGTGCGGCTGGATGAAAAGCAGACAATGGAACCGCTGAGCCACACTAAAAAGCGACTAACATAACACAAAATAAATAAAACATTTTAGTTAACTATTCCCTAAACCAAGTCAACTATAACCGCTCGTAAGGTGAAACATTTTTCCACGACCTTGAAATAAGACCACCCTATTAAGTACTCTAAAAGCTTTGGAAAGTGTTCATTTACATAATGACTTATTCAAATTCAGGGAAGTTAAGCCCTCTGTAAACGCTTTTCGTCATGCTCTCATATTAAAAAGCCGAGTGGCTGTCAATAACTGTGTTACATAAAAGGGATGAAAGCATGGAGTTGCCTACTCATAGATTCATTGGCACCCAGAGACTCCTAAATATAAATACTTAGTATAAATATTTCAGTCGGTGTCATCTATCCCTAAACTAAGCTAACGATTATGTTATAGATTCTCTCTCTCTTCGAGTCGCATTTCCTCATGACTGAAGGTCGTGACTCCCCTGCCAAATTAGTTCGTTAGGCGAGTTCTCATGATGATTTGATATATCGATATTTGATCTTGATACATCGTGGTGGGTGTTATGGATGCTAAACACAAGAGATATAAATAAAATAAAATAAAATGGACACTAAGACTACTAAAATAAACACTGAGTTGTGGGACTCCCTGCCTGACTCCCTGTTCCTTTAGTTCAAAGTAAGCACGTAGCAAAATTTACTAACATATTTATCTTCTAATCTGTGGTACAATTTGCTGGAATCTGCATTTCCTGAGAATTCCAGTTTGAGGGTCTTCAAATCAAGAGTAACTAGTTATCTTCTAGGTATTCAAGTTATATTCAGCAGTGCAGTAATGCTTAACACGAACAAAGTTCAATCTATCTATACATGAAATAAAGCTGAAGAGGGTTAAATGAATGAACATTGTAGATATATAAAAAAATTGTTTAGTGGTACTTCGAATTGATAGCAGAACATGCTCGAACAATTTATAAAAAAATTGACTGTATATCTGTATCTCTTTTTGTCGGTTTATTTAAACGCTCATCACGCAAACGTGGCTGAACGGATCATCATGATTTTAGGTAGTATGAAATCTTAGGAGTATCATAGGCTACTTTTTATCCTGAAATAATACGAGCAAAGCCACGGGCGTCCATTAGTTAATTATAACATTTGTGCCTTTACTAAATAGCATTTTATTTTTATTTTTAAATAGATTAAAAATCTTAAAGAACGTCATATGTGAACCAATCAGCATCCAAACGCATCTAGGTAGATATTAATATTTTACCTATAGGTATAGGTGTCTACCTGGTTTGTATGTAGCTTCCTCTGTATGGGAGTATTTGAAAGGTTTTGAATGGCTACTTCAAAAGGATGGCGTATATTGCTGAGTATGCTTGCTACTTGTACCTACTTAGCAGTGCATGCGTGCGTGATAGCGCTGCCGCTTCATGGGATATGGGTTCTTACATTTTTTTTATTTTTTTTTGGGTGAGATATGTTATTAGCCCATCTTCTTGCTAAGTTGTGTCAAATACGTAGTTCATCATCATCATCTACAGCCCTTGGATTCTCACTGTTGGGTATATGTACAGGTCTCCCTTTGTGTGTGCCATCTGCGTCGATTGTAGTTCATTTATTAAAATTTCAGCATGTGTAAAAATAACTTACAAAATACTAGGTCTTACTGTAAATAAGATTATTATTTTTCAATGAATATATCCCACTGGATATATTTATTGAAAAATGGAACTAAATGATGCTGTGTGATAATATGTCCTGAAATAATATAATTTTTATTTACTTATATTGTTTTTTAAAGAAATGACAAGATTGTACTGACAGACTTACTACAGACTTATTGGTAATTCTAATATTTTCTCATACGATTCATTGCAGATCCAGCATTTTGATCTCTCAACTATTTAACGTTATGTTGTGATAATAGATGTTGGTTTTGTATAATAATAATTATACAAAACCAACAACTATTTATTATAATGTCCTCTTACCATCAATTATGAAATGTCGAAAATGGTTTCCAGTTGCATACAAGTTAATCAACATTGCTCGAATTTCAATGTTAATTTGTAGTTAAAGTTTTAATTGCGTTATGGTAATTTAATTAATTGAATCATATATAAATTGTAACAAGAGCTTGTTTTTTGAGCGTGGTGAGAATTTTCCTGCATTGAAATTAATTATTTGTAGGGTGCTGTCAAAATCTACGCTACATCGCATATTATAAGAAATAGAGCTTGGCCGTCTTAGAACATTCAATATAGAGTTAGAGTTTTGTCTGTCATAATGTCTTGCGTGGCGTTAATAATACGTTTGTCCACTGGTATCTGGTTGCTTCGGTACAGGCTTCTGGCTAGCAATCGATAGATATCAAGATGTATGTAGGTAAAAACCTTTTTCGTATGTATATAAAGATATTTTTCATTTTTCAGTGTTCTTACATGTAGCATCTGTTCTAGAACATTCACCGCAAATATAGGGTATATTATCTGACTGGCCTGTTAGCTTAGTTAATAGTGGCTCTGTTTTCATATCTAGGGGTTTCGGGTTCGATTCCCGCTTGACACAAGTATTTATGAATTTTAAAATTTATAATTATTTGTGTTGAGTCTGGTCGTTTCTATGAATAATAAGTATGTATTTAGAAAAGTATATATTATTAGTTATTTATTATTATTATTATTTATTAGCCATGAGAGGAACTTCCGTAAAAATACGTTGGCCGTTGTCAAAATCGGCTTGGATTAGATTTAGATTAGACATTTAGACAGACTAACATGTATTATTTAACATATTTATTAAATAGGCTAATTTGTACTCGAGTTCAACGCACATCACGTCGCTAGTAATACTTAAACTCACTATCCCACTCAAGCTAGCTACTAAAATACTTTCCTGGAACTATTTCAACAAACTAAAACAAAGCATCCGCCGCAGTATTGAAATAAATTCCCCTCATCAGTACCCATAAAGCTGTACAAAGGCGCTGACCACTCCGCCATACTTCGTTAGAGGAAAGGCAACACCTAAAAATGTATCCTAGTTAGGTTTAGTAGCCACGGAGAATTTTAATACAAAGTGCTGTGTACTTTACGTTCAATTTACAGCAAAAACTAGATTCATAATCATTGTTATTGGAATCAAACTCTTAGCTTTTGTTGTAGTACTTTACGTTCGAATTTATATTTGAAACCAACATATTTATTTAGCAAAAAGTACAAAAACAAAACAACTTTGTGACTGATTTGACTGTCAGATTCCAAGATATGTTCAATCCTACATTTAACTGTGCAATTTAAAACCACCGTACATATCGATATTTCACATAAAATTTCTCAGTTTGATGGCCTATCTTCCCACTTGACATTGGCAGAATTGCGAACTTATATATTCGCAAAAGCCATAACAAAAAAAAAAAAAAAAAAATCCTTTATTTGAAAATAGTCAAAAGTTCATCATCTTTAGGTAGTAGGTACATCTATCTAGAGTGTTTGAAAATTCTATTCAAAAGTTTGTAAAAAAAACCCGCTTGCTGCCCTTCCCTTTAAAAGAAAAGGCAACACCTAAAAATTTCTCCTATTTAGTTTATCTCGGGGCCGTTAACCCTCGCGTGCTGAGGAAGTGTTAACAGGCTTACAGATTAGGTATTAGTTAGTGCGGTCTGGGCGGGCCTGCGCTATCTACTATCTTGTACTATTGCACTTGGTTTACTCCCCCAGGGAGTCCGCGCGCGCTGCGTTGGCTCGATTCGAGCACCGTGTAAAATAAGTGGCGAGCGCTGACGAGATTTATACGCGATTTCTATGGGGAGATTAGAATATGCTAAGTGAATATACGGAGTGCTTTGTAGTGCTGCACTTATTTCACCTTACCTGAGCTTACAGAGAATTCTAGCCATTCTCTGTAAGTTTAGTAGGTTAGGTAAAATAATAGGTAACATTTAAGTATCTCATTATAATCATTTACATGTAGAGAAAATTAAGTATATATGTAAGATATTGAAATTAAATACAATAAGTTGTCTCACTAGGTTCTACCTTATAAAGGCTCTACAACATTATATATTCTAAAAAATCATAGCAAAATATTAAGACTAGGTTTGTTCAAATTTTCTTACGCAAATGAAGGAAGACAAGACTTACCTGAATATGTGTGCTGTTCCTGAAAATAAAGGTATAGCATACGCCAAATAACTCAGCATTCGGATAAAATCAGAACTGATAACTCTCACCCAACCTATAAATGATTATTTGGCTAGTGCTGCCACAGTTTTACGAAAACTTATCTTGTCTTTCAAACTTGTGTCAGCCCGAAGCGAGGAGACAGAACTTCAACTAAACAGGTATTAAAATTAATAACGCATGTAGAAACAACGGTGATAACTTATAATGGGATGTAGGTACACGTGGGGCTAGTTAGACCACCCACTAATAGATAAGGTAGAAACTACAGCTAACTCGTACATAACGTTGTTAAACCAGCAAGATGTTTGACGTGGTTTGATGTTTTGTATGTACTTAGATATGATCAATTTCACTGACTCTTTTCAGTGTGAGTGAAAATGGGTTAACAAAAGTGGTACGATTTATAGGATCAAATGGTCAAAGCGACAAATGATTTGTGGTGATGGTTTGTTTCGTCTAATAATACGGGTGAAGTAGTGTAAAAGTGACAAGTAAACTAACTTCCGAACTGCAATATGAATTTGCACCCGATGATGAGTTAAAAAACGTGCATTAAAACCACCACAAGTAGACACAGCGCTTTGGCACTTTTAATTTCTATGTAAGTATTTATAAAAAAAAACATCTGAAAAAATAGAACGTAACTGAAAAAAAAACACACCAAAAAATGAAATTTCACACTTTTGCCTCACCTATTTAAAAAGCACCAGAAAAAATAATGAGCATATAGAACATAAACGTAAAAAATCACATCCAAAATTTAATTTCACACTTTTGTCCTCAACTATTTAAAAAAACTCCAGAAAAAATAATAAGAATATAGAACATAACTGAAAAAAAATCACACCCAAAATTAAATTTCACACTTTCGCCCTCGAAATAAATTGGCATTCTGAATTAGTCACTAAAGGGCAATATCCATAACCACTCAACGGGGCGAGCAAACTTTCTTGCTCAGCCATAAAACCGACTCCAATTCGGCTTCAGTTCGGTAGTTCGCACGTAAATTAGGTTAGAACGATTGTTCAATCGAAATTAGGTAAATTATTACTCGACCAAGCCGTATAAAACCAAAGGGGCTCATTACAGAGAACTGGGTACTAAATTACGAATGGGTGCTGGAATGATGGAGTCTGGGTTAGGGCTAGCGTACATTGACGCTTAAATTTATTTATTCAAATGCGCTCAAAATGGAATGTCACTTTGAGCACAATAAATAAGTAAATTTAAGCGATAATCTACGCTAGCCTTAACCCAAACTACATTATTCCGTGGATCGGATGACACGTTAAATTGTATTTCCCAGCTGTTTGCCATAGTACGGACTTGATAATCTATTTTTATTTAATTATTTTATAACGATCTTTATATCTGCTCAGTAATGAGGTATACGATACGACTCAAACCGGAGGAGACTGTAATGATGTCTCGATATTTCGAGAATGATCAAGCTTATACCGATTTCTGAAAAAAAAAAGTGCATATTGTCAATCTCATTAAGGCTTTGCTATTAATAGGTATTTTAACTGTGATTGTGCCTGCCTTGTAAGCATGAAGTTGCAAGTTCGATTACCACGGTGGAACATATTTTTATGCTAAGAAAAAAATAGTTTGGATGAATATGGCTTGGTTCTTGATCCTCATAGAATAAATACATTAAATAAATCGTAGTATCTTAATATCTAGGTCATTAATTGGCTTCATTAAAAGCGAGTGTGGCTGGGTTGGGGAACGTCCGCCTTTCAATCTGACGATGACGACGACCAATGACTTGTTTTCAAGTTAAGTGTGGTTTAGCACTCGTTTAGCGGTGAAAGAAAACATCGCGCGAAAACCGACGTGTCTGAGGACTACAAAATCCAAAGACTTGTGTCATTCGTGGAAGGACTCGGGCGCGCACCACACCTTCTGAGGGTGAGCCCCAACCCTCAGTCATGAGGAATATGACTACGGAGACGAAGGAGTTGACTTCATATGCGTCATATGTCATCTATTCATAATATGTTGGCTAACTACCCCTTATCATTTCAAGGGCTTAGCTTAGTATGCTTTACTACCACAAAGCGTATTGTTTGTTTTGAATTGCAGCTATGATAGGCTTAAGTATAAAATACAAGGCCGAGGTTGAACAAGAATAACTTTGCCGAGGTCGCAACTTTCTTTATAAGCATTTATTTATTTGAAATTGTAAATACGTTAGTTTATGATTTTGTATCAAGATGCCAACTTGAGTTCAGTTCGTAATAATGTGGTTGAGTAGTAAAAATATAATAGATAGAAAATATATTTCTACATCTTATTGACTTATTAAAGTTATTTTCACAGTAATGTAAGTACGTATAGTAAGTAAGTATACATTTTGTACTAATATTTTGGTAATGTTTCATCTCACGTAATTTTGGAAGATAAATCCAATCACGGCGTTTTAATACAATTACTCGTGTAACATAAAAGGATCCCGTTAATTGGTTCCTTTCAAAATAACAAGACCCGGTAAGTGCTACGCAACGATATCTAATTGATTTTGTATTCAAAAATATTTAAAGTAACCAAATTTGGCGACACCTAGATTACAGGACAAGGAGGTTAATGAACTGCAATCCGCAAGAAGTGGAAGGTAAATATTAATCAGAATATTCCAGAAACAGGGTCTAATGAAGCCCGGTTGGGGCCTGAGGGCACGGCAAACATTTTTAATCCGAGGCGCATCTCATAAATTTCAACCCCGGGATAAAGTCGCTTTTGTTTTTCTTGGCGAAAGAAATATTTTTCGCTAAATTTACAACAACGCTTAGTTGCGGTATGTCGCCGGTCCGCGACCAATTTTGTTGTCGGTGTCTTTTTATTGCCGTCTCCATTATAATTGAGATGATGTTTGGCTTCTGTTGGAATATCTTTGAAATAGCCGTCTGGAAATAGAATTTTACTAGACCTCTTCAACTTTGTGGGAAATTTCCAGAAACTATGTACTTCTATTTATGCTCAACTTTCCACGCCTCCGAGAAATATACTAAGAAATATACTAGGCTTAATAAATTATTTTGATTTGATTTTGATTTGATTTGATACTATACCTACCTCTGGAAGTAGGTACATGAATAAATCTGTGGAAAAAAGCAAGATTCCCGTTTAGAAGCTTGTTGGGAAGGTAAACAACTATCAGTAATTGAAGCAGAATGTTTCAAGCATAATTTATGGCCTGAATTAATACTTCAGGTGCTTGCTAGTCCCAAACTTTACCAATAATTTTGATTTATTGAAGCCTCAGCGCCCTCATATCTAGTGAAAGTTTTCCTACTCGAACAATCACTTTGGCGTGGCTCGTTACAAATTCTAATTTTGGACAAACTACACATGTCCAACTTATCTCCAACTTAATTTATTCAAGCCTTTATAGGTTACCCGTCCCTTTATTTATACAAGTTTCTACAAACATGTATCTAGACCTCGAATGGTTAATTGTTTTTAATATGTTAATGGCTTTTAAATGAATTCTGTTCTTGTTTGCCTTTGTTTACCCAACAACCAAAACTAGATCAATAGTATTTGTTGAAGCGTGACTTCTAGTGTAAGAATGTTTGAATATCGAGTGCTTATTTGAAAGACATATTGCCAGAACTAAGACACTCTTTACTACTCTTAGTTCCGAAGTAGGCGAGTTCGGAACTGCTCATACCTCTAGGAGATATAAAGTTTGGAACCGTAGTTTTTACTGCAGTTCGGATTTAGTTTTTGTCGGAGACAGATGACGGTGGAGATTTTATGAATAGTATATTCTTCGGTTGGAGTGCTCGGGCGTCAATCTTGGCTAGTTAATGAGCGGCGTAAACTTGCAGCTCTTTCAGCGGGTCCATTCCGCAAATATGATGACATTTTGTACGCAGTTCATCAGCTCATCTTAGTTATTTACTGTAAATGTCTGGCAAGATATCATTGTTTAAGTTAATTCAAAGTATTAGATTATCGGGTAGTAGTAGACTGAATTGAAAGGTTGTTTGCTATTTGAGCGCTTGATAGAAGAAAAAAACCTGCAAGTTTTAATAAAGGTTTCCTAGTCAAATAGCTAAAAAAAATATTTTGGGTAAATGTTACATAATAAATGTATCCTCTTATGATGATATTGGTGTTATTTGCTACAGAATAAACCGCCTTAAGAGCTTTGTTACCTTTTTACTTTGATATGATATTTTCGTTTAACAGTTTTTTTTTGCATTTTCTACGAAGTGAGTGAAGCCAGCAAAGCATTCCGGCATTGATGGACAAATTTATTCTCGTGTTATTTTTGGTCAGCATATTACAGTTTAAGCGATGTTAAAAATGTTTGTAGTTCCGGGACATTTCACACAATTACGCCAACGCTTGTGTCGTGTGTTTTAGATAACTACTTGATATCCTACACTTATGATAAAAATCAGACTATTTTTTTCCATCGCCCATCATATTTGTATTTGTTTTTGGTATTTGTTATGTTGTCTAGGTATGTCTTTGTTGTTTCTGTTAAAACATTTTAATTTTCATGTACACGTGCGTGACGTCATCACCAACCCCAACGGAAGACCAGCGCTGGTTGCTATGCAGCCAGCATTATGCTGAGTTGGGGTTGTATTGTGGCAAATATGTATCTTATTTAAGTAGTTATATATATATGTGGGGACAGCGGAGCATCTTCGTTATCCATAATAGTAATTCTACCGGCTGGGCATGGATATTCGGGCATGGAGAAATAAAACGTAGCACTTCAACTTATTGATGGTATATTACAATTTGTTCGAGGTTAAACTATGAAATACAACTGTAGGAAGATTGTCTGATAACTAATTACACTAATTCGGTCGACACTCCAACCAACACGTAACGCCACAACGCGATGCGAACCGATTGCCGTCCCAAGTAAGAAATGGCGGTCTCTCTCTCGCACGGCACTAGCGCTGGTTGTTGCGTCAGAGCAGGGCTCCGAAGTTAGTCTCAAGTCAATGTCAGCCGTTATTGACAGTGACATAAACATTATAACATATTTCGAACATTGTGACAGCTGACAGTGACATTGAAACCAACTCGCCTACTCTCCGAATCAAACATTAACAACAACTTAAACACTCTTCGAATCAAACGCGCCGACACGGCCAGACTGACATTCGCACGTCCTCGTGCGATCCGATTTCTCTCGCAGCAGATGACCTGGAATAAAAGAAAAGACACAGCTGGGATCACTAATGTCATTTCGCTCGTCTATCCTGACAATTTCGAAAGATATAATTCAGTACACGCACATATTATCAGTATCTACTATTTGGCTTCGAGAAATTGAGATCACGTCATGATGTTGTTTCAACTAAGTTAATTACCACACAAAACTTCACTATTCGACCTCGTGCGAATATGACCGTACCGCTGCAGGGTGCCCCCACCACCAAGATCGCCACTCACCGGCAACGACAAGGAAGCACCGGACAGCCCTGCAGCTGCAGCTCCACCCCAAGACACTATTCGACATCGTGCGAATATTATCATACCGCTGCAGGGTGCCCCCACTACCAAGATCGCCACACACAGGTAACGACAAGGACGCACCGAACAGCCCTGCAGCTGGAGCTCTACACCACGACATTATTCAACTCCGCCAAACAAGCCACTGCAGGGTGCCCCCACCACCAAGATCGCCACTCACAGGTAACGACAAGAGAGCAACGGACAGCCCTGCAGTTGCAGCTCCACTTCACGACATTATTTGACCTCATGCAAATAAGCCACCGCAGGGTGCCCCCACCACCAAGATCGCCACTCTCAGGTAACGACAAGGGAGCACCGGACAGCCCTGCAGTCGGAGCAACTCTCTACGACAATATTTGACATCATGCAAATATCGTCAAATCTCTCTCGATTCTACCCGAAGTCATCTCATATGACGTGACGTTATCTCATCTGACGTGAAACCAACTAACTCTTAAGCAATGGTGTTGAATGATACGTAACAAAGTCACATCTCAAAATTAAATCTCTAATTCACTTCCCAATGCTGAGAGGGTCGCCGAGGTGGCGCTCATTGTGTGCGAACTAGCAACCAAATCGTATCATCGTCTGATGAAACCTCCTCATTAATTTAACTCTGACCCGCCGTCTCGGCCTCCTCCTCCTCATCGTCAACATAATTAATCAAAAAGGTATCTACCTACTTCTATTAAGCCGTCAAGACCCCTAGGCACTATGCCCAGATTTTCGTGAACATCTTTATGAATCTGATTTTAACTATCTTTTCAAAACGTGGGTACCTGTGCTGTATTACTATGCCTTCTATTCTAATCCTTTCGCAGTACCCAGAAATTGATTGACTGTTTTACTATTCACTAATGAGTTACCAAAAGGAAACGAGCTCACCGGGAGTATGGTCAAAGTGTCTCGGGCAGACTATGTACGCTCCAAACCACGCCGACAGCATCCCTGCTCTGGCGGTGCTGATCAGCAAGAAGGCGGCACCACTTGCTACTGGCTGGGTGCGAGGAGTGACAACAGCATCCTGAAAACAGAAACGGATACGCGCCAGTACTGAGACATCTAATATGGGCCATTTAAACAGGGATGATTTCAGATTCAGTTTCATTTTATTTGCACAGTATATATCTTGAAATTCAATCTCTAACGGACACGACTCCCAGAAAAGCTGGACTGTTAACAGAAAAATCTCAACGAATCCTGTCAAGACTTGATTTCACTGAAATATCTTGCGTAAAATAGGACAAGACTACTAAGTTAAAACTATGACAATGTTAATTTTGATTGAATCTTGAATTTCAATTAAATATCACAGTGCACAGCTGACCTCTTATGTGGCATAAAATGAACTCACACTTATTTAGCACTGTACAATCATGAAATAGCTACGCATTAAAAGTTATCAGCAGATTGACAATAAATTTTCTACAAAAAAAACCATTACTTAATCGTTACGCAACATTTATAGTGCTGTATGCTCGTATTAACCGGTATGGTTCTTCTCAATAACGCCTTTTAATCATTTATAACAAATTGCAAGCAAATCTTACTTCGACAAAAGAGCATTCAACACCAGAAACGTAATGAATTTAAACAATATCACCTTTGATATCCGATGGAGTTGCACGCTGCACTTAGTCACCACTCGACCCTGGCTGCGCTCGCCCGGCCGCGTGCTACCACTGCTGCTTCATGTGCCGTGGCCGCCCGGCCGCGTGACACCACTGCTGCTCCATGTGCCGTGGCCGCCCAGCTGCATGCCACCACTGCTGCTCCATGGGCCGCGCCAGCTCGACCGCGTGCCACCACCGCTGCTCCATGTGCTGCCCGGAGCGCACGCCACTGCAGCGGCATCGCGCATCACTGCGACGTGGCATGAGTCTGCTGCAGGCGCTGCTCTTGTACTCCCTCACGATGCGGTCCATATCTTGTAATCTTCTTGCTTGTCAATATTTTTTGTCGTTTCTTTCGTAGTCTTTCTTGTACGACATTTCCAATTAGAAGATATAAAATTCCTACCAAATCCGAACAGCAAATCTTGTCTTTCAATTCACAGCACACATATTCGTAAATTTCAACGCAATTATGAAATCGCTTTATGGTCTTCTCTGGTCCAAGGATTATCGTTGCCGCATTGATAAGTTTCAGTAAAACACAAATCCCAACTGCTTTTTATCTTTCACACGTTTTTGTTCATTGACACGAAGAATTGATAATGTTCGTGGGTCTGATTTTCACGTAGGCAGAACATGCATGGCTCCCATTGTGTTTCTCGGCGATCAATTATTTCTCCATTTTGCCATCATCCCACTTCTGATGTGGGGACAGCGGAGCATCTTCGTTATCCATAATAGTAATTCTACCGGCTGGGCATGGATATTCGGGCATGGAGAAATAAAACGTAGCACTTCAACTTATTGATGGTATATTACAATTTGTTCGAGGTTAAACTATGAAATACAACTGTAGGAAGATTGTCTGATAACTAATTACACTAATTCGGTCGACACTCCAACCAACACGTAACGCCACAACGCGATGCGAACCGATTGCCGTCCCAAGTAAGAAATGGCGGTCTCTCTCTCGCACGGCACTAGCGCTGGTTGTTGCGTCAGAGCAGGGCTCCGAAGTTAGTCTCAAGTCAATGTCAGCCGTTATTGACAGTGACATAAACATTATAACATATTTCGAACATTGTGACAGCTGACAGTGACATTGAAACCAACTCGCCTACTCTCCGAATCAAACATTAACAACAACTTAAACACTCTTCGAATCAAACGCGCCGACATATATATGTATTTCTTGTTTGTACTCATTTGTTTATTATTTGCTACAATAAATCATTTTCTTCCTTTCTTCTTTCAGATTGAGTCAAACTGCAACAAGTACAAGATACCATAAAACTACGCCTATTCTAAATAAAACCTTGAAATATTTGATTTAACATAAACCGTGACGAATTCCGTTGCTTAGCCACAAAAACCGTTCATTCATTAGCAAGCACCTCCCAAACGAGCTACAAAATTTTCTTACATCGACAAAGTAGTTCATAAGCCCCATTTCTACGATACCGATCTGTCCCACCTCGTGGCCATTAGGGCCAGGCGATGGCCAGATATGCCTCCAATTTATGCACTGCATAGTCAAAACTATATAGCGTGATAGTGTATTGCAGTAGCTGAGATTTAAACTTTTTTAAATGCACGAAAAAGATTGATTGATTAATACTTTAATGGACACTCACATAAAAAATAAATCATAATACAAAATGAGAAATTTTTAAATCTAATGCCACTAATGGCGGCCTTATCGCTGAAAGTGATCTCTTACAGGCAACTGTAGGACGGAGAGGAAATTATAAAAAAAATAGACTAGACGGGGTGTACAATAACGAGCACATAAAATATATAAGAGTATTGTAAGTTTAATAGGGCTGTTAATTAGTAAGTAGCTAAGCTTCTTTTCTCGGATTCAGCCCGATTTTTATACTTACAAATCTTATGGATAAAAAACGACGATATCTAATAATGAGCTGGATTTTAAATGCGAGTCATTTTCAAAAGTATTTACAGTGTTAATAATGAATGGCATTTATTTTTCAGGCTACATGCATTAATAACAACGATTTGTGTTTTCCTTCACCCGGTTAAAGTAGGGGTAGTTTTTGGTATCATTATGATGTTTAAATACTGAATGAATTGTGTGTGTGTGTGTGTGGTGAATTGCCATGTAATTGGTGTTGTCCGCGTGTGTGAGCTGAATGGGCTCGTTTGTTTGAATCTCAAGCACTCTTACAGCGAGCCTCAAGAGCATCGTATTTACTTAGTTTTTTATAAACCAAGATTCTTATCCGTTCCGCAAAATGCTCACTGGCTTGGACGTTTCTAAGCAAGCTATTGTGGGACGTGAAAAGGCAGGGTTTTCCTTTTGTATACCGTTGACTCGGAACTTATTAATGGTTCTTGGACTATTCAACTACGGCGTAGCTTATGAAAAATTAATAAATCAATCAGAACGATGTCTAATGTTCACGGTTTTGAAGCGGTGCTCGAAACTTTAAATTAAGTCTTCATTTCAGGGCCTCGCAACCGGTTAGATGAAATTGAAACGCGCCGTCAACCGCAGCGGAGTTTTCCAAATTAATTTGTTTACCGCTTTGACGCCAGTTTATGTCTACTGATTTATAGAGCGCATTTTGTAAATCATGATGTATAAAATTGGGGTGAAATTCTTTCGGACTTTTACGAGCGAGAGCTCACGCGATGAAGTAGAATATTTGAGGCGTTTTATTGTGTTAAGCGTTGATGCGTACGTGATCCAATAGTATTGACGTATCAATTTCGATGATAAATGTGGTAAGACGTGCGTTGCTTGTCAATTTATCTCTATATACTTCTACGTAAGTATGTTAAGCTACTTATATGTAGGTAAAAATATAACTCACGTCTAATGCATATGTGTAAATTTAACAGTTACGGGGTTTGTAGAATTTTTTTATGGTAAAAATCTTCACTCCATTAAATTTAGACAAAAACTGGGTTAATCGAGTTGAAGTGCAGCCAATTAAACATAGTAACAGTTGTCATTATTTACTCGTAGATGCTTGAGATTTGGGACGTGCCAAGCAATTTACATTTTATATTAGGCCAAGCTAAGCCTTGAGCTTAAGCTAACGTTTACTACCGTATGCTTCAAGCTGTAGGCATTTAGAGCTATAATAAAATAAAAATAAAAAAGCCTTTATTTGCCTGTTATTTAGTAGGTTTACACAATTGTAATAATTAAAAATAATATATTAACTAGGCACCCAAACACGGGTATAGGCCTCCTCCTCGTATTGCCATCTCGCTCGGTGTTGTGCCGCTCGTGTCCAGATAGCGCCTGCCACCTGTTCGATGTCGTCGCTCCATCTGGAGCGGGGCCTTTAGAGCTATAAATAGTATAAATGTAGCTAAATCTACTGCTTGTAATTCAAGATGTTATACCATACCTACTACTGTATACTTATTCGTACTTGTAAGTTCCCATAAAGAAGAAGATAGATATATGCTAGAATAAATTGTACTATACAAAACATATACACTAAAAAAACAAGACATATTATTGCGGACAGTGCCATCTAGCCCCACACTAAGCAAACGCTTGTGTCGTGGGTACTAGACTAAGAAATACATCTATACAAATTCATGTACAGTGTTCACAAAAGGTTCTCCGAGAGGTTGCAAGGGCCTCTTACGTTGCCGCTACGGGGCGTAAGGCTTTGGGTTTAATTTCCGGCGCACAAGTGTGTATTTTCGCGCCATTAAGTAACCGGCCGATTGCAAACTATGCTTAGTACAGCTGCACCTAGTAATTATCCAGCTTGATTACAATCGCTTTGTAGCTTCCTCCGCCTTGATGGTATCGCTGAGGTGGATAGATAAGGCTATCAGCGCTTTCCTGTGTATTAGAGTTATGGATCTAGATAGATTACGGTGGTTGGTGATGTAATGTATTATTGATACACATAAAGTTTTCTACGTAGGTAAGCTGAAGCGTCTGCCGCAGTAATCCGTACAAGCAAAACTAAGGCTCAAAGTGGTGCAAGCTTTTAGTGGTTTGAATCTGGCTCTCAAATGAGGCTCCCGTAACATATCATTAGGCCATAGATATTAGATGTATAGTCAAGTTAGTGTACTTTTTTATTGTTTTTATATTTTATTCGCGACAATTGACAAAATAATTGCACCATAACATATTTTTTGAAAATGTAAAGTATTCTTTACAATTACAAAAAAAAACAAAATTCCATTTTCTCACCCATACAAGCTATTGCTATGAACTCGGACGTTTTATTTCATACAATAATTCTAATAGATCAAACGGTCAAACCCATCCATCTATCCTAGATACCGAACAAATACGTCAACATCATCAACAATTTATATTTCACAGCCACATTTCTATCGCCGTGTTTCGTGACATAGTTTTGAGCTTTGACAAAAATAGCGGAGTGCCGAGTGGCTTAGCGTGTTGTGGCCTTAAACTCTTGCATTCAGCGTTTTATATGTAGCACCCTAATCACCATTCCACCCACTTTTCCCCTTATCTTGATCACCACTGATAAAATGCTTGAAGAAAACCTATATTTTTAAACACGTAAGGCGTGACACACTTAAGTTTCAAAGTAACGCTCTGGAAAGCAAAGGAAGTCGGCAAGACGTAAATAAACCTGGCCGTCGGGTGAAAACTGTAAAATGAGCATCGAAAAGCTAAGAAAAGCAGACGTTGGGAGTTGTCAGTACCTTGAAGGACATGGTACATACAATAGACAGCCCTTGTACACGCTATTTAAAAAACCTCATAATTAATTGGATATATTATGCATATTAATGATACACTCGCCGTGTAAGGATCAGGGTGCTTATCACAATGTTTACACCCAAGATAACTTCATTCCCGAATCAATTCTGCGTGGGAATCATCACCCACATAAATGGAGAGACGGAGAAGTTTTACACTTTCTCTTATTTTGTTTAAAACTAAGAGTGCTCCAAATGATATTTTTTAACTAATACGGGTTTGCATTTGGGCATAGTTTGCCTAATGGTAAGCAAACACTATGGCTTGAGATGATAATCTTAATAGGTCTATCTCACTTCTATGTGCTCACCCCAAGTTTGCTTGCAGTGCACCGAGCACGGCTCGCCCAGCCGAGCAAACGTGGCACGACACACGAGGGAGTCTTGTACGCTTCTACACTTTACACTCTTAGATATTCTCACCTTAACCTGGAGCTGTTTAAATTATTGAATAAACTGGTACTTTGTGGATCTTTGATGTATCTATTGCGGATGAAACATGGACTCGATAAGTGGTTGATAGAGGCGAAACATGGGAATAAGTGTATAAAATATGACTAGTTAAATTGCAGGTCCCGGCTGGTTGACAAAGTATGACGAGCCATGGTAGAGGCCCTTTCAGTGGTTTGTCAACTTCGACACCAGAGTTGGTTTAGTAAAATTACGATCTTTTAGTAGATTTATATTTACTTAACCAAGAACAATGATCTGAATTGAAACAAGAAGGTAATATTATATTATATTGTTATAGAAATTTGTAAGAATTTGTTTTCTTTTCAAATCGGGCTATAGTGGTAGGTAACAAGAATGTTGTATTTATAGCTACGGTTATACGTTTAAGTTAAGTATCAATCAAAAGAAAATAAAAATGCTCAGTTTATTGACAAAACATTTCCATAACATATTTTCATCAAAAAGCCAAAATCATATTTTACTGACGAAGTGTAAATGTTGTTTTGTTTTCCTGCCAGTGTGGTCAATTCGTCGACGCCTTTGTAAATTAATACTGCAGGTGAACAAAGTGGCACTTTCCATCGTTCTGTGGCGACGATATGACAAACAATGGACGCTTAACTATGGTAAGATTTTTTAGTATAATTATTTGTCTAGTACGGCAGTCGTTAAGCCATGTCAGAGGCCCTTAGGGTGGTTTGAAAACTCTCGACACCAGAGTGGGTCACTCTCATACGACAAGAAGAAGAAGTATAATTATTGTCGGATTACCTTTTAAGGGTGGTTTTTCATATACTAAAGCCACTCTTAAGAGGTTACGAATTAAATACCAGTAACCTATATTAGTATTTAACAACTAAATGTACAGCATCTTTGTCATCGTCATTGCAATAACGTTAAACAGACAAACAGATACATAGAGAAACAGACACAAATAATAAAAAACAGCAGAAACGTTTTTTATAATTGATTTAAATTATACCCTAACACTTTTCTTTGTATTTTTTTCTAATATCTTCTATGTTCAGATTTTTGATCCTCTTCAGCTTTATTATATATATATATATATAGGTAAAGATGTCATTTTTATGCATTTCCATTGTTCTTCAGTTAGTTGTCATTTAATAGTATTGTCTGTACTCCGCACTTAATTAGCATACATATTCACTTGAACCATCGCTACGGGCTACATATGCAACACAGGAAGTTGCGGTTACAATTATTATGCATGAGTAAGTACCTTTATGATGAAGTGGTTCATTTTAAAAGTATAAAAAGTATAAAGCTTGTAACTAATGAGGATATAGTACCATGGAAAGTAGTACGAGGTTCTTGATAAAAAATATATCTTTTCATTTACTTATACAAAACTAGTGGGTGCTCGCGGCTTCGCTCGCATTAAGAAGTAAAACTTGCATCCCCTATTTCACCCCTTTAATAGTGGCATTTCCAAAAATCCTTTCTTCCAAATCCTCCATTCCAAATTTCAGCCCAATCCGTCCAGTGGTTTAGGCTGTGCGTTGATAGATCACTATATCAGTCAGTCAGTCACTCAGGCAGTCAGTCACCTTTGAGTTTTATATTGGTATTTAGATTTAGACAAGACACTAAACAACATAAACTTATACATATAACACAGATAATTTTATAAAACACTTAGCACATCGCCCATATTTACACCAAATATATGTACATACATGTTGTTGTACATATTGTTTCAGGAAGTAGGTAATATGTTTTTCACATGCGTGTTACATAAAAACATTTTGATTTGATATAATATGCGTTTTAAGGCCTTCACAATGCGACGCAAGGCAAAACATATCTCTCTATATATTTTTTTAGAAGTCTATCTGGCTAGTGCATAATAATGTTGATAATATATAAGCCTATAGTAATCGAGATTATTTTTGTGGCACTGAATTGATTTGTTTTGTTGTTTTCAATTGCTGTTTTTTTTTTTTTTTTTTTTTTTACATTAGATAGACTCACGCTTGACTACAACTTGCCTGATGTTAAGCAACGTTGTAATCTACGATCTAGCGCGCTTGCCTAGAAGAAACCGGTTTACTCTCGACTTGAAGACCGACAAATTATAGTTCAAGGGGAATAGAGATTCGGGCAAGGAATTCCACAGTTTGGCTGTTCGCACGATGAAAGTCGAAGCAAACCGCTTGGTGCGAGTCTTTGGAACCTCAACTGTATAACGGTGCCTTCTTATCGTACCTCTACTCGTACGATGGTAAAATGGGGCTGCAGGAATTAAATTATGTAATTCCTCCGCACACTCTCCGAAATGCAACCTGTAAAAAACCGAAAGACTGGCCACCTTACGGCGGTGCTCAAGGCTTTGTAATTTTGAGCTACAGAGTGATTGCTTGATGGTAACGAAGCATACACATATTTTAAGCTTAGGTGGGCTATAGATATTATATATGTACGAGTATATAACATAACATAGAGAATTACTACAAGCTTATTATATTAATGATAAGAGTAGGCATCAATCATGTCTCGTCAAACTTAATATAATTTTAAGTTTAAAAAAAATACAAGTAATTATTTTCAGCAATATTCCGTTCAGAAGTGCTATTATAACAATTTCCTGCAGCACTCCAGGTTATCCCATCTTAACGAAGGTAGAAAAATGTAACCTTAGAGAGGAAAATTAATTATTGTTGTACTGATTTTAACACCCTTGCTCGATAATCGAGGATTACGACTAGCATCCAATTAATACAGATTTTTACTCGTTCCGTTTTTAGCTGGTTATGTTAAACTTTTATCTCAACAATTGTTGTGCATGTTATTTTTGTATACATTTTACGAATTGTATGCTTTGATCAATTTCTATTCACTGTTAAAATAATATAGATATCCTTGGACGCAATATGGGGTCATTCTCAGAAGAAAAATGTTATATTTGTTAAACCAACCATTTTCTTAAATAACAATGGCGAATAATAAAATATACCTATAGCTAAATAAACAGACAAACAAAAGATTTTATTACATTTTCCTCATAAAATAAAACCTGTTTTTTTCTTACCCGTAACTTCCTTGCACCTCTCATCAACAATCCATCGAGCAATAACAAAAAATTAAATCGTATCCGTCAATGCTTCCGAACAATCAATCGGAGCGAGGTTCGGAGTTATGGCATCATTAATGGCACATTCGGCCTCAACATTTTGCCAAATAGGCTCCACATTACAACTGAAATTTCGAAGTAAATATACAAAATATATGCACTTTTCAAGAAGCACAACTTCTTGTTCGTCTACCCAAAAACTAACAGACTCAATAGTCATGCAGTTGTGTATTCATTTGCTGCGCAACCAGCACGAGAGCACAGCTCTGCTCAAGATTGAAGGAGCCAAGGACCGTGATGACGCCACTTTCTACGCAGGCAAGCGCTGCGTGTATGTATACAGAGCCAAGAAGAGGACGCCCATTACTGGAGGTCCCCGTGGCAAGAAGACCAAGCTGCGTGCTATCTGGGGCAAGATGACCCGTCCCTATGGCAACGCTGGCGGTGTCCGAGCTCGCTTCAAGTCCATCCGGCCCGCTCACGCTATGGGACATAGGATAAGAGTGATGGTGTATCCTTCCAGGATCTAAGAGCCTCCTGCTAATTGTAAGCATTTAATAAATAGCCATTATAATTAATTCCCTGGAATAGTGAAACATCGCGCAATCATCCTTTATGATCTATTTTTCTTCTTAACGTCAATCATATAGACTATGTTTGCCCCATCTATATCGATATAGAAGACAAGAAGAGGTATTTAGAAGTCAGTCAGCAATATTACCTTTGTAATTAATTGGCACATTCGAGCCTCGACGGGCGTGCTAATAAAACCTGAATATTTCACGTATCGCCGCCGAACATTACCATAAACAATTTGCGACTCGCCCTTGCAACCGTGATTTAATATTTTCCCGTCGGGCTACACTTGTCCGTGTTTTATTGGTGTGGACGAAAATATCGCATCTCCACCGTTTAGGCTTATAGCTACACTGCTTTTTTGGTACTAGTGGAGACTAGTACCAAAAAAGCAGTCTACTGCCAACAACACTTTCAGATTCCCAACGCGCGCTGAGGGCCAATCTACAAATACATATCTTACAACTAAGAATCACTTATAATTATATTTAGAATTCTTGTAACTATGATCACTTGAATAGCAAGCAACACTCCCAAACGAATTTAAATTTAGAATAGAATAGATCTATCCAAAACGAATTTAAATTTAGGATAGAATAGATCTAGATCTGGCATCTGTTTTGAGCGATAAGGTTGCTAATTAGGACTCTAATATTAATTTTAAGTTTCGTGTGTTTCATTAGTTCTTCTGCTTGCTTTCTGTATGTTATTTTTTTATTAATAAAGTGTCACTCTGTCTATCACGATAATCCGTTAGTCTGTTGTAGCGTAAACGCAAAGTTTTAGTAAAAATTAACATATAATTGATAACTGATACTGTTTGAATTATAATACATGCTAGGTTTAGTGCACGGCCAGAAAATTAGTTTGACCAGTAATTAGTGCAAGTGTCGTAATCAATGTTCACGGTAATATCGCTCACTTCGGAGTATACCTATCGGGCTTGAACCCACTATGCTATACTTATCCCATTCTATGCCCTTAATATTATAAAGGGGATCATTTGTGTCTAAATATGTTTGTTGTTAAGTACGTTTGTAATTTCTTCGCGCTTACACGAACCGAGTTAGATAACGTTTTGTATGGAGATAGATATTACCCGGAATTAACATTTTGATTCCTTTATATCCCAGACCACCAAAAAAATAATAATACTGCGTACGTAGCCAGACTAATGCGGATAATTTAAAAATCACAACAAAACTGTAGTTTTACTAACAACATACTCGTATCTACTTATGACATCGGTATTACACAAATACTCGCATCTAGCACTATGAATTATATTACGAAAATTTAAAAGATTACAACCACAGAACAGAGAAAACAATGGAAGTGGTGCTCGTTTCTCCTGCCAGTGCCACAATTAAGCAGAATATCACAACATTCGCGGTGGCCATGATTAGTCGTGCTTAGCTACGTGAGCTACGAGTAGAAAAACGTTCCGCACTCGCATAAAAACATGTTTTAAAATAATTCATGCCTTGTTGTGCAATTTTTACGTGCCAAAATGATAGCAGGACGAATAATTTCTCAAATGGAGATGTATATTTTGTTTTACTTATATGTGAGTTTGGCGACACCGGTACCCGTACTAGGTATAAAGACACTTCCATTGTTTTCTCTATTTCGTGATCGTTATTTGATACAAAAATCAAGGAATTCATTTATTCATGTGCGATAATTCTTGATAATTCTAGTGTGATTGAACATTGTCCGCCTAACGCATCAGTTTGCATAATGACGCGAAACAAGCCTTGTTTGCCACTGACGTCTATATCAATTAAGTAATTAGCTTTTTGTTTACGCAGAGAGTGCCTTTTGATGGAATAAGACAGATTAGGCCGATGGCCCTCGTATTATAGACCGCTGGAATGATTAATGATAGCGGAGACGAGTTGGCGGAATTTAAAAAAAATATGATGGCGTTTTTATAAAGATGGAACAGTATCGCGGATTTCTTCATTGTTTAGTTTTTATTTTAATTATTTCATAAAAAAAGCTCTACTATAAACAGATGGACAAACTCTATATTGATAGATAGACGTCTCAAATATTTATTTTCTAAAATAATATGTCTAAAGATCAGTTCCAATTAGGTAGCTTATGCATTTATATAAAAAAAATAATTAAGTAATATGTGATAATTTGGTGGTAACATACATCCGTATTAAGTCTAAATTTCTCTTTTATATGAAAATACCGTTTTAAGCGAGTTTTGGTAAATATATCCATATGAAAAACCAAATCAAACTGAACAAAGAAATATTTAATTTACAGCCAGCAATGAAATAGCCATTGGATGTGAAAATATAATAAACCGTAGCTGCAGGGAAGTGTTCAAATTGTGTATGGTAATGTATCGTCAATATGCGAATTTGACGGTAACACCCTCATCGAGTTGATTGATGGTAAATATAAGTGGTTTATTTAACTATGAAAGCGAGTATATTCAAAACTAAATAATGAAAATATCTAGCCCTATTTGTTGTTATATGACCGTTTCGTTAATATTCATTGGATTTTTTCCAATGGTCTTCAAATCTGCAATCAATAGCTACTTTCTAAGTAAGCGTGTTGACATAGCCTGCAACAATTCAAATGGGTAGTCAAACGCAAGCCACTAAAAATAATTAATTTTATATATTTACCCGCGGCTTCACTCGCATTATTTCAGTATAAAAAGTAGCATATGACACTCCTTTGTCCTCATACTACCTACTCATATACCAAAAAAACATGATGATCCGCTCAGCCGTTTTGGCGTGATGAGCGTTTAAATAAACAGAGAAACAGACAACTTTTCTAGAAAGTGTTGAAACGTGTTCTGCTATAAATCCGAAGTATCTCCAAATATTTTTTTTCTAAATCTTTCAATGTTCAGACTTTCGACCCTCTTCAGCTTTACTTTATAATATTAACCTGAGAGATTCTTGCACTTACAAGTTATAGCATACATATGGCAACAGTAAGAAATGCTTAGGTATATCCACAAGTACGCCTTTCGGCTTGCAAACAATGTGGGTAATTCAAATCAAATCAAAATTATTTATTGTACACCAAGTCTCTTTTTTAGTCGTATTTCTGCATGACTGAGGGTCGTGACTCCCCCGCAGAATAAATTTGATAGGGGAGTTCTCTTGGGCAGATATATCGTGGTGGACGCCCAAGTCCTTCCACGGAAGGCACATGTCCTTGGATATTGTGGTTCTCAAACATCTTGGTTTCCTCCACAACTTGAAAATACATGTCAGTGGTGCATGGCTGGATTCAAACCAGAATGCGTCTGGATGAAAAGCAGACACTGGAACCGCTGAGCCACAATCGCTTTTTTACCAAGTACATTATTGCATAATATGAAACAAACAATTGTGACCAATTTTTATATTTATCAGCATAATTCAATCTACAAATGACCATACCAACGTACGTATTTGCACTGAAACCATGATATATAAGCTGTTCTAGACATGTCCTTGTAATCAGGCCGTCCCAATGCAGTCAGCGCAAAAGCGGTCATTTAGCGTTCAGAGCAAAACGCGCCGCGAACGCGCTAAATTACGACGACAATTCATTTTGGAACCTAATTTCGAGTAACGTTTAGTGGGTGAACGAACCAATTTTGAACTGATTCGCAAGCCTCGGCTAAAGTAGTAACCCATTCAAAATATGTACAAATAATACAAATGCAAATAAATCTATATACATAAAACTCAAAGGTGACTGACTGACTAATAGACTGACTAACTGATATAGTGATCTATCAACGCACAGCCCAAACCACTGGACGGGTTGGGCTAAAATTTGGAATGAAGGTAGATGTTATGACGTAGGCATCCGCTAAGAAAGGATTTTTGGAAATGCCACTTTTAAAGGGGTGAAATAGGGGATGCAAGTTTTATTTCTTAATGCGAGCGAAGCCGCGAGCACCCACTAGTTTATTACAAAACCGATTACAAACTTGACTTTTACCTAATTGTTAACAGTTAAAAGTGTCTAAACTGTGTCTAAACTTACTTAAATAAAATAAATAAAATAAAATAAATAAAATAAAATAGCCATTTATTCATCCACTTTCGATAAAAATTTCATTACAATGTCCATAACTACTCTTATATAAATTTTATGTCAAATGAAAATAAAAATGTTAATGTTTTTGTAAATATGCTTATGCTTAATGTCAAATAAAATAAATATTAATGTCAAACATTGTTTTAGGTCCCTGTGTTACAGCTTAATTTAAGTAGACGTCGCCTCTTTGGCGTAGGCCTCCCCCAGTTGCGACCATAGCTTTCTGTCCTTCGCCATCCGCCTCCACTCCTGTCCATATTTGTGAGTAAAAACATCGTCCCATCTTCTTTTTGGTCTGCCTTTCTGTCTTCTCTCCTCGCGCGGAAGCCATTCTAGGACTTTCTTCGTCCATCTATTAGTGTCCATTCGGCATATATGCCCTGCCCAATTCCACTTCAACAATCTCACTGCTGTGATGATGTCTCTAATCTTGGTCTTCTTTCTTATTTTTTTGTTGCTAATTTTGTCTGAGAGTTTTATTCTGAGCATGCTCCTTTCCATTTTCCTCTGGCATATTGCTAGCTTGTTCTCATCAGCTTTCCGAAGAGCCCATGTCTGGCATCCGTAGATTAGGCAGGGTAGTATAGCGACGTTGTATACTTTGCTTTTGATGTCTATGTGTATGTCTTTGCTCTTCATTATTTCTTTAAGGCTCCAATATTTCTTCCAAGCCAATCCTATCCGTCTGTTAATCTCTTTTTCAGTCAAATCTTCGAAAGAAATAGATTGTCCCAAATATATGTATTCGTCCACGTATTCTATAATGTCATTTTCTACAATCACATCCTGTTTTAGACCATTCGTCATAATTTTTGTTTTTGAGGCGTTTATTCTCAGTCCGATCTTTCCGCTTTCTCTCGCTATATCCCGTATCATAGTTTCTAGGTTTTTTGCTGATTCTGAAAATACTACGAGATCATCAGCGAACCTTAGGTGGCTAAGGTATTCCCCGTTTATCAATATACCCTCATTTTGCCAACCTATGTTTTTAAAAATCATTTCCAGAACCGAACAAAATATCTTAGGTGAGAGTGGATCTCCTTGCCGTACCCCTTTTCTAATCGGAAATTCATCACCATCCCTTTCCATCCGAATTTTTGCAGAACTCGAAGCGTAAATGTTTTTTATAATTTGTATGTACCCTTCTTCTATCCCGTTTTGTCTGAGCGCCATCCAGATCGAACTATGCTCAAGGGAATCGACCGCCTTTGCGTAGTCAATAAATCCTACATACAAGGTTTTGTGGTATTCTCTGTACTTATTTATGATGGTACTTACTACTTGTATGTGGTCAATTGTGGAGTACCCTTTGCGAAAGCCCGCCTGCTCCTGTGGTTGATTTTGATCTAAAGTTGCCGAAATTCTATTGAGTATGATTTTTGAAAAGACTTTGTACATATTAGACATCAGACTGATCGGTCTATAGTTTCCTAAGTCACTTCTATCACCCTTTTTGTGGAGTAGAATTGTGGTAGATTTGCTCCATTCGTCTGGCGTACTTACTTAAGCTATAGTTTAAATAGTTAAGAGCCTTGAAATAATGGTTGTAGCCTAAACAAATAAATTGGTACATCACAACAGAAGTTCAGGTCCTTTTACAGATAAGTAGCTTATTAATACTTGTAGAAAGACCAAGTCATGTGATTCAATAATTATTTGCATTGCCTTGAATTTGACTATTCATTCAACAATTATATTATTTGTAACTATAGTGTTTCCAAAAGACTAAATAATAAAGTAACTTCTATAACCACCTGTTTATTGAGATATATATAAACTATAAACGATTAAAAAAAGTTTTTAAAAATTGTGTGCTTACCAGTTAGCAGCTACCGTAAAAGAATTAAAAACTCAACTTTTTCGATAGTTTGGCAAACAAACTGTAAAAACTCACGAAAATGGTTTCGAATGTAGAGTATTTGAAAACCAGCTCTATCAGTTTAGAAGCGCGCCACCGCAATTGCTATGGCCGTTATACATAAAGTACGTTAAAATATTTGTCATAATATAGCTAGGAGCGTTAGTTTAAAATAAACTTTGGAAATGTATGTAAAATACGAATTTATTCCGAACATTTTTGTGATGATAACTCATATTTTTTTACGTATGGTACTGAACACTGTCATTTTTAGTTGTATACAATTGTTACCTGCTATTCAACTCTCACACAATTGACATGTATTTACATTGTTTGAACTACACTTAAATACAAATCTTGATATTTTTGTAAGTAAAACAGATACTTATTTGATACAATGGACTTGATAGTCTTATGTACTGTAGGTTTGTACTTGACTTGCTTTTGCACTTAAATGTTACTATGTTTTTATTATAGCTACGTAAAAGTTCACCAACACATAGTGTTAGGGTGGATAGATCAAACGAGCATTCGCTCGTTTTAACCTCACCACGTCAAATTATTTTAAAATTAACTCGCATAGAGCATTCGTTCGTTGTTCTTAGTGTGTTCGCAAAGATTCTGTAGAATGCTCGCTCACTCGATGTAAACGGCGCGTGAGCAGTTACTTAGAGCGTTTTTGCGTGTTTGGACGTGCTCGCGCCCTTGAGCGGTCTGTACAAAGTGTTGTGGTGTTCTAAATGTAGAATGCTCTTTTTCTAGCTCTAGCTCTTTGTTCGTTTGGTGTAAACGCTGAACTCGAGTTTTCGTTTACACTTAAAGTGATCACGAAAGATCACGAAGAAATTATTTTGTTCTAGCTATACATATTTTATTTATGCTTGTGTTCTTTTGCTATTGGTGTACAATAAAGAATTATTGATTGATTGATTGATTCTAGCTCTAGCTGTATGTTCATATGAAATATATAAAACTCAAAGGTGACTGACTGACTAACATAGTGATCTATGAACGCATAGCCCATACCACTGGTCGATTCGGGCTAAAATTTGGTATGCAGGTAGATGTTACGACGTAGGCATCCGCTAAGAATGGATTTTGATAAACGTTACCCCCTAAGGAGATGAAATAGGGAATGAAAGTTATTATGAAATTATCGCGAGTAAAATCGTGAGGGACTGCTAGTATGATTTATGTAAATCCACGCTTACTAAACTTCCGTCAGTGTTTTGTTTATATTTCCGTCAGCAACCACCATTATAATCACAGCGAAACATTAGAGCCCACTTTTACCCCACTCGTTGCTAACCCGTGACGTTCGTAAGTTCAGTTACAGTAACATAAATTTACTTTGTAAGCAGAGACTAGGTATACCTCTTTGCATTGCAAGCAGGAGTAAATAAACTGTGTTTAAACTATTACTAAGCACACATGCCACAGTTCAAATTAGTTTAAAACGCCGACAACGCGGGTAGGGCACTCAAGTTTAATTCATATTATAACCTATTTAGTGGACGCAATGCTGTTACTAACTTTAAGTTGTGCATTAGACCAGTTTCCTGTATATTTCATCTTACATGTTTTTTTAATTATTTTGTTAGTGGTACGTGGTTTCATATCTCTGAATTAATAGAGATAATAATTAATCATTTTTAATAGAGCGTAATTGTCATCTTAACGCATATTCAAATCAGATAGACTAATCAAAAGGAACTATTTGTGCAGTAAGCAAATGAGATTGTTGTAAATTTAATAAACTGTAATATGTTAAACAACTTAAAATATATCTTATTAAATCTAAGAGTGAGTCTTAAAAAGTTGTGTAGTTTTAAACAAAACCGTCACTAGTGTATCCGAACGAATTCGACACAGCAGCATGTTGATTTCCAATGCTATTTCCATATTAAATGTGACGTCTGATTTCCCGGAACTTAGTTTCATAACTCGACGTCATGTGAACAAGGTACAATAAAATATATAGACAATATAATCCAGAGACACCTTACTAATTTTATGTCTTATAAAAACTAGGTTTTGTACGCGTTATTATACAAATAAACCTACCAAATGAATCGCTCTATCTATTAAAAAATCTTCATCAAAAACTATTGTGTATATATATATATATATGCCTTATATGACGTGAAAAGCAAATTTGTTCTATACTATGTAGATCTTCTATAAATCTTAATAAATGTTTTGTTCCGACAGCTATTCGTCATGCGTGAACCAATCAACAACCAGACATATGATTTGTTCATTGCTATAGTCAACATGATCACAACAGCATAATCAACCTTTCAAGTTATCGAGATACAATATACATATATGCAGTATTAAAAAATATTCACTCGAATTGTACTACTACCCTGTTTCGACGTGAAATCAAACATTAACAAACTCATAAAGTAACAAATCAACAAACTTTTTTTAGCCAGCATTGTATTTACATATTCTGCATGCGAATTGTTTTATTATAATGACACGTCTATAGTTAATAATGTCTTTGCTAAAATAATAAATTGGATGAAAATACTACTGCACAGGTAAACCGGCGGTTACGCGCACTGATTTTACGAAGGTAAACCATTATGTAACAATTTGATGTACCAAAAAAGAAATAATTTTGCAATGTTATGTTATCTCTTCTTTTTATCTCGGGGCTCGGTCGTGTATGATGTCGTTTGGATTCTCCTCTACTTACTTTAATGTATGTGTGTGTGTGTAAGTGAATAAACGAATACATGCAAGCTAGTACACAAAAGAATCTCGGAAAAGCATTTACAGCGTTCTGTATGATAAGCTCCGTGTAAGGTTAAAAACTGCTTTGAATTCTTAATTATAGACATATTTCTATTCTGTAACTCCTATTTACTTTACAAAACATGATAACAGCTACTTCTTTTATTATTTGAATCATATTCATATGTACAACTGCGACACATTTGCCAAAATTCATTGGAATAACACAATTACTTACCTACTCTGTAGTCTGTACGTTAGTTCGTATAATATTGTGTCACATAATAATGCGCAGATTCAAGGAAATACATATATGACATGTATCAGGAACCTAATCGATATAAGAGCGTGAGTAGACAAAGCAACAAAGGCATGGAATCCTTCCAAAGCTACATAAAGAAAGGATAAAAGTTTTACTGAGCATAAAAGGAGACATGTCGAAAATCTGTGGTCATAAAACATTGTCGACGCCCACAGGGCTTACCCGCGTGATATTTTGTCGAACACACTTCCACCGGCCGTCCTCTATCTTCTGCTTAACCCCATTACTCCAACAGCTTATCCCCTCACAGATTATCGGCTAACTTAATAACCCTAAAGGATCCCATTATTTGAATCGTGAAATTATGAATTCATTTATCACGGTCAATATTAATTCGTCAAGCGTTTTAAGCGTTGTAATTGCCTAGCTTAGTTACGAACTGTGAATGTTGTTTCAGAAAATCCTGGCGGTTGCTAACATTTTGTTATTATTTCAGCGGTTGAAAACATAAATTAAAACATTAGAAATATGGAAAAAGGCCTCCAGAGATATGTATGAATTTACATTCACGGAAAGGTATCACGTATTGTAAACAAAGTTACCAAACGACCTGATTTTGTATAAAGTCTCCCGGCGCTTATGTCTTTCTAAACATTATTGAATTCCACGATTGAAAATCTAAGTTAAATGCCCATTCTTTGAATACCACTTGATTGCATAAATTTAATTTCGGTACCAAGAGCCATCCAATGGAACTTTGGTAGCAAATTTAATTTATCTTTACCTCCCAAAGAAATTTCATAAAATCGATTGTTATTAAGATGGTTTAAAGTCACCATGTTTGTCAATAGTGGGGTGTTCCCCTAACCCAAATAATTAATTATACATAAGTATACTCTGTAAAGCGATTTAATGACGATGTGAGGGTATTAAATTGATAGCTTCGATGAGTAACATGGTTCCGCTTTCACCTACATAATATTGTATCAAATTGCTTTTACAGTAGCTATATGACACTCGCCCAATCTCATATATGATAAGTGCCAGATTGATCCCGCTTTGAAGCAAATTGTCTTGGATTTTCGAAGTGTGTTTACTTGATAGTAACTAGGATTATTAGTTCTGCATTTGTTTTATTATCATACTAGCTGGTGCGCGCGATTTCGTTCGCGTGGAATAGTTATAACCATAAAAACGGTTTTAATGAGTTAACCTTAAAAGATAGACATAATACTGTTGCGGACATTTTTTTAGATCATTTCAAGAGGAATAATTCTTTAATACACATTTTTTTGATATCTTTAACCGTTTTCGCAACGGAAGCCCTCAGAGAATAATTTTCCCCGTTTCTTCACTCCTATTAGTTGCAGCGTTATGTTATATAGCCTAAAGCCTTCCTCGATAAATAGTCTCTTTAACACAAAAAGAATTTTTCAAATCGGACCAATAGTTCCTGAGATTAGTGCGTTCAAACAAACAAACAAACTCTTCAGCTTTATAATATTAGTATAGATTATACATTAATGTTTGGACAACCGGGCACTCAAATGATTGGTTGAGTTGGAACAGGCTTTTTTTTAAATAAATTATGCAAGAAAATAGTATTGGTGGTTGAATTATTTACATTACCAAAAAATATTTAAAATGTAAGCTATGTACTCGGTCTACCATTACGACCTATAGAAAAGATAACTAGCATTACCACGAGAAGCATTTAGGATTAAATTTTCGTCGTGAGTAGATATGAATTATTTTCTAAAATAAGATTTCCGCCCAGAAATGTAACAAATACGCTCTGCGCGACCGTGAGAACAAAATTTCCACTTAAAACGTTATTTATATATTGAATTATTTACATTTACGTTGAATATTAAACAAATAGCCGTTATTTATCAAAATCCGAGTCAAATAAGAGCCGGAAGATCCTTATTCTCTGACTTCCTACTGATTCAAGTAGAATTAGCTAAATTATGAATTATGGCACAAATAAGGAAAAAAAATATGTTATCATATCATAATTTATGCTAAAATAAAAACAAGATTGTGTACTTACTAGCGATGTCTCGCAGTTGTTACCTTTGCTAGGTCTGGATAAAATCAGACTATTAATTCTTTCTTTTGTAGCTATTACAGGTTTTGGTCTTGGCCATATTTTTTTTTCTGAAGGACTTGGGCGCTCACCACGTTGTATCTACCCAAAAGAACTTTATGAATTATGCTGCGGGGGAGTCACGACCCTTAGTAATAAGGAATGTGAAAAGAACATCTTGTTCCAGGATCGTTCGTTGATCTACATACATAATTATATCCAAATCAAATTCATCGAAATCAATTAAACTCGAATTATAAAACAAACTTAGACACTCTTAAACTTTCGTCTCAATAATATCAGTAGGTATGACGTGATTTATATTTAAGTAACTGCCTAGCAACACAGAATATAGAGTCCTTGACGAAAAAATGTATTTCTCAATATAATCTACGGAGTGAGCTAGTCGGATTCCCAGAAGGTTCTAGTAGCGTCTCTCATAAAGTTTTTGTTTGCTGGGATCATAACATATAACACCCGAGCCCGTATGTTAGTATTGCATGTCCCTAACTTACTGCGACAAAAAGGTTTCTTTTGTGTACTCTTCTGAAATAAGGCCCTTCAAGAGCTAGCCTATATTGAGTTATTACGTTCGGATTATTTTGCAGGTGTAGCAAATACTCGAGTACTGCTCAGATGTAATAAAGAATTGAGAGTAGTAACGTATGACTAAGACGTGTAGACATTTTCTTATACAGTATATTTTCTAATGGAACCAACTAAATAATTTAGCAAGACGACGCTAAGCATATTTGTATTTTCCGATCTGTAGGCACACAGTTTGGTTTTAAAACAGCAGATTGTACTAGACGGAGAATATTTCGGTACCTAAATAGAACACCTAGCCAAATCCTAGCTACATATTCCTAAAAAAAGAGGAGAAATTTACCAATATCCATACAAATATCGCTGAAAAAAGAGACAAGCCGCTAAAAACGATGTCTCGAGAGGTGTCCACGACCACTATCGGTCGGTATGATTAATTACTTCAGAGATTTATGACGGCGGTGTCGATGGCAGTACAAAGGGACGATGGTTGCCTTGTTCTAACCAACTGGACTATTTTTCCTCAAATGAAAACTGTGGTTCGTTTTTAGTCTTATTAAATGTGTCACATACACATTTAATATAAATTCAAGAAAAGAAAATGTAGGAATAACAAGATGTATAATAAATACATATAAAATCCATAAAACAATGTAACGTTTCTAGTACCTACATAATCTTGTTGAAAACGGTTAGTTCGTTTATTTATTGGCCTTGTAAAGTAGAAAATTTGATCCCGCATACAATAACTGATTTAAAAACAATCAAACTACAATTCATATCGTATTTCATATTTTCACCCAATTGTCATCATAATTCTCCTATCGGCAATAAATTCGAAACGAAGAGGCCATAAAGTATAGATTGAGTTACACTAGATAGGGTTTCAGTAAACTATTTGCGAATAAGTCATAATGGTGTCATTTTTTTCCTGAAATCGGTAGTTTGGAAACCCGCCGTCACCTAGAAACGGACATTTATCACCTACACCACAGGAAATATTTAGCAGCTGACCTCATATTTTTATTTACCTATATGTTTTTATATAAGTATATCAATGAAGCAAGTTTTGTCTATCTACGTAGATATTAAATTTTGCAAGAATTGTATGTAATTTTTAAATCACAAAATACCTAATATAAAAAGTTTATTGTATCCACTGGTTTTAGTGGAACAGTGTTGAAAATTCTTACCTAGTTTATCGCTCTTTATGTTATTATAAAAATATACTATCAAAAGCTATAAAGTTGTTATTTTTTTTACTAAATTTTATTTAATTAATAATTTGACCACTTATACAATATTCATATAAAATAAATCGTAACATCATTTCACTAAACCAAATTTAATTCATACCAATTAATATAACAGATGGTTCTCCTCCGATTAAATTTCCTGTTAAAATTCGCGATATTTTGTGCAAACTTATCCTATTGACGTAATAATTCACTGTGCGGTTACAAACCCGTGCATATATCACTCTGGGCAAATAAATCAGGCCGTGATCAGTGATCAAAACTTTGTGAAGTTTAGCTTTTCGGGACATTCGAATAAATCCGTCCCTTCAAGCGTGAAATTAAACGAGGATGCGTTATACGAAATCTATTAAAAAGTTTTAAACTAACTTGTGCTTGTGAGGATTGTGGTTAATTTATGCGTTGTTTGATCTTTCATATTTAATTTAATTTCAAATAAATATTGTAAATAAAAAGAAAACACAATCGAACAAGTAAATAATGAATAAAACTGTGATACTTACTGAAAAATAAAAAAAAAACACATAAACATTGAATCGGCAAATATTTAGTATATTTAAAGGGTTAAAACTATATTGCTTTTAATAAAAAAAAATATTCTGTAGAAACGATTTGAGAGTGCTTATTTTTCTACGTCTTTTCTAGTTTTGGTGAAAGTACCTCAGAATTAGGTTTCTATACCTAAGTTCGTGTGTAAGCAGTAAAGTGATTTTGTAGTTTCATTTTATATGTCTAATTCTCCTGGAATTATAATTTGTCGGCCTTCAATTCGAGATTAAGCCAGTTTCTTCTAGGCAAGTGCGCTAGATCGTAGATTACAACGTAGCTTGACATTAAAAGATTAAAGATAAAAGATTTTTATTTGTAAACAGATAAATGGGATACAATATAGTGTTGCTCTGCCTTCTACTGTAGTGTTGACTGTGTTGTAGAAGGCAGGGTCTTCCAGGGGATCAATTTGTTTACAATTTAAATTAGGCAAGTTATGTTAAAAAATCTTCTTTATACATGGTAACTTACTACACATAAAATGAAATTGGTAGTCAAGTTAAATAAATGCTTTGTTCTACATAACCGTGCTTAGTAATTTCGTCGTGTAAAAATATTTTTTGTTTGACTGGCCTGTCAGCTTAGTTGGTTGTGGCTCTGCCTTCTAATCTAGAGGTCGCGGGTTCGATTCCCGCATGACACAAGTATTTATGTATTTAAAAAATATATATATAATTACTTGTGTTGTGTCTGGTCGTTTGTATGTATAATAAGTATGTATTTACAAAAAGAAAATTATATAAGTAATATATCCGTTATCTAGTACCCACGACACAAGCGTTTGCTTAGTGTGGGGCTAGATGGCGCTGTGTGCAATGTCCCGGAATATTTATTTTATTTTTATTATTTTATTTTTTTTCCGTTTTATTTCTCAGTTCGCGCTGAACTAGCGGTGTAATAAAATTTTATTGTAATATTTTGCCCGCGCTTCTAACGTGGTGTTGAATATTTTACCATACAATATTTAAAGCTTTAGATACAGGTGTCCAACATTCTATTATGCATAAATTTTTAGTAAGAAATTTTTCACAGACGAATTTATATTCCAAAATATCGTTTTATAGGTCAATAAAAATTTACACCTATTTACTTCAAACATAACTAAACATATATCTACTTATATAAAAACGTTAAAAGTTTCTTATGTACATAATTACGACTATGAAGGACACAGTACTCAAAATTCAAAATTCATTTATTCAGAATAAGTGTAACAATAATTCTTAATTACTACCTAACATACTGGGTGAGGGCACACCCGTGCTATGTTAGCTAGTCCCTTCCAGTGATCTTGATTACATTAATACAGTTAGGAACAAGTAAAAAATTAATTTTTGAATGTCAAAAGATATTTGTCAAAATATTTTAAACATGATTATGTCTTAAAAATGTCCTTAAAAAGTCTAAAAAATATTATATAGTTATTTAGTATATAAAGTACCTACTATAAAGATATATTCAAATAAAATGTTGTTGATATTAATATACCTAACAAGAATTGAATGCTTACTTCATAAATTGGTACGAACATAAATGGAATACAATTTAGTAGGCTGTATATGATTTGCAAGTCATATTGTAGTGAAAGTTATCAAACGAGTATAAAAGCAAATTTAATAAAGTGCGTTCGTCGAAGCCAAGTGAATCCTCAGCAAACATTTTGTCAAAGGTGAGACGCTGAGAATGCTAAAATAATTAGATATAGAGTCAGAAGGGAGAGCTTAAACCGGAGATGATATATCTAAGAGCGCCAATAAAATAAGAATACAGGTTATATTAATTTATTTACCAAATAAATTTTGTATATTATACTTCTTTGTACTTACTATGAAATGAAAAATCAATTGGTAAGCAATTTTTTTTCTGATTCAGATAAGTAAAGCAATGGTGTTTTTTTTTCAAATCTTAAAATTGGTAATGGTGGTCACCACATACCACTATTATATTATATGCAAGTATGTTTTATATATTGATCAGAGTTTTTTTTTTTTTTTTTAATACTTTTACTATCGTTTTTAATATCTACATTGAATATTTAGCAGAACTAACAATTTTAACATAATGTTCTAAACCGAACTAATTATGTAATATTATTAAGTGTTGTTAACTTTCGATTAAGTTACTAATTTTATAAGATAGCTTAGATGTTAATGATAATTAGGAATAAAACGCCCCAACATATACCAATGTAATGCGGAAAATATTATCTTTGCTAGTTATTTGAACTTGTTCGAGTTTTGTTAGTTCGATATACATATTGAATTATCTTTGGTAATCAGCACAATTTTCTGGTTTTATCAAATCAAAAAATTTAGTGCGTTTTAGTGCGTTTTATGTTTTTCTATGTCAAATATTATGTTATGTATATGTACACTTACCCCGGTTTCTAGAACAAAAGTAAGTACATTCGTAAGAGACTGGCCAAATCTGGTGTCCAGAGTTTTCAAACCGCCGTTATAATAAATTAAGTATCCAATAATATCAACTGATTACTGTCATTGGTAGATTAAAAATTTCCAGCCAATCACAGCGCAGCCAAATTGATTTGTTGAGAGATATTAACTAATCATCGTTCTAGAAAAGGGGGTAGATATATATTTTAATACGCATTTATACTTTTACTAATACAAGTATAGACAAACGCAATCATGTCCATCGATAATTCCCCATTTACCAATTTAATGAAAAAGGTCTTTAGCTCATTCTAAGCATTTATTTAAAAAATCACTTTAACACATTTGCTTTACTCTATTCTAAGCTACGACATTTACTTGTTCATAATAATTTCTTTCCAGACTCGTTTCTTCTACGAACTACTACTTCTCTACAAGTATACTCGTCTACGAATCCAGCATCAAAATGAGTCCAATGAATAATGAGCGAGGGTGACGATCCCGTGCGTCTGATACGTCTCGTATAAATAGCTCCATAGGTACCTACATATGTAGCTGTATAAACAGCTATACACGGTTACTTGAAAAACACCACCACTTCGCAAGACTAGCTATTGTAGCGTAGTCTACATCCTACACAACGATATGCGTTTTCAGACTTCTTTCGGAACGTATTTATATCTTCTATACCGGTAACCATTTTATTTAATACCATTTTATTTTACGATTGATTTTTTTCTTAATATAAACAAATTAATCAAACAAAGTCAAATAACCAATTAATTTGTAATTATACTTGCCCAATGTATCCATAAGGCCAATTTAATATCCTATCTTTTAATGCGACTATGTATGTACCTACAATCGAATAAATTAAAACTCATGTAAAAATTCTTATCGTGGGGTATGAAGGTTCTTAACAATTTTTTTTTGCGCAATTAAATCTACCAAAAGCTACTAAATCTAGCGATTTTCAAAAATTTCTACTGTTTTCCAGCTAACCCTGTGTATCTAGATGTATGAATAGCTATATATTTAAATAGCTGTATTTGCAACATCGTGAAATTGAAGGGGAGCGAAACGAAGACGTCTTATTGAGTTTAAATTAACAGGTGACTTCAGTTCGGGGGCAAATGAGATTGAAGGAAGTGGTGCGATGGAATTGATGAGAAACAATACAGGCGTAATATTTTGTCAGTGAAAACTTGTTGAAAAAATCTAAAATCATTAAAAAATATTGTTAGTTAGTAAAATTGGCAGTGGCTCGATTTGGAATAAATAGTAACCTATGTTACTTTCAGGACCATATACTACCTCGATGATCTGATTCGATGCGGTGTGAAAGTAAACCTAACAGCGCAGCAACATTTGTGGTGATTACCAAATCACATCATGTCTTTATCAGATTCTTTCATTGTGACGAGTTGTAAGGAGTTCTGAAGTTATTATGAGTCTCACGGTGGGTTAAAACAACTCTTCTTCATTTGAATTTACTAGCATTAAATACGACGAAACCATCAACCTTTCATAAGGTCAAAAGTCACAGTTGAATAAACAAACAGAATATCTTATTATACATGCTGCAAGAAACTATTTAAGTCCATATTGAGGGTCTTGTATGAGCAAATATTTGTTTAAAAATATTATATTCTGCTTGTAAATTCATGATATATCATCAGCCAGCAACGGTCTTTAAAATTAATTCTTTATTTATTGTACTTACATAGGTCCATATACCAATACTATAAATTAACTAAAACAGCTACTAAACCTTTCATGCATGTTGTACTTACGTAGTAAGTCCATAAAAACAACATACATGTAAGCTTTTTACCGAAGTCAAATAACAAAAACCATAAAGCATACGAATTGTGGCAAATCTAGGCACAATATGACAAACCTCATATCGGTATCGCGTGCCTCAGACTATTCTATTATTACAACAAATCTTTTTATGGAGTCTTCAATGTCAAATAACAAGGCCTTACATTAAACGCTAGTCTGTCGGAATTTGTCTGTAACATGAGTCCTGAACAAATTTACAGCTTAGTCAGAGCAAAGTTAGCGGAGGAGCGAAGCTCACGTCCCATTTATATTGTTTTATGGTTTCTTTCCTTCCCTCTGAGGTTTCCACCAAGAAAATGTGGTTCCGTTTCCTCGCTGAGTCTTTTATTATCCCTTTAGATACATTGAGGAATCTATCACGGTGCCTTGTATGCAGACATGGCGGCAGGACGGCCCGCCAGGGATCTCGGAGCCCACATATAACATGCATAAAGAATTCTCATGACAAAACGTAACACGTCGCGAAAAAATAATGCCAAAAGTGCTTCCCATTTACTTTATTAAATGCAACCAAATGTTAAATAAAGTTTGGTTGCAGTTAATTAAGTAAATTCAAAAGTAAAGTAATTCTTTAAAGAAAAATATACATAAAATAGTTACTCGTCAAAGCGACAAACTTATACATTGGAATTTATATATCGATTGAATGAATCGATTAAGATTTAGTTTTTGCTTGAATTGGATGACTTTGAAAGTGTAGCCATAGTAACCATTAAAACAGAGTTACAAAATATAGCTATGATACACACAACCAAAACGAAAGAAATAGTAAAGAAATAAGGAGTGCTTTAGCCTAGATACGGACCTGTTTGCGTAGGTGACCGATATCCAACGTAGAGGGTTCAAGGATTAATTTGTATCTTTTGTCCACTTTTGGATTGTGGAAAGTTAGACAAATCTCCTCCATTGTTACTTATTACGTAGGTACTTTGTCTTGGATTATGTAAGAAAGACCCTTTCAAGTTTCATCTAAAACGTTTGAAGCAATCGTTATCATGTAGGATTTATAGACGCATCAAATATAAGATGAATCAATATCAGTGTTGTAAATCGATACAAAAGTTATAAAACAATATCAATTAAAATTTCTTGGCGTTCAAGAAAGTTATATTTCAGGTGTGAGAATTAAACTTGCTCTGCCAGCCTGTCCATTCTTTCCAAGTTGAATTGATTTGATCGGATTCTCCCAACTTTTGTACAACTTAGCAGAAGTTCGAGTAAACTCGCGGTTCGGAAATAGGTATAACTAAAAGAGAACTACTTCGTCCGCCTTTTCAAAAGGATCATTCTTTACAACTCAAATTCTGAGGCTCTGGCAAATGACAGTGATTCATTCAGTCTAAAGCCTTCAGCAGTTTTTAATAAATTTTAAGAAAATATTGGTAGTCCTTTGTCGTTTTATTAATAGAACATGACTCTCTTTCCTTGCTTTTTAAATAATTAGCCACACAAAGATAAACAAAAAATAGAGAACAAAATAGAATGAAAATATAATTCGCGAGTGCAAACGCAAACGTTTTCGCAACAAATAAAATTGCGCGAAGAGTGCTCTTTTAAACCTACCACGGGTCGCATTTCACATAATGAAAAGTTGTTTTTAATCCACTCGTATAATAATTACACGGCCACTCAACTCGGGATTATAAATAAGTCCTTCATATTAGGCACGATACGACTTTAATAAATTAGCGATGCGCATCAGAATGAGGCAAACAAAACAGCGAAGCTCGGCGCAAAGAGACACCAAAAAACCAGCCCTCGGATCTCAATGAGATCTCTTTGTTTTTGTCCAAAAATAAACTTTTCCTTTTTTGTCTTTGAACCTTTGGACCCATGTGTGGATTGAACCATAAATCAAATCCCTCTCAATAAATCTTGACTCTGCTCGAATGTACGCGAGTACATTCTAGGGGTTTTTTACTTCTCATATGCACCATTAGTAAGAATGCCTATCTGGATTCTAGACGTAGACTAATAATACCACACAAAAAGCCAATCAATCGGCAAAAAACGACTGTTTAATGTATTACCAGACCGGCGAAGATAAAGAGCGGTCTGCGGTATATCGATTGCATATAAAATCAAACTTTGCCCTCATCAGAACATTAGAGGGGAGTGGGGGATCGACTCATTATACACGCTGACTGAACGCGACCTACTTAAAATATAAACCGATCTCAAACTCCGTCATTGTCTTTATCTAATAACGGTTGAGATTTGGTAATATCCGGTCCTTTGAACGAGTAAGAATGCCAACCTTTCGTTTCGAAATTAAACCATTTGTAAACGTTGAACGGGAGGAGAGGGTAAATCAATCTATACATTGAATTAGTTGATGTTGAAGGCGATTTGGGCTATATTTTAGAGGCGACGGCCATAGAATGAGGCATTTTGCACTCGGAACACGTAGTGGCCTATTCATCAAGTCGGCGGGCCATTACCGCGCCGCCACCTGCACGGGCCCGCCTGGATTATGCTCGCTTATTCCACACTTTACTCACTTACACCAATAACTTGTTATGATGTTTGTAGACAATTTATCGTTGAAGTTTTAATGAATTAGTATTGTAAACTGTTTACGAAAAGAATAAGCTCAACACCAGTAGTAATCACGATAGCGCAAATGCTTCAAGCTTAGAAGGTAATTTACGGTACAATATACTATATATATTAGCTATTACGCTATTTTCTATTCGTGTATTTACGGATTTCAATCATAGAGAAACAAGTGAAATTCACTTGTTTTTTTTCATGCACGTATCGACGCGACGTCCCTAATATCATACCTCTAGGTAGGTACGTACTCGGAGTGCAATAGCATAGCGCTGGCTTGGCACACGGCGCTGCAGATTAACACGGGATCCCGGAGTCACACCTCCGTGTATATCATCCTCAGGGAGCAGAATGCGCCGCCATACATCAGCCTGCAGGACCATTAGGCCCCAACACGCCGGATTAAAATGTTAACTAACCACCCTTTGTCTTCGCTGCATTTACAATGGGAAACGGTTGTTTTGCTTTCTAATGTTTAGTGCGATCTTTGCCGCTGATTGTAGTAGCTGTAGCTGCAATCGCGTGCCGCTGTATTTTAAATAGGGTTAAAGGCGGATTTACATTTTATACGCGGCTTGTAAGGATTTCAAATGTTAAGCAGAAGAGCTGCATTTTTTCCTAGTCAAGTAGGTCTTGTTAGGTTTTGGTTTGACTAATCTTAGTAGATAAAATAAGACAATAAATTTCAGTAGTGTTCTGAATCTTTGTACTATACATATCCATTCCTCTAACAGTATTAATACACATTTAATCGATAAAGCCCTTTAATGGCAGAAAGGCTAATAAAGTACGAAAAAAGTCTTAAACACACAGTTCAAAGGAAACCTCGCCGAAACCTTGTGCGTTACTTCCGCACATAGTTACGCAACTCCGCATTCTTTCCTCCACCTTACTCATAAAACGGCCCGAAAACCATCGACGCCTTCGTAAGTAGCGGTATTTTTGCTACATTTAATCAAGCGGGGAGGTAATGAAGTAGGTTCCCGTTATGGCAGCGATTCATTTACATTATTAGTTCGGCAAGGGCGGTTGTTTAAAGGTTAGTTGGCACCCGCGCCGCGTTTCGACCTATTCATCACGCGGAGGTCGATCCCACCTGCCTGTAAGCCTCTACTGTTACAAGATTGTTAGACGTTTTGTTAGTGGGTGAAAGTAAGTTGCGAGTTACAACTTTTTTCTGCGTACCTTAACTGTAAAAAACGTGTAATTATCTTGTGAGCGGTTCTCATGTTACAATTTCTAGCTTATAGAGTGTAGCTTTTAATCCCTACGTGTATTTTTTGTTAAAACAGACGTATTTTACATCCTCACAGCTAAAATATTTTCTTCTTTAAAAATAACTATTTTATCGTCTTAATCTAGACTCACTTTGTTTTAATACAGCTACTCCTACTTGAGTTCATCCAGACTTCCATTTGTAACAGATTTATCTACCTACAGTGTAAATTTTCGTAGCTCTAACATTTTGCAACAAAGCAGAGCTGATAGAGTGAGGCGATGTACTCTATGTTCATTTTCGCGTGCTAAAGAGGGTGCAGCAAACTTGCGAGATCCACACGCGAGCGCAGCCGCGAAAATAAACTTGTATTGAATAGTGGTTCCTCGCCTCCACGCCAATTTCCCGCTCGAACTTAATCTTGTTTGCGCCGCGTGAAAAATAATATTTTTCTGTATTAGGCAGGTAAACTTGTGGTCGGTGTGCCTACAGCCTATTACAAGTTTATGAACTGCTAGCTTTTCGTGTTTCTTAGTATTGGTACCAATTGACGCCTGTCTCTGATTATTATTTGATGAGATTGAATTATATAGGTAATATATTTTCGGAATATCATAGGATGTATTGGTTTTATTTTTGCAAGACTTTTGTGTTTTACTGATGGCTAGCTGTGAGCTAACCCACACATACGTACATATTTTTTTAAATAAAAGTTCAATGATTTGAACGAAGCTCCGCTGCGGCGTCAGAGAGGAACAAACAGATCAACAAACACAATATCATGGCAAGATTTTCTTAAACAAACTGAAATATTTATCTGACTTTCCCATAAAATGCATTAACTGGTCTAGAAATCGGAAGGAAGCGCAAAAGTTAACCCGTTCTTGCGCCAACTGATGCAAATTCAAAACGTGCCACAGCAAAAGTTTAACCTTAGATTTTTTCTTCTCTCTGTAGTATTGCAATGAACAAAACGAACCAACAAATGGAAAAAGCTCATCTCGATTCAATGGCAGCTGAGTTTGGAGTTTGGATTTCACGGACTATCTAACAATGGAACAGTATCAAATAATATTCTTCATTGTTATCACGGATGCAGTACTCTATGACGAATGCTGCTATTTTTCCAGCGTTATCATGTATGCACGTCCAATTTTTATTGCTTTTTCTGCGGCAGTTACAAATCGATTTGGCTTAAAGCCAATGGCGTCATTTTAATAGTTCCTCTGTGTGGCCGACAGTGGCTCTCACATATTTTAGCATTCTGTACGTAGGTGTTTAACCAATGGATTTATGAACAATCTGCAGCCAGCCCTGTACCGATGGCAACGCAATTTGTTACCGCGGGGAATCTATTGACAATGAAAGGTTTTCCACGAGGAAGTGATTTCTATTGTTTATCTTTAGGGAAATTTGTTCACGATGAAAGCAAAGTTTGTTTATCTGCTTACTTACAGATGTTCAATACTCTGTTGGCTACCCGCGAACATTTCACATCCTACAAAAACATGGCTGACATTTCACCTAAACGGAAAAACACAAACATTTTTGTGTTTCAACATAGGCTGTCGGCGTTCACAATCGATGGCTACAACGTAAATTTATTGACAGGAATTGAAATATTAATAGCTTTTATTTCGCTCCGCTTTCGACGGAAGCGAAACATTCTGGAGAGAAAATATTTTTCCATTATTTATTATGACTTAATATTCAATAGGTGTCCTTTGTTTTCTTCGATACTCTTGAGCTTCTTGATATTTTCTGTTTCGATGCACAGTGGAACAATAAAAGAGGTATCGATGTTAATAAGACAAGAAGGGTGAAACGGCGCTTCGTTTACAAACATTTACATTCATTGGTAAGACAGTAAAATACATTTGAGAATATACTCAGGTAATTTCAAGGGAATTGAAATGTTGTGTGGTAGTTGTCTGTGTAGGTATATCTAGCTTCGTTCTGGAATTGAAAAGGTTTCTATTATAAAATAGCGAGGCGTTTGACCCGAGCCAGCTACCTCTGGTTGCCTACGTACGTGCGTTAACTTTCCTAGACTTGTTTGCTATTAAATGACCTAAAAGTTGAGCACAATGGTCTCTAACTACCCAACCTCATTCTGCGAAGGTTGTATACTAACTAAAGCTTACAACACCCTCCATTAAAGTGGTCCTTCGCAGCTGAGAATACACTTCTCAATTAATTCCTAGAGCAAAAGGCACGTCCGGTCCCGGGCTAGGTCTATAATTTACGTGAACAATGATTTGTGATCTTTGTTTATTATGTGTTGAACAAGTTCGAAGATAAATGGACCTACATATATTGTGTTACAGGATCCTTAATTCACAAATCTAGACTAGGTAAGACCAAATTTATTTTTTTGCTAAAAATTGAAAAGGGATTAGTAATTTTGGTTTGGCTTAATCTGCTAATCTTGGTTTCCATGCTAACGTGCTATTACGAGTACGATTTTCCTTTAGATTGAATACAACATTGAATACAACAATACATAAAAAGCGATCCCAGCTTAAAGGAACTGTAAACTACTTTGCACTTAATACGTTACTCAAATTTGATTGAAACAACCGCACGAACGGTTAAATGCGGGCAGTTATGGACAAATTACATTAAGCATACTACACTTACATGTAGGTACATATAATACGGGTACATCCAGCTTCAAAGCCAAGCAATGTACTGTTCAATAAACACCGTAAAACGTACAAAGGGATAGCTCCCTTAGCAACTTACATTGTGAACTGTAGTTTAACGGGTAACACACTCGCGAATTCCTGTTACTATTTGTACAACACTTTAAGCGGTGAACTTCTTTGGATATTTGTTCGAGAAACGCGTTCCCACTCATAGTTTTTATTTCTTCTGAGTTATAAATAGTAAATTGCAGTAGCAGTTTGACGTCTCGTTCGCTATTTTTCTTAGTTTTAGTATCCCAATGAAAGATCTTGATTTACTATGTTATTAAAAAGTTGTTATGTTTATTAGTTTATTTTTCATTGCTAAATTAAGAGAAACTTTAAGAATATATTTTCATTAATTGGAATACAACGCTTCATTTTCAATTGCGTATTATATCTTTACTTCTAACTACACGAATTATAAAATGTCAATCACCATCGTTCCTTGTCATTAAATTTACAACATAAGAATACAACTTTTGACCTTTGCAAAACGCGCCATTTATTGTCACAACCGATAAACCTCTTCCATTGGCTACACATTACCTAAATTGACATGAGTAAATATAATAATCATCATAAAGGTACATTAAATTACGTTAAGAGGCGAGAGAGTATTTTTGCTTACCTTTTATTTGTGTTTTATAAGAGCTTTGCTTGTGTTGGCGGTATAACCAGCGTTTAACGGGCAATAAACTGAAATTTATTACTCAAGCGACATACGGAATATTTCCCGGTTTACTCTGAAAGAAGACTTAACTAGTTATTTCCTTGAGAGGTTTTTTGGAAGCATACAGCTTTACTGCAGCGGGCGAATGACTCGACTTAAGTTTCGTCGTTAAAATTGTTAGTGAATTCGGCAATAAAAGAAAAAAATAAAAATGTTATTTAAAACAAGTGGCCATTTAAAGTATAAAAGCAATCTTAAGGCCTATTCAGAATCACGTTCATAGATACAAGTTAAAATTTATATGAAATTCGATGTCTCTTGATTAGGTTAGATAACGAAAAATTTACTACCATTACTTATGTCTTTTAAGCACGCTGAAGTGGCAATGGGCCGGTCATATTTGTCGCAGAACCGACAACCGATGGGGTAGGCGAGTTCTAGAGTGGAGACCGCGGCTCGGCAAGCGTAGTGTAGGGCGCCCTGCCACAAGGTGGAGCGAGGACATCATGAAGATAGCAGGGAACAGGTGGAGACGAGAAGCACAAAGTCGGGCTGAGTGGCGTGCCTTGGGAGAGGCCTATGTCCAGAAGTGGACGACCGTGGGCTGATGATGATGATGATGTCTTTTAGCTTGTGAGAAATGTTTGTAACTCTAAATAGATCATCATATCAACTATGTACTTTTCTTAAAAAATAACTTAAAACTCAACGTGTGTGTTGAGTACGGACTTAAATTGAACTGAAGATATCGATCTCATGTATCACAGTGTTATATTTTTTTAATCTTGTAGCCTGCATTTTGTGTATGTATTTTTTGGATATAAATAAATAAATCAGACTCAAGTGTTATCTTAGTCTGCCTTTATTTACATACATACAGGTTACATATTTATTACAGTTAAAGTTGGATACTTCCTTTTGAAAACTGGTAGCTATCTGGTATAGAAACATAAATTGCTAAGTAAATTCTAGCTGTATTATTACAATTCTGGTATCGGTTTGCAGTATCACATCCAATATTCATGTTCCATGCGCAAGGAAAAATGTTTACCATTTCTATTGCAAATATTAGTATCATAATATTTATATTAAATGTAAAGTTAGAATCACATTTTATTTGTTTATTGTTAGTTCCTTACTTAGACGAAACGAATTCATTCTAATTTTCAATTAATTTAATGGGAGTGATAAGTTTTACAGTTATGATTCACATCATGGTTTAGTTAAAAATAATACTATTTATGTTGATTGAAAAACTTATATGAAGTCAATGTATGTGTTGACTTAATCACTATAAAGTACTAGTTTCATTAGTATCAAAATTAATCGTAACATAAAACTTAACTTGACATGTCAGTGCTACGCCGTAGCATTATCGTAGCACTGTCACAGATGACAAATTAGTAAGAAAAGCGTAGCATAGCTAGAAACGCATAGCATAACTAGAAACGGGTAGCATAGCCAGAAACGAGTAGCATAGCTAGTCACGCGTAACGTAGTTAGAGAAGTGCATTTAGTAACACGTGTTACAAACGCCAGATACAAACAGTAACTGTTGCCAATGCAGTCCCCCGGGGTTCCGCAATCTTTCGTCAAGTGCATCAGGTGCGGCATGAATATTAACACACATGAATATTCCGACTGTGTTTGTGCTTTTCTAGCACGTGAAGAAACCTGCCGGTGGCGTGATAATCACGGACGTGACGGGGATTTATGGCCAGTAAACGAAGGAAGAACAATTCAGAGACCTCTAACTGGATAATAAATTTAACAGGCAAAATTGAGAAACGGTTTATATAACTTTATGAAAAAAATATAACTCTAATATAAATTTATAATATCTTTTGACATTTTCAAGACATTGGACATTTGTATTAGTATGTGTATAATATTTAGGTTATGAATGGACTCTTTCTAAAATAAACGCTCTTTATCACTATAAATTACATATCTATGAAATAATAACATCATTAAATTATCATATTTCATTCGCTGATTAATTAACGTCACCATCAGCATCACACCGGTGTTGCTGTGTGCCCAAAAAACACACTACTATGTCACGTGATATTGTAGCTTGTAGCTAAATAATTACGTGGACGGAGACATTCACTCAATCAAGACAGGAGAGTGATTAAAGGTGAAGAATTTTAGCCTGTTCTGAACTGGCAAGAACTTTGTTGATTTTATAATGAGGGTTCTTTTAGATATGATATCATTGGAAGTAATAAAACAGATACATTAATATGCATGAGATGATGGCGATACTTTAGACTGACGAAAAGGTACCTTGTCAAGTAGCATATGAGAGCCAACATTGTGGAAACAGTTGATTGTTCTGACGCGACGCAATACATATGTACCTACCTACATATTATGTGTGTGTTATACAACATCCTGATATTATTTAAGAATAAGACAAGACGATAAAAAATCTTTCTCTGAAATCTTTCTTTAAAAAAGAAACTCGAAATTGTTATCAAATTTCAATCAAGAGTTTTAATATTTAAACTATCGTGAGACATTTATTCCATATGTTAACGAAACGGTTTTCACTCACGTGTAATTCGCGTATGTATGTTTGTTGTTTATTAAATTATTTAATAAGAATTAATTATTTTTGTTTGAGTTTATTAAATAAGAATTTAGTTACTCCATCGCAGCGTTAGAATCTTAGGTTTATAGTGAGTAGTAATAGTATTAAAAAAATAGATCTGTAAAACTACTAGAAAAAGAAACAGATAAACCATTTATTTGTAACCAAAAGCTTACACGTCAATAAGAAATTACAATTCTACATAACATAAATTATTATATATAAAATTACATATCTTATATTATATCAATTATTCATTTTACAAGATACCTATTTAGGTAGCTTTTTTTATTCGTTTTGAAGAACTCGTCTATTGAATAGTATGTGTCTTGAACGAGCCACTTTTTTAATTTATTTTTAAATATGTTGTCTGACATTGAATTCCTAATATCAGCTGGAAGACAATTGTATACGTCCGGTCCTTTCACGTGAGTCAAGTTCCCGGCGCGAGCGAGGCGCACATGCTGCGTGGCCAGCTTGTCTGCGCAGCGGAGCTCCATCGTACCCGAGTACAGGTCTCCACGCGTCTCAAAGAGATTCAGATTAGACCTTACACGTAGAACCCATTGGTAAATAACCATTGATGGCAGAGTCATAATTCCCAGTGACTTAAAGCGTGTTCTCGCCGACGTGCGAATCGACACTTGAGCTATTGCTCGTATCGCCCGCTTCTGCATCCTGAAGGCACGCAGCCTGTCGGCGGCGTGCCCCCAGAGTTCGGCTCCATATTGCAGGACCGAATGTACAGTTGCGAAGTAGCACGTCCGCACTACGTCGGCAGAGACCACTCGTGAAAGTCTCCCTAAGGCGAAGCATGCACTTCCCAACCTCGCACAGAGTTTGTCTATATGAGACGACCAAGTAAGCCCGCGATCTATCTCAAAGCCCAGAAACGTAGTAGAGGCTACCTCTCCTATCGAGTTTCCGTCGATCATTACTTTAAGTCGCTCTCTTGTTCGACCTGACAATGAGAAATACATAAAATGCGTCTTTTGTAGGTTCAAAACTAGGCCGTTTTGATTAAACCATTGCGCTAATTCACTCGCTGTTTGATTCAGACGGTTTATTTTATTATTTAACGAAACCAAGGTAAATTTGTTTCCTGGTATTTTTGTATCGTCTTGTAGTTGTGTGAAATTCAACAGAGTAGCAATATAATGCTGTAGTGTCAGCTGTTTTAACAACCTATAAGCTCAATATTGCATGTGTGAACTGTACTATGCTATGTCGTAAGAAACAATGTACCTACTTAGTTTCCTCTTTAAAATTCTTCGTGAGTTCAATTGAAGTTTGCTTGTAAGTAGGTATAAAAGAAATTTAATCATTTTCTTAACATTTCTAATACTCAATTAACACTAAAGGAGGCTGTACGTAAACTTTAAATAATAGTATTTTTCTTTTTATTATAATATAAAACATAGGTACACACAAAGATTTGATTTCACTGAAGATCACAATCAGATGCTATAATTAAATATAGCCTTCTAAAAGCAAAAGTTGAAGTTTGCAATTAAAATAAATTTGTTGGTTACATCTACTTAAAGCAAATCCCTCTAAAAGGCACTGAAGTGATTGTTTGAGTGCTTGAAACTTAGCAACACTGTCTAAAGAGATACTTGTCTTAAGAGGTAAAATATCTGTTTTCTTAGCCGAAAACAATATTAAACTTAAGGCTTTTACAATGTTTTGGCAATCGATCTTCGCTAAGTAAACTCAGCTTTACTTAGAAATTTATTTCAAAACAAAAATAGCTTTAATTGAAATCCATTTAATGAGCAGGATAACCATAAATACTGCTAATTGCCTGGATTTAGTTAGTTTTAAATAACTCAGTAGGAGTCCTTAAAGAGAAATCTATTACGATAAACACTAAACAAAAAGATCATAAACTTCTATTTTACTCGTATCTACAAAGTTTTAGTATTAATTACTTAGAAAGTTAATTACTGATGAAATAGTAGTAAATGCACGATAGTGGCGACTATGACAATAAAAATGCAGTAGTAAAGATAAAACCCACGTTGCACAGGATTCGTGGATTTGTGTGTCAGTCATTTGTTTTCGGGGACTATCTACGGGAATGCGGGGAAGGTACTGGGAGTATAAAGCAGTTAGTGAACTACTCAACCGGTTGCGTTTTATCGTATCCAGAGTTTATTTCTTTAAGTGCAGTCGGTAGTTTGAATTCTACCCACGACTATTAATTAGACCAAAAAAGCGTAGGTTTTGCTTTTAACAAATAAATAAATGAAAGTGTTTTATGATACAAGACACAACAAGCAAAGTAGGATATTTCTTTAATAATATCCCATCTAACCACACAATCATTTTAAAATTCTGTCAAATTTATCCATTTATCTTTAGCCTTCTTATTAATTCTCATTGGATGAGTTCATCATATTAAGTAATGTATAAATATATCCTTACTATATTTTAAAGATTTTCCTTCTGTATATCTCCAACTGTGAATTCGCTAAACTGATTACGAGTTCAAATTAAGTCGTAAACCCTTAACGAGGATATTACTTGTACCTACTTCTTATTAACGCTGACGTTTGGTACGTAAATTACGTGAAAAAAGCCTGTAAAATGAAGAAAGTTTTATAATGAAATTCACCAGAAAAAAAGAAAAGAATGTTTATGTCAAAAATAACTTTAACCACTTATTTACTAAAGATTTAGCATAATTTGGGTATACATTCTAAATTATTAGATAACTCGTTTTTACTCACACAAAAGTATCTCTGTGAACTATCCTTTTACGACTGACCTTTAATCTACCCAACTCCACAAACATTCATAAAAAATCTTAACCACACTATTTTGTGTTGAAAAAAAAATTGTTAATTATAACATTGCAAACTAACTAAAATTTTTTTTTAAAAACATTCTTAGAGAATACAACATATTTTTTAAGAATACCTGTATACGATATCATAAAATTAGCAAACAATAAAAAACATAATATATGTATGTACCTAAAACAAGATGGTTCAATTACGTTATGGTCAAAACTTAGCTCTACTTGTACTCACTTACCAAGTAGAGTAGCTCTTTTCAAAACGTTGTTTCATCGAGAATTGTGTAGAAACTTCTAGAGTCTAGAGCAACTTCTAATGGTTGCAAGGAGGTTTTCAATAGTTAAAAGAGTGCAATTTATTTTGCTCAGTTCGTGCACCATTGTTACCCGTGTCCTTGTGGTTCTAAGGATATTTTTGCACCGCCGCTTTGGTAGAGATAAATTTTACCTTGGAAAAGATTTGTGGAGACATAGTTTTGCTAAAGCGGTTGGTAGGATGTTTTAGTGTCGTATATTCTACAAAGGAGTTTGACTTATGTGGGTGCTGTAAAATTTTTGTTTTTCAGCTAGGATATACATACAATATGCAAATTATCATAATCTTTTTGGTAGATAAAATTAATATGTCGTAGATAATGAAACTCGTTAATTCACGAAATGCAAAGAATGTTGTTTGCGCAAATTGCTGTTACGGTAACACTCATTAAACTTATTGTTTGCTCTGATCGAAAGCTATCACTTTAAAACTGTTCATAATGTGATAATAAACAATGTATTTGTGAAAAACTCTTAATATCTAAATTTTTACTCTTATTTACTTATTAAACTACTATAGAATTGGAACAAAAATACCGTTAATTCTTACTAAAGCCATCTAAAACCAATTTACAAATATACAAATACAAATACAAAATCATTTATTTTGCAAAGATATTTTTCACAAAATGTTTCGAATCCTCTGACCTCGTGGTAGCCGTTAGGCTGTGTTACAAGGCCAGAGTCATCTCCCAGTATGTTCATAATTTAATTATAATAACGTCTTATGAGCTAGGTTACACAAACAATTTTTTTATTTTGTTTTAATATCTAACTACCCTCAATTTGTGTATAAATTCAAGTGGTATGACAACAAACAGTGTAGGCAAGCAATGTAGGCAGTCACTCACACACGCACAATCGTACAACTCGCCCGCACCATCGACTTCTTAATCAACTGACGCATAATGTAAACACTAGTTTGAAATTCAACGTGACGTGAAATTACGTGACCAAACTTTTCCACTCACCAATACCAGCCATTTGATCTTTCCATTTCCTCTCTCATCAAATAACGTTTATTAAGTCTTTATTGGCAGTTCTCTCGAAGTCTAGATAAAGAGTGGTTATAGCTTAGTTCTAATAAAATCCTGTTTATCCCTAACAATGGAGACTCAGTATTGTGCGCCCGGGGCTCTGTCGCCGGCCCGCAATGGTTCCGGAACACTGCGCTATAGGAAATGTTCAGTTACTGAGATGCGTATTAATGCATTGTTTTTTGTCTTGAATGTTAATATATGATCATATTATGATAGATAGAAGTAAATGAGTGTAGATAAATAGGATTAGTTTTTGCACGGCATTTGCTGGCTCCCCGTTTGATTAAATTTACATTAAATAATTTTTATTATAATTTGCTTTGATCTCTTTATGTAACATATCATATAGAGACCGTTTTTATTACACATCTAGATCTAATTAAACTGCCATTGCTTGAATATCTACTACATAGAACCAATAACAACATTACTAAAAATCAGTATGATAATATTAATTGTTCATTTCATTTTCAATTTACGAGAACTTAACACATAACCCAAACTACTTTTTTAATCTCGATATTCAAAATTACAACAACTTTAGTTAGTAAACACTTTTTGAAACAATTTGATCGATTTAACTTTGTAGAGTAGTTGGCTTACTGTTTCACAGCGCGCATCCGGCCTGACGTTCGCCGCTTCCAAATGAAAATTGCGGCTAAAATAAATTTAATAATAACAAAATCGTAATTCAAAGTGTTTATTGCATAAAGGAGACATGAAATTGAAAGAAATACAGCCGCCTCTGGTATTTTTAACCATTCCGTGAGCCCAGGGTCTCTTTAGCGGTTATTCAGGTAATCTAGACCTATCTTTGTTAGACAAAGCTCGAAAAATATTTTCCTCCTACATTCTGAACAGCAGGTAACTCGCACAAACTTACCGCAGCTCTGCTCACCATTTACTTAACTTAAGCTTTTATCCAGATAAAAATAAACGTGCTAAAATATTTTCAAGAGACAAACTCGAGTATCAGTTTGTGAAGTTTATACGGCGTTTCGTATTACGTGGAGTGGACTGTATTTATATATATATAACTTTCTCTACCACGTGTCATGTTTACCTTGGATTCTTGAACGTTGTTATTCAAAAATATCTTGTTGGCAACATATTATTATATTTTATTGGGTAAATAGATAGATACTTATGAATATGGCATCTTCATGTTGATGTTTGGAAGGCAGTTGGCATATTGATGTTAATTTATTTGAATAAACTAAATACATTTTGTAACATTTCTTAATAGGAAAATAATAACACTATTTACTAACATCAAACAAAGTGTTCTCAGCTAGAAATTTCTATTACATATCTAATAGCAAATTTCCATTGTAACAAAGAAGATTATCTTTAGATCATTAAATTTATCTACCACAAACAAACTTATTACGTAGGTAGAAGATAAAGGTAAAAAATATATAACAAACAATTACGGCATCAACGTTTTCGTATAAAATAAAGGTAAAACGAATGTAATGTGTAGTAATGGGTCGAAAAGCGTTTTCAGATAAGCATTTTGGTTCATTCGAGTAAAGTGTCCATTGAGACGGGGAGAGGTGGGGGCGGTTAATTACAGCAGAGGTCTACCTACCTATGTATAAAAACGTAGGCACCTAAACTAAACACTGGCATATATGTATTTGTGTACCTATTTTGTTTGTGGTCTGGATTTTTAGGTTAAACAATTCCAATGACAAATTAAAATATGCTTTTTGTTTTTTTATGTATCTTTTTTGTTCTTTTACGCAAGTATATAGTGGTGGACAGTCAGATTCGTCTACAGAAGACACAAACATGTTTGCAGATTTTTTTCACAACCATTTTTATTCGTTGTTTCACACACCATCACCTGTGGCAAACTCACACGCAAATCCACACGTAACTTAAAAAACCAAGCAAAATTGGTATGTATAGAGCCGGACTCGAATCAGCATGTGTCAGATTGTAACGTATGTAGATCTTTCAACCGTCGAGTCATGTCTCTTGATATTACTAGTACTTCAAAAATAAGCATATTTTGCTCAGTATCTCTCAACCTACTCAACAATAGTGTCCATTCCTGAGCCCGGCCCAGTTGTTATAGCCCTTGGAATTTTATTAACTCTTCCCGTATTGCTTCGTTAGTATTACATTACATGGACGTAATTTGTTTTATTTTTATTAGCCTAGTCTATTTTGTACGGGAGAAACAACAGTCATTTTTAGTACAAGATTATTGTAAGCGAGAGTAACTCAGAGGGAATATAGCCACCTTATAACCTCTCAGATTAGATCTGGGTATTTAACTGTTACTGATAACCAACTTTTTGTTTAGGTTTTGTATCTTTCTCAAAAATTTATGATTTATTTTATTATTTTCTTTAACTACGTATTTTACAGAAACAACAAAGAATCTTTTTGTTACCAGGCACAAGTTACAAATTGAATAGGATAAAATAGAAAACCAATATTAAATTTTATATAATACTACATACCTATGTATATAAAGTTACCTACAGGAATGATATCTAAGAACATGGTTAAACCACTTTATACTTCACGCGACATGAATCTGCTAAAAGCATATCATATTACCTATTCTTTAGCAATCTCCAGCGTTAATAACGTTGAACAATCTCTATTAGATCTTTATCGGAGCTGATGGCGATTAGGTCATTGAAAGAATCTTGATCATTTATCATACTTCTGAGCATAAAACCATACGTACCATACCTACGAGATTTTTAAAGAAAAATACGTCAGCAAAAATATTTCTATTTTCACCTAAAGGCAAAGGTCTCCAGACCATTTGCAATATAACAGTGGCTAAGATAATACACGCACTGATACGCTAAATAGCAGTGCTATAAAATCAAGTGCTTATTATTTTATCAAAATACAAGCAACTCGGCTTTGAGTTGCGTCGCAGGGTTGTGATATGGGACACAGTACCTCGAAGGAAAAATATAAAGTTCAAAAAATGCCTTCAACGCACAGGTATGCATATGTCTGTTTGCTAATATTAATTGTAAGTCAAGTAAATTCGGGTGCTTTAAAATATCACTAGCACAATGTGTAAAACTCTAGGTGGTTCAAATATTGTATTTCATGGAGTTTCTTCTAAAAGTACCGTAAACCTCTTTGCCGCTTGACTGTTTGCTAAAAGCACTTCTCTCAATGAGAGTCGTGACTCCTTCGCAGAATTAATTCGTTAGGGGAGTTTTCTTGTGCAGATACATCGTGGTGGGCGCCGAGGTCCTTCTACGGAAGACACATAACCTCGGGTAATATGGTCCTCAAACATGTCGGTTTCTTCACGATGTTTTCATTCACCGTTAAGCGAATGCAAATCTACACTTAACTTGAAAACACAAGTCATTGGTGCAGAGCCGGATTCGAACCAGGGTGCGTCTGGATGAAAAGCAGACAATGGAACCGCTGAGCCACACTCGCTTCAAAATCACTTATAGTGTGCCAAATAGTAATTAAAAAAAATAAATGACTGATTTTAATGTGATGTACTAGACTTTCAGAGTCCGTCGACACAGAAGATAGTGTAGACCCTGTCACAAATACGCCGCCGCAACCGCATACTCCTCCCCTCAACAGTATTCTAGACTATGTTGGCAATACACCACTCATTCGACTTAACAAAGTCCCGAAGGACCATGGAGTGGACTGTGAAATATGTAAGTAGTTTCTTTGATATATTTTTCTACCATAAGCTAATACAATTTAAAAAATTGTGCATCTTTTTACTCTATAAGTTTAAGTAAGCTTTAGGCACAAGTTATTGGGTAACGAGCTCAGACTATTGTACTTGAGGTAACATTCAAACTTTAACATAAATAATTCAAAGATTAACTTAACTTATTCTTCAAAACAAGGTGTCATGCACAAAGCATCCATATTTGAAAAAAAGCCTTTTAACTGACATGTAAGACCCCTCTTCCAGATGTAAAATGCGAATTCCTAAACCCTTGTGGTTCTATAAAGGACCGGATTGCTGTGGGCATGATGGACGATGCAAAGAGGAACAATGTTCTGCACAAGGATACATCCCTCGTGGAACCTACTTCTGGGAATACTGGCATTGGTATCGCTTTCAATTGTGCTCTGACTGGTGAGTTTCTTAGTCACCATTCGTGCAAAACTACCAAAAAGTAATGTAAATGTCCCATAACAAAATAATACATGAAAAATGTCGTAAATGTATATCTCCACATGTCGATAATTTCAAGATTAGAGATGATCATTATCAAGTTATGACAATCATTACTTTTTTAAGCTTTTTGAGCTTTTTGATATGAATCTAATATTCATATATTTATGTTTCAGATAACAGGTGCGTTATAGTAACTGAGCAGAAGAACTCTGACGAAAAAGTAAATACGATTCGTCTACTCGGGGCTGAAGTGATACAAGTAAAGAATAATGAAGAGGAGTTAGCGATTGCTCATAAACTTAAAGACGAAAATTCTAACTTTATTATGCTGAACCAGGTAACGTAAAAAACAGGAGATATTGATCTCCTTCAAATCCTGACTAACGTTAAAAAATGTTTAAAATGTAACATTAGGAACTGACCGAAACGAGTATGGTATAAAACCAAGTCTTACATGGGCCGGATCCATATTTTAATGTCAAATAATTAAACGAATAGATTTTTATACTCTTGGTATTTCCTTTGGCATGGCACCCTTTTTCCTTGTGACACAAAGTAGTTTTGTAAGAACCGTTGGACAAACCAAAAAACTCACATTCCCTTCTGTTTTTGTACAGCTTATATCAACATATTCTTTCAGTTCGACAACCAAGTAAACCCAGAGACCCACTACCACCACACGGGCGTAGAAATACTAAACGCGTTAGACAACGTAGACTATCTGGTGTTGGGTGCTGGGACCGGTGGTACTCTTACAGGAGTGGGTATAAGGGTGAAGCAACGGTACCCGCATTGCAAGGTGGTGGCGGCTGAACCTGATGGGTCTATCATGATCAATGAGCATGGCAAGGGTCATGATTATCTGGTAATTAAAAAAAAAGAAAGTAAAAAATCAGCTGTTCCATACATTTTGTCGAAAATTTTCCATAGTTTTGTATGGAACAGGTGAAATTTTTTTCACGAATTTCCAATAGTTGTAGAACAAAAGTTGTTGGTATAGATGTACTAAAGCCACCCTTAAAAGGTTATGCGTTAGTTACCAGTTACCCTGTATAAATTCCCTGAAATAACTATATTATCTCACTGAATCTGATGTTGTTGTGCTTAGGTGGAAGGTATTGGAGGTAATTGGGTGCCCATGGTATTGGATAAGAGCGTAATTGATGAAATTGAGGTAGCCACTGATGAAGAATCTTTCTTGATGTCACGAGAACTGGCCAGAAAAGAGGGGTTGCTTTGTGGTAAGTTCTATTTAAATTTAAAGTTACATAAGTACCTACATAAATAAATACGTTTAAACTCCGTTGGTACAAGAAACGAATTTATTATTAGAAAAAAACAAAACAATGAATTTGAATTTATTACTATTATACTTATTTGTAGTTTGAGTCAGTTTTCTTTGGAAACATTAGATATTTTCTCTCCTTGAAACGGCGCGCGGCGTGAGACGAAAATTATCCAAAATGTAACATAAGTTAAACATGATGAAATTTTGTTTTGTAATAATTATAATTTAAATAAATAAAGAATATAAATGTGTTTTCAGGGGGCAGCAGCGGTACCGCCATGGCTTGTGCTATAAAGGCATCCAAACGCCTCAATATTGGCGCCGGCAAGCGTGTTGTGGTCATATTACCGGACGGAATTCGCAACTACATGACCAAATTCGTATCAGATCAGTGGATGGAGGCACTACTGTTTAAGAACCCTCCGAATCATACTATGCGGTAAACGTCCTGTATTTTTGGAAACAATAGAAAGATCCACAGCTCCAATAAAACTTTATTTTAGCATACTGAAGAAAAATGTACATCAGGAAACCTTTACTTGTATTACAAGTGGCAGCCTGATTGTTAAAAGCGATCTTTTTCAGGCTCGTCGTAGTATCTCATCTTGGATTAGTAGCCGTTTATCACAAAGTAAATCTACATAGTATACAATCAAAATGTTTGTTACTTTAATGTTGCTAAGAGACAAACAAAATGAAATATGACTTCAAAGAAGTTTACAAGTACCTATTATTTACGTAAATATTACATAATAAGGGAACGCTTTTCACTCATAATTACTTTGATTTCAGCTGGTGGAACTGCCCAATCACAGTGTTGCCACTCAAACTCAAATTCCCCGTGATTGGTAAAAACAGCACGTGTGCTGAGGCACTGCGAGCCATGGACAATAAGGATTTAGCTGTGGTTGTTGACGAGCACAGGTAAGTCGATAGTACATCTCATCATCATCATCATCATCAGCCAACGGTCGTCCACTGCTGGACATAGGCCTCTCCCAAGGCACGCCACTCAGTCCGACTTTGTGCTTCTCGTCTCATAGTAGATCTAAATATATAAAACTCAAAGTTGACTGACTGACTGACTGACTGATATAGTGATCTATCAACGCACAGGCCAAACCACTGGACGGATTAGGCTGAAATTTGGAATGAAGGTAGATGTAATGAGGTAGGCATCCGTTAAGAAAGGTTTTTTGGAAATGCCACTTTCAAAAGGGTGAAATAGGGGATGCAAGTTTTACTTCTTAATGCGAACGAAGCCACGAACACCCACTTGTATAAACATACTTATAAAAATCTCTCAATAAGATAATCTGGTTGACACGTGTTTTGTGTCTCCACGAGGCATCATGTACGGGTTGACCCCACAAACAACGGTTCGTAAGTACTCGGGCTTGTTAATGTGCGTTGAAAAAAAACATGTTGTAGAAACCTACATGGTTAGAGAGTATTAAATAGAATTAATTAATTATAACTGATGAGCCAGACAGTTATTTTTGTCATCAGTGTCATCCGCAAAACATATCTTTTCAAGATAAGTAGCACACTATATTATGGGGTCGTCAAGAAAATATTAAACAAAATTAATGTTATTGTTATATAAAAGAAGAAGAAGAGGGTCGAAAGTCTAAACATTGTAGATATTAAAAAAAAAAGATTGTGAGAAACTTCGAATTATTTACAGATCACGTTCCAACAATTTCTAGACATTTTGTCTGTTTATCTGTGTCTCTGTTTGTTTGTTTATTTAATCTCATCACGCAAAAAGGGCTGAACCGATCATCATTATTTGTTGTATGTAGGTAGTATGAGATCTTAGAAGTGTCATAGGCTACTTTAACCTGAAATAATGGGAGCAAAGCCGCGGGCGTCCACGTCTTCTATAATAATAACTAATCATTGTTTTCAGTTGGTTCCTCGGAGTAATCACCAAGGACAGCCTGCGCAATTCCGCCACCAACCCCACCAAGCTACCGGACCAGAAGTCCGAGGACTTCAACTTCGACGACCTGGTCACCGACCACTTGTTCCGCCACGTCCATACCTTGGCCAAGAATGGGAAGAGAGGCATGCCCACTATGGGACGCCTGTCCAGGATTCTAGATATCACGCCGTTCGTGGTCGTTGGAACTAATTGTCATTATGATGAGAAAGGTAAACTGTTTTTTTATAACTTAAAACTTTTGAAAAAAATCTAAAGTGTATGTTTAATCATCATCAGCCTGTGTTCACCCACTGCTGAGTATAGGCCTCCTCCAGCCTGTCTGATCCATCTCCTTCCAACGTTCTTACAAATGTTTTCCGATCATCGAAAAATGAATGAATAAATAAATAAATATTCCGGGACATAGCACACATCGCCATCTAGCCCCACACTACGCAAACTCTTGTGTCAAGAGTATTAGATAACGGATATAATACAAATTATATATTTTTCCTTTATATTTTATTACCGTCCATCTTTTATTTAATGAGAGTGGTCAAGTACGAGCGTTTATCAAGCTAATCGTAGGGTTTCTGCCAAGGCTGTGCAACTACTGTACTATAATAGACTCTACAATTTCAATTTTTAATAATAAAAAACAAAAAGGAATACACGTCTCTCTCTTGGTGAATTGAGAAATCAGTGTGATCAGTTAGATAGCAATTAAATGACCGAAAATGATGTATAATAAGTAGGGCAGGAATAATATCATAAGTCCTCAGGGCGGTTTTAATACTCTCTCAACATCTGACTTTGGCCACTTAACTATACTTGCTTGCTTTACTTAAGATATATATGTTTTTTGATAAATATTTATTTGTTTCAGATCTTTTCATTGCAGAGGCCATCATTACAGCTGACGACGTGTTAGATTATATTTTTGCTTGCTCCAAGGATTAAGAAAACTTATTGGCTTACTGCGTGATCAATATTTTTTTAATATTTATTTATTTGAACAGAGTAAAGGTAATTTTATGAACTAGATATGATTTTTCTGCTACAAAAATGCTAAGCTTATAAATGATAAATATTTATATATATGTACACATACGTGCGGGTAATAAATTTATCTTTAACTTGTTAAAAATAAGTAGTTTTATTTTCCTTGATAGATTTATATTTTAAGTTATGCTTGAAAAAAACCACAATACAACCTACATGACATAATATTATAATGTTTATTTTCAATAAAGCGTGGAAAACAATTCGAATATCTAATCAAATTAATTTATTATTTTAAAGAATACGGATAATCGTTTCTTTCGAAATTTAAAAAAATAAACTAACATTTCCCAAATAAAACATTTTAAACTAAAGGTGCAATAACTAACAATATAATACATTGAAAGTTACACCAAGAGCAGAGCTCCAATGATACGGTAACGCTTATGAAAATGCAGCAATGAATAAAGGTAATTTAGGGAGTAGAAGCAACCGCGCCGTGCCAGAACAAAGGCCACGAAGCCTTTGTCGCTCCTACCAAGCCTTTATTAAACCCCTCTTTACACCTTATAACGTTTCATAAATTGCTCAAACTTGCTTGCCGAATATTTTGCGAAACGTTTTTATATTGTGTCACTTTGTGCGGGTTTCCTATAACAACCGCACGTGAAAAGCGCCACGTTTAATATTCGACCGAATATTAGACAGTTTTATTAATATCGGAATAAAGAAAACCCTATCTGTTACGAATGTCGCCTCGAGCTATTCAGAGCCTCCGATGTCAATTTTCATTGTAACAAATAAATTAGAATGAACTCAGCGCTTTTACAGGCACTCGTATTTCTGGCAGTCATTGTGAATCAATCTACTAAATAGCTTCTTCCAACGGCTGTTTAAACATTGAGACACTACCGGCCCAATATCGCCTTACATTCGGGAAACGCGGGGATTTTCCTTGTACTCCGCCTGTCGCTTCGGAGGATAAAATAAAAATATTAGATTTGTAAAGTAATCGCGTTTTCGTGCCTCCATTAAATCCTATGCCTGCAATTAAGGAGGGCACTCTTGAAAGGAACGGTAAACTGATTATACTTAGAATGAAGCTGTAACACCCAGCATTATCTCTTTCATTTGCATAAATAAATGTTATTTTCGAAGGGAAGTGTTTGTTTGCATTACGTTAGCGATGTCGGCTACCGCTAACAGGGATCGATTTGAATGAGAACCTTTCTAGCTTTCGTCATAATTGAATTCCATTATTTTCAATGTGGTTGTACAATAAAATCATTCACGCAGAAAAAGTTATGTTTTATTTTCGTGGAAATCAAAATTAGTTAATTAAATGAAAGAGATATACACAGTCACAATAATAAATTAACCAATGAACTGAAATCTAAGCGTATAAAAAGCAGAATAATGATATCAGCACATCCATAAATCAAATACCTGTTATTGTTATCGCCGTTGTAAATCTAATGCTTCGTTTGCGAAAGTGATAATATTTTTAAATGGATAGTGCTGAAACAGCAGTTACGAGTGTGGTGCAGTACCTGAACGATTTTTCATACAAACCATTGTAAACAAATTAAAGACGAAGACTAAAAATTTCACAAATAATGATGACGATGAATGAACTCTCATGTGTCGTATCTGATATTCTTAGTTCTTCTTAGCTAGCTTACCTGAAGGTCTATTAGCAGTACTGCAACAGGGCTGTTACGATAAAATCTTATATAGTTAGATAAAGTTTTTTTTTGTAATATGTTCGTTCAACTAATTAACGACCAACGGAAGACTGCTGCTGATGGTTCTGCACTCACGTAATGCTGAGTTTGTGGGAGCGGTACGACAGAATATGTGTGTACCGTGTAATTTTTTCATACCTTTTTTTCATTCAAATACTTTGTATGAAAGTCCACCGGTGTAGTTGGTCTTTAGACCGATACTAGCGCCGAATTAGCAGTTTAGTGTGCTTTTAACATCGTTAGTGGGATAACAAATGTTGGTAATGCAGGGACCGGACGTTTCACGTAATCGGATTACTATTCGACCTGTTTTTATGGTATATGGCTGAAAGTAGCCATGAGTTGACGGAACGAACCGAATGACGACGGATGTTAGTGAAGAAGGGGTAATATGTATATTTATTATTATATATATATATTATTATAAATATATTTTTATAGCAATATAGTTGTATTTGTAATTTAAGACAAATAAAAAAGCATCCTAAATAAAAATTAAACGATTTTTTTGTTTTGTTCTCCAAATGAAACAAAAATGTTTATATTTGAATTACCAATTAATGTTGTAAACGTTCCGTTTCCCCATTTACACTTCATTATTCTATAGCCTCATTATATTTGTCTTATTATCATAGCTTTAGAATCCTCTGTAACATCATGAAGCATGAATTAACGTAGAAACTACACATCCATTCTCCAAACTCGCTAATCAGTTATTCCTCCATGTTAGAGCGTTCAGGAGTGTTACGTGGAAATCACAATTAATATCAGATTTAGTGAAATCGCTTAGCACGTATTACGGAGTTGCCGTCTCTAAAGTCGATTAACTAAACGCTAATGTGAATTTAGCTCGCTGACACATTAGCTAATGCGAACTGAAGGGAACAGCTGCACTGTAGTAATGAACAGATACATAAGAGTAATTAGTTTTAGTAACTATTTCTCTAAATTCTTCCTCCATAATACTGTAACTGAGAGACAGATCACAGTGCCGCCTAATGCTCAGTAAGAACACGTACTGGGTTGTAAATATAATATTAGGTTGGCATTTGATTGTATCTGATAACCCTAAAAATGTCATGACATTGATCTGTGCAAGCAAGAAGGCAATATTTTTATGGTAGCAACAACGATAAACAACTGTAGTTTGAATTGGTTGTCAACACCTTGCCACTACTACGCACAGAAACATTTTTTACATAGTCTAGTAAAGAGTGAATGTGTAAGATTGCTTGTTGCGATAAGGCAGCCACTTGCCTAAAATAAGTCACTATTTGGCAGGTGTTCACTGTACTTCTTTATTTTGTTTCAACAATAAAGGTGTCTGTCTATCTATCTAGTAAAGACCTAATATGAAAATGAAAGAAGGTATTAAATCCCGTAAGTAACTTCACAGGTTTATCTCGCTTTATCGTACGCATAACTCCTAGTGAAAATAAAATCTCTAGTCAACACTATTCTTGGTTCCAGTACTTTATAGCGCAATATACCGAGCTCTTTCCCTTAGTAGCAATATTATCTAGCTCTAGTGCCCAATTGTGCCCAATCCAACAAAGAGATTAATGGTAGCCACGTGAATAAGGAAATCCCTTAACCTTTTTAAAATAGACAGTATAATAGAGACATCTCCTTAGTCATTAGGCTCTTGCCAAAGCTGTAGTACGCCCAATTTTCTGAGGCAGATACGCATTGTAGTGGGCAGCACTATATAAGAAAAAAATAGATTACAAGATCTTTGACCGTGATGCCTTTACGGATGACCTAAGTCGTTGATTTTAGTGATCCTCAAATTATATCGATTTCACCATGTCAATTTAATTTGAATTGGTTTAGCCATTTTAGCGTCACAAACGGACACACAAAATTTTACCTTTTATATTATAAAGGCGAACGTTTTTAAATAGCTTTAGTAGTGTGAAGGTGAAAATTGGAAATGTGTTGAAATTTTTTACGATGATGATGATAGTGATGAAGTTTTGCAATAAGTATTAGTTAAGAAGGTGTCAGTCTGGTGAAATGTCGTTTCTTTTTAACTAGGCCGCTTGGAGAGGCGAGCGATAATTGATAGAAACTTGTCAACAATTCTACGGATTTATTTTTCATCCCCAGATGTTTCATTTTAGTGACGCTTATTTCCAAATATAAGGCTATGTCATATGGTAGAAATGAAACTTATAACAGAAAAGTGAAAATAAGTATTTCGCCTTCAGATATTCAGTCTGTCGTTTTTTAGTTTATTAGTAAATTTGTTTTTTTTCTTCTTGCTCCCTGGTGCGACCTAACACCTTTTTGGCATAACGCAGTATTTTTTGACATGTGTTTCTTTGTTTTCAATTACATATTATGTAATTGTAACCATTTCATACTATACTTATTGTATCATGACATATTAATTTACCACAGTAAATATGTAAGCAAACCCACTGCTAACATCTTGTTACTACTTTTTTTTCTTCGTCGTTAAAATCAAGTCTCAGTAATTCTATATCTGTAAGCTTTGAAGCTACACAAGATATTTCTAAGTAATAATTATTTCGCTATTCAACAAAGCGCTAATGAATAGATTTATCTTCTGTTAGCCTTTTAATGATGCTTGACATCAAAGATTTTTTGTTGTGTTATTTTCTTTCATTAATAATAATAATAATAAATATTTCGGGACATTGCACACAGCGCCATCTAGCCCCACACTAAGCTTACGCTTGTGTCGTGGGTACTAGATAACGGATATAATACTTACATACTATTCTTTTGTAAATACATACTTATTATACATACAAACGACCTGACTCAACACAAGTAATTATACATTTTTAAAATGCATAAATACTTGTGTCATTATGTAAGTACTCAGGTGAAATGTTGGAAAAAGAAAAAAAAGGTATTTTATAGCCTAAGCACCCGTTATAATTCTGTTAGCATAGCGATGATGTTAAGCAATTGTTAAGTAGTCAGTGCTTGGATGGTGGTCCAAAAAGTAGTACCTATTACATTTGGGCACTATCGCGGGTTGGATGACAAGATAATTTGTAGCTCCTGGTTGTTTTTTTATGGTACACAGTTGGCCTCTACTTTCAATAAGATAAAGAAGATTAGTCTAAGAACACCGATTGATAAAAATTCCACCAACGTTACTTCTATATATACTGCTCTGTTAGCTTAGTTGGTAGTGGCTCTGCCTTCTAATCTAGGGGTACGGGTTCGATTCCCGCATGACACAAATAATTACGAACATTTAAATTTGTAATTATTTGTGTTGAGTCTGGTCGTTTCTATGTATAATAAGTATGTATTTACAAAAGAAAAGTATATATGTATTATATCCGTTATCTAGTATCCATGATACAAGCGTAAGCTTAGTATGGGGCTAGATGGCGCTGTGTGATATGTCCTGAAATATTTATTTATTTAAAAATATTTACATGAAACGTGATGGTAATCTATGAAGAAACTATTACACCATCTATGCTGTTGTTGCCTGGTAGAGATCTATTTTAGTTATACGGTCTCCACTTGTGGCACTAGGATAAGATTTATTACATAATTTAATACTCTGTTTTATTATGTTGCGTGTTACAAGATGATGATGATGATGTATGTATATCTATCTATCTTTACAGTGCTAAAATACGTTACGCATTCATAAGTCAAGTAGAATCAAACTCTTTGATGTGAGTGAAGTGTTTAAGTGAATACTCTAAGACAAGGGCCTACTGATCACACGGTTCTTTCCAAGGTCGCTTCCGATTAATTACACGGTGCCTCTCGTCTTAACGACACTTGAGCCACAATTATATCTTATTTTAGAAATTTTATTCGGAGATATTTATTAGGCTTTTATGTGGGCGGCATTTATTTTAATAGAACTCAAAAGAGCCTCGGCGAAATGTGAATGTAATTATAGAGGAATATGAAACGTAATGTTTGATATTTATTACACTTTTCCTGGATTTTGGGGTTTTTCAACCCCCCACATAAGAAAAAATTAAAAGAATTTTGATGTACATATATGTTTTTTTCAAAATATTTGTTTGTGTCATACAAAACTCTCAAAAATGTGGACCATTGATTAGCACCGTAACCGTGGAAGTTATGGGCTGATCTCAGACTGATTTTCTAGAACTTGAAAGAAAGAGAAAGAAAATGATTTATTGTAGCAAATAATAAACAAATACAAACAAGAAATACATATATATATATATATATATATATATATATATATATATATATATATATAACTACTTAAATAAGATACATATTTGCCACAATACAACCCCAACTCAGCATAATGCTGGCTGCATAGCAACCAGCGCTGGTCTTCCGTTGGGGTTGGTGATGACGTCACGCAACTTAAAACTTATATTTACAAAGAAACCACAGCATAGTCTGAATAGTTCAAATTTACAAGCGTAACTCAACGAGTAAATTGTCAATTTACCAATGACATAGGTGTCACAGCTCTACAGATTGAAACGGCCGCAGGATTATGGTTGCCAAATAAACCAATATACCCTTCAATTTAGTCCACAATACACAAACACGCTCGTTTCAAGACTGGGTCAGAGCAATCAAGCATTTGTATATATCTAGTTTCTAGATATACAGATAGAGATACATAGTCATGTTCAGACCGATTGTACCTAACTAATATTGTTACTTGTATATCTCACTTAGTCTATTCTTGGTGTGAATAGTTGTTTGAATAGAACAGTTTGCTACATAGTTATATTTTATAGGAAAAAATATTATTGTGGTATGTTTTGTCTGACTGTGACTGCTTGCTATCAGGCGGGTCATCTGCCTTTTCGTTACACTACTATAAAAAAAATGTTTAAATTTCACATGACTGTTGGAATTAACATATTTTAAATAGTAAAAACATACAATATGTTTATGAAAATCAAAACTCATATGAAATTGATTTTATTCTGTAAGCTGCAGAGATAAAAAAATCAATAATATCTGAACAAAGAGTACTTTAAATTAAATTTCATTTGCTAAGCGCTTAAAAATGTATATCACTAATGGAATACCAGATCGTTGTATCAATTTAATGTCACAAGAGATTTTAGTGTATTTTATCTATCTTGTTTTTTTATCATTTTTTATTCAATTTCCATGTAAGTGTGCGTTCATACTGTAGCTCGGCCGGTCGGCCGTTGTACCCGGTCGATCTCGTCCGAGCCTGGCGCTATATTGTGACTATGTGAGCACATAAACTGCCTACAAAGGCTATACGCTTGTCAGGCCGCTCCAGTACCCTGAAGCTCTGTTGTGTTTGGCACTCCTTTTGTGAACCCATCCGTTATTTATCCTCTCGATTGCCATTCGACTGTGAATAATCTCAGTGAGATTGTAGTTTTCGTAAACAAAATTTAATAACGTCCCAAAGATTTGCATACGCCGTTTACTCAATATGATTTACGGGCGGGCTAAAAATGTGTGGGCACACTTTCTGCGCCCATTAATCTTTTCGAGTTATCTAAATTAAATTTATTGTCAAAGCCGTTTTATTAATTCTTAGGCTGTGAGTATGTATTTTTTTGTTTTGTTTATAGTAAGATTAACAGTGCCAACAATTAGAAACTTAAAATTTAAAGACATTGTTTGGTTAACATTGGTCACATATTTATCTGTATCAGCTTTGTTTTACCAATTAACAACCACTTTCTGACGAGTACATATTTGATAGCTCAGCTTGCTACAAAAATGCGATAATGGAGCAACTAAATCTTTATTACCCGTAAATAACTAAGATATATTTTTTATTGGCTTAGGTTCTTGTTTCAGCACATAAGTAATTAAGATACAGACCGTTGATACAGCCCTACAGATCCATTATGAGCTCTAACGGCCTATAATTGGCCGAGAGGGCATTAAGGGGGCTCACGGGGAAAAATATTGCAATATTTGAAAATAGAGAGTCATTATTTGGTCAGCTGCGTGAGAATATTATTTGAAAAATTTGGGCAGCAGATGAGGGTCTCGAACTAGGGACTAGAAAACCAATTTAGATCTAGTTAAATTGTTGCATTGCTAAGCAATGCTAACACATTAACATTTAGTCATCAAACATATTAAAATCACTATTTTACTATATCTGATGACTAAAATAGGTAGGAAAATGAAACCAGGCAAAGACGAGAAGCACACAATCGGGCTGAGTGGGAAACATTGGGAATGGCCTACGTGATGATGAATGAAATAAAAAAAATAGGAATTAGAATAAACTTATCATTATATTTCATTTTTGCTCCTTTTATTTGCAACGTAGCTCTTTATAGTAGTAATACTACTACTTCATGGAGTATCACCAATCAGACAATTTATTTCCTTACACAGAGTTGAAGTTACCAGTAGCATTATTTTCTTTCCAGTTAGTTTTCATGCTAAAATATATTGATGCCGACAAAAATATATAAACGTATATTGCATACCTATTCATAGTATTTGAAAACCTATCTTTGGTACTCGTGTTCAAGTGGCAGAACAGAAGCTTATTGCTTGGAAGGAGCGGGTGTCGAGTTGATTTATTTATTTGTTGTTACTTTGTCCGAGGATAAAATTGGTTAGATGGAATTGTTTGTTTTTCGATCTCCTTTATGTAATCGATTTTGAATAAAGCTTATTTTAGAGAAAATTTTAGATCAAGAGTTGCCTTTTATGTTTTTCCTACACCCATATTTCTATTTTTGATTAATATTCTCTCTTGAGTCGTGTTTCCTCATGACTGAGGGTCGTGACTCCCCCGCAGAATTAATTCGTTAGGGGAGCTGTCTTGGGCAGATACATCGTGGTGGCCGAACAGATCCTTCCACGGAAGACAAGTCCTCAAACATGTCGGGTTTCTCACAATGTTTTCCTTCACCGCTAAACTGCTAAGCGAATGCAAATCCACACATAACTTGAAAATACAAGTAATTGGTGTAGGGCTGGATTTGAACCAGGGTACTTCTAAATGTAAAGCAGACACTGGAACCGCTGAGCCACATTCGCTTTAATGAATACACGAGTATACAAAATAAGAATATTAACTATTGATGTGTGTGTGTGTGTTAATTATACAACACATAAGGTATGTTTGTAAAGCACACAACTTCTCTGTTTTAAGCTGCATACAATACTCGGTTTTCCGCAGTTGCATAGGAAATGAGAAGGATTTTGCTATTTCATTGCAACAAGCTACAATTCAGATTGTATAACGCTTTTAGGATTACCTATTATTAAACATTTAATATTTAGTTATCCGACGAAAGTATGTTCACAATTTGCAAATATTTTTAATTCTCGTAACAACAATTTATACCAATTTATCAACAACAAAAGCAATGACGAACATTGATTGATTGTAGTGATGAAGGAACAAATATTTAAAAACAAACCCAGTTTCACTTTTAAGTAGTGGTATGATAAAAAATATTCCATGTAAAAGCGTCATTCCCGTGGTTCACTACGGGAATCAACCAACATTAGAAAAGATCGCTTACAAAGAGCAGGTAAGCCTTTCGAAATTCGACTGCACCTTCGGATGGGCTTCAAAGCTGCCGCAAGCTATATATGTAGGCCCTTTAGCTTCACTGACTCATGAATATTCTCTTACATGTATTGTATGTTCATTTACATGATAGCAGGAACGGCGGCGCTTGTGACTGTCGTATGTTTAGTTCTGGTTTGGACTCGGTAGTGTGGAATTTTGGTACGAACTAATAATACTATATAGTTACTGAAAAGATAAATCAATAAACGTTTATTATATCTACGCATAACTATTTTTCCTAAATGTATGTATATATGTTGGTAGCCCATCTGACTCCTTCGTGGCGCATGGCCTGACTCCTGGCACGGGCTGTACTCGGGGGAGACGTCACTGTATTTCCATAGAGAAACTACATTGGTACTTGGTTGACACGTGTATTCACAATATGTACAATTCGTCTGTTCCGCCCAGAGGCGAAGGGAAGAAGCGGTGTCTGCAACACCGCACACAAAGTCTTCCCTTCGCCTCTGCTGACCGCGCGTAACTTCACACCGCCACACTATCAATTGATATAGGGGAAGGGGGGGCATAACGGGGACACGAGGCACAACGGGGCCACCCACATATACAAGTAACTACAAACACTAGCCACGTTTTGTTTACGCTAACAGGCGGCCAATTTGCATTAGACTTCAGTCCGCCAGTGAACAGCGAGCAGACTGCGCGCGTTTGTTTCTTACGACAAAAAACATTTTTTCGGTGTTTTTCATCTTATTTTGTGTGTTTACGAAAATTAATGTAACAAGGTAAGTGTTTTGATGACTACAATCGTTCTTTGTTTTGTTTTTCTAGTGACATTGTGTATTTGTATGGTTTGATTGAAATCTTTGTAGCTATTGACAGTTATTTTTGGTTCGCTAAATTAAACAATGTTAGATATGGGGGCAAAATGGGGACATGGCTACGGGGCAAGATGGGGTGCCCCATTATGCCCCGTAACTACTGCCCCATTGTGCCCCTGTTATCTCAAAAATCGGTCTGTTCGTTTAACTAATCATACAATGTACTTTGTTTTAGGTATTAAATTGGTGTGAACCTACAAAAAGAAAAGCTTGAGAAGCAGTTGGTCCGTAGAAAGCATGTAACATGCAATTTATGCAGTTCTAAGCAAAATATCAGGCAAAAAATCAGGCATCAGAAAATGTGGCATATGGACGTTTAATCAAAATAACTTTGAATATTCAGATTTTTTAGCTGCATCAACAACTGACGTACTTACCACTGGCAAGTGATGAGCCCGAAATAGCTTCTGTTACGTCTGAAGTTCAGCATTAAGACCCACCTGCCCTTGAAAGAGACCCTAACGTGCAACATTTTCCTGCAACAACCCCACCTTTAGAAAAAAGTCTTGTCTCAGAGCTTCAGCCTAGACCATCACGTCAACTAGACAGCCTAACCCATTCTCCGAAAAGTATGTTGTGATTTAACATCGTCCTTTAGAAATGCTTCGCCAAAGGATATTCTCGCAATCCCAACAATGGAACAAAAAAACCAGACAAGAAAAAACTATCGCAGAGGAAAAACTGTTGTTCTTACTTCGATACCCTACAAGAAGGAACTAGAAGAAAGAGAATAACTGAAGCGGACTAAGAAATGTTCTAATCCAAAAGTGGGGCTGAAAAAAGGTTCGAAGAAACCAACTAAAAAGCTAATGTTGAAAATGTAGATAAAGACGCATTATGCATTTATTGCATGGACATTAATCATACGTATTTGAAATCCTCCGAAGGTTGGGTGGCCTGTCAGCTTTGTGGGTGTTGGGCACATACAGCCCGTGCAGGTGTTGATGACGACAATGATGAATAAATCCACATCTGCTCATTCTGTGACACAAATGATCATGTACCCCGTATTGCCCCGAATGGGTACCCCATACTGCCCCTACCCTGGGGCAAGATGGATTATTTACTAGGGTTTCGTAAAAATTTAAGTAAGAACATTGGTGATTGTTAATTCCTCCAAATTGTATACCAAATTGTACCTATATGTGTTATCAAAAAACTGTGATTAGTTTTAATTAATAAACATAGTTGATTATTTTTTTATTGTTTTTATTCCTTAACGTCCCCGTTATGCCCCCCCTTCCCCTATTTAATTAAGTAGTGGTTCCCCGTTCCGTGTTACTCCGAGTTAAAAATGCTTTAATTCAGGGCTTAATTTATCTCAATTCCAAGTTATATTCAAATCTGTTCTGCGTTTAATAGTTAAGGATGAACAGACCCAGTAACAAGTTTAAAGTCATTACAAAAATGTCAGTAAGTGTTCTATATTTTCATTTTTCATAGTTTAGTAGACACAAGAATACCGCGGAATGTAGCTTATAGAATACGGATCGTTAATTAAACAGAGGTAGGTTCTATAGTATATACCTATATCTGTAGGATGGTGTAATTTATGTAGGCGTATAAAGCTTTTCCTTGTTGGATCTACAATTTTTCTTCCACGGCTTCGTTATCGTGAGTAGTTTTGTTGGTAACTTAGGGAAATGTGGCTATTTGATTTATGAATCATGATTATCGCCATTAGTGTGCATGTAATAGGTACTTATTAATATTGGTTAAATATTATTTTTTTGCAGTTGTACAGTACCTACACATAGTATTTTTGTGCTGATTTTGTAAATAACAAAAATATACATTTATGAACAGTAAACTTATTTTGAAATATAGTTTTCTGACAGTTTTTATTATTCCTAAGAAAATATGATTAAATTGATCTTAGCAACTCCAACAAAATCCTTTTAGAAAACGAAACAAACCAACCGAACCCTTTTAAAATAGTAACAAACTCACAGCCAAAGAAAAATCTCGAATCGTGTGAAATTGTTAGAGATTTTAAATAAAACCTTTTTTAAAAACCAACCCACGCTCAAAAAATGAAAGCGAATAGGTTCATCTTTGATCTCAGTCTTATCTCGCTTCAAGAATTTGCTCCGTTTTATGATGCTTCTCCGAAATTAGGATGTAGATATAAGAAGCTGGCGTTGCCGACTTTTTTCCATATTTCGCCGAGATAAAGCACTTTAGAGGCGGCAGACTTAAACAAAGTTTATAAAAGCGGAGTTCATAAGGCGGCTTTATTAGGCGATTTGCAGGTGTGTAGCAGCTGACGTCTCAAATATTAATTTCTGATGGAGGGGAGGGGAGCCCGGGGCGAGCAGCGGATGATAATGTGCGCTGTATGACCGCCAGCCCGCCAGCCCGCCCGGCCGCACCGCGCGCATTCGTATTCAGCGCGCAGTACGAGCCAGGGATTAGTGCGGGGCAATCCAAACTATAAACTCGGTTAAACTCCGCCTTCATTACTCATTCAGATACCGGAGATTACGACTTTGTTCATTTCGAGTGATTCTATCCCTACATAACGAGCCGTGAACGAGCCATTTTGCCAAGTTTAGGGATGAGTCATTTATATTCATAATATTGTTTTAAGTAACGGGAATTGAAAGAGATTTCCCGTTGCGGTTCGGTAATTCACTTATCAGATGCCTCCGAATAACAGCCGCTGCGTCGAGTTCAATATTCAGATTGAACGGCGAAGAAAGACGCCACAAAAATGTTCGCAGTATAATTGATGTGACCTATTTCTCGTGCAAATAAAGTGATCACAGATCGGAGCACTCAATATAAATAAGACGAGCGAAGGAGGCTTGTATATCTTGCTAACGACTCTGGCTGTTTATCTAAGAATCTGTTTCTATGTATCTAAGGGCTTTCCGGCCAAATAAAAGGGTCGAACGAAGGTGTCCTGCTAAGCAGATTGGTGACTACGTGACAAGAGAATCAAGCACCAGGGGTAGCTAATCATCTGGTTAACTCACCCCTTATTTGTTTTTCTACCTTATTTAAATTGTGCCAACAGGCTAATGCTAAGGATAAGGAAAAACGTTATCAGCATTAGAAGTCAATATTTGAAGGAAGCTGGTAGATTAGTCTTTCTGTTTTCTTTTTATTTACCAGTCAATGGGAAACAAATTTGAATTTGTAGGTATATTATCACATAATATTTTAGACGTTTGTTGTGCGCAATAAATTTTAAGATTTGTATAACTGGATGAAAATAAATCACGGCTTGACCCGCCGAACAAATTGAATCCCACGAACAAACTTCATGGTCCCGCAAAGTTTTCAGATTTACATTCAACTTATAAGTAAATTGTAGGTGACCCTATGTAGACGGGGAAGATATTAAAATTTTGTTTACCCGCAAACAGTCTCGACCCTCGTCATGTGGAGGTCTCATGTGCAACGCTCGACACCTACTTAAACAAAAACTATAGACAATACAACACAGAAAATCCTAATTGCCTCTATTTTACCAATACAGTCAACTAGTTCTATCTCCAATCAAAAATGGAGCTAAGAAGCTTGTTACTGGCGTAATTTTTATAATAATCACAAAAGTTATAACATGACAAAAATGATTGTTTAAGCAGTTCTGTCTAACATTTGTCATTAGTCAATTAGTCAGCTTTCAGATCTATCACTCGTCATCAGCTACCAATAAATAACATTTTGCATCAAAAATACTTTGTTTGGAATGTGTGTATAATATACGCTATAGTAAGATGTCTGTTTACTAATACGTCATTGTTATAAACCTATGTTTTTGATCTAATATTTCAAACTACATTTTAACATGGCCGGAGTAAATATTTAAAACGAGATTGCGCTTGGGACTGTGTGGTCGTTAACTGTTAATTGTATTTGTACATTTGCGTCGGACGCGGAAATAAAGCGACAATATTTTTGTTACTTACTGTCGTTAAATTGCTTGTTGTACATATTGAGTTTGGTTGCTCAATGAAAACTAGTTATAGGAATTTCTATGCTTTCTTTTTGTTTGGAATTAAAATCATAAAAGTCTTAGACTTTTCAACAAAACCTAAAAGAAATTCAAAAACTTGATAGATTAATACATTTAAATATGAGTTAATTATTAAGTGCTAAACCTGCACCGGGCGGTGATCGGAAATACGCAGGTTCGAATCCTGCCAGTCGTGATTATTTTCGCTCATTTTCCAATAAAAGTTTAACATTTAAATATGTTACTATCTAAATAACTTGAGAAGACTCAGGAAGTACCAGATCCTGATTATGATTGATTTGACACCACATTTACAAAATTACTGCGTTACGCCATCAAATGTAAGCATCCAACAAAAGCCATTAGCTAAAGTCATTAATCAAGTTTGGTTTGTAAATATATCTCAAATTGTTCAAATTTCGGGAATAATTAAAATATTCTCGATTTAAGCCATCTTGTACTTAGAATATCTTACATTTCCATTATCCCAGCCAGCGTCGACTTAAAGTACTTAAAAACTTAAGTCTGTAGTTTCATCCGATGACTTCTAAAGTGAAATTTTGTTACCACCAAGTGCTCAAGAGCTCGAATCTTAAGAAAATATATGCTAAAACTGTTCATAAGTTGTGCATGATACAGCTAAGCGAGCGTGGCGGAACTCGGGGGTTCTACTATCAGAAATCAGGTTTACATGAACTTGTGAAGTTTATTTTGCTTAAACTTTGCCTAACTTATAATCTTGCCAGCCAATCAAAAACTGTTTTATTAAAAAAAACCCACAATAAATATAAAAATGTTTGCAACGCGTCAGCTGCTGGTTCTGCATACTGCAAAAGATGCTGGTTCGTAAGTAAGTTCTTTGTCGGTCGTGATTCACAAGTTTATGTAAATTATGTCTTAAACCATATTTCAAACAAACACTGTGTATTACAGAAACTCGATTTCAAAGTTGTTAGAGATAACTTCTGAGCAATAGTAGATAAAACAGTCCTGATATGGCCGCAACGATCTTGCAAGAGCAACCGTGGTACGCGTCTCAGAGTCATTCAACTTTCGTTACTAAAGACCGCCAGCGACTCCCTTATAAAACGACTTCATGAATATTTATACAGATTTAAGGATAGTGCATCGTTGGCCAAATAATTGCGGTCGCTGCGAGTGTGTTCTCGAATTCAAATGGGCTTTGATTGTTGTTTTGCCAAGTTTCTCGGGAACTTTGTCTCCGAGATTGAATCGGTTGTATCGGCATGTAATCTAAAGTGATTGTCTTTGTTCCTTCGTTGCACAAAATGTTCATTTTATACATTGTCTCTCGGTTTGTTTTGTATCTATATGAGGTGCGACTGGATTAAAAATGTAATCTATTTTTATTTTGAAGAAAGATCGGTGACTTTTCAATATAGCCATTGTATAGCTAATAAGCGCCCTTAGCTCAGCTAGCGGAGGTAATCACATGCGATTACCAATGTTAAGCAAAGGTAGACGCGGTCAATCTTTGGATGGGTGACGGAAAAGTGTCACTTCATTTTGGGCGCTTCCGTGGGTCAGATGATACGTCGAATTGTAGATCCCGGCTGTTTGTTTAGTACGGCAGTCGTTAAGCCATGTCAGAGGCCCTTTGGGAGGCTTGATGACCTCTCGACACCAGATTTAGCCACTCATTTTCGATAAAACGAAGATAGTTGATGCGATCCTTGGCAAACGGCCAATTAGTATCTCATTTTTTTGTCACTTTAAAGACAGACCATGTCAGAAATTGCTTAGTATACAAAGTAGTTTTGGTTGACAAAATCAGTCTTGCATCTTTTGTTAAAAAAATCCTCAAACTTCAAACGTAACATAACTTAAATTCCGATCACTCACAAAGATAAGGGAGACCCATCTAGTTTCAATGCACCCGTATTTTTAGCTCCATCGATGCCGAACAGTACCTGCAGTATCGGCCTGTATTCCGCCCAAAAGAATTATGGCGCAAGCCTCACTATACAAAAAGGAAAGTGATAAAAGAGATGTGACGGGCTCGACGAAAACAGCTGTTCCCGAAAATCAGCCTCCACCGAAATTCAACCTTAACGCAATCCCATTAAAGCCTATTTTCCAGCTGTCAGTCACAAAAGCACATCCACTGTACTCAGGCTCTGCCATTTTCGGCCTCGGCCAAAGCTAGCTGTATATTTGGGTTTGCTACACCCTGATTTTAGCTTAGTTTATTTTCCGAGACGTACGGTGTTTCGCTCGGATTTAATGAAATTTCTTTCTCTTTGGATAAGATCTGATTATTGTGCTTTTAAATATTGATAAATGTGCCATTACATGAAAACGTGTACGCCTCAAACACAACAATCACGACAATAACAATAGTATTTAGCTGTGATGGTCCACAATTTTATATAAGTAAAAGTACACATGTACAGTACTAAGCAGAAAGCTTAAGCTTTGTGATAGGCTGTAATCTCCTCAAAGCCATGAGGAAAATCCGTCAGTCAGCTTAAAACTTGAGCCTAGTCTAGTTGCAAAGCACCTTAACTAAATAACCCACCTATCACTCCCCGAGACACTATTTTGACAATTTCAAGCGTCGGCAATCCGATTTAAATGCGGCATTGCCGACGCCTACGTCCAAGAGATTAGAGCGGAGGAAACGACACCAAAGATAGTAGATGCATCATTATGGTAAAATAAACAATAAACATATGCCATTGTTGGTACATATAAACCTGTTTTTTTATTTATCAATGACACGCTTTTGAATACCTACCGATTGAATCGTCTCCACAGACGCATGATAAGATAAGACTGATGAGTGCGTAAATGACTATGGTTATTAGTTGAAAATATCAATCGACTTATTAAGAACTGTGTTATTACATTGTATGGTTTTTCATATACATAAAAACACGATTCTTGATTGGTCAATTGATATACGATTTCGTTTCTTAAACATACTACATCTTAGCTAGTAGCTTCGGCTACTATAGTCGAGAGTAATATTATAAGCACATATCTTATATATCTTATCGCTTTGCTTCTACCTTAATAGAAGGGACAGGAAGACAATAGAACTCTCTACCTGGAGCCCTGTTCCTAGAAAATTATAACCCATCTGCAAATCTAGAGCTAATTGGTTTCTTCTAGGCAAGCGTGCACCATCTTAGACTACAGTGGTGCTGAACACCAGGCAGGCTATAGTCAAAAATAAGCCTATTTCGTGTTAAAATAAAAACAGGACAAAGCTTCCTAGCAGGAACATATTACAGTTACTATTTTGTATTACTTTGTCTACGACTGTAGCAGACGGTTGGGCTCAGACGGGCGACCGAGCGGCCAGCGGGCGAATACAGACGGTTCTCGCGTGCGCGTCCGACGGTTATCTTGTTACTTGGCTGTCCCTGTCACGATATGTCGCAGCCACGGCAACAGAGCTACCAGCTACTAAACGCCCAGCTTTGTGAGCCACGGCCGTATTACGCCGTGTTAACTGCCATAGAAACCAGCTGGCAGATTGGCTGGCCCTCGCACCGCCATTTTGTGATGGAAAAGTTGCATTACTGAAATTGCTTGCATATGCTACACGAATCTCTTTAGACTGAAATACTGTTGTAATTGTTATTAATTTACATAAAAATGCTTTAAAGATATACTAGTAAGTAGCTACGGATGAACCTAAATTTGAACACGTGTGGTTGTAATAGCGACATTGACAAAGCTTGCGTGGAAGAGATCACTGAATGTTATAAGAACGATTTGAAATATCTTTTTTCCCAGTATAAAAAAACATAATATTTTTGAAGAACTTTATAATGGACTAGTGGATGCTCGCGGCTTCGCTCGCATTAAGAAGTAAAACTTGCACCCCCCATTTCACCCCTTTAAAAGTGACTTTTACAAAAATCCTTTCTTAGCGGATGCCTACGTCTTAACATCTACCTGCATGCCAAATTTCAGCCCGATCCGTCCAGTGGTTTGGGCTGTGCGTTGATAGAACAACTGCTATATCAGTCAGTCAATCAGTCAGTCACCTTTGAGTTTTATATATTTAGATTGTAACAATTCTAATGGAAATTTATCATACAAACAACCCTGCTATAACAACAATATCACTTCAAAGGGTTATTGGGTTCATCGCCCCCTGGAGACCGGATGTTATTCATTACGATAAACATTTCCAAGCGACATCTAAGTTAAGCCACTTTGTAATAAATTACAAAGATTGCTAGTTTCACGATTCACGAGACGGTTTACAACATAAATTAATTCGAGTGTCACTTTGGAGCGTGTTGTAAAATGTTATCTTATGTTGTTGTTTTGTAATGTCGGTACTTATATCATTACTTAAAATGGAGAAAAACTTTTTTTGTTTGTTTATGCTTGTAGTAATGCTTTTAGTTTGAAATTGCTGATGCCTCGCTTACGGGCCAGTACTTTCAGAATAACATTTTGTTCGTTTATTTGGCTCGTACTGGTATATAAGTATATGTACTATACTACTACTTATGTATGTATTGTTTAACCGACTTCAAAAAAAGAGGTTATCAAGTCTTTGGAAAGTTTTATATTATGATTTATAAATGAAAAAAAAAAAAGAAATATAGAAGAGAAGAATCAAGTACGACCCAGGTAATTTTCTCCATAAATAATTACCAAGAAATTCAGACAAAAACATTATTTAAAACAACAAAGACTATGATCAAAAGATTTTACAAGAAAGCTTAGATAATTAGGAATGCTAATGAAAGTCTAAAAGGGCTCTAAGATTGTTAAAATAAGATATTACTTAGTAACAATGTTGTTTCGAACAAGTTTATTACCTTGAAATTCGATTTAAGTTAATTTAATTATTAGCTGGAATACTATTACTGAATCCTTCAGGCTGACTTAAGTATTTTTTTTATAATAATAATAGTCTGCATATATTTCAAGATTCTCACCACCTCTTTATTTTTAACTATGATTATTTATTGTGTGTTATGTCCGTTAAAATATTGCAAAATAAAAACCCAAGCATATATTGTTAAAAATGTCCAACAAGCATCATGTAAACAAAGAAGTGTTTGCTACAAAGTTACGGTTGTGGAAATCGCAAAATATTTTGATAAAACTACAGCTTAATTGCCACACGTTTTCTATTAAATATCCATACATTATAATATATATTAAAACATATCAGCTAGTTTCTTTTATATTTTATATTTGTCGATTTCTATGGATTAATCTATAACAATATTATAAAGTTGAAGAGTTTGACTGTTTGTTTGTTTGTTTGAACGCGCTAATCTCAGGAACTACAGGTGCGAATTGATTTTTTTTTTGTGTTAGATAGACCATTAATCGAGGAAGGTTTTAGGCTATATAACATCACGCTGCAACTAATATGAGCGAAGAAACAATGGAAAATGTGAGAAAAACGGGGAAAATTATTCATCTTTGAGGGCTTCCGTTGCGTGTGCTGCGAAAACGGTTCAAGATTTTAAAAAAATATGTATAAAAGAATTATTCCTCTTAAAATGATCTAACAAAATGTCTCCAACATTATATTATGTCTATCTTTTAAGATTTACTCACTAGAACCGTTTATATGGTAATAACAATTCCATGCAGACGAAGTCGCTGGCACAGCTAGTATTATATCTAAGACTTGTAAATGGATGTAAATATGTCAGTAAAGGTTCTTTTTCTACGCTTTTTTTGTTATTAGAAATTTTCAAACTACTAGCTGATATTGTTGAAGTTGTGTAAAAAGAAAAAAACTGGTAAATTGTAAGTTTTAAAATCACAAAAATGTATAAGAACTAAAAAAAGTATATGTATTCATAAAAATTGTTGTAAAGCCAACCAATTTTTCACCAAAAAATACGTTCCATCAAATCGCCAACAAACTTCCTTCATGAACTTCTGTAAATCTTTTCCGATAAAAATTGGTTTCTGACGCCAATCAAAGGCGGTGCCGTAACAGAAATAAATCCTTGGCGTCAAGGTAGAAGGAGGTACAATATTTCCAGCAAATTGTATCGAAACGTCGAGCTTATCCGCGCTTGAAAAGGATTTAACCTCCAGTTTTTTCGGTATTTGCTCTCCTTTGGTTTACGACTATCAGACGCTTTTATTTTCCTACTTATTTTATACTACAAAACCTCTGTTGGTATAATAATCTGCTTGTTGGCTTAGATAAAAATGACAATACGGTAAATGATATAAAATCTATCTATCTTGCTTGCATCTGTTAAAATAAACTCAAAATATAATCTCAGACGCAGCTCATGTAATGTATTTTACACTAATGACATTTATAGAAATAATGTATCTAAAACTAGCCCTATGGTGCGTATGTGTCGGTCCTATAACGAACTTGAGAGTTGTAACGCCTCAGATAACAATGATGAAGATCTAGACATATTCGGAATTAGTCTCAGTTCTTTTAGAAATAATTTATTTAAGGTGTTTTAATATAATAATAATAATGTTGTATTTCACATTGTTTTGTTTTGATTGCTACACAAATTCCTGTTGTACCTTAGCCGTGTTTTTATATATATATTTTTTTTATAATTTTGTTTAATATTATCAATTAACTGTAACTTCCATAAGTATTGTTATATATGAATTATTTTAATTGTTTTAGTTTAGTTTAGTTAACTTACTAAACTTTGTCACTGTTTATAATCATGTTGTGCACACATGTGTTTGATGCACAGAATAGATCATTACCTTTTATGTGTTTTGTTGTTAATCATGTATTTTCTGTGTATTGTGTTGTGTGCCTAATAAATAAATAAATAAAAAAATATGCAGATTAATATACTTGTATTATTAAAATTAAACCCGGTAAAAATAAATAAATAAATACTTCAGGACATACCACACAGCGCCATCTAGCCCCATACTAAGCTTACGCTTGTATCATGGGTACTAGATAACGGATATAATACATATTATATACTTTTTTTTTAATGGTACATTTAAATGAAGTGTTGAAATATTATCTATTATATATACATATACATACATACATATAATATTTATTTATATAAGTCAGGGTGGGATTTAGTTTGTTTGTAATATTATATAATTGAACTTCCATAAATAGTATCTATGATGAATACGTATTTACCGGTTTAATCATCTACCGAAATGGGTTAAGACACCCTTATTTAAAGTTACTGAATCGAATTATGAGATGAAAGCTTAATGACTTTGTTTTGAAGTCAAATGAAATCCCGAATTTGTGAGACTTACAGCATTATTCATGAACTGCTCTCAAAGTTTGTCAGAAAGTCGTTTACTTTAAAAAGTGGACGCTCTTTGACCTTGGATTAAAAACCTAATACAATGGAACCCTATGAAATTCCAAAGAAAAGTTTAAAATTTTATACTAATACACTGTTACGAAATTCCTTAACACCAAATGCAGTTCAGTCTAGAGTTACCGTCAAAGGCGGAAGCTAGATCTGCTACAATGACTCACAAAATGTTGGAGTAAGCTCCTTTACCGCGGAACCGTCGCTACAAAACGTGCTTGTTGCTCTGCGTCTGGTTTTAAGACCGTATTCTCAGCCACACCAAAGTTCAAGATACTCGAGAATTGCTACCAATTTTTTGAGCATTCAATAAAAGAGCCATGAAAACTTGGGGTGAGTTCTTCCAATTACTTTTTATTTGCTAGCTATAAATGCGAACAAGACTCCGGATGCAGGTCTGCAGTTTAAAACATGGAGTACGTAAATAAAAATCCCACGCCAAAAGTAAGTCGCCATTGATATTCCGCCCGGTCGACAGAAAAATAGCGCATCGAACACACCGGTGATATAAACGCATTTGAACTCAATCGCTGCGATTCTGAATTTCATTCGAATAAATCCAGCATGTCTCTAATGGAAGCCGAAACGTTCACAGCACCGGATCTTTTGCAAGCTTTTATGTATTCCCCAGTGACTGTGACATGGAAGAATAAGCTTCGCGAGAACAACAAATCTCGCAATACATTATTGCCTTGCAATAGTGTTGTATTTGTGCCACTGCTGAGTGGAGATGTACTTTACAACACGTTTTTATAATTAAAGTGCTGTGTAGTAAGACCAGCGCTGGTTGCTATGCAGCCAGCATTATGCTGAGTTGGGGTTGTATTGTGGCAAATATGTATCTTATTTAAGTATAGGTAGTTATATATATGTATTTCTTGTTTGTGCTCGTTTGTTTATTATTTGCTACAATAAATCATTTTCTTTCTTTCTTTCTTTCTTTCTTTCTAGTAGGGGCGTGCCAATACTCAAACCACGTAGGAAATAAGCTCAAGAAAGTCAACACGAGACGCCCAATCCAGGCGCAGTAAATGGACGAGTTAACCTAATAGCCAAAAGCACTCAATGCTTACAAAGTCGCGCCGGCCGCTTTATGGGCCCACTAACTGTTAATTTCCTACATTTCGTTAAAGGAAATTCGTCTCTAAGGAAAATATTACCCTTATTCGGTACCATTGTTTCGCTCTCCCAACACTCCACTTTCATTGTTCGATAGTTGCTTTGTAAGGCCGCGTATTTAATAAGAGCTCTCCTACGGCATTGTGATATTTTGTAAACGTTGCGCTCGCATTATTTGGCGATGGAACGGTTTAAAGAAACCTCGTTACGAAAACAATATTTTACAAAAAATGTGGAGCTTGAATGGAATTCAGTCACGTCTTTAATCTCTGGCGTGAAAGGATTGGATTTGAACATTACTTTTCAAATCTATAGCATCCAATTTCTTAAAGGTTCCGGCGCTCGCGTCCCGCGGAGGCTGAAATTACGTAATGTATTTACCTATTGACGACGCTTTTGTAGTGATTTTCGTACATCCTTTCTATTATGTTGGAGAGGCTTGTATTCTTGTGGCGGGGAGTGGAGGCAGTGGCGGTGGCAATGTGACGCGTTGTGTCGGAAAATCGCACAAGCTCTCGAATCCGCTCCGGGCGCGACACTCGCTGCGAGTACCGCTGTCGATGTTAAGCCGTTTTAGATTTAGAGCATATCGGTTTCAGTTCAAAAAATTGCTTTTGATTCGGTTTAATGCGGCATCCGTGAAACAATGTGAACATGGAGTTCAGCGGAGAAAACTGAAAGATTGTCGCTGTAGAGATTGTTACTAATCATTTGATTGATTTATTTAATTAAAATTTCAATTGTAATATTGCCTAATTTTTTTATATGCCTATAATGGGACTACTTCAAAATAGATAATAAACGCTTGTTGAACTATCTACAACATGGAGAGGCCACAATATACATAATAAAGACAGTTAGAGCCTCTGTTAGACTTGTAAACATAGAGGTCATATAGCCGTTTGCTAACGAATAGAAAACTTCCATATCATAGTTTTTCTAGAAAAACAACCAATAACCACTGCTATTTTAATCACTTTAGCAAACAATTGGATCAATTGCAATACTAACAATTTTTTTTCATTTAGTAAAACAAATCTGCAGAAGCTAGCCTTGAATAGCATTAGCCAAGTTGTGGGGATGGGGCAATGCTGGCGACATTTGCAAAATGAATATGCAACAAGTCGAGCTTTAAGACCGATATTAAGTTAGCTAACAAGAACACTGACACTAACTATGTTAAGTTTAGAGTACATTCGCCGGCGAAAATGTTATTCAGAAAAAACCCCTAAAAATAAAATTTATATTTCAAAATAAAGAGATAAATATTAAAGCAGAGCCACTACCAAATAGCTAACAGAGCAGTCTATGGAGAAAAAAAAGCATTTACTGTACCAAAATCAGGTTTATTTATAACAAACGTAATTTTATTTGTGTATTACATATAGAAAACTTTTGTACGTATAATTTTGCTCAAGGTACACTATCAACAAAGTTAATAAATACTGATATGTTATCAATTACCAACTAAAACACGCTTGGAAAATTACACATGGGCTTTAATTATAAATATAAATTTATCAGGGAATGACTAAACATAGTATTTGATTTAACTGTGTGCTATTTAAAGCTCACATTGTGTGGCATTCGATTTTGGGCGCTTCCGTGGGTCGGATGACACATTAAAATGTAGGTCCCGGCTGTTTGTCATAGTACTGCAGCCGTTAAGTCATAACAGAGGCTCTTAAGGCAACTTGATAAACTCTCGACACCAGAGTTGGCCACTCTCATTCGATAAGTAGAAGAAAGCTCACATGATCGATAGTCATGAAAACTTTAATATAACATGTGTTATTAAAAAAGTTTATATTTGAAATAGTTTAAATATCTACATACTTACTTGTTTTACATGAATTGGTGTTTAACTTTTGCTTCAACAATTATTTAAGACTATTTTATGCATTAAATTGCTATTTTATTGTTGTGTTACATTTGTTTGTCTAATAAAAGTACTTTTATCCATCACCAAGATTTATGATGCAGACTGCTTAGAATGCGTCATACATCTTTGACTTGAATGTTTGCTACAGATTGTTTGATCTATGGAGATACAATAAATAAATAATAAATAAAATAAAATAGCCTTTATTCCCTTCAATATTTAAATTAATTGTAAACAATTTTAACTAAGTTTTAATTATAATATGTAACTACTGTATTTACAATTTTGGTGATATTATAAGGGCACCCAAGTATGGGTATAGGCCTCCTCTATTGCTTTCTAGTTAGTGCGGTCTCTTAGCTGCGGCCAAGCCACGCCGGCAGCCTGGGTGATATCGTCGCGCCACCCCTTCTTCTGCCGCCCTCTCGTCCTGGTGCTGTCGCGCGGGTACCAGCGGATGACTCTCTCGCTCGCTCGCTGGAGATATAATTGTACATTTTTATTGATTTTTACTTAGCTAGGATGTACCTACTTGAATATTAAAAATTCATTAAAATGCTTTGATATTTAATTAATGATATTAAAATGTATACAATTTAGTAATTAATCGTTAAATTATCTCTTACATTGTCTCCACATATATTCGTAAAATTAGTGTCATAACAAATTAAATCGTTATTTATTTCTGTTAAGCACGCTAGATGGTCAATTACACATTAAAAAATAATGTTAGACGAGAGCGTATCTAGTGTACAAAATAATGTTAGACGAGAGCGTATCTAGTGTACAAAATAATGTTAGACGAGAGCGTATCTAGTGTACAAAATAATGTTAGACGAGAGCCTATCTAGTGTACAAAATAATGTTAGACGAGAGCCTATCTAGTGTACAAAATAATGTTAGACGAGAGCCTATCTAGTGTACAAAATAATGTTAGACGAGAGCCTATCTAGTGTACAAAATAATGTTAGACGAGAGCCTATCTAGTGTACAAAATAATGTTAGACGAGAGCCTATCTAGTGTACAAAATAATGTTAGACGAGAGCCTATCTAGTGTACAAAATAATGTTAGACGAGAGCCTATCTAGTGTACAAAATAATGTTAGACGAGAGCCTATCTAGTGTACAAAATAATGTTAGACGAGAGCCTATCTAGTGTACAAAATAATGTTAGACGAGAGCCTATCTAGTGTACAAAATAATGTTAGACGAGAGCCTATCTAGTGTACAAAATAATGTTAGACGAGAGCCTATCTAGTGTACAAAATCTTCCAAAATCGTGAATGTGAATAACCACAAAGTTTTTCAAAAAGATATTTACAAACACCTCTCTGTATTGGCAAAGTGTAAAAACACTTCTGGCGTAGCAAGTATCCATAGATGAACAAGTCTTACTTTATGCCATTTTTTAAATTATGTTATTTATATTTTTTTTATTAAAAATATATCATAATTTTCTTACTTTGATTTTTATATTCCTCAAAACTTTCATGTATTGTTCTATCTGTAGCGCCATACGTTCCAAACTTTCAAAGTAAACGTGTAACAGCTTTACGACTTGTAATATTATACGATACATTTAATTTAAACCGTCTCGGTCGAACTCGAGCATAAATTACTTAGTAACGACACACTAAATGATGTTTACTTTGAAGGTTAAACTTTCGAGACACGAATTGTTTATTACAATTATTATTATTTTGTTTGTTTAATGTTAAATGCTTTGTACAGTAATCAAGTTGAGATTGTTGTCATACAAAAAAAATACATGTGTTTTTTCAAGGAATATTATTCGCTACAAACTGCTAGAAGCATGGGACAGTAGCGCTACGATGCTATGGTTTATGCTACGGCGTAGCACAAGCTACGAAAATATTAAACAAGGTTATATTGTACTGTAAAACCAGCGTAATTTATGTTATATTACAAACGGAATCCTCTCATTTATTAGAATATTTATATTTAATTTGGTAACATGATTAGTAAAGGCAAATATCATATATATTTTCAAACATTTGTGTACGTAAGTCCCGTATATATAGATACATTTTGATCAAACCGGAGCGTCACGAACACGATAAAATGTCTCATGATCTACTCATAGAATAAAATGAGTTTCGTTCATTTGTCGGTCGCCCCTCAGCCCCTCACGTGCCGCAGAGGCTATCGGATGGAGTATTTTTCGTTAAGGCCGGACACGGTCTGATCGTAGGCAAAATAGTTCCAAATCCCTACATAGATATATTATTTAATATGTAAATTATTGGGTTTCTTATAAGAGCATTTTTTTACAGTGAGTTATCATTAAAACCATCGTGAGGAAACCGACATGTTTGAGGGCCACAATATCAACGATGTATCTGCCCAAGAGAAATTCCCTAGCGAACTAATTCTGCGAGGGGATAAAACCCACGGTCGTTAGGAAATACGACTCAAGAGACCAGGTATTTTGCCAGTATGTCTCCTAAAGCGACATCTGAATGCTATGTGTGTCTCGGAATGAAACTGGATCTCAAACCAAGGTACCAGAATACATACATAGTTGTGTTAAATTTAATTACTTGGCAAAAAAATGACACAAGAAAGTGGCACCTAGCCAGGCGGCACTTACAGTACTTAAAGTATTTTATATGACTGATATTTCTGTTTTAAGCTAATGTAGCAAAATCAGAAATAAATTGGTGAAATTAACAAATACTAAACATTTTGCGGTTAATGACGCTGCGTCAAAATTAGGTAAAATTAGTTTATATCGCTACATTTTTATCATAAATAGGCGCCTTTCAGGAGTGACGTGGTAAGGCCGGGCACAGGGTCTTTCCTATAATAAATCAGAGAGCGCGTGACGTCACGTCCGCACGTCGATGTGTCCGCCGCTACGTGACAAAACACTTACGTCAGCGAGAGTTTACAAACTCGCGTGCGTGAAAAACTGGCGCCGTGACCCTGGAAGTAATGTAGTGACACGTTGTACACGTAAATAGAAATACATGTTATTATAAGTGTTAGTTAAGAATAAAGTTAGTAAATAAAGTAACTCATTAACTTTTTATCCATTTTTTAGGGATGTTGGGATAGTGGGGTCGGCATCTGATCCACATGATTGACATGACAGACCCGGTGTCAGATTTATCTATTTATTTCAAAGAATTTCATTGTACTCATTCAAATACTACTGGTTTATTCTGATTGTTTTGATTTCAATCAAATTGGTATTTTTTTACACAAGAATTTATAAAGGTAAATTGGTGTTTGAAAGGAAAAAAGAAAATATTTTAGTATGGACAGATTTAACAATATTCACAACAATATAAAAACAACAAGTAAAGTCTGCCAAACCCCAACACAGCCTCAACTCAGCATAATACTAGTTATGCAGAAGCATCCAGTGCTGGTCTTCCGTTCTTTGTTAGTACATTTAAAGGAATGATAAAACATTTTCCATAAAGAAATTCATTGGTACAGCACTTCATTGAAATCAATTACTTCGCAGAGAGAATAGAACGTGCCTTTCAATTTATTGTCAATTTTGTCCCAATCGTCTGGTCTTCCGATCAAATTTCACTACTTCCTACAATATGTTAGCGTTTTAGTATCGTTATACGCAATTTAGTATTCTTCGTCGAAGCGGGTCCTCCGTTCGGGGCAAATTGCCATATCGACCTCTAGAATTGCGCAGTCAAAGCGCCGCCTGAATTATGTAGAGAACGACGAGAGAAAATTGATATAAAAATTGCTCGTAAAGCATAAAATTAAAACGTGGATCGCGGCCGACCGTGTTGCAACACGCTAAATACCTGTCGTATTTCAAGCGCCATCTGTCGGCGACGGCGCTGAGACTGCCGCTTTTAATTTATTAACCAATTTGCTGAACGCCCCGAACCGCTCCATTCTCGCTATTTTGTTTCTTGACTTAATAAATTACAAGTCATAATCCATGAAGATCCATCTCGAGACACCGATGGCTTATTATAATCTCTATTCGTTGAAAATTATTGATGTAAAAAAGGAAGACAAAAGGTAAAGTTGACGCAACCTTGGTCGGAGGCGCTCTTAAAAACTCCGTAAGGAATAAACATTTACTTTGCGGAAGTGGCTCATGAAATTCTTTTATGTTGGAGCTATGGAGCGGCTCCAGTGCTCCGAGGAGCGGGTAACTTTGCCACTTATTCTCGCATCAGCTCTCGCGTCGGATGGTTCTAAAGTGTGCGTGAAACATACAGAATCCAGCTTCCTTATCCACAGACACTATACAGTTACTGAGCCACATCGCGCCACAAACATCCAGAATATTCCACAGTTAGTACCCGGGAAGGATCCTGGATGAAACATTGTCACCGCCGCGGGCTTCAAGACGTTTTGTGGTTTGAAAAGTTTAAGTTTTATGTCGGTCGTAAAGTTTTTATGGCGGCAAGAAAAATATAAATAAGGGCGTTACAGAACGCGATCCGAAAGTAAATGCTAAACAGTACGTTGCAACATCTGTCAACGTAATATTTTTTTGATAAGCCTTAACATTTGGAACATTATTTAAATTAGACACGCCTACTATGTATTCAAATTTGAGTATGATAAGCATAGCTCATTTGCGAAGCATAACACTTGACGTCAGTCGCATCAAATAATTAATTTTAACGTGGAAACATCAGTAACGCGAGTATTTTAATCAAAACAGTGTTGACAGTCCTCATTTAGAAGCAAAATTACTTTAGTCACCATGCGAACCGTATTTTGCTCGCGTTTCATGTTTGTTTAAATATATGCTGTTGAATAATACGTCTTGCTGTTGTATTACAAATCGTATCTCCCCTTTTTTGGTTAAAAATGTATTGCTTAGAAAATGTTCTTCATTATATAACTGAGAAATTGCTTCACTATTTTATTATTAAAACTACCGTGAGTCATTTTATTAACATATAACCATAACAGCTTTAACTCATTTGTGTCGGGACGTCTGATGAAAAGTATACCTAATCGTTGCCCATCTCTTACGCAGCGATATCTCTAGTTTCTAATTTCCAACTCAATAGCTCACAACACTTTTCTCATTGCAAGATATAGATAGACCTTGTATCTATGCCCAATTCAAAGAAAAATATTTTACCCTACACTTCAATATAATCAAAGGGAAATTCACTTTCTAGAAATTCGATCAAGTTTTTCCTTTAGCTCTTGACGTCAATAAAAAGAAAATCAAACTAGAACATCACTTCCAGCCTGCAGCAAATCTTAATTAACCCATAACTGGCCACTTTGTGTGAAATGGGTTTCGTCGAAAGGCGCAAAGTGTCTCGCAGACCGGTAGCTGTTAGAACGCCTCTAGCTCGAGAAAAACCTTATTTTCTCCGAGTTTCTTTGTCATTAGTTGAGTAAATTGTTTTTCCCTTGCGAGAGTGTCTTGCTTGGTTCTAGATTAAGCGGTAAGCTTGGCTAATTCCTGACTACCTTCCTAGCTCCGTGGTCTATTATAGGCTTATACAACTACAAGCACTGACTCGCTGCAATTACGCTCAAGTAGTTTGAAACAGGGAAGCTGTGGAATAAGCAAGACGGCACTGGATAGCATTATTTTATGTTTTGTTTGTGAGGCCGTAACTCTTATTAGATATTTTGGAAGCTTGTAAATAATGGTAGCAAACTAATCCAATTGCCAAGAAATTAGTCAATATGCTACTATTACAGTATAATTTCGAAACGCGTCAACAACATTGCGCGAAATTATACGTGAGTGATAATCGTAATAGTTACATATTGATAAGATGTCTCACGAAAGTTTCTTTTTATGGCTTTTGCGAAGATATGACTTTGCAATTCTGCCAATGTCAAGTGGGAAGATAGGCCAAAATTAGCCAAAGTCAAAGCAACATTCAACGTCTTGATCGTTCAGCTATGTCACGGTCAGTTTTGTTTTTATTTTTGGCACTTAAACTTTACTCGGCTAAAAGCAGTATTTTTTTAAAACTCATCACCTTTTACCTCTACATAGAAATAAAATATTTAATACGCTCAAAATACAAGAAATACATTTTTCTAATTACACACAATAGCTTGAGTTGGCATACCTGTAGAGTAAAGAAAAAAATACTTTTAAGATACCTAAAGTAAACGACGCAGCTTGCACTGCTACTTGTACCCGGTGAAAACACCCAACAGATTTAGCAAGACTGCACAATCTCATTGGACGTAGGAACAGACAAATAAACAAACAAACAAACACGTGCGTTACTAACTCTACTTGAGACAAAGCAAAGTACGAGGGATTCGATTGGCCAGTCGTTGCGAACACAGCGAACTACACTAATGTACTTAAACATGGATTTGTTGCTTTTTTGTACTTATACAAACATTAAATTTATTTTGTATTTGTATAAAGACAAAAACAAGCTTCTTATTTTGCCGTAAGCTCTATTTAATTTATATATTATCTTATCTAGTACCTATCACAAAACTGCTTGCTTAGAATGGGGCTAGATGGCGCTGTATGGAATATCCCGGAATTTTTATTTATTTTTTTAAATAATATATTCGCCTAATCAATGAATTAAAATTACTACTAATCTTATCTAATTACTATCATTTAGTTCTATTTACTCACCTGACATACTTTTCCTTGGCAGCCACAAATAATACAAAACCAATATTAATTAAATCTCAGTCGTCCATGAATTCCAACAGTTATAGAGTAACGAGCAGCAATACAGTTTAACAATTATGTAAAAAAATAAAAAGTCGTGTTTACATACGTAAAAGTTTAATAAGATGACATGTTTTTTTCCTCATACATTTGGTATATATACCACATATCTTGTTTTAACTTTCAAACTCGAGCTCGTTTAAAGCTTTAACTTCCCGTTTACAAAAATTAGCAAAACACCAAAACAAAAAAGTTTAAGTTTAAGCCCCATTTCACCATCGTACGAGTAGGGGTTCGGCAAGAAGGCACCGTTATACAGTTGAGGTTCCAAAGACTCGCACCAAGCGCTTTGCTTCGACTTTCATCGTGCGAACAGCCCAACTGTGGAACTTCTTGCCCGAATCTCTCTCTATTCCCCTTGAACTATAATTTGTCGGTCTTCAAGTCGAGAGTAAACCGTTTTCTTCTAGGCAAGCGCGCTAGATCCTACGATCTAGCGCGCTTGCCTTATAGTCTACACTATAACGTTGCTTACCATCAGGCAAGTTGTAGTCAAGAGTAAGCCTATATCATATAAAAAAAAAACTTTCATAAAGCAAAGTTCATCGACTCACAGAACAATGACACAGGGAAAAAGCATCATAAGTCGCGTTAAAATTTCAAACAGAGAATGGTTTAAAAATGATGCTGTTACCGCAATGTGATTGTTCTATTCACACAAGCGCGATTAACATTCAGCACTGCGCCAGGCGACGATCTTTAATGGTTTCAATTGTGCAGAAAATTTTATTGCATTCAATGAATTTACGGAGGAATTTCTCCGGGCGATCCTTTCAAACCACATCGCTATCGATTCGAGGCGCCGCCGCGGCTGTTTGAAAAGATTCAATGCATTTTCCAATTAGGTTCATAATTGGATGCAGTCGGACATTTCGCTTATTTGATTTGTTAAATAGTCTTAGTGTGAGACTGATTTCGTTATTTGTGGTGAGACGGTCAAATGATAAGTTTAAAATCATTAAAGTACCTAAGTTAAGATACGCATTGAAATAATAACGGTCAAAGATAAGGTTGAATCAATAGATTAATGACTATTACATAACAAGGCGCTGTGAACATAATGGCGTCGATTGAATGGAACCTTTAATTTTATTTTAGCTTCAGCTTTATTATCTGCAAAATGTAACTGATATAATGTAAAAAAAAAATGACATAAAATCTTATATCATAAACGGGTACAACATAAACTTAATAAACACAACAACTATATCTGAGGCAGGCTAAATTCCGAGCAGGTGTTTCGAGGGAAGGGCTGAGATTACAGGTATTACAACACAACTGCCAGTCTTATGACACTAGTGGAAGCCTAATGTAAGTATTACATGCCTTGTATAACTTGAAACACCGTTTTTAACGCAGGTGGTTTAGGGGCTTGTATAATTTTTAATTTTTAAAATGTTTTTATACAATACGAAATTTGCTTGTGTTTACTTCTGTACGTATCTTCACACAAAAATAACAAAGTGAAACGCTGATACCAAATGATTTGTCAGAATTTCACTTAATATTCATACATTCTCTATTTATGAAAATGATAGAATACATACACACACACACACAATACAAATAAACAGACAAAGATTTTACTGTAGCATACAAACACTCTTCAAAAAGCCATATACAAGAGTTAATAAAGTACATTGAGGCAAGATTACTAAAACCTATGTCTCTAAAACTGAACCAGCCATTTACAACCCAACATCCATAACAAAACCAAGCACTACTTTAAAACCCTACTTACGATTTACAAGTAAATAAACCGCGGTTAGTACCGACAGCGCCATTAAAAGCAAATAAACCGGTAAGAAGTGAAAACTAGTTCATCTAGACCGGATAGGCGCAAGTTTGTACCGCGGTGACCATCACTCTATTGTTTCATAAAGTTTAGCGAACGCCCCGAAACAATAGACGGGTTTTGGGCTATTTTTAAAAGCTTTACGTTGGTCTAACAGTGATTTTGTTAAAGGTTTTGTGCCTCAAAGCGTAATAGGACTCTAAATTTTTTGTAACTTCACAAAAAAATATTAGTATAAGGTTTTATGTAATTTTTTACGTAAATAAACAATTTGTAAATGTATAAATAGGATAATTTTCGAATCAGTTGTTTATTTTGTTATTTAATCTGTATTGCTACAAATTAATTAAGAGCGCGTTGAAATTGTATTAATAATTCAAATAACATGCAAGGTATGTAGATTGTGCTACAGAACCTCAAACAGTATGTTCCTAAAAATAATTCAAAAGCTAGAGGTAAACTTTATGATATATGCCAGAGTTTGAGGCGAGCGCAGCCAAAAATTCTTATTATATTTTACACATGTTCGGTCCCGAAAATTCCTAAACCTGCCGAAGGTTGTAAAAGTAGCGTAACTTAATAACATTCTTGGTGTAGCCGCAAGCCTTCAAAGCTCCAGTGGACGGCCTGAAAGAATACTCAGCTTAGTGTTAGCATGCCATTGATCCCTTTCGTCTTGGAAAATAGAAAACTTGCCTTATGTTTTGTGCGCCTTGTGGTTTGCTAAAAGTGAGATGTGGCCGGGAAAAAGTTTTTGGGAAAAATGTTGAGAGATGTTTTTAGAAACACCTTAAATAGAATATTTGTGAATACTCATCTAAATTATCCATATTAAATTATTCACCAAATAAAACAAAGTTACTTCTTAAAATAAATAATAATTGATCCCAGTAACAGAATAGGTTGCCAAATTCCGTCCCTAGATGCTGGCAAACAGAATAAGTCAGATTAACACCTTCTAAATATTGCAGGCTGTCCTCGGAGGCACTGCCCGGAAGCCTCTCCGTACTTAAGGCCTGTTAATGAGGCTCTGAACCACACTTGAATTTTTCCCCACTTCCTTAACATCAAAAGTTCCCTTTTGCGAAACGCTAACGAGAATTTTCATGTTAATTGCCTTGGCGTCGGCGGAATATATAATTGCATATATTGTTTCTGTTCCTCTAACAACGGGAAGTCTGCGAAGAAATTTCGTGATTATTTGTGTACTGTAATTAGAGTGGAGATAAGAAAACGCGTGTGAACACAATCGGGTGGAGTTAATTGAACGCCAGCCACTTGACGGCCCTACATACATAGCAGTATGGCAATTTTCCATTTATTAGACATAACTAAAAACATAAAATAAAAATTATGAATACGTGCATTCGTATAATATTTTAGCATATGTACATATTAAATTCTGGTATATAACATTCTTCATTAATTTAATTTTGACCTAAAAAGCAAGAACAAGCCATTGTGAACCTAAACAAGATAAAATTATATACATATATTAACTCGATATCACATTTAAAATAGAATAGACAATTTACCATATAAACGAATTAGCAATCGTATGTCTGTACGGCTATATATTTTTTAATAAATAGGAGCATGTACAAGTAAATAATAAGTCACATTTCTTCAATTCGTTCAATTTGTAAGAAGAGTTCTCTTGGGCAGATACATCGCAGTGGGCGCCCGGGTCTTTCTACGGAAAACACAATTGTTCTCGAATTTTGTGCTTAAAGTATTTTTCCATAAAAATAATAATTCTGCGTTACTGCCATTACGTTCCGTACCACGCGCTGAAATGGAAAAGACGCGGCTGCTGTTTATTGTTTGAGTGTAGTCTTTAGGGTTAACAACATAAATGAAGAGACGGTTAACCTTTCAACTGAAGCAACAATCTTGAGTGCTCTCGAGATAATATTGTTGCGACGTATGAACTTGTTATTGAGTTTTGATTTTGATACTTATTTTATAAGAGGAATTAGTCATTTGTTTTAGATATATTTAAGAAATTCAGAAAATCAACTGTTTATGCAATGTATTCTCGGAACTGATGCTACAGTAGTACAGAGGTTAAAAAACAAACTTTGATACGGTACGGTTCATAAATTTTATAAATAACACATATGTGACAAATAACGAAATTCATAGCCATTTCTACATCACAAATGATATGAGTAGTTGTTATGCTAAAAAATGGTATAAAAGTATTTATTTACTAATATGCTATTTTAACAATCACATTATGTCTAATTCAGGTAGGTTGTTGTCAAATTATATAACCCTATAAAGTATTAATCTTAAAATTATTCTGCTACAAGACCAAAAGGTCAGACAAAACCACGCCTCAAACAGACACACAATGTTTCACAAGCCAACTAAATTCCAATGAATAAACTGAAAGCACATACGCTAGAACCGCAGGTAGTTGTAGGCGCAATGAACGATCTGATTGATGTCGGCCCACTGTGAAATTGAACTAGCAAGGGGCGAGTGTAAAACCATTGAGGTCTAAGTACCTATTACTGGAGCTCCAATTATAGGGATTCATTTGCCACGGACTTGATTGTGGCAAACTATGTTAGAATTAGAGCGAGACTTTGTTTGCTCCCGTTATTTTTCTTTGTTTTACAGAGCGCTGTTGAGATGAATGATGTTTCTGTAGCTTGATAACTCTCATCAAACTGATGTGGGGTTTGCATGAAAGGGTTAGAGAGATTTTTTTGCTTTGTGTTATTAAATTGATGAATTTTAGAGTTGAATTTTACATATATTAAAAACTAGCTGTGCTTGCGAGTTCGTCCGCGTGGAATAGTTAATTTGGGCATTAATTCTTAGAATTTTGAACCGTTTTCGCAGCGAACGCAACGGAAGCCCTCAAAGATGAATAATTTTCCCCGTTTTTTCCACATTTTCTATAAATGGCCTATTCAGCACAAAAATATTTTTTCAATTCGCACCAGTAGTTCCTGAGATTAGCACGTTCAAACAAACAAACTCTTCAGCTTTATAATATTAGTATAGATAGTTTGCAAGGGAAGATGAATATGAAAATTGTATTGTAAGACCTGCGATAATTGTTGCATATTGAGCACGTTATTAATATATGACATAAATAGGAAGTTTGATTTTTTTTTGTACGAGATAGGTTTGTGTTTATCTTAAACATGATAGAAAGCGTTGTTAAAATCAAATATAAACATAGTTAGTAAAATTTAATGCCACTTTTCAGTCACCCATCCAAGGACTGGCCGCGTCGACATTTGCTTAAAACATTGGTAATTGCATGCGATTGCCTCCACCAGCTGAGCTACAATCAATATCATCATTAATTCAAATTCAAAATCATTTATTTCAGACATTGGTCCATATTCACAATAATATAATTCCCTTTAAAATATTAAATTTATATAAAGTCACAGGTCACAATCAATAAAAATAAAAACAATATTAAAATTAAAATGTCAAAAATGTCCAAATTTAAATATAGTGTAGTAAAATAATAATTAATATGCCCATGGTTGAATTTATGATTAATCAACATGAAATTCATGCACAAAGTGCATAGCACATATAAAACAATAGAAGTTATTCAGAGAAGAAAAAACAAGCGTCTCTTCACCACAATTAGATTGCTCCTCTTGACAAACGGGTGAAACTTCTCGCCTTATCGGCCAACGAGTTGAACTTCCTTCAAGTATTTTTATAATTACCTTGCCTTTGTTGAAGTTCGTTGTTCGCTCCAACCGTCTTACAACTTGGGATCTAGTAATAAATTTCACTTGTGGAAAGACCGTCGGGTAAACGACCTCATAAAACCATAAAGTTCTTTCACTAATCTTTACATGCTATAAACGCGTCTTCTGTCAGTAGTCGATAAGCTGCTTCGTTATTTGCTCATTTAGCAATGGTGACAATTCTAGAGGTCAATACTTCTCGGGCTTGAACGATGTCATTAATGTTTTGTGGGCCTATAACATTATAAAAATACGAAGAAAATTTGAGAAAAATATTTGTTGGTAATTAGGAAGAACCAAATATGAGGTCCATAATAAAATTTTAATCTTTTATGCTCTTTTGAAGCTTCATTGTGTTAGTGTTTTAAACGACATAGATAAAGTAATGTTGTCCTGGTTGTTCCTTTTCATGAAATAACATTTTTGTGTAAAATGTGAAAAGATGAAATTATAACTATTTAATCCAACATCAATTTGTGCGAATTGAAAGCAACAAGAATTTATAAAACTTATGAAAATCAGTTAACAAAGTGTTCACAAAGTAATTACTTCCCAACCCACCTTCTGCTAATAAAATGTTGTTCGAGTTCCGATCTGTTGAATGATTTAAGTATAAATTAAACCAATTTACAAATTTCGGAAACCCCTTGAAGTTGTCAAACCGCGCGGATTAATTTATTAAGCCTTAGAAATGTTTGGTGGCAATCAGTCAGCGGTTGAGAAAGACAACCCCGAAATAGAGATATCTACCGCCGCTGTTTGTTCCGTTTTATGAAGGGGATTCAAGTTAATTGGGCTGTAATTTTGTTTGCATAACTTCTGCTTTGAAGCTCAAAAAATAAAAAGCGGTTGGCAAGTTTGTCTTCGGAATCATTTCTGCGAAAATGTTCCTTCGATTTTATTCATGAAAGGTTTGTTCGAACCATTTTCTTCATGTTTTGATAGGTATCTCTTTGTGAGGATCAATTTTACGTATTCTTCGTTGACATAAACGAAATTGTACGAACATTTATCCAAAAAGTAGTAAGAAAATGAGATAACTTGTTAGATGTGAGAGCTCGTTTTAAAGTTTGACTTACTTTGCTGTAAGTTGATGTCGCGCTACAAAGTGTGCGGCTAAGTTTATCAATGAACATAAACTGTGTTTAACTAAATCCTGCTTTATGAGCTTACTTCACCAAGTATAAGGCTGGTTACTTGGAAATAATGTTAGTTAGACGACGTTTAAGCCTATGCATTTTTATAAAGTAGCTAATACGATTAGGTTGTAGAGAGGTATTTACTAATCTAGAATAGTAGAAATATTATTATTCATTTCACCTGATTTAAAGTAATTCAAAAATTGCTTGTTATGATGTGCAATAAGTATAACTTAACTAATGTTTTATTATGTTTTATGATACGTGGTTCAAGAACTAAAATATTTAATAAAAACGTGAAGAGAAGTAAAAAGTCAGGTTAAATTTACAGTAAAAAACTAGACACAATAAGTTTTCATTTTCTCCCCTCTTCCTTAGTTCGGATTTTTTCCAAGTTAGAAAAATGCTGCGTCTGTATCACGCCCGCTCTCGTCACTCGTCGCTCTCATTAAGATGTGAAGCCTAATGATGCACTCGCTTGTTAGCCTGCCTTGTTGTCACGTCATAAAGACTCATGCACAAAAAAAACGGTCAAGCACGAAAGCGGAATTGCGCAATTAGGACCTTATATTTTATAGATACTCAACCAAAAGGTTGTTTGCCGAGAATTTGGCGGTAATTCGGCGTGTCAGCGTCAGAAAGAGTTCATTGAATTTCTTTTTTCTCTTTGCCCTGAATGAATGAATGTATTTGTAAAAAGCCTTTTTACATTGCGGATAAAAATACCTTTGGATAAATACGTAAAGACGAATTATACTCGCTGTCGTGTCGCTATGTGTGTAGATATATCTTCAATGTGTTTACGTAAAAATATCACGCACGTCGTCAATGGCAGAATGCTTTTAACTTTCAATTTACATTTCTGTGACCATTTCATTTATGGGTATAATTTTGTCTGTCTGCGTCGTGCGTAGGTGATCCGTATCTCATTTACATTAAGTGGTCTAATGCTTTTTGATACCAATTTAGGAACGTTTAATGGATAGAAAATTAGTATCTAAATAATCAATTTTGATAATGATACTGAACAGAGCCAAACCTTCTTGTAAACATTTATCAATGAAAACACCGCGACACATTGGAAAATTATCGTGAAAAAAATCTATGAATATAACAAATCCGTGAAATCATAAGCAAGTTTTCGTTGAATCCGCATAACAAATAGATGATATTAGTAATATAATTCGCAATAACAGCCATTTCGTGGAACTACGAGTATAATCGCACGTGGTGGCAACATGTAAATAAACACATTAATTTCCTTAATGTCCCGCCGTCAAGTGAAACAATTTCGACGTTATTTACGTAGGTAATATCGCGGTTTTAAGTGACAATAAACCGAGATCTGCCTCGATGTTTGTGGCCACGCTCTTCATTTGAAGCTTACTTTGACGTAAGTAGGTAACTCATTAATTATAATAACTAAGTAAGCAAGTTTGCATGAGACCGATGAATTTTGGCGTAGACTTTTAAAACGCTTGAGGTGTGTTAGATTTCATGACTTTGGAACTAAGAAAATTTACAAGGTTTATAAAATAGAAAATGCTATAAGTTTAAAAATATCTATCATTCTTTAAAACAAAAGACGTAGGTGAACGAAATTGTATCATAACTAGAAATAGTAAAGATAAACTTATCCCATTAAGTATAACATTTCATAAATTATTTTTTCGTGTGTTCATTCGTGAGTTTATACTTTCAAAGGTTGATAGAAACAAACTGAATTAATTATTGAAGAGCAAACGAGAATTGAAGAAGTGGAGCGCTATTAGGCTAAAACCGAAATCCGCGCGCCCGCAATGGCCCATTTGGCGGCGGTAGCTTTACAAAATATTGGCCGTAAGCCGACGGAATCAACTTTATTAGAAAAAATGTGTTTGCGGAACACAATACGTAACGTAGTTTGCTTAACTTTGCTGGTGATTTTGTGTACTGTTGTGAAATGTATGTGAAACATAATTGCGTTGGTTTAAATCATACTACTGACAAGATAATTAAGTCTTATTAACATTTTGAATTATTGAAGTGATTAAGATATAATAGAACCAATAGCTGAACCAATTTTAATAAAACTTGACTTGAAGGTTATATATATAGACAATCTAGTTTTTTGCAATTTGATGACCTAATTCATATAAACTGCAGAGCATCGCTAGTTAACTATACGTCAAACTTGTAAAATAATTGTAGCCGAATCGTAACACATTCCGTTTTTATAAATCGGTTGAAAAACCTATCCTTCGTAATAAGTCCGTAACAAACAGTCAGACATAGGTACAATTTTTTTGTATGAATTTCCCGCGTTGGATATGATTAGCGGTTGCGTTTATTATACACGAGTTTTCGCTTTGTTCGCGCTCGTTATTTGTGGTTGCTTTATGTTTTATGAGTAGATAGTTATTTAAATGCAACGACATCACGCTATATAGAACCCTCCTCAGCGAAAAATATCAATTAGGCTAGACACCTACTGGTACTAATCAAAGCAAATACTTACAAAGGTCGGATACTAATACCAAATAATGTTTTGAATGTCTTCTAAAACGCATTATACGATTTTCTTAGCAAAAGACTAACTGAGTTCTGATTGGTCCACGCATGTTACAGTTGTATGTTATGGTGTAAGGTACTGTAGCTCTGTAAAACAGGATCCACAAGATATCTATTGTAGGGCTCATTACCCTTCTCACATACATAACTTAATTAAAAAGTTGGCTCTAAGGATGTACAATAGTACGAAACGTAGGTAAATTATTTATAGCTGATGTTTTGGGGAAGGAAAGGTTTTTATCAAAGTTGTAGATTTATAGAGGTATATTTGTGTTATATCTACTTTGTTAAGTTCCAACGGTAGTTAATTTCAGCTAAATATGATGAGAACCTATTTTGCTCTGAAGGGAATTTATTCACGTATAATGTTAGTTACAAAATCAGGTACCTCTTTAGCGTTTCATGTTCATATTTAAGTTGAGTTGGTAGTTGAGTTTCGAATTTCCACCTGTGAGGATAAAGCTACGAGATTTTGACGGTTTTAAGCTGTGATTTATGACAGGAAACATAAATTGTCGAAATATATGTTTAGATTTTATATATATGTAAACATTTCTTTGTATATTTTATAAGAATTTTAATCTTATAAAAAATATGCTTAAATTAAGTTCGGTAGGGTAGGCCAACTAACAAATATTTGTTTCAGTGTCTTTACAATCAATAAAGTAACTGCGTAATCAATGCTTCGGTTATCAAAATGCAAAGAATATTTTTTTTTAAATTTGTAATGTTAAGTTTTATCATGATAATACAACCGGAACATACATAAGTTGATTTAGGCCAAATTAACAAAAATAATAAGCTAAAAGGTAGTATGTACATATGCAAATAGTAATAGGCACGTTATCTCACACTTTCCAAATAAAAATATTCACATTTTGTCTGGAATCACTATGGACTACGCTTCAGTCCATGAAATTCTTAGAGAATATTGGCTTGGCATCCAATAGGTAGGTACATATTGGCATCTGTGACGACATAACCGCAATCATATCACCAATGAGCGTGGCGGTAACAACCTAGTAATTGTAGTCGTGGTACATAAATACAACGACAATGTAACTAAGAGAAAACTATCAAACCAAGCACCTGACGTTGTGTTCTAGCAGTTTCGTATGAGAGCAAGTATCACCTATGTATTCTACCTATTTTTCAACTTTTTTATATATGTATTGTTGTGTCCTGTGTGACAAAATATATGCTTTCTTTCAAGTTACAAACCAGTATAGGCAAGCTCGACCTTGGTCACAGTGTTCGCTTGTGAGATTACCGCTTCAGCGGCCTCGTAGTCGTACCTGTATGTAAAAAAAACTCTAATCATTTTAAAAAAACACACTAATACCATAAAGGTTTGTAATTGTGGCTAAGTTTTAGTGTGAATGTTTATTCCTTTTCACTTATTCTAACTGATTCTCATGAAATTATATGGATTTAAAAATACACATTACCACGGTCTTAGATGTAAGATAAGCGAGTGTGGCTCAGTGGTTCCAGTGTCTGCTTTTCATTTAGACGCACCCTGGTTCGAATCCGACCCTACACCAATGACTTGTATTTTCAAGTTATGTGTGGATTTGCACTCGCTTAACGGTGAAAGAAAACATCGTGAGGAAACCGACATGTTTGAGGACCACAATATCCGAGGACATGTGTCTTCCGTGGAAGGACCTGGGCGCCCACCACGATGTATCTGCCCAAGAAAACTCCCCTAACGAATTAATTCTGCGGGGGAGTCACGACCCTCAGTCATGAGGAAATACGACTCAAGAAGAAGAAGAAGATGTAATATGCTTACCAAGAAAGTACATATTTACTGTAGATTTGAAGATCCCTGGATTTCAATACTCGTAACATAAGAATGGTAGGTACAAGGATTGTAGTCTATTATGTGTTGTATCATTTGGTAATTGCAGTCGCGGTTCATAAATCAGATTATTCTGGAATCTAAGCGGCACGTAATCCCGCTCGGCTTAGCTGCTGCCAAATTTGCAGGCAAACTATTTTGATCGATGTCACCGCAATCTGCCGCTTGACGTACGGCTGCTGGTATCGATCGGACACGTTTGTTCTAGCTTTCTTCACTAACATTATAAAATAGTATGCTAGGTGTTAAGGTGCCTTGGCCATAGTGAATTATAAAGTTAGTAGCAGTAAATAATGAGTTACTTCAAATTATAAGTAGATAAACCAAAACCTAACTTCAAAACCGGGATACTTTACGTTGAAATATAAATACTTTCATTTCATTGCTTTTATTGGACAATATTTTCAAAGGTAGCTCCAGACAAGTGAATGTGATATTTGGTATTCATATAAGGTCATACTTAAGAGACAAATCAGTTCTCGGAAACCAGATTATTACTAGACCATTTCATAGAGCTAACGTTGAAAATGGCTCTCAAAAGCAAACTATTGGACTTTAAAGCGCACCGCAGCGTGACCAGTTATTGTCAAAACTTTGGCTCACTAAACTAAAACTTCCAACTCAAGTTATCAAACTCCAAATTTTACAATTAACCGACCGTGTTCCGAAGCTAACTTCCATATTTCAGCATAGGTGAGCGCCGGTTTCTAATATGCCGCGAAATATATTGCAGCTCCCGTTTCCGGCAGGCTTCTGCAGTTGTGGCTCTTTGTGCGGCGGAAATCACAGTAAAGAGGATATTGAAAGCTAATATTTTACATAATTACTTTAAAAAATATATGTATGTACTTACATATGTGTATATTAAATTCATACGTATAGGGTTAGAAATTAAATTAAAATAAGCACAAAATTCTCATGGTGCTATGTATAAAGTTTTACCAAAGACAAAGTCACAAAGATAGCATAATTAAAATGTAGTGTACACAAGAGTGCGTTGGAGAGCATATTCCTCCGCCGCTAAATTAAAAGCTCTACTAGTCAGGTAAACTTGCGATGGCACCCGCGGGGCCTATCAACTATACTTATGCGTGTTCATATCTACGCCCGCCGCTGTCAGCCTTCGCCGGAGACAAATTCTACCCGAATGAAACTAGTTTTCATAACTTTTCATTTACCAACTCACACATGCTAACCCCAAGTTAAACTCGGCCCTACCTACGTAAATTAAACAACCGGAAAAGGCAACCATTGATTGTAATTTGAAACAATGAATCGCAAATCTGCCGAGCCTAATACGATTACGCAACGATTCGGCCTAAACTCACAAAAATATGAACCTGACGCCCTTTGTCCCTGTAAATGGAAAGGAAACCATTACTCACCGCTCGCTGAAAGGGTATTATTAACTTATTAAAATATTCAAGCGTTCGAAACGCCACTGACGCGTAAATCTCGCAGCCGATCGTAAAAACTGATCCCAGGAGCATAGGAAAGTAGCTCGGTTCCATTGGATTCGAGCCCGTACCATTGTCCTCACACGCACTCCGAGAAAAAGACCAATTTCTGAGATTTCCGAAAGGGCTTAGCTTCATTTCCTTTTATATCTCCCCAGATACTAAATTCGTTCAACCAATAATAAAAAATCGTGGGGACAGTCGGGCTGGACTCGACGTAAAATTTACTCTCGTTCCTCGGGGCAAGATTGAACATTATAACGTACTTACAGGCATTAAACGAAACGGCCGCAGTCCGACATCATTGGAGATTTAACCCGGCGGCGTGGCAATCGCTTTTAAATAAAAAATATAGCATGTTTTTCAACGACGTCTTCCCAAAATAAATGTACGTAATCGTTTATACTTTACACTCTTGAAATATTATGAATATACTCTAGATATTATTTTTAGCACTAAACTACATTGACCAAATCTGAAATACCGACTCTTATGCGAAAAATTGATAGTAAAATGAAATATGTCAAAGGACTTCATGTAAAACTGTAGTTTGCACGTGTATACGCATATGGCAGTTGTTTAATTAATCCCATAATAAGTTTGAATGGGTTTAAACTGAGTTGACATAGGGATGTGGTAGGTACTGGGATCTATACATCACAAACTGTCATACCCTTCTCAAAGCCTTTTCAAGTTCGGCGGGAACAAAACGACACGGGATTTCAACAGAAAGTAACACCAGTTCTTCATGATGAGACATGCTTTTTGCTTTGAATGATAAATGTAGCAATTGAAATTGAAACATTTATTAATATCATAATCCTTGTTCTTGCCGATTTTAGGCATGACGTCTTTTTTCTGATGAATATGTTGAGATTTTTAAGGGAAATATGTTATTTGAGTTTGGGTGAGTTATTACTATAAATTTCAAACGAATATGTTTGCATGTATAAAGCGACTATCAAACCACCAAAAGCAATTATTTTATCTGTAAGTTGTCCAAAATACCTACATTTTTAAATGCTATGATGAGTTGAAAAAATATTGTCTATAAATTTGTTAAGTTAGCACAGATTAATTTTATTCTTTCACGTTATTTTAAATGTTGATTTTTGAGTGTAAAAAAACTAAGCATAACCATAACTTATTAGGAAAATGATGTTTAGAAGAGCTGGTGATTAAAATGTCGCCGCCAGGAGTATAAGACGAATTTAAGCTTAGTTCTTTCCGTTCACATACTTCACCGCCTTAGCTAACTTTGATACAGGTTACGGGTGAAAGTTTCGGACAAGTATATAACTTAAAAATAATAGTGAAAAATTAGTTGGGTCTGTGTTGTGGCAGATTTTATGTATGTTTGTTTATTAAGTACTTGTGTTTGTTTTCCTGTTAAATCTGACCCATAAATGTTTTCTTTCTTTCTTAAAAATTCTAGTAATGATGCCATTTACGTGACACAAAATTAACAACATGATCTTCCCACGCCAATATGAACAAATAGCTGATTCAGAGACGCCTGGCTCGTTGTATTCGCAGTTAGTCATATTTTTACCATATTTAGTGTGTCATTTTGTTTCTACAATTATTAATACATCGTATTTGTCCTATACACAAGGCCTCAGCAAACGAGGGCAGTCGCTATTACAGAAGTTTTACATTCAGATAGTTGTTTGTGCTAGTTGACATTATTGCTTACTCTGCAAACTACAACATCGGAGTACTAATGAAGCTAAATACTACAATTGCTAATATTTCTATTTATCGTGCAATGTTTCACCAAATTTTTAAAAGTGTTTAAATGAATAAAGATGTGTTATTTTTCTAGAGGTGAGTTTTCGTTTCAATACAATCAGTTTGAGGTCCCATCATTACGAAATCTAGATTAGTATGGTTACTTACTTACTTACTTATATAGCGCTGCGACCCAAAGTGGATACTGGCCTCCGACACAAAGAGACGCCACTCCTCTCGGTTCTGCACCATCCCACCTCAGGCTACAGAAAACCATTACATTTAAACACAGTGTAAAAAACACACACACACACTAAAAATATATATTTTTTTTTTTAACTTGAACGGGTTTGCACTTGACCATAGTTTACCTGATAGCAAGTAAGGCTATGGCCTAAGATGGAGCGTGCTTACCCGATAAGAACCGATTCACTCTCGCTTTGAAGATCGCTGGATTATAGTGCGTGGGGAACAGAGAGCCAGGCAGGGAGTTCCACAACCTAGCGGTACGAACAATAAAGGTGGAAGCGTACCGTTTCGTGTGGGTCTTAGGAACTTCCACCATAAACCGGTGTCGTCCTGCCGTACCTCTACTCGTCCGGTGAAAGAAGGGCGCGGGCGGAATTAGTCCGTGCAATTCCGCGGCACACTCTCCGAAATGCAACCGATAGAAAACCGACAAACTGGCGACTTTGCGACGGTGTTCAAGACTTTGAAGTTTCGCTCGGCACAGTATATTCATGATGTTCTATTTTATACAAACCTGATTATCGTCTAACTGGATGAATTGCAACAAAACAAAATATCTAATCCCAATCTGATACGAACAGAGAATAATAAATTAAAATAAGAAAGACAAATTCTGTTGTCGAGACTTTTCAAATCGCTAACAGACATACAACGGGGATGTAGAAGTAAACCCTCAGATTTAAAGAATCAGATTTAAAGATAATTAAGTGATATTACTCATTCGTAGTAAATGTGCCATTACCGCTGCGGCATCATTAAAGTAAAACTTGTACTGGCCTAGTTCGTGTATTATAATTTATGGCAAGCTTCACGTTAAGTAACTGACAGTTATTTGTTTGCGTTGCTTTATAATATCAACGCAGATATGCGTGACATAGTTCTGATAGCTGTTATTTGATTAATGGAGAAATGGTTAATATTGTTAAATTTATTTTATTTTAAATTAAAATTGTAAACTAGTATCAATGTTGGAGAAATGTATTTACGATTGCTTATTTTTTTTTGTTATCTGATTATAAGGATATTAAAATTTATGTATACGTGTTTGTCTATGCAAATATCAATAGGTATATTTTACTCAGAATATACTTAAAAATCATCAAATGCAACTAAGTATGTAACTAACTTAAAACACCTATAAAAAAAGTATATCTTTAGGCAACGTTAAGTTCATTAATTAATAAAAATTAATTATTATTATTTTTTTTTTGTTTTAAGTTTATTATAAGTTTTAGTTTATAAGTTAGTTAACTTTTTATTTTTAATTAGTAAAATTTGTTTTGTAAGTTTTTTTCAATAAATACCTTTTTAGTATGTAACTAGTTGACCCTTACTCTCTACTTCCTTCTACTTTCTACTCTAGTATGGTAGGTTTTAAACATTATTCTTATGTTTTAAACTTGTAAAAATATTTTTAAAGATAAGTAAGTAGTTGTTAATCACATCTAAGCATCGTTCCAACCGAAACGATCGCCGAGACCAAGTTTATATAACATAGCAGACGTTGCGGCTTTTAGCGGTGAAAGTTTTAACTGCACGACGTTTACTCAAAATGCAAATTACAGGATCCATATAGGCGGAGGCGTATACACAGTAAGGATGATTTAAAAAAAAAATACATAAGAAAAAAAATATATATTTAATTTATTTCAAAATTATCATGTCTTTAGCACAAAAATGTTCATACTTTTTATAAAAATCACAGAGGTTGAAAGGTTTTTATACTAATAAAGTTGGTTGAAACTATAGTAACTATGAAATTTATATCATACCACAATACCGATTATAAGTAACCGATTTGTTTTTAAATGATTGCTGCTTTCTTATGCAATTAGAATGCATTGTTAACTGCAGATATACCAAAATAACCATCTTAATTTCTTCCTAAAGCAATAATTATACATAGTCCAACATGCACTCAAAATGTGATAAACGTATGAGTGTATTTAATCATAACAGACTACATTCATACCACAATAACAACATCATCATTCACGACAATGCAAGTACCCAGTAGCAAGCTAGTCTAGTCTAAAACGTTCCATCCACAACATGCCCATAGACAAGTCTGCTTTAAAATTTAAATTGCAACCGCGACTTCTGTTACTGGGCCTGTCCGAGCTCGAGAGTTAGACACCCCACGGTATGTGATACACGGACCCCAATATTAAACCACACGATCGCGCCATAAATTTCAACCTGCTGTGTATACATTGTAATTTTCGCTTACGCGGTGTTTACACGTTTTTGAGTGTTGCCTGCTGTACCTACGCGGAAGGAAGTTTTTGCTTCCTGAGCTATTTGATACAGATACCGGTAGAGATAGACTTATTTATGTTTTAATTACTGTGCTGTGGTTTATTTGCTCGTTTTAAGTGCTGGAACGAAAAATGATCTAGGCAAGTTCCTTGTAGTCTAATTTTAAGGGTCAGTGACCAGTTTATGGACTAGCTGCTAAAAGATATCATCTGTCATGGATTTTTGCAAAGTTACACTTCATCATATGTTATCTTATTAATTAAACGGTTTTTGATAGAAGTGCTTCTTCTTCTTATCAGATGAGAGTGGCCAATGAAGGCCTCTGACTTGGCTTTAAGACTACTGTTCTAGACAAACAGCCGGGACCTACAATTTAACGTGTCATCCGACCCACGAAGTGCTACTAAAATACTACAGCAAAATATTCAAAATAATGTCATGACCACAACTCACAGCTGGCATTGTTAAACACTCGCATACATCGGGTCGCCCTTTCATAGGCCTACGAAGCTAGTTTATTTGGAGCAAATGAATGTCCCAGTTTCCACTTAACAGCACAATAAAGTGGGACTCCTCGGTCAATGCATTAGGTACAAAGATTCGCTTCTAGAATACTAATTTCTTTCTCCGGGAAAACTAGAAACTCGGATAACAAAATTCTAGCCAGGAATTAACCTTCTGGTAAGCTGGGAGATAATTTCAACTTTTCCCGGGATTTCTTATATGTTTCTGTCTATTTCAGTTTTAACCTGATATTGTGTTGATGCCACTGAGAAACGTCTAAAATGTTCACAATACACATAAGTTCCCATAGTAATTACGGTGACATTGCAATGGATGGATAAGAACATTGATCCAAAAACAAAAGTTAAACTATTATGTATCGGTATTTAAAACATTATTACAAAATACCATACATTATAGTTATATCGGTCGACTGTTTAGAAGTAAAATCGATCATAATATTTTCCCCAAAATTTAATTTACTACCAAAATACATTCATAACCTTTAATTGATCATAACTACTGTTATAGAAAATGCTCAAACGAATCTATTTGAGCTATCATAATTAAAAACGTATTAGAAATAAATTACTTTTATCAATCTGTAATTGATACTTAATTGAAGGAATTAAGTTATACGATTTCCTTTACTTATTTCGTTATGATAGAAAGTAGATTCCAAATTGGATGTCTGAACTAGTTACTGAATAGGTACGTACTTTTGCTTTATCAAATTATTCTTTATTTAATCAAAATTTTACCTGCAGTGTAATCTAGAAAAATATATTTATGTCACTAAACGAGATTTTTGTCTCGTTTTCTCTAGGAAGTGAACTCTAGAACACCAAAAATTATTAATATCCAAGCACCTTAATATATGCGCGTAGGTATATGTAAGTACTTATTATATCGTGCTATATATCCGTGAATTTGTCAACACGCGTACTTCATAAATGCCTCAACATGACATGAGACAGGTATCACCAAACATATGCTCAAATGTTTGTACAAATACACCCATGTTTGTTTGTCACTGTCAACAAACATATTCGCATAAGTGTTTCTAACACAACACACACATTAATAGAACAAGTAAGTTCCCAAACACAAAGTAAACAGTTGGGACAAACACAAAAAGTGTCTGCTTAAGCTATTTGTATTACACGAAATCTCCGGACAACAATTTCTAGACCGTAAAAATAATATATGAGTATTGCTACGAAAAATATTTAGATTGCTACGACAATGCTACAAAAATATGTTGTTGCTACGAATATGTGCGATAGTGCTACGAGTTTTTATGTTAGTTAAGCAAGTCTTATTCCTAGAAAAAAGTAGTCCCGTTAATTTCTGTTTAAAAACAATGGCGTATTCTTTTAGATGTTCTGTTTTCCCTTGTAGTATTTATATAATCTTCATAGAAAAAGAACTGATTGATGATTACATAACTATTTATATAAAACTATCAATCAATTATTAACCAGCTACTTTTTTTATAATGATAGATAGATAGATAGATAGATTAACTCTTTATTGTTGACACATATTAAAAAACAGTACATAGAACAAATTGCACCTTAACTAGTGCCACAAGCGGCGGCCTTATCGCTGAAAGTGATCTCTTCCAGGCAACCTTCAGCTGGAGAGAAATAAGCAAAAGAAATAAAGAAGAATGTGGTGTACAACAAAAAGGAAAAAAGAAATTTTACTAATATATATACATATAAATACGCAATACACATACTTAATATAATAAAATTAATGTTTATATACAAATACATATAATACACAACAAAATATTTAAAGGTGATAGTAGTAGAAATAATAACAGCAATTTTCACTGAAGGGAAGCGAGATAAAATTCCTTTACTTGTTTTTTAAAGGAATCAATTGTCTGAGCCTTTTGAATGTTGATAGGCAGAGAATTCCATAAAGTAACAGCTTGTACAGTAAATGATGAGCCATAAAAAGATTTCTTTTTGAATGTTGGATGTGCGAGTGTTAATTTATTTTAATGATTTCATAATAACATGATTTTTCTAAAATTATTAGAAATTTTGTGAACTAAAAAGTAATGACCTACATAATATATTTTTAGTTAACACATTGACACATCGCTCTAATTTTTTAATCCAAACATCGTCTATCAAAAATAAATTAATTGGCATGAAATAAATCTTCTATCTCATTCAATTAGAACATATTGTTAATGTTATTGCACATTAGTACTAAATTCTCGAATACACGTTCAGAATTAATACAATGACTAGAATACAAGACAGCTTATGCCGTGACTGAGCATAGTCAAAGAGCCTTTAATTGCTACAATCTCATACTGTTTCACAGTACTGCATTGGTAAATAGGTATTCGCCTATTACTAGTATTGCTTTGCTTAGGTATTGTATCAGGTAAATGCATAGGAAAATTATAATACATACATATGTAGGTAGGTATATATAATTTTCGTAGTAGCAACCATAGTAAGCGATGCTATAGCAATATAATTTTCCTTTAAAGTATTTATTTATCATGTTCAGTCACACTTTTTTAGATAACTGCTAAGAATTTGATATAATTCAGATTATGAAACTACAGTGCTAACTTGCAAAAAATATGAAAATAAAGCATTGATTGTATGTATCAGGGAAAATCGTTGCAAATGCGATCATCTTTCAAAGAGCACTGCATTAAATTTGAACCTTTATTTGATTACAACTGGAGTATAAAATACATAAATTTATATCATTAGATCGTGAGCAACGCAACAAGACAGACGTCACAAGAAAATGAATTATGCGTCGATATAAGCAGCAAGCTGCATAGACATCACAAATTTGATACGTCCTCATCGTCGGAAAGACTCAATTATAATTTATTAACTGACTTCATGTCCTATATTGGCAGCAAATAATTGTATAAAGCGTCCATGGTAATAAACTAATAAACGCATTCAGATATATGTTTTGTCATACGTATTCTATTACCCCCCAATGAAAGAGGTATATTATAATATCAAAAACTATTTATATTAGCGCTGATACAGATTTTCAAAGTGATAATGAATCGATTTAGTATAAAATACCTACGCTAAATTTTAGACCATACTGATCACTTGCAATTTACAAAACATAGCATGGTTGGTTTACAACGTTCAAATTTCTATTTCGATTTTAAAAATAGATTAACTCGATCACGAACGGATCACGGAAATATGTCACACGGGAAAACGTACAACATTGGTACAGAACAGGCTTTGGGTGATAATGATAATATTTTGTGGACTTTAATTACCATAAACAGGCCTCTATCGTCTATAATACCGTCGGCTGGTAGAAATCGGAAACACACGCCAAGATCATTGCGTCAGGTTGAATCGGTCATGACATCATGCCAGTGATGCTTTCATGCCGCCGTGCCCTACATACTGTACCTGGGATATTAGGAGACTAGAATAGCTTTATAAATGCACCTGTAAGACTGATTTAAGACTTTGAATGTATTTTTTTAAAAAGCGAGTGTGGCTCATCCTTTACTGTGTCTGCTTTTCATCCAGATGTACCGTGGTTCGAATCCGGCCCTACACCAATGATTTGTATTTTCAAGTTATGTGTGGATTCGAAGGAAAACATCGTGAGGAAACCGACATATTTGAGGACCACTATTCGAGGACATGTGTCTTCCGTGGAAGGACCTGGGTGCCCACCACAATGTATCTGCCCAAGAGAACTCCCTTAACGAATTAATTCTGCAGGGGGGTCAGGACACGACCCTCAGTCATGAGGAAATACGACTCAAGAAAGAGAATTATCATAATAGTGTATTTTTGTCGTAAATAAACAAACAAACTATTATTATTTCTATATGTGCCTACAGATATAACTGTTCCAGAGCTTCCAAAAAGCACGACCAAATTACCATCGTTTCATATATCTCTCGCGCAATAACTCGGCGGTAATTTCAGGTAGGCTGCTTACATAACTTGATATCTCGTAAACAGATTAATGCTTCGCTCACCCGGCTTGACTTAATGCTCTAATGAAAATAGCAATCCCCTCTTCCTAAGTTACGGCCGTACTCAGGATATTAAATGTTGACACTATGTACGGGAACAGGTGGGTGTAAAATGACGACTCTAAATTAGTAAGTACATTAGCGTAATTAATGGATTGCGAAATTACGTATTCTCTGAATAGGTACTCGGGTATCTGACTGTATTTATTACAAGTAATATAAGTTTTATGCCATAAATCTGGTGAAGGTGGTTTAAGAGTAGCATTCTCAAGTATCCGGGACATTGCAAACAGCGCCACCTAGCCCCACACTAAGCAAACGCTTGTGTCCTGGTGTTGTTGTGGTGTAATCAACACTCAACGGTACTTTAAATCACTCCAGCAACTTCTCATTTAAGTTCAACTTTATCAAAACGTTATTATATGCCAATTATTAAGGTTGTGGAACTCCCTGCCTGTTCCCCCCGCACTATAATCCAGCGATTTTCAAAGGGAGAGTGAATCGTTTCTTATCGGGTAATCACGTTCCATCTTAGGCCATAGCCTTTGCTTGCTATCAAGTAAGTAAACTATGGCCATGTGTATACCCGTTAAAGTTAAAAAAAATATAAGATAAAAAAACACAATCGTTTATTTTTATATTTACTTTACGTTAACTCGTATAGGCTCTCTTCCCCCTGTCCTTAGGTCCGCTTCACAACCCTGTATAGCTGTAACACTTTTATTGCTCTACTATGCTAGTAGACAAATATCATTATCGTCAATCTTTTGTGTCAATAGTCATAAATAGCGCAAAGTTTATGAGTCAGTAAAACAATGATGTTAACTCCCAGTCTGGAATTTGTTTAATCGAGCAGAAGTTGGCAATCAGATAGGAATTGATTAGACAAACAAATAAGAAAGAAGCAATAACTGTGACGTAACTCCCATAGTCGTGATAATAAACCAGCGGATTGATGTACCTACATAAACTTATATAGCACGTTCGTAAAATCATATGAAACCGTGGCGTGTTTTGATGTTCGTAAAAATATTATTTGGTAGCAATTCTAATTTAAGTCAAATGTTTTGCCTAATGCAAAATTGCTATGTACCCATATATTTTACTTTCATTACAAACAGATTTAAACGGAGAGGTTTGCTGCTAAACCAGTTACCTAACTTCATACGTATTTGGTAATTTAACAGTAAAGAAATATAAGAGTAACAATCTCGGTTTGGTGCCAAGAAATGGAAATTCTCGGCTAAACTAGTACACGGCTGCTGCATAATACTTATTTCTACTCGTAAATTGGATTGTTTCTGATTTTTATACAAGTTTTAGTACATTTTCATTCAAAATTCTATTACTAGATATTTTTTTACTTTCTTTTTTGGTAGTATTTATTTAACATACAATTATACAAAAGAAACTATTTATTCAACACAATGTTTGTTAAGTACGTCATTTCGATAATCAAGTGCCACTGATTACAGCTATTGTGGCGTGGCCGCGCGTTTGCACACCATTCCAAAAAGGTTTATCTTGAACTAATGCGGGACAGGAGCGCTTACAGGCGCGCATTCCACAATGGTTTCAAAGGGATGGCCGGTAAAGTGCGCATGTTCGGCCGCGCCGCACCGCGCCGGAGCCCCGAATAAACCACTCCAGTCCGCGAACGGGAACCGAGTGCGCCGCGTCCACGCCTCGCACGTTCCCGCCAATAGAAACCGCTAATGTAAACACGACAAATCGAATTCTTTTTTTTAATTGTGCTCCAAACGGCCAGTGACGGCCAGTGTGATAAAAGTTTTAAAGAAAAAGTTTGAGGACGGATAACTGCCGCAATTTGTAAGCACACTTTTATTATAAAACTAATTAGGTAAGTAATATACTTAGTTTTTTTATATAGACCATAAAAATGTGGTGTAAATATTTTATTTGGCTATTTATAGAGAAAACACACGACAATAATTCAAGATAAGCCGAAAAACTTCACGAAGTCATACAGAAAGAGAATAAAATTGCTTTTAATGCGTATTGTGGACATTAATCACGAGCTTATCACGCGACCTTACTTTTTATAGCTTAGGTCTTATTTTTAACGTCTTTTCCTTTGCTTAGCCACAATTACAGGTAACATAATTAGATTTATTTGAATGATGATGTCGTTTTACGCTTAATTTAGGTGTATTAGTATTTTAACGCTCTACCATCTGCGTGCATTCTTCAGAAACCCCTCTTTTAGTAATGTTTTAACTTCTTAATACACACATTTTTTTAATTAAATGAAACTGTAGAATTTTGTGCAACATTTGCACGAAAATATCTGCAGTTGCATCTGCAGTGCTAATCTTGAACAAGCTCTGAAATTAACAACGCGTGTTAGCCAAATTGCTTTTGAAAATTGCAATATTTAATTAAATTTAGATTACATAGGTATTAGGTATGTTTAGTTCTACGTCTTTGGGAAATTCTGAAATCAGCTGTTCCTGTTCCTCCAATAAGTTCATTCTATCTGTAATTGTTTTTAAATACTTGATTTATTTATCTAATTCTTCAGTGCACTAATATAAAATGTTGGTTTTGATGAACTAAACCTACGGAAAAATGGTTGTGCGTTAGTTTATAGTAGATAGCCCTGTACAGCATTCATTGTTTCTTACGTTTTAAGTAATTTACTGTAAGTTCAAAAATAGTAGGCACTACTTAGTAGGTTACTTGACTTATTTACAAATTTCTAGTGGTATCATTGACCTATTACTACGATTTTCGCTGTTATCGAAGATTTTAATAAAATTATACCTTTGGCCACATTTAATTAATGACTAGCTGGTGCGCGCGACTTCGTCCGCGTGGAATAGTTATAACCATAAAACCGGTTTTAGTGAGTTAACCTTAAAAGATAGTCATAAACAGTTGTGGACATTTTTCTAGATCCTCAGCCCTCAGAGAATAATTTTCCCCGTTTCTTCTACATTTTCTTTTGTTTCTTCGCTCCTATTAGTTGCAGCGTGATGTTATATAGCCTAAAGCCTTTCTTGATAAATAGTCTCTTCAACACAAAAATAATTTTTCAATTCGCACCAGTAGTTCCTGAGATTAGCGCGTTCAAACAAACAAACAAACAAACAAACTCTTCAGCTTTATAATATTAGTATATTATTATTCGATATTGTACTTGCTTATTATTACCTTGTTTATTAGCTTTTTATAGGAAACTTTAAAATGTTGAATTGACCTACAATTTAACGTCAACCGGCTGTTTGTCAGGTACGGCAGTCGTTAAGTCATGTCATGAAGCCCTTAAGGCGGCCCGACAAACTCTCGACACCAGAGTTGGCCACTCTCATTCGATAATAATACACATTTTTTTTACAAGATTCAAGATCGAAAGAATCACATGCGTTATAATATTGTGTCGTAATACAAGGATATCTATCTATACATATAATATAGCTGAAGAGGGTCGAAAATGTAAACGTTGACGATATTTAAAAATTATGTTTGGAGATACTTACTTAGAATTGATAACAGAACAACAATTACTAGATCTTTTTCTTTTATCCGTGTCTCTGTTTATTTAAACGCTCATCACGCAAAAACAGATAGATAGATAGATAGATAAACTCTTTATTGTAACACACATTGACAAAAAAAGACAAACAGAAACACAAAAGACTTAAAAAAATAGTGCCACAATTGGCGGCCTTATCGCTAATAGCGATTTCTTCCAGGCAACCGTAGGATGGACAGGAGTCTAAAGAAATATAAAGGATGGGGTGTTCAAAAAAGAACAAGCAGCTGAACGGATCATCATGATTTTTGGTATGTAAGTAGTATGAGGTCTTAGGAGTGTCATATACCATTTTTAAACCCAAAATAACGCGAGCGAAACCGCGGGCGTCCACTAGTTTATAATAAACTTAAACAGAGTAAGTAAATAGCATGAATAAATAAAAAGATGTCTGAAGATACAATTTATCATTATCCATTCCTAGAATTAAATTTCGTAAACAAAACTCCTTGTCTGTCATTAACTAATTAAATCCCCAATTAGTAAAAGAGTTTTTCGAAAAGAGGTATTTTGGGAAGGATGTTATTATTCTCGCACTTTTTATTATGAGTGTGGCTTTTTATTTCTTTTTAGTCAGATAACGTAAAAATTAAATAAAAATATAAAAGAAAAGAAAATATAGAAATTAGATCCATAAATTATAGTTTGTATTGAAAATTGCGTATGTAATTATTTCTATCAAAAACAAGTATACATATGTATATAAGGAAGAAATAAAAAAATTGTTTATCAAAATTTATTATTTATGAAAATTATTTATTTTGAAACAAAAAAGGTTACGATAGATATGGTGGAATTAGGTTCGATTGTACATAAAAAGATAAGATAAAAGATAAAAGAATTTTTATTTGCCTTAATACATTTGTTAACATTGCAGGTGTCCCTGACAACCGCTGTAGGATTCCCTGTGTCGCGGTGCCAGGGTTCTTCCGTAGAACAAAAATTAAATTATACAATTGTGTTGCTAATTAAAAAACAAAAAGCTATTAGCTAATTAAAAAAACTGATACAATCACAACGCACGAGCCGACTGACTTAATTTAATCATGTGAAGAAAGAATACATCCAAACAGAATTAATTTAGAAAATTAGTTCGTTTAAAATTATTTAACACCCAAAATTTGATATCTGGTTGCTTGGTTAGTTACATGTTTAGAGGTAGGTTCGTGTCTAAGCAGCACATGTAACCATTTTCTTGTTTTGTTCAAAGAAATCTGATAACTTTTAATGAACCAGCCTTGATAAGCGCTAAAACTTTAAAAAATCTGTTGAAACTAACAACAAGACACATGAGTTTGCTTAGTTCATTCATTACTAACGGCTATGTAAAGGTTTCAGGTTACAGTTGGGCAGTAGGTTAAATAAAAAAAAACAATACTCGGTCAGTCAGCTGTACACCCCAGTGCTCTTCTAAATAGCAACGTTCCTATTTACGCAGTTCTAAACACACCGTAAATTACGATTCCGTTCTAATGGTTAAATGCTGAAAATCATGCAAGTTATGGTCAAGCGCAAGTCTATATTATTAAAAAAAAATTGTGGTACCAATTACTTGGTCACTCATTTGTAAACCCCAGTGCTCTTCTAAATTGCAATGTTCCTATTTACGCAGTTCTAAACACACCGTAAATTACCATTCCGTTCTCAACTGCCGCATCAACGCACTGCCTCCTCTCGTAAACAATGGTGTTCCACAAACCGAAATATATTTCACGCAGAAGTCTTGTGTGCCACAAACTAAGATTGTACCACTATAGGTATAGATTTATGTATAGTTTCAATGCAAGAAAAGCTTAAAGATGGTAAAATAAAAGAAAGCTTTCGTTTTATGCGGCCACCAGGTAATTTATACATTTTGAACGAACCAAATAAAATATTACAAATATGATTTTGTTTGAATTTACGACGTCTAGTAAATGTGTCAAAAATGCATTTTAATTTTATTTTAATTGTCAATCTTTACCGTCAGGTTTAAGTTCTACAAAATGAAACACATTGTGGCATCATTTAAGCAAGCGTAGAACGGAAAGATAATGCTTTTTATGTTTAATTAAGATTTCATCATTGTATGTACGTATATTGTTAGTTGCATTAAACCCTCATTAAACGAGTTAAATTTCGTCTTAAAAGAAAGCTAATATAACAAATATGTGGCTGGTCATACAAATAAAAATACTAAGCAAAATATGTACCTTATATACGAGTTAAACAGAAAGTAAATTCAATTTTATTTTTTACTTATTCCCAAAGATGATTTTACTAAACCTTACACTACGTATACTAGTATTTTGTACAGAAATTTATTAGACTTCTGTTACTGATCCAGCATTCTATGTACGGTCTATTTTCGACCAAACAATTATATAACTGCTAGATAGGTATCTGTGTAGTGTGGTGGACGCAGTGAGTTGGAACTTGCTACCCGCAGGCTGGGACTAGTGTTGGGACTCTCTCGTAGTCTCCGCCTTATATGGACTTCGTATTTGGGTAACTTGGATAACTTACATACTTTAGTTTACTCCTTTTACTTAGGTGGTTTTTGATAACTTTTATGCCAGTGAGTAGAGTTTATAAATAGACTGAAGAACACCACCATTTTATATGTATTTTATATGTGTTCAATAGACATGCAGCACCCACTAAAAAAAAACTTATAATGTAGAAAATATTTATTCCATAGGTACCATTTCACCTTCATGAAATAAATACAAGATTACCAACACACATACATAAAATCGTGTTTATCCGCGGACGTATCTTTTTCGTCCAGCGATAATTACGACCTGATTTCAATGTCTTTTTAAAAAGGTTTTTGTATGTATTTTGTATGATAAAGCTAAAGAGTTTGTTTGTTTGTTTCTTTGTTTGAACGCGCCAATCTCAGGAACTACTGGTGCGAATTGAAATATTATTTTTGTGTTGGATAGACCATTTATCGAAGAAGGCTTTAGGCTATATGACATCACGCTGCAATTAATATGAGCGAAGAAACAATGGAAAATGTAAAAAAATCGGGCAAAATTATTCATGTTTGAGGGCTTCCGTTGCGTGTGCTGCGAAAACGGTTCAAGATATCAAAAAAATATGTATGAAAGAATTATTCCTCTTGAAATGATCTAACAAAATGTCTGCAACAGTATATGTGTATCTTTTAATATTAACTCACTAGAACCATTTTTATGGTAATAACTATTCCATGCGGACGAAGTCGCTGGCACAGCTAGTTGGGAAATAAAATGATAATTCGAGCCAATAGTAGCACAAGAACCTGAGCAAAACACATTCAACATTCGTTGCTAGCGAACGTTGACAAGCTTTACGTTTTACCCTCACTAATCGGAATCCTCTACGCTAAGTGAAGGTAAATAATAATAAAATAATAAATAATAAATATTAAATATTCCGGGACATTGCACACAGCGCCATCTAGAGAGAGCTCCAAAGTGAATATATAATACTAGTTAATAGGTACCTACGTTAAAAGCGTTTGCGAGTAAGAAATAATTATTTTGATACCCAACTAACATGTACTTACTCGTATGTTCTGTGTTTCTGACAACGAATTTATTGAAATAACAATATAGCAATAGATAATAGTATAATTCATTCTAATTCTTTGATGAAAGCGTGGAAGAGTAAAGCTTTGCTTACCATCAGGCAAACTATAGTCTAGTGCAAAACCGTTTTGGTTAAAAAAAAACTTAGCACCCATATTTTGATGCCAAAGGTATTTGATCGTAGAACACACAATAACTTTTTTTTCGCGAAACATCTTCATTTACTCTGAGTTGTATATCGCTGTATACATACTTGTGCAGTAACACGGCGTTAAAAATGATATATACATATATTAATTATTAGGTATCTTCTTCTTATCGAATGAGAGTGGCCAACTCTGGTGTCGAGAGTTTATTAAGCCGCCATAAGGGCCTCTGACATTGCTTAACGACTGCCGTAGTAGACAAACAGCCGGGACCTACAATGTAACGTGTCATCCGACCCATGGAAGCGCCCAAAATGGAATGCCACTTTAGGTTATTGTTAGGTATAGGTTAGGTCCACATACCATAAATAAGTTTATACAGAATCCCTTTACGTGGTTTCTGTTCGTATAATACTTGGGCTGTTTTATCTAGCCGGAAACAAATGGCGCCCTGTCGTCCGAATTTTGAACCATTTCCGGACGCGATATCGCGAAATTGTTTCCGAGTCCGTGACATGCCTATACTTTAGAGTAACTGTAACGAACAGAAATGGTAGCATAATCAATGTCAAAGTTATAAATTTAAGAATAAGAATAAAGCATAAAACACATTTATTGGGACACGAAACAACAAGAGATACAGAACACAATAAAATGTAAAGATATACAAGTAATGTGCCAACTCAGCATGTGCTGAATGCAAGCATCCAGCGCTGGTCTTCCGTTGGAACCGAAAGTTATAGCTGTCAAAGAGCGAAAGGAAAAAAACACTTAATCCAAAAATACACCTTATAAGAATCTCAAAGAGAACGATCGTAATATGTTTTAAACTACCTATAAATATTATAGCTCATTGTTTAGGCAGACACATACTTCATGAGTCTTTTGTTTAGTTAAAATAAATATAATTAACCATTACCTACTATAAAGTTATCATACAGCGGTAACGTAAGATATTTTATATTGAAAAGATTATCTCAAAAAATTTCACTTAATAATTTCTACAAGCTACTTTAATACCTTTAAGTAAATTAAGAAAGCTATTTTGCTTTTCCTAGGAATACATTTTAGGTATTTTTATTATTAAAGTTAGCTTCTATGAATTTAGATCTCTAAATCCGTTGCTTGCTAAAATTAACTACTACTTTGGTATATGACTACGGGATTATTTTCTTAGAATTTTGAAATAATAATTTATCATTTATTAATTTCTTTCAAGTTTTTTTTTAAATATTGTTTATTAATAATATGAAACTAGTGGGTGCTTGCGGTTTCGCTCACATTAAGAAGTAAACTTACATCCCCTATTTCACACCTGTAAAAATGGAAGTTCTAAAAATCCTTTGTCAGTGGATGCCTACGTCGTAACATCTACCTGCATGCCAAATATCAGCCCGATCCGTCTAGTGGTTTGGGCGTTGATCATTATCATAGATCATTATGTAAGTCAGTCAGTCGCCTTTGAGACTATAACATGTAAGTCATCATAATCATACCTATTATTATGTTTGACATGATTTTAATAACAAAAATGTTCATTGTTTTATTAATAAAACTAGACATATGTAACTTCTAAAATTTTATAAAAGCCTAATGTTATAAATTCAATTTGACGAGATATTGTAATTTGTGTAGCATATTCTGTGATATTAGTACTTATACCTATGTATGTTACAATTTTACATTATCAATAAAGATTCTTTATCTTTTTATCTTTATCTTTAAGTTTACCACTAAGGCGCATAAAAAAATGAAATAAAGTAAAAGTAGTTGTTACAAGTAATCAATGATGCCGCAGGTGACAATAAACTGATAGATTTTTTTATGACGGACTGCCAGATTGGTCTGTGATTTTAGCCTAAGAGCCCACGACGGCCAGACCTTCGTTATTTAATAAAAGCTGAAAATTCTTCTGTGCGTGTCCCCTATACAGGTAAGAACGACCAGGGACTATATAGTTTGGGTAGTGGTTACTTGGGCAGGTAACAGGTAGTAAAGGTGTATAAAATAGTACCTTAAATTCGCTAAAGTATAAAGCTCAATTTTTTTATATTTTATTAGGGATACCTTTAGAAATCTCGTCATCCATTGCCGGACACTTATGACAGTTGCTACCCCCTTCCAGACACCCTTACCTGTATAGGGGACACGCACAGAAGAATTTTCAGCTTTTATTAAATAACGAAGGTCTGGCCGTCGTGGGCTCTTGCTCTATTTCTATATAAAACCTGTCTATGTAGTCGGAAGTGCTGTAAGTCAAGTTAATACGCTTCGTCTACGTTTTTCTCTCTATGAGTCGTATTTCCTCATGACTGGGGGTCGTGACTCCCCCGCAGAATTAATTCGTTAGGGGTGTTTTCTTGGGCAGATACTTTGTGGTGGGTGCCAGGTCTTTCTACGAAAGACACATGTCATTGGATATTTGTGGTCCTCAGATATGTCGGTTATCTCACGACGTTTTCCTTTACCGCTAAGCAAGAGCAAATCAACACATAACTTGAATAACAAGTCATTGGTGTAGGGTTGGATTCGAACCAGGGCACGTCAGGATGTAAAGCAGGCGCTTAAACCATCGAGCCGCACTAGCTTACGTTTACAGTTTCGTATTTAGGCACACCTTACCAATTTATAAATAATTTTTGGAGTAGCATAAGGTTTAAAATGTCAATGTCAAAACCGATTGAAAGCTTTACTCGAGCACTTTCTCGTTTTTAAACATATCTTGTTAATTGACAAGCTCCTTTCTTTCTCCTATATCAATTTCGTTTTATCTTTTCCTTTGTAATTTTTTATGTTTATCAACCTCAAACCTTCACAGTGGGTCTTAATTTAGCGACGAACAAAAATAACAACCCAAGTGACCTTTCCTTGAATCGCTACCTAGTGTTGTATTCTCATATCCTTAAATTTATAGATAGATAGAAAGATATTCATTTATTGATAAATTGATATTCCAACTTAAGCACTATTAAATGTCACAAAAATTGGTAATAACATTATATCTCGTCATTTTACAATTATTCATTTATAATTTATAAATAATATATTTAATAATATATTTTATTATTATCCTGTACTGTTCCACTCCTGGGCAAAGGTCTCCCCCAATTCCCTCCATGCATGCTGGTCGGAGGCTTTCTCACGCCAGTCATCCCGAAACCGGTCGAGATCTAACGCTATCGGGTCTTGGGCCTTTTAAATTTATACATACCTAATATTTTATTGAATCTACTTAAAAATAGAGGCTATTTTTGGCCCACCTACCCAATATTATGCATTTATGTACGCGAAGTCACTTAAGTATTGATTCGCTCTTATTTAATTGTAGTGAAGGTATATTTTCATAAATGTGGAATGCGTACAATCTTTATTTACAATAATAAAATATAAAAACAAGGGAAAAAAACTAAACATACTACTACTACTCTCTCTCTTTGAGTCGTATTTCCTCATGACTGAGGGTCGTGACCGCCCCGCAGAACTAATTCGTTAGGGGAGTTCTCTTGGGCAGATACATCGATACTACTACTACTAACTACTACAAAAAAGGGGCACTTTGATAATCTTTAGAAAAGCCTAAAGATAATCTAAGTGCTCCAGCCCACTACAAAAGTTATATTATAATAACAACAACAACTTACTTAATAGGAATGCGTTTATTGTTGTAATTGTATGTATTTAGCTGTGGCGGACACAAGCGCGCACGGTGTGGCGCTGTGCCCCTGGGTGGGTGGACGGCTCGCGGTTCTCGTCTTGAGAAAGACGTCTGCGCCGGTGCGAACCGTCCCTACGTCGCGAAACTTAAACTTGTGTGCGAGATGCCTTGAGGAGGCCTAATCGTGAGAGATGCCTAGATAGGGTACTAAGTCTATTGTGGGTTGAAAGCGAAACCAATGGTGTTGAGTGAAGGAAACTATGAAACGAGGAACGGTACCACTATCTAACACCCCCTACGCTCGCGACCCCAGTCCAGGTTCACAGCAGCTGCCCGCGGTGCGGCTTCTTGTCAGCCCCTCGATGTCGCCGCGGTGCTCACTTCTTCGAGCAATCTGCAGGCTGGAATCCTTCTTGGCTGGGGTCTTGAGGGCACTTCTTCTTTCTTGATTTAGACGTCGGCTGGAACTACTACATAACATTCGACCGATCTTCAACCGCGGCACTGGAATTTATCGTTACCGCAAAGAGAGCCCCATTAAAATTCTCTACATTTTGAAGCAATTTCATTATGAGTGGCACCATTTCCCGTCCATATCTTTATTGATCTTAAAGTTACACACATAATATTTACACCATTAGAAAGCCCTTACAAAACTCTATTTATACATATAAAATTTACACAGATCAACCAAGGACTTTAGACACAATCAGCAAAAAATGGTGAATATTTACACAAAACGCAACTTTCATCATACATTTTCGTTAATTACAAACTAACTACGGTCGTGATCCGCGAGTATCATACCATTCTAATTAGATCTCTTCACGCAGCATCTGTTTCACTAATGATACTCGCGAAACGTGTACGAAAATGATACATTCTATTAGTTTGTTACGCGCACTCACTTTCACTAATTGAACTCGAACAAGGCATGCGTCGCTGCCTTCACTGTTCATATTAGTTCTTTCATACATTGTCCACATGTCAGTGCATGCATCGCCGACATCCTCCCCCTCGTGCGAAAGCACATCTCCTGACTCGGCGATGTGCAGTCTACAGGAGCGGGCGACGGCTGCCTCTGTTGTTTGTGACCGTCCTCATCGGTCCGCTGTCACCCGGCGCCTGTCCCGCCGTCCCGTTGCAAGGCGTCTCGCAAACGGGCGTGCTCTCGAAGTGGTGAGGGCTACCGCTCGGCAGCCCTGCGCAGCGCGATGTCTCGGTGCGGAGCGCCCTGTCGACCGTGAGGTGGCCGACAGACGCTCCCTCGTAGTGGTGAGGACCGCCGCCTGGCGGCCCCACGCAGCGCGATGATGCAGTGCGGAGCGCCCTGTCGACCGTGAGGTGGCCGACAGACGCTCCCTCGTAGTGGTGAGGACCGCCGCCTGGCGGCCCCACGCAGCGCGATGATGCGGTGCGGAGCGCCCTGTCGACCGTGAGGTGGCCGACAGACGCTCCCTCGTAGTGGTGAGGACCGCCGCCTGGCGGTCCCACGCAGCGCGATGATGCGGTGCGGAGCGCCCCGTTGACCGTGAGGTGGCCGACAGACGCTCCCTCGTAGTGGTGAGGACCGCCGCCTGGCGGTCCCACGCAGTGCGATGACTCGGAGCTTCGCGTCTCGTGGGGAGATGCGCCGCCGCTGCAGTGGTCGCTCTCGTGCGACCCGACGTCCGGCGCCTTAGCGCCTCTTGGCGCTCCGGAGTTGCGTGGCTCGTCTGTAGTTGGCTGCCCCTCTTCTTTGCGACAGTCGTTGTTGAGCGCCTCGGCGCTACTGAGCGCGTCTGCAAGCGCCTTGTCGTCTTGCCTTGGTACTAGCAGCACCGTCTTGGAGCTCGGTCGCTTCAGGACTCCACCGTTGGTACGCACTCCTACAATGCGTGTGCGCCCATCAGGACCTGGATAGGTCGCCACGACCTCTCCTCTCGGCCATGTATTTCTCGGTAGAGTGGAGTCTACTATGAGGACGACATCCCCACATCGCAGGTCTCGAGACGCGTCGCTCTGGTTCAATTTCCTGGGGATTAGAGTTGGTAAGTACTCTCTTACCCACCTACTCCAGAAGTGGTCGGCGAGTCGTTGCGCCGCTCTCCACGCCCGCCGCCCCTTGATCTCGTCGTCGTTGAAGACGCCTATACGAGGCGCGCCGCAGGACCTCCCGATGAGGAAGTGGTTCGGAGTGAGCGCCTCTTCTTCGTCCATGACGGCTTCGACGAGTGGTCTGGAGTTGACGATGTGCTCGGCTTCCAATAATAGCGTGTGGAGTACCTCTTCTTTCGGGTGCCTTTCCTTGAGCGTTACGGCCAACGCTGTCTTGATCGACCTAACTAGTCGCTCCCAGGCACCTCCCATGTTCGGCGCGCCTGGTGGTATAAACTTCCAACGCACGCCTATTTTCTCAGCTTCTCTTACGGCGTCATCTTGCTTCAATTCTGTAAGGGCGTCTTGTAGATCCTTGTTGGCTTTCACGAAGTTGGTTCCGTTGTCGCTGAAGATGACTTTGGGCGATCCTCGTCTCGCTGCCATCCGTCGTAGTGCCAGGATCATTGAGTCGGCCGACAGGGATGCTGCCAACTCAACATGCACTGCCCTTGTAGTGAGGCATGTGAACAGTGCGCCCCACCTTTTCTCGTGTCGTCGTCCCACGGTGACGCTCATCGGGCCGAAGTAGTCGACCGCCGTACAAGTGAATGGTGGCTCGTTTTTCCGTAGGCGCTCTCTCGGTAGATTGCCCGTAGGCGGTGTCTGTGGCGTGCTCTTGTGAACGCGACACCACTGACATTCATGCGCCGTTGCTCTGACTGCTGCCCGCAGTCCCAGGATCCATAAACGCTGCCTCACTTCATTCATCACCGTAGCGTGGTTACCGTGGTTAAACATCTCGTGATAGTGTTTGACTATCAACCTCGCGACCGGGTGCTTGCTATCCAATAGTACCGGTCGTTTGAAGCTCTGCTGGACATCTGCAGCCGCATCGATTCTTCCTCGAAGTCGCAGTAGGTCGTCCTCTAGGACAATATCTAAATTCTTCAACTTACTCGATCGGTCCAGCGCCTTGCCTTTTCCAATAGCGTTCAGCTCCTCTCGAAAGCTCTGGCGTTGGCTGCCTTGTAGTAGCAGCTCCTCTGCTCGTGTCAGATGAGCGGGATCGAGCGGTGACAGTTTTCTCTCTGGCGCCGCTTGCGGGGTCGGAGCCTGCTTTGATGACGCCTTCTTGTTTATTACCTTCCAAGTGGGATCTTTCTTTAGTTCCTTCTTAGTGAGGTGTACCGATGCTTTCTTGGGCCTGATCAAGTCGATGAATTGAAGGACTCGAGCTGTCGCTCGCAGCAGCCGGTTCCAACTGGAGAATCTCGTCCAGTCTGGTGTCGAAACTTGCTCGTTCATACGCAGAGAAGCGAGAGTATTTGTACTCACCCGCTCCTCGTCTCGGTCGGCGCTTGAGTTCTGACGACACGGCTTGCGCTCCTGTTCCGTACGGTCTCGGTGCTCGGGGTCGTTCGCATCTCGTCTGGCCGGCTTAGGCCATCGCTCTTCGTCTTCTGTCAGGAACTCAGGCCCGGTGAACCACCTGTGGTCTCTGTTGAAGTCCTTCGGGATGCCGCGTGTCGCATCATCTGCAGGGTTCTGCGCTGTCGGAACCCAACGCCATTGTTGCGGTTTAGTCGTGTCCTCGATCTCGGCGAGACGGTGTGCGACGAAAGTTTTAAAACTCCTCGGGTCGGCTTTGATCCAAGACAGTACAGTGCTTGAATCGCTCCAATAAAACTTACGCGTCGGCTTGATGTCCAACTCCGTCTCGACTGTATGCGCCATCCGTGTCCCGAGCAGCGCAGCTTGTAGCTCCAGGCGTGGAATAGATACCGGCTTCAACGGCGCCACCCGTGCTTTGCCCGCTAATAGTGAAACTTTGTACCTTCCTTGTTGATCCCGCTGTCGCCAGTAGACAGCGCAAGCGTACGCAGTCTCGCTGGCGTCGGTGAAGACGTGTAGCTCCCCCTCGGTACCGGAGTGTGTAGCGCACCGCGGCACGCGCAGCTCTCGCAGGATCTGCAGGCTCTCGAGGTAGTCTCTCCACGCCGCCTCGTTCTCTGGGACGATGACTTCGTCCCAGCCGACGCCGCTCCTCCAGATATCTTGTAACAGCTTTTTGCCCTGGATCAGCACCGGGCACGCCAAGCCCAACGGGTCGAAGGTAGACATCACGGCGCTGGTCACTTCTCTCTTGGTCGGGACGCTTTGTCTAGTGACAACATTCTGCACGTTCCGAAGGCAAGTTCTGAAACCAATTTCATCGCTTTGAGTGAACCAGCGCAAACCCAAAGTTTTCTCTTCGTTGCTCCCCAGGTCGACCTCTTCCTTGGTCTCTTCCTGGGTGAGCGCTGCGGTAACCTCTGGCTGGTTGGACGCCCAGCCTCGCAGCTCAAAGCACGCTCTCTTGTGCACCGTGTCTACCTCGCGTGCGACTTGGATGGCTCGTTCCGTAGTCTCGAAACTGTGGAGATAATCATCCATATAATGATTGCGTTCTATAGCTCTTACCGCGTCCGGATATTCATGTGCAAACTCTGTTGCGTTCATGTTCTTGACGTAGATTGCGGTGCTGGGTGAACACGCGGCGCCGAAGATGACTGATGTCATCCGATACTCCTTCGGCGCTCCGGTGCGTCTGTCTCCTCTCCACAGAAACCGCAGGCTATCGCGATCCTCTTCCCGGATCTTTATCTGTAAGAACATCTCCTTAATATCCGCCACCACAGCAATCGGATGTTGGCGGAATCTCATCAGTACTCCAAACAGCGATTGAAGTAGGTCCGGACCCGGTAGCAGCGCGTCGTTGAGACTCTTCCCCTCGTATTTAGCCGCAGCGTCGAACACGAGGCGCAGCTTCTTCTTAGTTGGATGAACAACAGCAAAATGAGGTAAGTACCACTTACGGTTCGAAGAGCTGTGATGCTGTACCTCCTCGGCGTAACCCTTATCCAGCAGGTTCTGGATCTGTGCCTTGTATTCATCCTTCAGCTGCTCGTTCTTGTCCAACTTTCGCTCTATAGTCTTGAGACGCCTCTCTGTAGACTCAAAGTTATCGGGCATCGTTTCTTGGTCGCTTTTCCACAAAAGCCCGGACTCATAGCGACCACCTTCAATTCTCCTGGACGTTTTCTTCAGGATTTCCAACGCTTTTCCGTCAGCGTCGGTACTCGGCAGGCGAGGTTGCACACCCAAAGATTCGATGGCGAAATGTTCCTTGATGAGCCGCTCGATATCTTCCTCGCTCGACGTACCATGCATTTGAGCGTGCGTACAAGTAGCAAAATTTACTCGCCTTGTAGCTGCTCCTCCGTTGGTGCCGTGTAGCACCCATCCAAGCTGCGTGAGGGACGCGACAGGTTGATGTTTCCTGCCTCTCCTTGTGGCTCTCGAGACGATGAGCTCCCAGTTGTCTTGACCAATGAGCAGCTTCGGGGGTTCGTCCTCGTAGTGAAGCTGATCGGCAAGCCGTCTCAAGTGCGGATATTCAATAATAAATTTATAGTCAATACCTTGCGGAGTTAACTTTAGTCCCTGGATTGTGCGGACGCCCTCGATGGTCCGCTTCGCAGCTTGGTAGACTCCTTTGATCTTCATGGCGATCTTCATGGAGTCCCTCTCGACGATGTTCCCTCCGCCGACAGTCTCGATACGGAGTGTCTCGTTCGGTCCGCTGAGCCCGATCTGTCTTGCCACCGAAGCGTCTAGAAGGGTTATGGTCGAACCCTCGTCCAGCAGTGCCAGCACCCTGGCTTTCCCGCCAGGGCCGTAGAGCTCCACCGGCACCATCTTCAGGTAGGCGCGCGCTGTCTGGGCTGCGTTCACCGGGACCGCGTTGTTGGTGGCCGCTTCTGTCTCGGCCTCGGGTTTCCGTTGCTTTTCTGAGTGCAACAGAATGTGGTGCTTGCGTCTGCAGCTCCTGCACGGTGGGCGTTTACAAGTATCATTACGATGTCGACTTTGTAGGCACTTAAAACACATGCGGTACTTACGCGCCATTTCCCACCGCTGTTCGATCGACGCTTGAAGGAATTTCTTACATTCGCGCAAGTAGTGTGCCTCCTCGCAGTGCGGGCACTTTACTGGCTGTTGAGTTTGCTTCTGTTGCGGGTGCTCAGCAGGTTGATCGGCCGCGCTGTGCGCGGCTTGCCGCGGAATTCTCCTCGCGGCGGCTGGTCCCGCTTCTTGCAGTGCGTACGGCCCGCAGCGGTCCGCCTCCCGTTCCAGGAACCTGCTTAGTAACACAAGGTCCGCGTCTTCCCGGTCCGCCGCGTAATCAAACCATCGGTAACGCAAAACAGCAGGCATTTTATCTACGATAATCTTTATCATTTCAGGCGAATGCAAGTACTGAGGCCTCTTCAGACCTTTAATAGTAGCGACAGTGTTACTCACGTGGCTGGCAAATATACAGACTTCCTTGGCACCTTCTGTGATCCTGGGCAGCTGGCGCAGCTTGTCGAGCTCGGCGAGGACAAGCGCCTCCGGGCGCCCGAAACGTCTGCGTAACGCTTCAATCACTTCACTCGCTTTCACGTCGGAGTACAACAGGCTTTTGATCGCTTCTCGTGCCGAGCCTCTCACTGCGCGTCGCAGTCGCGCCAAGTTCTGTACACTGTTGAACAAAGGAGCACTGTCTTCATACACTGTTTTAAATGCCAGCCACTCACCACTATTTCCGTCGAAGGCAGGCAGCTCGTGCAGGTAGGCGGGCGGCGGTGCCGCCGGCCTTGCAGAATGTTCGATTGCGCGCAGTATTGCGCCCGCGAGGTCCGCCGGCTCTCCTTTGACGTCCGCTGGAGTCGTCTGCTCCTTTGGTGCAGCGCCTTGTTCCCGGGTCGACTGCACCCAACTCTGGACATCTTCCTCGTTGTTGGCCGGGTCCTCGATGATGGAGTCTCCATCCTCTTCTTCGCTCGCCTCAAGCTGCAGCAGCTCCAGCTGCACCTTGGCGAGATGTGTGGCCGCTTTTGCTTCCTCGACCACCCTTCGTGAGTGCTCTGCACGCGCCTCCAGCAGGCGGCGCAGCTTGGCCGCGTCCAAAGTCTTCGACGCAGCACGCAGAGTCTTCGTTGGTTGCTCGACGGCGGGCCCCGCAGTGCCGGACGGGCAGCGCCCTCGGGTCCGGACCTCCTCTGTGATGCGGGTCGCTGTCGAACTTCCCGTTGTCGCGTCGCTCGATGTACCGGTAGTCGCGCCCGCGGGCGCGGCCTCGGTCGGTGCGACGGTGCTCGATGTAGTAGTGGCCGGTGTGGTGGCGGCCGGCAGCACGTCGCCACGTGTGTGCGGCGGCTGCGCGGCGTCACCCGGGCCGGGCGGCGACGGGGGCGGACTTTGCCCTCGTGCCCGGCGTTGTCCCTCGTGGCTCCTGGTGACTGGCATCTCGACGTAGCTTCGCGACGTCTTCAAATCCGGCTCGAAGGACCAGCTGTGGCGGACACAAGCGCGCACGGTGTGGCGCTGTGCCCCTGGGTGGGTGGACGGCTCGCGGTTCTCGTCTTGAGAAAGACGTCTGCGCCGGTGCGAACCGTCCCTACGTCGCGAAACTTAAACTTGTGTGCGAGATGCCTTGAGGAGGCCTAATCGTGAGAGATGCCTAGATAGGGTACTAAGTCTATTGTGGGTTGAAAGCGAAACCAATGGTGTTGAGTGAAGGAAACTATGAAACGAGGAACGGTACCACTATCTAACACCCCCTACGCTCGCGACCCCAGTCCAGGTTCACAGCAGCTGCCCGCGGTGCGGCTTCTTGTCAGCCCCTCGATGTCGCCGCGGTGCTCACTTCTTCGAGCAATCTGCAGGCTGGAATCCTTCTTGGCTGGGGTCTTGAGGGCACTTCTTCTTTCTTGATTTAGACGTCGGCTGGAACTACTACATAACATTCGACCGATCTTCAACCGCGGCACTGGAATTTATCGTTACCGCAAAGAGAGCCCCATTAAAATTCTCTACATTTTGAAGCAATTTCATTATGAGTGGCACCATTTCCCGTCCATATCTTTATTGATCTTAAAGTTACACACATAATATTTACACCATTAGAAAGCCCTTACAAAACTCTATTTATACATATAAAATTTACACAGATCAACCAAGGACTTTAGACACAATCAGCAAAAAATGGTGAATATTTACACAAAACGCAACTTTCATCATACATTTTCGTTAATTACAAACTAACTACGGTCGTGATCCGCGAGTATCATACCATTCTAATTAGATCTCTTCACGCAGCATCTGTTTCACTAATGATACTCGCGAAACGTGTACGAAAATGATACATTCTATTAGTTTGTTACGCGCACTCACTTTCACTAATTGAACTCGAACAAGGCATGCGTCGCTGCCTTCACTGTTCATATTAGTTCTTTCATACATTGTCCACATGTCAGTGCATGCATCGCCGACATTAGCTATATTTTGTATGGGGTTGGAATTAACACTTTTTCCCCACTTTTTTTAATTTAAAATTAATCAGAATTTAACAGACTTTCATCTTGTTCCAGGTATCAAAGAAGAACAATTCCATGTCAGATTGCAATCATGGTTACATCGAACTGAGCTATGAGTGTTAGTGAGTGTCGTGACAATATTGTAAGGTGAAGTGGTCGCATAATGTGAAGAGAGATCCTTTGAAAATGTGGGCGGCTGAGCTGAGCTGCATCTTCATTTTGTTCGGTGAGTATCATTTATTTGATAATTTGTATTATTAAGTGTTAAGTTGAGAATTGTTTTTATTTGCTGAAGGAAGTCGTACTCCCGATTTCAAGAAAGACAATCAGTTTTTCCTGTAATGACAGTGTTAATCAGTTGATTTGATAGTAGAACTAAAGTAACCTTCGTTTTTGATACCGGAGGCTAGTTACATAGGTACATTCTAATATTTAGGTATAGGTAAAAAAAAAGGTACATTGTAAAATAATTTAAATATATCTTAAATAAGTCAACGCAATAATTACACAAGTTTATTTATTCAGTTGTAATATGGCTTACGGGAACTATAATACAGTGACGTTTATTTATTTTATATTTATCCATATTATGAGTTATGATTAATTTTCATGATGGAGAAATCAACATTAACAAGCTATTAAATTTACATAAATATTATTAAGGATTGAGTATTTTGGAAATACGATACTATGCTGATTTCAATAACAAAACATAACTCTAATTTTATATGTTTGAAACACTGTTGATTTATGTGTTTCGTACACCTTCTATCGGGTAAATGTCCATCATGACTGACAGTATGAAATATCTATGCATCCCAAATCCCAGTACATCTGAGGTATCCAATCCTTTTTTCCCGGATTTGGCCGGACCGTCCGGACAAGCTATCAAGAACTGACAACCGCTGTCACGCCTGACATAACCAGTTACGGGGATCCGCTTTGAATTTCCTCGTGATCTCGGTTGTCATTGGGAAATGAGAGTTGATGGATAGTGTAGGCTCGTAATTATGACATTGATTAACTGGATCGTCAAAGTTTTGTGTGCTAATTTGGTTCTATTATTAATTCGTTTTTTACCCTATACTATCCATGTAGGTACAGTCAAGAAGGCGTAAGCTGAGCTTTGCATTTGTGTGAGTGATCACCAAAAGTACACTCAGACAATAAAATCCTAAAACAAATTTTATTTATATTATTTAATACAAAATTCACAAATAAAAAATATATTACCAATTCTTTTACAGCGGAAATTGCACCGTCATAATTTTCCTTATCACAATCGTTTTAATTTTCACTCTCGTCTTATGTGTCGTTTGTGTTAATAATGAATCGTTATATTATTATTATCAACAGCGGCGTCGTATCCATGAAACTTTTTTTCCTTCTTTTATTGCGTGGTCACATACATATTTCCATTCTTTTATAGTGATAGTTTCATTTTTTTTCTTTCGCTTACCTTATTATTGTATCCATATTCATTGATACGTTTTTTTCGCTACGTATTGAATTTATATTTTTTTGACTTTTAATTTGTTTAAATAGGTATTTAAAATGAAACACGTAACGGTGCTATGAAACACGTAACGGTGCTATCAGTACAAGAGGTGAAGTATGGCAGGTGGGCGGGGGAGTGAGATGGCGCTATCACACGATGGAGAAGCCGGTTGTCTCACCTACACTATCTATGTACACCCACACAAATGCAAAGTTCAGCTTACGCCTTCTTGACTGTACCTACATTTAACTAACAAGACGTATCACCACAAGTACGAGTATTCTACATACTGCATACTTATAACTTTTAAATAGCCCGTATCAAGCACAAAAAGGTATAAAATTGCACGTAATTTTGTACCGTTTGTAAGCGGTAACCTTTACTATAAATCAACATCGTTACCATAACAATGACTTAATAATACTTTGGCACAAAAGTACAAAAGCACATTTTTCGCCTTCTGGTGAACAATAAAGAATACAGTCATGACCTAAACGCAATTTGGTTTCCAATTCAAACAAATGAAACCCTTTTATCTCGGGAACAACAAAAAAATCTTTTTCAATAGGCCGACTTCGTAATGAAATATTTGCAAATACTCCGGTTGGTTGGAAAAAAGTGGGGGAATAAAAAATAAGAGGACGTGACGGGAAACAAAGCACGTTTTTATCGTTCGAAGGGATCCGACTAATGGAAGCCGGACTCGGCTGGGATCGCCTGTAATCGGAACGTTTCCGAAAACTTTCGTCGCCATTCGCCGAGTTTACTGAACGAGGATCAAAAACGTTTCAAAAAGGTCCCGCGCACAAAGCTTATATTATCCCAAAGGAAAATGCAGATTACGCATATTTTTCTTACGTTCCTAGCTTCTGACATAAATGTATCATGGCAAAGAGAACATCTTAGTTGTTATACCGCTGGCAATTCAGATGACAGAAAAACGTTGCTCTTAAAAATGCTTGATAGAGGTTCAAAATGGGTAAAAAAGTCTTGTATTCTTCATAAATATTTCTGGCTTATACACTGAATATGAAAAGGGTAGACTGTTTAATGGTTACTTTTGTCGTGTTTTTTATTTAAGAGGCAAAATACTAATCAGAAATTATCTACAATTATATCAGTCAAGAACACAATTTGTTTAAACCAAACAAATAATGCATACAATAATTATTTCGTTTATAAATTACATATACTGATCAACTACAACATAGTATCGATTTCCAAAACATGTGGGCTCATATATCAGCTATCAAATTAAAATCTTGCTCACTCCAACAATTTTAGTTTGCTCGCAAATATTTTGTAATTAAGCTTTGTAACTTGTGTAAAAGTTGCTAAGTACTGAAGTGGTTAACCTTCATAAGTTTTTAAGCACATTCTCGCTTACATGTTGAGCAGACTATAGGGCTAAACTTTGTACTTACGTGAGATTATTCACAAGAGATCTTTGCTGTTTGAACTTAATAGACGAAGTACATGTATTATTTTACTAACGACATATTTTTTAAGTGCTAGCGTGTAGACGTTCTTTAAAACGCCATACATAAGGGTAAAAGGACATCGATATTTCCTATGTACATAATTGGTCGTGTTGCTTTCTACCTACGGCTTTCTTCTTATTAGCATTTGTCTACATTTAGTTGCGAGCTAGATGCATAATTAATCTGTTCTTTTAATTCCCAAGACCTAGTCTAGTTACATAATCAGGGTTTAACTGAAACGTTCCACTGCAGGGATAAAGGAGGCAGAGATACTTTAACGATCCCATTTAAAAGCTTAAATAAAGAGTAATGAAATACTAAAGGCTCTACGGACACTTTGTACCGTTTTATGTTAGATCCATGATATTGTAACGTCCTGCCGGTCCCAACGGAAGCTCAGCGCTGGATGCTTGCATCCAGCATATGCTGAGTGGGGGCCGGATTGTGACATGAAACTTCTTATTTGTACTCTTGTTTTTATTGTGTGTCTATTTAATGTTTCATGTGACAATAAATTTATTTTATTCTTACTCTTTGAATAATATATTTATTGAATGCAATAACTGTATCGTACTAATGTTAAATAAAATATTTCTGGATAAAAAGAACTCAAATCTTATTTAACACTAGTGAGTGCACTCGGCTTCGCTCGCATTAAGAAGTAAATCTACCTGCATGCCAAATTTCAGGTCAATTCGTCCAGTGGTTTGGGCTCTGCGTTGATAGATCACTACACCAGTCAGTCAGTCAGTCAGCCTTAATTGAGTTTTATATTCTTTAGATAACAGTAAGTATTTAGTAATGTAGGCAATACTGGTTTTCTTTACCTTTGCCTGTGCAACACAAATCTCTGTCGAGTGTAAAAAATACGAGTATATACAAGTACGAACTACTAGTATTACTCACTGTTTCCCAAAAATTATAACTCAGGGGTCTTCAAATCCATAGTAAATTGGTTTCTTCTAGACAAGCGTGCAAAATACTTAAACTAAAATGGTGCTTAACATCAGGCAGGCTGTGATCAAACGTAAGCTTATTTCGTGATAAATCGTCTATTAGTGAGTGAAAAAAGAAGGACGAAAATAATTTTAAAAAGCTTTGTTATAAAATATCTTTAAAGGTTAATAAAACCCCAAACCAACTTGACATATAAACCAAAACAGTACCATCATTATGAAAGTAGATGTATTATTAAATCCCACCTAGCATTGTCCCGTGTAGCCTCAATTCAAATTACTGCTATTTTGCTCCACGAAATAGGTAATTAGTAATAATGTTTGGTAATACAGACGTACTATCACCAGTTTTAAACAAACAAACTAATTAGTACAGCCTGCAAGCCACAATAATTAACTGTACTGATTAAAATGTTTCATACCTTATGATTAAAATCGTGACCGAAACAAAACGCGTGAAAATTCTACCGCTACGTTGGAATCTTTTTGTTTCGAGGACTCAATTTTAATCAATATTATGATTGGATGGAATAATGAAAATGAACTTTGATAATGTAGCTCAATTAAATCGTAAGATATTTTTCAATTCCCAAATGTTTCGAAGTAATTTTATCTATTTGTGAAATAATATATTGCTATCGTTAAAAATTGCTAGTTGATTTTTTATTTATCTAAATGCTGCAGATAAAAGGAAAATAGATCTTAACTTATCTAAACTAATATTATAAAGCTGAAGAGTTTGTTTGTTTGTTTGAACGCGCTAATCTCAGGAACTACTGGTGCGATTTGAATAATTATTTTTTTGTTGAATAAATCATTTATCGAGGAAGGTTTTAGGCTATATAACATCACGCTGCAACTAATAGGAGCGAAGAAACCATCGAAAATGAAAAAAATGGGGAAAATAATTATTCATCTTTGAGGGCTTCCGGTAATAAATATTCCACGCGGACGAAGTCGCTGGCACAGTTAGTAGAAAATAAAATGTCATTTTGCTAACTCATACTTGCTTGTGTTGTGTTTCTAGCGATAAATTAGCAGGTACCTAATTTAAACTATATTTAGAAACCTTTCAGAGTAGGTAGCACCTGTAATGGGAAATCCAATCTTACACAACAATTAGTATCACAATTCACAAACTTGGTAAACCGCAACATATATTAGTACCTGTATTAAATTATGGTTCAGCCTTTGACTATAATATCTAGAGCTACGTTCATCAAAGTCTACTGTCGAAACTTCACCATCGGTACGTACGGATCTAGTAGGAGTAAGTCAGCGGAATAGTTGCAAAGTAGGACTAGAACAGTGGCAAAGTTCTCCCAGAGTAAGCCACCGAATTAGGAGTCCACTAATTCCAGCGCTATTCACATGTGATTGTGTTATTAAACTTCCTACTTTGTATTCAGTCTGCAAATATGAACACGTATCTCTATAATTTGGTGCTAACTCCGCTCGCTGCTTTGTGGAAACTTTGAGATATTCAGACTGGTTGATGTTACAGTGTTAAAGAAGCATGTTTACAAGTTTTAATGTATCGTAGGCCGTGTATTAATGGAGCGCTTAAAATTATTGGCTTCGGTATATGAAAAACAAAATACCTTGGAGGTGTAAATTAAATATATTTTTTATTCTAATTTTTGTGTAGTATAAAAAAGGTTACAAACTTACACATTTTGTTATTATTATTATTTTAATATAGCATCGCCTTACTACACGGTTACTTTATTACAGTGTTAATTTCAAAATCCAGTACACAACATTTAAACATAAAGTTACCATTTTTCTATGACCGAAAATAAATATTTAACAATTATAGCCCAAATTTTAAGAATATAATTACAATACGGCATAATAGTCCACCTTCCTGAGCCAATACTGCCTTTGTTTCTCTTAAAACATTACTTTCAAAAGCAGTAGCTATCATAATGTATATGTTGCAGGTGTATCGTCCGGCGGCGGCGGCTGGGAGCCCCTGGGGCAGCCGTACTTCGACAACAGCACGAAGCGCGAGGCCACCGCCGCCGTGGGCCAGCCCGCCTACCTGCACTGCAGGGTGCGCAACCTTGCTGACAGAGCGGTAAGATTAACTTTCATTTCAATATATTAACTTAACGGTTTTCACTCACGAAATGATAGATGGATGTCATTACATCCGAAACGCGTAAACAACATACGCGAATTACACGTGAGTGAAAACCGTTTAGTTAACATATTGATAAAATGTCTCACGAAGGTTTTAATATTAAAATAGCTTTAATTTCCATTGTAATATTGTTTTCGAAGCCAGTTCTGAGGTTTTCAGTTTTTCCCAAACATACAAACTCGTAACATTTCTTCTTATTATAATATATATAATAATTTACATACATATAATGTATCTGCCCAAGAAAACTCCCCCAAACAAAATTATTCTGTGGGTGAGTCATGAGAAAATACAACTCAAGGGAGAGATATAATAATTTACTAATAATCTAGAATTATTCCGGAATTAGGTGTATGTATGTACAATGTACATTGTACAGTGATAGAACGAATTTTTTTTTTTAAGATCTGTACAATGGTTGCAGAAGCGCAGTATTCCCACCGCAATAAACTTTCACTTGCATAGCAAAATCAAGTGCTTACTACAGAGTTATAGAAGGAAGAAGATACTATCATTAGGATGAAAATAATTCAATAATCTCTCATTGCTGACATAGTGGTGAAACTTATTTCTTCTCGTAAGAGCTTACTGCGACGGCGTATATGTTTTCAGCAGTATAATATCTGTGACGGCCGCCCCTCTGTACGCCCCCGTAGCACAGAATAAACGTAAGTCGTATTGATGTTCACTAATCAAAGGTTACTAAATCGATTGATGCTTTGAATGAGCTTGATACCTAATCAAATCTCTTTGGTCCCTTAAATAAACTACCACATAAAAATACTTTGTCATAACAATATTATTCGGTTTATTTTCGACACTCACGTACTAATTGATTGTCTAAAAAGTATCTACGTTTAATACATATATATGTGTTAACGTTGTTAATTTTCATTATGATGTTTTAAAAACATTTTGCTGCAGCAAGGTACAAACGCTGTTGGCAATGTTATAAAACGAAATGCCTGTTTAAATATGCAGCTAGCTCTAACATGATTCTATTGCAGCTATTGTCCACGGCCGTTACACTATTATGTTTATTATTGCATTTCCGTCAGAGTCTGCAAAACTATCTTGTTTCCTGTTATTATGTAGTATCCGAGCTAACTGAGACCTGCTTGTTATGGCCGACAATTGCAATAGGTGTTTTGGCTAGATTGTGCACAAAGTTGTGTCTAAGACTGATAAACAAATGAAAACTGAATACATCGTAATGGTAATGTTCTTTTTGGTACAATTGTAATCGCATATTAGTAGTTAATAAATACGACTTGAAATATGTTTAAAAAAATTAAAAAAAAAACTACACGGAAGAAAGTTTTTTCTGCAAATTTATATTTATTTTAATCCAATCAAAAACATTAATTATAAAATGTCTATTTCTCTTCCTGTGTTGGTGTTTCATATAAGTGTTTATCTTATAAACTAAATTTATGAACCTTTCTTTGATGATTATTTATTAATGGATTTAGCTGAAAACAAAGAACATATATGTGCATATATAACATTAAACATTCTTAAATTCTAAAAGCATTGCATAATCAATCTAAACTCGACGGCTGCTGTCAACCAAACTGGTTTGTTTTATTAAAACCCACAGTAACGCTAATGTTATATCAAAATGGAAATTAATATTAGCATAGCGGCAAAGTAAGGTTTCTTGTTAAACGTCAGAAGTAGGAATCAACCACCATATAAATTATAATTAAGTAGAAGACGAGAAACGTGCTCGATATAGCTTATTCATTTACAGCGTTCATTTTGAAACCGCATTTGCGACTTTACATTAAAAATAAGAATTATTTTTATACTAACGTATTTTGTTGCTAAACAACAAAAGAAATAGTTTAGTTAGTCCGCGTTCATAATGCAACTGTAAGAAGATATATCAGGATATTTGTCATAAAGATAGAAAACAATCATTATATTGAAATAAGGTTTAGTCATCAACAAAATTAAGATTTGAAACTTAAAACGTATTATCCTTATATAATTATGATACTAGCTACTTATACTTTCTACTTATCTAATGTGACTAATGGACATTGACCGAGAAAATGAGCGATCGCTTACAAGCATTTGAAATGTGGGTATACAGAAGAATTTTGAAAATATCGTGGACTGATAGAGTCACAAACGAGAAGGTGTTGCAGTTGGTAAACAAAAAAGTAGATGTTTTAAATACTGTAAAACGGCGCAAACTGCAGTATTTTGATCTCATAATGCGCAACGAAAAGTACCAGCTGCTCCAGCTAATAATGCAAGGGAAAATCCAAGGCAGAAGACCGCCTGGCAGAAGAAGAACCTCATGGCTCAAGAATCTCAGGACGTGGTTCAAGCTGAGCACCAGATCCCTATTTCGCGCAGCGGTGTCTAAAGTAAAAATTGCCCTAATGATAGCCGACCTCCGGTAGGAAATGGCACCTCAAGAAGCAGAAGAATGTGACTAATAAAAACACTTAAGCCAAGTGAGTATTGGCTTCTGAAGCCAAGTTCAAATCTAATAAATCCCAAAAAGTTCTCGAAGATTGCAAAGTTTTACGAGTTTCACGTTAAGCCAGTCTAAGCTTTAAAAGTGGCAAAAAGAAAGAAGCAATAAACTTGACGTTATTTGCTATAAAATTTGGTACCCTATCATGCTAACATACTTATGTGTACCCACACAAACAAACAGATTCCTACTTAATTTAGCAATCGTGTTTAAATGCCTTAATATATCTATAAACGCATGACCAAAATGCTGGCCTTTTTCTGGCTCAACGTATCAGCATTGCCATCCAGCGTGGTAATGCGGCCAGCATGCTGGGCACGCTGCCCTCTGGTAGTGGGCTGGAGCACTTAGATTATCTTTAGGCTTTTCTAAAGATTTTCTAAGTGCCCCTTTTTGTAGTAGTTAAAAAGTAAGTAGTATGTTTAGTTTTCCTTCACTTGTTTTTATATCTAAATACTGATATTGTATTATTTCAATATAAGATGAAGACAAAATAAATTGTCATAAAAAATTTTTCAATCCAATGATATCCAAAATAAAATTGATTCAGGTCGTGACCCTCATGATAACAATAAAACTAGTGACAACTGAAATTGTTTTCCAGTAACACATTTTTTTCCGTATTCTTTTTTTTCGCTTTCTGTATCCAAATACTAATTTAAAATCCATGTACATTTGTACGTGCGTTTGTAGTTCACGGCTAAAACCTCCCTCAAAAATCTAGACCTTTTAACATGCCGTAAGCAAATTTGAAAAAGGTATTAAAGGTTGGCTTTTTACCGGAACACCATTCGGTGAAGTGGGCAATCTTCTGTGCGGTTTCCGATGTGAGCTTGTGTGAATGGTGGCCAAATTGCCACCGAGGGCCGACTCACTCCACCACGATAGCGCCGAATCACTTCACTTAGCTCCACTTACAACTCTAACGGTTGCATTTTTAGTTTAAATTTTATGATAAAATATTTGCATGAAAAAAAATGAGTTAAAGCATTGCCACATATGTTAACTACTTTTATAACTAAATCTCTCTTTGTATACACTTGAAATTATAAAAGAAACTTACAACATCTTATCTTCACTAAACGCAACGTTCACCTATATACGTATCTAATACTATTTATGTATTTACTTGTAAAAATTCTGCAGCAAATTGAGGAAATTCAAGGCTCAGATAATAACAACCCAATGGCCTCATTATACTTAACTGTTATTACATTTTAACTGAATACAAAAGCAAGAAATTTGCGAAGCTCTTTTAAAAAAAGAAAAAACTAAATTATTTTAAATATGGCAGAAATATCCCATTGAAATTCTTACTTCATACTTCCTGAAACTTAGATGGAAAAGTTCGAACTCGCTGCAGAATGGAAAGGGTTTTGAACTGTCAACTCCAAGCTTTTATTCTTCTTTCTCATGCCAGCTGCCTTTTGTGCCGCATATTGGACATATCATAAAACGCAAAATCAAAGTTTACGCAAGAAATGGGAGTCGGAAATACGGCGAGGAATAAAGTAGGTCACAGATTGATATGCAATAGAATAACGGGATCGGACCTATATAGTATAATAGACCCACTAGTCAAAGCAGAACAGGGCGCCTACACCTCCAGATCTAGGTCAGATCCTTTGTTCTAAAGACGCCGGATTTCGGGCGCAGGAAATTAATAACGGGATGCATAATTCACCTTCCGTAGCCAAATATTCGGTTTACTAACAGAGCCAAACAAAGTCAGGCCATAAATATTGTCCAAAAGAACAACAGCCGCACAGTTGTGTTGCAATCTGAACAAAATTGGCTGCCAAAAAACTTCAGCAAACACCACGTTTCTTATTTTTATTTCGACCGCTCGCTATTGTGTCCAAGCGGATTCCGATCCGTGACAATAATCTCGAGCGAAATCAACGAGTAAATTTACATAATGCAATCTAGGGGGAGTAGTGACAATACTATTTATTTCTCAGCGAGTTCAATCCAGCTTGATCTAGGCTTGACCCATAAAAACTTCGACTCAGAAAGAATGGTCGGGGATATCCAGTTATATCCAGTTAGTTCTGTCTCCGCCACGCTTCGGTTTAAACCGCGTCGCGAAGAAAGTTTTTAAACCCCGCAGCGACGACTCTCGAATACAAATTCGAATGGAGCTCCCGACGCAACAAAACGAGCAACTCGAACTGGCCAAGAATTATTCACGAGTGCCTCGTAATTAACACTTTTATTGCGCCTCTTTTAATTGGTTAACTTACTTATCAATTTAGCACTTCGTAAAATTAATTCGCTTTTTAATTTATACTATTCAAGTTTAAGCGAGAGGGTTTTTCAAATTGAATTGATTGTAAATTTGGATGTTATTGCCTCTCATCTATTGCTATTATTTTGCAAACGACAGAATAAATAGATACTATTCAAGATACGATAGCAATATCATAGGATTTATTGGGTATAAAATGTTCAGATACTCGTCTTTTAGTTTTATTAAACACTTAATAGTAACAACGTCAATATATTATTTCACAAAATCATTTTCAAGAACCAAATGCTACAATATTTTTATTGCCTTATGAAAATGTTCGACGAATAAAATTGGTATGAATATTATATAAATCTATGAATGTAATACGTAATGTTGACAAGACGTATTGTAATTTTATTACAATATGGACTATAAATGTCTGTGTATGTGTGTGTAAAGTTAACCAGATACGTCTGGTTAACTTTACACACACGTTTTACGTACCTATCGTAATTTTATTACTATAAGGAACATAAATGTTTAATGCATAAACCTATATTTTCGGTAATAATTATGAGCTCTTCTTATCTAGGTACTAAACTACAGGTAAAACTATTAAGCTGATGCTTCTACAGCGTATATCAATAACGTATGCGCTTAAATCTCAGGTGTGAACCATAATAAAACCATTGGGCCTTATTACAAAACGTGGTTAAATATAAGTCTAGACCAAGTCCGTTCTAGTTGTTCGAAAATTGACTGTCTACTGTCATAATTATCAAACTGTCTGATAATTTGACAGTTTGATAATATATGTTAAACCAAAGTTCCAATTTTGTTGACATTTTGATTGCTTGTATGTGATGTTTGAACAACAAGAACACATTTTTTATTTTCAAAATCCTGTACTAATATTTAAACCGCGTTTTGTAATAAGACAGTAAGCCTTTGGTGTTCTTGAAGACATTTTATATCTCTGCCTACTTTTATGATTATCTCAAAAAGTAATTGTTACTAATTTCAAAAAATAAAATGTTGTAATAAATCACACAATGATGATAACTAAAGATTTATCATGGGGAAAAAGAATAACTTCTATAACAAAATAAAAAAATAAAACACCCACTCACTTACTTCAATGGATAAATACAATGTATAAGATGGAATTATATAACGTGATATACGAACGTATTCTTTAAAATTTGTTCCGTGAATATCCATAAATAACATTAATTCCACGAAGACATGACGCGACTATACAACCCGCTACTTTTAACAGTGCTACAGAACATACATACGTAAATACAGACTTAGTAACGGATTCAATGCCAGCTTAAGTTTTAAGCGTTCATAGAATAATCCAGACTTCAATAGAGTATTCTTGATAATCAACACCTTTGTGCTATACTTAAAACACATGCAAAAACTGAATTTAATTTTTGTTATTATGCAAAGCTTTCTACAAATCTAGATCTACTGTTAGCAATAAATGATATGAATTAGTTGAAGTAAATGACTATCTAACTGGGAAGTGACTATTTTTCGCGGTGTCGGCCATAGTCACGAAATAGAGAAAACAACGGAAGTGCCCTTATAACTACTTAGTACGGGTACCGGTGTCGCCAAACTCACATATAAGTAAAACAAAATATACATCTCCATTTGATAAGCTATTCGTCCTGCTTTCATTTTGACCCGTAATAATTGCACAACAAGGCATGAACTATTTTTAAACACGTTTTTTGTGCGAGTGCGGAACGTCTTTCTGTCTCACGTAGCTAAACACGACTAATCATGGCCGCCGCGAATGTTGTGATATTCTGCTTAATTGTGGCACAGGCAGGAGATACGAGCACCACTTCCATTGTTTTCTCTGTTCTTTGGTCATAGTCAAATATCTGACTATAATTGTATTATAGTATTAAAAATGTTTAAACCTCAAACGAAGAAATTATGAACTACCTATGTATTAAATGTGACCGTGTAACGGTGGCTGGACAGTGGACAATATAAAAAAGTTAGAAGAAAACATTTGGGCAAGTTCAGCGCCAGTCCGGGCGTAAAAGGGAGAAGGCTCTTGCCCAGCAGTGGGCTCTAATGAGATGATGATAAAGCATTAAATAAATTTATATTCTGTCCTTATTTTTCAATACCCGTGTATAGTAACTGCTTCTAATGGCTACTCATTAGCTCGAAGTTGCGTGCGGTGCACTATTAACGGCATTACGTAGCTGTAAATAAGTCGCCAGAACGACACGGATTTAAGATTGGTGCATTACTGCCAACACGAGCGGCGGGAAAAGAACGCCCTTTGCAGGCCATCGTGGTTAAACTGTATTTTGCAACTTTGTTGTTGGAATTGTTGAGGTTACGCTGTAACTATTTAGTAAAATAAGGACAATGAATCTGTGTCCTGTGATACAGTTTTTTTTAATAGAAAACCTAGACTTATGTCTTTGGATATAGTCGCCAAGACGGCATGAATTTAAATTGGTGCAATACTGGCAATAATACACTGTTCGGAAAAGAACGCTCTTTGCAGGCCATCGTGGTTAAACTGTATTTTGCAACTTTGTTGTTGGAATTATTAAGGTTACACTGTAACTATTTGAAAATAATTAGGACACTAATTTGGATAGCTTTTTGGTAAATTTAGAATGGTTTTAGCTTGAAATTGGAGTGCAGATTATCAATACATTTATTATAGGCTCAGGTATCATACAATTTTAATAAATCATTTATGTCATCAATCAAATCATTTTATGGTCTTCTTTTATCGAATGAGAGTGGCCAATTCTGGTGTCGATAGTTTATCAAGCCGCCCTAAGGGCCTCTGACATCGCTTAACGACTGCCATACTTGGTAAACAGCCGGGACTTACAATTTAACGTGTCATCCGACCCACGGAAGCGCCCAAAATGGAATGCCGCTTTTCGGTCACCGCGGACTGACCGCATCGACCTTTGCTTAACATTGGTAAAAATAATAAATTGATCAATATGTTAACTTATTGCTTAGGATTTTTAAAGTTATTAAAACCTGCGTGTTACAGAACAGAAGTAAAATGTATTTATAGAAAACCTAGTTATTTTACTGCCATCACGTGTTAACTTCATTATTTCATAACATAACAACGTGGATTGTAGAAAACATATTCACTTTAATTTAGTTTTAATTACACAATGCAAAACTGGTTTGAAATGTTTAATATACAGTCAATTGGTTCTTGTGATTTATGTACAGTTTTTGGGAACACAATGAAACCCATTTAAAATTTTGAAGAAAACCACATTTTACCCTAACCCCAAAAGTAAATATAGGAAACCAAAAAAATAATTATAACAAAACCGGAACAAACAATCAGATAAAGCAACTAACGTACAACTTAATTTTTTAAGACTTTATGATTCATCGTGACCTTTCTATATCACCGGTTATAGTCATTTATTTATATCAGTTACTTGATACACGTCACAGGAAAACAAATAAATTGAATCAATTATAATTAATAGTAGGTACATTCAATACAATAAATATTGCAAAAATATCTAGCTGTGCTCGCGACTTCGTCCGCGTGGAATAGCTATTTTGGGCATCATATTTATTTGTGAAAACAACCACTTCAGCTTTATAAATTATAGCTGTTACCCACGACTTGAACCGTTTTATAATGGTCTATTCATCACAAAAATAATTTTGCAATTAGGACCAGTAGTTCCTGAGATTAGCGCGTTCAAACAAACAAACTCTTCAGATTTATAATATTAGTATAGATTATAATACAATTAAATTCTAAAAACTAGTACTACATTAAGAGTAGCCGGTATATTTACATATGTATAGGTAAATTGAAAAAAAATGCCGGTTGGGCTCTACATCGATCTTTCTTATGCAGCTCATCCATTGTCATGATATAAATCTTCAATAACAAAATAACTTTGCATAAACTTATATGAGTCTCAACAGTTTGTCTTGATCAGGCATACAATTTTTTTAGCAATTTAGTGTTGATACTCTCTCTCGAGTCGTATTTCCTCATGACTGAAGGTCGTAACTCCCCCTCAGAATTAATACGTTAGGGGAGTTCTCTTGGGAAGATACATCGTGGTGGGCGCCCAGGTCCTTCCACGGAAGACACATGTCCTCTGATATTCTGGTCCTTAAGCATGTCGGTTTCCTTACGATGTTTTCCTTCACCGTTAAGCAAGTGCATATCCACACATAACTTGATAACTCAAGTCATTGGTAGGGCCGGATTCGAACCAGGGTGCGTCTGAATGAAAAGCAGACACTCGAACCGCTGAGCCACACTCGCTTAGTATTGATACTATTACAGCTGAATATAGACTTACGTTACTTATGTTTTTTTTTCAAATCCTCAGGTATCCTGGATCCGCAAGCGTGACCTGCACATCCTGACAGTGGGCGTGCACACATACAGCAGTGACGCTCGCTTCGCAGCTCTCCACGCAGATGGCTCTGACGAGTGGACGCTGCGGGTTGCGCCCGCGCAGCCGAGAGACTCCGGTGCATACGAGTGCCAGGTGTCTACAGAGCCGAAGATCAGTCTGTCTTTCAGGCTTACTGTTGTTGGTAAGTGATAAAAAAATATTTATTTATTAACATATACAAAATTGTATAATAATGTATAAAAAATTACGTAAATATAAACTTAAAAGGAAAACAATGTAAACTTACAAAACACAAATAATTTTACAAAAAACTTAGCACACTTTCCATTCTGTCGCGTCCATTCTATGTGGCAGTGATCCCAAGATGCTGGCAGCATATCCTCTATTAATAGATAGACTCAAACGTTGAGAGAAATAGCTGCCAGCCCTAAGATCTCCTGTGAATAAATAAGAGATAACAAATAAGTTTATTGGAATATTAATAATAGCGCCATCTAGCCCGTGATGCGCGTTATAGCATCAGAACAACTTCACGTAGCACATTGCTACGAATGTCTACGCCATGGGTCTACGCAACTCTTACCAATTTGAACTTTGTATCATTTTGTATTATGAAGTGGTATTCCTTTTCATATTTTTTTTTAATTATGGCATTAAATTTAGATGTAAATTTTATTTTCACAAAACGGATAGAGCACAAACCCGCTTTGTAGTAAGTATACCAAATAGTAAAACAAAACATTTGGAGTGTATATAACTCAATGTAGCTTACAAAAAACAAAGCAATGATAAAATGTCCATTAGCGTGCTAGGTACTATGAAAGCGGCGGTGGAAAAATATTCCATTACAAACAATACCTACAAGCTTTTTATTCCAACGTTTGTGAAAACTTAAATGAAAGAGCTTTGATGTTACATTTTGCTTTTCGCTCGGAAAAAGGTTTCACAAACACATAAGCGATTGATCATTAGTTTGCGTAACAGTTTTATGCAAATGGTATTTATGAGATTTTTTTCCTTTGTGATATTACAAAAATATTTGAAGTATTTTATGGCGATATTAGTTTGAAAGAAAGAATTCTTTACTTTACATGTTCCCATGTTTCCCATATATGGAATTGGTTCATGATCCTCATGATTAGGCAAAGTTATAAAACTATTATTATAATACAATACAAAAAACTCAGACTAGAAAAACTAAACTATACTTTGGAGTCGAGACTTTGGGGCCGTGGGGTCCGGGAGCCCATACTATTTTCCAAAACCTCTCGGAGTGCTTTGTTGACGCGACGCATAACCAAAATGCTGGCCTTTTCCTGGTTCAACGTATCAGCATTGCCATCCAGCGTGGTAATGTGGCCAGTATGCTGGGCACGCTGCCCTCTGGTAGTGGGCTGGAGCACTGAGATTATCTTAAGGCTTTTCTAAAGATTCTCTAAATGCCCCTTTTTTGTAGTAGTTGGAAGTAGTATGCTTAGTTTTTCTTCCCTTGTTTTTATATTTTACTAGTGGGTGCTCGCGGCTTCGCTCGCATTAAGAAGTAAAACTTGCATCCCCTATTTCACCTCTTTAAAAGTGGCAATTCCAAAAATCCTTTCTTAGCGGATGCCTACGTCATAACATCTACCTCCATTCCAAATTTCAGTCCGATCCGTCCAGCGGTTTAGGCTGTGCGTTGATAGATCACTATATCAGGCAGTCAATCAGTCAGTCACCTTTGAGTTTTATATATTTAGATTATTGTACATAAAGTCTGTCTCAAAAACTCATATTACGCACTTATACAACATATATGTATCATCTGTACATCCGCAAATACTGATAGATAGATAGATTAAATGCTTTATTGGACACTCAGATAAAATAAAACATAAATACTGCTTACTTATAAAAATAAAAAGTACTTGTACACTAAAAAAAACACGAAAACGAAATTTGCTTCTAGTACACCTTTATAACAAAAAATGAAGTAAAAGACGTATCAAAAGATAAACGCTTATTGCATTAGTACATAAAACAGAGCAAATTAAGATAAAATGCGAGTTACACTCTCCCTTGCAGGAAACCATGTCTGTCAACGGAAGATGAATTACATATTCAAAACAAACTTCCTTATCCGGTAGCAGGATGTTATATTTGCAGCTTAAGCTCGCCAATCCTCTGTACGGATGAACATAAATTATACATTTTGTATGTAGATATGGATGTGTAGACGTAAGGGAATAGGGTATGGGAACTGAGGTGTTTATTGTGGTTAGGGATGTTAGGCAGTAGTGACCGTATTAATTCTCTGAGACCAAAGTTAATCTATACTTTTGAAATAATTTTAATAATAAAATTGGAAACTGTTACAGTTGAAGGAATTTAATACACGGAATTTATCTGGAAAGGCACGCGTATGCTTTGTGACCAATAAATATCAGGGATTAATTTATTAAATGAAACTAAAAACTTTGCTGTGAACATCAAAATATCATAATCTCTTCTATAGTAATAGCTTTAACTATTCGATGGAAAAACTGAATTTAGTAGGATATTTGAATCAATAACCAAATAAATAAACACATTTTTAAAACCTTTATTTATTATATCGATAGTTTAACCCTTTCTGGTGTCCGACAGCTTGTTAATTAAAAACATTGTTTTAAAACATTAAACACTAGTTTTGCCATCGAAATTATTAACAATCCCCAGAACTCAAAGCTGGATAGATAACTAACACTTCAACAACTAATCTAATAGGAGTACCAACGAGCAAATTAATGCATCGACATTACCCTTTTAAAGAATAGACTGGCGTAAGTAAACAATTTTGTAGTCGCACGGTACAATCTCACTGCGATACTAACATATGAAAAATATTCAGTCAAATTGAGAACCTTTGTAAGTCCGTTGAAAACTGATAAATAATGTTGCTAAACCGTGATTTGTCGTTTTAACCGACTTTGATAAAACAGGTTATCAATTTTTCTGAGAGATTTTATAAGCCATCAAAACTACACATGACTTGGCACTTTTAAACCATTAATGGTTAACTTAAACTTTTATTGGAAAATGAGCGAAAATAATCTCAACCGGCATGATTCTTGACGGTGATCAGAAATACGCAGGTTCGAATCCTGCCGGTCGTGATTATTTTGTCTCATTTTCCAATAAAGTTTAAGTTAAACAACCATAGTGCGGGTTTAGAGCTAGACAAAATAAGTAACTCATTAATGGTTAGTTAAGTTAATGGTTTAAGGCGGACAAATTTTAAACAAACTGAGAGTAAATAGTGCTCACTCGTGCTTTATTCGATACCAGCGCTTATGTTGGTAGTGCTGGTGTCGTCATAGTTTTAAAGTTAATAAATTAGCAAAATCAGCCTTTACTGTACAATGTCTATGAATTAATTCATAAAATCGTTTTGTATCAATAGACCGGCGCTCAAACAACTGTTCAAACAGACAGCGACAGCGTCCATAGAATACTAATAGGATACTCCAGTACTACTGTTTGTATTATAAAATATCAAACAGGGCGATTATATTATGGACTTGCATTCATATAGTGCTTTGTGATGTAAGATATGAAATTTTTCGCCATGATGAAAAGGTATGAAACGATACACATATTTTTCAGCAATGCATTGTATGAAAAAAGGGTTTATACTCCATCTGAGATCCCAATATCTGTTTACCGTTTAGCAAGTTATTATTGAGTGAAAACTTTTTTTAGTAAAAAATGTTTGAGGACTCCGAAAAGAACTATTTGTTTAACTTGCAACGGCTAAGCCTAACCACTTCCCTATTCATTAATTTCTATGAACTTACTACATTTCTATGAAAGCAATAATGGTACAATTAACTACTGAGTAATATTTCCCGCGGCATTACGAGTATAGTAATAGCTGTAGATAATCGTTAACCATTATAAGCCTCCCGCGAGCTCTTAACCGTTGTTTTTTTCTCTTTTATAGGCCTGTTTTAATAAACCAGGTTGAGTTAGAATCACTAAAATTTTAAACGTTAATTTTTATTTGGAAAGTTGTATAATTAGTTCTTTCTTTTGGAATCGTTCTTGAGAACATTCGTTAGGTACCTAATTTCTAAATCTAGATCTTCAAATGAGTAATGGTGCCAACATGTAGTTTTTTTCAATCAATACTTGGTTATAACTTCAATAAATCTGTTGAAGCCTTATTAAATTATTTGCAAGTTACTAACTCAAATAATGTCTAGCGATAAGACCGCCACTTGTGACTCTATATTAAGCTTCTATATTTTGTATGTTAAAATAAATTATTATATAATTTATCTACATATAATGATATTGTAAGCAACAGACTCCGTGGCATAATCTGCGTTGATCAAAGATAAAATATTATGTAATCTATCATCACATTGCGGCCAAAAAGAGAAGGTAAGATAGAGAGACAAATAAACAAACCATACAAACACTTTCTTTATGTAATAATGCTACGATATAACTAACAAATATTTAAGCATGCATGCTCACAAAGAGCAGTGTTTATGATAAAACGGTAGCAAACTTTTACAACGACACCACAGCTCCGTGATTTCACACAATTACGTTAAATTCGAACCAGCGACCCGATTCCGTTTTTTCTTCGAGCTTTTACAGGTCTTTATAGCTGTTGGCATTTTTTAGAGTTCCGTATCTAAGCTCACCAGTAGAACATGGTGAAATTATTGTGTTTTTAATATTTTAGGGGGCACGTAGCTAAGTGTTATTCTAGTATATTTTAATGATAACTAGTACCATCCTGCGGTGCTAATTAGAGACTTCTTCTTGTCGAAAATGAGTGGCCAACTCTGGTGTCGAGAGTTTATCAAACCGCCCTAAGGGCCTCTGATATGGCTTTACGACTGCCGAACTAGACTAACAGCCGGGACATACAATTTAACAATACGAAATGGTAGTGGGCTGGAGCACTTATATTATCTTTAGGCTTTTCTAAAGATTTTCTAAGTGCCCTTTTTTGTAGTAGTTAGTAGTAGTAGTATGTTTAGTTTTTTTCCCTTGTCTTTATATTTTATTATTGTAAATAAATAACAATACGAAATAGAACTCAACCAAATCAGCTGATCCTTGCAACAAAGGATGAAATGTAGGCACACACTTTCGCCATAACCACCATGTTAGTGAATCTTGTAAGAAAAAGCTTACCGCGGCGAGAAATACTGCAGCCCTGCAACACAAGGTCCCTGTGACACTTGGTGCAGGGCTCAGTTAACCTCACCAACGTACCCTCAGAACTTACTAGTTTACATTACCTTTTAGTGATACGTATACACGTAAACGTAATCTATACTAATATTACAAAGCTGAAGAGTGTGTTTGTTGTTTGTTTGAACGCGCTAAGCTCAGGAACTACTGGTGCAAATTGAAAAAATATTTTTGTGTTGAATAGACCATTTATCGAGGAAGGGTTTAGGCTATATAACATCACGCTGCAACTAGTAGAAGCGAAGAAACAATAGAAAATGTGGGAAAAACGGGGAAAATTATTCATCTTTGAGGGCTTCCGTTGCGTGCGCTGCGAAAACGGTTCAAGATTTTAAAAAAATGTGTATGAAAGAATTATTTCTCTTGAAATAATCTAACAAAATGTCCGCAACAGTATATGTCTATGTTTTAAGGTTAACTCACTAGAACTGTTTTTATGGTAATAATTATTCCACGCGAACGAAGTCGCGCGCACCAGCTAGTACATAAATAAAGGTTTTTTGTTATAACAATACTAGTACGATGGAACCCTTTTGCGTGAGTGTAACTCGCCCTTACCTAGTTTCAAGGAAGTGTTTTAACAAATTGTATTGTTTTCAGTGTCAAAGGCCGAGATCCTGTCCGGGCCCGAGCTGTTCGTGAGAGCGGGCTCCGACATCAATCTCACTTGTATGGCGAAACACGCGCCCGACCCGCCGAGGTAACTGTTGTTTTCTTACAACTACCCACTCCTTTATGAGACTTCTGTTTATTTGCTTGCTCTATTTAAAGAGGAACTTGCGAAGTAGGTCTGTTATCAAGGACAACACAACATTAATCTGTTGTTTTGTTAAGAGCAATGAAAAAGTAATAATAACCGCTTTCATCTAGAGTTAGTAGTGCGCGATTATGACTGTAAAGAACTAGTAAAAAAATATATATACATTTCGGGACAGGAGGGCCGGTAGTATTAAAACTCGTCTTGTATACTGGTACATAATCGTTACTATAATGTGATTGGGCCTTATTTTACAATTTAAGTAACTCTAGCCAAATATAAAGCGATTCGTCGTGGCCGCGGTGCGCTGACACCGCTCTCTTCAAAAGAAGTTCCTTTTTAAAGATGGGTGCCCCGCTGTCATCGATACGACGCTCCGCCAGAACAACCATAGAGGTTATTCTTCGTATTAAGGTTCGTTTACTATTTTCTTCAACACGGCTGCGCCGTCATACATATGTAGATAAGATATCTCTTAGAAATTGTTACGAAACGGTTTTTAAAACACAAGGGAGTTTTCATTTATATTACATGTTCATTTAATTAAAAGTTGCTGATGACAATCCAATAATAAAAAAAATACTAAATAAAATAACAAAGAAATGTTCCGGGAAATTCTTTCTATTTCCATCTAGTTCCATTCTGTAAGCCAATTCTACTGCTAACTTTGAAAAGGTATAGATTCGCGGCTTGCTTGTTTTGCTACAAGTAAATCTCTTAGAATTGCAGCGTCAAACTCTCAGCGAGTTAGATACTTTGAGGTCTTAATGACTAACTTTCGACTAACTACCTGGACTCAGGGCTTTGCAAGTAGCTTTCCTTCTAACCTCGTTAAATGGTGGAGCAATACCAAAACACAACAGTTTGTTATCTATCATAACAATTTAGATACAAAACATATTTTTTTCAATCAGGAAGCTTTGTGCCATTGAGTAATATAATATCTTTGTGCTCTAGAAGTATCATAATATGTGACCAACTTCTTAATATTATTTATTATGTATTCGTGGTATTAATTATGACTATTATCATTTTTATGTAATTGGACAAGTATAATGTTACGAATTTTTAAATTCAGTCCACTATTTCAGTATCTTTCCCCTTAAAACATATGATTCATGTTTTTTTACCAATCAAAACATGCATTACTGAGGTATGAATTGTTCGATCAAACACCCATTAGAGGTTATGAAAGAACGATTTGAATGAGGAAAAACAGGAAAAACTATTTTGAGCTGTTTCTTACGATTTCCTCATTGGGGAAAGAAAAGAATGTAATAAAGATATATTTATTGGTGACTGAGGAAAACAGATTGCTTTTTCATGTCAAAGTTTTGTTTTACCGTTAATAAAACGTTAGAGATAAAAATATAATTTGAATAAGTGTTTCGTCATCGCTTGAATATATGTAAATAATTTTACCAATAAGATATATTTACCAATATTGCTATTGCCATTCAGCCCGGAAAAGCAGCGAGCATGATGGGCACATTTGCACCGGGAATGATTAAGGGCGGGCGGGTTATTTAGTTAATTTGACATTTGGTTTCGTTTTATTTGACTATGTATTAATTGTGTGACATTTATATTATCTTAGAGAAAATCTGAATATTTGTTCATATTTTTGTTAATTTAGCCCTAAAATCGACTCCTAACAAAAACTATTCAACTATTTAAATGACTTTCAAAAAGATTATATCTATTTAACTTTTACACTAATGACGAAGGATTTTATATAAATAGATTTATTAGAGTGATTATGTCCACGCCTAATGATGATCGTAAATACGAGTACAATTCTATGTAAATATGTATTTAATTGTTAGATCAATTTTCGTACACTGACTAATGTACAAATATAAACACTTGATACGTCACAAATATTTCGTTTTTTTCCAACAATATTTCGTTTTTGTCAAAAATAAAATCAAATTGTTTTATCATAATGCATATTATTAAACCCTGATATAATAAGCATAGCACTAGATTTCTTTTATCCCGTCGTTTTGTCCAAGACCCCTCGAAGTCCGAAGACAAAGGTCTGCCTCTTCACAAGCTCGTTAAAAAACTCTTGAGAACGTCCTTATTTGCTAATTTTCCACTATCTCGAGGTATTAAAGAGATTCTGACTTTACTACAATTTTATTTTAATATCGCTGTGCTTGCAGTTATGTTCTATAATTTATAGAATTTATTTTTAATGTGGTTCATACAATAGTAATAAACTTTTATGATATAAATTACTCGTTATATTTTATGATAAAATGATAGAGATTTAATTAGTTATTCTAAATATTATTTATTTTGTTCGGCACACTGATAACAAGTCATTTGCAATCATTACAAAAAAAACATAGTCCGTGACGTAATAACTAAAAGTATAAGTTACGCGTTAGGCGTGAGTGACGTCATATCACTTGAGGCCAACTTACTGTCCATTATAGTTTTATGAAGTATCTCTCAAGAGATGTAAGCGTCGTCGTACGTGGGTAATAAGGCACTCGCAACTCCTTCGGTAATAATTTTGTAGCACTCAGACTGTTCGAATGTGAAATTTTGGTGAACTTTCCCACACCGCGATCGTATAGTTTAGTTTTTATTAGTCTCCAAGAATGAGCTGACCGTCTAGCCAGTAATATGTTTTTTTTTACTTGGAACACGCCGCGGCGGTTTTCAGCTTTCAGCCTTCGTTGGAAATTTTATTCCCATACTGAGTTGTAATTCAAATGAAGCACCTTTTATGAGTTATCGTTTATATTTACTCGTGAACCCACGGCCTACAGTGTTAGTTTATTCATAAATGTCACGCGAACCAAGCTAGATTTCTAAACTTTACCAATTAGATTCCAAACGTTTCAAATAAAGAGTATTAAATAAAATGTGAATCTATTTAATCTAATATTTATTGTAATCACACAAATCCAATTTCGCCCATGAAAAGCTTCATAAAATACCATATTTATCTGAATTCTGTTTACTATTTCTGCAACAAATTCAAAGCAATCGAGCGCAAAAAGCTACAAATCCAAATGTAACCTCCGCCATAAAATTAGATCACCTAACGACCCCAGGAATCGGCCTTACGCAATCGCAATAAGGTTTTTGATCGAGCGCGAGTTACGTCAAAGTAGATACTTCGTTTTCTGTAACACAAATCGTCGCGGGGTGAACAGGCGACCCACCTTACGATCTTATAATGGAAGTTTGCGATGGTAAAGGCACCTTTCACACCGCATACCGGCCTATACATTTAGTCTCGCATCCATAAACATGATAAGCTTATTTCCCAGATAAAAGGGTCTGCTACCTCCCTAAGTGAGGCATTCTTTGCCTATCACCGTTTAATGGCGGCTGTGTCTGAGATCCATCGGCCGGGCCTTCAATTTGAATATTGATAGCGAGATCGCGCCGTGTGGAACGTTGTCATTTTTTATTCAGGTCATCTCCTCTCATAACTTATAGATGTAACAACTTTCTTTATAAAACTGAATAGCGTGCTTCGTTACTACGATACGACGGTTCCTTACCTCAAACGGCCGTTTTATATGGCCGTGTTACGAGTAGGTATCGCACGAGCCGGAGTTTTCCTCTGTTGTCATCGTAACTTTGGCTTTATGCAGTTTTCCTAGTTATATTACTGGCGATAGTTTATGAATGCCACTTACGAACTTGCTGTGATTATGAACTAACCATAAACAACCTAGTTCATGCAGCTATAGAAATTAAACGATTACAGCGGTCATCGATTTTTTCTTACTAAAATAAGATTTGCCTTTATACTCAAATATCCTCGTGGCTACAAGAATAGAATATTCATCATCAACATTAGAATTTTACCAATTGGTAAACAAATTGTTCATCATCAAAATGAAAATTTTGCCAATAGGTAAACAAATTGCTTTTTCGCGAAGCAGGTAAATTTTTGTTAAGTTTTTTTACGATTTGTGTAAATTGGAACGTACAGGAAAAGCTCCTACCCAAACACGTGTGAGCCAAATAAAATATTCAAGTACTACGAATACACATACACTTGACATTTTCCGATATGTGTAGAATACATTTCTAAGTAGTTTCGAAATATTATCCTTTGCTTGCCTACGTACCTAGCTCCGATTGAGATGTGAATAATTAATAGCTAATTTGCCCGGTTTCGGTTGCTAAGAGAACATGTATATATATAGGAGTGAGCCCAAATCAATTGATCTTATTTTCGATATGAAAGTCAAATAGTCCGAGCGAAACAGAACTATTCATGTGTCTGTGTGTGTTTTTTTTTTAATTTTTCTAGAATTATTTGTTTGAAATTGCACTCAGAGCAATATGTAGACGATATATATGTTTTTTTTCTTCTTACTTCTCATATAGGTATGAGTGTCGTAGTTCCTGCAAAGAATGTTCTTTTTTTGGCAGACTCAATATCGGGAACGCCCAAATTTACGGTTTTGTCACATGTTTCTCTTACTGCTACGCTAGTACAAATCCTCAAAAAACCGAAAACAAGGCTTTCAAGTCTTTGGTTTTGGTATTGGTGTAGCGCCAAGATTGACTCCTCATCAGATCTGGAACACTTTACCAGAAGCTGTGTTTCCTGCGAACTACAATCCAGGGGTTTCAAATCTAGAGTTGATCTAGGTATTTATACTTTTAGGTTAGCGTGTTACTCCCTAGGCTGCAGCAATGCTTAACATCAGGCAGGCTGTAGTCAAACGTAAACCATTCCTACATAAAAAAAAACAGATCATAAAAGACGCGTTTTCCCACCGAGCCATAATCGCTTAAATGAGAACAACATACAAACCAACATACATATTATTATCGTGAGGTGTAGTTAGTACAGGCTGTGCTCGGCAAATTAATTGACATCTTCGATATAATGTTAGTTAGGGATAATTAATGGATGTGTGCTAGTCAATAACGTCTTATAATTAATGTATGTTACAGTATAATGTCACTGAGTGGGGATGGAAATATTTAATTACCGATACATAATTAAATAGTTTCTTCAAAGTTATCGGATTTTGGAAATACAATGTAGATAGACTATAAATACGATATTCAGACATAAAAATAAGATAAAAATACTTAGAAATAGACTCTCCCCTTCTTGAGTCATATTTACCTACACGTCACTGAGGATCGTGACTCCTCCGCAGAATGTAATTCATTAGGACATTTCCTTAGGCAGTTAAATTGTGGTAAGCTCCCGGGTCCTTCCACGGAAGAGACTTGTACTCAGATTACATTTATGTACAAAAAACTTAAAATATATCTTAATAAAATCAATTTTATCTTTAACAACTACATATCTGTCCCAGCTAACCAATCACATAAGTCAAGCTTTCAATAACTTCACATATCTTCTCTATTTTTCCACACAACTTAACAAAACGCTCGCTTAAAATGCGAAACCTTTTTTGTGACCCCAATTTTGCACAGCTAACGACCATAAAGTAAAAATTAAATGTTGTGCAAGTAATTTTATGAGCACAAATTACAGAAAAGCATTTGTCCTTTGAACATTAGATGCATGCAAGATATTGTGGCCACTTTGTATGAAATGGCTTTGACCTATAAGCTAGAATGATATGCATACATATTTTTTCAGAACATCTATATCATAATCAGATAGTATGTGGTGTGTTTCAGTTTGCTTCGTTTTAGAATCTAAAAGTATCATGTTTGTGAGAACTAACATTTAGTAAGAAAATACTAATGTGGTTCACGTACGGTTGAATTAATAGATATCACTTCATATATATCACTTATTTCATATAATACCTTTTTTTTGTATAATATATTGTAATGGTATTTTGCATTAACCCCGCATATTGCAAAAAACTAAACCCACACAAATTATTTTATGGTGGAAAGTTTATTTATAATGTGCCTATGTTGATATTTAGTTCTGATGCAACCAGCGTTATCCGCACAATGTTTTATGAAACAGAAACTGTGACAGACACACTCACACGAGTGGAACGTGAGTGATAGTAAAAAATAAGATTGAATTGGTAAGCAAAATGTTTTTTTTAACTAAGCGAAAATAAACGAATTTGATAATAAAGAGTTAATATAAATAAATTGGAGTATGTGAGCAGCTAAAACTTTAAAATAAAACGTATCAATTTTAACCATTTGTAATCATAAAAATGTAAATATTTATGAAATTCTTAGAATGTGTACTTGTAACACATTTTTATTACGTTTATATTTATTTTTACATAATCCATGCCTACACACTGACTTTTTCCCGCGCAGGCGTTTCGCAACTTTTATTGTTCTATAACATTATCCATATGCCACAATTTTATCTATGTTTCTGTTGCCACCCAACCCACTATGGCTTTATATACCTGACTACAACCCACTACGTTAAAAGTCGTTTTGTTTTTTCTTTTGCCGCTTAACTCTCTATATAGCTGACAGAACCACTCACCTCGTAGTAAAAAAGGGACAACGGCCACACTCTGTCTGTGACGGATAAATGCAGGCAGACGCAGTTTGTATTCACGCTATAAGCTAAACAGCACGCACGCACTCACTTTGTGGCTTTTGAAGAACTAGCACAGTAAGAGTCTTTTTTAGTATTTTACAAATGTTTTTTTTGCTGTTCAATACTCAAAATAGCTGACAAAATCACCCAGCTCGTTCAAAAGACGCTTTGATTTTTGACGTGACAACGTCTTATAAATCGATGGAGCCGGCTGCACGCACGAAAAAACATGACTCATGCGGCGTTACCTCGCTCTGAGGCGTTCCAACAGTGTTGCCAACTCAAAAATTTAACGGATGGTAGAACTCTTCGAAAAATACGGTAGATTTTCCAAAATTTTGTTGTAATTTATATTTGAAATACGGTAGAATTACCTTGCCCATTTAGTAGCAAGTTCATGATTAGAATTGAAATAAAACTCATATTTTTATTCAGAATCAGATAGGTAGTATAATTGTTTCAATATTTTAATACATGTCTGAAATGACAGGTTGGACCAGCCATCCGTCAAAGGGAACATTTTCTCCTATATCAAACACATTGACATTGGCAGAATTGCGAACTAATATATTCGCAAAAGCCATAACAAAAAAACTAGATTTACCAAAAACTTTAATGTTTCCAAATTTAAAATTTTAAATGTAAGATTTATTAACAATAATTAAATATTTGTTTATTCTTATAATTTTTTTTTAATTATTACTTTTTTTACAACAAATTACAATTAAATTTGCAAAAATAATAAAGCAACTAATTGAAAAAATTTAATTATATTATTAAAATAATAAAATCAAAATTTAAATTTTAACAATTGAGTAGAAATTTAAACAATAAATGTTATTCAAGTATTTTGATGTATTTTTATTTTTTAAATTTAAAATGATTTTCTGAATGAAGAATTTTTCACATTTATACTTGTAAAAACTATTAAATTGTAAAAAAATGACATAATTGTATTTATGCGTACCTACAAATAAATCTAACTTGATCAATTTCATTGTGATTTCCAATTACCTCCTCTATATACATACAAATCTATTAAACAAATGAAATTAAAATTTTCTTTTGAAAAATGCTACCATTCCATCAGTATTTTCTTAAGTCATTGTCACGTTCAACTATCGTCAGTAAACCGACTTTACAGACAACCAATTTTTTTGTTCTTTTTTTGCTACCCAATTTTCTATATAGCTGACCGAACCACTCACCTCGTAGTAAAAAGGGGACAACGGCCGCACTCTGTCTGTGACGGATGAATGCAGGCAGACGCAGTTTGTATTCATGCCAATAGCTCGCTATAAGCTAAACAGCACGCACGCACTCACTTTGTGGCTTTTGAAGAGCTGGCACGGAAAGAGACGTATATTCTCCTATTTCTGTGTAAACGCCAGACGGCGATGAGCCAAGATACTCGGATGTATGGAGGGAGATTCCGCGCTTTTTGTTTTGATGGAGTGCATGGAATAACAGACATAATGAAGTACATACATACATATGTGTGCGCAGTCTCTATTAAACTTCACGATACCTGATTAATATTATATAAGCATTAATAGAACTAAATATATATTTTTATGATAGACTTCAAATAAAACACTTCGTGTACTTATGAGAGTCTTAAAACGAAGTTCAGTTTTGTACAAGTCAACGATATATTAAAAATTTCTACAGACACTTACATAGAAATTTATATTTCAATTGAAAAATCAGGGCTGCCGTAAAGCTCAAGTAAATGTATCCGGTGTGACTAATGCCTTATGACATCACCGTTTTTAAAAGGGTCCTCCAAAATTAAGTATCCCTTAACTCAGACCCCAACGTTTCCGAGATTTACGATTGACCTTTTAAGCTAAGATTAAATTTTGGCAAAAATGCTCCTAAGTAAAATCAAAGGGTGCTTGTTTAACCTAAGTCATGAACTAATTCTGGTATTTAGAAGGTATTGTATATAACTATACATGGTTTAGTAACCTTTTAATGTATTACTTGACTGCTCAAAGATGAATATTTTTCCCTGTTTTTTCACATTTTCCAATGTCCCTTCGCTCCTATTAGTTGCAGCGTGATATTATATAGCCTAAAGCCTTCCTCAATAAATGGTATATTCAACACAAATAGAATTTTTCAAATCGCACCAGTAGTTCCGACTGTTACATACGGATACGTGTGGATTTCAAGTTTGTCAAAATCAAATGAGACAAGTAATTATGAATACTAAAATTTGTAATTACTTGTGTTGAGTCTGGCCGCTTTTACATATAATAAGTATGTATTTACAAAAGAAAAGTATATAAGTATTATATCCGTTATCTAGTACCCACGACACAAGCGTTTGCTTAGTGTGGGGCTAGATGACGTTGTGTGCAATGTCCCGGAATATTTATTTAATATTTTATTTTAAATTGAAGTGTTTGTTTCATGAGCGCATTGGTTTTTGTTTTAAACATTTGATTAAGATGGTTCTGTTCTCGTAGCTCCGCTTGCGGAGGCAACTGTTTGTGATTACTAATGTTAAGCAAATGGCGATGTGGTCTTTCCTTGGATGGGTGACCAAAAAGTGGCATTCCATTTTGGGATCTAGATGTAAGTACTTGTAGGTGCTCGCGGCTTCGCTCGCATTAAGAAGTAAAACTTGCATCCCCTATTTCACCTCTTTATAAGTGGCATTTCCAAAAATCCTTTCTTAGCGGACGCTAACGTCATAAAATTTACCTTCATTTCAAATTTCAGCCTAATCCGTCCAGTGGTTTGGGCTGTGTGTTGATAGATCACTATATCAGTCAGTCAGTCAATCAGTCAGTCAGTCACCTTTGAGTTTTATATATTTAGATAATTTAAACCTTGTTATCTTGTTCCAGTTTCATCTACTGGTACCGCGGCGAGCAGGTGGTGAACTACGCGCAGCGCGGCGGCATCAGTGTAGAGACGGAGCAGCGCACGCGCACTAGTCGCCTGCTCATCGCGCGCGCGGCCCCGCATGACTCCGGGAACTACACCTGTGCGCCTAGTAGCTCCGGTCAGTACACAAGATCTCACTAAAAACATTCTGTAAAAAACTAGCCAAGTCTCGATGGAGCTGCTTGTTCATCTTAGACTATAGCGGTATTTAACATCAGGCAGGCTATAGTCGAACGTAAGCCTATTTCCTATTAAAAATAGCCTATTAAAATTATCTAAAAAGTAACGAAATCTAGACAAGGTCGTGCCAAGTCTAAAGTTCGTTACTGCGATTTCTTTATTATTATAGTTAATGTTGTGTCACTTAGCCGTTGATTTGTACTCACTTACGTATTTAAACTTACTTAAAACTTTAAATTTAACTTCAACACAACGGATTCCGTGTTATTACAAAACGCGGTTTAAATATCGCCACTGACTCTCCAACTCCAGACTCCGTCCGTGGTATTCTCGTGAAAACACAACCTTGCACTAATAGACCCGCAGTAACAGACATAATATCCTAGTTTTACACATAGCTAAAATTATTTTGATTTGTAATTACCATTTCTAATTAACTGTACGAATGTCATGTTCCTATTTAAATCGTGAATCGTGTGGCCTCTTTCTGGCAAAGAATGCGCCGTTCCGGCAACAGTATACTTGTGGCTGTCTCTGACGATGTCCGGAATCCAGTGTTTAGGCGCTGGATATCTGTTCACATGGACCGAAACAAAAAGTGATCGCATATGTGCATTTTATTCTATATTTATTTTTAAATTGACTCACCCTTATACAGTGTATTAATTTTAAGTAGTTTAAGTTTATGGGTGCAAGCCTGAAATAAATGACTTTTATTTTATTTATTTATTTATTTATTTATTTAGGTTTTTTACACTGGATGGTCAATAATTTGTACACCAGATCACCTAAAGCAACATTAGCCTAGTACAAAGATTAAAAGTCCCACTTTTCTTTAAAAGTTTTTGTAAAATATTGAAAACTAACTACGCACAAGCCAGACTTGTTATTTCATTAGGACTAGGGTAGTATGACTTGGTTCTAAGAATTAGACCATAAATAAGTTCTTGTAAATAACAATAGAACCATTGCCAGCATTATACAATATACAGCCAGTTCCAGTGAATTAAACTTTTTTCCGAACAAGTAATTATTTAGCTCAATTCAACTTTAATAAATGTAGGACATGCGCATTTTCTTGTAATCCTTTCGTTCATGAGAAATACCGACTCATCTGTAATAATTCTAATCAATTATAAACTATTTCGGTTGACTTTCAATTCATAAAATCAAAATGAAATTACTTCCTACTTACCGAAAATACTAAAACAACTGGTAAATTGATTTTAGTCGAACCTAAGGTAGTAAAGATATGATTCCTTGCCAAGAAAAAGTCACAGAAAACCGAATCAAGACTAAAAATACCTAAACTTGGTCGTCGAACACGAATTGAAACGCGACCCGAACAGTATTCAAAAGTAGGTGCCAGTCTTTGATTGCATTCGCTCATTAAAAAGGTATCAGGGTCACGTAAAGAACCTGGCGACAGTTCTTCAACTCTTGGAAAGCATTGCTTTTACAATTATGTGGTGCCGATTCTAGCAATACCGCAGTACAGAGGTCGGCGCTATTAACAAAATTAGTTCATTATAAAGGAATCAGGGTTAGTGGTATAGTTGCGTAACTATACAAGTGAATTGGCTTTAAATAGATATTTTGACACAATTTTGTAAGTAAGTTTCACTTCACACTAATTAAAGTTATGTAAAAAAGTTTTTCTATCACAAAAATTTAAAAACAAATTATAAAACATTTTTTTTTGCTCTGAAACAGCGTTATTTTGGTGTTACATAGAGAATTATTAAATCTCTTCAGAAGTGATGTTTCTGAAAAAAAAATTACACATCATACTATAGTTATATTAAAGTTTTAAAAATAGATAACCTAGCCAATGGCAGCCATATCATAAAACACAGTAGATCTCCGTTTCTACCTACGTATTATACTTTTTTCATCCTCACGTAATCTGGCGACGCATGCATATTTTCTTCGCGCGCCTTTCCAAGCACTAACTTATGTCAGTAAAGTTGAAGCATCAGAATCAGAACTCGGTTCACGCTCGGTTTATGATTCGCGCTCGGATCTCGAGCTCAGTCCGGATTTTATCTTGGAGCTGCGAATTTTATCCCGCCTTGTTATCTTGAAGTTGGTGACTGGATTCCAACTCTACTCTATAGACGTCTCATGCATCATTTGCTTTACAAAAAGATTAAAACTTTTATTAAAATCTAGTGGATGCGAGCGGCTTTGCTCACATTATTTCAGGATAAAAAGTAGCCTATGCCACTTGTAAGACCTCATACTACCTACATACCAAAAATCATGATGATCCGTTCAGTTGTTATTGCGTGATAAGCCTTTAAATAAACCACAAACAGAGACACAGATAAACAGACAAAATTTCTGGTAACTTTTGGAACGTGTTCTGCTACCAATTCAAAGTATTTCCAAACATATTTTAAAAATATTTTTTATGTTCGTACTTTCGACCCTCTTCAGCTTTATTACATGTATAGATATGGGATATATACTAATAAATTCTGAACTTTAAATGATCATAAATGACTGAGTATTTATTGTGCGATGCAACGGTGCATGTTGTAAAGAGTCCTGAGAGTCATATCACGTCGACGATATCACGAGTATTCATTGGAATCTATCAAATCCAGCTCAATTAAAAACGTTAAAATATGTTTGTTGACTTGAGTCGTCGTCCTGGACAGGCTAAGTGTGTGTAAGCAGATTAGTTCGAGTATGTCATAATATGTACATATATCAAAACGGTTGTAATACCATTGCATAAAGAGCTAGGTAAAGAGTTGTCTCTGATTTATAATGTTATCGAAGGAAAGGTTTTGCGACTGGTCGGACACGACGCCATATACTGTGGGTAAGGACGATAGTGCATCTATGTTATATCTTGCACAACGGGTTAGGGATTTGGGGTCTGCAGATATTTTACACCCTGGCTTCAATTTTATACTAGAATTGAATTTATTTTAAGATTTTTAAGTATAACTTTCTAAATTTTTGCAATTGAAATGAATACATAAGTAGTATGTCTCAAAACGTCTAAAAACGCCTTGCATTTATTTGTGTCAGTCTACAACAATTTCAACAACTTACCTAATATCGTGTGTTGCATAAAGAATTTTCTATCTATAAGATAGATCTAATATATATTATTTTTTTATTTTCCTATTCCGAACCAGATTGAAGATTTATACAATGTGTTGATCGATATTAGGGACTGTCAGTAGTGGCAAGAAATTCTAACAACACATGACTTTGATCAATATCACAAAAATAATGTACTGAAAGAAAAAAAAAGGACCAAATTATAGCTAATAACGTGGTAACCGACTGGTGCCGTGACGTGTTGCTACTTGTCATAGATTACATAAATTATAGACTCTTCACTCGCTACATATTTTATTCTATCTATGAGCTTCTGTCCCTATCTGACTGTTCACTAGAAAAAAAAACAAAGCGCTTCGTCAACCATACTCCTACGCAGTCACCACTACCACCAGTGACAAATCCACTTACATTGCAATGTGTTTTTAAACCCCGATACACTAAATAAATACAAATACAAAAGCTTTTATAATAATAAATATTCTGAGCTGTATGAATATGCATACTCGTATATGTAGTATATAACAATCAATCAATCAATATAGCTTACTGTACACCAGAAAACAAAAATACAAAACAATTTACAGAAATAATACTTAAAACCTACACATTGGGCGGCCTTATCGCAAAAAGCGAACTCTTCCAGGGTTTTTTAACAATGCGGGTGAAGCTACGACCAACTAATAATAATAATATATGTATCTGTATTTTCCTATCCCAATGAGGTATCTATCGGGTGTAGTGTCATTGTTTCACCCAAAAATTAGGGCCGAGGCATAAATTTTATAACCGATTAATGTCAGGAAACCGTACAATATTTCACTGCTGCGGCTATTGATTTTAACAAATAATTATAGACAATGTTACGAGCGCATTCGTATCGTAGTTAGTGTATTGGAAACGTGTAGAACACAATACAGAAATACGCTCAATGCAAATAGAGTTTGCTTCGAATTGATGACTATGAAAACTCAACACAAATAACGCTTCGCCACTATCGATTTAAATATTCATTGAATTTTTATAACAGAGAAATATTAAGACGCTTAACTAACTCGTTATGAATAGTACCGATTTCTTTTTTCTTAAACAATTGGAACACTTTAAGCGATAATAACTGAAATATGTATAAATAAAATATCAAATCGGAATCATCGGTGTCTGTATTTTCTTTCAATTACTCTCACTTCAAGTAAATGCTTTTAAATAAAGGAATTTGTTAGTATTTAATTCTAAAAACTTCCCCGCTACGTATTAATTCTTACTCTATAATTTACTTGAAACAGCTACCGAGAAATTTAAACTTGCCCTGCGGTTCTGAAAACTTTCAAATTGATAAAACTTGATAAGGAAAATAGTTTGTATTTTGTACACATTATTTATTGCTTTGGAAGCTTTGTAACTTGTAGGTCACGGGTATAAAACCAATATTTGAAATGTCTAGTTCAAATATTTTTTATCATATTTATTTTCTATTAAATTTAAAGCCTTGTACACAGTACCTACATATAATCAACAACAGCAGTCGTTAAGCCATATCACTCGCCTCATACAGAGGTTAAAGAACTCTCGAACTCAGAAATTTCCACCCTCATACACATTTTATGAAACTATCCACACATACGTATTAACAAGGTTGTTTTTTTGTGTACAGAGTCAGCGTCGGTGATAGTTCACGTGCTGAGCGGCGAGCGGCCCGCCGCTATGCAGAGCTCGGGTCCGGCGGCGCCCCCGCGCCCCACCCGTGTCATCCTCACCGCCACCGTGACGCTCGCCACGCTGCGCCAGCCACGGCACCACCTGCTCCTCATCATCACCCTCCTCACCTACACCACGCTCCTGTGCGCCGGGTACCTCGCCTCTACCATCATCGGCCTCATACCACCCACGATGAGATGACCAATCAGACCAGATGTATAAAATCTACGTTTATTTTGAAAAACAACGATTAGCTTACTTTGTTTGTAAGAGTCACTAGGTAATACCGAGTTTGACGGAGTTTTCGGAATGCCATGAGTCACCCGCGCGACGCGCGACGTCTGGCGCGGCACGCTTCGCATTCATCCATTTAGAATAGTCGGAACGAGTCATCAAAAGGCGATGTTAAAACTTCATAAAGAAAATTGTTTCCAGGGTTAAACAATTCAAACGACTTAATTTACTCATCAAACTTGGTGTTACCAGCAACTGTATAATACGATTTTGAATCAGTAAAATACAAAACTGCTATGAGTGGCATTTCACCGGACAAATAATGTACATATTATAATTACGTTTCGGAATTAAATTTAGTTGTTTGTACAAAAGTTATTCATGACTAAAGGCAGTTTTAGGTATAATGTTTCGAGCGGAGTCAGCGAGTCGACAGCACGCCATAACGCTCGCTGTAGTAATTCTAATGCAGTTATAATAAACTCGTCACAGTACTTCCTTGAGATTTTCCTGCAATAGCAGTTATTGATCTGAGACTAGTTTTTCGTATTACGTTAGTGGATTACTGTTTAATATTCTGCTCGGCTAACGTCTCAGTCTCGAATCGAGATTACAATCGAGTCGGTGCCGCTCGGGATGAAGCCTCAATCTGCGGGAGTTATATTCTAGGCGGAGCTGTTGGTTGCTCTCTTTACCACTTTATTTGCGTTCAATCAAGCTGAACAAATAGATGAACGATCTATTCATACGTGGCTATATACATATATTCATAGCACTATCTATGAATATTATTATATAGCCACGTATCGCTTCCATCAATATGTTGCGTGGAAAATGCGGTGAACTTCGCAATTGGCACATCCACGCCGCCGTAAATGGCTGTATTTTTAATGAAAACGGAATACAGTAATTCGTACGAAACTTTATGAAACATTTTATGCATACACAAATATTTTAAGCTTTTAATTTCACTGTTAATGTGGAATTGATAGATTAATTATTATCATGTGATTCATACCCATGCCTAAGTTATAAATAAAAAGTTATTTAATGGGTAAAATATACATATGTAACAATAACACAATTCAAAAGTGAAAATACATCTAAATACTTCAGATTTTGAAAAGAATTTCTGCGGGATAAGATAAACCATTTCTTTAAGAATACGAAGTGAAACGAGTCGCTTCTGAAGCGTCTCTATCAAATAGCTGCTCAGGCGAACCGAGTTGAATCAAGCTGATTTCACGGAGACTTCGGTTTCACTTTTCAATTCCAAAGATAGGAATGGAGCCAAGGACAGATAGCTACTTGTTCTTAAAGAAAATATATTTCAATTCTTTTGACTTAAACAATAAAAATCATGCACACATTGTATGACAAAGAACTGAATAAGCAAAAAAAATCGTTTTTGCAATCCGCTTCATAATGACAAAGTTGAAAAACCTCTGTCTCGGGACAGCTACAAGCATTTCTTTTTTAACAAGTTTTATTGTAAGGTAAGAACAATGAAACTTCTAAATTAGGGTTGCTTTATTAGCCGAAGTTAAAGAAGCCAAGAAAACATTTTGTGAGCGAAGACAAAAATGCCACTAAGTACCAACGTCGGACCCTTTTGGGTTTTGAACAAACCCTTTTGCTCTATCAAAAATGTAATATAATCATCTTGCAATAACACAGCAATCTGTATTTTATTATGCCTATAATTTTAATTTGCCGATAATTGTCGCATTAATATTTTGTAAATATTTATTATATTATACAAAAAGCGTAGCAGGATTTCAAACACATGTCAAAGGCAAGTTTGAATGTATAAAATTAACATCTCTAGATAAATACAGATATCATAAATTGTCTAAATTGTAATTTATTAACGTATTTGTAATGTTTTCAAGAATGAAAAGGACCTTTGACTAATTTTTTAGATAATTAGAAAGAATGTAAATATAAGTCAAAGCTTTGTAAATATCTGATGATGTAAATAAAATTGTTGTAAACAAATTTAATGTTTGTAATTTATTATCAGCCAAAAGTACATTTTATGTATCGAGTTGATTTTTGAATTGGTGAGTTGAAAGCTTACCGTTTTCGTCGAAGTAGCAAACGAAAGGGTTGTGTAATAAACTATCAGATGTAGTTTAAATATGTTAATTACCAGTTTATAAGAATAAATAGAACTAAATTTATGAGGACTTTTTGTATGATTTTAGTTTATGTTCCCCCTTCGTTGTAATATAATTAGATGTAAGGATAGTATACATACTCTAGAGTAAGATAGTGTGCCAAATTACTCGAACATATCACAATCATCACGTTTACAAAAAAATAAATATCGTATATAAAAATTAAAAAAAAAAGAAATATAGGATACTAATTATTATTAAAAAAGTACATCAAGCCAGAAATATTAACACCAAATAAAGTAAAGCCAGAACAGATTGGAAAACTCTCTTGTACACGTGTACCCGTCATCTCAAGGGTCCTTGCTTCGCTAAGTACTTCAGTTGATCCGAAGATATTGTCTACAATCGGCAAGGAAATTCCACAAAATGACGCGCATTACGCTTCGTGACCTATTTATATGTGTGACTGACTGGTGACTATGCTTTGTTTTCCTGAAATCTATGTCAGAATCTATATCTTTGAAATATCTGAGAATAAGAAAACTGATATAGCATTTGTTCCAATACAAAACTCCATCTTAGGCCTTCCTATACTATCAGGCAAATTATGGCCAAGTGCAAACCAATTTTAGTTTAAAAAAAACACAGATATCTGTGACATGTCTTTATGCAGCTATTTGTACGTTCTAAAATAAAAAAAATTTCTTTATTAAATTAAATAAAATTAATTAATTTTAATTTAAAATTTAAAATTTTTCAAAAGAAATTATTTCTAAACTATCAAAAGAAAAATAAGGCGTGGACAGAGTATAATGAGTTCAAAATTTAATCGAATCAAATTCCTAGATTTCCAGCCTCTTTCTTTATCCCATAAAGATCCAAGGGAAAAAACTTGTTCGTGTACAAAAAAGAAAATCATAACCAAATTACGCTTCTTGTTTAAACGACCGAGGCAAACTTTTCTCAATAGTATCAGCGTTGACTTACGAAATTAAATCCGCTCGCAAAGAAAGTCAAATTAAGCGGATACCACTAAAGTTTGTAACAAAAAATAATCTGGCACAGCCAAAGAGAGTTAGAAACGAAAAAATTACATTGTATTACGCAGTGCGGCCGGGAACTTGGTCAGATGAAGACGGAATTGGAAACAGGGATGGTGACTTCTTCTACGGCAGAGTTATAGCTACTGACAATTATATCCAGTATCTAGTACCCACGACACAAGCGTTTGCTTAGTGTGGGGCTAGATGGCGCTGTGTGCAATGTCCCGGAATATTTATTTATTTATTTTATTTTTATTTAATTACAACATAACATTTTCTGTACTCTTATATAGGTATAACCTGAACTAATGAGAGGGTAGGTAATATTATTTGAAACCTCATACTACCTACATACCAAAAATCATGATGATCCTTTGAGCCGTTTTTGCGTGATGAGCGTTTAAATAAATAGACAAACAGAGATACAGAGAAACTGACAAACACAAACAGATAAACATACAAAATTTCTAGAAATTGTTGGAACGTGTTCTGCTATGAATTTGAAGAATCTCTAAACCTTTTAAATATCTTCAATGTTAAGACTTCTGACCCTCTTCAGCTTTATTTTATGTAAAGATACCACAAGGTATTCAGTACAGTACACTGTTAGAAGTTTTGTGTCTAATATTAACCAATAGGCTAAAATTAGATGCTGTTTATCCTGTAAACTGTGCGTCAATGACAAATTCCTGGCGAAAAGGAAAAAAAGGGAAGTTTCTGCTTATCACAAACAGATACGAGTGAGTACTGATGGGCTTATCCATGACGATGTTTTGGGAGAGATAATAGAAGCGTTCAGAAACTATGTTCCATGGACTCCGCGGCGCGCCGTTTGACCTAGTTTTTTGGTATTTTTCGCCAGATTTTGTTCCTGATAAAGCTAAAGGGTGAGGTTAAATAGCTCTCTTATTTGCAGAATTATCTACATCTGGGTTGTTTTTGGCATGTGTTTTTATAGTGGAATGCATCTAGAGATTGCTTGATAAATGTGATGCTGTTTAGAACGACAGTGCTGTAGTAAATTCAGATTTTTCTTCTACTCTCTCGATTCGTAATAAGATGTACAGCTACTGTTACATTGAATATAGTAATAAAAAATATACGTTTGTACATATATAAATATAATACGATAAATGTGAAACAAAAAGATAAAAAATTGTCTCTGAAAATGTAGTTGTCAATAAGTCTATCTTCAAATAAGTATTAGAGTAAAGCTGTAGTTTTTCATCACACCTTAGACATTGATAGACTGCGTCCGGACAAAGACCGATAGTTGTCTGAAATAAGTGTCTGTGACCTATTTGGGCAGACAATTTTATCGGAATAACTCCATGTCTAATACCAACAAGACAGAAATACAACATACTAGCAATATATTTTTTACTAGTGGACGCCCGCGGCTTCGCTCGCATTATTTTGAGAAAGAAAGGTTTAAAATGAACATAACTTTTTTATTTACGAACCAATTGAAATGAAACAAACACTAAATGTTAAGTTGAAAATGCACCAACATGTAAGTGAAAACCGTAGACAAATCGGTTCAGCCGTTTCCGAGTCTATAACGACCAACATACCGACAGATATACAGACAAACAGAAATTTATTTTTGAAACATGATTTTTGTGCTCTATTGCATCAAAAAAGACAGCTCAACTATTTTTCCCATTATCTTCAATGTACAGACACCGACCGGTTACTTAGATAATCACTTTATTAAAGGCAAAACTTGTGGATGTGTTTTTGCCTTCTGCCTTCTTTATACTCAAACGGCTGAATCGAATTAGATGTTTTTGGGCGTAGATTAGACATGGATTGATAAGTAAAAATTACTTATTATCCCATATTTACAAGGATATCAATGTTGGGCGCCATTTATATAACCTAAACAGGTATGTTATTCGACCCTCTTTTCTGACAAAAGTAACGAAACTTATTTTTCAATTGTACATATGTTGCCATCCAATGATGGCAACATATGTACAATTGAAACATTATGAATTGATTGAAATGGGAAGCTTTACGCCGAATGAGTTTTAATATAACTTAAGAACACTATGCGTTACGTAAATCTAAACTGTAGCATAAAGCACAATTCTCAGAAATGCAGACGTGATGTCAAGATTAACTGTACTCAATAGTAAACAAATTATTGGTTACGAGAAACACGTATATGAATAGAACTACTCGTAGTGTCCTCACAGTTCTGTATAGGATATACGCTGAATTCGTCTGTGTTATAAACTATATTATTTTCGAACAAAAAGCTTGTAAGTGGTCTCTTTGTATCTAGTTCTACTTTAATTTGGGGTTTTTTTTTACATTAGATAGGCTCACGCTTGACTACAACTTGCCTGATGTTAAGTAACGTTGTGATCTACGATCTAGCACGCTTGCCTAGAAGAAACCGGTTTACTCTCGACGGGAAGACCGACAAATTATAGTTCAAGGGGAATAGAGATTCGGGCAAGGAGTTCCACAGTTTGGCTGTTCGCTCGATGAAAGTCGAAATTGGGATGCAAACGATGTAATCTAGACCACACCCATGGCACTAGTCGCCAGTATAACGCCACAATTATAAAGGCGTGTATATCTCGTGTGGCAATCTCAGCGGATTCAGTAACAAGAAGAGATTGAGGTTATTATTCACGAAATCCGAAGCGTAATGTAATCTTATGCTGTAAGAGAAGCCGGGAGCAAATTTCTATATATATATATATATATATTCAAATATTCATGCCCCGTTCTCTTTCATCTATTTACTGCATAACGGAGCTTATCTCTAATTTCACAACTGGCTGCAGCGTGCAATACATCAAACGCACACTTTGCAATGCAGTTGCAACGGACTCCACCACACCGGAGAGTTTCATTTTTGATGAGTACCGTTATAAAGTTGCCGCAGAATATTCCCCGACACCGAAACTTCAAATTTATGCCCGCTATTGGCGTAAAATTCGCGAGTTGTATCTACATATCTACTTTATACATTTTTCTAGTGTCGGATAGCATTTTCGTTTATATGTCATGTTCGGACACAGTCTCTCGGGAATGAAAAGTTACGGTCACGTATGGGAAATGTATTTTCACTATACGCTTTGTGACCTCTCCAGTGTTTCGAGCCTTTTTCGCGAAATTGGAAAAATCTTTTGGGCTCACATTCACTAGGAAACTTTTGTGTAAACACTTGCGCAAACGTAGACGCTTTCAGGCGAATGAAACTTTTTCTCTTATTCATTTTTTAATACTATTAAAATGCATCTTTCTAGCCTCGGTCCCGTTGCAGTAATTTACTAACGTTGTATGTGGACCCCTTCGCGCAAATTGTAAAAGAGCGCAAATCAACTAGATGAATTGGGACGCTCAATAGTATTATTTTTGAGCACAAAATAACGTAGCTTTTGAATTAATTTCCCAAGCTCGTTCTAGATCAGAAATAAATGAAAACACAATAAGAGAAACATGTTCTGTTTCAAACTCGTACTCGATTTACATAGTCATACGGTTCCAATACGAGACATTGAATGACATCTAAGCAAGCGAAATGCAAAGCAATTTCATGCATAATTTATATGAAATTGCTTTGCAATCTGCTAAAACGTCAAGGGCATGTACGCGGCACGCACACAAACACAATTGTACTCCAGTTACTACATTTCAAATGCAATAACCGTTTCTGGCTTCAACGTTTTACCGCATGCCTCGAACTTGATGTCGTGCTCAGGAAACATTAAACGCTCTGGATGACGGTTGTCTACTTCACAGCTATGTAATTACTGGGATCAATGGCCTATTAAGATCTTCACTTACCTAGTTAGTTTTATGAAATAATTTGTTTTAACTGGAAATAACACTTTGAACTCAAAACTAGTTGTTAAAATAGCTTTGTTACAAAAAACATCTTATTCGCTTTACATATGTCATTTTTATGAAAGGTTTTCTTTAGCTTGTGCAAGGTGCTTAAATTTGTAAGAAAGCAATTTTTGCAGTTACAATAATAATTTCTTACTAAAGTATGATAATTTTGCAAACATGACATAATTGAACTTTCGCCATTACGTTTTCCAGTTTCAGATGAAGCACGAGTAATACCCGCTCGGTCCCTCCGCGCGATCTTCTCACAGAGCGAGTATAACAAGATTTATAGAATAAAAAGCCGTGTCCAAGTGCGGTCCCGCGGGACTACGGGAACATCTATTTCGTTAGTTTGCGCCAAGTCACCGAGCCGCTCATTTGTCATCCCGGCCTTATTGAGGAGCAAATTTCGGTGACCGCCTCGTGCCTTCAGTTATCTGCCTGATATTTTCATAATTCCCGTTGAAAGACATATTCGGGCTCCGCCGCCGGGACGTCGTTTGTTGACGTTCACTTGTATATGACCGAACGCTATCTCGCTAGCAATTATGTAAACCTAATGCGTGGGTTAGGATGAGGGACGCTGCTTGTGCGACCAGCTTTAGGAATTTAATCTCTGCGCTAAGCCACAGAGTAGGTAAACAACCCATGGTTATGAGATCTTGTCCCTTAGCTTGCACAGCTGGCAGGGTTTTCTATTCCATCATAAGTTCTACGAGAGCGTGTCACCTGATTTGAGCAATTAATTTAGTAATCTTATGATTTAATGTAGATATTGAGTATCTTTTGATAAACAGGAAATAAATAGGTTCACTTGACCTTTACTATTTCATAGAATTGTGTGTTTTTAAATGTTCAACGTTATCAATAAAAAACAGTTTTTGGCTTGCCCGCGTAATCTATTTCACTACGTAGATATACCTACATGTGTTTGTCTCCGTAACGGTAACAAAATGTAAGCTCTGACACAAATATTGAATATACTGTTATGCGTAGGAAGAAAATTCTGATACAACCGATATATACAATCTTTATTTACCTTAGCCTATATTACAGCTCCGTGAAAGACCCTGGGCGCCCACCAAGATGTATCTGCCCAAAAAAACTCCCTTAACGAATTAATTCTGCGGGGGAGACACGACCCTCAGTCATGGGGAAACACGACTCAAGAGAGAGAGAGATAATAATAATAATGTTACAGCTCTATTTTTGGTACAAAGGTTAGCCATCGAAATTCATCGTGGCAACGCGTCGAGCGTAATGGGAACTTTTGCACCGGGAGCGATCCGGGGTGGGCTCTTCGATTAATTTTTGTTTATTTTATTTTGCTTCATATTTTATTTTAGGTTTTTTGTATATTTTAATATTATGTTTAAGACTTACAGCTAACAAAATCTACCTACATGTATAAAACCACCGTGAAATTTACCTTCTATATGATTATTTCCCGGAAAGATGAGCGTTGTAATTAATATTTAGCTCCCTATTCGCAACAAGTACTGCGCTTTTGAAACATTTTAATTCACGCTTGCTTTCAAATAAATTAGCTGAGCGCATGGCGTCGCTTTGCTCACGCTTTGGGATAAATTTGTATTTTATATTTTTGTTGTAATATTGAATTACTTCACGACACTGACATAATAAAGAAAAATATATGTAAAGTTTATAGCTTCTCAACGCTATTCCGGTGAACATATCAGCATATATTATTTTAAGTAGCTTGGACTAATTTTGCATCCCAAAAGTTCTACTAATCAATGTTCAAATCGGCTTATGCGCGGTTACTAAACTTATACCTACACTCAAAAATATAATAATGTTATACGGATTGGAAAACAAGATATCTGATTGAAATAAAAAAACAGAATGTCTATTCAAACTTCATTTTATACAAAACAACTTATGAAAAATAATTGCTTATAATATCATTTCAATATAAAATCTACATTATATAAGTACTACATAACAACAACAACTTAAACTGCATATCTTCTCATAAAACTAGGCCTGCGCCATTCGACTGCCGTGACCAGTCCCATTAGCTGAAAATTTCAGCTTGTCACAGCGTCGCCTGTGGTGCCCTCTGCATTATTAGTCACAGCTAGAGGTACAGCTCGCTTTTTAAATGCACACTTATTCGCCATTTGCCAGCCGTGAAGACATTTGTTTTGATTACAATAAAAAAGAGCTTCATGGAAATTTTACAGTGGAAAGGTTGAAATGTTGTCGCTGGGGAAAGAGCATTAATACTAAAGCAAAGAAAAAATATGACTAGCGTTGCTGTAGTTGTGTAATTAAGATACTAACTATTTTTAAATTGAAATGTAAGTACATACATATTCATATTTTGAAAGCAAACAAAATAATGATCTTAAGCATAAAAACATAGTAAAATTATTATGTCTTTAAAAGTACATAATTTTTATAGAATGAGATTAGTATTAAGCAGCAACTAACCTTGTTAAATAAATTAGAACATCATAGAAATTCTTCTTCGACTGAGATTTAGCGAAAGCTCATCCACGAAATTCATTCATAAGTTTACCTCAAAGCTTTACAAAAACATGTGGTACCGCAAATATTTGCGCAAAGCGCAAATTAAAACTGAGTTGGGTCGGGCTTTGACGTTAAGTAGGTAATCCCATTGTAAGCACTACTGCTACTACATAGACGAAATAACATCGAGACGTCTAACTACAGTCATGACGATAAAACTAAGAATTTTGAATATTGTGCCCGTTTATTTCTATCATACCTGGTAGGTATTGCGCCATTTTCCTATTTTGTGATGGGACTTTTAATCTTACCATCGTGCAAACTATGGTCAAGGGCAAATATAGTTTAAAAAAAACTATATTCTTCTATTTTATAGTAATCGTTACGTCAACTATAATGCTACAATGCTATATGTCTACTGTCACAGTGTTGATAAATACCTTGAATAATTAACAATTCTGTGTCTTGTAAACCAACTAGTTCCAATCAAGTACCCAAGAATGCGTCTAATTCAGCATAAAAAGAAATATCACGGGACATTATTTACGAACATTTTAAAAAATACGTTATGTAAAATAAATTAAAAGAAAATAAGATGTTTTTATTTCGGACAACAAAGAGATCCAGATATGTGTTAGTAAACTTTATTCAGTAAGGTCAAATTAATTTAAGTTATCTTATTTATACTTTACTGTAATAAAATAACAATTTGTCCGTGTACTATTTTAGGCATATGGTTCAAGGAATATTTTTATGACAAGATCTGTTTATCAGGTATTTTGTCGTTGTGTTATTAGCATCAAATGACCGTTTGGACCGCACCACTCTCACCGCTTCCCGACAACGAATGTGCCCGTTTGTATACAAAGAATTATCGCCTGCTTTACAAAAATGCTTTTATACTTTGTTTTGTAAGCACTCGTATGTAAATGATTATGTTTAAACTAGCTGATGCGCGCGACTTCGTCCGCATGGAATAGTTATTACCATAAAAACGGTTTTAGTGAGTTAACCTTAAAATATAGACATATACTGTTGCGGATATTTTGTTACATCATTTCAAGAGAAATAATTCTTTCATACACATTTTTTTGATATCTTGAACCGTTTTCGCAGCGCATGCAACGGAAGCCCTCAAAGATGAATAATTTTCCCCGTTTTTTCCACATTTTCTATTGTTTCTTCGCTCCAATTAGTTGCAGCGTGATGTTATATAGCCTAAAGCCTTCCTTGATAAATGGTCTATGCAACACAAAAAGGATTTTTCAATTCGCACCAGTAGTTCCTGAGATTAGCGCGTTCAAACAAACAAACATACAAACAAACTCTTCAGCTTTATAATATTAGTATAGATTATCGTGTATCGTTTGTATGTAGTTTAGTATCAGTATTAGAGGAACAATTTGTCCAGCAGTGCTTCAAGGTTATACTTGCATTAATCTGGGATAAATAAAGCTTAATCAAAATCGGTTCAGTCGACTTAGCCAGCAGAAGTACCAAAATACATACACACATAAGCACAGACTTTCGACTTTATACTATTAGTAGTGTGTAGTGAAGTGTAATAAAGTTGACTCTTTGTAGACTTCCCGTCTATAGAAAATAGTAAAATCAAATTTTATTGGAACATTTAATTTATGTGTACCTACTAAAAAAAAAATTAATTTGTCAGATGCGGAAACAGATTTCCTCAAGTAAACAACTCAACCCAGTTTATGAAGAAAAACAAGACTGACCAAGAAATTTGAGAACAAAGAGATTTCGGAATGAAGAAAAGTAAGTAGATAAGTCCGGTAAATCTAAGTTATTTATTTTCAGACATGGATACACTGGTGGAATAATACATTTACTCGTTTCATTAATCTGACCGAAGCTGCCTTATTTTTTTATTTTCACGGATATTATGTGGTATTTAAAATTATGGATAGAATTTTGTTATGTAATTTTCCCTTAATACGTATATTGATTGTTGTTGATGTGATTCTATAAGATTTAAAAAAAGAAAAACAATTCATAACTTTTTTTTTTCGTATAAATAAATGACTTGATTAAATTTCTAAGAACTACACAATAAAAGTGAAAACGTATTTAAATAAAAGGAACTAAATTGAAAATACTTTCTTATTTGAACAAGGTATTTCTCCATAAAAAGCTCCCAGACTTTTTAAAACTTGGTCAGATTTGAGCAGGGCCACTCTCCGCGAGGAATTCATTTCTAACTATTGCGGGGCTGCGAGTGGATACCAACTCATTTTCAACAGTAGCTTGTTTACAAAAAACCCCAAACTTATTATTGGATTTTGGAAAAAGTAATCACTAAAGAACAATGCTAACACAAAATTTTAATCGTTATTCGTATCAGTAGCCATAAAAATTCAGACTTCGGTCAACAAAAATACGTCATTATGCAACATTTAATGCCAGATCATAGCGGTCGTCATTTACAGAGTAAGTGAAGCGAAACAGATAGTCGATTAGTGAGATTATCACTTCCTTTTGTGCAATAATGGTAAGAAAAATTGGTGGAGCGTCGTCAGGCAATTTGCTGATAAGCAGAATCCAATACCTAACGTTTGATGGTGGCAAAAGCCGATTATTGACGGGAAAACCCGAAGATTGCCCTAAAACTTTTAACGCTCCTACTAAATTACAATTTGGGAAGTGGGAGAAGTTTGTGCGATAAATTAAATAATTTATCGCACCAGCCAATGTGACGTTCCGTCTACAAAACATAAGCCAGATTGGCAACTCGGTCATGGATTTGGGTCACTATAAAAAATAGATTACTCTGGCTATTGGGATCTGTGATGCTCAATGGAATTTTATAGGCAATTTGATTGCAAATAGGTAGGTGGCTCATATAACATATGAACACGATACACGAATACCAAAATATCAACACCATTTTCACAAAACATTTTTGGGTGTACCCGTAGTGTTCAGCGCTATCTATAGTTATGGGTGTGTTAGTAGAATAGCAATGGGATAGTAAAATAAACGATAAAAGCTCACCTGCCAAAACCTGTTTGAAACTTTTCTCACAACAAGGCCGATTCAAAATTACGATCCGTAACAGGAGATGCCTACCTTTTTTATGTCGGCTAGAATAATACGAAATTCACTTAAAACTTTGCGAGCCCATATGCTTGTAAAAGATCTCACATGGATATGTTTGAGAATTGTGTTATTTGTATCGTCTTAAGCGAAGTCATCGTGATGGGAAAAGTTATAAGTAGGCGGAGGATTGAAAAGTTACGAAATAAGTCTCAGGGAGGCAATAAGACAGCAGCGTTTTGCAAGCATTTGTTAAAAGTTGCCGGAGAATGCGGAGTTTGTGCTTACAGAGTTTCATGCCGACTTGTTGTTATGTCGCTTTTACAAATACCTACGCCTGCTTTATAGATACAACTACGAGCATTTATTGTGTAAATTACTTAAAATCACTAGTACAAGTAATTGCAATTGAAGTAATCAGATAGCCTTGTTTGTTGCCGCTTCCATGCTGTTATTTAATAACGTTAAGCGTTTGTAAGTAAGAAAGCATACCACTAGGCACCTGAAGCAAGCAACATCGTATACACAACAATTTGCGCCACTTTTACAAAGCTCGTAATCGTATCCTACGTTAAGTTACATCCGCAGTTTTATCTCATACTTATATAAAGGAAAACGGCGCTTACCATAAATTGTCGTTCTCCATTTTCAAGAGAAAGAAAGTGTTTCAAATAAAACGTAAACATTTCTGCTCGTCCGATTTAATTCGGTGGAAACTTTTGTCAGACAATTTATGTAATCCAATTACAAATTCTTAGTTCTTATTTTCGTAAACAGAGCGATGAGGCTTCGGAGTATTTTGAATGAATCGAGTTGGTTCGTCAACGGCGCAATTTAATTAATGGGAAAGCGGTCGAAAATGCCACGTTCAAATTTTGCCATCCGATTCAAAATTTAAATGTAATAGGCACCAATTAGTAGCTGTCAACACCAACTAATAACAAATTGGAGCAACAGTTACAAATTGAGCATTTAGTTTATATCACACCTAGGCAATAAGTCAACCTATGTACCTATTGGTATTATTAAACAAAGTGTTTATGCCTGCCAAATTTTCGAACACATTTCGGCTTATTATTTCCTGTTACATGGATATAAAACTAATTTTATACACAAATGTGTCAAATACATTTTCGTATTTTTTTAACTTTTTACACTTCATAATACGGGGTAGAAGCAAGCATTTGACTATATTATCAATAATAGTTACATAGATAATTGAGTTTACATAAGGGATAATTTATGTACGAACGTCGTTTGATGTATCACCGCATGTTATTGATGCCGGGGACTATCATAATAATTTTGAATGCTCAATCGTGCGAGATGGCACTTGGCACAAATCAACAATGATTAAACCATACACTATGTAAGGAATCCTGATTATTAATTACAGGCCCTTTTAGATAAGATAATCATGCGCAGATGTATCAGCATAAACATCAGCATAGCGTTTGCTTAGTATGGGGCTAGATGGCGCTATGTGATGTCCCGGAATATTGGAATATTTATTCATGTGTCCATGACAAAAGCCTCGAGTAGGTATATGGGTAGGGACGTGGTTATGCACTTCATCTATTTTGTGGATTTTTATATATTTTATTAAATGCAAAAACTTCGCGTCACTTGTAACTCTATTCTTCATAGGTTAATACCTTTTAGAATGTCGTACACTTGCGTAGGTACTATTACCAAATGTAATGCATTACAGGCTCATTGCTTTGAGAGAAGTCCCCGTGGCTAGAAATACAAGCAGTTTGCTTAGTTCTGCCGCGGTGGCTAATTGGGAGAGTGGTGCGACTATACCTGCAGTATGACTTTAAATGGCCTACCTATTTAAACAATCATTGTAATTAAGATTACCGTGGCTAAACATAACTTTTGTTTACATATTACCGTTATACCTACCTACTAAAATCTTCTGCTAAGATTTGTTCGTATCATAGAATAATAAAATATATATAAAAATAGGTAGATTATTAATTATTAGTTTTAAGGTTTTATTTATACGCCTACATTTTAGTCTGTAATTCTATGAATAAATAATTTTTTTCTTTTCTTAATTTCTTTCTTTTTCTATTCATGCATTTGGATACAAGCTAAATTTATGACAAAACAAAGAGTCGTCAATATAAAGATGGTACGTAGATATTCCGTCTTTAATATATTCAAAAACTAGTCGACGTCCGTGGATTTTCTCGCATTATTTCGAGATAAAAGTATACACAGCCTATAACACTTTTAAGACTTCACTATCGACATACCAAAAAATATGATGATCCGTTCAACCATTCTTGCGTTATCAGCGTTTAAATAAACAGAAAAAAATTCTAAAAACTTATGAAACGTGTTCTGTTATGAATTTAAAGTACACCCTATTTATTTTCTGATATCTTGTACGTTTAGACTGTTTTTCCTCCTCAGATTTATTACATTCATAGATGTGGTTTAAATATTAGTCCAGAATTTAAAAATAAAAAGTCGGTTCTTCACATTTTACTATACTACTACTTTACTTACTAATGTGGCGCTGCGACCCAAAGTGGATTCTGGCCTCCGACACAAAGATACGCCACTCCTTTCGGTTCTGTGCCATCTCCTGCCATTCCTGTTCTTCACATCTAAACTTCTTATCTAATCTTAACAGGAACCGACATTTTTTATTTTCAAAGTTCTAGACTAATATATAAACCACCACGTTTTGGAACAAGACGGATCGAGTCCCATCATATAAAACCTTACCGGCGTGCTGAGGCTACAAAGTTTTGAATAAAAGATGAGCATAATGCACACATTCTCATACTCTCTTTTTTTCATGTACAGTATCGTGTTCCTATTCAACAATAATGCTTGTATGTAAAGTTGCAGTTTTCGTGGCTACGGACAACTTTGCCTGGATATTTTATTCACACTGGTGTTAACATTGTTTATATAACGGATAAAATTTGTAAGTTTGGATGTTTGTTTGTTTTTACCGATCATCGTTTATAATAAAATTACATTACATGTATCATAATATCACTACAATGACATCAACAACAACAGTCAAACATTTAATTTTATGACATCTTCTAGCAATACCTACTTCTTGTTAAAATTACTGACGAATATTATTTAATCTCATTATAAGCGAAAATAAGCGAGCGTGGGTTGACAAGGGTCCCCTGTGATTTTTAAATGAACTTTAAAAATATTTAATTTGTATGAGATACCCCGTTTTTTAACGTTTTGTCGTAAACAGAAGCGGGGTCTTCCGGGATTATGCGGGACGCCTTGTTTTTCCATTTTATCGTGAAAAAATGTGTTACTGAACGGAAATACAATACTTGAGGCTTCTTTTATTTATTTTTCAAGTTGAGATAAAAATATGCTTGAGCTATAAAATTCATTTTAAGGATTCTACTCCTAAATGTTGTATTGAAAATGTTACAGACGTACATTTTCATACATATTTAAACTGGCTCAATATACAAACCAGTATATTATTTGATTTAAACGTAAAAAACGGTCTGTATATGTATGTACGACGTACGTATTCCAAAGCCAAAATATACAGATGTGTAATTGAAAATGTTAGAAAACAATTAGTTAAATTCAAGCAACGCTGCGGAATCAGCTAGTCTTTAGTAATCCTTTTTTTGAAATAACGTTATGTAAAATGGCTATTTAATGTATCTGATTATACATTTATTGATAATACCACAAATTACAATCTGTGTGTAAAGCTTTGATTTCCTAGGAAAGCGGTGCCTTCATATAGCGGCCGTAATACAGCGGTGAATGACGGCACTAAAACGTTGTCTATGTAAACGAAATGGCGCGGTTTCCTGGAGAGCGGTAACTTGCACCGTAATTTACTTTTTTTTTGCGTCCGTAATATCACGGCCGCTTTACGATGGCACCGCTTTCCTAGGAAACCAAAGCTTAAGACAACGCAATTACAAAAGTGGTACCAACCCGTACTCCGTCAATACGATTACTCAAATTTCTCGCAAAATTCACTATATTCCTGAAATTGGATCATTACGCTCGTGTACACCGAAGTAACAAAACACATCAAAGGCTTTACTTATTCATAAAAATATTACTTCCGCTAAGATAACTCTTGTCGTCTGTCTATACATATAATAAAGCTGAAGAGGTTCAAAAGTTTGAACATTGAAGATATTTAAAGAAATATATGTTTGGAGACACCATTAATTGATAGCAGAACAAGTGTCAATAATTTCTGGTTTTTTTTTTCAGTTTATCTGTGTCTCTGTTTTTCTGTTAATTTAAACGCCCATAAATCAAAAAAAGCTGAACGGATAATCTAATTTTTGGTATGTAGGCAGCATGAGGTCTTAGGAAGGCATAGACTACTTTTTTCCTGAAATAATGCGAGCAAAGCCGCTGTCGTCCACTAGTTTATTAATATATCGTCATAGAAATACGACGATATTCATTTTTTACAGGACCACATTTACAATGTGTTGCTAAGCGCCTAAGTGTTTATTACAGCAGTCTTGATGGAGAACCAATTCCATTCATCATTCGCCCCAAGGGCCTCTGACATGGTTCAGGACACCTAATCATCCACGTCATCGCAAATATTATACATATGTTTAATGGTTTCTAACCCAATAATTCAGACTTTTCAGTAGCATTGTACAAAAATAATTCGGCTTCCGCCGCCGCGCCGGGCCGTGGCAGATACAATCGTGAATCACGTAGGCCTTCCATTTATCATAGAGTTTCAGCGTCTCAAGACGTGTCGCGATAAGAGCTCTGTTCTCTGTACAATCCACTACGGAATACGATAGGCTCGCTTGCAAATGTAATTGCAAAAGAATAAAATCATATAAATAAAAAAAAAATTAGGTCATATCACACAGAACCACCTAGCCCCATACTTCTTCTTCTTGTCAAATGAGAGTGGCCAACTTAGGTGTCGAGAGTTTTCAAACCGCCCTAAGGCCTCTGACACGGCTTAACGACTGCCGTACTAGATAAACAGCTGGGACCTACCATTTAACGAGTCATCCGACCCACGGAAGCGCCCAAATGGATTGCCACTTTCCGGTCACCCATCCAAGGACTGACCGCGTCGACCTTTGCTTAACATTGGTAATCGCACGCGATTGCCTCCGCTAGCTGAGCTACTAAGCTTACGCTTGTATCATGGGTACTAGATAACGGATATAATACTTATATATATACTTTTTATATCATCATCATCACCATTATATTGCGGGGTTAGTATTTCGTGCTTTATTTGTTAGGTCTCTCAAAAAAAAAGTGATGTTTGGTATGACAATAAATGCTGAGCCACACTCTTGTGGCGACTATAGATAACTTATTATTCGTGGAAAGATCTGGACGCCCACCACTATGTATCTGCCCAAAAGAACTCCCCTAACTAATTTGTTCTGCGGGAGAGTCACGAACTTCAGTCAAGAGGAAATACCACTTGAAGAGAGAGATTATCCCTCAAAAACGCAAGCACAAACGCAGACCAAGACAATTGTATTTCCTTTGTTATGTATAGATAGCTAAAACAACACGATTCCTACAAAAAATACTCGTCTAGATGAATACTCCTTGACCTATAGCGTACCTTTCAGGATAACTAAGTAAATCTAATATCCTTATTCCGGCAAACCTATGAGTATATTTTTACCTCCTACAGAAGCGCTGTTTTATTGCTATAATGATGCTGTATTCCTGCACATACATACAAAGGTATTCATACCTCGACTGTTTATATATTAGAAATAAAAACAAGAAAATAACTTTTTTGATATAGTTTTCATTTGTTATCATATATTTCTAAGTTCAACTTATTTAGACCAAAATCTTTAACTAGTTCAGGGTTTTACTGACACTATTTTTAATGCCAGGTAAAGAATAATAGCCTATATTTTATGGAACATAAAATTATGACCCGTGGCAGCTAGAGTTCTCATTTGCATTTGTAAATACCGGCAGAAAGCACCAAAAAGAAGTGACGAGGGTTCCGTTTGAAATGCCGTAAAAGTGGCAATCAGCTCGGTTTACTGACTTTTACTTCAAAGTGAATTTTTTGTTCTGGCCTTTTTACAGGGCGCGTTAGAAAACGTAAAGTATACTCAAGTAGTTCCTTGTTGGGCAACCTTACAGATGCCTCTAATGGTCTACCCAGTACACGGGGAGTTTGTCCAAGTTCTTTTATGGAGTATTGGTTTGTTCAGAGATCAAGGAGAATGAACGAATGAACTTCGCAAAACAAGCAAAACTTCAGGAACAACTTTATTATATTGCCTACTTGCAAACGGGCTCAAACTTTCAAGGCTGTTTATAAATAAATTGCTAGATTGTTCGTTGCCAGGTAAAGTATGGTAACACAGAAATTATTATTATACCTCATAATCTTAACAACAATGTCACAATGCTATTCTGTTATCTTATATTAATCTATTTTCTATGTATGATGGTAATCATAATTCTAGTAACACAACGCGTTCTTAATAACTTGTAGTCTCTATCTCCAATTATTATAATTACCATAACACAGACGCACCGGCATCCAGTACGGTGTTTTAGAGTTATATTGTACATACCTATATGTACATTTTATAAGACAATAAATAATTTTAAAATAATTTTGATTTTGAATATTCTATACTTACACTTTATAGCATAGCTTCATAGACAAAATCAAAAACTATTTAAAGTTTGGTCTCAGATTTACATATTGAATGTAATCAGATAATATATACTAATGCCATATCTATACTCTATACTAATATTATAAAGCTGAAGAGTTTGTTTGTTTGTATGTTTGTTTGTTTGAACGCGCTAATCTCAGGAACTGCTGGTCTGATTTGAAAAATTATTTTTGTGTTGAAGAGACCATTTATCGAGGAAGGCTTTAGGCTATATAACATCACGCTGCAACTAATAGGAGCGAAGAAACAATAGAAAATGTAGAGAAAACGGGGAAACATATTCATCAGCTGCGAAAACGGTTCAAAATATCAAAAAATGTGTATGAAAGAATTATTGCTCTTGAAATGATCTAACAAAATGTTCGTAATTGTATATGTCTATCTTTTAAGGTTAACTCACTAGAACCGTTTTTATGGTAATAACTATTCCACGCGGACGAAGTCGCGCGCACCAGCTAGTTTATTATAAAGTAGACTTCATTGTTTATAGTACTAATAGCACTAACATATACAGATACGTACCTTTTCTGATTGTACTCTAACCTGGCCCACAAATTGTTGTTACAATATGCTAACAGCAAAGTCGAACCAGAGTGGAAATCCGAATATTCATCGTTACCAGTAAATATCCCATTTCATTCATCATTCAACATTGTGTAAATCAAAGCGGTAACAGGCGACTCTCGTGATTTTAGAACAATTCCCTTCGATTTCAAAGCTGTTTCCGATACCAATTTGAAACATATTTGGAAGCAGGATTGATTTTGCTCGTAAGTGTCGTGGATAAATGATGCCAAGAAGTATTTACATCTGAACTAAACAAGTGATCTTGCCGTGAGCGTACGAATTAAATTAATCGAAAAATTCGGAACAATCTATTTATTAGCATATTGTATAACATCTACTTTTTACACTTTTGTTTCAGTCAAAGGTTTCATGCATTTAAAACCTTAGCCCAGAAACAGTTTAAGAGCAGATGACATACACTACTTTTACATAAAATTGTCATAGCCAAAATAACCAACAAAAATAATTTAATCAAATACGCCATCTAGCTACAACTCATACCAGCTACGCTTCTTTTCTATTCCAGCGGCGAGTTATAATTAATACAAGTTTGTGAACATGCAGGCACCTCGTGAACTAATTTAGGGCGTGTTAGGGGCACTAATCGCGCACGGAGGGTTGACGGCGGTCATTATGGCAGACAATGGCATCGGGCCGGCATTCAGCCGCCGCCGCGACGGACCAAGACAAATGGATGCGTGTGGATGTAAGCAATATTAATATATGAGCCATTGAACAAGTACAAGCGGCCTGATGCCATTCATCTAGTTTGGAAGGCGTTGGTATGCAAATTGTGCAGTGGGGTGGAAGATTTAACTCTTAGTTGGGCATTAATTTCACAATCTTAGTCGGCACTGATAAAAAATATACGAAATTTGTGAGTAAAAACTGAATTGACGTTGAAGCAATCACGCTATTTGAGAAACAAATTATACAGTTATATAATAAATACAATTAATTACAAACTTTAATACTGCTGTTCAATATTAAAATATGGGATTAGAGCCACATTAAAAAGTGTCAAGAGCCGAAATTATTATATCTTAACCTGCAATCTGTGAGTCTTGTCTGTGCCTGTGTATATACTCACTTACAATATACAATAGTTTGTACAAAAATACACTTGAAGAAGCACCTTAACATTCATCTAAAAGTAAATCCCAAACACATTTCACTTTGCTAAAAAGAAGCGAAGTAAGAACGAACAAATGACAGCCCAGAATTGAGCAAACCTGCGTTTCAGCGAATTATGCATTGCATACTCGTATATCTGTGTCCCGCTTTGTTAGTAGTTTTGAGAGAAACCGAGCAGCCCAAGGCTTTGATATTCATAGCCTTATCGCTGTAAACTTGAATCAGGTATGTAATGTTAGGTAAGTAGTATATGCAAGATGAGAAGAACCGAGTTTTCTAACATTGTAAGAAAGAATAAATTGATTTAGTTACGTAAAAATATATTATGCTTAAGTAATTTTATAACATTTATGCCATTTTACTATTTTTGTGAACAATTAGATAACACATTTTCCATGACAATTACTTTAAAACATGTCCACTCCATCATACTTCAACTAAGATATTTATTTTTAACAAACAACAGACGAATAGTGTATTCTGCACAAACTACATATTTTTTCTGACAAATTTACACGTAAATAGTTTTAGTTAGTAGAGCATTTAAAAACAATGGACTTGTTATTTCTATCTCGAAGGTTCATTTTTCGTGGCATTATATTCTGTATGCCGCAGAGCGTGACTGTGTGAACGACATTCGCGACAAATTCTGTCGCACGCGTCGGTGTTAGCACAGGTGCCAATTATGAATCACTACAAATACAAAAATTTCTGTAATTGGTATAATCATAAGTTACAGAATCGTGCGATACTTCTGACCTCGTAGTAAATGTTGGGCTGTGTTTCGAGGCCAGAGTAATCTCTCAATTTCATTATTCACATTACGGCTTAGGAGCTAAAATAAATACAATAAATAATACAATACATTATATGCTTAGACTATGTATATGTACTAGCTGGATCTATTAAATTCAATTAGATAAAGTCCTATATTTATTGTTAGTCTATCATTACTGCTCACGTACTACTCAATTCATTAATTTGAAATTTGTATATTAAATATTTTACAATAAATATAAAAAATATGAATTAGGGTTTGCTTACTTTATTTTCTAAGGACCCCACTTTTATAAATTAATCAAACATGTATCTTACTCTGTATAGTCATCGAATTTTTATCACAAAACAGAAAAACAAATTATATAAACAGTTCTGCTATCACTAATCTTACATGTGCCAAATAAGATGTGAATCACACAGCATCATACTAACCCCAGCTAACATTTCCGGAACCGAATGCGGCTGAGGTCCATTTTGTCCGCCATTATTTTTATTACCCCTTTAGCGGAACACCGGAATAAAACAACGGTGCTTAGAATCGACACGTAAATTAATGTCCACCATGAAAATTTTCCCGACACTGAAAATGATTTTTATTAGCCAACCCTCGTTTACACCCCTCACCTGCAAAATTAGTTATAAAAAAGGTAACTGATGTAATTTTAGAAAGAATGCTTTCTCGTTTTTTGTATCGGTGGCTACATTTTGGCACCTGTTTCAACTATAACTACACTTTTTATATATGATCAATGATTCAAGCGCGCTAGATTGTAGATTGTAACGTTGCTTAACATCAGGCATGTTGTAGTCAAGCGTAAGCCTATATCATGTAAAAAAAATGATCTGTTTTTCATTTTGGTGAAAATGGATATAAAATCGACAATGTAAACATTACCTTAATAAATCTCAATCAAGATTATTACTTTGGTTAAAAATGGAGCACAAAATTATTAATACGTATTTGATATGGATGTTATTTGTTGGATTTGTCTTAGTATAAACTAGTTCAAAGCTTCAGCCTAATTAAATACATTTTATTTTAGTGATATTTATTGAAATGGACCCCAAGGTTGGCACAATATGAAGCCATGCTATATTTATTAAGTAACTTTTCCAATTTTCAATTTTGTAATTCTACGTGTTTATGAATGAATTGATCGTAATTGAAGAAACTTGGTTATCTTTTATCATAAAAAAGAGGTTAAAAGAGTTTTTATACAATAACTAAATGCATATACTCAATGCATTATTGTAACCATAAGCAAACATTGAAATGGCCTTAAAGGTTAAAATAACAAACGTTAAATACATACATAAAAAACTAGTTAAAAATTTCCCAGCTAGATAATATTTCAAAGTACATTTTGTTCGCTGTAGATAGGTAATAAAGAAGGTATTGTTAAAACGTTGATCCTACAAACCGGCTCTCGTTCAGGCGTGTTATCGCGCCGTGACAAATGTTTGCGTAGGTTTAAAGTGAACAGTATTTCAAAAAAACCTTCATAATCTCTGATTTACGCACCCGCACGGTTGCCACCGCACAATAACAAGAATAAAAAGCAATTTATTTTTCCCCGCACAGTTTTTTTCATTAGCAAACGAGAATGACATGTAAAACAAGCGCTCGGTGACGAGGGTTCCGGTAAATAACCGAAGGGAAGTAATTATTCGCTTATGTGAGGAGATACCGTATTAAATTAGAGAAGTGTCGCATTACCCGCCGCAACTCATCCTATTTTACTCACAGCGTCCCTTCTATAGATATTGGTCGGTACCAATTGATAATATTGATTGAAAAAAAGATGATATATATAGGAGTACACAAACATTTTAATTGATATCATTCCAGTGTATCAAAATTTAAAAAAAAAATTAAACATTATGTTCTTTAAAATTTTATAAGTTTCTTAGTTCAAAAATTTCTAAAATTTAGGTAAAGTTACGATAATTTTATGATGTCAAAAGTCATATCTCTCAATGATTACGCAAGCTTATGCAAGCTATAGATGATACTTAATGCCTATTTGCACGTTTTAAGCCACCGTTTTCGTATTTTCATCAAACATAAAACAAAGAACCAGCTCAGTTGTGTTTGTGAAAATATATATCCTTTGAATTAAACATAGAAGTTTATGACACACTAAATCTGTTGAAATTAACTTTGCTACCGTTATTTTTTACACAATACGAAAAGCACTTAAAAAGGACTCTTCCAAATTTCACGGCAACCATCAATCATCAGCAAATTGTCGGATGGCGCGTGCTAACTGAATATCGAAGTGAAACGCATTTGTATTTTTTTTGTTTAAAATGACCTATTCACCTATCACACACGCACCTCCGTAAAAGTGTAGCTAACTCTGGCGTCTTTCAAACCACCTAAGAGCATCATATCTCGTCGAAAAATGCATTAATCAACAGCATAGTTGGGCAAAAACATAAAGTTATACTTACTTACTTACTTACTCCGCTGGCGCAGCGACCCGAAGTGAGTCTTGGCCTCCGATACAAGAGATCGCCACCGGTGCCGGTCTTGAGCCGCTTCCCGCCAGTCAGCTACTTGAAGTTCGCGCAGATCTGACTCCACGGCGTCCTTCCAGCGATACCTCGGCCGTCCGACAGGTCGGCGGCCACTCGGCACACCGAGATAGGCTCTCTTCACGCTACGATCATCTCCCATCCTCACTAAGTGCCCCAGCCAGCGAAGTCTATGGGCCTTCGTCTCTCCCATAATATTCGGCTCACCCACCAGCTCTTCAATCTCCAGATTTTTCCTCAAAAGAGCTGAGGAAAGTTATACAGTTTCTTATTATTAATATTTTGTATGTAGTATGCAGGTAAAGCTATGAATGTAGAACTATCTCTGTGTGGTGCTATCTATGTAGCCAACAATACCAAAAAACTTTCCATTGTGTTATCATGACAGTTTTCTATAAAATGTAGTACGATGTTCGTCTTAGTCATAGTGTCCGTGTTGATCACTGGTGTGACGTCGCATTACTGCAGTACCCATGTCCACGGGGATCATACATAAAGGTGCATTCATATTTGTACACTATGTAACTTTACAGGAACTTTACGAAACGAAAAATTAGGCAACTTACTTAAAAATTACGCATAAATGTATATTACTATAGGTAGAATGATCAATACTAATGAACATTACTAGTTCATTTCTATGTATATTAAGTAAGTATATATGTATTATATCCATTATCTAGTACCCATGATACAAGCGTTTGGTTAGTATGGGGCTAGATGGCGCTGTGTGACATGTCTGATATATATATTTCATTTTTATATGAGCTCTAATGAGGTAGTACTGATTTAGTCCCACTTTCTAACCCATTTTAACATTTCATTCGGCTTATAAAATTGACCAATTAATAGATAACATTATTTTATTAAACTATTGCTCGATCAAGTAGACAACATTCATATACATATTTATGTAAATTATAGAAAATACGATTGTAAATAATTTGAAACATCGCTTTTTTGCTTGCACTTTATTCTCAAAACGAGTAGTTAGTTTCAACCATTTAATGCCAAACAAGACTAAAACCAATGTTCTTGTTTCACAGATACACCCCCACCTTTACGTCACGTAGCTCGACCATTTATCATTCTAGAAATATCCAAGGGACGTCCCGGAGACGTGCGGGATACATCGCGGCGTCTCTATTAATGCCAGGGTCTGTAACTATCGCTAATTGAATTTGTATGGAAATTCGATTAATCGGACCACCACAGTTGAGTTATTATATCGGTAATGTGTATGTGTACTTAATAACACACCATAAATGATGAAAAACAAGAAATTGAAACAGGCGTTACTTTGCGGAAACCCATTTTAAATGAAACTCTGTAGATGTATGTAACGCTAAGATATCTAAAAACATGAAAAACATTTAAATAAAAATGATGAAATAGAAAGAATCAATACATGAGAAATCAGCAGAAAAAATAATATAAAAAAATACAAGACATATCATACAGCGCTTTCTAGCCTCTAGAATTGAACCAAGCATAATAAATTTAAGAAAATAAATTTGTTGCCAGAAAATAAAATATTAAATAATTTCATTGGTTTTTTTTTTATGTGTATCTAACTAAATACATAAGAAATCTTTGCGGTGTCGGTACTATCTTTCTATAATATAAAAGTTTAATATGTGTTCTGAAAGATTGCATTATTATCCATTTGACAAACTATAAAACATTATTTCTTATTTTGTTTGTCTACTTCTGTGTCGGGATATTGCTGCGATGATATTAGAAAAATTAGCATTCCCACTATACTTTTTATGTCGTCAACTTATCACTATGAATAAACCATGGGGACAAAAATACACCCCATGTTATGATGTCATAAAACTGACGATCCGTAAAGAGCTGCTCTCCTCGAATATGAATGAATAAATAAATCTACGCAGTTGTTAAATGAAGTTTCATCGCACAACACATTCCACTGAAACCACACAATTAAACAACAATATTCTTAATGGATGTAAATTTGAATTTATTTTCCTACTCCATAAGAACAGCCGCGCGGGTCGACCATAAAACATTTTTAACTGGATTTATTTTTGATAAAATAATTGGTTAACTTCAGTTTGGCGGCTTAGGTCTTGAGTCAATTTACTTTTAATTGCTGAATACCTTAGGCTGGTAAATGTCTATTGTGTTAAAGCTGGTAATTAATCAAATAGGCTTATCAAAGCCCTGAATGAGCTGCGTGGATGTGACAACAATGAGATTAGGCTGTCACGGTGTCAAACACCCAACTACATCGCACAATGCTAAAAATTTATCGTCTCTTGCATTGTCAGCGAATGAATGTTCGCAGAAGCGCTAACTAGTTTTGATGTGTATGATGATAAAATAAATAATTTTACATATTACTTTTTGTAATAATTAAATGAATATGTGAGCTAACACATGCTTTATTATTCTAACAGTGGTTATTTAAAACATATGCAAAAAAATATATATTGCTTAATTTAGAAAAAAAATGTGAATACTAAGGATGAGTGTGTGTAATTGATGGAAAAAAAAACATTGCGCAAAAGTAAATAATGTGATGTATTCACAAGGTAATTTGTCTTAGATCTAGAGAATAACATTTTATCTATTTCTCAGAAGAAGAGTAGTTAGCAGATTATCCGAGCCCTTCAAAGGTCAGAATATTTCATCATGTCTTGTTGTAAGAGTGCTCAGATACAAGCGAACAAAACCATAATGGCGACAGGACACAACAAGAGCTTAACTTAATGTGATTCATATTTCATTCCGCGAGAGGGCGGGATTTCCGAGCCTCTGCCCCGGGACATTATATTCGCAATTGTAGACCTACTTACCTACACTGCATTAAACGAATCATGTTAATGAAGACACTTTGGAATAAAAAATCGTTTTGTTTTTAACGAAACAATTCTTAAACATGAGTATTTATAGTACAAATGACGGTGTAACTAAGATTTAAATTTCAGGTCTAAATTTGAGCGCCACAAAAGACTTAAAAACTTATGTCAATGCTCAAAGCTCGCCTCTTATAAAAGTAAACTTGCCTCCAAATTTCAATTACTCGCAATGTAAGACCCAACTTAAATGTTTCTGACAGTTATCTTCCATCACCGACCTTAAAATTAAGGACAACAGACTTTTATTTGAATAAAAATGTCACAAAAAATACAGATCCACTACATTATAAAATACATTGAGCAGAAATATTTCTAAAGCAATTTTGCAGCAATTTCACGTAGAATAGAGTAGGGATCATGCGCCACGACGCAAACTCGTATCTATTACCTACACTGGAAACGTATAATATTTTACAATTTTTCTTTGGAGGATAAGTATCTAATCTCCGAACAAATTGTAGAATTTGTACAAATGGAAGTGGCCGTACAAGTTTAAATTACGGCAATTCTTGCAATTGAAAACATTTGTAAAAATGCGCGGCCGAAGGCGCAGATGTACAATAGGCTCTCGGTGAGCAAAGTGATACGAATAAGTTTTTCGCACCTGCTCGTGTTTTGACGTCCTTAGTGGCATCACGTAAACAAGGAAACGCAGTTGACGAATATTTTTATAGATTGCGTAGTTATATTGCCACCGGTACCGTGTTTAGTATGCTACGCCGCATCGTAGCAGTCGTAGCACTTCTACGCTTCTACGAGATTTCATCAAAAGTGTATGTACGTATCCAAATATTTGATGTAGGTAATATAAAAATAGACATGTCATACATAATATCGTGCATAAAAATTGCATGCTTTTTAATTCTCTTTTTAAAGTAAAATATGTAGAAAAAACTACGATATTAATAACAATAAACTTTCTAAAACGTTGCCACGAAGCTTGTATTGACTTTGTATCTCACTTGCAACAGAAGTAGATACTTTATACGTTTGACATAGATAACGTTGAGTTGAAAGATAGTCTTAGACAGTAATTGGCTCTCGAAGCAGGAAGCCAGCGGAAAGAATAGTTGTTAGGTCGAGTTTCTTACTAACGAACTCGGATGCGCTCTTTGGAACTTGGAATATTTCAATTTACCTTTTTTTTTATCAACAAATTAACTTTTTAGAACCCCAAGTCCATCTTTTAGTTCGATAATTTTTTAAGGGACATTTTACATTAAAACATTTATTGTGACTTTTATTTATTTTGAGACAGTATTTACATATATATATACAATAAACAATTAAACATTTATTTATATTTATTTTTATATATACCAACTAAATAATTAGACTCTGGCCTTGTATCACAATCTCACAACTAGCACAAGGTTTCACAAAATATATAGTCAATTTTATTACGTCACTAAATATATTTTGTATATGTATTTTTCTAAACAGCCATTTATTAGAAAAACGTTTATAAATTATTATTTTTTCGAGCAAATAAATACTTTTATTTACAATAATAAAATATAAAAGCAAGGGAAGAAAACTAACATACTACTTCTAACTACTACAAAAAAGGGGCACTTAGAAAATCTTAAGAAAAGCCTAAAGATAATCTAAGTGCTCCAGCCCACTACCAGAGGGCAGCGTTCCCAGCATGCTGGCCGCATTACCACGTTGGATAGCAATGCTGATACGTTGAGCCAGAAAAAGGCCAGCATTTTGGTCATGCGTCGCGCCAACCAAGCGCCCGAGAGGTTTTGGAAAATAGTATGGGCTCCCGGACCCCACGGCTCCAAAGTCTCGACTCCAAAAGGCTCAAATATTTAAATATGACGCAAATATGCTAACCTCGGCCGAGGTTAGCATATTTGCGTCTATAAACTATTTATATACATATACATAATTTGTTCAATACATTTTTTCTCAAACAACCCAATATTTGGTATAATGATTGCGTGTATGAAATTCATCTAGTATTTTCTTTAGAAAATTATGTATTAAAATAAAGTAAAATAGTAAAAATATATACTAAATTAAGTATCTTCGCAAAGCGGAACTTTCATAAAGCTTTAAATAACACACACAAATTCACTGCATATTATATTGTCGCATGAACATTCTAAATTATAAAATTAAATATGGTTTTGCCCAGCTTTTAAATAAAAATGTTACGGGTCATTAAATGTTCACATTATGAGTTTGTTATTCGAAATGAGTATCACATTTTAAATCTGTGTTTTCGTTGACAAATAACTCACAAATCAGCTGAAATCGCCTGAAATTGTTTTGTGTGACTTTATTGCACCATATATCACAGAGCTTGTTCGACTAACGATGGTACAAATTGCGTTCTAAACTAGATCTGCCTAATGTACTAACGGCAGGATTTAGCTAGATTTTGTTATATAAAAAATGTTGCCTAAAGTGTAACATTTACAACTAAAAATTTAAGAAAAAACCAATTTAAGTTACCGATTCCGTAATTTAAACACGTCAAGCCTTCATCATCATCATCCACAGTTTTCTCTGTAACAACTTCAACTATACTTCAAGCTTTATTTGATAAAATTCTTAATAAAAATAAATCTTTAACACCAAATCCTAGGTATTGTACTCTAAAAATTTATAGTAGTAATAATAATAGTATGTAGTTTAAAATATTTTTCCATTATGTAACATCTGTAAAACAAATTAACTTTCAAGATTTTATATAAGTAGGTATAACTTTGCAAAATTAATATGTATCAGTAACTGGGTCGACAATTAGTCGTCATGTAACGTGATATGTCTACGTATTTTATAATCTAACACATTCACGCGCACGCCGGCCGGCTATCTCATGTATATACCTGCCTCGCTCCAACTCATTCAACAGACAGTGTAACCAGCGTACTGAGCCGCGGCCCGCGGGCGTGCGTGTGTGTGTGCTTTTGTCAGCAACATCTTGTTTGTGAACATTTTTATTTTTCCTAAATTAGGGTAGTTAGCAAAATAAGTTAACTATATTGTAACGTACCTTTAATTATTTACATTCTAATCGTAATATTTAGTACCTACCCTATACAAGACGTAATATTATATAAGCCTCACAATTGGGAGAAGACACTGGCCTTGTAACACAGTCTCACGACTAGCACAAGGCCAGAAGTTTCACCAAATTTATTGTTACCTGATTTATTATGTCAATAAATATTTTTGTATTTTGTATTTTTGTAAATCCATCTATTAATAAAGATCATAATTTACATAGAGTATCTAAGTAGCATGTGTGCTTTATTTAGCCTAAAAGCATGTCTGAATCTCTTAAAGCCAGAGTTAGCCACTCTCAAAAAAGAAGAAGAAAAAGCTTTCACTCAATATAAACGAACACATTTATCATCGAACACCATTTACACCATTAAACAAGGAGGAAGTTACTTTCAATCGTTACGGGAGTTGAAAAGTGCACACAAATCAATGGCGCTACAAATCGCATGAAATCGTTTTGCGTGCGACATTAATGGTATCGCGGCTGTTCCTCGTCGCGACTTTATTGGACAATACATCAGAGTAGAGTACTGACGATAGAACACATTGGATTCTAAACACTGTCTGTTTATGCATTGAGTAGTTTTATATTGTGTAGGTTACTTTTGTATATATATGTTATACTCCGTGGAAAGACCTGGGCGCCAAACACGATGTACATATCTGCCCAAGAAAATTCCCCTAACGAATTAATTCTGCGGGGGAGTCACGACCCTCAGACTTGAGGAAATACAAGATATACTGTTGTTATAAACTTCAGGAGGAAGTTACACTTCTATGTAAGGTGCGCATTCTCATAAACAATAGATATTGAATATAGATATGGACTAAGAACAAAATCACAGATATGAAGAGGATATTTTAACATGCTTTTATTTGAAATTTACGGATCTAAGAGCGACTTTACTTTCGTATGTAGAAGGCAGTACAGATAGAACATATTGTATTCTACAAATTAGTAGTGTTAATAACTTCCAAGTTAAATTAATTTGCTTATTAATCTGAGTTTCAAAACAATAAAGATTCATAAATCGCAATTATCTCTACAAAATTCTCTTCCATCCTGTCACCCCTCATTACTTGAAAAACTATTTCAATTTTGTGACTCCCACCCACTCTGTCTCCTTACGTCCTAGTCGATCTCTTATTCTCACTTTCCCTTCATCCTCTTCTAGTCAAGTCAATATGTACTTTCATAAGTCATTTGCAGTACGCGCTGTAACCTTATGGAATACATTGCCTCTTTCTATTCGGAAAGCTAAATCTCTGTCCATTTTTCAGAATCAAGTCTTTCATCACTTTATGTCTATGACAGATCTATAACTTCTTTGTAGATAGTAATTTATGTTAGTATTTCTCTTTGTATACATATTTTCGGTATTGTTTATAATTATAAAGGTATTATTTTGATTAGGAACATATTTGAATAAAAAATCGTTATATTTCTAATTAGTACACCTCTGACTCTGTTTATCTCTACTTGTCGTGTCCATCCAAAGGTTGCCTGGAAGAAATCGCTTAAGGCGATAAGGCCGCCCATTTGTACGTTATTATTTGTTCATATTTTACTTTGTACTATATACTTGTGTTGGTGTGCAATAAAGATATATATTATTATTATTATTATTAATTATTAGAAGTAACATGATAAAAAATTAAGAAACATGGAAAACACACAACACGTAATATAAACTTATTTAAGTATTATTCTGTTTCATATCAGGAACATTGCAAAATTTTTAAGACGAGCTAGTAGCATTAAGTTCTATCGAAAGTATACATTGGATTTTAAACACTGTCTGTTTCCACGCATGCCGAGCTGACACTGCAATTTGCTGCTACCAGGTTATTTGCTATTGTGATAAAGCTCGGCTTCAGGGGATGTATATATATATATATACTCGTAAATTGTTGTTAAGCAGTTTGCTTGAGAGTATTATTTAAAGAAAAATGTTAATATTAGGGTCACAGATATTTTTCTAAACTGCTCAAGTTTTGTTACCTGCAACTACAATCACAGAATATAATACATCACTCTAAGTGTATTCAAATCTGCAGATAGACTCTGTGAACGTTTTATTCCTTAGGCTACAGCTAATATTTTACATCAGGGGTTTTAGCCAATCGCATATGGGTATATAAAAGAATTATATAATTTGCACTTCTTTATTCTAAACGTGTAAAGTATGAACAAGGCAGATGTCCCATGACTCATACAAAACTATATTAAAATAGGCGAGGAGGCGTAAGAAACTGTCGAGACGTTTTTTTGTTCCCGAAGAGGGTGAAAATAGATTCCGGAATATTCGACTTGTCCCTAATAATTTAGCTATACAACGCACTAGCTATACATTACGCATGCAGGAAACCAAATGGCGGCCATAATCCACGTACGGAACTAGTGAATTGAAAGACGCCTCCGGCTAGCGACGCATTCTAAAATGACTATTGGAATCACAATACAATATATCTCGCATGGATAAACGGTAAATTGCTCCATATTCCGCTTGATTTACCTGAGTGAATCCGTAACAATAATGGCAGATGTGTTTTCCGGTATTCCTATTATAATAAACATGCTCCAGTGGGAAGAACCCGATACTAACTAGGTTTTCGGTGGTGGTTGTTACACTAAAAATAATTTTATCGGAGTGTTAAGGCAGTCTTGTATGGGAGCTTTATTCGTTCTAGCCTAGCTCTAGTCTTAAGTCACGCTCCTCCTGTAAACACGTCGCTTGTGCGGGCTTCGTTTAAGGCGACCTACAGATCAATTACGTACCTATACAAAATTATAAACTATATCCAATAAATTATATACAAAAAGGCTATTTAATTTCTATGTTACAAGCCTTTTACAGACGTAGGAACAGTCAAAGCTCTCACAGTCAGTCTTTTAATTACAAACATTTAATTAAACCACCTTGGTAACCACTAGCTGTGATTTACACCACCAGGAAACAAACTCCGAAACATTTGCACTGTGCTGTACCGTAATTTAACCCCACATTTAAAATACAGCTTAGAAAATAATACTCCATTTTTGTTTGAAAAGTACTCGTATGTTTAAGCTGGGAAGAAGCTCCTGGCGGAGGCATTAACTCTTAGTTAAAAATGTTGCAAAACGCAACACTATTTGTCACAGAGTCTCTGCGTCACAGACAATAACTTCACGTTGAGAAATCCCGCACCACTTCTTTGTCACATTTCGCAAAGAAAAAGTGCTCTTTTTATTCATTTTGTAGGCTACTGCGGTATTTTTATTTAAGAAATCTGAATGATTTGAGTTAGAATTTAGGAATATTTTACCAAAATATTAAACAGTTTTCATTTACACACGACTAATAAAGCTAATAGAAACCATATTCAAATTTAAAACTCATGAATAATGAATATGTTTCCAACTTTTTGGATTAGCTTTCTGTTTATCCGATTTGGCAGAATATCGGTATTTGCACAAACTATTATTACCATATTTCATTTTTATTCAGCCGTAAACTAGAAAGTATCTTAATTTTTTACTTATATAACAAACCTTTACAATATACATAATCTTTTGATGCCAAAAAAATAAACCGTCAAGATATAGAAAACGGAATGAAACGCCTGAAATCGTTTATTTATTTCCGTCAATCAGTAAATTCACTTCCATTTATTCATTCAATACATCCGGGGAGAAAAGAAAAGTAATCTCAAGGATTGGGCTTGAACACGCGAAAAAGATATTGAAAGCAATCCGCAAAATAGGAACAACACGCTTCTATTCTATTAGAGTTTATACGCACATACGTTTCGGAAAAAATAAAAAAACAAGCTTGAAATATTTTAAAATACTTTTCTGAATCGCTATGGCTTCACTATCTACATTTTCTCTCCAATGCGCTCGTTCCTTAAGACGGGGTGCTATGTGAAATCGTCATTTCATAAAAATCAAATAAAATAGACGTATATAAGATAGAGCTAATTTTTTTCAGTTTATATAATTTTGATTCAGTGAAAAACGCCAAAACACGTATACTTCGCTCGATAGTTTTATTTTTTGAAAAATAGTTGTTTTGAAATATTTTTCACCTTTTTTTCCAAAAGTAGTACAGAAATTTAAACCATTTTAATTATATCTGAAAGGTAATATTATTATTTAGAGGAGTAGAAAACCATTAAATAATAGAATATTCTGAATTGCTGATTTTATATGAATTTATTTCGTCAAAAACGTCTACAAAACTGCTCAAATTGTGCAAAATTGTTTGCGTGTGGACAAGACTCGTCGGCCGGAGCTATGCGCGCGATGCTCGCCCTTGCTATCATGTTAATACGGCGTGGAGTTGCATGCGAAAAAGCAACTGTAGGCATTTTTCCAAGCGCAAAGCGTTTTCGGGTAAAATATCGTGGCCTTAAGAGAACTGTGATAAAGACAAATTCGTCCTTTTGCTAAGACTTTTAAGACTCCCCACTTCCACCGTCACTGATATAAATTCTGTTCTTTTATGACGTTCCCGGATTTAGTTTTATACGCCAAGACAATGTAGTGTGTAAAATACAGTTCCCCCGTGCATAGCAGATGTAGTGCTTGCATCTAAATCTATTACAGCTAAGAACGGAATGGATCTCTTTATTACTCGATCCGCCATTTTGTGACCCATTTGTTCACTAACTACCGGCAAAAGCCTAGGCATCTTCCAGACAGAGATACCTTGTTACTAAACAAAGTTTCTTAATTGGATTGCTAAAATACTTTCCAAGATAGTTAGTGAGATTGCACTTTGTATTTATAAGGCATAAAAGCCACTGTTGTAAATCTTTCCCGCATCTCAAAAGGTAAGATCGTTCACAGTCAATCTTACTGAATATTATCGTTCAAGTGTCTTATTTGTATTCATAGAGAAAATTCTTTTGAATTGATAAATGGATGAAAAGGGTTCCGCATTATACTGAGGTCCGACGAATGAAAGACAGGACCTTTCTGTCAATAAAGACGAGTATACTCGACGGCTACCCATATTTCTGAGATATGATGTTGAATTCCAACTTTACCATATTTTATTACTAAATGAAATCAACTGAAATAAAACTTTTCGCTTACATTTTTTTACGTTATTATTACGCGCATTACGGTTTTTTTACAAGGAATCAATTATAAAATGTTTATAAGTGGCTTACATAATACGCATTCGAATCCCAGCCCTACATCTATGACTTATGGACTTGGGTAATCCGTGGAAGGACCTGGGTGGCCATCATGATATACTTGCCCAAAAGAACTCCCCCTATGAATGATCAATTCTGAAGGAATGAGGAAAAAAACGACCGTCAAAAATGAGGAATACTACTAAAGAGAAGAGAAAAATACACAAATTTAAACGAACTTTTTGGGGACTGAGCTGCCCTCGTCCGTGGGAGAGCACCCTTTATTCCGTTTCCCCACACGTGGTCCCTGGGTGGTGCAAACCAGGCAGCAACTCACTGGTGGTAGGCTTCGGCCATGGTTAGTGACCACCCACCAGACTAAGTCGCGTCGCCAAGCGGCCTAGCCGTGTTCCGTCGCGTGGTCCGGTGACACCGTTCGAAGAGGTGGGTCGGGGTAGTTGTTTCGCTATCGCATACGGCCGTAATGGATACATATACGCTTTGATTGTAACGGGTAGCTAGTTCTGGAGGTAAGCGGGATCCGTGGCACGGTTCTCCGCTGGCCGACCGCAGTTAGTAGGGGACCCAAGTAGTGAGATAGCCACTCATGAAAGGCTGTCCCGCCAACTCGCGAAAAATCCCGGGGATGCGCCATCGTGCCGGTTGGCGACCGGACGAAAGGGCCCGATGGACACCCCTGGGGGGGCACGGGCGACCCCGATGCCTCCAAACTAGTTCCCCAACGGTATAGTCTTGTGCTACGTGTCTACTGGTCTGCGAATCGTGAAACCTCACTCCACTGCCACTTCTTCACCGTTTTTACTCGCGAAATGAAAAAGGTCAACAGGAGAAAAATGGTTGAACAGCGGAAGCACGCCCTTTCCCTGAAAGTGCATCTCACTAATATTAGGGGGATGCACTCCAATATCAACGCGGTCCACTACCATCTCGAGACCGAGAGACCAGCTCTCCTTTTTCTCACGGAGACGCAGATCCGATGTCCGTCGGACACGGCGTACTTGCTATACCCGGGTTACACCCTTGAGCACAAATTTAAAGCTCGGGCAGGGGTTTGCATGTACGTCCGGGACGACATCTGTGTTAAGCGTCTCCGTAATCTTGAAGACCGCAATTTTTCAGTTCTCTGGGCGCTGTTGGACACGGGCATTGAGAAAATTCTGTACGCCTGTGTCTACCGTTCGCACACCGGAGACCAGGAGACGACTAGGCTCACTGAATACCTCAGTGAGGCGGCGGATGCTGCTCTTCTCAAGTACCCGTCTGCACAATTAGTGATCCTGGGGGATTTTAACGGCCGCCACCAGGAGTGGCTGTTCCCATACCAGATCACCGACCATGCTGGGAGAGAGACGCGAAAGCTCGCTTTAGCGTTAGATCTCACCCAGTTAGTCCAAGGTGCTACGCGGGTGCCTGATGTTGACGGGCATACACCTAATTGCTTGGACCTTCTGTTGACAACTGAACCAGACAGATATTCCGTGTCGATTTCTTCGCCTCTGGGCAAATCCGACCACTGTCTGGTGAAATCAGTATCTGTCTACTCCCCGTCTGATCCCAGCCCTACGGGCTCTAGGCGGTTGTGGCGATACAAGTCAGCAGATTGGGATGAGATGCGCTCTTTTTTTGCATCTTACCCTTGGCAGTCAGTGTGTTTTTCTTCTGGAGATCCCACCGCTTGTGCTAATGCCATTACAGATGTCCTCAAACTGGGTATGGAGTATTACATTCCGTACTCAGACCTGACTCTGTCTGGTAAAGCTCGCCCATGGTTTGGACCTGAATGCGGACGTGCAGAAGCACTGAAGCACGATGCGTACCTCGCCTGGGTCGATGCTCGAAGCCGCAAAGCAAGGGACATACGCCAAAAGAAAAAAGCTTTTAACAAGGCTGCCAAGTCATGCAAAAAGGTAATGCAGAAGGCGCGTTTTGACCATATTAGTCGAATAGGGAACAAACTAGCTTCATACCCAGCGGGTAGCAAAGCGTTTTGGTCCCTAGCTAAATCGGTAGAAACGAACTTCTGTCGCCCCTCACTGCCTCCACTGCTGAAACCTGACGGTACACTGGCTCATACCGCCGAAGAGAAGGCAAACCTGTTTGCTTCACTTTTCGCGGAAAATTCACGTCTAGATGCTGGTAGTACGATACCTCCCACATCACTCGGTGCGACGGTTGTAATGCCGGAAATATGCATACACCAAAAGGAGGTTCGGAAAACACTGCGTAGTCTAGATGTGAACAAAGCTAGTGGCCCCGACGGTATCCCAGCTATAGTTCTGAGGACGTGTGCAGCTGAGTTGTCTCCTGTGTTGACGCGCTTGTTTCGGCTCTCTCTTGCAACTGGTCATGTGCCGAAGACGTGGAAGCTGGCTAACGTGCAGCCTGTGCCCAAGAAAGGTAGTCGTGCTGACCCTGCCAACTACAGGCCCATTTCGGTTACCTCCGTGCTCTGTAAGAGCATGGAGCGTGTCCTGAACGGCAGGCTCCTGGCGTACCTAGAGTCTAATGATCTCCTCAGTGACCGGCAGTATGGCTTCCGCCGGAACCGGTCCACTGGGGATCTCTTAGTGTACGCCACACACATCTGGAGTGAGGCTATCGAGAAATACGGGGAAGCCCTGGCAGTTTCTCTAGATATTTCTAAAGCCTTCGACAGGGTTTGGCATGACGGCCTAATCAGCAAGCTTTCATCGTTTGGGCTGCCTGCTGGTTTTTGCGTGTGGATATCGGATTTTCTGAGGGATAGATATATCCGGGTAGTCGTTGATGGCTGCTCGTCTGATCTAATGGCGATTAATGCCGGAGTACCCCAGGGATCAGTGCTTTCTGCAACACTTTTCTTGCTACATATTAATGATCTGTTGAAGCCTGGTATTTTTGGGTATGCAGACGACAGCACTGTTGTAGAGAGCTATATGTCCACCGCTAAAGCTAGTGCGGCCGAGATCCAGTCTTGCAGAGAAGCCATGATTGAGCGCTTAAACTTTTCCCTCACGGCAGTCTCCGATTGGGGCGATGCCAATCTGGTCAAGTTTAATGCCTCAAAAACACAAGCGTGTCTTTTCTCTGCAAAGAGGAGGCCATTTGTAATGGCGCCTTCTTTCCGAAATGAAACCGTGCCCATCACCGACCATCTAGAGTTGCTAGGTGTCACTTTGACTCCGACCCTCAACTTTGGCTCCTATATTGAGTCTAAAGCTCAACTCGCAGCCAAGAAGCTGGGTATCCTCTCCAAGGTGCGACGATACTTCACTCCGGAACAGCTGCTGACCTTGTATCAAGCGCAAGTTCGGTCGTGTATGGAGTATTGTTCGCACCTTTGGGATGGTTCTGCGAAGTACCAGCTTGAGGCGTTGGAGTTAATTGAGAAACGGGCAAAAAAGCTCATCGCGAAAGACTCACTCTGTAGCTCAAAATTACAAAGCCTTGAGCACCGCCGTAAGGTGGCCAGTCTTTCGGTTTTTTACAGGTTTCATTTCGGAGAGTGTGCGGAGGAATTGCATAATTTAATTCCTGCAGCCCCATTTCACCATCGTACGAGTAGGGGTTCGGCAAGGAGGCACCGTTATACAGTTGAGGTTCCAAAGACTCGCACCAAGCGCTTTGCTTCGACTTTCATCGTGCGAACAGCCAAACTGTGGAACTCCTTGCCCGAATCTCTATTCCCCTTGAACTATAATTTGTCGGTCTTTAAGTCGAGAGTAAACCGGTTTCTTCTAGGCAAGCGCGCTACATCGTAGACTATAACATTGCTTACCATCAGGCAAGTTGTAGTCAAGCGTAAGCCTATATCATGTAAAAAAAAAAAAAAAAAAAAAAAAAAACTAAGGAAGCCATTATTTGAAAGTGTGATACATAAGAAAGAAAAGAAATTATAATTGAGCCAATACAATTGAAAAGGATTTACCTATATGTAAATCTACCTTAATGCTACATGCAGACAGTGCAATATAGATTCAGTGACTAACCTGTCATTTTTTCATATGTGCATAATTATTAACATTATTATCACAATTTCATATCTAAAATTTACATTTTGCACACAAAAAATGGCAAGAATATAGCCCTCATCTCTTTCGTTCACGAGGACTTAAGGTTAAGGTCATCCTTTGTTTGTTTTAATTACTAGTCGTAACTAAGCCAGCTTTTTTCTCGGCTGGAGCCTAGTTTATAAATTTTTCGCGGTCTCATCGCGGGAGAGCCATGCAAGAATTTATATTCCGCACTGCGACTCATAAATTTGAGTGAATGTCCTACAGCTTCGCTACTAGCGACGTACGTAGCAAGCGATTTATTGTTACAGCTTAAGATTTAACAAATAATAGCCGCTTTATGAAACACATGGTGATCAGAAAATATAATGTGCTATTTGTAAGTACATGCGTTAGGTATTGAACCAGTTTTACAATTATTTGGTTCATTGGATTAAGTAATTTTCACAAACAATGCTTTTTTTAAGTCATAAAATGCTATTTTGATGATTGATATTAGATAAATATTAATATACTAAGATTCGAGTTTAAATTTATATTCGTTATTTTAAAAGGCATGTATTCGAGTCTTATTTCACACAACAGCGGCAACATATTCGCAATATACTCTAAATATAATTCATTTTCCGTATTCGAGGAAAATAGGTAACATTTTCATGCAGTGCGAAACGTTCTCAATAAAATCCTTCATATAAACTTCTATATTGAAGCGAACCCCTAATATAATTTTAGTATTATGTGCTCGCCAAATCACACGCAAAATATAAAACATTTCATTCTATTTGTCACGTTTGACACGAAAGGCGGGATGGATTGGCGTTTTATTTGCAAACGCAATTTATTCGTATCTCTTGATGCTATTTACTTCGGAGTAAGCTTGAAATCAATAATATTCGTCATATGAAAAACTTACTTTCTATGCACGTAAATATGATGTTTTCTTCCTTCTATAATAATAAATTCTGCACATACTTAATTTCTTATGGTAAGCAATTACTTCCATCAATAATACAGCGTCCACGTAATACCAACTTACTCGTATGTGTGTAATCTTCAGAGAGTATTAATTTTATATGTAAAAACTACTTCGACTTAAAAACAAGAAATCAAATTTTATTATTCATCACACAACTAGTTTAAGGCCAAACTTTGTGTTTTTGTTCCTTCTTTACGCGCAAACGGCATAACCGATTCGAATTAAATTAGGTATGAACTGGATGTACATTCAAAATGTAGTCTTGGATATTTTTGCTAAGCGCGAGAACATTCCGAACTTAACAAAAGCAAACTTTAAAAGGGATCCTTGGCGAAAGCGGTCTCACCGGAACCATCGCACTTTTGCTTCTATTTGTTCAATTTTCCCTCTGTCACGGAAATATCAACGAGTATTAGAGTTCTCACGAGTAAATTATATTAGCTGCATTATATACAACAGTCTGTATATTTAAACAACATTCTAATTATAGTGGAAACTCTACCAACACGAGTGAAATAACAAGAAATATTAAATCAGAATTAAAGCACAGATAACAACTAGCCATTCCTTAGAAAGAAATTTTGTGTAAAATTATACTTTTGAATATTTTGCATAGCCAACAACTACGCAAGTAAACGTAGTAATACGAAATGCTAAGATCACTCATCATCATCATCATAAACTTAATAAGACCCACTGCAGGGTTATAGGACTTCTCCCTGTTACATGGGTAGTCACTCACTTGTACGTATTGTCGCGCCGCGACGATTCTCGAAGTTTCACGCTACCACTGGCCTACCTGCGCGTACACGTAAACAAGTTGTTTACCTCATTTTAATTGCGTTCCAGATTGTTCGACATTCATCATTGTTAAGTGTAACACAAAAGAAACTAATTTCCATAACAATGGTTTTATAACCCTGTTTACATCAAGCGCTCACCTACCTAATTTGCATGACAAAGGATTTATGGTTGTGTTTTGATCCAAGTAATACAAAAGCATTCGAGAAGTTTCTTACCGATATATAAACGGGCGCAGCTCAGGCCAGTGGACAGTTTCAATCAAGCGATCGAAGCGAACAGTCAAGCGATACCGAAGCGATATTACGAGTGTGAAAGTGCTAAGTGAAGTACTGTGTAGTGAACGTGTGTGCTTAGTGTTTTTCGTAGTACACTACGTACTTGTGTGTGAAAACATCGTCGAATTAAAGGCAATAAATTAAGGCATTCTGTTTTTCCAGAAAAACAGCCCCCTATCCCGTAGAATTTGGTGTCAGAAGTGGGATTAGGAAGAAAAATGCCTCTCTTGCCTTTGGATGACGACTCGGTGCGCACGAGGAACCAACGTCGGGAAGAAGCTCGTCGGACGGAGGAGCAAGCACGCCGCCGCGAGAGTATGGACAGCAGGCGTGAACTGCCTGCCGAAGAGATGGGAGAGCCTCCGTCAGAGAGCGTGACTGATACTCCGGCTGCATGTCCTGCTGCATCTGCTCCCATGGACTTGTCCCTACTGATGAACATGCTGGCAGAACAAGCAAAACGCCAGGAGAGCATGCTGCAATCAATTCGAGCAGAACAAACTCAACAACTAGAAGAACAAGCAAAACGCCAGGAGAGCATGCTGCAGTCGATTCGGGCAGAACAAACGCAGCAGCAAGAACAACAAGCAAGACGCCAGGAAGAACAAGCGAAACGCCAAGAGAACATGCTGCAGTCGATTCGGGCGGAACAAGCTCAGCAGAAAGAAGAACAAGCGAGACACTTAGAAGAAATACAGGAGCTGCTGGGAAAGGACCTGAAGAAGATAAACTTGAAGTTGGACCAACACGAAGAGAGGTTGAACGAGACAGAGCTGCAGATTGCAAACGTTCAACGGTCCCTTCAGGTTATCAAGACTGAAAAGGGATCAATCTGTACTGCTGCTCCTGTCTCAGCGCCAAGCGGCTTTAAGATCACTCCATTTGACGGGATGTCGTCTTGGGCCGCTTACAAGATACAATTCGACGCCATAGTGAGAGCCAACGGCTGGAACAAAGAGCAAGCAATGACTGCGCTTACAGTGGGTCTTCGTGACCAGGCCTTGTCAGTTCTGGAAGCTCTGGGCAAAGACGTCACCTATGACACTCTTCTGGAGGCGCTGGAGCGTCGTTATGGTGATGCGCACCTGGAACACGTATACCGTGCTCAACTGAAGGATCGTGTACAACGGCGCGAAGAGACCTTGCAGGAGTGGGCTCTGGAGGTTGAGAAGATGGTACGCAAGGCCTACCAGTCCGCACCACAGCAGGGCGATACAGTTCTGGTGCAGGAGTTCATTAGTGGTATTCGCGACCCAGAGGTGAAATCCGCAGTGGCCCTTGGACACCACCAGACCCTGAAAAACGCCCTGGCACATGCTCTGGAGGTCGAAGCCGTACGTAAGGACCATCGCTCTGTTCGCATCAGGGAAATGAAAGAAACAACTACACCGACGTACTACAATAGAGGTGCTCCCAGGTGCTACAATTGCCACGAGAGGGGACATTTAAGTCGCAACTGTCCGAAGTTGAACAGGCCTCCAGAAGCACGGATAGAGCGTAATGTAGACCAGCAACAGGGAAACGAGTAAGCGCCAGGACCGAGGGGCAGGTGCTGGCCGGTTTTTATAAGGCCCCGAAAGTTTCGATTATATCGATCTCGCAAGCCAAGGATGGAAACAGTCTGATCATCAAGGGAGAAATTAATGGAATAATCTGCACGCTGACACTGGATGCTGGAGCTTCGCGAACGGTGATCAACTCCCGACTTGCTAAACGGCTATTTCGAAACTTCAGGAACTGTAAGTTGATTAAACTTGTGACGGCAACCGGCCAGCACATACCCGTACGAGGCGAGCAGCTGGTTGAATTAAAGTTAGGTGAAAAAGTTTACAAACATGAAGTCGTAGTGGCTGACATCGTAGATGATTGCATTTTGGGACTGGATTTCTTGCGAGTACATTATTGTGAAATTGATTTGAACCAAGGAGTATTGAGATGTGGTCCTGAAGAAATCTTCATGGAAGGTGCCACTACAGGAAATGTCTACTGTACAAGAAAGATCAATCTACCACCAAGATCAGAAACCATCGTACCAGTGAAATTACCTCGGCGTATTGGAAATCACAGCCGATGCGTTCTCCTGGAACCAATCGATTACGAGAATCCTTGGATGATGGCACGGACTCTGGTGATGAACGGCAGTACCGCAGCAGTACGTGTGTTGAATCCAACTGACAAGGAACAGACAATCAAAGGAGGAACTTTGATGGGCACTTGCGACAATGTAGACTGGATGCGTAAATGTCAAGAAACACCAACAGATAACAAATGTCGACCAAATTTCGACGTATCAGCCCTTCTAGAAAGTTGTCGCAAAGACCTTTCTCACAAAGATCTGGAGATGGCTAAAAAGATGTTGCTGCGCTACGCTGATGTCTTTGCTTCGAGTGAAGGTGTTATCGGAAGAACTGGCTTAGTGAAACACACAATAAATACGGGAGTTGAACCACCGATACGTCAACGTCCAAGAAGAATCCCAGTCGCCCGAGAAAAGGAGGTGGAGACCATGATAGAGGATATGATGAAGAATGGGGTCATAGAACCGTCGTCTAGCCCATGGTGTTCTCCTGTGGTTCTGGTGAAGAAGAAAGACGGCAGTATGCGGTTTTGTGTGGACTATCGACGACTCAATGATGTGACAAAGAAGGACAGTTATCCTCTCCCCAGGATTGACGACACGTTGGACACATTATCGGGAATGAAGTGGTTTTCGACCTTGGACTTGAAGAGTGGATACTGGCAAGTGGAAATAGATCCTAAGGATAAGGAAAAGACTGCTTTCTCCACAGGGAAAGGCCTGTGGCAGTTCAAGGTTATGCCATTTGGATTATGCAACGCACCAGCCACTTTCGAAAGATTAATGGAACTAGTCCTCACGGGACTAATTGGAGATGCTTGCCTGGTATATTTGGATGACATCATAATTGTCGGAAAGACTTTCGAAAACCATTTGGAAAATTTGGAACGAGTTCTGACTAAAATACGAGCAGCAAACCTTCAGTTAAATCCGAAAAAGTGTTCATTCTTTAAACGACAAGTGAGCTTCCTGGGTCATGTGATATCGGAAGCGGGTGTGCAGACGGATCCTGAGAAAACCATTGCCATTAAGAACTGGCCGACTCCAAAGGACAAAACTGAAGTTAGAGCATTTCTGGGCCTGTGTTCTTACTACCGGAGATTCGTCAAAAGCTTTGCTGACATTGCAAAGCCACTGCACAAATTGACGGAAGAAAAACGTGTCTTCTTATGGGACGACGACTGCGATGCTGCATTTCAAGAACTGAAGAAAAGACTTTGTGAAACACCAATTCTTGGATACCCAGACACAGAAAATGATTTTATTGTAGACACGGACGCGAGCAATACTGGAATCGGTGGCGTGCTGTCTCAACGGAAAGGAGACCAAGAAGTAGTCATTGCTTACTTCAGTAAGTCCTTATCAAAATCGGAGAAGAACTACTGCGTTACAAGGAAGGAGCTTCTTGCAGTAGTTAAGACCTTGCAACATTTCAGCAAATACCTGCTTGGCCGGAAATTCCATCTAAGAACTGATCATGCAGCTCTAAAATGGCTACTACAATTTAAGAATCCTGAGGGTCAAGTGGCAAGATGGATTGAGCAGCTGCAAGAGTATGACTTCACGACGGAGCATCGAAGTGGTAAATCACATGGCAATGCGGACGCCCTGTCTAGGAGGCCATGTGATGATGATTGCAAACACTGTCTGAGACATGAGTCAAAGGAAACCATACCACTTAGGATGCTAAGGACAGACCTCAGCGACGATTGGAAGGAGACCCTGCAGGCAGCTCAGCAAGAGGACGTCGACATCAAACCAATTCTGGACTGGATGGAATCCGGAAACACTAAGCCGATTTGGAGCGACGTCGCAGGGATGAGCATAGTGACCAAGAGTTTATGGGCGCAATGGGACAGCCACGTGCTCCATGAAGACGTATTGTGCCGAAGATGGGAAAACGCTCGTGGAAATCACTGCCATCTTCAAATGATTGTTCCTAAAGTGAAGGTGCCTGATATCTTGCGACTTTACCATGAAGGATACTCAGGAGGACATCTTGGGGTAAAAAGAACCCTGTTGAAAATACGGGAGCGATTTTACTGGATCAACTGCAGGGATGACGTGGAAGATTGGGTTAAGAAATGTACCAGTTGCGCGTCAGTGAAAGGCCCACATACTCGGAGTAGAGGAGCATTGAAGCTTTACAACGTAGGAGCGCCATGGGAACGTATAGCGCTGGATGTCGCAGGGCCTTTCCCTGTCTCTGAGAGTGGAAACAAGTACTTCCTGGTTGTCATGGATTACTTCACTAAGTGGCCTGAAGTCTTCGCTATCCCAAACCAAGAAGCCGCCACAATAGCCGATAAGCTGCTCCATGAGGTGTTCTGTCGTTTCGGAGTACCCCTAGAGATTTACAGCGACCAAGGTAGAAACTTCGAATCTCAACTCTTCCAAGAGACGTGTAAAGTAATGGGTACTCACAAAACTAGGACCACGTCTTACCACCCGCAGTCTGATGGAATGGTGGAGCGGTTTAATCAAACACTGGAGAGATATTTGGCTAAAGTGGTTGACAGCAAGCAGCGAGATTGGGACAAACACATTCAGCCATTTTTACTGTCATATCGGAGTGCAGTTCAAGAAAGCACAAATGTGACTCCAGCTTTCGCGAATTTCGGGCGAGAGTTACGACTGCCGGCAGATTTGATAACTGGTATCCCGCCGGACTCTCCACGTACCATGACAGAGTATGCGAGTGACCTTCGAAGCAAGATGAATGACATCTATGAACACATTCGAGAATCTGGCCGACAATCGTCCGAGAAAATGAAAACTCGATACGACCGAAAGCTGAACAACCCTGGATTTTCTGAAGGGTCCTTGGTGTGGCTACACAATCCCGTCCGCAGCAAGGGCAAGTCACCGAAATTGCAAGCTAAATGGGATGGACCGTATCGTGTGGTGACTAAGATAAACGACATCACATTCCGGATACAGAAGGGCCAGCGAGGCGGACCTAAGATCGTTCACGTGGACCGGCTGGCGAGATACCATGGAGACAAAGGTGCTCGGGACGAGCACGTCTAAGGAGGGGGTAGTGTCGCGCCGCGACGATTCTCGAAGTTTCACGCTACCACTGGCCTACCTGCGCGTACACGTAAACAAGTTGTTTACCTCATTTTAATTGCGTTCCAGATTGTTCGACATTCATCATTGTTAAGTGTAACACAAAAGAAACTAATTTCCATAACAATGGTTTTATAACCCTGTTTACATCAAGCGCTCACCTACCTAATTTGCATGACAAAGGATTTATGGTTGTGTTTTGATCCAAGTAATACAAAAGCATTCGAGAAGTTTCTTACCGATATATAAACGGGCGCAGCTCAGGCCAGTGGACAGTTTCAATCAAGCGATCGAAGCGAACAGTCAAGCGATACCGAAGCGATATTACGAGTGTGAAAGTGCTAAGTGAAGTACTGTGTAGTGAACGTGTGTGCTTAGTGTTTTTCGTAGTACACTACGTACTTGTGTGTGAAAACATCGTCGAATTAAAGGCAATAAATTAAGGCATTCTGTTTTTCCAGAAAAACAGCCCCCTATCCCGTTACAGTATTATTTTTGTACCTACTTATTGAGTAGCTATAATTATTATTCAACTTACATAAAAGCACAAAATTTACATAAATATACAGAAAAACAACAACGGAACCTTTAAGTACTTACCACAGCCCTGCATTGAACAATTTGAACATTCTAGTAACCACAGAGGTATTGAAATTCAATTTGCGTTGGCTCCGAAATTTCCTGCCTCGTATCGACTGTCAGTCGATATCACTGCTTGATACAGCTTCACTTGCCAGCACAATAACTAGTTTCATTAAATATAATCCCGACTGGCCTGTTAGCTTAGTTGGTAGTGGATCTGCCTTCTAATCTACGGCTGCGGCGTCGATTCCCGCATGACACAAGTAATTCTGAGTTTTAAAAATATATAATTACTTGTGTTGAGTCTGGTCGTTTCTATGTATATTAAGTATGTATTTACAAAAAAATGTATATAAGTATTATATCCGTTACCTAGTACCCGCGACACAAGCATTTGCTTAGTGTGGGGCTAGATGGCGCTGTGTGCAATGTCTCAGAAAATATATTTAATTATTTATTACATTCAATACTTAAGTATGTGGTAAATATTCGTAGAAGTATAAATTAGGTTATAAATAATCATCAATTTACTACGGTACTGCACAATTTTTCGAAGAAAATGTGTATGATTTCCGTTCTTAGAGCCTATTAATTTCATAGAATAAACATTCGGCTTTTATGCTTTCCTGATACCTAGGTTTCTTTATTTTCTAGACATGAAACTTAGCTACTCGCTTCTCCCTAGTTTATTAGTATATTTTCTTATAGTTTCAGTAAAATTTACCGTTAGATCGCAAAGCAATATATATTGTAAGTATATTCTTAGAGGCCAAACAACAACAATATAGTAATATGTACTTAGTAATAAAGTTCTTAACGTTAATGGGATTTTTATTTACTTTTACCTTATATATTACATACATTAGTATATACAAAAAAGACTTAAACATACAGAAAAACTAACAAAAAATAAGAAAACAGATATTTACAAAAAATTCAGCACACCGCCCATGTTGTCGCTGTGCGGCGGGGATCTCAGGATGCTGGCAGTATTTCCTCTTTGCATAGACTCAATCGTTGAGAAAAATAGCTGCCAGCCCTGAGATCTCCTGTAGCAATGACCAAACGTTTGCTTAACTGTTTAACAAATAATTTTGTGTCCGGAGACCACGGGCCCAAAGTCTCAACAGATAGCGCAAAAAAACGTTAATTAAAACAACATGATCCTATTAACTTGTGCTATTATCAGTATCTAAGTTTCGTGAACCTTATCCGTATAATTAGTTAAATTAATAAACATAACAAAATTTACCAGCGTAAAACAAACTTCAAAGTGAAAGTGAGGATCCCTAATTTACAATGTAATTGCTCATAAGCTACTCGAGTAAGAAATATGCCCGTTCCTACCTACATCTACAAAATGTCACCGAAAGTCGGCTGACACAAAAAATACTCATGAATAAATGACTTAATACCTTTCTCCTCACAAAAAGGGCTTCTAATTTAAGTAACTTTTTCCCTTTACTTGTGCCGTATCATGTGCCACCGAGAGACGTGATATTTATTTTAACACAGTAACCAAGTCGGAATGTTTGTAATTTTAGGTACTCTAGAAATATTAATATATTAACTTTACTACAATGTCAACGGAGTTGTATCTGAAATGTTAATCAAGTAGTGGAATTCTGATATTTTAGATATTTTTCTCGCCGATTTCATTATTATTTTCATTAAATAACCTTTGAGCAATAAAATAATGACATAATAATTACTTATATACAAATCAGACTAATATAATTCAAGCAAACATTAAGTGAGTTTGTTTCCTTTTTCACGATTTCACTCTATGTGAAGTATATAGACAGATTATGACAAGAAATACACAAATATATAAGTTTTAACACAGGTAAGATTGTGTTTGGTACAGTTCTATGTGTAGTAACTAGTGACCCGGTGACTTAGTAACTGAATCAGAGTTCATCCTACGTTGGTTATTCTAGACATGAACCGCTGACTTCGCGTTACATTGATATAAGTACCTTTTTGAAAGAGTTAAAATATTGCATGGTTAGACGGTTAGTAGATGTGGGCGCTATGCGTGAATATCAGGTGAATTGCTGTCGGTTGTAACTTACTTTTTCCTTGCCAAATTTTTGCGTAAATTCCGCTTCAATAAATTATTATTTTCATAGGCAAATAGTTGCTGAAACTTTATTTCGTAGCTGAACTTCTGTATATTATCAAAACTTGTTTAATTTTAGGGGCTTCTATGGAGATTGAAAATCTTGTGTTATCTTATGGCAAGCCAGCAAATACTACGTTTGACTTTTATTTTCATCGAGAACAGCTGTAACTTACATTATACAATTACCAAAAATGTTAAAATATGTAATATTTTGTTCTTTGATAAATATTCACATAAAGACTCTGATACTCTCATTAGTAGTAATGCCTTCCCTTCACCCTCCCACTTAAACCAAGTCATACTTGAACTATAAGTGTCCCGTCTACTGCCGACTATAGTGTAAAGCGTGACGCTAAAACAAAACAGCTTACAAAAACAAATCCTCATCAGAGCGACAGTGGCGCAGCACTAATTAGGTCAAGCGCGAGGCTCGCAAACTGCTCTCTAGGCCGCGCACCCTCTTAATGAACTGCTCCAACGAAACAACGTTTTTACCACTATCCCACCTGAATTTAGAGTGCGAATACACTTTAACTCGTCCCACTCCGCGGCTCTAAGGATTTGAGAGTTAATTCAATGAGAAATGAAGAAGAGCTGAACTTAAGCGGCCAACTTTTAAAATAATAGCTCAATTTAAAACTTATTACACTTTAATGGGAGCCCGGTGCCGGGCAAAGCGTCTATTCACTTATGTCACAGTTAATGGGAATTCGAGACTGCAAAATTCCATTTAAATTTTTATGACAAAGTTTTCAGACAATTTGTGCTGCAACGAGTTTTTTCCCTGTTTTGAATTTTAACACTAGCAGTAAGTGTACTAATTTGAATGTACTTTACATTTCAAAACAATCCAAGCGAACTCGGAGGAGCGCATTTCCTTCTTTCATACACTTCGTCTCAGTTCCAACTTTTCCATTAGTACCGACGCAACTTTTCACTTAAAATCCACTTAATCGCGAACATAATATTCCTTTCGTCGACTACATCGTGTATAATTTCATTACGCTGAGATTATTAATTTGGATGTTAATGATTCGCTGCCGTTGCGCCTATTTATCCAGAAGCTCGCGCTAAAATGTTGAGAAAACAAGCATGACCTAGTTGGCTGCAGCGAAGATTCCGTTGCAAGATTCTGAATCGGTAGGTACTAACTTAATTTATGTGATGTAAAACGATTTGTCCAATTGCGGTAATTGCGAGCTTAAACTTACAACACACGCTTTTGGGGATTACTACCAAAGCTGCACTATTTGAGAGCTTACATTGGTCTGGAATAAATTAAATTTGTTTGAAGCCATTTGATTGGTGCTTTTGATTCGATTTGAATTCAATGTTTACTTAGAGCCAATATACAATAAAAGTAGATATATTACTTTTGATAAATGAAGCCATAAATGAGATTCATTCTCAACATCACACATCGAAACGATAATAAATAAATATTTTATGGGCACATGACACCTATCATCAAATTGAATCAATCAAGATTTTACTTAAATATGTTAACTGTCTTATTCGTGTAACCGCGTGTAATAAATCTATATACATATAATAAAGCTGTAACCGGTCGGCTGTACATTGAAAATAATGGAAAAAAGTAGTTGAGGGGTCTTTATTGATGCAATAGAGCAATAAAATCAAGTTTAAAAAAAAAAATCTGTTTGTCTGTCGGTATGTTTGTTCGTTATAGACTCAAAAACGGCTGAACCGATTTGTATACGGTTTTCACTAACATGTAAGTGCATAGCTTAACATTTAGTGGTTAGATCATGTCAATCGGTTCGTAACAAAAAGTAAAATTCATTTTAAACCTTTTTATCTCAAAATATTGCGAGTAAAGCCGGGGGCATCCACTAGTAAAAGTAATACTTAGTACTCAGAATACAGAAACAATTTTAATGAGACACAAAATGTCACTTGTTTAGATAACAATTTAAATAGTTAGCAAGAAGTTACATGATATGTATGTATTGTTGATTTTCTACTAGTACTGATGTCTAGTTTTTAAATGTACATAGATTCTATAGTAAAGCAAATGTATATAACTAGCAATTAGTAAAATTACTCTTTTATCTTTTTCAATGTTTCTCATATGTATGAGAAATGTATGTATGTTCTGTAACTGGATTTTCATAGAAAGTATTATTACTAAAATTCAACCACCACCCATCAAAATACCATGTGGACAACCTTCAAAATACCATGTGGAATTTAAATTTCATTTATGATCAAAAATAAGGTTGCAAGTTTATGTTATATTTTTATCTAATATTTTTTTATATCTCGCATTTCTATTTATCTGCTCAGTCGGTGGCAACCAGCCCATGCCCAAGGGTGCGGCGACGTTTGCCATATATCAAGTAGTCCGCTTTTAATCTCCCAAGCCCTATTTATTCCCATTTATTCCAAAGATATTTTCCCACCGGAATTTCCCTCCTGGAATTGGTAACGTTTCCCGCGTTTAGCTGATTTGTATGGCTCTCTTATTGTGGTTTATTTCAACAAAAGGACCTGAAATAATTTAAATTTGTCAAGAGATGGTAATGATAAATTGAGCGAGGCGGTTGTTTCGCGGCCGCCAAATCACGCCAGAGACCGCTTCCAGCCGACAAAATGTGGCCCTTAAGGGTTAATCGAATAGAAACTGTTATTAATGAACAACAATCTATATTATTGTTTCCAAACTTAGAACATTGGAGCAATAATACAAATAAATAAAATTGAGTTCACTTCGTTGCTCTCGAGAATTTAGTGACATGAAAATTTTAAATTCTCGAATAAAACATTTTTCAAAAGGTATCTTGATTAGAATAAGTCAATTGAAATTGTTTTATTTGGTTTATAACTAAATGCCTTTTTATCGTAGATATCTATTTGTTACAAGCATCAACGCCGCTGTTTATAAAATTCTTGTCTCAAAGCGATTGTGTATTCTCGTTTCATTTCTCGATTCTACTTTTCTTCGTCGTTTCTTGTACTAAGAGGCCGATCCATTCAACTCTTGTCGCTCTCTTGCTTCATTTGCTCCTAGGTGTTTTTCTTTGAGTTAATCTATTGCCACCATTGTGTTTATTCTTCAGGTAAGCTTTGTGTTTTATTTTTGGAATAAGTCGGGATATTTTTGCAATGACTAGCTACCAGCTATTTATGTTCTTGTTTTAGATTGTAGCATATTGATTGAAGTATAAGTTTGCTTATTTGGATAATTTGAACACACGAAACTCTATAACACCACTTCCAAAAAAATCACACATACCTTTATCTATAACACTAGTTCCTACCAAAGTTTCTACAAAATCTGATTTTCGTAGCATTTTGTGTTACTTATTCTCTAAACAGCATCAAGCCATTCGTTTACACTAACAATAGTTAAATTGCCACTTTTCGAACAAGTTGCACAAAGGGAAGGAGATTTATCACGAGCGTAGTAACACCGGCAACTAACGGCGAAGTTGGTGCAATTCGACGAAACCCGGCGACGAGCGGTCATGTGCAAAAATAATGAGATTACTGCACAACTACAATTTATTTATTTAACACATCGATTCAGTTGTCATATTGGTAAACGGATTAATATACTCATATTTCTGAAAATGATCTATTACATAATAATTAATAATAATAATGATTACACAAGTATTCACCTCACGTTTTTTGGTAATTAATGTGACGTGACCTATCACCACATAAGTAAGCCTGAAACCATCATAAGCGTTGGTTTTGTCAACACATTTACCTATAATACATGTCATCAGAGAGCTAAACAAGTATAAGTACAATTTGAAAACTCGTATTTTTTATCAAGTAAGTGAGGCAGTTCTTGCTTAAAAAGTAGTGTCAGCTCTCTAAACTTTGTAAAGCGGTAACTTCCTCCGTGTTTACTGCAAGCACAACACTAACCCATATCGATACCGAGCGCATCAAAAGTGCTAAACTCGTGAAAGGGGCTAACTGCCCACTTGCAGCTAACATCCCATTGTAAGCACTCAAGCGTATATTCTTTTGCGCGTTAGAGGTCAGTTGTGTGCGAGAATGCGTCACACAACGGCGCACTCAACTCGTCCGCAACTGTGTCAAGTGCCTTGAATAGGTGCTGTGAATGCATGGAGAAGTGCCTACTACCTACGAGAATACCGGGGAAGTGCGCGGATTAGCGACGTGATTGGAGGCCGAGCTCAGCTTTGACTGCATCTTTTAGTGACGCCATGCGTTATACTTTATGACTTACGTGCATATATTTTTGTTCTCTTTTGCCTGAGGAATTTTCAATGATTGCGAACGCACTAACACGTTGTTGAAAAAGATCACTTTCAATCAGGAATTAAGAAAAATTTATACCCTGAATCATATTTTTGTAAACGACATTATAGAACTAAGTAAGACATTTCCTGGCAAAATTGTCAGTTCTGAATGGAAACTTCGTTAAAGTAATTCTTTTAATAAGTCTCTATACCAGCCATAACAATTCTTAGAAATATGTACTGTTAAATTCACTATCCAAAAAGTGTTTTTTGTTGCCATTCAAAACATTTCTAAGTAGAGATTTTACATAGCTTTACTTTGACGTTTGAAGTTATGGATAGGAAAAAATAAAAAAGAATATAGGTGGAATAAAAAGTCCATAGAATTTTCGAATCAAGTTTAATTTGAAGCTGAGCCTTTGCAAAATGTTTTTGCATATAATGAAGATTGATAGCTTAATTGTACAGCTTCACTGCTTTTTTGAAGTCCCAGTCTGCAGTTCTATTTAAATGTTATGCTAACGGAGGATTTTAAAACTCTCATGGCTGCGACATTTAGTGCAACATTACGGTCCGAATTTATAAACTGCTCTCAACTCACACTTATATTATTTAAATGAAAATGACACGCTGCGGTTCTAATTTCTATACATTATTGCATTTAAATACTGTACGCTCAAATTATCTATAACTATACCTAGCATTTTAAATTAACTGTCTTTGTACCGACCAAACTCAATAAGCCTAATGAATACATAATATACTAGGCTAAAAGACCAAGTCTTACGAACGAACTTTCGTAATCACAAATCAATTTACATTCCTGTTACTGGCCTCAAAATTAATATTTTCATGGAGTAGGTAAGTTCTAGATTTTTTACAAATATAAACTCGTTCAAAACTTCGAGCGAGATTAAAAACAGATTTTTCACCCAGAAAGTATTGGAACTATTCCTACGATGTGGAACAAAGCTTTAATAACTGTATTTCTTGCTTAACCTATAAAATTGGAAATACAAGTTTTGTAGAGAAAATTATTACAAGAAGAAAATTATTAATGTCCTTTCTCAATATGAAAGAAATTAAAACTAAAGCATGAAAGAATTCAAAACGATTATACATTAAAATTATAAAGAGTTACATTGTTTTAAAAAAATGTATATGAAAAAATTCAAATAATTTCAGTTGTAAAGTAGCTTGTACCTCTATCGCCCTGTAGGCTACATTTTGCCCAAACCCTCAAAATGGTTCATAACAAAAGCCGTAAAATTCCAATTACTCAGCATTCACAAATATTAGGCTTTCAGTCGAAACATGAAAAACATTTTCAATGCGACACACTCAAAAACCTTCTTAGCGAGAAAGGGACGAAATATCTAGCATTCCACACCAACCCTTTTCACTATCTCCTAAGGGGAAATGGAGAGTTTTCTCATTTCCTAAAAGGGAGCTAATTTTCCCGCCAGAGGTTTTCAGGATAGTTGCCTACTGGTATTGATTTTGACGACGGCAACTTAAATAGAGAAGCATACCTATACCTTCTCATCTGATGCCGACAATTTCTTAGCGGGGATTTTAATTTTGCACCGAGGGAAATCTTCTGTTTGAGTTTCGGTTGATTACTTTTTATGGTGCGATGTCAGACTTTTCGGATTATAAGTTGAAGATCGCCTTCAAGTTATTGGATGGTACCATACAGCTTGGATGTATGCGTAGGTAGGTATTTCATTTAATAGATTATTATACAATAGATTAAGGCATGATATCTATGAGGCTATAAGTTTTAATTAGGCTTTTAACAAAATATACAAATGACATACTTAGTGTGTGAAGTGTCTCTTCATTTTGACCAGCTTTTATGCTTCATCATCATCATCATTCACAACCTTCTCTATCCCACTGCTTTCATGCTTAGGAAAAAATAATTATTATTTTGTTCGAAAATCATGGCGCATAAAAATACATACTTACGTCGAACACTCGTTTACCAAAATCATGGTCTGTTAATAGACAGCAGTAAAAACTTGTTTATTCTTCTTTTCACACTTCTACAAGAGACATTTTATCAAATAAATGTTCTAAAAATATTACGGAACAAATCTATAGGTAACAGCCGGTCAAACAAAAGTTAAAACCAGATTAAGCTAGATGACGCCCGCTGGGTCCGTTTGCTCGCAAACTTTGCCTTCAGATTAAGTAAACCTCCATGTCTACAATGTTCTTCCGTCGGGCTTTGAACTATGGATCAACTACTTTACACTGTATGCTGACTACCTTTGCTGTTTTAGCACACCTACTTGAATCAAACTTACTACTGAAGTTATTTAGGTCCATTAATAGAACCAGATACTAAATTATATAAGGTTTGATTACTCGAGAGATTTCAAGTATTTTAGCGATAAATGTCCATCACTAAAGAAACACTTGGCAGAATGATCTTCTAAATTTAAGTCTGCGTCTTAAAAGAAGTAACTAGCTAACTAAATAGCATTAATGTTATAATTAAATAGCATTTTTGATCAATTCGCGACTCATTGCTAATCGCGGCCAGAGAATGGAAAAGTATTTCTTAAAAAACTACACAACCGGCAATATTCAAGTTCACTTGTTCAGGCATCATATAGCACCTCTACTTTCCCCACATACTCACATAATATACATACATACCTTCAAGTAGTGAAGTGAAGTAGAGGGCGCGCTCATCAATCTTGCGTAATTAGGTAGTGACGTTCGTACACTAATGACGTAGGGCGTTCACCGCGCGAAAATTACGACATTACGCATCGGGAAATAGGCGTGAACTGTAGAGTAACGTCTCTATACCTAGTATACGTTAGTAGAACACACACTCACAAGCAGTCAGCAGTACTGTACATACCTCATACAAGCCCCGCAGTAAAATGTTGCTGTAATTGCTAACCATCAGGCAAGTTCTGGTTAGATTCAAACCTGTTTTAATTTAAAAAAAACAATGACTTTTATGTAGCCAGCGAGTAAAAAGGATTTTGAAAACATTACGTTTTTTAAGACAAAGCTACTCCTGCAATAATAGCGACGGTAGTTTACATCACAGTAAGATGTTTTTTTTTTTTTAATTTATTGCAAAAATGCCTGCGTGTAGTTGAAAGGTGTGATGTACATTATCTTATCCCATCTTGTTCATCAAAATTATTGGATTAGGTCTAAATATTTCTTTGAGTTGCAGAAGTCTGATTAACAGCTATTCTATTCAAAAACCTATGCACTACCTAATCTGGTAGATTGGTAACCGACTCGAAAATTGGAAACATGGCTTGAAGAACAACTAGCAAGTTGAATACAAATTAAAAGTCTACAACCAACTTCACTACCTAAATGTAAATATGTGTGTGGATGTCCCATTTCCTCAAAACTACTAAGAACTTACAGGGTTCCGCTAACGGAAGCATTTACTTCACGGGAATCGATCCCATATGTTTTCCTGTCATAGACTATACGACATACCATATGATATAGTGAGTATTTCCATCGATGGTGTAACAGAGCATTAGAAGCTTGCACGTAGTTTACTTAGTCTTATTATTGTTATTAAAGCGTACGTTATCGTCCTTTACCAGAATTTGATAATTATACTTAAATCGGTGGTCAAAAAGATGCGATAACATACTTATAATGACGATCATCGCAACAATACATTGCGATCTTTACAAGGATGCCAGGAAGAGATCGCTCTACGCGATAAGGCCGCCCAATGTACCTAGGTTAAGTAATGTTTCTGTATATTATTGTAATTTTGTTTTCTGGTGTACAATAAAGTTGTATTGATTGATTGATTGATTGATTGATTGATTGATTGATTGATTGATAAATACATATATGTGTAGATACGAATAATTGCTAGTAGTATGGTAGGCAATGACGGTAAGATGCCTACTTTTTAAAGTATTACATACTAAAAAAATTATGTTTATTATTAGTTTTTTGTGTGTTTTCAAGTATAAGTTATGTTGTGTGTTGCTGTTTTTTCTTGTGTATGTAAATTATGTTTATTATTAGTTTTTTGTGTGTTTTTAAGTATAAGTTATATTGTGTGTTGCTGTTTTTTGTGTATGTTATTATTTATTATGTTTAGTGTTGTATGCGTATCATATTTTACTAACGTGCGTGATGTCACCTGCCAGTTCCAACGGAAGACCAGCGCTGGATGCTTGCATCCAGCACATGCTGAGTTTGGGCCGGATTGTGACACAAAACATGCACCTGTCAACGGACGCTCATGGAGTTAACTTGCTAAGTCACGAACACCCGCAATAAAAATAGTTTTAAAGTGTATAAACGATATTATTCACGAGTTAGTGGCGATTGGATAGTAAGAGGACGATTATACTACAAGGTACGGAAATAAATATCACTAACAAGTGCAGATAACACTGATTTACAAACCAGTTTCTTGTTGAATTGGACTCGTCGGCTGAACTTACGCGACCATCTCGCTCACGCTCGCAGCCAGTACGATCGACCTGTCACGCTCACTTTCATGCACAGGAAGCAATCGATTGTTTTAACACTTGCACTACACATTTTCGGTTTACAATCAAGATGAAAAAAACTTGCTCCAAATGTCAACAGGATATTACCGCATCCCGGTACTTGTGCTGCACGGTATGTCAGGCCTATTTTCACCCTATCTGCGTTAATATAAAGGCGGGGGATTCCACGCAGATGAATAACTGGCAGTGCGCGAGATGTCGAACAAGCGTACTTCCGCGAGCGACCGACTCCCCCAGCTGTGCGCCGGCGACTGCTAGTTTAGGCATCTCAGAGACTCCACGTGCTTCAAAGCGGTTCGCAGAAGGATCGCCAATCGTCCCGGAAAGCCCAGTCGCCCAGGTTTCGGACGAATATAATAATCTAGCTATCATCGCCGAAATACGGCTCTTGCGGCAAGAAGCGCAAGAGCACAAAGCGTCAATTACTGAGAGGCTGGATAAGTTTATGGACAGGCTGGATAGTTACGAACAACGAATCAAAAGAGTAGAAGAAAAAGCAGCAACTATCTCAGTACTGGAATCTACAATAGCACAGCTCCAAGATCAACTGGCCCAGCAATCACAATATTCGATTAGGAACGAGTTAGAAATATTGGGAATGGAGGAATGCGCAAATGAAAACCTGGTGCACATCACAACACTCATAGCGTCTAAACTAGGGGTTACATTGAACGACTCTGATATCGACTGGGTATCTCGAGCGGGACCTAGAAAAAGACCTAACGGAAACGGGGAAAAACATTCAGTTAACATAACTGCCCCCAGACCGGTTATTGTAAGACTGACAAGGAGAACTAAGAGAGACGAGTTGCTGAAAGGATCAAAAACCCGCCGCAATATCTCCTCAGGGGATATTGACTTACCAGGGCCGCAAAGAAAAATCTATGTTAACGAGCATCTCACCAAGGCGAACCGTCTGTTGTTTCGTGAAGCACGATCCCGAGCAAGAGATCAAGAATTCCGGTACTGCTGGTCGAACAATGGGAAAATTTTCGTCCGACGAGCAGAAGGGACTCCAGCAATCTCTATCAACTGTACAGAGGACATCGATAAGATTTTCAAACGCAATTAAATATAACTATAGGCATGGTATTAATATTCGGTTATTTTGTATGTTATATTTTAAATTATTTATTCAAAAACGTAAAAATCTCAGTAAATATGTTAAAATCTGCTTTCAAACGAGTATAGATTTTTGTACTTTGGTATTGCTGTTAAAGAAATCTCTCTTCCTACCACCATTTTTAACACACACTCACATTTACAATCACACATTCATACACCCAAAATCTCAAAACAACGCCACTATTCAAAACCCATGTTTTGTCTTTTGGCTAGTTGTACCAAAATATACACTACAATCCCTAAGTAAGTTTCAGGACTACACGTTTAAAGCTAGCATTCCACACAGAGTGACCATAGGCGTATTTAAAGCAGGCTTCGAATTAAATTACTATTACCCTGAATATGGATAAATTAGATATTTACAAAGACATAGACGAAACACTGAGTATAAAGTGTCACTCTATACTTAGTCTAGAGGAATGTAAACGTAATATAGCAGATCATAATTTTAATATCCTTTCGTGTAATATCAGAAGCCTAAGCAACAAAGCACATTTAGGTCAGATTGACATAGTACTGAAACGCCTTGCCATAAATTTTGATGTATTAGTATTCACTGAATGCTGGTTTAACATGCCACAGCCAGTCATACCAAACATTACAGGATATACTTTCTTTCACACAACCAAAGTGTTAAACAAATGTAGCGGAGTGGCCATTTACGTTAAAAGCAGCTGGTCAGCAAATGCTGAGGAACCTACCCTCGATGATGCCAACTGCCTTATGGTAAAAGTTGACAATATAGCCTGTATTATTGGCATTTACAGACCACCCGCTGATAATACAACAGCTTTCTTAAATTCGTTCGAAACATTGCTTGATACTACTAAACACCACAAAAAGGTTATAGTCGCTGGTGACATGAACATCAACATGCTTGACGACACGCTAGATAGCAGTAACGACAAATACCAATGCGTCCTAAATCAGTATGGGTTTCTACCTGCCATCACGTTACCAACAAGAATCAACACCTGCCTAGATCACATATTCTTGAGAGGTTTTGACAATGCCACTGGTTTTGTGTGTCAATGCACGGTGACGGACCATGATATGACGATGGTTAGTATCAAAATAGACCAAAACAAACCTAAAAACTGCAAGGCATGTAGGTATATAACTAATACTGACTTCTCGCTTATTTTAGAAGAATTGAAAAACAAGGATTGGAGAGATATACTGGAAATAGAGGACGTCAACACAGCGGCGGATTCCTTCACAAATTACATTTTAACTCTTATTCAGAAGCACACATACAACCGGAAAACAAGCAGAACAAAGCACTGCTTGAAAGCGTGGATTACGCCAGGTCTCATACGCTGTATGCGCCATAGGGATCAACTACACCTCCAGGTCAAGCAGCAACCGACAAACGTAAACCTGAAACAGACTTACACCAGATACAGAAACTTTTGTAACTCTATACTGCAGAAAAGAAAGGAGGAATATGATAACCAGAGGATCACCAAAACACACAAAGATCCTAAACAGTTGTGGAAAGCAATTACAGAGATATGCGATATCAAAAAATCCAAGAACATTCCCACAGAACTTTTAAAAGGAGCCTCTCCTCAATGTAGAATTAACGAATGTAACGAACACTTGGCAAAAACAGGAGATGACCTTGCAGCAGCTATCCTGACAAAACTTAATGAAACAGAAGTTTCTCTAAGTATGATATTAAATGGAAATTCACTCACCCCTAGATCCTTTTTTCTGGCTCCCACTGACCTGTTCGAGGTAAATAGTATAATTTCCGGCCTTAAAAGTAACAGTGCCCCGGGCAAAGACGGCATCACTCCAGCGCTGCTGAAACACATCAAACCTACGATCCTTGTTCCGCTCACGCATATCTTCAATCTGAGCATAGAAACAGGCATCTTTCCAGAGTGCTGGAAGACCGCGACAGTTATTCCAATCCACAAAGCGGGTTCAAAAGACGATATAGATAACTACCGTCCAATCTCTCTTTTGCCCGCTCTCTCCAAAATCCTGGAAAAAATAATAAATAACCGGCTTGTGCGTTTTCTAGAAGAACAGCAGTTACTGTCAGACCAGCAATTCGGCTTTAGACGAGGGAAATGCACAGAGGATGCGGTAGATCTGCTCACTTCAACTTTAGCAAAAGACCTGGATAATGGAGAGAGATGCGTTGGAGTGTTCCTAGATCTCGCCAAAGCCTTCAATACGGTCTCAACAATTATGCTGTTAAGGAAGCTAGAAAATTATGGGGTGCGCGGAATAGCTCTCGAGTGGTTCTCAAGCTACCTGACCAACAGAAGACAACATTTGAAAATTGGAGACATAATCAGCCAAGAACAAACAATTTCTTTCGGACTACCACAGGGGAGCATCCTTTCGCCTACTCTTTTTACCATCTACATGGATGGTATCCTAAGGATTAAGCTCCCTAATTCTAGGCTAATCTGTTATGCAGACGATGCCCTAGCCTTGTTCCACGCTAGCAGCTGGTCGGCTGTAAAGTCTGCTGCAGAAAGAGGAATGTCACGGATTTCTGAGTGGCTCGACATGAATCTTCTAACCCTGAATATTAAAAAGACTAGTTTCATTGGCTTTCACATAACCAATGCCACAGTTCCTAATATGGAGTCAATCAAAATTCACACAAAGGGATGCCCCGTTATCTCCTTTCCTCTTCTGCGAAATTGTCCATGTCAAAACATTAAGAGAGTGTCATCAATAAAATACCTAGGTGTTGAAATAGATGAAAAACTCACATTCCAATCCCACATTGCAAGTCTAGTCAAGAAAGTCCGGAAACAGATATACCTGATGAAGACGCTTAGACCAGTAATGAACATAGCAGTTAAAAGACTAGTATATACGGCACTGTGTCAGTCCTTACTTCAATACTGCATAAATGCCTGGGGGGGTGCAGCAAAATCATTCATGATTTCCTTAGAACGAGCTCAAAGAGCTGTCATAAAAGTTCTACTAGGAAAACCGCGCCGTTATCCAACCTCACAACTTTATCTTGATGCCAAAGCTTTGACAGTGCGACAATTGTTTGTAATGAAGGCGGTGAGCCAAACTCAACATAAAGGCCAAAATGAAAACACAGATAAGACCTCTGCACAGGTCCAATTACCTGAAGTCCGAACAGTTTTCGCCTCACGCCTGCCGCCATATATTCATCTTTTTGTGCTAAAAGCTGTGCTAAATAGCTGTGATGTAAGACAGATTACACACAGGAAAGCGCGTGGTAAAATAAAACACTGGCTACAAACAAAGTCATATCAAGAAGTTGAAGAATTAGTCAAAGTATACAACCAAGCAGGCAGAGAGAACATACAGGTGGAAGATCTCTTTTGATTGCCTGAAGCCTTAAGCGATACCATTATATCACAACCATTACTTACTTCTCACTGCACACTTAGAAGGTGATGGGATGACACCACAGCTTCATTGTCTGACGGCAGAAGCCCATCAATATAAAATACACACACTCACACACACACACACACACACACACACACACACACACACACACACACACACGGATACACACATATACACACTCACACACACAAACACACAATCTTACCCGGCCAAAGTGCTTAACATACCTATAGTACCTAATAATAAATCTACCTAAGCTTAAGCAGCATCTTCATGCGGTAAACATCAATCAACTGATTTCAATTTTCAATTTTCAAAATGTAATTTTTGTGATCATAAATATTGTATTAAACTTTTTGACAAGGTTTTACTACAGATATCTTATTTAAAAAGATTTTTTATAAACTATGGATGAACATTTCTGTAACTAAACTATGTACATGGCCGTGATTATTATTGTTTTATACATCTCTAGATAGTATTGAAATTATTCTTTTACTAGCGTCAACTTCTTACTGGAAAACAGGATCTTTTATAATTGGACCACCAAGATACAGGCTAACGCCTAGTTTGGGGTCTACAGTTAACACTATTGTTGTATTGTAAGTTAAACAAATTGTAATATTATATAGGTTAAGTTTTTCAATTAGTAAATAAACATATTTTTACTTTTTACTTTACTTTTTACCTGTATTTATTTTTATATTTTTTGTGTTGTGTATTTCTTGTTGTTTTGTGTCATAATAAATTGATTTTATTTATTATTATTAAAAAGCTGGTCCCACCAAAACCTGAACTTACTTTTACGTGAAACGTCATTTTGCTTTTACGTGTCTGACCCAATCGTATGCTATTTGTGAAAATTATCTAGCGTCCATTAGAACGAAACTCTCCAATGGCTATCTAATTCCATAAACGAAGAAGCCTGCGCTTTATTATTCATGACTAGCCACAAACTATGATACGGCATTAACCTAATTTGCCGAATTTATACCTTAACTCTAAATTTGCTAATGGATTCTTGAGTGGGATGCATATTACTTATGCTGAATTAGGAAACTGCTGAATACAGGTAGAATTCAGAACTATCATATTTGTCATAAGTTGAAACTGCTAATATAAATTTGATTGACACATTAATGGAAATTTAAACATAAAAAACATGATTAAAAACAGCTATAAACTATTGGTTCGTAAAAGCCTCCATTCATTGAAATGAAACAAATGCGAATCTGTTATTATGCCTTCCAGTATCAAAACAAGAACTAATTTCCTGTTATCACAGGCTGTTGTGGATAAACTACCAAAACCCCATAAACAAAACAGTCGGATACTAGCCACAAAAGCTACAGGAGATCGATTGTGCCCAATAAAATCAAAACACGGCGCGGCTTCGCTCCAATTATCAGCCAATTTGTAAGTCAAATGTAGTTTCTGCATGAAATGCAGAGCGTAAGTTATCATTAGATAGAGGCGATAAATCTTCATTAATCAGCTGCCACGTTAACTTCTAACGACTCGTAATTAGGTAGTCTCGAGACTAATGCGTATCGATTTTTAAGCTCCGCTGAAAGCTGCTACAGACACAGGCAGCCTATTTTAGGCTAGCTCTCTCAACTTGAGGGATTAAGTAAATACAACTCGGACCGGAGAAATAAGTTAAGTGATTAAAAAACTTCTGGACCATAAAACGGAATGAAATTGAACTATCTACATTATTTTTAAGTTCTTAATTAAAAGACTGATTTTTCTACAAAATACTGTTATGCCTACAAAGAAAAGCCCTACTACGGTAGGCAAATAGAAGTATAATAATTTTATTGTAACAGAAGATAGGAAGGTTAAGAGTGACAAGGTTATTTTGGGAGAATTTTCCATACATTAGCCTATAGAATATTCAGTCAAAATATCGTTGTCTGATAGTACCTACCTACTTGGATAAGCTTAACGTATGACAAGCGCGTTCTCAAGAGACGGAACAACGTAAGTTTGATATGAACATTACGCGACATGAGCGTGCTGAATCTGAAGTTTTGTGTTACAACTACTGAAGCAATTTGCTTTGATTATTTGTCTTCAGTTTTATCGTAATACTTTCTAGAGAGGTTATTTTGTATACACCGTCGACACAGTCAGTGCAGTTTAAAAAAGTGCACTGTGAAATGTGAGTTATCCGTGCCGATATGTGCTATAATAATATGTTATCATTGAGTTAGGTACATAGTATACACAGTCTTGGGCAACCGGTATGTAACTGACAAATATGAGGAATGAGTAAACACAAATTGATTTCATTGTAATGCTTGTCGAGTTGCATGAGCTTTCACTTCTTTTCCATACAAATTATGTACACGTCTACAGTGCATTAATATTTGCGCGCCTCCGAACTAGTATTCATACCTATATTACATAATGTATTATGTACAGTTCATATTGAAGTATAACGATATTACCGCCTTACTTTAAAAATATACATATCATTAATGTAGCAATTGCTTGAGTGAAGTTGTGATTAAAACTATCAAAGATTGAAAAAACAAAACACGTCTCAACTAAAGCAATATTTAAAATCGTGTATAAGCCTTTAAATCTGCCGTTATAAAATGATAACAGATAATATGAATAATAAATAATTACTCCAGCTATAAGCCGGATTCCCAGCCCCAGCGTCGATTAAAACCGTGTCACTTGAAGCGTCTCAACTGTCGTTTGTCCGACCACTAATTTGCGGCAATAAAGGTAAACTCGGGGTCAACAGCCCGCTATTTGCTTTAATTAGTAACTACACACGTCCGTCTAATTCTACTTGCGGTTTGATTTGATTGCAGCTTCAACTGTACTGAAATGTGGAGAGATGTGGAGAAACATTATACAAACAGCTAGTTTGACTGATTAAGAGGGGGCCTAGTACTTGTAGTTTTTTTATGTGGAAAGCTCCGACCTATTTTCAAAATTCTATACGACTATTCCACTTCTTTGGGATTAAACCCATATCCCAATATTTTTTTCGTTGCAATTTTTATGTTTCTTAGCATCAAAGAGCGGCATCGAAAATACCTCTGTTTGCGTTTTGCTGGCATTAGGCCCCCTCTTAATAAACTTCTCGTACACTAAATATAAGAAAAAAAACGTATTTAAGTAGGTTTTTTTACATAAAAACCCACATATTAAGCTTTCTTGAGCAAGGTGGTTAGGCCTATACAATGTGTTGTTTTTTTAAGTGCTTTATCTAAACATTGTTTATATTAATAAAATTATGAAAAGTTCCAATTTCTCAATCTCTTGATGACCGACGAGTTATAAATTATTTTCATCCAAAACTCAGTGCGTTACTGCAGATTGGCCTAGTAGTGTTATTATTTCATTACTTTAATCGGTGTCTTAATACAAAACAAAAAAGCTTGTAAAACAGCAGGATGTTGATGAGGAGTGGCGGAGAAATGGCGCGAACAGGCGCTGGTGTGGCGAAGCACTCGCGTGCTGACAGATAGCAATCAGGGGAGGCACCACGCGTTGCTTCTAATTAATGGGGGCAGATCGCGTGAGAATCGCCCATTTGTCTCCTCCCGTCGGATGTTCACAGAAGAATTGTAAGCGATACAAATACCTTAAATGTCTTCAAACACTAAACTCGCCGTTACAACGCTGAAATATCCGACGCTGCAAGCTGAATTTATAATGAACGGAGTCTTGCTAGTCGGTGAAATTGTAGTTGTATTACTACTTATGTTGAAGTTTTACAAGGTAATTAAACACGACCCTTTTCGCTTGACTAATGTTAATCAATCTTGGAATTTACGATTTAGTGCATTTGTCAAATAACAGTTTAAAAAGTTCTGTATCTCAATCCTGGCGTAGAGCGTAATCTATACTTCTATACTAATATTATAAAGCTGAAGAGTTTGTTTGTTTGTTTGAACGCGCTAATCTCAGGAACAACTGGTGCGATTTGAAAAAATATTTTTGTGTTGAATAGACCATTTATCGAGAAAGGCTTTAGGCTATATAACATCACGCTGCAACAAATAGGAGCGAAGAAACAATGGAAAATGTGGAAAAAAACGGGAAAAATTATTCATCTTTGAGGGCTTCCGTTACGTGCGCTGCGAAAACGGTTCAAGATTCAAGTAATTAATGCCGAAAATATATTTACCACGCGGACGAAGTCGCAGGCACAGCTAGTTGCTTGATAAACACTGATGCCGTTAGGTTTCTAGTAAAACAGAAAAGACAGCATCAGTAAATAGACAATATCAATTTCTTAAAACGATGTTTGTTCCCCCAAACAATACCACAAAGAAATTGTAGGACAATGATTTGAACCGATATTATTCGTTGTTTGTGAGATCACGTTTTTCATTTCTCGCTTGGTCTGAGCGAGCAGTGATTATGCAAATTTAACCGCCTCCCATGGAATCACATAAATCGTTTCATGTTTTATAAATTCCATAAATAAATTCTTATTAAGCCAGCGATCAGTCACTGGCTGTCGGGGAGCAAAGAATCTTATTTCAGGAATGCTTATTGAGCTGTAAAATAAATTATGTGTGTGGGATGTAATAATCTCTTTATTCTTCATTGTCTTTTTACTAGGTCACCGACGTAAGTAGATGCTTCCTCGAAAGCTGTAATAAATCATCTGATAAGAGGAAGGTTACCCGTGATGGCTTTTGATATCAAATAAGCAGAACTAACAGTCAATTGTAGATTGATTTTCGGCTTTTAGCGATAAGGCCGCCATTTGTGGCATTAGATTTTTTTCCGTTTTGTATTATGTTTTTTTATGTGAGTGTCCAATAAAGTATTAATCTATCTATTTACTGTAGACACTTGTCATACAGTGAGTAAATGAAAAAAAAAACAAACTGTTACAGTTAACCTGAGCTTTATAATTTGCAAAAATCATGTGAAAGTTGAGGAAATTAGGTTAAAAGTTGTCCCAAAATTCAAGTAATTTATCAAATTTGAAATTTAATGGATACAGGTGCTATCAGTGAGTTCTCTCATGGATAGCACCTGTATACTGAAGGGAATGATGTAACTAAGTTTTTTCTTAAAAGTCAGCGTTCATTTGTGCGTGATTTTTAGTGTTACGTTTTAGCCGTTTTGATGCATGTGCGTAGGTACTACTTTCAGCAATTTTCAAAGTGTTTTACTGATTTAATAAGTCATCCTCATAAAATATTTGTGTAACTTACTAGTAGATAACCCTTTATGTAAGCTTTATGTAGACTGTGATTGTGGTATCAAGGAGTATCATATAGAATGAGGTTTTAATTACACTGTTTAGCTTTCATATGAAGCTAATGAGTGGCGGTATAATAAATATTACAATACACTCTTTGAAAACGTAATTATTTGTATTGAGCAGAACAGTATCGTTTCTAAAGAGGTAATTACGGTGTTGTTGTAATTATAATAATTGCTTTTGTCGACATACTAAATTAAACTCTTTTTAAGGGGGGATCGTCTCAAAGCTTTTTTTATTTTACTCACCAATATTTTTAATAGGCATGTCCGGTGTCATATGCTAAACCTAGCCTGAGCTGAATAAACAAATTCCAACAAAACATATCACCATAAAAATAGAAAAAACGTGGAAATAAATAAACCAACTCTATTGACCGGTAACACACAAATCATAAAGTCAGCAAACTATCGTTTGCTACGCAGAGCGCATTTTATGTGTTGACACTTCATATCGAATCGAACATCTACATATAGTGGTTATAGACTACGAGCCCCTGCTACAGTAAATCTTCATCATTTTATATAGTTTGAAACTATGTCAAAAGATTTGCAAGAAAGTGATAAAAATAACATAAAAATTTTAGATAAGGGATGTATTGGCTCCCACAATTGAGGCATATCAATCAAAAATCCATGTTTGTTTCAGTCAGCTATTCACGGGCTCATAGACTATCAGAATCCAATGATAGCCGTGGGACTATTTCTGCACAACAGAACCACAATAAAATAAAATTAAAAACAAACGAAACTTGATAGCCAACAAACAGAATTTTATGAGCACACAGTTTACTATTCGTCATACAACCTGTCTATCGCTAGAGCTAACGAAACTATGTAGGCAGAACGTAGGTTTTGTTTGGAAAATAAAGTAAGAAGCCTTCCCTTACCATTTAACTCACAAAATAATGTATAATACACACTTAACGCCGTTCTCACATTCAACCTGTAAGAAGAGGTTTAGATTATACGATGAGCCAAGGCATACTGAAAACACCAGTCAAACTCTTGACATCGAAAATGATTGAACATTTTAAAGATAAATTAGCATGTCTGGCTCCTGTTCTTCCGTACGGCGTAGTCGAGTCGTGGGACGATCTCAATCCTAAGCTGTACCACGCGGTCCACATCTACTGGCTGAAGTTCTACGGAATGTGGTACAATAGTTACTCTCCCAAGTGTTACCAGTTCTGGCTCCAACTACTGTACACTGTAACCATATTATGGCTGGTGTGTTTTCTGCCCGGCTTCGGAGAAGTTGTCTATTTGCTGAGACGGAGGGATAATATCGGCGACGTCGCGGAAGGGTTAGCTAGATATTTACTTACATTCTGTTGGAATAATATTATGTCCGCGCGGCCTTTATTTCATTTAACGGAAAGTATCCTTTCATATCTCTTTGTTTGCGTAACTTGGAGGGTGTATTTTCAGATTGTATTTGTTTCTGAGTGAGATGTATACGTATGTGAAGCTAGCGGTGTTTTGGTTGAATAGAAACAAAGTTATCGCGATGTTGGATTATTTGCATTGTTCTGAGTTCAGACCGCAGGAAAAAGAACACAAGGAGCTTTATCTCAAGAGTATTCAAACTGCGCGCTTTGTCATGTCGTCCTACTCTGCTATGTGTGTAGGTGCTGTTTCAGGTAAGGACATACTATTTGTACGGGTTATTGATATTGTTACAAAAGACATATTCATTTGTTAAACCTGCCATAAATTTGTATAAAAATACGTTTCGAGCTTTCCAGAATCAAGATGATGGCCAGCATAATCCGTAGTGCCAAAACTGGCATTAATAATTCTATGTTGTACGATTTATCTCCATTTCATTGTTGGCAAATTCATTACGATCCTCGAAATGAAATCTCTTCAATTTCAGTGGGAATGATTATACCTCTGACGGAAAATTTTGATATTTTGCCGACGAACGTTGAATACCCGCACATTGACGTGTATAGTTCGCCAGTTTACCAAGCTCTATACTTACATCATGTAAGTATTATCCTTGTACATTATATTAATTTATTAACTTTTTATTTGTGCTTTAAAACAACAAAGTAAAACATAAATAATGCTCGTAAATGTTGTGCAAATGCATGAAATATTGGCCTTTTTTTAAATATATTCTATACAACCCAAGCGTATTTTTTGTACCTCAAAAAATAACGCCAATATACAGTCAAATGTAAAAATAACACATTATTATTTTATTATTGCTTGGATGAACCCGCACGGGCATTTCTTAAATCACAAATAAATATTATGATACAGAAAACATATTTGGCGTTTTACATACATCAATATAAAAAAAATCCCCTATTGAGAGAACAAAAATTTAAATTACGGTGTAATATACCTATATATTATAACACGTGTCTGTTCGTCATTACTCTTCACGCCTCATTCATTCACAATTCACGCCGAACTAAATCATTAATGTATGTTCTAATGAGAGTGCAATACACTGTATAATTAATTGGCTCGCTCATTGACCACATAACTAACTAATCATAATATATATATATAGATTTAGTCCCCTGGTCCTGATTAAATCTATGTATAAGCATTACGATGTGTTTATTTCTATTTTTATTTTAGTAATTGTATTATTTTCTAGAGCGTATATTATGTAGGATTGATTCCTTTGGTATAATATTTATTATAACACATAGTAATTGAAAAAAATGTGGGACGGATTGGAACCATCGATCTTATCTAGAAATATTTAGTATATTGTTCCTAATCTAGTGTACAAAGTACTAACTGCTTTTTGTTGCCTATCGACTGTGCAAAAGCTATTTCTACTTGTTAAACGCAAGCGTCAAAACAAAATCCCTAGTAACTAAAATAACCATGTATAAATAAATATTCAGGGACATTGCACACAGCGTCCACACAAAGCAAACGCTTGTGTGGCTTCAATAATAATTATGTTATTTTTAAAATAAGAAAAACTGGATGTCACAACACAGGAATAGACCTAGTGTGATATCCAGGGTTTGACTACAAGTGTATAGTAATCCCTAAAGCCCTGGGCGCCCACCACGATATATCTGCCCAAGAGAACTCCCCTAACGAATTAATTCTGCGCAGGAGTAACCCTCAGTCATGACGAAATACGACTCACAGAGAAAGATAGTGTCCTTACAACCATTATTTAGAAGATTTTATTAAATATCTAACCGCTAGTCATGTTTTTAAATTCCAGGTGCTGCTTTTTATCATATTTTTCTATTGTTATTGCTCTTAGTTTTTGTTTCATATCAATTTTAGGTATACTACAAGCCAGCCACGTGCATAATTGATGGAGTAATGGACACCATCCTGGCAGCTTTCATAGCCTCGGCCAGTGAGTAACATGTTGTTAGCTTTGAATAAAACAAGCTTAGTATTTTGGAACGCAAAAGCTCTAATAAAACTCCACTAAATATGTTTATTTGCCATTTGAAAACTTAACCTACTCATTACAATTTTCATGTTTTAATTAATTTTCAATACAATAAGATTATAGTATTTACACTGGACTCTTAACTAGGCTTTAGCCTGTATCTTGGTGGTCCAATTACAAAAAATCCTGTTATTCTGAAAGAAGTTGACTCTAGTAACAACAATATTAAGTCTTTAAAAATACAAGATCAAAATTACTAATCTGAGTTATTAAGTAAAAGATTAGGGATATGATGAGGTTACTTTTGAATTAGGTTTGGTAAATTTGTACATATTATGTGAGTAATCAACCAATTACAATTACTATTACAAACTACAAGACAATGAATTACAAAAATCCTTTTTTGTAGGTGGTTAGAAATAACTCAAACTACCTTAGTTTTTTTTAATAAAACGCTTGTAAGTTGGACATAGGTATAGGTTGATTATTATGCTACATCGGCCTTCCTGTCCACAAACAAATCAAGTAACATACACAAACAGAGGGAAGAATAACCACCGATACCAAATCGACAAGGCCGATTTTGTATTCTCTCTGATTAGAATCGCTGATGTTACCAAAATAACCGGAAGGCAACGAACGTTTGGAGATCTCAGAGATAAAAGTATATCATTCTCTATATGTGTGCTTATATAAATGTTTGCTTAGCGTACGTTCTTTAGATATTTACTCATTATTTCATGAAATTATTTTGACAGTAATTTTACTACGTTTTTCTTAAAATATTAGATTATTACTTATTTTTACTCTTCTCGCTTACCTCTAAAATTTTAGGATATAATTTTAAAAAAATTATTTCGTTTCAGTTGGTCAAATCAAAATTTTAGCATTCAATTTACGAAATTTTGACATGATGGCGGATAGAAGACGCAAAAGGGCAATCCGAGCTTTGGAAAACGGAACGCTAGCTAAAGAATATTATATGAAAGAAGTTCTCAAGGATTGCATAAAACATCACAACTCTATTATACGGTAAGAAAAAAATGAGTTTTCGAACGCCTGGTAATGAAAATGAAGTAAAAATGTAGTAAAATCCTTTGCCAATCTGAGACTTTTGATCACATAAACACAATATACGTTCTCACTTCATACATTTTAGCGGAAAAAAATACTGAGAGCTTGCGGTTGTCAGATATTAGGTCTTTAATAAGGCCATGTTCATAGTCCATCCAGTCCATAAAATTAGTAGATAACTGGTAATCGTCGTAGCTTTATCACGTTGTAGATGACGTAGCTGTGCTACGAATTGCTACGCCAAAGATATGCTACGCTGCTCGTTAGACAGAACGTTAATTTGGGCTAGGAAATATACACTACACATGCAACATACTACTACGAGATCAATTAGCTATAGTTATCATCCGTGGGTCGGATGACACGTTTACGCTGTTTGTCTAGTACGGCAGTTCTTAAGCTATGTCAGAGGCCCTTCTGGCGGGTTAATAAACTCTCGACACCAGAGTTGGCCACTCTCATTCGATAAGAAGAAGACTAGTTATCATTATTCTATGCAACTGTATAAAGTCTGGCTCAGTATATCCACAGCACGCAGCTGGTTTAAAATAAATTCCCTTCAATGTAGTGGCAATCAGAGACTGATAGCTAAAGTTTTATTCCCATTTTACGTCTCCCAGTGATATAAACCCGGGAGAAAACATTGTTTCAGATACGTGTCAATGATTGAAAGCGCTTTCAGCGTCGCCTCAGCGCTACAGTTTATGCTCAGCGTAATGGTGCTCTGCCTAGTTGGCATTCAGTTTTTGTCGGTGAGTTACAAAGTTGTTAGTAGACAAAAGTTGCGGTTACAATGTTGTTAACAGTTGTTCGATAAAGCGGTACAATGATCGCGAAATTTATAGTGTGTTTGGACTTTGTGTGTGTTGGTGTTAATTGGATCCGGAATAAATATCATCATATTTCTTGAGCAGACTAAGTACATAATATTAATAACCTAGTTAATTATGAGCGAGCTTTTAAGAGTTTACGTATTTAATTTAATTTTTAATAGTGATTCCAAGAATTCAGCATTGTCACTAAAGCCAAAATACATTTACTTCTGAGTAACAAAATACTGTGTCTTTAATCTGGGTCCTAGATGATCTCAGTAAGAGTATTAAATAAAAAGTTCCCGTTTTTATTCGCGCTCGTTGCGTCGAACGTCGATAGTCAGCTGGTAAATTGCTAAGGTCGGAGCTCTACAAATGGCGTTTTTGTTCAGCCCTCGGTTGAATAATGCTCACATTAGACCATTTTTTCTGACAGATCGAGAACCCGACCAGCCACCCGATGCAAATAGTGTGGATGGCCATTTATTTAACTTGTATGCTGATTGAGGTATTCATACTCTGCTGGTTCGGGGACGAATTGATATGGAAGGTCGGTACTCGCTCGTTTGTCTCTCGCCCGCTGTTTTTTATACGTCTGACTGATAATGTATTCTTGAATAAAGTACCGTTAAATCAGCTTTTTGGTTTCGCAGACATCAATCCCTCAGAATTGATTCGTACAGAGTAAAAGAAGCGAAAAAGCCTGACGTAGATACGTAGTGCATAATGGCATATTGGTTACATGATTTCTTCATAATGTATATAGTAGTAATTTATAGTCGTAATGTCTACAGACATATTTATTACGAAGTCTAGACAAGTAAGGTGTCTGTTAGCTCCTAGGTATTGTGACACTTTTATTACCCGACGTCACCAGTGAGGTAATAAATGTTGGAGTCGGAGGCTGCTAAATAATTAACATGGTGACATTGTGTGTTTTTATTTTTAAAGAGTATCTTTGTAATTTTCTGTTTGTTCTTCAGACTTTAGATATACTTTCAATTATTAAATTTGGTTGATTAAACCCGTTTTTTTTTTTTTTACGTGTGATAGGTTTACGTTTGACTACAGCCTGCCTGATGTTAAGCATTGCTGCAGCCTAGGGTGTAACACGTTTACCTAGAAGATACCTATTAACTCTAGATTTGAAAACCCCTGGATTGTAGTTCGCAGGAAACACAGCTTCTGGTAAAGTGTTCCAGAGCTTTGCCGTCCGTACAATAAACGTAGAAGCAAAGCGCTGTGTTCGACACTTCGGCACTTCCACCATAAAACGATGTCTACCTGCGGACTTTCTGCTTGTTCGGTTATAAAAGGGAGCTGAGGGAATCAGTTTATGTAGCTCCTCTGCACACTCTCCGAAATGTATTCGATAAAAGACCGACAGACTGGCCACCTTGCGGCGATGTTCCAAACTTTGGAGTTTTGCCTTCTTAATGGTGGTTAGGCCAACGTTTGACTACAGCCTGCCTGATGTGAAGCACCAATGTAGTCTATGATGTTGCACGTTTGCCTAGAAGAAACCCTATTTACTCTGGATTTGAAGACCCCTGGTAGCCTACGATACTTATAAAACCCCGCCAAAGTTGATTGCTAGTGCCCATTTTAATTATGTTAATGTTCTTTTCATGTTATTTGATTTTTAGAGCATGGATCTTCATCTAGCGGCTTTCGAAGGTCCATGGCTGAAAGTCGACCGCAAAACATGTATGTTGGTAATAATATTCTTGGAAAGATGCAAGCGACCCATGAGAGTCACGGCCGGCAAAATATTTACACTCTCTCTGGACACTTACACTATGGTACGGAATTATTCATGTTTTGGAAAGTCTCCCAGTGATCATTATATATCAATTTTCTGATAAGATATTCATCGAAGCAAAAACCTCTTGCTAAATTGGATTTTGGAATACTTTGCATGAAATGAAATGAAATATTTATTTCCTGGAAACTAGTGTAGGTAACTCCACATTTATTTATCACTATGTAATATATTTTTCTATATATATTTTATTCTTAACGTTTTCACATATTAAATATTTATTTCTATATTTATTTACATAGTATATCAACACTCCACATTCATTACTCACTTACATTCCACAAACATTCATACATCACACTAAACTTAATAAATATTATTTACACAAGCATAGCCGCGAGAAAACACTTGTATAACCATTGCTATTGTTCTCGCGGCTGTGTCGCGGAGATACCGAGCTCGAAACCGGTTTCGACGCGGGCGCCGGCCAGCGGCCGCCGCGCCCGCCGCCCGGCCACCAGTGCCACACGGATCGTTCCGACGCACACTCGCGCTGCCTTCACATTTCGCATTCTGTATTTCTCGCCTTTGTAATTGTGTTTTCTTGTTGATTATTAACTGTGGAGATTTAAATAGACTTTGGATTTATGGAATCTGGTGTTTACTTTCTTCATCATACACCAACACCACACACCAGTCACTAAAACTAGGTGGTATAGGTGTACATTCACATTATTATTAAAATCGCAAAGTAATTAGTATGGCTCTCTAGTTTCTACCCGAAAAGGGTTTACAGGTAATAACGGTATTTATTCTAGAAAAAGTGGCTTATTATTATACTAATGATAGTAGTATCAATAGATACTACTATCATTAGTATAAAAAAAAAGTTGTGCTCAATAGAGCACAACTTTTTTGTGAGACGAAAAATATAATTAGAAATATTATTTTGATGGGTCACCTAGGAACGCTTTACCTACTTAATTCGTTGATCAAACACTTTAACACCCAAATTCCCATAATGAATAAACATTTTGTCCGAAATCCAATCGGGCATTATTAAATAACCTTTATATTTTATTTGCAGCTCATCAACTGGTCATACAAAGCTTTTGCCGTCATGAGAAACATGAAGAAATAAACATGGGTAAATGGCAAAATACATTTCGGGTTTTGTAATTACGTTGCGCTTCGCAACTGAGTTCACCCGCTTCGTTTCGCAACAAATTAAAATAAAATTAGTTCGCAAAAAGATCAGTTTGCTTTTAATTTTCACAATATCGTTTGACTGGCGACTGCAGACTCTTATTGCCTGTTTGTCCAATATCTGACTCGTCTACAGATGCTGGCCGAGTGTAGTTTTAAGAATGAATAAAACTACAGAAGTAAGCTTATTGGATTTTCGCGTTTATTTTTTCAATGCAGTGATGAAAGGAGAGCGATAATTTGTTTGAGTATCCAAATTAAATAATTTGTATTATTTCGCTGTTACTTACCTTACTGAATTGGTGAAATAAAGCAGTTTTAAATAAGGTAATTGTACCTAAGTAGTTTTTTAATCAAAGAAGGAGACCGAGAGGCTGAAATCCCATACGCCGGTCTGACAAATGACTAACGAGCTGAAGATGCCAATAAATATTGCAATTCACCAAGCAACAGAACGCAACCGATGGCGACAAAAAGTCAACAGAATCAGAAGGAGTCACGATCCTCAGCAGCGAGGGATACGACTAAGAAGAGAGAGTTTTCTTGATCAATCTACAATTATATTACAATGTATTCGTAGACTTATTGGAAAATGTCTCTTTTCCAATTGTAGGTATAGGTAATCCTAGCACCGCAGCCTTGCCCCAACTTTTCCAATTCCGTCCGCCCATTTCTCAGGGTTGCCACACTAATCTCGGATTGTCGCAACTTTCACACCAAGGAATATTCAAAAATGTTTACAAAGCGGCTATGACAAAAACTACAAAGCAGATGTCGAACGAATGTTGTTTGCAAACTTTTTCGACTCCGCGAAGTTGTTGCTCACAAAGCGAGCTTCTTCGGTGCTTGTATTTTACCTTTTTTCGTCGTTTTCCTTAACTTATTTTCAGAATTGTGGTCGCAAACAAGGCAGAAAATTTGTAATATTTGAGCTCCATTTTAATGAGATCATCGAAATGTACAAAGTTATTGTGAAAATAATAATCTGTGCGAGATAAGAGGAAACCGTCCGACTTATCCCTCGATGCGTATTGGACGCACTTTAATTTGGCGCAATTATAACGAAGGCCATTGTTATCGAAGACCCAGTGGGATAATGAGGCCGTATTTGCCATGTATGGCACAATAATCATTAGCGCATTCGCTACGTATCTATCTGCAGATTTGTCAATAATTAACATGACCGCAGCGCGGTTGCCGGCATGCCTGCCTGCTTGAATACATATAATCTACGCATCCAAGAGTAGGTATAACTATCAAGGTGTTTAATACGATAATGAATTATAAAGATATTTTTAGTTCACATCTAGATAGACAAAAATCATGCTGTTTTCGACTTTAGGAAAAGATTAGATATCTATCATCATAGTGAAAATATACTTTCATGAGTGTAACATACACTACCCAAGCTATAGGGATTCCCACGGTTTCGGTCGCGCTGTTTCCTAACTCGATATTAAAAATCATGGGGACCGTTACTCCGTTGCGACGTGGAACAAGAAAAAACAGAGCAATAAACAAACATACCTACTCAAGCTTTTATGTTCTAGTATGAAAACTATATAAGAACCTAACGATGTCACGAGCAGAGCCAAGTTTCTCCAAGCTAAATGATTCCTAAAATTCCCGTCATCCCGCTGTCATCCCTCAAACTTTACAAAAGCCGCATACATAAAGAGACAATTTCCTTGCGCTGCGTAGACAAGTTTTTCCTAAAGTTTCCGGAACAGTTCCAATATCATCTATTGGATCGCGTTTAACACTAGAACGCGTAGTGATCTCCTTTGTGCGATAAAGTGCTCACATTTTTCAAGAAGTGGCTTGTTTTAGTGTCCGTCGCTGGTAATGTTTACTGATAAAATGGGAATGGTAGAGTTTACTAACTTAAGTAGTTTATCTGGTTAGATTTGTAGTAACTTTAGTATATGTACGTAAATATTTGATTTTGATGTTCAAATTAATTTCGTGTTAATATTTTACTCATTGGAATTATACACTTTGAATAATTAATCAATTACTTTATATAAATTAATTTAATTAAAAACAAAATCTTGAAAAAATACATTGAAAAGTAAAAACAAGTAAAATTATCCATTTAAAATGTGCAATTTTCGTACCTCTATCTGAAATTTTTCGCTAAATGATAATCATGGTACCTACAAATACACTACTCGTATGAAAATCTTTTCAAACGTTATAGAGAACGTCACTTTAGCAGCTAAAATTTGGCAACATCAAAGACGCTGATCAGTCTAACTACCCAGGTCCTGAAGATATATATATGTTATGGATCATATATAATATTGTCTGACAATAACCATCGCAGAAAATCAACGTTAGATTCAAAATAGGTCTCTTATCACAAGTAAATGGTGCTTATGTCATCTTACAAGAACAAAGGTCCATTAAATTTAGCCCCGATACAGTATAGTGAGCATTAAGCGTAAATACACATTGGAGCGTGATTCCAACAGTCATTGTGCATTAACTATAATTATACAGAGTGCACGTTTGTGTCTCTGCGCCGATGATATCATAAGCTACAGACACTATATTATGGTGAATATACATATTATAACGACATACATTTGACAAATACTTTATCTTTACCTTTTAATATTTGTATATTTCTCTAGCTCATAATTTTGTGATTGTGCATCTTTACATTTAGATCAAGCTGTGTACACATGTCTTGGAATTTGTTCTGGATTGAAACCAGGTTAAAATGTATATTAAGTTAATTAAAGAACATATTCTGTTTTGTGTGCCATAATAATGACAGAGTTTTCAAACCATCGTAGCGGCCTCTGCCTCTGGCTTAAGGACTGATTTATGAGGAGAATCTATAGTCGCCACTCTCATACGAAGTTATCTTCCTAATTACTTTAGTAACATACTAGGTATATTATGAAATTTGTTAGTAGGTACACTAAAAGTAAATAGATTCGTCTGATAGAGAGGCTAATATGTTGAATAGACCTTAGCTACGTGTGCGTGATCGGACCATCAACTAGATATATATATATATATATATATACCCTATGTATATGTTACGGTAAATGTGGATAATCGGGAATTATGCATAATTCCCAACGCACACGGTAAATGTAGTGAATTATCCATATTTACCGGTAATTATATATAATTACCATACCCCTTTGGTAAATGTAGAAAATAATGAAATCAAACTTCAGAATCAATATATTATTAGAATAAATACATGTACAAATAAAATAAATAAATCGCACGAGTAGAGGATCAAGAGCTCAAACCTTCTGTTTGGTGTTTGGTTGCCAAAACACCAAACCAAAGTGAGAGTGAGAGTGAGAGTGAGAGTGAGAGTGAGAGTGAGAGTGAGAGTGAGAGTGAGAGTGAGAGTGAGAGTGAGAGTGAGAGTGAGAGTGAGAGTGAGAGTGAGAGTGAGAGTGAGAGTGAGAGTGAGAGTGAGAGTGAGAGTGAGAGTGAGAGTGAGAGTGAGAGTGAGAGTGAGAGTGAGAGTGAGAGTGAGAGTGAGAGTGAGAGTGAGAGTGAGAGTGAGAGTGAGAGTGAGAGTGAGAGTGAGAGTGAGAGTGAGAGTGAGAGTGAGAGTGGGAGTGGGAGTGGGAGTGGAGTGGAGTGGAGTGGAGTGGAGTGGAGTGGAGTGGAGTGGAGTGGAGTGGAGTGGAGTGGAGTGGAGTGGAGTGGAGTGGAGTGGAGTGGAGTGGAGTGGAGTGGAGTGGAGTGGAGTGGAGTGGAGTGGAGTGGAGTGGAGTGGAGTGGAGTGGAGTGGAGTGGAGTGGAGTGGAGTGGAGTGGAGTGGAGTGGAGTGGAGTGGAGTGGAGTGGAGTGGAGTGGAGTGGAGTGGAGTGGAGTGGAGTGGAGTGGAGTGGAGTGGAGTGGAGTGGAGTGGAGTGGAGTGGAGTGGAGTGGAGTGGAGTGGAGTGGAGTGGAGTGGAGTGGAGTGGAGTGGAGTGGAGTGGAGTGGAGTGGAGTGGAGTGGAGTGGAGTGGAGTGGAGTTTTTGCCATGTGTTTGATTTCATTATTTACTACATTTACCAAAGGCGTATGGTTATTATGTATAATTACCGGTAAATGTGATTAATTCGAATGTTTTTCTCACTTTTACCAAGAGCACTGGTAATTATGCATAATTCCCGCATTATCCACATTCGCCGCAACATATATACCTAACTGAATGCTGATAACTGAAACGGTTTGTACGCAAAACGATATATGAAGAAGAGTTATTTATAAGAAGAAAATTAGTTGGTGTTGGTTATTCAATGTAACGATATTGAATCTTTCTGCATTGGTATCATTGAAATTTAAGTACTTTGCAATTAGATGTTCCTTGGTACTTAAAAAATATGATTTCAATTTTGATTCGTATTCCCAAATTGTCATAATAAAAAAACCAGTTCATAAATAACGGACTAATCGCGTATCATACCCACAATAAAACTTTTAGAAGACTCGATATCCTCCTGGTTTTACCATTAAATTTGTACATAATATTTTAACATAGTCTATGCACTGCATTGAAGCCACACTCTGTTGCTTCAGTGGGGGTGCGTCATTACGAGGGGATAGTAATGTAGGCTGCAGCGTTCCATCTGATAGTTGTAGCTTGTGTTTAGAATTACTTGAGGCGTGCCTTTGTTTTTTAGAACAATGGATAAGTTACTTATCTAGCATAGGTAGAATGATGTTACTGATTTTAATGTATGTTCATAAAGGCACAAAATGTAATGAATATTTTAATTTCCTTGTTATTTGGGCTACTTTGTGTTTATGTTTTAAAATGTATCGAAAGCTATCAAATCGCCTCTGACATGGTTTAGACATGACATCTAACTAATACGTATTCTGTGCTAATACATACGAGTATGTTGAGTTCAATGCGGGTATATACTTACCTACTACGAATAATTTAATATAATTTAATTTAATATTTTTTGTTTTGCAATAATTATTGTATTTTATTTTATTGTATTTTATTTTATTGTACTATTATTTTAATTTGATTATTATTTTTAGAGTATTTCTGTGACGTGTATCAAATATTTGATATTAATAAATGACTATGACTATGACTATGACTATGACTATGACTATGACTATGACTATGACTATGACTATGACTATGACTATGACTATGACTATGACTATGACTATGACTATGACTATTAAATAAGAAAATACATACCTAAGCTTCGAAAAACTCATTTATTGTGCAAAACTACTATCACTTAATAAAAACCTTTACAAATGAACAACAAAGCAATCTATTCCACTAATTTAATTTTGAACCTAGTTTACAATTTGTTGTTTTGTAAGCAACGTACTTACCCGATGTGTGATCACTGAGCAAGTTTGTTCTGACTACCATTTACCAGGTAACCATTCTATTGAACCAGGTTGATACGACCTTGTTGTGGACTTGTCCGGTACCTAGTGCTAACTAACCTGGTAGTTCTATTCTACATATGTATGTAGTAGAATAAAATAAGTAAAATAACTACATGATACACAGCGATTGCAGGGTCCCTCAAAATACCAAAACAAGAATTGGAAACCTGGAACGAATAAAAAGAATTGGCTCTTAAAGGTACCTACTTACTGACTTACTCTGAATTTCAACCAAAACAAGGAAACGAGGTTACAACCTCAATATGTGTTTCTAGGTGTCGGTATTCAGTGAAGCAAAGTTTGCGAATTCACCCCCGGGGGCGATCCAACTTTCCTGTTGCAATAAATAAGGATTTTAACGACAAATTACCAGACGAAAACGTTTCACCCTTTCTCGGAAAAGTTTGGAAACTTAGAGGTCCTACCAAAAGTCGACACTGAGGACAAAGCTTTGAATCAATTACGTTGTTCGATAGTTTAATGGAAGCGGTTGAACTACAGAAATAGATCACATGCTGGCGGACTGGAAAGCTTCTCAAAACATACAAGCAAAACAGTAAAATTCACTCTGAAAGCCCGGATATTGAGTTTGTAATGTGTATTCATGATAGAACTGTTGATGTAGACTTCTAGGCGCGATTTACACGCACTTATAGAAATGTTAAATAGACTACTCTAAAAGCCCAGAGACGGATGACATTCCTTGAAGAGCCCAAACCTCACCAACGAACCTCCAGAACGTACTCGTTTTATACTATACTAGCTGATCCGGCGAACTCGGTTCCGCCTTAGAGGTATGTGTGGTGTTGGTTACACCATTTATAACTCAAGAACGGCGGATTTAGCTGAATATTGGTGGGGAGATAGCTTATTTTACCAGGAGACGGATAAAGGCCGAAAGTAAGAAGATAAATACTTTTTAAACGACATCAAAAAAAGGAGGGGTTCTCAAGTAGGCCGTAGGTACCTACCTATGTTCTTTTAATTAATGATCCGGTGTAGTAGATAGTTACATGATAAAATGGTGACAGACACTGGCACAGACGGATAGGTACTGGCTGTGTGTATCAATAAATAATAATATTTGTATGGGGTCCTGTCGGCAAAGATCTCCACTGTATGTAGGTACATAGTTGCGCCGCCCCTTTATAGAATTGGCCCTGATATCATTTTGACATCGCAAGCAATGATCTTTTTGGTAACGTATTATATGAAAATGTGTCAAAACAAACTCAAGATTTGTTACGGTTTACTGATTTCTAATTAACATGCTGAAAGTTTTATATATCATTACTGATAAAAAACGTTTTGAATTTGTTACTGTGTACCTAACTGCAAGGACAAAATGGTAGCAATTCGGTGACATCGGAATAAACCAATATTACGACTAAATGGTCTTAGTCCCTGTCAAACTGGTTTTGTTATTCCGCTGCATACACGAATAAACAATTTTTAGATCGAGACGGCTGAATTGTTTACGGCTATTCAATTTAGTTGAAAACGTGAAAAAGCTATTCGACGGCGCATAATTTAACGTAATTTCTGTCTAAAATTTGATCGCTAAGCGTCAAATTAGACAAGACCTAAAACGTGACGAATAAAATTTAGTTCGGTATATTTGTATTGTTTGTATATGAGTTTCTGCTTTCAATTACAGCAGTTTCAATAGTTATCGCAATTCGTCCTGAAAGATATATCGAATTCGTCGTGGCAGGAATAGTTCATTCCATTGAAAAAATGTGTAAAAAGCCAGAATCCGTTTTTCTTGAATTACGTAGCATTATTTTATGAAATAAGTCCCATGGTATAATTAAATAACTACCATTTTGCAGATAAATGATGTTAATAAGAAAGAAAGAAAGAAACAATCATTAAAGATTAACTAGAAAACATTGAAATAAATTATCATAATAAGGTTATAATAATAAAATGAAAAATAACAAAACCATTGTTGCTAAGGCAACGTCTCGGGAGTGATCTATTAACAGATAATACATATATAATATATGTACAGATATAATATAACAGCTAAAATATAGGGAAGTAATTAGTTATTTACTCCCTCTATTGTCCAGGTTTCAAACTAATATTACTACTTGCCACTAGATGGCGTGATAGACGTAACTCAATTTAGTTCATGTTTGTCTATGACCATAACCTTTTTTAATTTAGTTCTGAAAAAAAAAACCGGCCAAGTGCGAGTCGGACTCGCGCACCGAGGGTTCCGTACAAACCTGAAAGGTTAAATATTTTGTGATGTAACTAAAAATTTATGGTTTTCGTAATTTTTCCTTTATCTGTGCTATAAGACGTTGCTTCGTACCAAATTTCAAGATTCTGAGTTCACGGGAAGCACCCTGTAGGTTTTGATTCCCTTGCAAGTGTCGAAAATTTGCGGCATAAATGGCTGTATCTTTTGATTGCGTTGGCTTAGAAGTTTGATTTTTTCACAGCTTCAAGGGACAGTAGACCTGAGTAATTGATATAAATTTCAGCTTCATACTTTTACGCGTTCCTGAGAAAAAGGGTCTTGACAGACGGAGGTCTTTAGGGTTCCGTTTTTTCCTTTTGAGGTACGGAACCCTAAAAACGCCGAATAGGCTATAGTTAGTATTGCACCAAAATAAAAAAAATGTCTGGCTCATTTTGGTTTATTCCGATGTCACCGAATTGCTACCACTGGCTATGTTATCTAGTGTGACAAGTTTCCTCCGCAATAAATATATTTTGAAATTGAATTGATATTAAAATGTACTTGGTGGGAATTGGGATAATAAGACATAGTATTAACGAGTATAGAATAATAATACTCCTTTAAATGAATACTCGCGTGACATAAAGACATACACCTCGTCAAAGGCATACACCAATAATTACTCTATGGTATGCATGGTCACAATTTGAAACCTGAGAAAAAAAGCATAATTACTTATTTTTACCCCGGCCAATCCATTCAACGTTTGTCTTCAACACATCACGCGACATTGGCAAAATTGCAGCCATACCGCAGAGGCCACAACCAAGTTTAGAATAGAATAGAACACTCAAAACATCCAGCGCCGGATGCGAGAACATCGGACGAAACCAAAATTAGCCGGACTAATTTTTTTAATTTGGTGCAAAACTAACTATAACCTATTCGGCGTTTTTTCAGAACCAAATTAAAAAAGGTTATGGCCATAGACAAACATTAACTAAATAGAGTTGCGTCAATCACGCCATCTAGTGGCAAGTAGTAATATTAGTTTGAAACCTGGACAATAGAGGGAGTAAATATCTAATTACTACCCTTTATTTTATCTGTTATATTATATCTGTATTATCTGTAAATAGATCACTCCCGAGACGTTGCCCTAGCAAAAATGGTTTTTTTATTTGTCATTTTATTATTATAACCTATTTATGCTAATTTATTCCAATGTTTTTCTTTTTTTCGTTCTAATCAACATCTTTTATCTGCAAATGGTAGTTATTTAATTATAACATGGGACTTATTTCATAAAATAATGCTCAAATATCCCATCCAACGTGGCTTGAGACTCGTCGAGGCACCTGCAACCGACGATAATGAATCACGTTAAAGATTAAAATAAGATAACTGAAAAAATACGTTTCATTCTCTTTTTTGTTTGACGAGGACCGAGATATTAAATGTGGAAATACAACTTCCGCTGTAAAATCCGAGGAAGATAAAGCTACGCTATTACTTATATTATGCTGTTATTATTACTTTACTTGTCTACTTATTTGTTGTCATTATTTGTATCAATTTGGTATTTTTCATAAAAAAATATGTAAAACTCTCAGAATCCAACATGAGTGTTGAGTACGGACTTAATTGAACTGTAGGTTTAGTCTTACGCGTCAGTGTTATTTGTTTGTAATCTTTTAGCCTGCATTTTGTGTCTGTACCTTTAGTAAATAAATAATGATTTTCATCGCTGAATTGCATCGAAATCGCTGGGTCCTGATAGTTTATTTTTAACTAAAATATAAGTTTATTAACAGCATAGACAAACTCAAGGCAACACATATTTGTAAAGCAGTGGTCCAATATGTTAAATTGTAATTTTAACTAATCTAAAACATATAAAGCAAAATTTAAACGCGTCGTCGCCAGGACATTGCTGTCCCAAAAAACTATACAAGAAATAAAAAAATATAGCAATATATACCTTATAAACAGTAAAGTCGTCTATCCCAAGTACGAGGCACGTGGTCATCAGCTTGCCGAGTTGCTGCAAGATGCGCGTCCGAGTCGGGGACGCTGCAACATAATCAATCAATCAATCAATATGGCTTTATTGTACACCAGAACACAAAATACAAAAACAATTTACAGTAAAATTACTTAACCTAGGTACATTGGGCGGCCTTATCGCGTAGAGCGATCTCTTCTTGGCAACCTTAGTAAAGATCGCTAGGAAAAAAACATGTAAGAGTCGGTGGCGTACAAATAACAACATAACAGATACCTTAACAAACAAACATACCAAACACTAAATTATTGCTAGGAAAGCACAAAAAAATACAAATAACAATGTAAGCAAACAACACTAACAAGAAAGCGAACTTTTTATTTATTTTTTAAATAACCTGTGGCAATTGCCCTTATTTTTTTCTATTTAGGTCTGTAAACTGGACAACACAGCAAACATACAAGTGACAATACAGTTACTGGTTACAAAAAAAGCCGCATGTCCTACCTACTACAGACACTGCATGCATTGAACATCAAAAAACATACTTAACATTATGATAAAATGCTTATATGCGTAAAGAAGATAAAAAATAGTACACAAATTTAAGATAAATTAAACGGAGAAGTTGTTATCATAAACAAACGACTTAATAGAAGAGATCTTATTGTACAAAATTACAAATCACAAGTTTGGCCGTGCATGGACTACTGTTTGCACTGTTGGGATGGATCTGTTAAATACCAGGTTGTGTAACAAACTAAAAGGCTCTTGGTAAAGTCACTCTGGCCAAAAAGAACAAAGAATCTGGACCATCATCGGAAGGTGGATACACTGAATTTTAATTTTTTTAATAGCCTGTACGCACTACTGATCTTCTTATCGAATGAGAGTGGCCAACTTTGGTGTCGACATTTTATCAAGCCTTTGACATGGCTTATCAAATGCCAATGACAAAAGCCGGGATCTACAATTTAACGTGTTAACCCACGGAAGCGCCCAAAATATATATGGCATAGTCATGCCCTTCTGAAACAAGGCCACAGGTCACACACTGAACCACTCACTTCTATGTAGGTACCTTCTGTACTTATGCTTTCATAGTATGTAATATGCCAAAAAGATAATAATTATCTATAGCCTCTCTACAGAGCTTTTATGGCCGTAATTCCACCAATATCCCACCAAGACAAATACTCAGTAGGGATTGGTCAGTCCACTGCTATAAAGAACAACGTGGAGCTTATAACCGAAAAAGCTATTTACGGACTAAAACTTAAGTTTTTGAATCGTTTCACCCCTACGCGTTTACCAATCGTGAAAGTGGGCATAAGAACAAATTTTATATAACAATTTTTTTTATTTCACACTTAAAGGGCTGAATCGTCGTGTAATTTGATAAATAATTAGTGTAGCTGGATTAACGGAAAACCGGAGAACATCGCTAGCAAGAAATAAAAAACAAAAGTAGGTAGTAGGTAGTTACCAGTGCGTGGGTGTGGCCGTCGCTTGTGGGTGGCGGCGAGAAGTCTGCCGGCATAGTCATGCCCTTCTGAAACAAGGCCACAGGTCACACACTGAACCACTCACTTCTATGTAGGTACCTTCTGTACTTATGCTTTCATAGTATGTAATATGCCAAAAAGATAATAATTATCTATAGCCTCTCTACAGAGCTTTTATGGCCGTAATTCCACCAATATCCCACCAAGACAAATACTCAGTAGGGATTGGTCAGTTCAGTGTTATAAAGAACAACGTGGAGCTTATAACCGAAATAGCTATTTACGGACTAAAACTTAAGTTTTTGAATCGTTTCACCCCTACGCGTTTACCAATCGTGAAAGTGGGCATAAGAACCAATTTTGATTCAAAATTGTTCAAAAGCAGATTCTCCTATGATATATAAGTAAAATTAGTTTAGAACATTGTTAGAAAATGCAAGGAAAACTGGCACTTACCAAGGAAGTGATAAGGTCGTGAACGCCGTGCTCGCTGCCATTCTGGTGAGAGTGCGCGGTGCCATTCCGCGCGGCGGACCCGCCTGGCTGCACGCTCTCGCTCAGTTTCCTCCTCCAATCACCTTCAGTCGTTATTGCTCCCAAACATAACGTTGCATTATCATTTTAAAATATACTTCTGAAGAACAACACCGATCGATTTTAGTTTATTCGTAAACAGAGAGACGTTTAGTTTAAGATTAGTTTAACACTATTATATTAATAAGGACGCTGTTATATTAGAACACAGCTATTGATTACAATTTGATTATTAATCTTTCCTATCAAAAATTTAAGTATTAAAATATGATCAGTTACCTGTAGCTAGCGAAGGCTCGCGGGTGCTGCGTGGGGAAGCAGGCGGCCGGCACCAGCGCCCCCGGGGACTGCGCTGCCTCCGGGCTGCCCGGGGACTCCCACCACCTCCCGCACTCCTGGAACAACCACATCCAGGAGTTTTATATGTTTAGATAAAGGCATGTTAATGATAAGATAGGTTGTAAGTGTTGTACTGACAGAAGGAGGCGCGGCGCCTGACGGTGAGGTCCGGGTCGTCCTCTCGCAGCTGGATGCTGGTGTACTGCACCAGCGACCACTGCTCCTGCAACAACATCTCATTACAATACGACTCGATACAATAGGACTTAGTAACAAACATACTAATTACGATGGTTTAGGGATGTTTAGTTTCAAGGCAGGCAAGTATTTCAACAAAACATCCTGCCATTAGCCAAAAAAGTAATATTTTAATTTGTCACTGGAGTATCAATTTATTACTTCTACACACTTAAAGGGCTGAATCGTCGTGTAATTTGATAAATAATTAGTGTAGCTGGATTAACGGAAAACCGGAGAACATCGCTAGCAAGAAATAGGAAACAAAAGTAGGTAGTAAGTAGTTACCAGTGCGTCGGTGTGGCCGTCGCTTGTGGGCGGCGGCGAGAAGTCTGCCGGCATAGTCATGCCCTTCTGAAACAAGGCCACAGGTCACACACTGAACCACTCACTTCTATGTAGGTACCTTCTGTACTTATGCTTTCATAGTATGTAATATGCCAAAAAGATAATAATTATCTATAGCCTCTCTACAGAGCTTTTATGGCCGTAATTCCACCAATATCCCACCAAGACAAATACTCAGTAGGGATTGGTCAGTTCAGTGTTATAAAGAACAACGTGGAGCTTATAACCGAAAAAGCTATTTACGGACTAAAACTTAAGTTTTTGAATCGTTTCACCCCTACGCGTTTACCAATCGTGAAAGTGGGCATAAGAACAAATTTTGATTCAAAATTGTTCAAAAGCAGATTCTCCTATGATATATACGTAAAATTAGTTTAGAACATTGTTAGAAAATGCAAGGAAAACTGGCACTTACCAAGGAAGTGATAAGGTCGTGAACGCCGTGCTCGCTGCCATTCTGGTGAGAGTGCGCGGTGCCATTCCACGCGGCGGACCCGCCTGGCTGCGCGCTCTCGCTCAGTTTCCTCCTCCAATCACCTTCAGTCGTTATTGCTCCCAAACATAACGTTGCATTATCATTTTAAAAGATACTTCTGAAGAACAACACCGATCGATTTTAGTTTATTCGTAAACAGAGAGACGTTTAGTTTAAGATTAGTTTAAGACTATTATATTAATAAGGATGCTGTTATATTAGAACACAGCTATTGATTACAATTTGATTATATATCTTTCCTATCAAAAATTTAAGTATTAAAAAATTATCAGTTACCTGTAGCTAGCGAAGGCTCGCGGGTGCTGCGTGGGGAAGCAGGCGGCCGGCACCAGCGCCCCCGGGGACTGCGCTGCCTCCGGGCTGCCCGGGGACTCGCACCACCTCCCGCACTCCTGGAACAACCACATCCAGGAGTTTTATATGTTTAGATAAAGGCATGTTAATGATAAGATAGGTTGTAAGTGTTGTACTGACAGAAGGAGGCGCGGCGCCTGACGGTGAGGTCCGGGTCGTCCTCTCGCAGCTGGATGCTGGTGTACTGCACCAGCGACCACTGCTCCTGCAACAACATCTCATTACAATACGACTCGATACAATAGGACTTAGTAACAAACATACTAATTACGATGGTTTAGGGATGTTTAGTTTCAAGGCAGGCAAGTATTTCAACAAAACATCCTGCCATTAGCCAAAAAAGTAATATTTTAATTTGTCACTGGAGTATCAATTTATTACTTCTACACACTAAAAGGGCTGAATCGTCGTGTAATTTGATAAATAATTAGTGTAGCTGGATTAACGGAAAACCGGAGAACATCGCTAGCAAGAAATGGGAAACAAAAGTAGGTAGTAAGTAGTTACCAGTGCGTCGGTGTGGCCGTCGCTTGTGGGCGGCGGCGAGAAGTCTGCCGGCATAGTCATGCCCTTCTGAAACAAGGCCACAGGTCACACACTGAACCACTCACTTCTATGTAGGTACCTTCTGTACTTATGCTTTCATAGTATGTAATATGCCAAAAAGATAATAATTATCTATAGCCTCTCTACAGAGCTTTTATGGCCGTAATTCCACCAATATCCCACCAAGACAAATACTCAGTAGGGATTGGTCAGTTCAGTGTTATAAAGAACAACGTGGAGCTTATAACCGAAAAAGCTATTTACGGACTAAAACTTAAGTTTTTGAATCGTTTCACCCCTACGCGTTTACCAATCGTGAAAGTGGGCATAAGAACAAATTTTGATTCAAAATTGTTCAAAAGCAGATTCTCCTATGATATATAAGTAAAATTAGTTTAGAACATTGTTAGAAAATGCAAGGAAAACTGGCACTTACCAAGGAAGTGATAAGGTCGTGAACGCCGTGCTCGCTGCCATTCTGGTGAGAGTGCGCGGTGCCATTCCACGCGGCGGACCCGCCTGGCTGCGCGCTCTCGCTCAGTTTCCTCCTCCAATCACCTTCAGTCGTTATTGCTCCCAAACATAACGTTGCATTATCATTTTAAAAGATACTTCTGAAGAACAACACCGATCGATTTTAGTTTATTCGTAAACAGAGAGACGTTTAGTTTAAGATTAGTTTAAGACTATTATATTAATAAGGACGCTGTTATATTAGAACACAGCTATTGATTACAATTTGATTATATATCTTTCCTATCAAAAATTTAAGTATTAAAAAATTATCAGTTACCTGTAGCTAGCGAAGGCTCGCGGGTGCTGCGTGGGGAAGCAGGCGGCCGGCACCAGCGCCCCCGGGGACTGCGCTGCCTCCGGGCTGCCCGGGGACTCCCACCACCTCCCGCACTCCTGGAACAACCACATCCAGGAGTTTTATATGTTTAGATAAAGGCATGTTAATGATAAGATAGGTTGTAAGTGTTGTACTGACAGAAGGAGGCGCGGCGCCTGACGGTGAGGTCCGGGTCGTCCTCTCGCAGCTGGATGCTGGTGTACTGCACCAGCGACCACTGCTCCTGCAACAACATCTCATTACAATACGACTCGATACAATAGGACTTAGTAACAAACATACTAATTACGATGGTTTAGGGATGTTTAGTTTCAAGGCAGGCAAGTATTTCAACAAAACATCCTGCCATTAGCCAAAAAAGTAATATTTTAATTTGTCACTGGAGTATCAATTTATTACTTCTACACACTTAAAGGGCTGAATCGTCGTGTAATTTGATAAATAATTAGTGTAGCTGGATTAACGGAAAACCGGAGAACATCGCTAGCAAGAAATAGGAAACAAAAGTAGGTAGTAAGTAGTTACCAGTGCGTCGGTGTGGCCGTCGCTTGTGGGCGGCGGCGAGAAGTCTGCCGGCATAGTCATGCCCTTCTGAAACAAGGCCACAAGTCACACACTGAACCACTCACATCTATGTAGGTACCTTCTGTACTTATGCTTTCATAGTATGTAATATGCCAAAAAGATAATAATTATCTATAGCCTCTCTACAGAGCTTTTATGGCCGTAATTCCACCAATATCCCACCAAGACAAATACTCAGTAGGGATTGGTCAGTTCAGTGTTATAAAGAACAACGTGGAGCTTATAACCGCAAAAGCTATTTACGGACTAAAACTTAAGTTTTTGAATCGTTTCACCCCTACGCGTTTACCAATCGTGAAAGTGGGCATATGAACCAATTTTGATTCAAAATTGTTCAAAAGCAGATTCTCCTATGATATATAAGTAAAATTAGTTTAGAACATTGTTAGAAAATGCAAGGAAAACTGGCACTTACCAAGGAAGTGATAAGGTCGTGAACGCCGTGCTCGCTGCCATTCTGGTGAGAGTGCGCGGTGCCATTTCACGCGGCGGGCCCGCCTGGCTGCGCGCTCTCGCTCAGCTTCCTCCTCCAATCACCTTCAGTCGTTATTGCTCCCAAACATAACGTTGCATTATCATTTTAAAAGATACTTCTGAAGAACAACACCGATCGATTTTAGTTTATTCGTAAACAGAGAGACGTTTAGTTTAAGATTAGTTTAAGACTATTATATTAATAAGGACGCTGTTATATTAGAACACAGCTATTGATTACAATTTGATTATTAATCTTTCCTATCAAAAATTTAAGTATTAAAAATTATCAGTTACCTGTAGCTAGCGAAGGCTCGCGGGTGCTGCGTGGGGAAGCAGGCGGCCGGCACCAGCGCCCCCGGGGACTGCGCTGCCTCCGGGCTGTCCGGGGACTCCCACCACCTCCCGCACTCCTGGAACAACCACGTCCAGGAGTTTTATATGTTTAGATAAAGGCATGTTAATGATAAGATAGGTTGTAAGTGTTGTACTGACAGTAGGAGGCGCGGCGCCTGACGGTGAGGTCCGGGTCGTCCTCTCGCAGCTGGATGCTATTGTACTGCACCAGCGACCACTGCTCCTGCAACAACATCTCATTACAATACGACTCGATACAATAGGACTTAGTAACAAACATACTAATTACGATGGTTTAGGGATGTTTAGTTTCAAGGCAGGCAAGTATTTCAACAAAACATCCTGCCATTAGCCAAAAAAGTAATATTTTAATTTGTCACTGGAGTATCAATTTATTACTTCTACACACTTAAAGGGCTGAATCGTCGTGTAATTTGATAAATAATTAGTGTAGCTGGATTAACGGAAAACCGGAGAACATCGCTAGCAAGAAATAGGAAACAAAAGTAGGTAGTAAGTAGTTACCAGTGCGTCGGTGTGGCCGTCGCTTGTGGGCGGCGGCGAGAAGTCTGCCGGCATAGTCATGCCCTTCTGAAACAAGGCCACAGGTCACACACTGAACCACTCACTTCTATGTAGGTACCTTCTGTACTTATGCTTTCATAGTATGTAATATGCCAAAAAGATAAAATTATCTATAGCCTCTCTACAGAGCTTTTATGGCCGTAATTCCACCAATATCCCACCAAGACAAATACTCAGTAGGGATTGGTCAGTTCAGTGTTATAAAGAACAACGTGGAGCTTATAACCGAAAAAGCTATTTACGGACTAAAACTTAAGTTTTTGAATCGTTTCACCCCTACGCGTTTACCAATCGTGAAAGTGGGCATAAGAACCAATTTTGATTCAAAATTGTTCAAAAGCAGATTCTCCTATGATATATAAGTAAAATTAGTTTAGAACATTGTTAGAAAATGCAAGGAAAACTGGCACTTACCAAGGAAGTGATAAGGTCGTGAACGCCGTGCTCGCTGCCATTCTGGTGAGAGTGCGCGGTGCCATTCCACGCGGCGGACCCGCCTGGCTGCGCGCTCTCGCTCAGTTTCCTCCTCCAATCACCTTCAGTCGTTATTTCTCCCAAACATAACGTTGCATTATCATTTTAAAAGATACTTCTGAAGAACAACACCGATCGATTTTAGTTTATTCGTAAACAGAGAGACGTTTAGTTTAAGATTAGTTTAACACTATTATATTAATAAGGACGCTGTTATATTAGAACACAGCTATTGATTACAATTTGATTATTAATCTTTCCTATCAAAAATTTAAGTATTAAAAAATTATCAGTTACCTGTAGCTAGCGAAGGCTCGCGGGTGCTGCGTGGGGAAGCAGGCGGCCGGCACCAGCGCCCCCGGGGACTGCGCTGCCTCCGGGCTGCCCGGGGACTCGCACCACCTCCCGCACTCCTGGAACAACCACATCCAGGAGTTTTATATGTTTAGATAAAGGCATGTTAATGATAAGATAGGTTGTAAGTGTTGTACTGACAGAAGGAGGCGCGGCGCCTGACGGTGAGGTCCGGGTCGTCCTCTCGCAGCTGGATGCTATTGTACTGCACCAGCGACCACTGCTCCTGCAACAACATCTCATTACAATACGACTCGATACAATAGGACTTAGTAACAAACATACTAATTACGATGGTTTAGGGATGTTTAGTTTCAAGGCAGGCAAGTATTTCAACAAAACATCCTGCCATTAGCCAAAAAAGTAATATTTTAATTTGTCACTGGAGTATCAATTTATTACTTCTACACACTAAAAGGGCTGAATCGTCGTGTAATTTGATAAATAATTAGTGTAGCTGGATTAACGGAAAACCGGAGAACATCGCTAGCAAGAAATGGGAAACAAAAGTAGGTAGTAAGTAGTTACCAGTGCGTCGGTGTGGCCGTCGCTTGTGGGCGGCGGCGAGAAGTCTGCCGACATAGTCATGCCCTTCTGAAACAAGGCCACAGGTCACACACTGAACCACTCACTTCTATGTAGGTACCTTCTGTACTTATGCTTTCATAGTATGTAATATGCCAAAAAGATAATAATTATCTATAGCCTCTCTACAGAGCTTTTATGGCCGTAATTCCACCAATATCCCACCAAGACAAATACTCAGTAGGGATTGGTCAGTTCAGTGTTATAAAGAACAACGTGGAGCTTATAACCGAAAAAGCTATTTACGGACTAAAACTTAAGTTTTTGAATCGTTTCACCCCTACGCGTTTACCAATCGTGAAAGTGGGCATAAGAACCAATTTTGATTCAAAATTGTTCAAAAGCAGATTCTCCTATGATATATAAGTAAAATTAGTTTAGAACATTGTTAGAAAATGCAAGGAAAACTGGCACTTACCAAGGAAGTGATAAGGTCGTGAACGCCGTGCTCGCTGCCATTCTGGTGAGAGTGCGCGGTGCCATTCCACGCGGCGGACCCGCCTGGCTGCGCGCTCTCGCTCAGTTTCCTCCTCCAATCACCTTCAGTCGTTATTGCTCCCAAACATAACGTTGCATTATCATTTTAAAAGATACTTCTGAAGAACAACACCGATCGATTTTAGTTTATTCGTAAACAGAGAGACGTTTAGTTTAAGATTAGTTTAAGACTATTATATTAATAAGGATGCTGTTATATTAGAACACAGCTATTGATTACAATTTGATTATATATCTTTCCTATCAAAAATTTAAGTATTAAAAAATTATCAGTTACCTGTAGCTAGCGAAGGCTCGCGGGTGCTGCGTGGGGAAGCAGGCGGCCGGCACCAGCGCCCCCGGGGACTGCGCTGCCTCCGGGCTGCCCGGGGACTCGCACCACCTCCCGCACTCCTGGAACAACCACATCCAGGAGTTTTATATGTTTAGATAAAGGCATGTTAATGATAAGATAGGTTGTAAGTGTTGTACTGACAGAAGGAGGCGCGGCGCCTGACGGTGAGGTCCGGGTCGTCCTCTCGCAGCTGGATGCTGGTGTACTGCACCAGCGACCACTGCTCCTGCAACAACATCTCATTACAATACGACTCGATACAATAGGACTTAGTAACAAACATACTAATTACGATGGTTTAGGGATGTTTAGTTTCAAGGCAGGCAAGTATTTCAACAAAACATCCTGCCATTAGCCAAAAAAGTAATATTTTAATTTGTCACTGGAGTATCAATTTATTACTTCTACACACTAAAAGGGCTGAATCGTCGTGTAATTTGATAAATAATTAGTGTAGCTGGATTAACGGAAAACCGGAGAACATCGCTAGCAAGAAATAGGAAACAAAAGTAGGTAGTAAGTAGTTACCAGTGCGTCGGTGTGGCCGTCGCTTGTGGGCGGCGGCGAGAAGTCTGCCGGCATAGTCATGCCCTTCTGAAACAAGGCCACAGGTCACACACTGAACCACTCACTTCTATGTAGGTACCTTCTGTACTTATGCTTTCATAGTATGTAATATGCCAAAAAGATAATAATTATCTATAGCCTCTCTACAGAGCTTTTATGGCCGTAATTCCACCAATATCCCACCAAGACAAATACTCAGTAGGGATTGGTCAGTTCAGTGTTATAAAGAACAACGTGGAGCTTATAACCGAAAAAGCTATTTACGGACTAAAACTTAAGTTTTTGAATCGTTTCACCCCTACGCGTTTACCAATCGTGAAAGTGGGCATAAGAACAAATTTTGATTCAAAATTGTTCAGAAGCAGATTCTCCTATGATATATAAGTAAAATTAGTTTAGAACATTGTTAGAAAATGCAAGGAAAACTGGCACTTACCAAGGAAGTGATAAGGTCGTGAACGCCGTGCTCGCTGCCATTCTGGTGAGAGTGCGCGGTGCCATTCCACGCGGCGGACCCGCCTGGCTGCGCGCTCTCGCTCAGTTTCCTCCTCCAATCAGCTTCAGTCGTTATTGCTCCCAAACATAACGTTGCATTATCATTTTAAAAGATACTTCTGAAGAACAACACCGATCGATTTTAGTTTATTCGTAAACAGAGAGACGTTTAGTTTAAGATTAGTTTAAGACTATTATATTAATAAGGACGCTGTTATATTAGAACACAGCTATTGATTACAATTTGATTATTAATCTTTCCTATCAAAAATTTAAGTATTAAAAAATTATCAGTTACCTGTAGCTAGCGAACGGTCGCGGGTGCTGCGTGGGGAAGCAGGCGGCCGGCACCAGCGCCCCCGGGGACTGCGCTGCCTCCGGGCTGCCCGGGGACTCCCACCACTTCCCGCACTCCTGGAACAACCACATCCAGGAGTTTTATATGTTTAGATAAAGGCATGTTAATGATAAGATAGGTTGTAAGTGTTGTACTGACAGAAGGAGGCGCGGCGCCTGACGGTGAGGTCCGGGTCGTCCTCTCGCAGCTGGATGCTGGTGTACTGCACCAGCGACCACTGCTCCTGCAACAACATCTCATTACAATACGACTCGATACAATAGGACTTAGTAACAAACATACTAATTACGATGGTTTAGGGATGTTTAGTTTCAAGGCAGGCAAGTATTTCAACAAAACATCCTGCCATTAGCCAAAAAAGTAATATTTTAATTTGTCACTGGAGTATCAATTTATTACTTCTACACACTAAAAGGGCTGAATCGTCGTGTAATTTGATAAATAATTAGTGTAGCTGGATTAACGGAAAACCGGAGAACATCGCTAGCAAGAAATGGGAAACAAAAGTAGGTAGTAAGTAGTTACCAGTGCGTCGGTGTGGCCGTCGCTTGTGGGCGGCGGCGAGAAGTCTGCCGGCATAGTCATGCCCTTCTGAAACAAGGCCACAGGTCACACACTGAACCACTCACTTCTATGTAGGTACCTTCTGTACTTATGCTTTCATAGTATGTAATATGCCAAAAAGATAATAATTATCTATAGCCTCTCTACAGAGCTTTTATGGCCGTAATTCCACCAATATCCCACCAAGACAAATACTCAGTAGGGATTGGTCAGTTCAGTGTTATAAAGAACAACGTGGAGCTTATAACCGAAAAAGCTATTTACGGACTAAAACTTAAGTTTTTGAATCGTTTCACCCCTACGCGTTTACCAATCGTGAAAGTGGGCATAAGAACAAATTTTGATTCAAAATTGTTCAAAAGCAGATTCTCCTATGATATATAAGTAAAATTAGTTTAGAACATTGTTAGAAAATGCAAGGAAAACTGGCACTTACCAAGGAAGTGATAAGGTCGTGAACGCCGTGCTCGCTGCCATTCTGGTGAGAGTGCGCGGTGCCATTCCACGCGGCGGACCCGCCTGCCTGCGCGCTCTCGCTCAGTTTCCTCCTCCAATCACCTTCAGTCGTTATTGCTCCCAAACATAACGTTGCATTATCATTTTAAAAGATACTTCTGAAGAACAACACCGATCGATTTTAGTTTATTCGTAAACAGAGACGTTTAGTTTAAGACTATTATATTAATAAGGACGCTGTTATATTAGAACACAGCTATTGATTACAATTTGATTATTAATCTTTCCTATCAAAAATTTAAGTATTAAAAAATTATCAGTTACCTGTAGCTAGCGAACGGTCGCGGGTGCTGCGTGGGGAAGCAGGCGGCCGGCACCAGAGCCCCCGGGGACTGCGCTGCCTCCGGGCTGCCCGGGGACTCCCACCACTTCCCGCACTCCTGGAACAACCACATCCAGGAGTTTTATATGTTTAGATAAAGGCATGTTAATGATAAGATAGGTTGTAAGTGTTGTACTGACAGAAGGAGGCGCGGCGCCTGACGGTGAGGTCCGGGTCGTCCTCTCGCAGCTGGATGCTGGTGTACTGCACCAGCGACCACTGCTCCTGCAACAACATCTCATTACAATACGACTCGATATAATAGGACTTAGTAACAAACATACTAATTACGATGGTTTAGGGATGTTTAGTTTCAAGGCAGGCAAGTATTTCAACAAAACATCCTGCCATTAGCCAAAAAAGTAATATTTTAATTTGTCACTGGAGTATCAATTTATTACTTCTACACACTAAAAGGGCTGAATCGTCGTGTAATTTGATAAATAATTAGTGTAGCTGGATTAACGGAAAACCGGAGAACATCGCTAGCAAGAAATGGGAAACAAAAGTAGGTAGTAAGTAGTTACCAGTGCGTCGGTGTGGCCGTCGCTTGTGGGCGGCGGCGAGAAGTCTGCCGGCATAGTCATGCCCTTCTGAAACAAGGCCACAGGTCACACACTGAACCACTCACTTCTATGTAGGTACCTTCTGTACTTATGCTTTCATAGTATGTAATATGCCAAAAAGATAATAATTATCTATAGCCTCTCTACAGAGCTTTTATGGCCGTAATTCCACCAATATCCCACCAAGACAAATACTCAGTAGGGATTGGTCAGTTCAGTGTTATAAAGAACAACGTGGAGCTTATAACCGAAAAAGCTATTTACGGACTAAAACTTAAGTTTTTGAATCGTTTCACCCCTACGCGTTTACCAATCGTGAAAGTGGGCATAAGAACAAATTTTGATTCAAAATTGTTCAAAAGCAGATTCTCCTATGATATATAAGTAAAATTAGTTTAGAACATTGTTAGAAAATGCAAGGAAAACTGGCACTTACCAAGGAAGTGATAAGGTCGTGAACGCCGTGCTCGCTGCCATTCTGGTGAGAGTGCGCGGTGCCATTCCACGCGGCGGACCCGCCTGGCTGCGCGCTCTCGCTCAGTTTCCTCCTCCAATCACTTTCAGTCGTTATTGCTCCCAAACATAACGTTGCATTATCATTTTAAAAGATACTTCTGAAGAACAACACCGATCGATTTTAGTTTATTCGTAAACAGAGAGACGTTTAGTTTAAGATTAGTTTAAGACTATTATATTAATAAGGACGCTGTTATATTAGAACACAGCTATTGATTACAATTTGATTATATATCTTTCCTATCAAAAATTTAAGTATTAAAAAATTATCAGTTACCTGTAGCTAGCGAAGGCTCGCGGGTGCTGCGTGGGGAAGCAGGCGGCCGGCACCAGCGCCCCCGGGGACTGCGCTGCCTCCGGGCTGCCCGGGGACTCGCACCACCTCCCGCACTCCTGGAACAACCACATCCAGGAGTTTTATATGTTTAGATAAAGGCATGTTAATGATAAGATAGGTTGTAAGTGTTGTACTGACAGAAGGAGGCGCGGCGCCTGACGGTGAGGTCCGGGTCGTCCTCTCGCAGCTGGATGCTGGTGTACTGCACCAGCGACCACTGCTCCTGCAACAACATCTCATTACAATACGACTCGATACAATAGGACTTAGTAACAAACATACTAATTACGATGGTTTAGGGATGTTTAGTTTCAAGGCAGGCAAGTATTTCAACAAAACATCCTGCCATTAGCCAAAAAAGTAATATTTTAATTTGTCACTGGAGTATCAATTTATTACTTCTACACACTTAAAGGGCTGAATCGTCGTGTAATTTGATAAATAATTAGTGTAGCTGGATTAACGGAAAACCGGAGAACATCGCTAGCAAGAAATGGGAAACAAAAGTAGGTAGTAAGTAGTTACCAGTGCGTCGGTGTGGCCGTCGCTTGTGGGCGGCGGCGAGAAGTCTGCCGGCATAGTCATGCCCTTCTGAAACAAGGCCACAGGTCACACACTGAACCACTCACTTCTATGTAGGTACCTTCTGTACTTATGCTTTCATAGTATGTAATATGCCAAAAAGATAATAATTATCTATAGCCTCTCTACAGAGCTTTTATGGCCGTAATTCCACCAATATCCCACCAAGACAAATACTCAGTAGGGATTGGTCAGTCCACTGCTATAAAGAACAACGTGGAGCTTATAACCGAAAAAGCTATTTACGGACTAAAACTTAAGTTTTTGAATCGTTTCACCCCTACGCGTTTACCAATCGTGAAAGTGGGCATAAGAACAAATTTTATATAACAATTTTTTTTATTTCACACTTAAAGGGCTGAATCGTCGTGTAATTTGATAAATAATTAGTGTAGCTGGATTAACGGAAAACCGGAGAACATCGCTAGCAAGAAATGGGAAACAAAAGTAGGTAGTAAGTAGTTACCAGTGCGTCGGTGTGGCCGTCGCTTGTGGGCGGCGGCGAGAAGTCTGCCGGCATAGTCATGCCCTTCTGAAACAAGGCCACAGGTCACACACTGAACCACTCACTTCTATGTAGGTACCTTCTGTACTTATGCTTTCATAGTATGTAATATGCCAAAAAGATAATAATTATCTATAGCCTCTCTACAGAGCTTTTATGGCCGTAATTCCACCAATATCCCACCAAGACAAATACTCAGTAGGGATTGGTCAGTTCAGTGTTATAAAGAACAACGTGGAGCTTATAACCGAAATAGCTATTTACGGACTAAAACTTAAGTTTTTGAATCGTTTCACCCCTACGCGTTTACCAATCGTGAAAGTGGGCATAAGAACCAATTTTGATTCAAAATTGTTCAAAAGCAGATTCTCCTATGATATATAAGTAAAATTAGTTTAGAACATTGTTAGAAAATGCAAGGAAAACTGGCACTTACCAAGGAAGTGATAAGGTCGTGAACGCCGTGCTCGCTGCCATTCTGGTGAGAGTGCGCGGTGCCATTCCGCGCGGCGGACCCGCCTGGCTGCACGCTCTCGCTCAGTTTCCTCCTCCAATCACCTTCAGTCGTTATTGCTCCCAAACATAACGTTGCATTATCATTTTAAAATATACTTCTGAAGAACAACACCGATCGATTTTAGTTTATTCGTAAACAGAGAGACGTTTAGTTTAAGATTAGTTTAAGACTATTATATTAATAAGGACGCTGTTATATTAGAACACAGCTATTGATTACAATTTGATTATTAATCTTTCCTATCAAAAATTTAAGTATTAAAATATGATCAGTTACCTGTAGCTAGCGAAGGCTCGCGGGTGCTGCGTGGGGAAGCAGGCGGCCGGCACCAGCGCCCCCGGGGACTGCGCTGCCTCCGGGCTGCCCGGGGACTCCCACCACCTCCCGCACTCCTGGAACAACCACATCCAGGAGTTTTATATGTTTAGATAAAGGCATGTTAATGATAAGATAGGTTGTAAGTGTTGTACTGACAGAAGGAGGCGCGGCGCCTGACGGTGAGGTCCGGGTCGTCCTCTCGCAGCTGGATGCTGGTGTACTGCACCAGCGACCACTGCTCCTGCAACAACATCTCATTACAATACGACTCGATACAATAGGACTTAGTAACAAACATACTAATTACGATGGTTTAGGGATGTTTAGTTTCAAGGCAGGCAAGTATTTCAACAAAACATCCTGCCATTAGCCAAAAAAGTAATATTTTAATTTGTCACTGGAGTATCAATTTATTACTTCTACACACTTAAAGGGCTGAATCGTCGTGTAATTTGATAAATAATTAGTGTAGCTGGAATAACGGAAAACCGGAGAACATCGCTAGCAAGAAATAGGAAACAAAAGTAGGTAGTAAGTAGTTACCAGTGCGTCGGTGTGGCCGTCGCTTGTGGGCGGCGGCGAGAAGTCTGCCGGCATAGTCATGCCCTTCTGAAACAAGGCCACAGGTCACACACTGAACCACTCACTTCTATGTAGGTACCTTCTGTACTTATGCTTTCATAGTATGTAATATGCCAAAAAGATAATAATTATCTATAGCCTCTCTACAGAGCTTTTATGGCCGTAATTCCACCAATATCCCACCAAGACAAATACTCAGTAGGGATTGGTCAGTTCAGTGTTATAAAGAACAACGTGGAGCTTATAACCGAAAAAGCTATTTACGGACTAAAACTTAAGTTTTTGAATCGTTTCACCCCTACGCGTTTACCAATCGTGAAAGTGGGCATAAGAACAAATTTTGATTCAAAATTGTTCAAAAGCAGATTCTCCTATGATATATACGTAAAATTAGTTTAGAACATTGTTAGAAAATGCAAGGAAAACTGGCACTTACCAAGGAAGTGATAAGGTCGTGAACGCCGTGCTCGCTGCCATTCTGGTGAGAGTGCGCGGTGCCATTCCACGCGGCGGACCCGCCTGGCTGCGCGCTCTCGCTCAGTTTCCTCCTCCAATCACCTTCAGTCGTTATTGCTCCCAAACATAACGTTGCATTATCATTTTAAAAGATACTTCTGAAGAACAACACCGATCGATTTTAGTTTATTCGTAAACAGAGAGACGTTTAGTTTAAGATTAGTTTAAGACTATTATATTAATAAGGATGCTGTTATATTAGAACACAGCTATTGATTACAATTTGATTATATATCTTTCCTATCAAAAATTTAAGTATTAAAAAATTATCAGTTACCTGTAGCTAGCGAAGGCTCGCGGGTGCTGCGTGGGGAAGCAGGCGGCCGGCACCAGCGCCCCCGGGGACTGCGCTGCCTCCGGGCTGCCCGGGGACTCGCACCACCTCCCGCACTCCTGGAACAACCACATCCAGGAGTTTTATATGTTTAGATAAAGGCATGTTAATGATAAGATAGGTTGTAAGTGTTGTACTGACAGAAGGAGGCGCGGCGCCTGACGGTGAGGTCCGGGTCGTCCTCTCGCAGCTGGATGCTGGTGTACTGCACCAGCGACCACTGCTCCTGCAACAACATCTCATTACAATACGACTCGATACAATAGGACTTAGTAACAAACATACTAATTACGATGGTTTAGGGATGTTTAGTTTCAAGGCAGGCAAGTATTTCAACAAAACATCCTGCCATTAGCCAAAAAAGTAATATTTTAATTTGTCACTGGAGTATCAATTTATTACTTCTACACACTAAAAGGGCTGAATCGTCGTGTAATTTGATAAATAATTAGTGTAGCTGGATTAACGGAAAACCGGAGAACATCGCTAGCAAGAAATGGGAAACAAAAGTAGGTAGTAAGTAGTTACCAGTGCGTCGGTGTGGCCGTCGCTTGTGGGCGGCGGCGAGAAGTCTGCCGGCATAGTCATGCCCTTCTGAAACAAGGCCACAGGTCACACACTGAACCACTCACTTCTATGTAGGTACCTTCTGTACTTATGCTTTCATAGTATGTAATATGCCAAAAAGATAATAATTATCTATAGCCTCTCTACAGAGCTTTTATGGCCGTAATTCCACCAATATCCCACCAAGACAAATACTCAGTAGGGATTGGTCAGTTCAGTGTTATAAAGAACAACGTGGAGCTTATAACCGAAAAAGCTATTTACGGACTAAAACTTAAGTTTTTGAATCGTTTCACCCCTACGCGTTTACCAATCGTGAAAGTGGGCATAAGAACAAATTTTGATTCAAAATTGTTCAAAAGCAGATTCTCCTATGATATATAAGTAAAATTAGTTTAGAACATTGTTAGAAAATGCAAGGAAAACTGGCACTTACCAAGGAAGTGATAAGGTCGTGAACGCCGTGCTCGCTGCCATTCTGGTGAGAGTGCGCGGTGCCATTCCACGCGGCGGACCCGCCTGCCTGCGCGCTCTCGCTCAGTTTCCTCCTCCAATCACCTTCAGTCGTTATTGCTCCCAAACATAACGTTGCATTATCATTTTAAAAGATACTTCTGAAGAACAACACCGATCGATTTTAGTTTATTCGTAAACAGAGACGTTTAGTTTAAGACTATTATATTAATAAGGACGCTGTTATATTAGAACACAGCTATTGATTACAATTTGATTATTAATCTTTCCTATCAAAAATTTAAGTATTAAAAAATTATCAGTTACCTGTAGCTAGCGAACGGTCGCGGGTGCTGCGTGGGGAAGCAGGCGGCCGGCACCAGCGCCCCCGGGGACTGCGCTGCCTCCGGGGTGCCCGGGGACTCCCACCACTTCCCGCACTCCTGGAACAACCACATCCAGGAGTTTTATATGTTTAGATAAAGGCATGTTAATGATAAGATAGGTTGTAAGTGTTGTACTGACAGAAGGAGGCGCGGCGCCTGACGGTGAGGTCCGGGTCGTCCTCTCGCAGCTGGATGCTGGTGTACTGCACCAGCGACCACTGCTCCTGCAACAACATCTCATTACAATACGACTCGATACAATAGGACTTAGTAACAAACATACTAATTACGATGGTTTAGGGATGTTTAGTTTCAAGGCAGGCAAGTATTTCAACAAAACATCCTGCCATTAGCCAAAAAAGTAATATTTTAATTTGTCACTGGAGTATCAATTTATTACTTCTACACACTAAAAGGGCTGAATCGTCGTGTAATTTGATAAATAATTAGTGTAGCTGGATTAACGGAAAACCGGAGAACATCGCTAGCAAGAAATGGGAAACAAAAGTAGGTAGTAAGTAGTTACCAGTGCGTCGGTGTGGCCGTCGCTTGTGGGCGGCGGCGAGAAGTCTGCCGGCATAGTCATGCCCTTCTGAAACAAGGCCACAGGTCACACACTGAACCACTCACTTCTATGTAGGTACCTTCTGTACTTATGCTTTCATAGTATGTAATATGCCAAAAAGATAATAATTATCTATAGCCTCTCTACAGAGCTTTTATGGCCGTAATTCCACCAATATCCCACCAAGACAAATACTCAGTAGGGATTGGTCAGTTCAGTGTTATAAAGAACAACGTGGAGCTTATAACCGAAAAAGCTATTTACGGACTAAAACTTAAGTTTTTGAATCGTTTCACCCCTACGCGTTTACCAATCGTGAAAGTGGGCATAAGAACAAATTTTGATTCAAAATTGTTCAAAAGCAGATTCTCCTATGATATATAAGTAAAATTAGTTTAGAACATTGTTAGAAAATGCAAGGAAAACTGGCACTTACCAAGGAAGTGATAAGGTCGTGAACGCCGTGCTCGCTGCCATTCTGGTGAGAGTGCGCGGTGCCATTCCACGCGGCGGACCCGCCTGGCTGCGCGCTCTCGCTCAGTTTCCTCCTCCAATCACTTTCAGTCGTTATTGCTCCCAAACATAACGTTGCATTATCATTTTAAAAGATACTTCTGAAGAACAACACCGATCGATTTTAGTTTATTCGTAAACAGAGAGACGTTTAGTTTAAGATTAGTTTAAGACTATTATATTAATAAGGACGCTGTTATATTAGAACACAGCTATTGATTACAATTTGATTATATATCTTTCCTATCAAAAATTTAAGTATTAAAAAATTATCAGTTACCTGTAGCTAGCGAAGGCTCGCGGGTGCTGCGTGGGGAAGCAGGCGGCCGGCACCAGCGCCCCCGGGGACTGCGCTGCCTCCGGGCTGCCCGGGGACTCGCACCACCTCCCGCACTCCTGGAACAACCACATCCAGGAGTTTTATATGTTTAGATAAAGGCATGTTAATGATAAGATAGGTTGTAAGTGTTGTACTGACAGAAGGAGGCGCGGCGCCTGACGGTGAGGTCCGGGTCGTCCTCTCGCAGCTGGATGCTGGTGTACTGCACCAGCGACCACTGCTCCTGCAACAACATCTCATTACAATACGACTCGATACAATAGGACTTAGTAACAAACATACTAATTACGATGGTTTAGGGATGTTTAGTTTCAAGGCAGGCAAGTATTTCAACAAAACATCCTGCCATTAGCCAAAAAAGTAATATTTTAATTTGTCACTGGAGTATCAATTTATTATTTCTACACACTTAAAGGGCTGAATCGTCGTGTAATTTGATAAATAATTAGTGTAGCTGGATTAACGGAAAACCGGAGAACATCGCTAGCAAGAAATAGGAAACAAAAGTAGGTAGTAAGTAGTTACCAGTGCGTCGGTGTGGCCGTCGCTTGTGGGCGGCGGCGAGAAGTCTGCCGGCATAGTCATGCCCTTCTGAAACAAGGCCACAGGTCACACACTGAACCACTCACTTCTATGTAGGTACCTTCTGTACTTATGCTTTCATAGTATGTAATATGCCAAAAAGATAATAATTATCTATAGCCTCTCTACAGAGCTTTTATGGCCGTAATTCCACCAATATCCCACCAAGACAAATACTCAGTAGGGATTGGTCAGTTCAGTGTTATAAAGAACAACGTGGAGCTTATAACCGAAAAAGCTATTTACGGACTAAAACTTAAGTTTTTGAATCGTTTCACCCCTACGCGTTTACCAATCGTGAAAGTGGGCATAAGAACAAATTTTGATTCAAAATTGTTCAAAAGCAGATTCTCCTATGATATATACGTAAAATTAGTTTAGAACATTGTTAGAAAATGCAAGGAAAACTGGCACTTACCAAGGAAGTGATAAGGTCGTGAACGCCGTGCTCGCTGCCATTCTGGTGAGAGTGCGCGGTGCCATTCCACGCGGCGGACCCGCCTGGCTGCGCGCTCTCGCTCAGTTTCCTCCTCCAATCACCTTCAGTCGTTATTGCTCCCAAACATAACGTTGCATTATCATTTTAAAAGATACTTCTGAAGAACAACACCGATCGATTTTAGTTTATTCGTAAACAGAGAGACGTTTAGTTTAAGATTAGTTTAAGACTATTATATTAATAAGGATGCTGTTATATTAGAACACAGCTATTGATTACAATTTGATTATATATCTTTCCTATCAAAAATTTAAGTATTAAAAAATTATCAGTTACCTGTAGCTATCGAAGGCTCGCGGGTGCTGCGTGGGGAAGCAGGCGGCCGGCACCAGCGCCCCCGGGGACTGCGCTGCCTCCGGGCTGCCCGGGGACTCGCACCACCTCCCGCACTCCTGGAACAACCACATCCAGGAGTTTTATATGTTTAGATAAAGGCATGTTAATGATAAGATAGGTTGTAAGTGTTGTACTGACAGAAGGAGGCGCGGCGCCTGACGGTGAGGTCCGGGTCGTCCTCTCGCAGCTGGATGCTGGTGTACTGCACCAGCGACCACTGCTCCTGCAACAACATCTCATTACAATACGACTCGATACAATAGGACTTAGTAACAAACATACTAATTACGATGGTTTAGGGATGTTTAGTTTCAAGGCAGGCAAGTATTTCAACAAAACATCCTGCCATTAGCCAAAAAAGTAATATTTTAATTTGTCACTGGAGTATCAATTTATTACTTCTACACACTAAAAGGGCTGAATCGTCGTGTAATTTGATAAATAATTAGTGTAGCTGGATTAACGGAAAACCGGAGAACATCGCTAGCAAGAAATAGGAAACAAAAGTAGGTAGTAAGTAGTTACCAGTGCGTCGGTGTGGCCGTCGCTTGTGGGCGGCGGCGAGAAGTCTGCCGGCATAGTCATGCCCTTCTGAAACAAGGCCACAGGTCACACACTGAACCACTCACTTCTATGTAGGTACCTTCTGTACCTTTGCTTTCATAGTATGTAATATGCCAAAAAGATAATAATTATCTATAGCCTCTCTACAGAGCTTTTATGGCCGTAATTCCACCAATATCCCACCAAGACAAATACTCAGTAGGGATTGGTCAGTTCAGTGTTATAAAGAACAACGTGGAGCTTATAACCGAAAAAGCTATTTACGGACTAAAACTTAAGTTTTTGAATCGTTTCACCCCTACGCGTTTACCAATCGTGAAAGTGGGCATAAGAACAAATTTTGATTCAAAATTGTTCAAAAGCAGATTCTCCTATGATATATAAGTAAAATTAGTTTAGAACATTGTTAGAAAATGCAAGGAAAACTGGCACTTACCAAGGAAGTGATAAGGTCGTGAACGCCGTGCTCGCTGCCATTCTGGTGAGAGTGCGCGGTGCCATTCCACGCGGCGGACCCGCCTGGCTGCGCGCTCTCGCTCAGTTTCCTCCTCCAATCACCTTCAGTCGTTATTGTTCCCAAACATAACGTTGCATTATCATTTTAAAAGATACTTCTGAAGAACAACACCGATCGATTTTAGTTTATTCGTAAACAGAGAGACGTTTAGTTTTAGATTAGTTTAAGACTATTATATTAATAAGGACGCTGTTATATTAGAACACAGCTATTGATTACAATTTTGATTATTAATCTTTCCTATCAAAAATTTAAGTATTAAAAAATTATCAGTTACCTGTAGCTAGCGAACGGTCGCGGGTGCTGCGTGGGGAAGCAGGCGGCCGGCACCAGCGCCCCCGGGGACTGCGCTGCCTCCGGGCTGCCCGGGGACTCCCACCACTTCCCGCACTCCTGGAACAACCACATCCAGGAGTTTTATATGTTTAGATAAAGGCATGTTAATGATAAGATAGGTTGTAAGTGTTGTACTGACAGAAGGAGGCGCGGCGCCTGACGGTGAGGTCCGGGTCGTCCTCTCGCAGCTGGATGCTATTGTACTGCACCAGCGACCACTGCTCCTGCAACAACATCTCATTACAATACGACTCGATACAATAGGACTTAGTAACAAACATACTAATTACGATGGTTTAGGGATGTTTAGTTTCAAGGCAGGCAAGTATTTCAACAAAACATCCTGCCATTAGCCAAAAAAGTAATATTTTAATTTGTCACTGGAGTATCAATTTATTACTTCTACACACTAAAAGGGCTGAATCGTCGTGTAATTTGATAAATAATTAGTGTAGCTGGATTAACGGAAAACCGGAGAACATCGCTAGCAAGAAATGGGAAACAAAAGTAGGTAGTAAGTAGTTACCAGTGCGTCGGTGTGGCCGTCGCTTGTGGGCGGCGGCGAGAAGTCTGCCGGCATAGTCATGCCCTTCTGAAACAAGGCCACAGGTCACACACTGAACCACTCACTTCTATGTAGGTACCTTCTGTACTTATGCTTTCATAGTATGTAATATGCCAAAAAGATAATAATTATCTATAGCCTCTCTACAGAGCTTTTATGGCCGTAATTCCACCAATATCCCACCAAGACAAATACTCAGTAGGGATTGGTCAGTTCAGTGTTATAAAGAACAACGTGGAGCTTATAACCGAAAAAGCTATTTACGGACTAAAACTTAAGTTTTTGAATCGTTTCACCCCTACGCGTTTACCAATCGTGAAAGTGGGCATAAGAACAAATTTTGATTCAAAATTGTTCAAAAGCAGATTCTCCTATGATATATAAGTAAAATTAGTTTAGAACATTGTTAGAAAATGCAAGGAAAACTGGCACTTACCAAGGAAGTGATAAGGTCGTGAACGCCGTGCTCGCTGCCATTCTGGTGAGAGTGCGCGGTGCCATTCCACGCGGCGGACCCGCCTGGCTGCGCGCTCTCGCTCAGTTTCCTCCTCCAATCACCTTCAGTCGTTATTGCTCCCAAACATAACGTTGCATTATCATTTTAAAAGATACTTCTGAAGAACAACACCGATCGATTTTAGTTTATTCGTAAACAGAGAGACGTTTAGTTTAAGATTAGTTTAAGACTATTATATTAATAAGGACGCTGTTATATTAGAACACAGCTATTGATTAGAATTTGATTATATATCTTTCCTATCAAAAATTTAAGTATTAAAAAATTATCAGTTACCTGTAGCTAGCGAAGGCTCGCGGGTGCTGCGTGGGGAAGCAGGCGGCCGGCACCAGCGCCCCCGGGGACTGCGCTGCCTCCGGGCTGCCCGGGGACTCGCACCACCTCCCGCACTCCTGGAACAACCACATCCAGGAGTTTTATATGTTTAGATAAAGGCATGTTAATGATAAGATAGGTTGTAAGTGTTGTACTGACAGAAGGAGGCGCGGCGCCTGACGGTGAGGTCTGGGTCGTCCTCTCGCAGCTGGATGCTGGTGTACTGCACCAGCGACCACTGCTCCTGCAACAACATCTCATTACAATACGACTCGATACAATAGGACTTAGTAACAAACATACTAATTACGATGGTTTAGGGATGTTTAGTTTCAAGGCAGGCAAGTATTTCAACAAAACATCCTGCCATTAGCCAAAAAAGTAATATTTTAATTTGTCACTGGAGTATCAATTTATTATTTCTACACACTTAAAGGGCTGAATCGTCGTGTAATTTGATAAATAATTAGTGTAGCTGGATTAGAGGAAAACCGGAGAACATCGCTAGCAAGAAATAGGAAACAAAAGTAGGTAGTAAGTAGTTACCAGTGCGTCGGTGTGGCCGTCGCTTGTGGGCGGCGGCGAGAAGTCTGCCGGCATAGTCATGCCCTTCTGAAACAAGGCCACAGGTCACACACTGAACCACTCACTTCTATGTAGGTACCTTCTGTACTTATGCTTTCATAGTATGTAATATGCCAAAAAGATAATAATTATCTATAGCCTCTCTACAGAGCTTTTATGGCCGTAATTCCACCAATATCCCACCAAGACAAATACTCAGTAGGGATTGGTCAGTTCAGTGTTATAAAGAACAACGTGGAGCTTATAACCGAAAAAGCTATTTACGGACTAAAACTTAAGTTTTTGAATCGTTTCACCCCTACGCGTTTACCAATCGTGAAAGTGGGCATAAGAACAAATTTTGATTCAAAATTGTTCAAAAGCAGATTCTCCTATGATATATACGTAAAATTAGTTTAGAACATTGTTAGAAAATGCAAGGAAAACTGGCACTTACCAAGGAAGTGATAAGGTCGTGAACGCCGTGCTCGCTGCCATTCTGGTGAGAGTGCGCGGTGCCATTCCACGCGGCGGACCCGCCTGGCTGCGCGCTCTCGCTCAGTTTCCTCCTCCAATCACCTTCAGTCGTTATTGCTCCCAAACATAACGTTGCATTATCATTTTAAAAGATACTTCTGAAGAACAACACCGATCGATTTTAGTTTATTCGTAAACAGAGAGACGTTTAGTTTAAGATTAGTTTAAGACTATTATATTAATAAGGACGCTGTTATAATTAGAACACAGCTATTGATTACAATTTGATTATTAATCTTTCCTATCAAAAATTTAAGTATTAAAAAATTATCAGTTACCTGTAGCTAGCGAAGGCTCGCGGGTGCTGCGTGGGGAAGCAGGCGGCCGGCACCAGCGCCCCCGGGGACTGCGCTGACTCCCACCACCTCCCGCACTCCTGGAACAACCACATCCAGGAGTTTTATATGTTTAGATAAAGGCATGTTAATGATAAGATAGGTTGTAAGTGTTGTACTGACAGAAGGAGGCGCGGCGCCTGACGGTGAGGTCCGGGTCGTCCTCGCAGCTGGATGCTGGTGTACTGCACCAGCGACCACTGCTCCTGCAACAACATCTCATTACAATACGACTCGAAACAATAGGACTTAGTAACAAACATACTAATTACGATGGTTTAGGGATGTTCAGTTTCAAGGCAGGCAAGTATTTCAACAAAACATCCTGCCATTAGCCAAAAAAGTAATATTTTAATTTGTCACTGGAGTATCAATTTATTACTTCTACACACTAAAAGGGCTGAATCGTCGTGTAATTTGATAAATAATTAGTGTAGCTGGATTAACGGAAAACCGGAGAACATCGCTAGCAAGAAATAGGAAACAAAAGTAGGTAGTAAGTAGTTACCAGTGCGTCGGTGTGGCCGTCGCTTGTGGGCGGCGGCGAGAAGTCTGCCGGCATAGTCATGCCCTTCTGAAACAAGGCCACAGGTCACACACTGAACCACTCACTTCTATGTAGGTACCTTCTGTACTTATGCTTTCATAGTATGTAATATGCCAAAAAGATAATAATTATCTATAGCCTCTCTACAGAGCTTTTATGGCCGTAATTCCACCAATATCCCACCAAGACAAATACTCAGTAGGGATTGGTCAGTTCAGTGTTATAAAGAACAACGTGGAGCTTATAACCGAAAAAGCTATTTACGGACTAAAACTTAAGTTTTTGAATCGTTTCACCCCTACGCGTTTACCAATCGTGAAAGTGGGCATAAGAACAAATTTTGATTCAAAATTGTTCAAAAGCAGATTCTCCTATGATATATACGTAAAATTAGTTTAGAACATTGTTAGAAAATGCAAGGAAAACTGGCACTTACCAAGGAAGTGATAAGGTCGTGAACGCCGTGCTCGCTGCCATTCTGGTGAGAGTGCGCGGTGCCATTCCACGCGGCGGACCCGCCTGGCTGCGCGCTCTCGCTCAGTTTCCTCCTCCAATCACCTTCAGTCGTTATTGCTCCCAAACATAACGTTGCATTATCATTTTAAAAGATACTTCTGAAGAACAACACCGATCGATTTTAGTTTATTCGTAAACAGAGAGACGTTTAGTTTAAGATTAGTTTAAGACTATTATATTAATAAGGACGCTGTTATAATTAGAACACAGCTATTGATTACAATTTGATTATTAATCTTTCCTATCAAAAATTTAAGTATTAAAAAATTATCAGTTACCTGTAGCTAGCGAAGGCTCGCGGGTGCTGCGTGGGGAAGCAGGCGGCCGGCACCAGCGCCCCCGGGGACTGCGCTGACTCCCACCACCTCCCGCACTCCTGGAACAACCACATCCAGGAGTTTTATATGTTTAGATAAAGGCATGTTAATGATAAGATAGGTTGTAAGTGTTGTACTGACAGAAGGAGGCGCGGCGCCTGACGGTGAGGTCCGGGTCGTCCTCGCAGCTGGATGCTGGTGTACTGCACCAGCGACCACTGCTCCTGCAACAACATCTCATTACAATACGACTCGAAACAATAGGACTTAGTAACAAACATACTAATTACGATGGTTTAGGGATGTTCAGTTTCAAGGCAGGCAAGTATTTCAACAAAACATCCTGCCATTAGCCAAAAAAGTAATATTTTAATTTGTCACTGGAGTATCAATTTATTACTTCTACACACTAAAAGGGCTGAATCGTCGTGTAATTTGATAAATAATTAGTGTAGCTGGATTAACGGAAAACCGGAGAACATCGCTAGCAAGAAATGGGAAACAAAAGTAGGTAGTAAGTAGTTACCAGTGCGTCGGTGTGGCCGTCGCTTGTGGGCGGCGGCGAGAAGTCTGCCGGCATAGTCATGCCCTTCTGAAACAAGGCCACAGGTCACACACTGAACCACTCACTTCTATGTAGGTACCTTCTGTACTTATGCTTTCATAGTATGTAATATGCCAAAAAGATAATAATTATCTATAGCCTCTCTACAGAGCTTTTATGGCCGTAATTCCACCAATATCCCACCAAGACAAATACTCAGTAGGGATTGGTCAGTTCAGTGTTATAAAGAACAACGTGGAGCTTATAACCGAAAAAGCTATTTACGGACTAAAACTTAAGTTTTTGAATCGTTTCACCCCTACGCGTTTACCAATCGTGAAAGTGGGCATAAGAACAAATTTTGATTCAAAATTGTTCAAAAGCAGACTCTCCTATGATATATAAGTAAAATTAGTTTAGAACATTGTTAGAAAATGCAAGGAAAACTGGCACTTACCAAGGAAGTGATAAGGTCGTGAACGCCGTGCTCGCTGCCATTCTGGTGAGAGTGCGCGGTGCCATTCCACGCGGCGGACCCGCCTGGCTGCGCGCTCTCGCTCAGTTTCCTCCTCCAATCACTTTCAGTCGTTATTGCTCCCAAACATAACGTTGCATTATCATTTTAAAAGATACTTCTGAAGAACAACACCGATCGATTTTAGTTTATTCGTAAACAGAGAGACGTTTAGTTTAAGATTAGTTTAAGACTATTATATTAATAAGGACGCTGTTATATTAGAACACAGCTATTGATTACAATTTGATTATATATCTTTCCTATCAAAAATTTAAGTATTAAAAAATTATCAGTTACCTGTAGCTAGCGAAGGCTCGCGGGTGCTGCGTGGGGAAGCAGGCGGCCGGCACCAGCGCCCCCGGGGACTGCGCTGCCTCCGGGCTGCCCGGGGACTCGCACCACCTCCCGCACTCCTGGAACAACCACATCCAGGAGTTTTATATGTTTAGATAAAGGCATGTTAATGATAAGATAGGTTGTAAGTGTTGTACTGACAGTAGGAGGCGCGGCGCCTGACGGTGAGGTCTGGGTCGTCCTCTCGCAGCTGGATGCTGGTGTACTGCACCAGCGACCACTGCTCCTGCAACAACATCTCATTACAATACGACTCGATACAATAGGACTTAGTAACAAACATACTAATTACGATGATTTAGGGATGTTTAGTTTCAAGGCAGGCAAGTATTTCAACAAAACATCCTGCCATTAGCCAAAAAAGTAATATTTTAATTTGTCACTGGAGTACCTATCAATTTATTACTTCTACACACTTAAAGGGCTGAATCGTCGTGTAATTTGATAAATAATTAGTGTAGCTGGATTAACGGAAAACCGGAGAACATCGCTAGCAAGAAATAGGAAACAAAAGTAGGTAGTAAGTAGTTACCAGTGCGTCGGTGTGGCCGTCGCTTGTGGGCGGCGGCGAGAAGTCTGCCGGCATAGTCATGCCCTTCTGAAACAAGGCCACAGGTCACACACTGAACCACTCACTTCTATGTAGGTACCTTCTGTACTTATGCTTTCATAGTATGTAATATGCCAAAAAGATAATAATTATCTATAGCCTCTCTACAGAGCTTTTATGGCCGTAATTCCACCAATATCCCACCAAGACAAATACTCAGTAGGGATTGGTCAGTTCAGTGTTATAAAGAACAACGTGGAGCTTATAACCGAAAAAGCTATTTACGGACTAAAACTTAAGTTTTTGAATCGTTTCACCCCTACGCGTTTACCAATCGTGAAAGTGGGCATAAGAACAAATTTTGATTCAAAATTGTTCAAAAGCAGATTCTCCTATGATATATACGTAAAATTAGTTTAGAACATTGTTAGAAAATGCAAGGAAAACTGGCACTTACCAAGGAAGTGATAAGGTCGTGAACGCCGTGCTCGCTGCCATTCTGGTGAGAGTGCGCGGTGCCATTCCACGCGGCGGACCCGCCTGGCTGCGCGCTCTCGCTCAGTTTCCTCCTCCAATCACCTTCAGTCGTTATTGCTCCCAAACATAACGTTGCATTATCATTTTAAAAGATACTTCTGAAGAACAACACCGATCGATTTTAGTTTATTCGTAAACAGAGAGACGTTTAGTTTAAGATTAGTTTAAGACTATTATATTAATAAGGACGCTGTTATAATTAGAACACAGCTATTGATTACAATTTGATTATTAATCTTTCCTATCAAAAATTTAAGTATTAAAAAATTATCAGTTACTTGTAGCTAGCGAAGGCTCGCGGGTGCTGCGTGGGGAAGCAGGCGGCCGGCACCAGCGCCCCCGGGGACTGCGCTGACTCCCACCACCTCCCGCACTCCTGGAACAACCACATCCAGGAGTTTTATATGTTTAGATAAAGGCATGTTAATGATAAGATAGGTTGTAAGTGTTGTACTGACAGAAGGAGGCGCGGCGCCTGACGGTGAGGTCCGGGTCGTCCTCTCGCAGCTGGATGCTGGTGTACTGCACCAGCGACCACTGCTCCTGCAACAACATCTCATTACAATACGACTCGATACAATAGGACTTAGTAACAAACATACTAATTACGATGGTTTAGGGATGTTTAGTTTCAAGGCAGGCAAGTATTTCAACAAAACATCCTGCCATTAGCCAAAAAAGTAATATTTTAATTTGTCACTGGAGTATCAATTTATTACTTCTACACACTTAAAGGGCTGAATCGTCGTGTAATTTGATAAATAATTAGTGTAGCTGGATTAACGGAAAACCGGAGAACATCGCTAGCAAGAAATAGGAAACAAAAGTAGGTAGTAAGTAGTTACCAGTGCGTCGGTGTGGCCGTCGCTTGTGGGCGGCGGCGAGAAGTCTGCCGGCATAGTCATGCCCTTCTGAAACAAGGCCACAGGTCACACACTGAACCACTCACTTCTATGTAGGTACCTTCTGTACTTATGCTTTCATAGTATGTAATATGCCAAAAAGATAATAATTATCTATAGCCTCTCTACAGAGCTTTTATGGCCGTAATTCCACCAATATCCCACCAAGACAAATACTCAGTAGGGATTGGTCAGATCAGTGTTATAAAGAACAACGTGGAGCTTATAACCGAAAAAGCTATTTACGGACTAAAACTTAAGTTTTTGAATCGTTTCACCCCTACGCGTTTACCAATCGTGAAAGTGAACAAATTTTGATTCAAAATTGTTCAAAAGCAGATTCTCCTATGATATATAAGTAAAATTAGTTTAGAACATTGTTAGAAAATGCAAGGAAAACTGGCACTTACCAAGGAAGTGATAAGGTCGTGAACGCCGTGCTCGCTGCCATTCTGGTGAGAGTGCGCGGTGCCATTCCACGCGGCGGACCCGCCTGGCTGCGCGCTCTCGCTCAGTTTCCTCCTCCAATCACCTTCAGTCGTTATTGCTCCCAAACATAACGTTGCATTATCATTTTAAAAGATACTTCTGAAGAACAACACCGATCGATTTTAGTTTATTCGTAAACAGAGAGACGTTTAGTTTAAGATTAGTTTAAGACTATTATATTAATAAGGACGCTGTTATATTAGAACACAGCTATTGATTACAATTTGATTATATATCTTTCCTATCAAAAATTTAAGTATTAAAAAATTATCAGTTACCTGTAGCTAGCGAAGGCTCGCGGGTGCTGCGTGGGGAAGCAGGCGGCCGGCACCAGCGCCCCCGGGGACTGCGCTGCCTCCGGGCTGCCCGGGGACTCCCACCACCTCCCGCACTCCTGGAACAACCACATCCAGGAGTTTTATATGTTTAGATAAAGGCATGTTAATGATAAGATAGGTTGTAAGTGTTGTACTGACAGAAGGAGGCGCGGCGCCTGACGGTGAGGTCCGGGTCGTCCTCGCAGCTGGATGCTGGTGTACTGCACCAGCGACCACTGCTCCTGCAACAACATCTCATTACAATACGACTCGATACAATAGGACTTAGTAACAAACATACTAATTACGATGGTTTAGGGATGTTTAGTTTCAAGGCAGGCAAGTATTTCAACAAAACATCCTGCCATTAGCCAAAAAAGTAATATTTTAATTTGTCACTGGAGTATCAATTTATTACTTCTACACACTTAAAGGGCTGAACCGTCGTGTAATTTGATAAATAATTAGTGTAGCTGGATTAACGGAAAACCGGAGAACATCGCTAGCAAGAAATAGGAAACAAAAGTAGGTAGTAAGTAGTTACCAGTGCGTCGGTGTGGCCGTCGCTTGTGGGCGGCGGCGAGAAGTCTGCCGGCATAGTCATGCCCTTCTGAAACAAGGCCACAGGTCACACACTGAACCACTCACTTCTATGTAGGTACCTTCTGTACTTATGCTTTCATAGTATGTAATATGCCAAAAAGATAATAATTATCTATAGCCTCTCTACAGAGCTTTTATGGCCGTAATTCCACCAATATCCCACCAAGACAAATACTCAGTAGGGATTGGTCAGATCAGTGTTATAAAGAACAACGTGGAGCTTATAACCGAAAAAGCTATTTACGGACTAAAACTTAAGTTTTTGAATCGTTTCACCCCTACGCGTTTACCAATCGTGAAAGTGAACAAATTTTGATTCAAAATTGTTCAAAAGCAGATTCTCCTATGATATATAAGTAAAATTAGTTTAGAACATTGTTAGAAAATGCAAGGAAAACTGGCACTTACCAAGGAAGTGATAAGGTCGTGAACGCCGTGCTCGCTGCCATTCTGGTGAGAGTGCGCGGTGCCATTCCACGCGGCGGACCCGCCTGGCTGCGCGCTCTCGCTCAGTTTCCTCCTCCAATCACCTTCAGTCGTTATTGCTCCCAAACATAACGTTGCATTATCATTTTAAAAGATACTTCTGAAGAACAACACCGATCGATTTTAGTTTATTCGTAAACAGAGAGACGTTTAGTTTAAGATTAGTTTAAGACTATTATATTAATAAGGACGCTGTTATATTAGAACACAGCTATTGATTACAATTTGATTATATATCTTTCCTATCAAAAATTTAAGTATTAAAAAATTATCAGTTACCTGTAGCTAGCGAAGGCTCGCGGGTGCTGCGTGGGGAAGCAGGCGGCCGGCACCAGCGCCCCCGGGGACTGCGCTGCCTCCGGGCTGCCCGGGGACTCCCACCACCTCCCGCACTCCTGGAACAACCACATCCAGGAGTTTTATATGTTTAGATAAAGGCATGTTAATGATAAGATAGGTTGTAAGTGTTGTACTGACAGAAGGAGGCGCGGCGCCTGACGGTGAGGTCCGGGTCGTCCTCGCAGCTGGATGCTGGTGTACTGCACCAGCGACCACTGCTCCTGCAACAACATCTCATTACAATACGACTCGATACAATAGGACTTAGTAACAAACATACTAATTACGATGGTTTAGGGATGTTTAGTTTCAAGGCAGGCAAGTATTTCAACAAAACATCCTGCCATTAGCCAAAAAAGTAATATTTTAATTTGTCACTGGAGTATCAATTTATTACTTCTACACACTTAAAGGGCTGAACCGTCGTGTAATTTGATAAATAATTAGTGTAGCTGGATTAACGGAAAACCGGAGAACATCGCTAGCAAGAAATAGGAAACAAAAGTAGGTAGTAAGTAGTTACCAGTGCGTCGGTGTGGCCGTCGCTTGTGGGCGGCGGCGAGAAGTCTGCCGGCATAGTCATGCCCTTCTGAAACAAGGCCACAGGTCACACACTGAACCACTCACTTCTATGTAGGTACCTTCTGTACTTATGCTTTCATAGTATGTAATATGCCAAAAAGATAATAATTATCTATAGCCTCTCTACAGAGCTTTTATGGCCGTAATTCCACCAATATCCCACCAAGACAAATACTCAGTAGGGATTGGTCAGTTCAGTGTTATAAAGAACAACGTGGAGCTTATAACCGAAAAAGCTATTTACGGACTAAAACTTAAGTTTTTGAATCGTTTCACCCCTACGCGTTTACCAATCGTGAAAGTGGGCATAAGACCAAATTTTGATTCAAAATTGTTCAAAAGCAGATTCTCCTATGATATATAAGTAAAATTAGTTTAGAACATTGTTAGAAAATGCAAGGAAAACTGGCACTTACCAAGGAAGTGATAAGGTCGTGAACGCCGTGCTCGCTGCCATTCTGGTGAGAGTGCGCGGTGCCATTCCACGCGGCGGACCCGCCTGGCTGCGCGCTCTCGCTCAGTTTCCTCCTCCAATCACCTTCAGTCGTTATTGCTCCCAAACATAACGTTGCATTATCATTTTAAAAGATACTTCTGAAGAACAACACCGATCGATTTTAGTTTATTCGTAAACAGAGAGACGTTTAGTTTAAGATTAGTTTAAGACTATTATATTAATAAGGACGCTGTTATATTAGAACACAGCTATTGATTACAATTTGATTATATATCTTTCCTATCAAAAATTTAAGTATTAAAAAATTATCAGTTACCTGTAGCTAGCGAAGGCTCGCGGGTGCTGCGTGGGGAAGCAGGCGGCCGGCACCAGCGCCCCCGGGGACTGCGCTGCCTCCGGGCTGCCCGGGGACTCGCACCACCTCCCGCACTCCTGGAACAACCACATCCAGGAGTTTTATATGTTTAGATAAAGGCATGTTAATGATAAGATAGGTTGTAAGTGTTGTACTGACAGAAGGAGGCGCGGCGCCTGACGGTGAGGTCCGGGTCGTCCTCTCGCAGCTGGATGCTGGTGTACTGCACCAGCGACCACTGCTCCTGCAACAACATCTCATTACAATACGACTCGATACAATAGGACTTAGTAACAAACATACTAATTACGATGGTTTAGGGATGTTTAGTTTCAAGGCAGGCAAGTATTTCAACAAAACATCCTGCCATTAGCCAAAAAAGTAATATTTTAATTTGTCACTGGAGTATCAATTTATTACTTCTACACACTTAAAGGGCTGAATCGTCGTGTAATTTGATAAATAATTAGTGTAGCTGGATTAACGGAAAACCGGAGAACATCGCTAGCAAGAAATAGGAAACAAAAGTAGGTAGTAAGTAGTTACCAGTGCGTCGGTGTGGCCGTCGCTTGTGGGTGGCGGCGAGAAGTCTGCCGGCATAGTCATGCCCTTCTGAAACAAGGCCACAGGTCACACACTGAACCACTCACTTCTATGTAGGTACCTTCTGTACTTATGCTTTCATAGTATGTAATATGCCAAAAGGATAATAATTATCTATAGCCTCTCTACAGAGCTTTTATGGCCGTAATTCCACCAATATCCCACCAAGACAAATACTCAGTAGGGATTGGTCAGTTCAGTGTTATAAAGAACAACGTGGAGCTTATAACCGAAAAAGCTATTTACGGACTAAAACTTAAGTTTTTGAATCGTTTCACCCCTACGCGTTTACCAATCGGGAAAGTGAACAAATTTTGATTCAAAATTGTTCAAAAGCAGATTCTCCTATGATATATAAGTAAAATTAGTTTAGAACATTGTTAGAAAATGCAAGGAAAACTGGCACTTACCAAGGAAGTGATAAGGTCGTGAACGCCGTGCTCGCTGCCATTCTGGTGAGAGTGCGCGGTGCCATTCCACGCGGCGGACCCGCCTGGCTGCGCGCTCTCGCTCAGTTTCCTCCTCCAATCACCTTCAGTCGTTATTGCTCCCAAACATAACGTTGCATTATCATTTTAAAAGATACTTCTGAAGAACAACACCGATCGATTTTAGTTTATTCGTAAACAGAGAGACGTTTAGTTTAAGATTAGTTTAAGACTATTATATTAATAAGGACGCTGTTATATTAGAACACAGCTATTGATTACAATTTGATTATTAATCTTTCCTATCAAAAATTTAAGTATTAAATAATTATCAGTTACCTGTAGCTAGCGAAGGCTCGCGGGTGCTGCGTGGGGAAGCAGGCGGCCGGCACCAGCGCCCCCGGGGACTGCGCTGCCTCCGGGCTGCCCGGGGACTCGCACCACCTCCCGCACTCCTGGAACAACCACATCCAGGAGTTTTATATGTTTAGATAAAGGCATGTTAATGATAAGATAGGTTGTAAGTGTTGTACTGACAGAAGGAGGCGCGGCGCCTGACGGTGAGGTCCGGGTCGTCCTCTCGCAGCTGGATGCTGGTGTACTGCACCAGCGACCACTGCTCCTGCAACAACATCTCATTACAATACGACTCGATACAATAGGACTTAGTAACAAACATACTAATTACGATGGTTTAGGGATGTTTAGTTTCAAGGCAGGCAAGTATTTCAACAAAACATCCTGCCATTAGCCAAAAAAGTAATATTTTAATTTGTCACTGGAGTATCAATTTATTACTTCTACACACTTAAAGGGCTGAATCGTCGTGTAATTTGATAAATAATTAGTGTAGCTGGATTAACGGAAAACCGGAGAACATCGCTAGCAAGAAATAGGAAACAAAAGTAGGTAGTAAGTAGTTACCAGTGCGTCGGTGTGGCCGTCGCTTGTGGGCGGCGGCGAGAAGTCTGCCGGCATAGTCATGCCCTTCTAAAACAAGGCCACAGGTCACACACTGAACCACTCACTTCTATGTAGGTACCTTCTGTACTTATGCTTTCATAGTATGTAATATGCCAAAAGGATAATAATTATCTATAGCCTCTCTACAGAGCTTTTATGGCCGTAATTCCACCAATATCCCACCAAGACATATACTCAGTAGGGATTGGTCAGTTCAGTGTTATAAAGAACAACGTGGAGCTTATAACCGAAAAAGCTATTTACGGACTAAAACTTAAGTTTTTGAATCGTTTCACCCCTACGCGTTTACCAATCGTGAAAGTGGGCATAAGAACCAATTTTGATTCAAAATTGTTCAAAAGCAGATTCTCCTATGATATATAAGTAAAATTAGTTTAGAACATTGTTAGAAAATGCAAGGAAAACTGGCACTTACCAAGGAAGTGATAAGGTCGTGAACGCCGTGCTCGCTGCCATTCTGGTGAGAGTGCGCGGTGCCATTCCACGCGGCGGACCCGCCTGCCTGCGCGCTCTCGCTCAGTTTCCTCCTCCAATCACCTTCAGTCGTTATTGCTCCCAAACATAACGTTGCATTATCATTTTAAAAGATACTTCTGAAGAACAACACCGATCGATTTTAGTTTATTCGTAAACAGAGACGTTTAGTTTAAGACTATTATATTAATAAGGACGCTGTTATATTAGAACACAGCTATTGATTACAATTTGATTATTAATCTTTCCTATCAAAAATTTAAGTATTAAAAAATGATCAGTTACCTGTAGCTAGCGAAGGCTCGCGGGTGCTGCGTGGGGAAGCAGGCGGCCGGCACCAGCGCCCCCGGGGACTGCGCTGCCTCCGGGCTGCCCGGGGACTCCCACCACCTCCCGCACTCCTGGAACAACCACATCCAGGAGTTTTATATGTTTAGATAAAGGCATGTTAATGATAAGATAGGTTGTAAGTGTTGTACTGACAGAAGGAGGCGCGGCGCCTGACGGTGAGGTCCGGGTCGTCCTCTCGCAGCTGGATGCTGGTGTACTGCACCAGCGACCACTGCTCCTGCAACAACATCTCATTACAATACGACTCGATATAATAGGACTTAGTAACAAACATACTAATTACGATGGTTTAGGGATGTTTAGTTTCAAGGCAGGCAAGTATTTCAACAAAACATCCTGCCATTAGCCAAAAAAGTAATATTTTAATTTGTCACTGGAGTATCAATTTATTACTTCTACACACTAAAAGGGCTGAATCGTCGTGTAATTTGATAAATAATTAGTGTAGCTGGATTAACGGAAAACCGGAGAACATCGCTAGCAAGAAATGGGAAACAAAAGTAGGTAGTAAGTAGTTACCAGTGCGTCGGTGTGGCCGTCGCTTGTGGGCGGCGGCGAGAAGTCTGCCGGCATAGTCATGCCCTTCTGAAACAAGGCCACAGGTCACACACTGAACCACTCACTTCTATGTAGGTACCTTCTGTACTTATGCTTTCATAGTATGTAATATGCCAAAAAGATAATAATTATCTATAGCCTCTCTACAGAGCTTTTATGGCCGTAATTCCACCAATATCCCACCAAGACAAATACTCAGTAGGGATTGGTCAGTTCAGTGTTATAAAGAACAACGTGGAGCTAATAACCGAAAAAGCTATTTACGGACTAAAACTTAAGTTTTTGAATCGTTTCACCCCTACGCGTTTACCAATCGTGAAAGTGGGCATAAGACCAAATTTTGATTCAAAATTGTTCAAAAGCAGATTCTCCTATGATATATAAGTAAAATTAGTTTAGAACATTGTTAGAAAATGCAAGGAAAACTGGCACTTACCAAGGAAGTGATAAGGTCGTGAACGCCGTGCTCGCTGCCATTCTGGTGAGAGTGCGCGGTGCCATTCCACGCGGCGGACCCGCCTGGCTGCGCGCTCTCGCTCAGTTTCCTCCTCCAATCACCTTCAGTCGTTATTGCTCCCAAACATAACGTTGCATTATCATTTTAAAAGATACTTTTGAATAACAACACCGATCGATTTTAGTTTATTCGTAAACAGAGAGACGTTTAGTTTAAGATTAGTTTAAGACTATTATATTAATAAGGACGCTGTTATATTAGAACACAGCTATTGATTACAATTTGATTATTAATCTTTCCTATCAAAAATTTAAGTATTAAAAAATGATCAGTTACCTGTAGCTAGCGAAGGCTCGCGGGTGCTGCGTGGGGAAGCAGGCGGCCGGCACCAGCGCCCCCGGGGACTGCGCTGCCTCCGGGCTGCCCGGGGACTCCCACCACCTCCCGCACTCCTGGAACAACCACATCCAGGAGTTTTATATGTTTAGATAAAGGCATGTTAATGATAAGATAGGTTGTAAGTGTTGTACTGACAGAAGGAGGCGCGGCGCCTGACGGTGAGGTCCGGGTCGTCCTCTCGCAGCTGGATGCTGGTGTACTGCACCAGCGACCACTGCTCCTGCAACAACATCTCATTACAATACGACTCGATACAATAGGACTTAGTAACAAACATACTAATTACGATGGTTTAGGGATGTTTAGTTTCAAGGCAGGCAAGTATTTCAACAAAACATCCTGCCATTAGCCAAAAAAGTAATATTTTAATTTGTCACTGGAGTATCAATTTATTACTTCTACACACTTAAAGGGCTGAATCGTCGTGTAATTTGATAAATAATTAGTGTAGCTGGATTAACGGAAAACCGGAGAACATCGCTAGCAAGAAATAGGAAACAAAAGTAGGTAGTAAGTAGTTACCAGTGCGTCGGTGTGGCCGTCGCTTGTGGGCGGCGGCGAGAAGTCTGCCGGCATAGTCATGCCCTTCTGAAACAAGGCCACAGGTCACACACTGAACCACTCACTGAACCACTCACTTCTATGTAGGTACCTTCTGTACTTATGCTTTCATAGTATGTAATATGCCAAAAGGATAATAATTTTAACATTCTCTCACCAAAACATCCGCTGTATTACCAATAAAACGAAACAACTCGAGGTATTATTAACAAAGGATCTTTCCTGCGACTTGATAATGGTTACCGAACACTGGCTTCGCAAACATGAGTTGATTTCTGTTACACTCTGTAATTTTGATTTGTTATCATATAGCTGTAGACATAAAATAGCACACGGTGGGAGTTGCATCTTCGTACGGTCTGGTATGTTAGCCGTTAACAGGCAAGACTATTGCGACTTGTCAGTTGAACAAATGTTCGATGTGTGCGCGGTGCACTTACTGGAGGAAAACATTCTAGCTGTAGGGGTGTATCACTCGAATGCAACGAGCCACAAGGACTATCTCGACTTATTCGAATTGCTTCTGGACAAGATATCGGCTGAGGGTATAGATTGCGTAATAATGGGAGACACTAACATCGATCTACTGGCAATCTCTGACGAACAAAAGCAGCTAGTAGACTTGCTCGATAGTTTTAGATTTAAGCAACTCATAGATCACCACACGCGTACCGATGTACGTGGCCGTAAATCGTTACTAGACCACGTGTATACTAATGTACATGCGAAACGTGTAACTGAGGTTGCAAATATAGACACGCGCCCGCTCAGCGACCACAAAGCGCAACGCCTTGTACTGGCGAGTCATGTCGCACCCGCGCCCGCGCCCGCCCACCGCATGAGCAGGACGTTCTCTGAGGCAAACAAGGTGAATTTCGCTAACACACTTGAATCTGTGGACTGGCAAAGTATAATAAACAAAACAAACGGCTGTTGCATGTCCTTAGCTGAAATGACAACCAATATTATAGCCAATACATTCAACATATGTTTCCCTTTGAGAAAAGTGTTAAGTCGGAATTTACATTGGGTAGACGCAGACATCCACGACTTCAAGCATCTTCTCAACGATGCCCTCCGTCTGAGGAAAACGTTTCCCGCGGATGACGCACTGTGTACGCGATGCGACGAGCTCTCAGTTAAGTATCACTCTCTGCTAAAAGAAAAACGGGTTGACTACTACTCGAACATAATACGAGACAACCCACGACGCATGTGGAGTGTTATTAACAGTGAGCTCGGCCGCGGTACCCGCGATAGGCTAGACTTTACAGAGTTGGTCCGAGATGCTAACGGTCAACCATTTGTCACCAAGAAAGAAGTTGTGGACGCCCTGAACTACGAGTTTGTGACTGCTGCGAGCAAGTGTGGAGCGCCCACCGCCAATAGTGCTACCGCGATGGCGGTGCTTAGTAGTGGGATGCAGGCTAGCGACGTCTCTCTTAGACTGGAACCTTTTACCCCATTCGAGGTATTCACAATAGGGACCAAGCGAATTGCTGCGAAAAAGAGCACCGACATATACGGCTTATCGGCAAGCACACTGAGGTTAGCAATTGGACCAGTGGCGCACGTTATTGCTCACCTGTTCAACTGTTGTATGAGGGAAAACGTGTACCCTGCAGCTCTAAAAAAAGTTAAGATAAGTCCTTTGTACAAAGGGAAAGGCAAAAAAGCCGATCCCAAGTCGTACCGCCCTATCTCATTAGTCCCTGCTGTCAGCAAGGTTTTTGAAGTCGGATTGAATAGGAGACTCCTGAATTTTGTGGTAGAGCGCAACATACTCTCAGAGAGGCAGTATGCGTATAGGGCCGGTCGCGCCACCACTGATTTGGTGCGTGAGGTGTTGTGGCAAATACTAAGTGCGCGTGAGTCGAAGCAGCAGGTGGCTCTACTTTGCTGCGACCTCTCCCGCGCGTTCGACACAGCTGACCACAGCCTTATAGCTAATAAATTGGAACTCTACGGTATCTGCGGCCCGGCTCTATCCATCCTGACCTCCTTCATGTCAAAACGAACGCAGGTTGTCGTGGGTGACAAAGGTCGCGCCGTATCTACGGAAATAGAGAATGTTATGGGTGTTCCCCAGGGCTCCTGTCTCTCCAACACCTTGTTCAGCCTCCTCCTGAACGACCTGCCCAGCTCTATCGAGGGAGCCGAGATCTACATGTATGCAGATGACGTCGCGAGCGTAGTGAGCGCCCCGACTCATGCTCTACTCGAGATAAAGCTCAACTCGATAGCTAACAAGCTGGACGGATGGTTTAGGTCGAACGGGTTGGCGCTGAACAAGGACAAAACAAACTTCATGGCGTTCTCTCTAAACGGTCATGCGACAAAAAAGCATTCAGTAGTAATCGGCCAGACCGCGCTCCAGCAGGTCCCTTGTACAAAATTATTAGGTTTCCACATTGACAGTGCATTGACATGGGAGACGCATATAGAAGGGCTGTGCAGCAAGCTATCTAGCGCGTGTTACGCCCTTCGGAGGCTAGCGAGCACCGCTACTCGCAGCGTGGTGCGCTCCTGTTATTTTGCCACTGTACACAGTGTGATCACATACGGACTAGAGCTGTGGGGCCGAGCTGGTGATCGTGATAGAGTCTTTGTCCTGCAAAAACGAGCCGTCAGAGCCATTTTTGGGAAATCAGATATCGTGTCGTGCGTCGATATGTTCCGAGAGAGTCAGATATTGCCTCTACCTTGTGAATTAATCTACCGGATTGCACTGTTCACACACGAGCATCTGGAGATTTACCAACGCAGGGGTGTCCAGGGAACATGGGGATTGCGTAGCGACGTAAAAGCCGACCTACTTGTAACGCCGTCACATCGACTAGTGAAATCAGAGAGGATGGTATACATACTCGGGCCCGCGGTGTATAACCGGCTGCCCGCCACCGTGAGAGATGCACCCTCCACCGCATGCTTCAAAACCAGGATAAAAAAGTGGCTGTTCGAGAAATTATTTTATGACTTAGACGACTACCTCAAACTTGACATTACATTAGTAACTAAACATACCTAATTCTTACAGCACGGACATATGAATAAGTTAAAGATTCTTTTGACATATATTTGATATTATTGACATTTATAATTTTGACATAATCTTTATTGCATTGTATCTCATAATGAATTTTTCTTTATATAAGTACAATACTTTTAAACTTAAATTATTAAGTTTACTATTGTAAACAATACATGTACATGACGTATTCTGACTTGTAACTATGGAGTTATAAATAAATAATTTGTATTTGTATTTGTATTTGTATTTGTAATTATCTATAGCCTCTCTACAGAGCTTTTATGGCCGTAATTCCACCAATATCCCACCAAGACATATACTCAGTAGGGATTGGTCAGTTCAGTGTTATAAAGAACAACGTGGAGCTTATAACCGAAAAAGCTATTTACGGACTAAAACTTAAGTTTTTGAATCGTTTCACCCCTACGCGTTTACCAATCGTGAAAGTGGGCATAAGAACCAATTTTGATTCAAAATTGTTCAAAAGCAGATTCTCCTATGATATATAAGTAAAATTCGTTTAGAACATTGTTAGAAAATGCAAGGAAAACTGGCACTTACCAAGGAAGTGATAAGGTCGTGAACGCCCTGCTCGCTGCCATTCTGGTGAGAGTGCGCGGTGCCATTCCACGCGGCGGACCCGCCTGGCTGCGCGCTCTCGCTCAGTTTCCTCCTCCAATCACCTTCAGTCGTTATTGCTCCCAAACATAACGTTGCATTATCATTTTAAAAGATACTTCTGAATAACAACACCGATCGATTTTAGTTTATTCGTAAACAGAGAGACGTTTAGTTTAAGATTAGTTTAAGACTATTATATTAATAAGGACGCTGTTATATTAGAACACAGCTATTGATTACAATTTGATTATTAATCTTTCCTATCAAAAATTTAAGTATTAAAAAATGATCAGTTACCTGTAGCTAGCGAAGGCTCGCGGGTGCTGCGTGGGGAAGCAGGCGGCCGGCACCAGCGCCCCCGGGGACTGCGCTGCCTCCGGGCTGCCCGGGGACTCCCACCACCTCCCGCACTCCTGGAACAACCACATCCAGGAGTTTTATATGTTTAGATAAAGGCATGTTAATGATAAGATAGGTTGTAAGTGTTGTACTGACAGAAGGAGGCGCGGCGCCTGACGGTGAGGTCCGGGTCGTCCTCTCGCAGCTGGATGCTGGTGTACTGCACCAGCGACCACTGCTCCTGCAACAACATCTCATTACAATACGACTCGATACAATAGGACTTAGTAACAAACATACTAATTACGATGGTTTAGGGATGTTTAGTTTCAAGGCAGGCAAGTATTTCAACAAAACATCCTGCCATTAGCCAAAAAAGTAATATTTTAATTTGTCACTGGAGTATCAATTTATTACTTCTACACACTAAAAGGGCTGAATCGTCGTGTAATTTGATAAATAATTAGTGTAGCTGGATTAACGGAAAACCGGAGAACATCGCTAGCAAGAAATGGGAAACAAAAGTAGGTAGTAAGTAGTTACCAGTGCGTCGGTGTGGCCGTCGCTTGTGGGCGGCGGCGAGAAGTCTGCCGGCATAGTCATGCCCTTCTGAAACAAGGCCACAGGTCACACACTGAACCACTCACTTCTATGTAGGTACCTTCTGTACTTATGCTTTCATAGTATGTAATATGCCAAAAAGATAATAATTATCTATAGCCTCTCTACAGAGCTTTTATGGCCGTAATTCCACCAATATCCCACCAAGACAAATACTCAGTAGGGATTGGTCAGTTCAGTGTTATAAAGAACAACGTGGAGCTAATAACCGAAAAAGCTATTTACGGACTAAAACTTAAGTTTTTGAATCGTTTCACCCCTACGCGTTTACCAATCGTGAAAGTGGGCATAAGACCAAATTTTGATTCAAAATTGTTCAAAAGCAGATTCTCCTATGATATATAAGTAAAATTAGTTTAGAACATTGTTAGAAAATGCAAGGAAAACTGGCACTTACCAAGGAAGTGATAAGGTCGTGAACGCCGTGCTCGCTGCCATTCTGGTGAGAGTGCGCGGTGCCATTCCACGCGGCGGACCCGCCTGGCTGCGCGCTCTCGCTCAGTTTCCTCCTCCAATCACCTTCAGTCGTTATTGCTCCCAAACATAACGTTGCATTATCATTTTAAAAGATACTTTTGAATAACAACACCGATCGATTTTAGTTTATTCGTAAACAGAGAGACGTTTAGTTTAAGATTAGTTTAAGACTATTATATTAATAAGGACGCTGTTATATTAGAACACAGCTATTGATTACAATTTGATTATTAATCTTTCCTATCAAAAATTTAAGTATTAAAAAATGATCAGTTACCTGTAGCTAGCGAAGGCTCGCGGGTGCTGCGTGGGGAAGCAGGCGGCCGGCACCAGCGCCCCCGGGGACTGCGCTGCCTCCGGGCTGCCCGGGGACTCCCACCACCTCCCGCACTCCTGGAACAACCACATCCAGGAGTTTTATATGTTTAGATAAAGGCATGTTAATGATAAGATAGGTTGTAAGTGTTGTACTGACAGAAGGAGGCGCGGCGCCTGACGGTGAGGTCCGGGTCGTCCTCTCGCAGCTGGATGCTGGTGTACTGCACCAGCGACCACTGCTCCTGCAACAACATCTCATTACAATACGACTCGATACAATAGGACTTAGTAACAAACATACTAATTACGATGGTTTAGGGATGTTTAGTTTCAAGGCAGGCAAGTATTTCAACAAAACATCCTGCCATTAGCCAAAAAAGTAATATTTTAATTTGTCACTGGAGTATCAATTTATTACTTCTACACACTTAAAGGGCTGAATCGTCGTGTAATTTGATAAATAATTAGTGTAGCTGGATTAACGGAAAACCGGAGAACATCGCTAGCAAGAAATAGGAAACAAAAGTAGGTAGTAAGTAGTTACCAGTGCGTCGGTGTGGCCGTCGCTTGTGGGCGGCGGCGAGAAGTCTGCCGGCATAGTCATGCCCTTCTGAAACAAGGCCACAGGTCACACACTGAACCACTCACTGAACCACTCACTTCTATGTAGGTACCTTCTGTACTTATGCTTTCATAGTATGTAATATGCCAAAAGGATAATAATTATCTATAGCCTCTCTACAGAGCTTTTATGGCCGTAATTCCACCAATATCCCACCAAGACATATACTCAGTAGGGATTGGTCAGTTCAGTGTTATAAAGAACAACGTGGAGCTTATAACCGAAAAAGCTATTTACGGACTAAAACTTAAGTTTTTGAATCGTTTCACCCCTACGCGTTTACCAATCGTGAAAGTGGGCATAAGAACCAATTTTGATTCAAAATTGTTCAAAAGCAGATTCTCCTATGATATATAAGTAAAATTCGTTTAGAACATTGTTAGAAAATGCAAGGAAAACTGGCACTTACCAAGGAAGTGATAAGGTCGTGAACGCCCTGCTCGCTGCCATTCTGGTGAGAGTGCGCGGTGCCATTCCACGCGGCGGACCCGCCTGGCTGCGCGCTCTCGCTCAGTTTCCTCCTCCAATCACCTTCAGTCGTTATTGCTCCCAAACATAACGTTGCATTATCATTTTAAAAGATACTTCTGAATAACAACACCGATCGATTTTAGTTTATTCGTAAACAGAGAGACGTTTAGTTTAAGATTAGTTTAAGACTATTATATTAATAAGGACGCTGTTATATTAGAACACAGCTATTGATTACAATTTGATTATTAATCTTTCCTATCAAAAATTTAAGTATTAAAAAATGATCAGTTACCTGTAGCTAGCGAAGGCTCGCGGGTGCTGCGTGGGGAAGCAGGCGGCCGGCACCAGCGCCCCCGGGGACTGCGCTGCCTCCGGGCTGCCCGGGGACTCCCACCACCTCCCGCACTCCTGGAACAACCACATCCAGGAGTTTTATATGTTTAGATAAAGGCATGTTAATGATAAGATAGGTTGTAAGTGTTGTACTGACAGAAGGAGGCGCGGCGCCTGACGGTGAGGTCCGGGTCGTCCTCTCGCAGCTGGATGCTGGTGTACTGCACCAGCGACCACTGCTCCTGCAACAACATCTCATTACAATACGACTCGATACAATAGGACTTAGTAACAAACATACTAATTACGATGGTTTAGGGATGTTTAGTTTCAAGGCAGGCAAGTATTTCAACAAAACATCCTGCCATTAGCCAAAAAAGTAATATTTTAATTTGTCACTGGAGTATCAATTTATTACTTCTACACACTAAAAGGGCTGAATCGTCGTGTAATTTGATAAATAATTAGTGTAGCTGGATTAACGGAAAACCGGAGAACATCGCTAGCAAGAAATGGGAAACAAAAGTAGGTAGTAAGTAGTTACCAGTGCGTCGGTGTGGCCGTCGCTTGTGGGCGGCGGCGAGAAGTCTGCCGGCATAGTCATGCCCTTCTGAAACAAGGCCACAGGTCACACACTGAACCACTCACTTCTATGTAGGTACCTTCTGTACTTATGCTTTCATAGTATGTAATATGCCAAAAAGATAATAATTATCTATAGCCTCTCTACAGAGCTTTTATGGCCGTAATTCCACCAATATCCCACCAAGACAAATACTCAGTAGGGATTGGTCAGTTCAGTGTTATAAAGAACAACGTAGAGCTTATAACCGAAAAAGCTATTTACGGACTAAAACTTAAGTTTTTGAATCGTTTCACCCCTACGCGTTTACCAATCGTCAAAGTGGGCATAAGAACAAATTTTGATTCAAAATTGTTCAAAAGCAGATTCTCCTATGATATATAAGTAAAATTAGTTTAAAAGGAAGTGATAAGGTCGTGAACGCCGTGCTCGCTGCCATTCTGGTGAGAGTGCGCGGTGCCATTCCACGCGGCGGACCCGCCTGGCTGCGCGCTCTCGCTCAGTATCCTCCTCCAATCACCTTCAACCGTTATTGCTCCCAAACATAACGTTGCATTATCATTTTAAAAGATACTTCTGAATAACAACACCGATCGATTTTAGTTTATTCGTAAACAGAGAGACGTTTAGTTTAAGATTAGTTTAAGACTATTATATTAATAAGGACGCTGTTATATTAGAACACAGCTATTGATTACAATTTGATTATTAATCTTTCCTATCAAAAATTTAAGTATTAAAAAATTATCAGTTACCTGTAGCTAGCGAAGGCTCGCGGGTGCTGCGTGGGGAAGCAGGCGGCCGGCACCAGCGCCCCCGGGGACTGCGCTGCCTCCGGGCTGCCCGGGGACTCCCACCACCTCCCGCACTCCTGGAACAACCACATCCAGGAGTTTTATATGTTTAGATAAAGGCATGTTAATGATAAGATAGGTTGTAAGTGTTGTACTGACAGAAGGAGGCGCGGCGCCTGACGGTGAGGTCCGGGTCGTCCTCTCGCAGCTGGATGCTGGTGTACTGCACCAGCGACCACTGCTCCTGCAACAACATCTCATTACAATACGACTCGATACAATAGGACTTAGTAACAAACATACTAATTACGATGGTTTAGGGATGTTTAGTTTCAAGGCAGGCAAGTATTTCAACAAAACATCCTGCCATTAGCCAAAAAAGTAATATTTTAATTTGTCACTGGAGTATCAATTTATTACTTCTACACACTTAAAGGGCTGAATCGTCGTGTAATTTGATAAATAATTAGTGTAGCTGGATTAACGGAAAACCGGAGAACATCGCAAGCAAGAAATGGGAAACAAAAGTAGGTAGTAAGTAGTTACCAGTGCGTCGGTGTGGCCGTCGCTTGTGGGCGGCGGCGAGAAGTCTGCCGGCATAGTCATGCCCTTCTGAAACAAGGCCACAGGTCACACACTAAACCACTCACTTCTATGTAGGTACCTTCTGTACTTATGCTTTCATAGTATGTAATATGCCAAAAAGATAATAATTATCTATAGCCTCTCTACAGAGCTTTTATGGCCGTAATTCCACCAATATCCCACCAAGACAAATACTCGGTAGGGATTGGTCAGTTCAGTGTTATAAAGAACAACGTGGAGCTTATAACCGAAAAAGCTATTTACGAACTAAAACTTAAGTTTTTGAATCGTTTCACCCCTACGCGTTTACCAATCGTGAAAGTGGGCATAAGAAGAAATTTTGATTCAAAATTGTTCAAAAGCAGATTCTCCTATGATATATAAGTAAAATTAGTTTAGAACATTGTTAGAAAATGCAAGGAAAACTGGCACTTACCAATGAAGTGATAAGGTCGTGAACTCCGTGCTCGCTGCCATTCTGGTGAGAGTGCGCGGTGCCATGCCACGCGGCGGACCCGCCTGGCTGCGCGCTCTCGCTCAGTTTCCTCCTCCAATCACCTTCAGTCGTTATTGCTCCCAAACATAACGTTGCATTATCATTTTAAAAGATACTTCTGAAGAACAACACCGATCGATTTAAGTTTATTCGTAAACAGAGAGACGTTTAGTTTAAGATTAGTTTAAGACTATTATATTAATAAGGACGCTGTTATATTAGAACACAGCTATTGATTACAATTTGATTATTAATCTTTCCTATCAAAAATTTAAGTATTAAAAAATGATCAGTTACCTGTAGCTAGCGAAGGCTCGCGGGTGCTGCGTGGGGAAGCAGGCGGCCGGCACCAGCGCCCCCGGGGACTGCGCTGCCTCCGGGCTGCCCGGGGACTCCCACCACCTCCCGCACTCCTGGAACAACCACATCCAGGAGTTTTATATGTTTAGATAAAGGCATGTTAATGATAAGATAGGTTGTAAGTGTTGTACTGACAGTAGGAGGCGCGGCGCCTGACGGTGAGGTCCGGGTCGTCCTCTCGCAGCTGGATGCTGGTGTACTGCACCAGCGACCACTGCTCCTGCAACAACATCTCATTACAATACGACTCGATACAATAGGACTTAGTAACAAACATACTAATTACGATGGTTTAGGGATGTTTAGTTTCAAGGCAGGCAAGTATTTCAACAAAACATCCTGCCATTAGCCAAAAAAGTAATATTTTAATTTGTCACTGGAGTATCAATTTATTACTTCTACACGCTAAAAGGGCTGAATCGTCGTGTAATTTGATAAATAATTAGTGTAGCTGGATTAACGGAAAACCGGAGAACACCGCTAGCAAGAAATGGGAAACAAAAGTAGGTAGTAAGTAGTTACCAGTGCGTCGGTGTGGCCGTCGCTTGTGGGCGGCGGCGAGAAGTCTGCCGGTATAGTCATGCCCTTCTGAAACAAGGCCACAGGTCACACACTGAACCACTCACTTCTATGTAAGTACCTTCTGTACTTATGCTTTCATAGTATGTAATATGCCAAAAAGATAATAATTATCTATAGCCTTTCTACAGAGCTTTTATGGCCGTAATTCCACCAATATCCCACCAAGACAAATACTCAGTAGGGATTGGTCAGTTCAGTGTTATAAAGAACAACGTGGAGCTTATAACCGAAAAAGCTATTTCCGGACTAAAACTTAAGTTTTTGAATCGTTTCACCCCTACGCGTTTACCAATCGTGAAAGTGGGCATAAGAACAAATTTTGATTCAAAATTGTTCAAAAGCAGATTCTCCTATGATATATATATAAAATTAGTTTAGAACATTGTTAGAAAATGCAAGGAAAACTGGCACTTACCAAGGAAGTGATAAGGTCGTGAACGCCGTGCTCGCTGCCATTCTGGTGAGAGTGCGCGGTGCCATTCCACGCGGCGGACCCGCCTGGCTGCGCGCTCTCGCTCAGTTTCCTCCTCCAATCACCTTCAGTCGTTATTGCTCCCAAACATAACGTTGCATTATCATTTTAAAAGATACTTCTGAAGAACAACACCGATCGATTTTAGTTTATTCGTAAACAGAGAGACGTTTAGTTTAAGATTAGTTTAAGACTATTATATTAATAAGGACGCTGTTATATTAGAACACAGCTATTGATTACAATTTGATTATTAATCTTTCCTATCAAAAATTTAAGTATTAAAAAATGATCAGTTACCTGTAGCTAGCGAAGGCTCGCGGGTGCTGCGTGGGGAAGCAGGCGGCCGGCACCAGCGCCCCCGGGGACTGCGCTGCCTCCGGGCTACCCGGGGACTCCCACCACCTCCCGCACTCCTGGAACAACCACATCCAGGAGTTTTATATGTTTAGATAAAGGCATGTTAATGATAAGATAGGTTGTAAGTGTTGTACTGACAGAAGGAGGCGCGGCGCCTGACGGTGAGGTCCGGGTCGTCCTCTCGCAGCTGGATGCTGGTGTACTGCACCAGCGACCACTGCTCCTGCAACAACATCTCATTACAATACGACTCGATACAATAGGACTTAGTAACAAACATACTAATTACGATGGTTTAGGGATGTTTAGTTTCAAGGCAGGCAAGTATTTCAACAAAACATCCTGCCATTAGCCAAAAAAGTAATATTTTAATTTGTCACTGGAGTATCAATTGTGAAGCAACCAAATCGACATGCAAGGGATGTGGATTAAAAGGCCATTGGATAGCCGTCTGTAAAAAGAAAAAGGACAAACAAGAACCTAGAACCGTCAACGAGGTGGATGAAGATGAATATTTTCTTGGAAACATAGAGTGCTCACCAAAAGTCATTGAAACAGTAAACAATGCACCCAGAGTTACCCGCTCCAAGTCAAAATATGCCTCCATTGCAGTTAACGGACAGAAGGTAAAATTTAAACTAGACCCAGGAGCATCTGATACAGTCATATGCCCAGAACTAAGATAAGATAAGATAAAGATATTGTATTTGCCAAAAAACACTGGTACAATCACAAAAATATTAACGTAGGTATTACTAAATTATATTAATTACTTAATTAATGTTAATGTGAGTTTCTTGTGAACCCCGAACTAGGCCTGGGCCTGTATCTCGGTGGTCCAAGATTGAGAGTAACCAAAAGAATCATTACCTAAGTCATTCGCGTATTACAATATTAAAAAGTGATCACGTAATCTAATATAACAAAGTGATTTAAAAGACCTATTCCTAATTTGTACAAATGACTCCATTTCATTAATAACTCTACTGATTTATGGATACATAAACAATTCATACGGATACTAAAATTATTGAAATCGACCACAGGAATTAAAACTAGGATTTACAAATTCGAATATTGCAACAGTGCGTCAACCTACGTGTGTATGGTGTGTATGCGTGTGTGTATGTGACTTGGAGTGTGAGCTTGAATGTGTTGCGTGTGTGTGTGTATGTGTTTAACTAAGAGTAAGACTTAAATTGCCTGAACCTATAGAGGTAAATGAAGAATTACTAGGACCATGTAGGATACCCCTACCTGGAAAAGGAAAATGCCCAGACATCAACCTTACCTGGCAAAAAAAGAGCATAACGGCTGACATACATATACTAGAAAATCAGAGAACTCCACTTCTTGGACTCAGTGAGTGTGAAGCCTTCAACCTTATGAAATGGCACAAAGACACAGAAGTACTACAAATATCCAAGACTCAACCTGAAGATAAATACCCAGAACTATTTCAAGGACTAGGAGTCATGAAAGGACAGTACAATATTAAACTTAAAGATAATGACACCCAGTGACAACACCAAGGCACATATCGGTCCCAATAAAACCTAAAGTGGAACTTGCATTAAAAAAACCTACAAGATATGGGAGTGATAGAACCTGTGACACACCCAACAGAATGGTGCACCCCAATGGTACCTGTACCAGACAAAAATAACAATGACAGTGTACGAATCACAGTAGATTACACTGAATTAAACAAAAATGTTATGAGAGAGTGTCATCCATTACCAACAGTAGAAGAATGTCTTGCACAGCTTGCAGGATCCAAATACTTCTCCAAAATTGATGCCAACAAAAGCTATTTTCAAGTTATGCTTTCAGAAATCTCAAAAGATCTAACAACCTTAATCACACCCTTCGGAAGGTATAGATTCAACAGAATGCCAATGGGTATGAACTCATCAAGCGAAGTTTTCCAAAGAAAGATGGGAACAATTATATCTGGAATCAGTGGATGCATAAATCATGTTGATGATACACTAGTACACGGAAGAACCCTCGAGGAACATGATGCTAATCTAGAACAAGTTCTAAAGGCTTTAAAACAAGGAGGCATTACACTGAACCCAAAAAAATGCATCTTCAGGACAACTGAATGTACATTCCTGGGATACAAAATAAGTGGCAGTGGAATACAACCTATCCATGATAAAATAAAAGCAATTATAAACTTACCCATACCAAAAGATCTAACAGCATTAAGAAGTTTCATGGGAGCAGTTAATCAACACTTGAGATTTCTCCAAAACACAGCTGATATGACAAAACCTCTTAGTGATCTGCTACGTAAAGATTCCACCAGAGAATGGAACAACGAGCACACCAGAGCATTCAATAACATCAAAAAGTTACTAACTACAGCCCCTCAGTTAGCACACTATGACCCAAAGTTGGAGACAAGAGTATCTGCAGATGCATCTCAATATGGAATGGGAGCTGTACTCGAACAAAAGCATGAAGATGAATGGAAAGCAGTTAATTTCTGGTCATCCGCATTTACCCCCACTCAACAGAGATATGCGATGATTGAAAAGGAAGCAGGTGCAACAACTATGGCATGTGAACGATTCAGATTATATCTCCAAGGCTTGCCAATGTTCACAATTTGTACAGACCATCGACCCCTTCTATCCATACTAGGATCAAAGCCCATTGCAGACCTATCTATAAGACTCCAAAGATTTAGAATGACTCCATTTAACTACAAAATTGAACATGTACCTGGTAAATATATGTACACAGCTGACATGTTGTCAAGAACCCCACTTCCAAGTCAAGAAGAAGACAAAGACATCTTGGATAAAAATGATAAACTTGAGACAACATTTCTGAATATTACTATGGAAATACCTATCTCTGATGAACATTTAACCAAGATCAAACAAGCTCAAGCAGAAGACAACATCAGCAGACAATTACATAAATACATATTGAATGGATGGCCCTGTTATAAAGATATTTGAGAAGAACTAAAACCATATGTGAATAACAATATAGAATTAAACTTGACTAACGACATGATATCATATTGGAAAAGACTGTTTATCCCATCATTACTTAGACAAGAAATCTTAGATAAGCTTCATACTGGTCATGTGTCGAGCACAAAAAGCCTACTTCGTGCTAAACAGACACTATGGTGGCCAACCCTTGAAATTGATATCAACCAATGGTCAAATAAATGTGAATTTTGTACCAAATTAACCACACAGACACCTGAACCTCTTATTAGTGGCCAAATACCAGAATACCCCTTCGAGATCATAGCTGCAGATCTATATCTAAGTAGTAACTCCTGAACAAATCCCTGATGCTCAAAACTCAGCTTCTACATTGCAACCAGAGATGAAATTTAATACACCATCAGAGGAGACTATAATAAGAACCCCTTCACATGAGTCTACTCCATCTGCTACTCCAGACTCATCTACACCTACTAGCCTTGAAACCTTACCAGAAAGAGAGAGAGAAGTCATTACACGATCTGGAAGACATGTGAAACGAAAGAAAGAGTGTTTGTGTAAAGAGTGTAAAGATAAGTTAGTAATTAAGTAAGAACACTTTTTAGTTGATAATTTTTATTGTCATGTTTACAAAAGAACTTTGATCATTATTACTATTTGCTTAAAACATTGCACTGGAAACTCATAAAAAAGCTTAGAAATTATGATAGTTTCTTTTTGTAAAACACTATTTGTTGAATTGTATCCAAACATCGAACTTGCTGTTTGTAAAGTGTATTCCAATATCGTTCAAATGTTCAGATCTCATTGTCACGTGCTGTACTGCTAGTAAAACGCTTTCTTGTAATTTGCTAAATTACCTATCTAGAATTTAGTGTGAAATTTTATCTTGATTTGTTTACATAATACTCATTCATAGAGAAATTAATCTTACATGTTGACAGTTGTACGTCAGAATAGTTATGTCAATGTCATTTGTAACTGAGATTCAACTAGTGATGTACCACTACAGTGTTTCGAATTCTAATCTTTATAAAACAAGGGAGATGTGTGATTATCGACTAACGTATTGTTTGTATGATTTTAAGAAAATAAAGTTATCTATGGTGATCAACAAACACCTAATGCTTTAATTTTACGAGTCGCCATTTGCTTTCTTTTTCCACTTCTTACAATAATATTTAAAGTCAACTGTGTCGGATGAAAAGGGATTAATAATCATTTATTTTGCGCACAGATGCCTATAAAAGCAATTATGTTGTTAAAACAATGCTAAAAGCCTAAAATTCAACAAAAAATTTTGCTACTAGGTTAAGTTTTCTATTATTTTTATTATATTAAAGGAAGTTTGCGAAGGCGCGTGTATTTTACACCATAAACTAGAATATTTTACTCCACAAACTTTCACCCGACTATTAATGCTATTATACAAAAGTTGTAGTGCTATTGCACAGCTTTTATAAAACTTAAAGTCGTACAAAGGGGGGGCCCAAATTTTACTTATAAGAGTCGTTTAAAAGAAATACGGTTGATATACGATTTTTTTAAAATGCTTAATGCTTTGACTCGTGCTGTTATAAGTTTGATATAATGGTGTTTTGTGCGACTTGGGAGGGCATTAAGTGCTAGTAATTTTCTTCTATTTATTAAGTTTATTATGTATGTTTCAGCTTAGTGCCTGTTTTACAGACTATTAATAAATAAATAAGTAAACATACTCTCTAAATTAGTAATTGCATAAATTTCGAGTGATACTTGACCTATTGGTAGTTAATTTTGCTTTTTTTAATACCGAAATCCAACATATGCGAACTTCATTGTTACCTACCTACTTTATATATTATCTCGTCAATAATGTCAATCTCAGCTTTTATATTACCGAATAAGATTCAAGACTTTCACCCGAGTCATTGAAATACCGGTTATGAAAAAAAAGCTTATTAAATCTACTGTTACTTACTAAACGTTCATTATAATCGGTTATATCAGTCAAAACGCCAGGCAAACTTAATTTAGTCCAGATTTACACGAATAATACCTATTACAAAACGAAACATTAGTTGCCGTAATCATAAGAAAAGTCGCAGTAAAATCACGTGACATAAAAAGACTAAAATCTGTACTGTACTGAATACTCGTATCTGACCAAAACCAGTCATAGCAAAATCATTACAGATTTTAAATTATCATCACAAACTTATCTTAAGTGCTGATCAAAAAGTATTTGATAAACCAAACAAAACCCTTAATCGGCGACTACTAAACTGACAATAAAACTTTAAAGAAAGTCAGTAACGAGTATTCAGCGCTAGAACTGTAGCTCTTACCTGTGCAAGTGTGCCTCCTGCGCACGGCCACGCGCCGCTGACCACGTGCCGCTCACTGCTCGCTGCGCTGGCGCCGGCCCGGCCCGCCCCGCCACTCGTACATGACAGCGGTGTGGCTCGGCCGCCGCGCCGTCTCACGTGCACCGGACAACGTAGGCCCGGGCGCTGCCACCACTCGCTTAACTCGCCGCCGCTTATATGGCGGACAGCGATTTGACCAGGCTCGCGGTAATCGATACACTTTTCACAAACTTCACTTATAATACCAACTATAGTAAACTGGCTTTAAATTTTAAAATGAGCAGTGGGTTCGAGGCACCGACCTCGACTACTTCCTGGAGCACCCTCACGGGAGGGAGCGGCTTGCAACGCGACGACTACTGCGCGCGACGACTCAACGGGAACTCACCGTCCAGTCCACCTCGCTCGATTACATTGACTTTTCATCAAGATGGCGCCTCGACCCCACTCGAGACTTTGCTCTGCTGCAATTGGTTGTTACAAATCATATTATCGACTTTTAACTTTAGCAACTTCATAAACTTGTGAAAACAATTAGGACAAATCAAGTTAATTCTATTCTAATCCCTTTATGAATTTACGAATCAAATTAGACAAACAATAACGTTAAGAATTAGTAATAAACTATGACAAGTGACAGTCAACTCGACAACTTCCTCTGGTATTTCCGTGCCGTTATACATGTGCTACAATGAAATGTTATCATTATCATTACAATCATGTTAAAATAGTTTCGTAAATTCGCTAACTGATTTATAATAACTATCTAGGTAGTAAGATCTCATTTTAGACATGGTTATAAATGATGACTAAGCAGCAATCGATACTACAGCTTCCTTGCTCCGACATATATATGAATATTATAAAATAGCATAAAATGGTTTTCTGTAGTATTATTTGTGTTAAAAAACGTGAACTTTTTAATTAAATTAAATAATATTTAATAATATAAAGTTGATTGTCATTTTTAATGTGTTATTAAGTAGTGAAACTAGACAAACACTCAACCAAGCCAACGGCGTGGGGTCACGTAGGCCAAATTTCCAAGAATAGCCATAAAAAGTCGTATGATATTTAAAATGTTGCCAGATCTGAATGAGGAAAGTACCGGCTTGGTCGAATTACATTTTGTGCAAAGTGGCAATGTTAGAACATAATCTTTACTAGTAAAAGCATTCGTAGAGATTTGTGGTATAGTTCATAGTAATTTAATCATAAACAGGGTTTACATGTCTAAATCAAAAATAATATTCTTATACCACATAGTATGTAGGTATGTATACACTAAAGTAATTACATAATAATATTTTAAATCCAATTACACATGAAGTCATTGGGGTATTTGTTCTGAATTTATTTATATGTGAGTAACGGAAAAAAGAGATTGTTAAAATAAATATTAAAAAGCTAAAAACACTAGAATTTTATAATAGAAGTTCATAATAAACTATTGAAATAGATACTTATTGGGAAACCAGTGGTGTTATATTTTATTTAGGTAGATGTCCCGAATTTTGGGGAATAGTCGCGTGGGGCAACACCGAGTAGGCGTTGAGTGGCGAAGGCTTTGTAATAGTTCGGTATAAAAGGGGGATAACATGGGAAAATGCGGTAGAATGGAGCATTTTCTGTGCCTTTCAGTTATTTTCTTGACTGACTGGTACGCAATAAGCGAGCCTATTTTATAGAAATATAAAATAAACATCAAATAGAATGTATCTATGTTTGTACTACAACGTAATTGATAAGCTGTATCAGTTCTGTTGACCTTATGATAGATTGGTACTAAGTAAATGAACCTACATAATAAAATATAAGGATAACAAATAATAGTACCCAAGTTTGTACAAAGTAAGTGATTTTGCTATATAATAGTCCAAAGTTATAGGCTGAAGAAGTAGGTTCTGAGCGAGTGAATTGAGTTAATGAAAGATTACATAGTTATACATTTGTATAAAATCAACTGGGTAGAAGAAAGTTGTAAGATTAATTAATAAAAGGATAGCAAAATTAGGTAAGCTGAACTAATGACTTCACATATACTAAACTAATAGGCGTCGCTATGCTAGTAACATTAGACAGGCTGAAGTTAGAGATAGGATAGATATTAATTAGTCTTAAGTAATAATTTAACTATAAGTAATTTAGATTTAGATAGATAAAAAAATATAGGTAGGGTAGAGTGATTCGTTACAACAATAGTTTACCTTTTGTTCGTTACAAAGAGTTTTCCTTTAGTCCAAGTTTTTTTATTCCCATTCAGTCGGCTACCGATTGTTTCAGCACTTTCAAATCCTTTTGGATTAGTTCCCGGAAACAGAGGCACTATTCTTTAAAAGAAAGGCGTTGATTAATGTATCTCGATGACTGTTTTGTGATCACCAGACTTATTAAAAAATCAACCAAAAAAGTTAAAAGGAATATTGAAAGAATATTGAAAGGCTTATACTCCAAACCACTGATATTTTCATTAAATATCAGTGGTTTGGAGTGATAAAAACTGCATAGCAAATGTAAGAATTCACGAATTTGAATTTATCAATGACTTACGCATTAGATAACTAAATAATTATTTTACAATTTAATAACAAACTATATATATATATATATACACATATATATGTCACGGGAAATGTGGATAATGCGGGAATTATGCATAATCCCCGGGAATTATGCATAATTACCAGTGCTCTTGGTAAAAGTGAGAAAAACATTCGAATTAATCACATTTACCGGTAATTATACATAATAACTCAAAATCAAACATCTGAATCAAATGTTTATTAAAATAAAAACAATTCTAGTCTTAATTATAATAAAATATGCATATTATGAATTATGAATATTATGAATTATGCATAAATCCAGGACAGGCACTACTTTGCGGAAATCCATTGTAAATGGAACTCTGAAGAAATATGTAGTGTTTTTCTAAGTGCCCCTTTTTGTAGTAGTTAGAAGTAGTACCTATGTTTAGTTTTCCTTCACTTGTTTTTATATTTTATTATTGTAAATAAAAAATTATCTAGTGTTTTTGCGCAGAGGAAAAACACTACATATTTCTTCAGAGTTTCATTCATAATGCAGCAACCTACCGAATAAAAAAAACATGTGTGATCAGTATACTAAAACTGTAGCACAGCGTAGCGCTTTGATCGCGGCGTCCAAGAAGTAAAAACTTACAAGGCCATTCCAAGATGTTTGTTAGTTATTGATGTTTTCCAAGCCGATTTTGGCTGTGGCGAATGGATTTCCTACGGGAAGGGTCTAAAGGTCTACTGATGCGTCCTCACATGACTAGATACCCTATATTAGCGGTGAATGTTCTACTTACCTATTGCAATTTCCCAGAGCCAGGAGCTGCATACAGTGCTGTACGAGTGCTTGTGGTATGAGCAAAGCCAGCAGTTCCAGAAGGACTTGCTGCTCGCCATGGTGCGCTTGCAGCGCCCTCTAGTGCTGCGGGCCGGACACTACGTGCCGCTGCTGAGACATACTTTTGTGGCTGTAAGTCATTTTAAGTCTCTCTCTCTTTTACTTAGTATCTCAGAATACATTAGTATAGAGAATAAATAGTATTTATTGAGACATGAAACACACTGAACACACAATATGGCCAGAATGGGGGCCAGATGTCGCTGTGTGATATGTCCTATATTTATTTATTTATCCATGTATATAATATAAAAAGAAGGTGGTGTTAGATACATCATTTATATGTATATAAGAACGTCTGAACCGATTTAGCTGAAAAATGGTGGGTTGCTTAGAACCAGGAGACGGACATAAGATACTTACTTAATTCCCGTTTTTAGGGTTCCGTACCTCAAAAGGAAAAAACGGAACCCTTATAGGATCACTTTGTTGCCCGTCTGTCCGTCCGTCCGTCCGTCTGTCAAGACCCTTTTTCTCAGGAACGCGTAGAGGTATGAAGCTGAAATTTATATCAATTACTCAGGTCTACTGTCCCTTGAAGCTGTGAAAAAATCAAACTTCTAAGCCAACGCAATCAAAAGATACAGCCATTTATGCCGCAAATTTTCGACACTTGCAAGGGAATCAAAACCTACAGGGTGCTTCCCGTGAACTCAGAATCTTGAAATTTGGTACGAAGCAACGTCTTATAGCATAGATAAAGGAAAAATTACGAAAACCATAAATTTTACGGTACCCTCGGTGCGCGAGTCCGACTCGCACTTGGCCGGTTTTTTTTTAATTGAGTTAAATATAATCCAAAAGCTGCTTATTTATTGCCTCTAGTGCGGAACAGAGTTCGCCGGCTCAGCTAGTTTAATATAAAATAATGACAAGATACAAAAACAGACAAGTTTCGTGTCACAAATCGGACCTAACTCCGCATGATCAATCAATCATCTTGGATGGATGCATCATAAATAGAAATACCTACATCTGAAAATTAATTTATGTTTAATATTTTATTATTGTCAACCGTGTCTAATTCTTATTTACAGATTCTTCGCATGTCGTATTCTTACTTCGCGGTTTTAAACCAAACTCAAGATAAATAACATGTCACGGAATTAATAATCACTAAAGCTACATTTACATTATTATATACACGCACATATAAATAAATCCTTGTACAAATAAAAATCTTTTATCTCATCTGTTTTAATGGCATATGATTTTTCTATTTCTTAGTTGTTATTGGTAGGTACGCATTTTTTACAATATCTAATTCACAATTACTTACATGATATGTACTTTGGCTGCCCAAACATATAAAAACCCTGATTAATAATTATGTTGTGAAACCGATAACTTACATTTTAAAAATCAACAATGAAATAATGGCGCATAATGAGGTCCGCTAACGATGTCGAAATTGCATGCATTTAGCGACGTGTATTATTGTCATAATTATGTAAATGGACCAATATTGTCATTAGAATTTACTTAGCTGCAGGAAATTAAATGATTATCCAAAACATCAGTAAATAGGTATATCTTTGTTGCCATTACAATATTATTTATGAAAGTCGCAGGAGCCTTATAGTTTGCGATTGCATCTTATTAGTTGTTTTCCTACGAAATTAGTTTTCTTTTATATGTATATGACTAAGTATTGTACTTTTGCTTTGTGGAACTAACTTTAAAATTGAAGAAAGTTTACAACTAATTAAACTAGAATTTAACTTTACATATTTTAGGTAGTCAATTAAAAACAGCTTTCAGTAAACAAAATAGTTGACGATTAAAATTGACTTAACAACAAATTGAAAACTCACGCGATGTTATTATAAAGTTCTTACACACCAACCAAGTTTATTCTAGAAATTTCTCATAAATTACTTTTCGATTGGTAAGACAAGAAGCACCACATTAAATCATGGGAAAAATAAACACAGACTTGTTCCTCGGCAGACCAAGAAGAATTTTAGCAGCTTTTGGAATATGGCCGACAAAAACTAGCTACATTGTTCTGCATCGCATTTATATGATTTTCATAATGCTTACTCAGTATTCTTTCGTGATTTTTGAAGTCATTTACATAGCAGGAGTTTGGGGAGACATAGGAGAGGTCTCAGAAGCATCTTATTTGTTATTCACGCAAGCTTCGGTTTGTTATAAGACTACGCTGTTTTTGATAAATAAAAACAGTTTGTTGGAGCTAGTAGAGTTTATGGAAAGAGAGTCGTTTGATGCTCAATCAGAAGTGCATATGAGGTAAGTATTATTTTATATTCTACGATCGATGATCAAAGTACCAAGTTAAGTACATTATTTTATACGTACCTACATATCGCAACTGGAATGAACTGTGAACATTAATTTTATTAATTTATCATTGTCAGTATACTGCGTTACAAAAATCATTCGAGATATAATAATGTTATACATTTTTATAGGGTCCTAACCAAGTTATCGCTAACCATCAAGCGGCTGTGTGCATTCTTCTTGGGAAGCGCCATCACTACGTGTACTCTTTGGGCTTGTATTCCATTGTTGGATGATGCTGGGCGTCGATCATTCCCTTTCAAAATATGGTAAGTTTGCAGCATTGTATACCTAAGTTTAATATACTTACATGTACTTCGCTTTCCGGGATTAACCCTTAATTGGTCGCGTGGGGTGTCATGCACCCCAGAGCAGTTCCCCAGGCTCACAACTTTTTAAAATTTGAATTAAGCGTGTTGGCCTTCTAGGTAGCTTCGTAATCACGTAAAACGTACACGATTCAGTTGAGAGCGACGCTCTGTTGTGGACAGTTGGGCTCGGAAAGCGTGTTTGGGGTGCATGACACCCCAGGTGACTGTGTGATAGGACCAAGAATTTAATTCTGAAGCAGGCCGATCGCAATCAAACAAAAGGTGCCATGTATGTCCAAGAAGTAAGGACAGGAAAACAAAGACTGAATGTTCAAAATGCCAAAAGCATGTGTGCAATGACCATATAAATAAAGTCTGTCAAAATGATGAGGATAAAACTAGGTTTAGTAAAAAAATATTTTTCATATTTAAAAGAAAATTAATTATGTTAAAAATATGTTTAAAAGTTGATTAATATGTAAGTTCAAATGTTCTTATTAATAAAAGTCTGATATTGCATGTATTTCGTATTTTATTTAATTTCCTAAATCTGGGGTGCCAAACACCCCACGCGACCGCTTATGCAACTTTTTAGGCGCGCCCAATTGATGGTTAATAGTAACTTATTTTAATGTTAAATAGAAAGATCATTGGTGGTACCTTAGTAAAGCCAACCTTTTCGTAAATTATATCATGTCAGTAAGCCTGTATATAGAATTTATTTAGAATGTATTTATTTCTTACCTTAAAAATAACTTAATTAACAGAGTTTTATATTTTATTTAAATTGACCTTATAGTAGAGTTAGTTAGAGTTGGCTAATTAGGTACCCCTGTATCGCAGCAGCCACAGGTGCTTTTAAATTTGTATGATTTAAACATGCAGCTACGGTTTTGGTTCATAATAGTTGAATAATTTATAGAAGATAGAATATTTTACATTTTCTAGAAAATGAAACAAAACGGAAAATATAATGATGTACCCACATCATTATATTACAACAGCTATAACTGTTTATTTTGATTTAAAATAGCCGTTTCTAAATTTCGTTTTTTTTTATTTTGTCGTATCCTTGGTACCAGGATGCCAGTAGCCCCGGAGAGGTCGCCGCACTACGAGCTGGGCTACCTGTACCAGATGGCCAGCATCTACATCAGCGCTCTGCTGTTCATCGGCGTGGACAGTGTCGCCCTCTCGATGATCATGTTTGGATGCGCGCAGCTGGATATCATTGTGGATAAACTGGATAAGGTGATTACTTCCGTACCTACTTAGGTACAGAAGAAGGAAATGAAGAAAGCCCGCGGTTTTGCTCACGTTGTTTGTTGTCAAGTAGCCTATGTTACTCTCGGGACCCTATACTAATAACATACCAAAAATCGTGTCGTTAGGTACGTTACTCCGATGTGGTGTAACAGAGGAACAAGTCAACAAAGACACTTTCGCTTTTATTATAATGTTATGGAATGATATGTTCTATTTGTTGTTTTTAAATTTGGGTATACTTACATATGTATTTATGTATCTATGTTACAGGTGCAAAATATTTCAGTGTTTAAGAACTCAAGACCAGAGAGACAAGTCCTTCATAAAGACAATAACTCAACGCTAGTAGAATGCGTGAAACATCATCAAGATGTCATAAGGTAAGGCATTCCTCCACACATATAATATTTACTGCTAGCGACAACTAGTGTGCTTTTATGTACTTACTACTTTTTTTTTCTTGGAGGTCTGAAAATACGTGATTGATTTTAAAATTATTGATAGATATATGATAGGTTTATTGAGAGGGACCTGTAATTTATATTAATTTTACACTTGTTACAGGTTCATAGAACTGGTGGAGAACACGTACCACACAAATATCTTCTTTCAACTCATCGGAACTGTTGGAATCATGTGCAATATCGGTCTTCGAATTACTATCGTTTGTATTTTATTTATTGAGCTAACCTTTAAAAACCAGAGCCTAAAAAGCTTAGAACATAGTTTTTAAAATTCTGGACCTTCGATCGTTTCGAAATATTTTGTAACAGTCTTTATTTATTCTTCTTTTTGTTTTCTAGTAGCTCTGGGGGCAAATGCAACATGATTCTATTAACTGTCTTGTCTACTGCATTCTTGGTTCTTATCTACAACTAGTGGGTGCTCGTGGCTTCGCTCGCGTTAAGAAATAAAACTTGCATCACCTATTTTCACCCCTTTAATGACATTGTTTTAAGTGATTGAGTGAGTATGAAATAATTAATGTAATTGGTTGCGACCGTTTTAATTATTATTAAATAAATAAATAAATAAATAAATTTAAAAGTGGCATTTTTCAAAAATTATTTCTGAGTGGGTGCCTACTTCATAACATTTACCTGCATTCCAAATTTCAACCCGATCCGTCCAGTGGTTTGAGCTGTGCGTTGATAGATCACTATATCAGTCAATCACCTTTGAGTTTTATATATTTAGATGCATTACTTGTTTCCAGGTGGATCACAAGAGCGTGCAGTTCTTCTCCATGTTGAACTACATGGTGACGATGCTGTCTCAGCTGTTCCTGTACTGCTGGTGTGGGCACGAGCTCACTATTCGGGTAATTTTAAAACATAATAGTAGGTATATGAACTTCATTTAGACATACATTTTTACGATATTTCGATTCAAAGTATCGAATTATTTAAAAAGAAATGGCACGAGCTATAATCCTACATTTTCTGATAGCATATGTAACTTTTGGGATGAATAATAAAATTTGCATGGCAATTCAAATTCGTACAAAGCTATTACAGGCAGGCACATTATAGACAAGCCACAAACAAACATGTTTAGAATGCTCCTAATATCAGCAACATATTGAATAAAATAAGAAACAAATAAAAATCCATACATTATAATAAGAAATAGATTACTAGATAAGACTGTCTATTAGATAAATCGCAATGTTATATGATTTTCTAGAAACTAATTGAACTTTTAACCATACTCAGAGCGAAGGCCTCCGCGACTGGCTGTACCAGTGCCCGTGGCACGAGCAGGACCTGGCCTTCAGGCGCGTGATGTGGATGGCCATGGAGCGCATGAAGAGGCCCATCATCTTCAAGGCAGGGCATTATATATCCCTGTCCAGGCCTACTTTTGTTGCTGTTAGTACTTTTAACTGTCATGAGCATTTCTTCTTCTAAAATCATACTGTTATGTATATGAAATTGTCATTGAAGCGAGTGTGGCTCAGCGGTTCCAGTGTCTGCTTTTCATCCAGACGCACCTTGGTACGAATCCGGCCCTACACCAATGACTTGTATTTTCAAGTTAGGTAAGTGTAGATTTGCACTCGCTTCGCGGTGAAGGAAAACATCGTGAGGAAACTGGCATGTTTGAGGACCACAATATCTGAGGACATGTGTCTTGCAAGGAAGGACCTGGGAGCCCACCAAGATATATCGACCCAAGAGAACTCCCCTAACGAATTAATTCTGCGAGGGAGTCACGACCCTCAGTCATGAGGAAATATGACACAAGAGAGATATGAAAGCTTAATTGCTTTTGTTTGTCTGTTTGTTCCGCTTTCACGATAGTATAGGGTCCTTTTAGAAATGGGCGATAACTAAGAGTACTTTTTGATGTAACATAAGGTACTTTTTCTCAATACAATGCCAGCAAAGTCAAGGGCATTTATTAGTTTATACACATGTATTTTTTTATCTTGAACGGGTTTGCACTTGGCCATAGTTTACCTGATAGCAAGCAAAGGCTATGGCCTAAGATGGAGCGTGCTTACCCGATAAGAACCGATTCACTCTCGCTTTGAAGATCGCTGGATTATAGTGCGTGGGGAACAGAGAGTCAGGCAGGGAGTTCCACAACCTTGCGGTACGAACAATAAAGGTAGAAGCGTACCGTTTCGTGCGGGACTTAGGAACTGTATTAGAAACGTAAAAGTTTTTAGAAAGTTTCGATAGTATGTCACATTGCATTAATTATAACGATATTTCTTTATTGTACCTGTAGTTAATTTTGACTGTTATTGTTATTGCCTAATATTTGTTTTCTCTTTTCACAGATCCTACGTATGTCCTACTCTTACTTCGCCGTGCTGAACCGAACGAGAGGCGATAAATCATAATATATTATAATAAATTAGTATTAACTCTATTAATTATAATTTATGAAAACACTGGCTAGATAAAGCCTAGCCATTGTCTCTTGCTACGCCCCAATACCTCGGGGCACTTGTAAGTTTTTTTTTTAAATGTGTGCAAGTGATTTTTTACATTAAATACGTTTGACTATAGCCTGCCTGATGTTAAGCACCACTATAGTCTAAGATGTAGCACGCTTGCCTAGAAGAAACCTATATACTCTAGATTTGAAGACCCCTGGGTTATAATTTTCTGGGAACAGGGCTCCAGGTAGAGAGTTCCATAGTCTCGCTGTCCTTACTACGAAGGTAGAATCAAAGCGTGAATAAATAAATAAATAAATAAAAACAATATGTCTGACAAATCGATCATTTATTATAAATTGTGTATCACATGACGCGTACATCCACGACATTAGGCAGAAGTGTGCTTACGGCTTGCTTGTTTAGTGCGTTGTGTTGTTTACTTCAATACAACTTAAACTTATAGTAACTTCTTTTTAACAGAATTAGTAACCACATTTTGGGAATCTATTTATCCATTTTGAGTTTTTTCAACACCTCAAGTGAAAATACTACATGAAAAAGTCATTTAAACCCAAGACTGTGTTAGAATTTCTTACGAATAGTATGTAGCAAGTTATCAATTAAAAAAACAATTCAAATTAATATCTTATTCGAATTTTCTAACAGTTAAAATATCTTCTGTAAGTAAAAATCTCTCGAAGTTTCGTTAGCCAATCAAAGTACGTAAGTATGGCAAATGAACGTGATACGACTGTGACTGATTGCTGTTTCACGGAGAGAATTAGATTAGATATTGCTTTCGTGTTTGTGCTAAACATACTATAAGTCAATTTTCTAACAAGTTTTTATTTATCGTACTTGGGTAATTACTTTATTATTTAGTTTTTCAGGTAGAAATAATTAAATCATCTTTACAACACAAACGACCACAAAACACTAAATAAACAAGCCCAGTTTATACCAAAATTATGAAAAATACACATCTCAACACTCAACATCTTAACTTAATAATAAATTTAGTCGAGTTTATAAATTCGTGCGATTATATTATAAAATAACAATAGCAAGGCGAGAGTGTAAAAATTACAACAATACTTTAGAATTTTTACAAGTTTTTTGTAGTTAGGTATTTGAGGCGTATTTACAGTTTAGGTATATTTTATGCGCATATTACTAGTTAGTAATTATTTCATCACATTGCATTTTCCAAAGCTATTGCCAATCTTACCAAAATAAGGCTGTTTGAAGTTTATTTCGGTAAAATTGGCTGCGATTCTGACATACCTTTCGAAATTATCTTTGGGCATCCCAAATAAAATATTGTCAGTTGATTGTGAATATTCTGATGTATTTTCTTTTGTAGGTTTCTTGTTTGACCACAACTCGTCGGATGGTAAGCAATATTTATGATCTACCTTGATACTAATCCAATATATATATAAAATTGGGGTTCAATATGTTGACTAAACGGTTTTCACTCACGTGTAAATCGCGTAAGTTGTTTACGCGTTTCGGATGTTATGACATCCATCATCAGAACGTATGTTCTGGGACCGCGTAAATTGATAAAATGTCTCACGAAGTTTTAGTATTAAAAATTGGGGTTGTCCTCGTGGTTTTGTGATTTTTTTAAGAGACGATATATCAGGATATACAGCCTTGGCAATTGTTCAGTCTTTGGCAATAGAATCAGAAGAAGTTTCTCTAAACATTTGCGCTATGATTGTTTCTTACAAACTAAAACGCAAAATTATTATTAATAAGGTTATCTGTATAAGGCGGTATTTTTGAAGCCACAAAGCCACAGCTCAACAGCATGGTGTTTCACAATGAGTCGGATATGATCCGATCCGCTCGTAGTAAAAATGGTAGAAATTAAATGCAATGGTAGAAATTTAAAATATAAGTTTTAAGGCTAATTTTACCATTTTTACTGTTGATTTCATATGAATAATTATAAATAGGAATAAATCAATGTATACTTATGTGTAAATCGGGTTAAATATCATGAAAAAACAAAATCGAATTTATCATTGACGGAAACGAATCCGCTAGCTTTTGGCTCACGGAACGGTTCCGATTTTTCTGATGAATAAATTTGTTAAAAGATTCGAATGGAATCATTGTAATTTGGAAAAATCCTTTCTGTGCCAATTGATTTCCGTCTCAATCGAATCGGATCCGTATCCGACTCATTGTGAAACACACTGCAGGTATGTTTTTTTTACGCTACCACTATGAATAGTTATCATTTTTTCATAAGTTGCCAGTATTCTCGCAATACCCCTGTATAATTATTAACATAATAGCGTAGATATTACTCGCGAACATATGGGATCTGTTCTTTTAAAACGTATATACCGAGCGCAGGATATGCATATTCAAACTTAATATCAACTCATCCAAAGTCTTTAAATAAACAATCACGCGAACATAATAGAATATTTGATACATTTTTATAGTTACATATAAAACGTCGATATTTATTAACACCTCTAGAGACGCTACAAAATATAAACAGGAAACAAAGTACTTTGCACCAAATATCTATAAAAAATGTACCAAAGATTCTGCTAACTTCATCAAACTTCATAAAAAAACAACCGACAAAAAGTTTATCCAAAAGAAGCACAACCGAAATATTGTTCAAACAATGTTTTGATCACAACTTCGTTTTAACATCGTCATTGCACACTTGCCTTACAATATCGAATTTAAAAATAAACATACTAAAGCTGTGCATACACTACCAGAGACGTTAGAATACGTCCGTACAAAACTTTGCAACGAAAAAAAACCGTCAACAATTAATATCGCCAACATCGAAAAATCCACTTTCACGTGACAAATTCTAACCCTATAAATTCAACATTTACTTCTCTTATACCTATCCATTTTAATACTTAAGGTGGACTTCAGGAGCCAAATTGCAGTACTTGCGACGTCAAAGTGAGGGGGATGCGAGGCCGCAGGCCGAGCATCACCACCACTTTGACCATCAGACCTTGGAGTACCGAAGGGATCTCGGAAACTATAAGAGATAGGGAGGTGGTGTTTGAACTAATATTTGAGAGAACTGCATGCATGCTTTGAATAATACAAAAAATGTTTGGCTTTCATACAAAAAAATTTTTTCTTCATACAAATTCCATACATTTTTCTAGGGATGTACAAAACGACGGAGCAAGTACTGCGGTGAGGCCAAAGGCCGAAACGCAGTACTTGCGACGTCTAAGTTCAGGTGATGCGAGGCTGGAAACCGACCTTCAGACCGATCAGACTCTGGAGTACCGAAGGGATCTCGGAAACTATAAGAGATAGGGAGGTGGTGTTTGAACTAATATTTGAGAGAACTGCATGCATGCTTTGAATCATACAAACAATTTTTGGCTTTCATACAAAAAAATTTTTTCTTCATACAAATTCCATACATTTTTCTAGGGATGTACAAAACGACGGAGCAAGTACTGCGGTGAGGCCAAAGGCCGAAACGCAGTACTTGCGACGTCTAAGTTAAGGTGATGCGAGGCTGGAGACCGACCTTCAGACCGATCAGACCCTGGAGTACCCCTGGGGATCTCGAAAACTGTAAGAGATAGCGGGTTGGTGTTTGAACTAAATTTGATGAGAACTGCTTGCATGTTACTAATCATACAAAAAAAATTGGCTTTCATACAAAAATAGTCTTCATAAAATTTTCAAAAATTTCTTCATTTTATCTCATTACCCTTTTACTGGCGCCAATTTTTTTTAATGCAATATAACACGCCGGGCCGCATGCGCGGCCCAAAATTACTAGAGACGTTAGAATACGTGCGTACAAAACTTTGCAACGAAAAAAACCATCAACAATTAATATCGCCAACATCGAAAAATCCACTTTCACGTGACAAATTCTAACCCTATAAATTCAACCTTTACTTCTCTTATACCTATCCATTTTAATACTTAAGGTGGACTTCAGGAGCCAAATTTCCATACAAACTGTATAATGTTTAGACTCCAAAATTAAGCACAGCCTGCGTGATTTTAGTAGTTCGGTGGCTTTAGCGCTTTCTTGGGATCGCGTGTCTAGAAAACTAGCCCGTGTTTCATTCATAATGAAGCCAAAACAAGCTTTACAAAAATTATGAAATTACTATGGAAAAAAATGCAAGATGTGTGCCACTAAAACTTCATATAGTGCATATACCAACTGCAGACAATGTACAATGACAGTTTCGAAGCATAATGAAATTGACGTTTCTGAAAAAATAAAAGACATACCTAAGTATAATTGAGAGCCGCAGATCTATTCCATAGATACCATATAATGGCGATTTACTTAGTGTGAGCAAAATGTATGAGCGCTATCAAAATAAAAAAAATATGTATCGGTGGTTTTACTAAAATTAAGTACAAGATAATCGAAAAATCATCCATCATATTAAAAAGAAACTTAATTTTGTATTATTATTTACATACTTGTAATTACTAAGTTTATGTAAATGATGTAGTAGTAGTAATACTTAGAAAACCTAAAAAACATGTTTCTCTTTCTCTGTATCTGTATTAAAAACGATTTGTTTAATTCTTACGTAAGTAATAGTTATACGAAAAATACTTTTCTTTCTATCATATTTCATAAACATTTTTCCGTTCTCTATCTAGACTATTCTATGGTCAAATGTAATATTTGCATATTTTAAATTTAGAACGCCTATATAGATGCGTTTCGCATGAAGCTATTATCGATTAGTAGCGAACTGGCAACTTCGCATTTGTTTATTACAGGAAGATAAGTATTGAGACTACTGAAGAGAAAATGGGGCGTTGCCAGCTCGTGTCAGGTGATGGGAGAGAGACATACTTCCATCTGGTATTGTTGCATGGTGGCGAATTGAAGTTTGTATTTGGATTTGTGGTTCGGTATATCAGAATAATTTCTAGGCAACGATATTATGAGGTATATATGAGGACGTTTATTATGAAATTTAGTACTGAAAGTTTTGCGTAAAATAATGTATATGGTTGCGGAAATGAAATTAAACGAGATGATATGATATTAAATGAAGTAAATTATAAATAAGTAAATACATTTATTTGAATTGATTTTTTCAAATCATTATGGGCAAGTAATACATTTTTGAAAAATACCGTCCACGATGCAAAAAATACATAAATGATGTTTCATCATCATCATTATCATCACAGATTTAAGGGAGAGGGCCCTGGTCTGTGCAGCATGCGCTATTTTTCCCGATCTTCTGCCAATTCCTTGATCTCCTTGTACAATATAACGCCCGCATTCTCCTTTACTTGGTCTATAGATGACCTCTTCAGCCTTCCTCAATTCAATTTCAATTTCTTTATTAGCATTAAATGTACCTATTTACATTTACCCTGTTCAGAGGGGAATTAGGGCGTTGCTAAGATTAAAACTAAATATTCTAAAATCAACAACTTAATATAAAATTTCAAATCTTAAACTTAAACTAGTATGTATGTGTACAATATTTTCTTATATTATCTATTTATTAATCTACTTTAACTATAGAAGGCAAGTGATCCTGGATGAATTTTATCTACATGAGGAAAAATACAAACGGACACAAGCAAGCAAGGAAGAGCTGCACCAAAATAAAACTTCAAGAAAGCAACTGGCTGATGAAAGCAGCAGAAGAGTTATATAAGAAAAATAATTTGGAAAAGGAGACTGCCGGGTTAAAAGTCAAAGCGGCTGCAGCCATATACAAAAAGAATGAGTTAGAAAGAGAGGCTACAGAATTTAAGTTAAATCTATTAAAAAAATGGATCACTGTACACTTGTTTTTCATTATTAGACCTAATATCAGTAAAAGTGTAAGTGTAAGCACTCACTTAGTACTTGTTGGTAGCAACTTTTTATAGTAAATATCATCATATCCTACAAATAGTAAAAATCAAATGAAAATGTTGGATATTAAAAATAATAGAGGCATTTTGAATGGAGAAAGATTAGACCCTGCATTACACATAACTACTTTATTTTCACATTAAAGTGATCATACCTTTGGGGCGTTGCTAGAAATTTATCTGAAATGTCTAGCTATGAAAGCAGATCTTATAAGGCTGCCCCTTTCATTTGCAATAGCAGGTACTTCAGGTGTTACTTCTTCTATTTGAATTTCATCAGTAAACTCTTCACAATTAGGTATACTGATATTTTGTAGAACAGCACAAGCTACTATAATATTGACAATATTTTCAAGTTTATGCTGTAGCTTTCTACTCAAGCAAGCAAACTTGCGTTTCAGCACACCATTTAGCCTTTCTATTGTATTTCTTGTAAGTATGTGTGCTCTATTATATCTCTCCTCTGCAGGATTCTGAGGACTCAGAATTGGTGTGTACATAATAATTAGTTTGTGCATATCCGCTGTCACCTAAAAGTAACCCCTGAATATTTCCTTCTTCAAAGTTCATGCAGCTCCTGCTATTTGCAAAAATTCTTGAGTCATGTACCGAGCCTGGCCATCAAGCAATATCAAAAATTTCCAAGTTAGGGCCACAAACTAACTGAACATTTATGGAGAATTCTCCTTTGTGATTTCTAAATATTTCGCCATGCTGTCTTGTAGGGCTTTTGATTGGCACATGGGTGCAATCAATGCAACCAACCACTCCGGGAAATGACGCTATTTCATAAAATTTCCTTTTCACTTCGCCGACGTCTGCAGCTTGAGGAAACTTTATGGACTGCCCCAGCTTCAATGCCAATTGCTTAGAGATATTTGCCACAATTTTACACACTGTACTCTGGCTAAGTTTGTGCAAATCTCCACATTCAATCTGAAAGCAATATTAGATTTTGTATTAGGAAATAGGTTTAATTGAAACAAATTAACGGCATATCTCAATAAAATTTGGTAGTTAGGGAACCTTGGCTCAACTCACTTGGAACAATCCCGTTGCGTAGAACTTTAATGCTACCAATAATTGTAGGATTCCAGGCACTGGTAGACCTCTATCTATCTATCTAACACCACCCTTGAAGCATATTAAAGGCATGATTGCATGTAGAACAGTTTCCTTCCGGAACCGAAACCTTTTTCGAAATTCTTCATTACTACAAAACTCCGTCGGGTTCATAGCGTCTCGCAAATAGCTTCTTGATGGGTACATATATTGTTCCTCGTGAACATAATCAATAAATTCTTCAAATTCCATGTTATCATCACTCATCTTTTCACAAACAAACACAAGATAAACCGGGCAATACGCCTCGAGGGAGCTGTAAGGTACAGTTCGCGCAAAACTTAATGAGCTCTCGGAACACGCACGCTAGTGGCTGCGCAGTACGCATATTATAGGTATCAGAGGGACGGAAGTCGGAACAGGGCGTCCGGGAGGGCACCGGCCCCCGCGCCCCGCGCCGTATCCCCGCTCGCGTCCCGTTGCGCCGTGCCTTAGTGTGAGTGCTACGTTCGTACACAACACTTGCGCACGTTGTAGACGAAAGTACAGTCGAGTGCAAAAATTAATTTTCATTCCTATTGTAATTTTTTACTGTTATTTGTTTTCGTTATTTTTATTTGTTTCTGTTATTGTTGTTGTTAAGTTTTGTCACCGTTATATTGTATTTGTTATTTGTTTGTTCTATAACTGTGGTTTCTTACTGTTATCGAACTTTTTGGTTTAATTAAATATGCCTCGCGGACGCTTTAATGTGCTACGTCGCCAAACATAAATAAATAAATGCACAAGTTTTATTTAAAGTTTTTAATTTACTTAAATATATACCTACCTGTTTGTTCTAATATCTTACTGCACGTAAAAATACCTAAAATCTAAATACTTTGTGATAGGCATAAATGTACTATGTTTTTTTTAAATCTTACAATAATGATTGTGCGCTCAACTGTACCATGCGCGGTTACGTACTCGGACCTAACTTCAGAGAGCTCATAAAGTTTTGCGCGAACTGTAGAATATCATTGATCTCCGACTCATTGTGAAACACCATGATCGCTGTCAGACGTCACAAGACTCTTCGGTCGCGCCATCGCGACTTATGTCCGACGCCCCTTTTTATATTATTTGGTTCGCACAGCTCGATTCGATGGACATTCATACGTTAGATAGAATATTCTATCTATTTCTAGCAAACAAGAAAATACAAAATAGTACCACGACAGCATCACAAAGTACTACCTACTGGCAACACAAAATGATGCGTCATCTTAGCCGACAGCTGTCAAAATCGATTTAACAGCTGCCAGGCGTACCGCTCACGCTCGCAGCTGCGTTACATTTTCCGGTGAAATTTTCATATTTCGACGCTATTTAAAAGCCAATAAAATCTGTAGAACAACATGGGAGACTCCTTAGATGGGAGTGAAAATACTCCTGAAGCCCAAAATGTTGTTGTTGTCGACTTTCAAGACTTCGCGAACTACTTGCGAAGAGCTGCAACGGTACTTTTACCTGAGGATGACATCGTTCCGCCTTCTCTCAACGCTGCCTTGGATGATAAAGTCAACCAAGATTGCATAAAGAAGTTCATCTCGGACTCTCAGGTGTCAGCATTGTACGTGCAGAGATTTTCTTTGAAAGGTATGCCACGATATCGACCTATTTTTTGCATCGGCTTTCTACCTGCATTGCGGGTCTAATTTATGTAAAATATGTTGCATCGTTTTACCAATATTTCAATCTGGATGTTTTTTCTTTACAGAAGATGACAATGAACAGCCTACAGAGGGTGAAGAAGAGAAAGAAGCTGTCACCTACCAGATTAGCAATGAGGCAAGTCTTTATAATTTTTATCTGATTCATAGATGTTCATGTAGGTATCTATAAAATATACATACCAAACTAGAATTGCTGTATTACACATAATCTGTTATTTTTTCATTGATACAATTGTAGCATGAACTTATTTAGGTAGTGAGGTACTTATGTATTTTTTATGTTAAACACAAAGCACACCCAACTAAAATCAAACATAAGTGCATCTTATACTGACTACACATTTTCCAACCTAGGTGCACTTCACATCCCCCCGAGTGGCAGCGTTTGTGTGCATCAAGCGAGGTGCAGTCATTGAGGCTGACAAGTCCATCCACAGCCAGCTCCGCCTCATCAACCTCTCTGATGGCTCCCCATATGAGACCCTCCATGCTTTCATCAGCAAGACCATGGCTCCATTCTTCAAGAGCTATGTCAAGGAGAGTGGGCGAGCTGATAGGTAAGTTTACTGAGTATTCAATTTGAAAAAATATTTTTGGTGTTTGATCTTTGAATGAGACAAATGACTTGTCTTTTGTTGCTTTTTATTCATACTGTTATGATCAGAGATCATTATGAGCTGCCTCTGAGAACTCACTTAATAACAAATTAACTCTGGGTGTTTCACCTCAGTCATTAGGGAATAGAAAGAAAGAAAGAAAATCATTTATTGAAGCAAATATTTAATTAAATTAAAATAAGCTGGCTGCATAGCAACCAGCGCTGGTCTTCCGTTGGGCTCAAAATACAACTCAAGAGAGAGATGATCATTTAATTATTGTAATTCATACACTCACAAAATTTGCCACAGTTGTTTAGGAGCCTAATAATATTAATAACACCTCACAACTTGTACTGATGTCACCTATGAGTCACACTAATAATATGCCAACAAAGGGTCATGAATATTTAACAGTAACTTGGGTCTTGTTATGCTGATTTCATATTAAGAATCTAATAGGAACTTTTTATAGACTTTGAACCTTATGAATGACTAGAAACACAAAATGATACAATCTTCTTCTTATCAAATGAGAGTGGCCAACTCTGGTGTCGAAAGTTTATCAAGCCGCCCCAAAAGGCCTCTTACATGACATAACAACTGCCATACTAGACAAACAACATCTACAATTTAATGGGTCATCCAAGAACTGACCGTGTCACTCTTTGCTTAACATTGGTAATACAATTAAACAATCCAATATGTCTAACATTGACAAGTTTAACTGTAAATTGTTTGAAAATGATTTTTCAAATCCTAAGTTCCCAATTATCTCAGTTATCAAGCTTTTCTATAATATCATATGAATATAAAAAATCTTCTACTAAATAGGGATGGAGACAAAATGGCGCCTTCTGTGGAGAAGAAGATAGCTGAGCTTGAGATGGGTCTACTGCACCTACAACAAAACATTGACATCCCCGAGATCACTCTGCCTGTGCATCCCTTGGTAGCTGCTGTCATCAAAAGGTAACATTTGGTCTAGATAACATTTGGCTTTTGTTTGAAGTTTGTTTTTGTTGAAGGTTTTGAAGCACTAAAGAAAAAAACAGACCATTGCAAGGCTTGAGAACAGTGTTGTGATTGGTTTTTGTCAATCTATCTGGCCACCTAGAATGAGCCAACTATGATAATGATGTTCCCAAATAAAATTGATTTGGAAACATCACCATTTAGCTTTAGATTTATAGGTTTTTCTTTACTTCACATAAATATTTAATAAAATTTAATTTTTGTAAAAGACTTTGTACCACATATTTATATGTCTTTTATACGCGCCACATTTAAAAACATGTTCTGTCTGTGTGTGACTTGACTTGTTGAATAAGCTCCAAACACATATCTTTATGCTGAAAATAAAAATATCTGGTCTCAAATATACAAACTTACAGAGTGATTTCCTATGTGTACTCTGTTGAGAATATATGTATTTTGTACAAATACCACTAATAATAATATACTACTTGTATGTACATTAAGGGCTGCCGATGAGGGCCGCAAGCCGCGTGTCGCTGACTTCGGAGACAAAGTGGAAGACTCCACATTCTTGAACCAACTGCAGAATGGGGTCAACCGCTGGATCAAAGAAATACAGAAGGTACCATCTTTACAATACATAATATAAACAAGATGATAGTGTTCTTCAGTCACTACCAGCTTAACCAAAGTTTGTTTAAAATTTGGTTTGGTATTTAGCCTTGAATCAATGGTAGTTTTTTTCTTGGATGACAGCAGGTAACACTGCGAGGCGCGACTAGTATAACAATAATATTATTAACTTTACATTTGATACCTGATTTGATTTTATTTGAATCTCATTTGTAAAAATGGCCAATACATTGAACAAATGAAACATCATTTACTTTGAATAACCACTCTATGAAATATGATTGAAATATTTGGTGGGAATTGATTGCTAACTAGCACAAACTTATAGATATGTAGATATACATCTATTTATCACAAACAAATAATATGATAAATTAGAAAATATAAAATGAACGAACAGAACTTAAGATGTACATACATATTTATCTTAGGTGACAAAACTAGACCGCGATCCTTCCAACGGGACTGCACTACAAGAGATCTCTTTCTGGCTGAACCTCGAGAGAGCCTTGCATAGAATCCAGGAGAAGAGAGAAAGCATTGAGGTAAGTCATACTATCAGCTGTTTTGTGTCAATTAAACAATTATACAATACAAATAAATAAATAGTTTTATTATGTAAAAATTGCACATGTTTTATATAAATAAATAAATATTCCGGGACAATGGACACAGCGCCATCTAGCCCCACACTAAGCAAACGCTTGTGTCGTGGGTACTAGATAACGGATATAATACTTATATACTTTTTTTTTTGTAAAAACATACTTATTATACATACAAACGACCAGACTCAACACAATTAATTATACTTTTTTTTAAAGTACATAAATACTTGTGTCATGCGGGAATCGAACCCACGACCTCTAGATTAGAAGGCAGAGCCACTACCAACTAAGCTAACAGGCCAGTCAAACAAAAAAATAAATAATATATATATATAGCTTAAAACAAAAGTTATAGATAACAGTTCAATAACACACACATGTTGTAATTTTATTAATGCTCAGAATCTGAAATATTAAGAAAAAATATAAAAAAAATATTAAATGTTTAAGATATTGATGAAACAGGCCTTAGTTTCTGATTATCGGCAAATGATGGTGGATTTTATAGTTGGACTATGTACCTACTTAAAGGAAACACTGAATCCCTGCTATAAGTAGTACTTGTGATGTAGAAAACAGATTGGAATGGAATCTTTGGAAATTGATATTACCTTGATAATGAAATCAAAGTCAATGAATTGATTGCATGTAAAATAGATGGTTTATTTCATGAACACTGAACTGAACTAACAAGGGTACACTTGTCAAATTAAATCATCACAAAGAAATCAAAATTAGATAGATATACACTTTATTAAAAACACCAGCACAATACATAAATTTACAAAAAATATGAATACTTAAGCCTAGTGTCTTAACTGGCAACCTTATCGCTAAGAGCGATCTCAAAATTAATGAATTGATCGCAGATAAAAAAGATGATTGATGAAGACTGAACTTATCCAACAATGTATGGATTCACCAAACACTTCCTTCCACAGGTGGCTCTAACCCTGGAGATCCTGAAGTACGGCAAGCGGTTCCACGCCACCGTGTCGTTCGACACCGACACGGGTCTCAAGCAGGCGCTGGCCACCGTCTCCGACTACAACCCTCTCATGAAGGACTTCCCCATCAACGACCTGCTCAGCGCCACGGAGCTTGAGAGGATCAGGTAAACTGTACTACGATTATGCCCATTATCATTAGTTAAGCCCATAATATTGAGTCTACTGGGACATGGAGCCATTTAGATGGAAATTAGTGGTAAACAGTAAGCTAATTACTAAATAAAAAAATTAAAGTATACAAGTATTATATCTGTTACCCAAGATACAAGGGTTAGCATAGTATGGGACTAGATAACGCTGTGTGATATGTCCTGAAAATGATTATCTAATTTAAATCAAATGTTTGTCTACTATTACCTACATCTACTGTAATATTATCATTTAGTTACCCAGACCAGACAGAGAGACGGATTAATCAAAGACTTGTATAGTATGATCTTTAAAAGTGTGAGTATTTTTTTTGGTTTGGTTCGAGTGACAAACCATTGTGATTTTTATTTAGTGGTATATTGGGTCCTAAGAGACACCTACATTCGCAAAACATTTCGCAAGCATTTCAGTGTCGCAAATAAAATGTGGGCCAACGCCGCGACCTCCACGAATAATAAAAAAAAAGATTGCGTTAAAACTGATTTAGAGTCTACTTTGATATTATTTAACTAAATTCATCATACATCTAATACTTTTACAGGTTGGCAGTGCAGCAAATCTTCTCCCATCTTCGCAAGATCCGCTCCACCAAATATCCCATCCAACGTGGTTTGAGACTCGTCGAGGCCATTTCTAGAGACCTTGGACAACAACTTCTGAAGGTGTGTATAATATCAGTGGATATGTGTGAATATAGGCAGTATTTTTTTTATTTTTTATTAGTTTTACTCCATATTTAGTGCCTCATTGTGTAATATTGGATTATGTATAAGTTTCAGAGGACACTCAGATATGTTCCAAACTGTAATGATGAATAATTTATACACTAAGCGGATTAAATCAAATATGTAGTGATACCAATTGATATTGTAAGAGAAGCTGCATTTTATTGTTGTTGGTATAGCAGTCGTAAACCTTTAATGTGGTTTAAAGATTCTCAACAATAAAGTAGGTATCTTTCAAACAAAGAAGAAGAAAATGATAAGCTTACGGCTATTTGTAACAACTATGACATGATTATACTATAGTAATTTAATAACTTATATACTTCCACCAGGTATTGGGCACCCGTCGTCTGATGCACATTCCGTTCGAGGACTTCGAGCGCGTCATGACGCAATGCTTCGAAGTGTTCTCCTGCTGGGACGATGAATACGAGAAACTTCAGGGACTTCTGCGGTAACATTTTTTGTCTTTAGATTTATTGTTCTCTTAGAAAAAATATGAGGTTTTTATTAAGACGTTGCCTATTGTGCAAAATAATACGGCGCACGACGTCTTAAATCTTCACACCTCAAGTTCTTCCATACTTAGTTGAGATTTGCTCTTGAAACTGATATACCTAGTCAGGTCATAAGTATTGTCACACAGTAAAAACTTTTCTTTTAGAATGCTGTCCACAAAAAAGTTTATTGAACTTTACTGACTTTCGAATTGTTCATGAAAATAAAAATGTATACTTTATAGAATTTTACTCATTTTTAAATATGAAGTGGACGCTTAAAGTAGACCGTGTTGCAGTTATTGCGTCGTTGCGGTTACGCACCAATTCAAATTTTTGACATATTGAAAAATTTGAATATAACCAAAAGATTCGTTTATCGTACCATCAAACGATACAATGAAGACTCTAGTGTAGATGACAGGTCAAGAAGTGGTCGCCCTCGGTCTGTTAGGAATCCAGCAGTGATAAAAGCTATGAAGGCGCGAATTCAAAGAAATCCCAAACGTAAGCAGAAACTGTTGGCCCTTCAGATGGGGTTAAGCAGAACCACCGTGAAAAGGGTGTTAAATGAAGACTTAGGGCTTCGGGCATATCGAAGAAAAACAGGACATCGTTTGAATGCTCGTCTCTCTCTCTCTCTTTGAGTCGTATTTCCTCATGGCTGAGGGTCGTGACTCCCCCGCAGAATTAATTCGTTAGGGGAGTTTTCTTGGGCAGATACATCGTGGTGGGCGCCCAGGTCCTTCCACGGAAGACGCATGTCCTCGGATATTGTGGTCCTCAAACATGTCGGTTTCCTCACGATGTTTTCCTTCACCGCTAAGGGAGTGCAAATCTACACATAACTTGAAAATACAAGTCATTGGTGTAGGGCGGATTCGAACCAGGGTGCGTCTGGATGAAAAGCAGACACTGGAACCGCTGAGCCACACTCGCTTTTTAGAATGCTCGTCTAATGGACCTGAGACTGAAGAGATGCCGCGCTTTGTTGAAGCGGTACGTGGGAAAAAAATATCGGGAAATTCTTTTTTCGGATGAAAAAAAATTTACCGTAGAAGAGGGCTACAACAAACAAAATGATAAGGTGTACGCACACAGTAGTGAAGAAGCGAGCAAACGTATTCCGCGTGTCCAACGAGGTCATTTTCCATCCTCGCTCATGGTATGGTTGGGAGTTTCTTATTGGGGCTTAACAGAGGTACATTTTTGTGAGAAAGGTGTAAAAACGAATGCAGTTGTGTATCAAAATACAGTCCTGACGAACCTTGTGGAACCTGTTTCTCATATCATGTTCAATAACAAGCACTGGGTATTCCAACAAGATTCGGCGCCAGATCATAGAGCGAAGAGCACACAAGACTGGCTGGCGGCGCGTGAAATCGACTTCATCCGGAACGAAGACTGGCTCTCCTCCAGTCCAGATTTGAATCCGTTAGATTACAAGATATGGCAACACTTGGAGGAAAAGGCGTGCTCAAAGCCTCATCCCAATTTGGAGTCACTTAAGACATCCTTGATTAAGGCAGCCGCCGATATTGACATGGACCTCGTTCGTGCAGCGATAGACGACTGGCCACGCAGATTGAAGGCTTGTATTCAAAATCACGGAGGTCATTTTGAACAAACTTTATTGTCATAAGAATCTATGTTTTGTTAAGTTCATTTTGGTATATAAATGGTTACATAAAGAATAAAGTTGTTTCAATTATTTTATATTAAACATGTGCCAGAATTTATGACCTGACTAGGTACTATAAAATTTACACAATCATCATCACATTTTATCATCATCATTGCATGCCAGCAAAAAGTTCGTTACCAGGTCATTAAATTTTAAAGTTTTAGTTCTATGGCTCCTATCAGCATAAAAAGTGTGAAGCCCATGGATGACTATACCGGTAGTAGTTGTTAATAAAAAAAATATTAAATTCATCTACTATGTAAAAATAAGTCGGGTTTTCCTTCCTAACGCTATAACTCCAGAATGAACCGATTTCCACGGTTTTGCATTCGTTGGAAAGGTCTCGGGCTCCGTAAGGTTTATAGCAAAGAAAATTCGGGAAAAAATCAACAGGAAAGCGGGAAAACAGGAAAAATCATTTTTCACATACCGCGCCATCTCTGATACATAGTATGTACTACAAACTGGAAAAACGGAGTTCGCCGGGTTTGCTAGTTTTTCTCTAAAGAAATGTGATGTATAATTTGAACGTGTAAATGATCCTCTTACATTGTTCAGAGACATCGTGAAGAAGAAGCGCGACGAGCACCTGAAGATGGTTTGGCGCGTGTCTCCGTCGCACAAGCGGCTGCAGGCGCGCATGGAGCACATGCGCCGCTTCCGCAGGCACCACGAGCAGCTGCGCACCGTCATGCTCAGGGTAACATCGCTTATTTCAACTTATACATTTCAGCTTATAGTCAAACCACGAAATAGAGAAAAAATGAAAATGCCCTTATAACTACTTAGTACGGGTATCGGTGTCGCCAAACTCACATATAAGTAAAAAAACATATACCTACTTTTCCATTTGATTAATTATTCCTCCTGTTTTCATTTTGACCCGTAATAATTGCACAACAAGGCATGAATTATTTTGAAACATGTTTTTTGTGCGAGTGCGGAACGTCTTTCTAGCTCACGTAGCTAAGCACTAATCATGGCCGCCGCGAATGTTGCTATATTCTGCTTTATTGTGGCACAGGCAGGAGATACGAGCACTACTTCAATTTTTTTCTCTGTTCTGTGAGTTAAAGTTTCTGTGTCGGTCGTTCAAACCGCAAATTTTCAAGCCGTGAAACGAATCCAACCTGCCTCTTGTTTTATAAAAAGTACTCTGAACAGTTTTCAAAAACAAACTTTATCCGTGAAAGATTAAGACCTCGGGGCGACCCTGCTAGCGATAGCAAGGAGAACTCAATGCATTCTACAAAGAATGGGTTAAAGCAGCGTTGCAGCGAGAGAAGTGAAAGAGTATGAAATGAAGGCTAGGGAATTAAACACTTGTCAAACAATGCCATTCTTGTATATCAACTGGGATGATTCAACGGAAAGGATTTAATATAGGTTAGGTTTTTTTTATTATTATATAAGTACTATTTTATTTACAAGGATATATTTTCCCAGGTGTTGCGTCCGCGCGCGACCGTGGCGACGGAGCCGGGCGCGGGCGGCGAGCCGACGCAACCACACTCGCTGCCCATGGACGCTGCTGACGCCAACGCTATCGCAGAGGTAAAAACTGTTCTATATATCTTCAAGTAATATTAATGGTCCGAAATGTAAGTTTAGTTATTATTATTATTTTATATATTTTTTTTGCACTCCGAGGGTGGACTGTGGAGACAATTCAGAGAAACGCGGACGATTACCCATGTTTGCAAATAAGCAATTTGATTTTATATGATATCTCAATATTAAGATTAGACTTCTACAGAACAAGACGTGTATGTCCAAGGGCTGTGAACTGAAAGTTTCAACGACTTGTTCATGTACTCAATGTCTTGTGACTTTAAAAATAAAAAAAGAGAAAGGTATACTAAGAAAAAAAGTATGTTGCCTTTACTTTTGTTTAGATACTGGTATGACGGAAATTAGTTTTGTAACTGTATGCATTTTTCAGGTATAATCATTTTCTTGTTATTAAAATGTATCGTGTTGCACAGGTCAACCTGGCGTACGAGAATGTGAAGGAAGTAGATTGCCTGGACATATCTCGCGAAGGATGCGATGCTTGGGAGGCGGCCGTGCGACGCTATGAAGATAGGATCGGTGAGTTATAATATCTACATATATACCTACAATGCAAGTTGAGTGTAGTTTGAATAGACGGTGCTTGAATTCAGGGTACATTTTTAAAGCACTGTTTTTACTGGCCATTTAATGCCAGTAAAAACAGTGCCTTAAAAAATTCATACTCGTAAGCCATAATCTCTCATCACATTTAAATAAAAAGACTAATTTGCTAGAGCACACAGTTCAATCTCAATCTAGCAACAATGTTTGTGATAAAAAAAAATACTTAGATGTCGGCTCTATTAGCTAATGATGATTAAATTCTAGCTCGCTGTCGGCTGTAGACATGGAAGCAAAGAACTCCAATAACTTCTTTCATTTTATATTTCAACTCTGTAACCATTATAAGTGTGATATAAAGAAAACGGCAACACTTCAAATTGTAATAATGTAAGTGTGTTATTCCAGACCGCGTGGAGACCCGCATCACGGCCCACCTGCGCGACCAGCTCGGAACAGCCAAGAACGCCAACGAAATGTTCCGCATCTTCTCTCGCTTCAACGCGCTGTTCGTGCGACCCCACATCCGCGGCGCTATACGCGAGTACCAGACACAGCTGATACAACGTGTCAAAGACGATATTGAAGCGTTGCATGAGAAGTTCAAGGTAAAAATACTTAAAATATCGCTTTGTATGAGAGTTCGTGTTTTGTATCTTCTCGCTTCAACGCTCTGTTCGTGCGACCTCACATCCGCAGCGCTTAAGCAGCGCAATATTCAAGATAAAAACACTGAAAAAAACACATAACTTTTGTAAAACTTCCATCCTCGAAGCTCGATTGTTGGTTGTCAACATAATAGGAAGCTTTTTATATTTCACTGATTTTCCACATGATATAAAATTAGTACAATTGTGAGGTACATAGGTAAATACATGCACTCAATCTACTGCACTTTTCAAATTAATCTAAAGCAAGTAAGAACTTGAAAAAAACCTTGCGTCACAATGTCAAAAAGCGCGTGTTTATTGACGTGTAAGATTTAGTTTCCATCATAATATAACGTTTTTAAACTAAACATGTCATCTCCGTAGGTACAATACCCCCAGTCCAAGTGCAGCCGGCTGTCGCTGGTGCGCGACCTGCCGCCCGTGGCCGGCTCCATCATCTGGGCCAAGCAGATAGACCACCAGCTCACTGCCTACTTGAAGAGAGTCGAGGATGTACTCGGTAACATTGTGTTACAATATCTAGAACAATACTGTATTTTGTATAATATTGCATTAATTTCCAGAAAATAGTACCTTCATGGCATGTTAATTTCAATGGCTTTCTTCTTAAAAAAATATCTTTTGCGGTTTTTTTTTTCAATGTTTATTTTTTGTAATGTACTCGTATTGATGCATTAATAATTAATTGTTTGATTTACAATTATTGAATCTGAATATGAAGTGATAATGGAAAGAATCCTAAACTGTTGGTATATGAAATTTGTGATGTTACTTGATAAAATTGTAATTGTCTTTATTTTCTTAGGCAAGGGATGGGAAAACCACATCGAAGGACAGAAGCTGAAAGCAGATGGTGACAGTTTCCGCTTGAAGTTAGACACCCAAGAAGTCTTCGAAGATTGGGCTCGCAAGGTGATCCTACTATTTGTTTATACATCGTTTGTTATTCAAAAATGCTCCCCTTTTTCGGTGTACTAAAGTTCAATTTCGTATTCCCAGGTGCAAGCACGCAACTTGGGCGTGTCCGGTCGTATCTTCGCCATCGACTCAGTGCGCGCTCGCTCGAGCAAAACTATGCTGAAGCTGAAAGTGAACTTCCTGCCTGAAATCATCACTCTGTACAAGGAAGTGCGCAATTTGAAGAATCTTGGCTTCAGGTACTTTAACAACTTTTTATCTTTATACTTATAAATAAGTACCTACCTAGTTATTCATATTATTTTTAATCAGCTTCTGAAGTAGTAACATTTGTTTTTTATTTGGGTATTTGGTTTTTTTTTACGTGGGATAGGTCTACATTTTATTACAGCCTGCCTGTTTCGTATGTCTGTAATCGTATAAAAATATAATAACCTGTACCCATAGTATACCAAGCCATAATGTATCGATCCGTCATTACAATTAAGTACAATTTCCCATTTTCAGAGTGCCTCTAGCCATCGTAAACAAGGCTCATCAAGCGAACCAGCTCTACCCATTCGCTATCTCTCTCATTGAGAGTGTGCGTACTTACGAACGCACTTTGGAGAAGGTATGAATTTTTTACGTACACATTTACATTTAAAAGTTTACATATCACAGCGTTGAAGCACCATAGACACGACACAATCGGCACATGTTAACTTTTGGGACATGTTTGACCAGCTTTCTAATTGATTATGTGGGTTTATTTCCTAAAACAGAAACTCGTATTAGTAGCCCTAATCTAAATTAGGCTTTTGTTATCGTAACAGTCACTTTATATGTTATATTCAATTTAAACGTGTAGTTTTGGTATTAACTTTTCATTCGTTCATAATATCCATTTAGCAAATATTTAGAAAAACAGATCGTTCCCTTGGAAAGATTTCAATAGTTTATTATATAGCTAAATCAAACAGTAGACGTCATTATCATTTAGACTTTGTAACAAATATTGTATGCTATTGGTGAGACATGTCCTCAACTTTCAAAATACACCATCTCATAACAATAGTAAAACAAATACATTGTTTGTGTGAGTGTCACTAACACACATGCGTTTTGTCCGTGCAGCTAAATAATAGGAACCATACAAAGGTAGTCAATACAGAATGCATGGTTTTGTTACCACTATATTTTCACTTGCAATTTTGCTTTATACATTTATTTTTCTTACATCTGTTATAGCTTTTGAAGATTTTTTAAACCCTTGATGTTTTTGTTTCTACTATGTGTATTTTCTTGAAGTTCATTGAAATTGCAATGTGATTAATGTTTAAAATATCTTTCCTTATTTTGCATGTCAGAAATCCGAAATCATAGAACTATGTTCTGTAACTTTTATGTAAACTTACTAAGCCGACATGAAAATGTACATTCGTGCTTAAATAAGTTGCTTACAAATCGTGAGAAACATTGACACTTCTCAATGCTTTATGTGTATTATTCATATTATCGTAGAGTGTCTTCCTATTACTCTAAATACTTTCAGATCCGCGACAAGGCGTCCATCATTCCGCTAGTGGCGGGACTGCGGCGCGATGTTCTGAACCAGGTTTCCGAGGGAATGGCGCTAGTGTGGGAGTCCTACAAACTAGACCCGTACGTTCAGAAGCTCAGCGAAGTTGTACTGCTCTTCCAAGAGAAGGTAAGTCACACTGAAAATTGGTTTATGTAAAAAAACGACTAATACATACAAGACTAGCAATCAATCCAGTTTACCTTCTCTGCCTATGATAATAAACAGAATGAAACATTAACGCCAGTATTTTCTTACTGATTTGTAAAAAATCACTTGGAGGATAGAATCTCTTGTATTATGTCTCATATAAACAAGCTCTCTCACCTTTATCGTATGATATTCTAATTGAACCTGCATCCAAACGATTCTGATGTTCAGATGCATTAAAGTGCAATAAGAATTTAATATGTGTCCATTATTCCAGGTTGAAGATCTGCTCGCAGTGGAAGAACAGATCTCAGTGGACGCGCGTTCCTTGGAAACCTGTCCATACTCGGCACAGAGTCTCGCCGACATCCTGAGCAGGCTGCAGCGCGCTATCGACGACCTGTCGCTGCGACAGTACAGCAACTTGCATCTGTGGGTGCAACGCCTTGATGAGGAGGTAAGATTCTTTAAAAAATAGGTTTCACAACACAGTCAAAATTCAAATTAAAAGCATTTATTTTGACACACATGACACAACTATAATATACATAAAAAAGTTGAAAACAGGTAGAATACAATGGTGATATATGTGTTACATTGATGTATCCCGTACGTCAAAAAAGGTCATACCTCAGCATTAATGCTGCAGATTGCTCTACAGCGCAAGTCCCACAATATTGCAGTCCCTACAATATTGTCCATCCATAACTCCGCGCACAGTCTCACATAAGAAAAGTCGCAAACGCATAGTCACAGGTAAGGAGGAGGGGGAGGGTAAGGAGGTCTGCTCAAGCTCGAAGTGACTCCGTAGGTGGAAAGCAATAACAGTTACTTGGCTTGATGTTTGATCAAAGACTATTTGTGAAACATCACAAATATTTTGATTTCCCTGTGAATAGTACAAGTATCAATCTCTTATTACCTGTCATATTTAGATTTTCCCAAACTATTGGGATGTGTAAATCAATAGCTACTAAAATGATGTGTTTATTATAGGTAGAGAAGAGCCTGGCCGCGCGCCTGCAGGCCGGTATCGAGGCGTGGACCAACGCGCTTCTCGGCAAGACCAGTGAGATGGATCTATCCATGGACACCTACTCGCCGGCCGAACCCACGCACAAACCCGGCGGCGAACCACAGGTTTGTACCACAGCTTCCTCCATAACTTGTGATATGAAATAGCATAATTCAGTAAGATAAACAATTTTTCACATATTATATGAAATTCTACAGGACTATTGAATAATTTGGTATTTGTAACTTTTTTGGTGGTACTTTTACTGTTATTGCAGTTTTTAATTTTTGTAAGCCCAACTGTATGTTCATTTCTTGGCATTCAAATCCTGCTGCTAGTTTCTATTGGAGTTTAAACTAGTTATCCGTGTATTTTCGTCGTGTAACAATAACAAATAGATAAAAAAACTTATACATTCGTATTCCTCGCAGATCGCTCGCGTAGTCCACGAAGTGCGCATCACGAACCAGCAGATGTATCTGTTTCCATCTCTGGAGGAGGCTCGCTTCCAGCTGATGCGGCAGATGTTCGCGTGGCAGGCCATCGTCACCAGCCAGCACCGGCTGCAGAGCACCAGGTCAGCATTTTTTTTACTTTGAATGGGTTTGCACTTGACCGTAATTCGCCTGATGGTAAGCAATCATTACGGTCTAGGATGGAACGTGCTTACCTAGTAAGAACCTTGAGCTTAAGCTTACCATACCTATGTAACAATTTTTTGTAGAAATAGAGATGCATTTACACCTTTTTTTTTTCCTGAGGGGGAAATCTTCATAGATCCCCGTCTGTACAGGGGGTCCAGCCGGGGTATGTGAGATTTCTACTCACTAAAACCCCCTCGCCATCCCTCGGTGCCTTGATGGATGTTGTGGGATGTCCTGTGAATTCACCACAACAACCAGCACCGCTTGTTGCTTCTCTTTTGTCTCTTCCACCTGGTGACAGCGTTTGATGCATTTACACCTACGCCTTAAGTATCAGTCAAAAAGTCATATTTGATTTCTGCGTTTTCTTATAAGTAGTTTTTGGTGACTATTTTATGAATAGGTATATATTTATTTGTGGTCATGTTAAGAATCTGTCTAGCGAGCAATTACAGGCGATACGTATTTCAAAAGGAATTTTCTGTCATGTTCTAGCATAGAATAAAGTAAATCTTGGTCTTCGTGAATGCCAAATGGTTTTTTAATCTAAACAATATTTTTCCAGATACCAAGTGGGTGTAGCTCGCGCACAGACCGCCACCTATCGCAACCTGCTGACCAAGCTGCCGGGCGGCTCCTCGCCCGTCGAAAACGCGTACGATGCCATCGAGCAGAAGATCTCGCAAGTGCGCGAATACGTCGACGAATGGCTTCGGTAAGTTGAAAAATGTGCTTTAAAGTGATGATCTTAGGGTCTGTATTTCAACAATATCGTACTTGTGTTAAACTGGCATGCATTCTTACTAAGATGCATATATTTATGCCAAAACATACCTTATTTGCCCCATATAAAGTCTATGTTTCGAAATAACATTTGTCAATTGCTTACAGTTACCAAGCCTTGTGGGATCTGCAGCCTGAGAGTCTCTACGGACGCCTTGGAGAAGACATCACTCTGTGGATCAAGTGTCTGAATGACATCAAGTAAGTTCTTTAAGTTTAAAAAGTAGCATAGGAAATAAACACTATTTATTATCTGGCATTAACAAGTCCTGACTTTAAACCTAGACGTATGTATTACCTCTAATAATAGCCTATTTATGGCAATGTATCTCTTGTATCATATCTAGAATATAACTTTAATGTACACCATAAAACACAGAATTACAAAAAAAAAATATACTTAGGTGCAACACTTTAGCACATTGGGAGGATTTCTAAATGTTTTGTTTTAATTGATTCTTTCCTAGCTAAGCGAAGCGACTAGAGCTTTTAGCTAATCTTCTTGTTTCCTTCACAGGAAATCCCGTACTACCTTCGACACATCCGACACCCGTCGCGAGTACGGCCCCGTGGTGATTGACTTCGCTCGCGTGCAGAGCAAAGTGGCTCTCAAGTACGACGCCTGGCACAAGGAGGTGCTCGGCAAGTTCGGAGCTCTGCTCGGCGGAGAGATGGTGCAGTTTCACGGCAGGCTGGCCAAGTCTAGATCGCAGTTGGAGCATCAGACCATTGGTAAGACTTTGAACCGACTTGAAAAAAAGAAAGACTTTTTGGTTATTTATTTACTTGCTAATCTCAACTTGATCACCATCAATCATAGTTCGTGTCATGTAAATGTATTCACAGTAAATGTGTATGTAATATTGCTGAAACTGCATACAAAACTTAAAAAATCTCGATACAAAAACATGATACTGTCTACAGTAGGGACAAGATAATAGGTCACTTTTGACATTTCATCAAAATTCAACAACGTGACCTTGTAACGGCGGGCATAAAATAAGAACTGCACAATTGCTTAACTTTTTTCAATTACGTTTACATATTTATTGTAATAATGACCGATACGAGTAATTTTACGATTTGCTTTCACTAATAAACCATTCTAAACATAATAAACAATTTCTGATCTAAAGAACTGAACGTCGTTACAATGTTGCGTCAGTCAACCCTTTTTCTTTTTAAACACTAGGGATGTTACTCTAAAAATCGAAAGGTGATAGGATTGTAAGTTGAATCGAATGCAATGATTACTTGTGAAGAAAAATCACCATAAATTTATAACCACGTTGTGATTATAGTAAAACCTAATTATACATATTTATTATTAAAGGCGCAGGTTTATTTTTTGGAGGCAAATCGTCTCTATCAAAGGTTTCGAAATCGATTGGCTTTAGATTTAAAAAATCCGACAAGCGGAAAATCCTGCTAGAACGCTACGATATTATTTTGAAGAGAATAACATTCTTACGTGAGGTAAATAAAATTACGGATTGGGACAATGTCGTGTTTATTGACGAAACATGGTTGAATGCGAACCATACGGTTGCGCGGACATGGACCGATGATACAGTGGCCTCCACCTCAAAAGTTCCATCGGGAAAAGGAGCCGAGACTGCCTCCTCGCATTCGCCTCTAAAACTACAACAGATTACCATGAGGAAATGAACTTTGATGTTTTTAAAGAGTGGTTTGAGAAGCTGCTAGTCAGCTTTAGAAAACCCATCGAAAATTATAATGGACAATGCTCCGTATCATTCTGTACAAGTTGATAAACCACCAACTCAAGCAAATAAAAAGCAAGAAATTGTCTCGTGGCTGGCAAAAAATGGTGTGGAGGCAAGTCCAACTTTATTAAAAGTTGAGTTGTTAAATCTGGTAAAAGCAACTAAGCCGTCCAAGCTCCGCTATGTAATCGATGAACTAGCCCTAGAGCATGGACACGAAGTTATTCGATTGCCTCCCTACCATTGCCAGTATAACGCCATCGAGCTTATTTGGGCACAAATAAAGGGTCATGCAGCGCGGAACAATACTGAACCACCCTTCAGTACTGCTAAAATGATTACTCTGCTACAAACTGCATGTGCAGAAGTCACTACAGAAGACTGGCGAAAAGTCGTGGAGAAGACAAAGAAAATAATTTTACAAGATTTTGAACGAGATGTGAGAATAGACAATATTATTGAAAATGAATTAATAATATCTCTGAGTGCTGACAGCAGTGATGAAGATAGCAGTTCCGATAGTTCAAGTGAATAAAAGCAATTTTTTTGTTAAATTACGTAGGTACTTGTCTTATTTTGCTCCTTTAATTTATGAAAGAAAAAATAATAATGGGACAGGGATTCGCATGATCATTTTTAAAATTCACATATGTTTCAAGTCTGTATCGATTCATTCGATTCATTCATTTAATCGATGTTTTTAAGCAGGTCACCTCACTATGAATATAAAACTGACATCTGTCAAAAGTGACCTATTATCTTGTCCCTAGTATAATACAAATATTATTCCACAGAGGCGGCCTCTACCAGCGATGCCGTGTCTCTCATCACTTACGTACAGCAACTGAAGCGTGAGGTGTTGGCGTGGGAGAAACAAGTAGACATCTACCGGGAAGCCCAGCGCATACTGGAGAGACAACGGTATGTTTATCTGTTTTCACTTAAAACTAAACACATACCTATGTGAGCCTTAGCCTGAAAATACCAAAACGACAATTTACTTGTTACTATGGAATGACGTTACAATTGAACCAAATACACAACTAAGTAATGGAATAATAGGTGATTCATATCTATATTCATTATAATAATAATAATCGTTTATTATGCTAAATATACAATGTATGTACATAAAAATACAATGAATCTTACATAAATTTACTTTAGGTAGTACATCTTCAGATGACTGCGCAGCAGTCTGTGGAGACCTGTGTTGTGCTGCGACAGGAATCTTTGAGACATTCTATCATTAGGTATATCACGAAATTCACAAAAGTAACACACTATAAGATTATAAAACTTTGTTTTGGAGAATAATTTAATTATTACATAGGTACCAAAGATAAAGGTTACGAACAAAACTTTTTTTTTTCTGGCACCGTACTTAGCCTTAGCTTATTGTAACTTCACATTTGTGTTACCAGATGCTTGTTGAAATTAACCGTAGTAAAAAAACAAATATAATTCGGATTTAAGTGTTACATACATTGAGATATTACTATGTAGTAATATACATAGTTCAATGGTATATATTAGTTTTAGTTTACAGTATTGGCTTTAGATTTTATTAAACTAAGAATTTCTTTAACCTAGAATGCTGTTACTTTTATTGTGTTGTTGAATGTCTGAAAGTTAATTGTATGATTATGTGAGATGGATGGAGTATAGATATGTTTGTAGTGGAAGTGTGAGTGTGTTATGATAACGTATAGCTACAATCTACCGATTGCGCTCACGATCATATTATGTGATTTTGTGGAGTGAGCGGTGCAGGGAGGTGTGATAGTGTAACAGAGTGCTGTAGATGTAATATGTGTATATGTGTATTTCTGTCATAATCGTAACACACAGTCCACGGATTCCATGAAGTAACGGTAAGTAAGTTTTTTTTTCTTATCGGGTAAGCACGCTCCATATTAGGCCATAGCCTTTGCTTGCTATCATGTAAACCATGGCCAAGTGCAAAACCGTTCAAATTAAAAAAAAAAGGTTTTTAGGGTTCCTCTTTTATTACAACAGAATAAGTGACGTTTTCGTTTGATACAGCTTCCAGTTCCCGGCTCAGTGGCTGCACGTTGACAACATCGAAGGAGAATGGAGCGCGTTCAACGAAATCATGCGCAGGAAGGACTCGTCCATTCAAACTCAAGTAAGTACCACAATTTTATTAAGTATACTTTTCTATATGATTCCAGCAATCATTTGAACTTACACTGCCTAATATAAACTATGTAATGGTTGCCCGTGGATTCTATTACGTTGTTATTTGATAACCCGGGCCCTATATCCGTTGCTCCGTTACGTTAAACAGGAACCAACCTAATAGTCATAAAAATTATATTCACTGCTATTTTACTTCTTACTTAAATCTAACATAATATAGCGCTGCATCGCGACCAATTCTGGATCTTGGCCTCCGATGCTTCACCAATTTGTATAGAATAGAATAGAAAAATATATATTGAGACAGATTTACCAAATATACACACACATACAATAAATAAATAAATAGGTCAGTATGTGCTATCTCTTGCCATCGGTTAACATTGATTCAATGACACGTTTTTTGCAGTTTGTTTAACATTAAAAGTAATCAAACAATCACATGTTATTTTAGGTGGCATCACTGCAACAGAAGATCGTTGCCGAAGACAAGGCGGTCGAGGCTCGTACTCTCGAGTTCCTCACCGAGTGGGAGCGAAGCAAGCCAACTGACGGCTCCACCCGCCCTGAAGATGCACTGTCCAAGCTGCAAGCTATGGAGGCTCGGTATACCAAGCTGAAAGATGAACGCGACAATGTTGCCAAGGCTAAGGAGGCGCTTGAGTTACATGATACTGGTATGTTTGTTGGAAATATTATGTATTTTTTTCAAAACAGAGCTGTTTATAAAAGAACCATAGTTAACATCGTAGGATTTCGTCAAATATGGACAAAAATTGTAAGCTGGAAAAGACAGGTCGAAATTTTTTAAGCAGAACATGACAGTCTAAACATTTTCCGTATCTAGCGACACATACAAACATTAAAATGTAGCACGTATGCATAAGCACAGGTACCACTAGCAATATGTACTGCCTTTATTTAAATAGCTATATCTAGTTGGATATCCTCTCATTCAGTATGTTTTGTCCCGTAACAGGTAGCTCAGTAAACAACGAGCGTATGACCGTCGCTCTCGAAGAGCTGCAAGACCTGCGCGGCGTCTGGGCTTCTCTCAGCAAGATCTGGACTCAGATCGATGACATCCGCGAGAAGCCGTGGCTGTCAGTGCAGCCGAGGAAGCTCAGGCAACAGTTGGAAGCCATGCTGAATGAGTTGAAGGAACTGCCGGCGAGGCTGCGCATGTATGACAGCTACGAGTACGTTCGCAAACTTCTGCAGTCTTATACCAAGGTTGGTACTATATTTTTTTTATTTCTTGTATTAGAGGTTATGGTTACTTTTATTGTTCTTAAACTTGACACAACTCTAAAGTTTGGTCTACTTGAAACATTTCTTCCATACTCTTACTTTTGTTTTCTTTCTGAGAGTCAAAACAAATACGATAGTAGCACGGAAAGTACGAAAAATCCTTATCCGCTTCTACTATTACACCATACGTATGTATCCTCAGGTGAACATGTTGATCGTGGAGCTCAAATCTGACGCCCTGAAAGAACGCCACTGGCGCCAACTGTGCCGCGCGCTCAAAGTAGACTGGTCTCTCTCCGAACTGACCCTGGGACAAGTGTGGGATGCTGACTTGCTGCACAATGAACATACTGTCAAGGATGTGGTGTCCGTCGCGCAGGGAGAAATGGCGCTTGAAGAGTTCTTGAAACAGGTATAGTTTTATTTCTGGGTAAACATTTGTTTGCCTTTTTCTCAGCAACATTAATCTTGACAAATATTTCGTGAGATGTAAAACTGTTTGTTGTTTGCAGGTCCGTGAATCATGGCAGAGCTACGAACTTGACCTGATCAACTATCAGAACAAATGCAAGATCATCCGTGGATGGGACGATCTGTTCAACAAGGTCAAGGAGCACATCAACAGCGTGGCAGCCATGAAACTGTCTCCTTACTACAAAGTATTCGAGGAAGAAGCTCTCACTTGGGAGGAGAAACTCAACCGCATCAATGCGTTATTCGACGTATGGATTGATGTGCAACGTCGCTGGGTGTACCTTGAAGGCATTTTCAGCGGCTCGGCCGATATCAAGACCTTGCTGCCAGTCGAGACCAGCCGTTTCCAGAGCATCAGCTCGGAATTCCTCGGTCTCATGAAGAAAGTCAGCAAGTCACCCATGGTCATGGACGTGCTGAACATCCAAGGCGTCCAGCGCGCTTTGGAACGCCTCGCAGATTTACTCGGAAAGATCCAGAAGGCTCTCGGTGAATACCTCGAGAGGGAGCGAAGCAGTTTCCCGCGTTTCTACTTCGTTGGTGACGAGGACTTGCTCGAAATCATTGGTAACAGTAAGAACATCGCTCGCTTGCAAAAGCACTTCAAGAAGATGTTTGCTGGAGTCGCAGCCATCATACTGAACGACGAAAATAACGTCATTAACGGCATTGCTTCACGTGAAGGCGAGGAAGTATACTTCACTTCTCCAGTCTCCACTGTTGAGAACCCTAAAATCAACTCTTGGCTGTCTATGGTTGAACGCGAAATGCGTGTGACTCTCGCTTGTCGACTCAAGGATGCTGTAGGTGACGTCAAACAGTTCAAGGATGGAAACGTCGACCCTCAGAAGTTTATCGACTGGTGTGACAAATACCAAGCACAGATAGTCGTGTTAGCCGCACAGATCCTGTGGTCGGAAGACGTTGAAGCAGCGCTCATAAATGGCGGAGGAGATGGATTAAAACGTGTGTTGGCTCACGTTGAAAACATGCTGAATATTCTAGCTGATTCTGTGCTGCAAGAACAGCCACCGTTGAGACGCAGAAAGCTCGAGCACTTGATCAACGAGTTCGTCCACAAGCGAACAGTAACTCGCCGCCTCATCGCATCCAACGTCAACAGCCCTCGCTCTTTCGAATGGCTTTGTGAGATGCGTTTCTACTTCGACCCCAGAAACAATGACGTGCTCCAGCAACTCACTATCCACATGGCCAACGCCAAGTTCCTTTACGGATTTGAGTACCTCGGCGTTCAAGATCGTCTAGTACAGACTCCATTGACTGACCGTTGCTATTTGACCATGACTCAGGCTTTGGAAGCACGTCTCGGCGGTTCTCCGTTCGGTCCGGCTGGTACCGGCAAAACGGAGTCCGTTAAAGCTCTTGGCAACCAATTGGGTCGTTTTGTCCTTGTCTTCAACTGTGACGAAACATTCGACTTCCAAGCTATGGGTAGGATTTTCGTCGGTCTGTGCCAGGTCGGCGCTTGGGGTTGCTTCGATGAGTTCAATCGACTGGAAGAGAGAATGTTGTCCGCTGTGTCTCAGCAAGTGCAGACCATTCAGGAGGCTCTGAAGAGTCATCAAGAAGGCGATAACACCGCTAAGTCCATTACAGTTGAGCTTGTCGGCAAGCAAGTCCGTGTAAGCCAGGATATGGCTATATTCATTACAATGAATCCTGGATACGCTGGTCGTTCCAATCTGCCTGATAACTTGAAGAAGTTGTTCAGATCCCTGGCTATGACCACGCCAGACAGGCAGCTCATTGCTGAAGTGATGTTGTTCAGTCAAGGGTTCAGGACAGCTGAGAAACTGGCATGCAAGATCGTGCCATTCTTTAAGTGAGTTGACTTTCATTAATATCTACAATATTTTCGAAACTATTTTTTTTAAATTATTAATGTATTATATTCGTTTGCAGGCTTTGCGACGAACAGCTATCAAACCAATCTCACTACGACTTCGGTCTTCGAGCTTTGAAATCTGTGCTCGTATCGGCTGGTAATGTGAAACGTGACCGCATCCAGAAAATCAAGGTATGCTTATTCCATTTAGTAACATCTATGAAAAAAAGTTCAGCTATTTTAAATTTAACTTATATCGGCATTTTGCTAATGAATTCTTTATTTTAGGAAAATCTAATCGAGCGCGGTACAGAAGTCCCCGACGAAGCATCGATCGCGGAATCTTTGCCCGAACAAGACATCCTCATCCAGTCGGTCTGTGAGACAATGGTGCCTAAGCTTGTGGCAGAAGATATACCACTGCTCTTCTCATTACTGAATGACGTGTTCCCTAACGTTGGGTACACTAGGGCTGAGATGACTGGTATGTTGCTGTTTTATATAAGCTTTTACTCACACTATCATTCTATGTTTTAAATATTGGTAGTATGGTCTGGCAATAGTCAGATAATTCAAGATTACGTATGAGACTATTTAACCTTTAAATAAACTTTTTACCATTTCATATCGTTTGCGCTGCTTCTTTGACACATTTTTTTTACAGGTTTGAAGAACGAAATTCGCGCCGTTTGTGCTGAAGAGTTCTTAGTCTGTGGCGAAGGGGATGAACAAGGCTCTACTTGGATGGAGAAGGTACGTCTTACAAAAATTACACGAAAACACTTCACTAGAATTATGCTATGATTTGCGGGAGGACATTAATCCAGAGAGTAACGGCTAGTAACATCAAACACTGACACTCGACTGTGACGTCATCGCACAGCCGGCTCATACGCACTACATCTTAAAGTATCCATCAAACATAAAACACTTAACATTAATAATAATCATGATATTATGTATTGGTGAAGGTTTATGTAAGATTTTTGGTGTAATTGGATGATATGTAATATCTTTTTCAAAATTATTTATGTACTGATTGATATATATAAATCATCTCCAGAACAAGTTAACATTAACTATGTATGATTTTATTTTAAAAATTACATTTTATTATTTTAATATTACTTACAAGCCTGCATTGTGTTGTAACTAAGTTGAATCATATATTGTACAATTAATCTAAATGTGCAAAGTCACAAAAACCTTTGTTTTTAATTTACTGTACCGTACCGTAAACCATACTAAAAAGTATATAGTAGACACTTATAACGCAATGCAGTGTCAATATCTGATATATATTACCCCCATGCGATAAGTCGATATGTTACAAAAACTCTGAAAGTCCGGTCGCGGTGCAAAAATACATTCTCAGAAATCAGGACTGTGCCAAAGTTTCTTTAGTAAAATAACTTAATAGGGCGGTCGTGTTTCGGCTACAGTGACGATGAAACTCAGAAATGTGACTCCTAAGTCTTCCAAACGTCACTTTCATAAAGGTCTTTCTTGATAAAAAAAAAATGCACAAAAGCTATGTTCCACGACCGGATTTAGACAAATTAAAACTGAAATCAGCCATATATATCGACTTACCCTATATATACGTGAGTGTGATGCGTTCCATGCTAACCCGCTAACGGCACGTAGAGACGCAGCCCGGCGTCGCGCGCGCAACACAGCACGTGGATCGAGAAGGTCAGTCACCTCGGGGACGTCTACGTTATATGTGTATATGTGTACTTTTCCTGTGTGTGTGTGTGTGTTTCATCAGCACCGTCTAGTGGATAACCCGTAGAACTAAAATCATAAAATAAATGAATCAATATTTCGAGACAATTATTGCAATGTTGATATTTTTATCCAACTGATCACCAAGTAAGGTATTCTCATAAAGAAATTTATCGTTAAAAGAGAATCCGCCTATAAAAAAAGCGCAAATCTTTTATGACATAGTGTTATTTTATGACCATCTTCTGACTGTAAAACCAACAATATAAACTAGCTTTTCATTAATATTTTCTGTGGGCTATTTGCTAGATAATCAGCACAAACCACCGTTTAATATTACATCCTAATCGCTATATTTCGTCTTCGGAGGCACAGTTTCAGTCACGCTTTGATCGGTAAAAGTGCGGTTTCTTTTTTTACAGCTATGTGGTAATCTTAGCGATACTGAACTACTATTTACTTTGCAGATACCTGTATACTTCCAGTGTCGACTTGCTGATAGCTTATAATACTGTCCACTTGCGGTCTTATAGAAAAGAACTGAATTAACGATGGATCAGATAACTAATTTTGTCTCTGTCACTCGTAAGAGAAAATGTCGATTTTAGAAAGAAACAGTATTCTGATCGCTCGTTGATTCGGTTTTTCAATTAGTCTCCTGTTTGTTACTTTATTCCACAGAAAGCTTGTCTTTAGTATCTACACGTTGATTCTTAAATGTTTTGCTATAGAGTGGTACTTGGTACCTCTTTGGTTCAAAAGTTCTATGTATGTACCACGAGTCAATGGCCTTGCATTTCTTCTTAGTTTTATCTCTGTAATTTTATTCGTGTACTAATTAATATTGTAAATACAGGTTCTACAGCTGTACCAGATATGCAAACTGAACCACGGTCTAATGATGGTCGGACCTTCGGGCAGTGGCAAGTCTACGGCCTGGAGAGTACTGCTCAAAGCTTTGGAGAGGTAAGAGTTATTTAGTTTTACTTTACTCGTGTATCTTTGATTCTTTAAACAATCACTGGAGATTTTACTTTTATGGTGTTTACAAAGTTGCTGCAACAATTGGTGTGAAAATGACATTTTTGTCAATTTTTGTGCAACAAAAAACAACAAAAAATTAAAAAAAAAATTAATTCGTACAATTTACTTAATTCGTAAAATTTACAAAAAAAATTAATTTCGTACAGTCAACTTTTGTGCAACTAAAATTGTAAAGATCTTACATTTGAAAAAATGGTATACAAGCCACCTATTTAGAGACAGTTGATTACATTAGTTTATAATTATTACTGCCGCTAAAACTAAACTAAAATTTCTTTGATCAATTCGATTGTACATATATATATGTATTTTCTAGATACGAAGGCGTAGAAGGCGTGGCGCACGTGATCGACCCGAAGGCGATGTCGAAGGAAACCCTGTATGGTGTGCTCGACCCTAACACCCGCGAGTGGACCGATGGTCTCTTCACTCACATACTCCGGTATGCTAATAATATACCTACCTTTTTTACACGGAATAGGCCAACTTTTGACTACAGCCTGCCTGATGTTAAGCACCACTGTAGTCTAAGATGTTGCACGTTTAATATAATATACGTATAAAAACAGCATTACTACTAGTTTTTGAGATGGAGACGTAGCACAAAGATTTATTTTATAAAATATTTTAAAATTTAAATCACGGGTGTCACTGAACATCTGGTATGGGCAAACTTGTCGCTGATATGATAAAAAAAATTGCGAAAATAATCAAGTTTAGTTCTTCTTTCTCTGGGACTCGTTTTATTATTATAAAAATGTATGAAAATTCACAGGAAAATAATAGACAACGTTCGCGGTGAGATCAACAAACGCCAATGGATCATATTCGACGGCGACGTGGATCCGGAATGGGTTGAGAACTTGAACTCAGTGCTTGATGATAACAAACTGCTGACTCTGCCGAATGGAGAGCGTCTGTCTCTGCCGCCTAACGTGCGGGTCATGTTTGAGGTGAGGAATGAAAGATTTATATTCTATGTTGTAAACTTTATTTTTTTTCCTAATAGGCCTAACACCGGGTAGCTCTAATTTTAAATTAAATGTTATTTATTATCTCGATGTATTTCTAATCACTTTATGCCTCATCATAAGGAGTATGCACCGGCGCGTTGGTTCCCTTTATTTTCAAAAATAAAATACTAAAGAAGTCAGTTACAACTTTCATATGATTTTAGGTGCAAGATCTGAAATACGCCACCCTGGCTACGGTGTCGCGTTGCGGTATGGTGTGGTTCTCACAGGACGTGCTTACAACTGAGATGATCTTCGAAAACTACCTCTTGAGGTAAATTTGCTACATGCTACTATATTTTTTATTATATTATGTAGGTGTCTTGAACAGAACATCTTCTATGGGAGGATCTGGGTCAACCTTACGATGTACTTGCCCAAGAGACATTCGCCAATGATTCAATTCTGCAGGGGAGTCACGGCCCACAATAATGAGGAATACGACTTGAGGAGGAGGATCTTAGTACGATATTTGAAGGCTGAAATATACACAATGTGTTCAGATTAGACAAGATCATAAAAATATTTTCTTTTAATTTTTTCCTTTTTTATAGGTTGAGAAACATCCCATTGGAAGACGGCGAAGAAGATTCATTCAGCATTGTGATGGCCGCGCCTACCGCGGGAGGCGATCAGAATGCTACTGAAAATATTCTGTCACCAGCATTGCAGGTAACTAAACTGTTTCCAAAATTGAAAATAATCAGAAACACATACACTTAATCAACAAAGATTGCACATGTGACCAAATTATTTTGATGATGAAAAAAAACTTCCAAATTTGCACCATTTCAACAATGTCAATGATATCCAAGACATACTTAGCTGGGGCCGGGCTATGGCCAGTTTTTTTTATCCCTAATTTTTTTCTATTGTGTTTCGTGTCTCAAAACATATCGTCTACCATTTATGTTATGCACCCTGATCCCTGTCAGATCGGTTACCTGAGTGATTTAGATAGATAGATAGATAGATAAATTCTTTATTAAAACACCACATACATAAAAAAACAATACAAAAACAACATAGAAAAAATAAAATGTGCGTTTTAATTGGCGGCCTTATCGCTAAGAGCGATCTCTTCCAGGCAACCAATCTGGCAGGGATATATTTTCAAAATAAGTAGGACGAGGTGTTTAAGATACATATTAAATGAAAAGAAAAAAAAAAAAGATCTAATAGTTTATACTACTTATAAACACAAACAAATACTACAATAATATTAATATACATACATACATAACAATACATACATATTAATACATACATAACAATACATACATATTAATACAAGAGACAAAATAAAAACATATACAGCAATTTAAGTCAGAACCAAAGAAGATAAATACAATTTCTTAACATTGTTTTTGAAGACATCTAGTGACGGTGCTTTCCTAATATCTAGCGGCAAAGCGTTCCACAGTTTGACGGCGTGCACAGAGAAAGAACTACCATAGGAGACTTTCTTGTGTCTCTTTTCTGTTCTGATTTCTTCTTCTCAGAACACTAATTTTAAGTATTGTGTGTTCTATTGTTTGTTGATGTCTTATTAAAGTGTTGTCTATCTATCTACATACATGTCTCTTATTCCTACATTCCTTGCCAGACACAACGCGACGTAGCCTCAATCCTGCAGCCTCTGTTCTTCGGAGACGGTATCGTTGTGAAGTCTCTAGAGCGCGCTGTCAGCCTCGACCATATCATGGACTTCACTCGTCACAGGGCTCTGTCCTCCTTGCATTCCATGCTCAACCGAGGTGTCAGGTAAATTTAGTTCTAATTCACTTAAAATAAGGTGCAAAATCTCATGTTCTTTTTGGTTGGAATCTAATTGCTGAAAGTTGTATCTGTCACTCGATGCATGTGCTTCTTCAGGGTTTTCTGTGGTTGGTAGTCCTCATTTTTAGATAATTGGCCAACTGATTGTCATAGTGTAGTAGTCATTAAGTCATGTCAAAAAACCCTAGCACGGTTTGAAAAATGTTGGTTTGGCAGTTAGTATCACTTACTTTAATCTAAATTTGTGTTTCTTTGCAGGAATATTCTGGGCTACAACCGCCAGCACCCCGATTTCCCGATAACGCAGGACCAATTAGAGGCGTATGTTCCGAAATGGCTCGTTTATTCCTTGCTGTGGTCGTTCGCTGGTGATGCTAAATTGAAGGTAAAGAAACCAATTTTTGCTTTCCGAATTATTTTGCCAGTATCACTCTTTTGAATACAGGAAAAAACATACCAACAAACACTTTCACATTTATATTACGCTATGATTTATGTGCTAGAATAATTATGGCCAGTTCATTAATTTTATTTGATGTTTTCAGGATCGCAACGAACTGGGTGATTTCATCCGCTCGGCCAGCACTATGCAGTTGCCAAACTGTGGCGCCAACCAGCACATCATTGATTTTGAGGTGTGTGAAAAGCATTTAAACCGACTTCAGAAAAGGATGGTCCTAATTTGTTTTTTGTATCGTAGTATCTCCAATTATCAAAAGATATATATTTTTGTTAAGTATATTTCATTTCATGTTTTAGAGGTGATCCTAAATTGATTTCATACATCTCCAAAGCTATCATCTGCCATAAATTTCCGCAAAGCAACACCAGATTCAATATCTTAATACCTGTTAGTAGTAGTAGACTAAGCCGAAGGGCCTCATGTAAGAAACATTTTAAGCGGCTAAAGATATTAACTTTACCATGTATTCAAATATATGAAATTTCCACTTTTATTAAAATGAATCCTGAACATTTTACAATGTGGCCAGCTGACAGTAGGCATGCAGGGAACATACGAAACATACCTACCAATACTGCATACCTCAATAAAAGTGTATTTGGGATGGTTCCGAGGATATACAACCACATTCCCAAGAGTATTAGATGTAAAGATGACCTTGATGTGTTCAAATGTATGCTAAATGAACTATTATGTAAAAAAGCTTACTACAGTGTTGATTTGTTTTTCAAAGATAAGTTTAATTATGAATGTATCCTAAATGAGATTATGTAACTTTATATTATGAGTTGTAAAGTCTGTAACCCTTTCAGGTGGAAACTAGTAACACAATACGCTATAAATGTTTGTCTAGTTAAGCAACATTTTATATACTGTAACACCTTAGCACCTAGTTTCACAGACCAATAAATCATTCATTCATTGATTTCCAGGTGTCAATAACCGGTGAGTGGGCCCCGTGGTCTGCGAAGGTGCCTCAGATCGAGGTGGAGACTCACAAGGTGGCTGCCCCGGATGTAGTGGTGCCTACTCTCGACACTGTGAGGCATGAGGCCCTGCTGTACACTTGGCTGGCTGAGCATAAGCCTCTTGGTAAGTACAGTACGTAGGTATAAAACTTGATGTTATGTATGCTTCTGACATGATGTTACTTTAGGTCTTTATCCTGCAACAAGTTTTTGGCTGCCGTATGAAAATAAGATGAAAAAAGTAATATTAAGTCTTTATAAGACCTAAATTTTTCTATTGTTATGCTTGAACCGAGTTGCAGCCCGAAATGGCTACTTATGTTTTAAATGTTTTTATTTTTATTCTTATCTTATGAAAATGGACAACTTTTGTATTGTAAGTTGTCCACTTTCAATCAAATCTATGGCAATCAAATCATATTTTCCCTTGTCACGTATACGAACTGTGTAAGTGACAGTAGGTACCTAGATTTATTTAAGTTGACATATTGTATGATTACATACCTATTATTATGTTTGACATGATTTTAATAACAAAAATTTCATTATGTCTTTAATAAAATTGACATTGTAATTTCTAAAATTTTATTAAAACTACTTAAATGTTATAAATTCAATTTGACGAGATATTGTAATTTGTGTAGCATATTTTATGATATTAGTACTTATACCTATGTTGCAACTTTACATTATCAATAAAGATTCTTTATCTTCACATGGATCTGAACATTGAACATTACACCAGGAACTTACGCAAAAATATCTTTATTAAGGTTTGACTACCGTTCGGATTTTTTATTTGACTCTTTCGTTCTACCAGTACTGTGCGGTCCCCCCGGTTCCGGTAAAACTATGACCCTCTTCTCTGCGCTGCGAGCGCTGCCGGACATGGAAGTGGTCGGCCTGAACTTCTCCTCGGCCACCACGCCCGAGCTGCTGCTAAAGACCTTCGACCATTACTGCGAGTATAGGAAGACTCCTAATGGAGTGGTGTTGGCACCTGTACAGGTATGTTAAGCTGGTGAATGTGCTAGTTAGGTAGTGCCGATAAAACTTTTAATTGCTTAAGGTCATTAATGAACTTAAATTGCAGTACCTAGATTGTACTTGCAATAAAAGCTGTGTTTACCTATAATTAAAGTTTTCGAGTCTCTTTTTTATATAAAAAAGTATGTAATTACTAACAGGATACTGAACGGTAAGAGAGTGACTTGCTGAGACAACTGTCTCATTATTAACATTCATATCAGACAATAAAAAATAAAACATGTTCGAAATGTAAGAGAATTGTTTAGTGGGTACATAATTGCTAATCCACGCTAAAACCACGACGAGCTTTTTACTTCGTATTGATATGACGTGTACCAAGCAGACGAGTACCTTTCTTTGGTAGAAACCTATGCCCAATGTACAGAATAATATAATGGCCCAATGGAATAGAATAGATACGGGCTGATTATAACGACGATGATGCGCCCTGGCACCATATAAATTTTTCATTATAGAAATGAAGTAAAAAGTATAATCACCACACATTCTCTCCACAGCTGGGCAAATGGCTGGTGCTGTTCTGCGACGAGATCAACTTGCCGGATATGGACCAGTACGGCACTCAGCGCGTGATCTCCTTCCTGCGACAACTGCTCGAGCATAAAGGATTCTATAGGGCTAGTGGTGAGATTTATTTTCTAATTTTACACTTCATAGAATGAGTCAAATTAAAATATTAATATGACAATAACGAGAAACATAAAACACATCGATACACATTTACCTAGCAACTTGCTTAGTACAGACAAGCCACTAGTAAAAGGTAGAACATGTGCTGCAATAGGACTGATTCTCAAACGAAATTTGCAGCCGGAACTTGTCACTTGATGAGTAAACAAATAGTTCATTCCCTTCTTTTCTTTCTTTCATATTTTTTGTTAGCAAAAAGTTTGACCATTGCTCAATAAATATAGAATCATAGTAATTAAAAATTATAGTCTGCTCTTACTCTCATTATGATCAGCAGTCTTTACTATGCTCTCTTTTAATTTAAACTTAAATAAAATAATCTTTTGAACTGTTTTTGTTTAAACTGTTGTTGTCCTGTTAGCTTTAAAAAAAACCACAGTTTATTTATTATATCCCTAGCTAACCAATTACAATCGGTACCAATAAAATATATTCAGTAAAATAATAAGAAACAATATTTACACATAGTAACACTAATAGAACTAAAAAAGAGTATTTACATCTGAACTAAATTTAAACAATCTACATGTGGTATGGAGCCAAGAACGCTGGCTGCATTCCCACGCTGGATTGCTATAGAAATCCTTTGCGCAAGGAACCAGCCAGCGTTCTTGTCTCTAGTGATGTCAATCAACATTTTATTTAATTTTTTTATAAAAGACTTCGTGCTTTTACCCCACGGACCAAAAGTTTCGAAGCCAAGCGGTACGAAAATATAATCAGACGATAATGATGTATATTTTCGCCGCTTGGCTTCTTCTGCTGCGTCCGCCGCGGCTCCTGCCGCTTGTACTGTTCCACTGAGGCGAGAAGGAGCTAGTGTATCGACGCAAGTTGCGTCCCATACAAGAGCTTTTCCCCGCTCCCAGGGAATCAGTGTGAGGCCATCGGGGCGCTTACCATCGTCACGGACCATGCCAATCGGTTCAAGAACTGATGGTACGTTGACAGTGGCAAGTGCCCGTCTCACTATATCATTCAGCAAGCCGTGGCGGGAGAATCTGCCTGCACTGCGAAGGCATGAAAGTCCGTGGAGGCCCTTCCTATCGACATCGCTACCACATGAGCAACTGTGTTGTTCGACAATAGCAGCTCCAATTCGCAAGCCGATTATTGGTACCAATTATTCCATTTAAATTGCAGACCACTCGTGGGTGCACCTGGAGCGCATCCAGTTCGTGGGCGCGTGCAACCCGCCCACGGACCCCGGCCGGAAGCCGCTCTCGCACCGCCTGCTGAGACACGTGCCCGTCATCTATGTCGATTACCCGGGAGAAACATCTTTGGAACAGGTATCTAAATATATAAAACTCAGAGTCGACTGACTGACTGATATAGTGATCGATCACCGCACAGCACAAACCAATTGACGGACTGGGCTGAAATTTGGAATGAAGGTAGAGGTTATGTATGACCTAGTAATCCGCTAAAAAAGGATTTTTGGAAATACCACTCTTAAAGGGGTAAAATAAGGATGCAAGTTTTACTTCTTAATGCGAGCGAAGCCGTGAGCACCCACTAGCTTTAATATGTTATGATGATATAACAGTTTTGAAATATAGACTATAGTTTTTATACAAGATGACTTTGCACTTGACCACAATTCGCCTGATGACAAAGCGATCATTATGTTCTAGGATAGAGCGTACTTACCCAGTCAGACCGAGAGAATACGCATTATGGCTATATATGTACCAAAAGATATTATTCTGAATTGTGGCAGAACACAATGTATCCTGTAATACAAGATTCACAGAATACCTAGTGCAGGATTCAACAAGCTTTCTACGTTTATTGTATTTCGCTCATTAGATTAGCTATTGCTTTTCTGTGCAACATTCTCATATAAAAAAATCCAACAAATTAATTTTGAAATAGTTGGGTATGTGGGTTTGTTTCAACTAACAAGTATTAAATTATTCTTACTTCAGATCTACGGAACCTTCACGCGCGCCATGCTCCGCATGCAACCAGCGCTGCGCGGTTACGCCGAGCCTCTCACGCAGGCCATGGTGAAACTATACCTCGCGTCACAGGAACGGTTCACGCAAGACATGCAGCCGCATTACGTGTACTCACCGCGAGAGATGACCAGATGGGTGCGCGGTATCTGTGAGGCAATCAGGTGAGTTTAGACCTTATATCGTCTGCAGTAAAGACGAATATCGCTTTTTAGTTTTGCGATAGTTTTAAGTACGAAGTACCATAGGAATCGTGAAACTCTACCTCGCGTCACAAGAATATTTTACACAAGACATGCAATTTGTGTACTCGCCGCGTGAGATGACCAGATGGGTGGGCGGGATCTGTGAGGCTATCAGGTCAGTTTAGAATTTATATCGTTTGCAGTGAAGACGAATATTGCTTTTTTGTTTTGTGATAGTTAATAAGCATGAATTACCCAAGGAATCGTGAAACTATACCTCGCGTCACAAGAATGTTTTACACAAGACATGCAATAGGCTACTTTCCATATTTAACAAATAAATAAGTTTTCTATTGAATATTATAGAATTAAAGGTCCTAATTAACCCATCAGGCGCGAGGGCCCCTCGCGAAAAATGGCCGCAAGCGCAACGCCATAGAATTTTTTTTTTTGATAAGGAGAGGTTATGTTAATTCCGTAATATTTCGTATGTTTATTAAACCTATGCTTAGATTGATATAGCATTCTTTAGGTCTTGAAATTATCTTTTTTGGAAAATTATGTGTGTGTTAAAAATAATAACTTACCAATAAAGATTTCTTGAGATGAAAATGTTGTTTACATAAATTGCTTGAACTTTTCTCACTTCAAGACACAATTTTGTATATTATGGTTGGTTTTTTACAGAAAACGTAAAACTATCACATATTTCCATGTTTTTTAACACTATTATAAACATCTATCACTTCTTACTACACAAGACTATTTATTTTTTATCGAAAACACGGCGGTCAAACTCACGGCCGCGGCCGGCCGGGCGGACTTGAAAGTTTGACCGATTTATCTCACTTATTATTCACAAAAACACGTATAAAACACATTTACTAAGTTCTTCATAGTTTTTTTTAGTTATTTCCGATTTTAATTACCTTTTTCTCACAAGACTATTTATTTTTTATCGAAAACACGGCGGGCAAATTCATGCACCGGCCGGCCGGGTGGACTCAAAAGTTTGACCGATTTATCTCACTTATAGCTTATGGCGCCTGACGGGTTAAGAATATTTGACTTAAATTACGAATAAAAATTATTTAATATGTTATTTTCCGAAATAAAAATAAGATTTTTTTAATCTGTACATCATTGAAACGAAACGTCTCAGCGACCAATCAGAGCCTGTGACATCACAAAGTAACAAACAAAATGTCTTGTCATTCACAAATAAATAGGTCGAATGAACGACAATTTGAATTTAGGGAAACAACATATGAATCTAATCTCTTATGATATATTTATTTTATTTACAAGGATAAACAAACTTTTAATAAAATGTTTGCTCTCGGTTCACAAAAAGTGGTAGATTCTTTAAGCTTGTACTGAATATTAATATATTATTATGATACGAGTGTGCAAGGACAACATTATGGATATTGTGATGTAGAACCTCTTTGAATGTAAGTGTAAGAACTATTTTGTTTAATGTAGGTATAAGAACTCTTTTGTTAAATGTAGATATAGGAACTCATTTGTTTTTGTAAATAGATTAGTAGTTTATTTTGACTTATGAATTTTGGCGGGAATGGAGTAATGAAAAATAAAGATTGAGTGACGTTGTGCAAAATGAAAACGGTGTTCTTTCCTATCCCTGAACCCGCTCCCGTAACAATATTACATTAAAAAAGTAAGAAAATATTATAGATTTAATAAATAATAATCTAAATGTGTGTTTGTGTGTGTAAAAGTTTCTATAAAATTAAATAAAAAAGGAACTTTTTATAAAATGTATTACCATTACAGTATTTTGATAGTATGTTGCAAATGAACGCATTCATTCTCCTATTCTTATTTTACGTTCATTCTTTTAATACCATTCCCATCACTAAAATGAGGTTTGAGTGACGTTAAAGTCTATCAAAGAGTGTTTGTCAAAAGATTTTTGTTGTTTTGATAACGTCTTCGTATTTTAGTGAAATACAGCGTAATTATGTTGAATCAAAGTGTTATACGTGTGTAAATAGTAGCATACATGTACCGTTTGTGTACAATAACTATTAAAAATACCAAAGTGGAGTGATTTCATTGAAAATTTTGTGATTTTGTGAGAGCCGGCGGTTTGTTTACTATTTTTTGCAAGTATAGATGAATAGACTAAGCATTTAGCCTATTTAGGGGGATACCTAAATGACATGGAATGTTATTCGTAATGATGATGAAAATATATTTCTTTGCCCAGGCCCCTGGACAACCTGTCCGTGGAAGGGCTGGTACGGCTGTGGGCGCACGAAGCCCTGCGCCTGTTCCAGGACAGGCTGGTGGAGGACACCGAGAGGCAGTGGACGGATGAGAACATCGACACCGTCGCTATGAGGTTCTTCCCAGGTTGGTACATGAAAGACAAGTTTTTTGGACTAAAGCTGACAAAGTTAGGGTATGACATTGTGTGAATAACTGTTTATATATCTTTCTGTAGCAAGATAAAAAGTAGCTCATAATCTCCCTCAGCTAATTTTGAGGCCTATATTGTCTCGTTTATTATCTTATACTGTATGGCTTCTACTAAAAACTAGTGTCAATCTATATTAGATTGTTTAATGGATTAGACGATCTTATACAAGAGATCGCCACTGGCCCCGGTCTTGTGCCGCATCCCGACAGCCAGCAACTCGCAAGCTCTTACAGATCTGACTCCACGACGTCATTTCTGCAAGATATTTAAATAAGAACAGTGCAGAACCCACAGGGAAACCAAAAATGCAGTATTCCTAGTTAGATAAGTCAAATATGTTATGTAAGTTAATTGGTAAGGTAAATACATTTTTCTTATTCTTAGAAGCATACAGTAACTTCAATGACTTCTTTCTTAATAAAATAAATAAATAAATATTCCGGGACATTGCACACACACAATATTCTATGTATATCTTCTTTCGTCAGGTATCAACAGAGAGCAAGCCCTGGCTCGCCCCATCCTGTACAGCAACTGGCTGAGCAAGGACTACGTGCCGGTGCTGAGAGACCAACTGAGAGAGTATGTGAAGGCTAGATTGAAGGTAATTTAAACGTTATCTAAGGCTAAATTGTCATACAATTGAATAAGTAGTAATAGATAACATAACTTGTAGCAACATTTTAAATATCGAATTTGTAATCGTTAGAAACAAATGTAAATGCTAAACTCTATCTAGATGAAATAGACCCCGAAATTCTGAAGTTGGAGACAATTCGCTTTGTATCATTTATGTTGTAGCTATACAATTCCTATCCTGAGTCATATTACTCTTTGCTTTCTTACTTTCTTTTTAATTCCTTGGGATCTGTCTTGATCAAATACATTAGCAAAAAAAACAAATTTATGAGCTCTTCTTTAGGAAGTGAATTTGATTTTCCTTCTCCTTGATAAAATTACTTACTACCATGTGTCGAGAAATTCAAGAAATCAACACTCGTTTACTAGTATAACATACTGTTTCATTCGCCAGGTGTTCTACGAAGAGGAATTAGACGTGCCTCTAGTCCTATTCGACGAGGTCCTGGACCACGTGCTGCGCATCGACCGCATCTTCCGCCAGCCGCAGGGACACCTGCTGCTCATCGGGGTGTCCGGCGCCGGCAAGACTACGCTCAGCCGCTTTGTGGCCTGGATGAATGGACTTAGCATCTTCCAGATTAAGGTAATTGTTTAGTAGTCTAGAAATATTTCATTTCCAGCCCCGATCGATCATCCCAGATACCGTTGGAAAGTGCACTTCGCATTCGGATGCAGTAGTAGTTGCCAAGTAGCACAGGTCAGAAATTAATGGCGTGTTTTGATGTCTGAGGCCAAGAACTGGTTTCTGTCGTTAGGCAACCTGGTAAGTAAGTATTTGATTACATCCTGGGCAAAATCTTGTACTCTATCTATGTACATATTGTTTTGAAAAGAAATCTGGTCTTCAACTTTGTTAGTCTCTGTCGAATCTACCTAGATCTTAATTGGACAAGTTATTCGGTAGCCAAGCAGCAGCTTATAAAAACTATGGTTTGGTCAGTAACAGTACCCATGTACCGAGAAGTATGGTCTAATGGGAACGCAATCCATCGTACTCCATAGATTCTACTCTCTCTTTGAGCCGTATTCCTCATTACTGAGGGCGCAAATAGATTCATTGGGTACGTTCTGTACATCGTTCTTAGTACTTCTTAAATATTCATTGCATACAATACACGTTAAACACTATTAATGTTTATCAATACCTGTTCAGGTGCACAACAAGTACACTGGCGCTGATTTCGACGAGGACCTGCGCTCGGTGCTGCGGCGCGCCGGCTGCCGCGACGAGAAGGTGGCCTTCATCCTGGACGAGTCCAACGTGCTCGACAGCGGCTTCCTGGAGAGGATGAACACGCTGCTCGCTAACGGAGAGGTGACCATCTGTCATATATTGTTTCAAGTTTTATGTCGATTGTGCTTGTATTCTTATCATTTTGCAAAACCACCGGAAGCAGGGCTAGATGTTATAAAAAGCTGTATTCTTTAACTAGTCTGTGTTTTTAAAGAAAAGTTTGACACTGCACACAGCGCCATCTAGCCCCACACTAAGCAAACTCTTGTTTCGTGGGTACTAGATGACTGATATCCTTTTTTTTAATACATACAATTTATACATAGAAAAGACCAGACTGAACACAAGTAATTATAAATTTGAAAATTCCATAATTGCTTGTGTTATGCGGGAATCGAACCCGCAATCCTAGATTAGGAGGTAGAGCCACTACCCGCTAGGCTAGTGTAATAGGTCAGTAAATGGTTTTTTTGTTCCGTTTATTATTGCTGCTCTTCTAGGTTTCTAACAATTTGTGTGTTGTTTAAAATAGCCTACTATTGTATTCACTGAATGTAGTAGAATATAAATAATTAATTAGAATATTTATATTAATTTGTAGCATGAAATACCTTACACAGGGAATACACATTGTACACATATCCAACAAATAAAAAAATGAAAATAGGACTGGATTTAGATGCAATAAATTTAATGATTCTATAATTTGTAGGTGCCCGGGTTGTTCGAAGGTGATGAGTTCGCAGCACTCATGACTCAGTGCAAGGAAGGCGCGCAGCGTGAGGGACTTATGCTCGACTCTAACGACGAGCTGTACAAATGGTAAGAGGTTTTTTATAACTATGGCTATGTACAATATCAATCAATCAATCAATCAAATATACTTTATTGTACACCAAATAAAAAAGAACATATTTAACATAAAGGTGGAAGGTAACCAGGGACATTGGGCGACCTTATCACTAAAGTGATCTCTTCCAGGTAACCTAGTTTGGACAACACTAGAGGAAATCCGTAAAGCTGATCAATATTATCAGAAGGAACAACATTAATTCATTGCAATTTCATTATGACTGAGCGAGTGAACTTTTATTATAATTTTTAAACTTATGAAACCCTCAACGTAGAGTTTAGGCTTTATTATATTAAAAATAACCCATGAACTAGCCAGCTACAAGAGTGCGTACTCACGCTCAGCCATATGAACTTTCTTGTATTCTTTAATATTGTTAAAATGAGCCCAAACATGGCATATGTACTTTAACTAAGGAAAGCTTTCTTACATAAGATTACTGTATATTTAATGTATTACTTATCCAGGTTCACGGGCCAAGTAATGAGGAACCTGCACGTGGTGTTCACCATGAACCCGTCGTCCGAGGGTCTGAAGGACCGCGCCGCCACCTCGCCCGCTCTCTTCAACCGATGCGTGCTCAACTGGTTCGGAGACTGGAGCGATGGCGCTTTGTTCCAAGTATATGATTGCTTTTCAGTTACTTTTTTTACGGGAAATACGAGAATAGTCTTCCTGGTGTTGTTGAGCATATATAAAACCAGTATCATTCCAGTACAGATATGTGACTACACCGATACGGTATTCGGATTCAGGTTAGGGTAGTATTCAAAGGCTATCTGTCCTGTATAAATAAAGTTTGCCCTAAGTTTGAAGTCCCTTTGATTGTGTGATTCACCTAATCAAGACCTGGTAGAAGAAAGTTCCAAAGATTTGCTACTCTTATTATAAAAGTAGAGCAAAGCTATTTTGGTGCACTATCTAAATGTGGCAACTATGTCCTTTTCAGTTATGTGCTTTAACATAGAATACTTAAATTTGAAATACTTTGTTCTATTACTAGGTGGGCAAAGAATTCACATCTCGCATGGACCTGGACTCCGCCGACTACGTTCCCCCGGACCTGTTCCCGGCCGCGTGCTCCGAGATCAGCTCTCGTCCGGCGCACCGTGAAGCGGTGGTCAATGCAGCGGTATATGTGCACCAGACACTGCACCGCGCCAACACTGCGCTGGCTAAACGGGCCAATAGGACTATGGCTATAACACCCAGGTATGTGAAAATATACTCATAACACTACGAAGAAAATACAGATCGAACAAATTTTATGACTGATGCTTTGCGCAGATAATCGCGCAGGATGTACGAGTACATTGTGTGTCAAAGGGACGCGCGAGGTTTCCAGTTTGAACTAGTGCCGTCTATGTTCCGAGAGGCCATATAGATTTGCGCGATCTATAAGTAGGTATATTTTGGTGCCGTGTTCCGAGATCAGCTTTCTTTACTGACCATGTATTGAGCGATGTTCTATAAGTTTTATTATTAAACAGACTTCTCTTAATCATGGTTTGTCTGTATATTTCAGATTATGTTCAAGTAACAACTCTAAGTGCAACTCTACGCTGTGTTGTTATTCTGAGTGTTTATTTAAAAAGTCCAACTAAACTGTCTTCATTTTACAGGCATTACCTAGACTTCATCCAGCAAATGGTGAAGTTGTACGCCGAGAAGCGCGCCGACTTGGAAGAGCAACAACTGCACTTGAACGTGGGTCTGGGCAAGATCGCCGAGACCGTGGAGCAGGTCGAGGAGATGCAGAAGAGTCTCGCTGTCAAGTCACAGGTATCATATAAGAAACTCTTTCGAAATGCTCAGTTTTAAAATAATGAATTTAATCAGTCTGTCAGACGAGGAGTGGGTCGTCCGGTTGTGAAATGCGTTGACGACATCGTCGAGGGTCCAATCTGGATGAGGTCTGCACAAGATCGACGCAGATGGCACATACAAAGGGAGGTTTATTATACCCAGTAGTGGGATCCCAAGGGATGTGGATGTTGATGAAAATAAATAATTGCATTGTTTGATCGCCACCCCTAGACAAGAAAAGATGTTGCCAAAGAAACGTTGTGTATATTTGGATTTGATCTTGCGCAAGACTCTGAAGTGACTGGAATACAACTTCATTCCAATAAGATATATAAGAATATCTAACGTGAAGTCGGTTTGCTTTGAGTAATTATCATGTTGGGATTCTTCTAAATAACCTTTTGTAAATATTTCAGGAACTTCAAGCCAAGAACGAAGCTGCTAATGCCAAGCTCAGGCAAATGGTGAAAGACCAGCAAGAGGCTGAGAAGAAGAAAGTGGAAAGCCAGGAGATTCAGGTAAATAAGAAACCTCTTTAATATCTGTAATGAGCTCTGCTGGAAGTAATTTTTCGTTTAACTAATGACCTATTTCAGTAAGCAATTTACTACAATTTTCTTTTACACACATGTCACATATGCGAATGATACTTATTGCCACTGTATGTATATCTAATGTAAAGCACCACTGATGGTTAGTAAACTACTGTCTGAATAAGTGCAGCATTGTTTTTTTTTTTTACTTATCAGGAAATGGATGCTGGATGCTAAAAAAGTGAAATGAACCAAATTAAACAACATTTATGCTCTGATTTTCCTTTACTTAAACTTTACTTTTTTTTTTTTTCTTTTTACTTAAACTTTGTTTCATCAAACAGGTGGCTTTAGAAAAACAAACGAAAGAGATCGAAGCCAAGCGTCGCGACGTGATGGCTGACCTGGCACAAGTGGAACCAGCTGTCATTGAGGCGCAAAACGGTTTGGACTTTCACTCTATACGCATGATGTTTTTACCCTTACTTTTTTACGGATCGGTGACGTAAATGCTTTTTGTTTTTTAAACCTTTTTTGGCTAAGACAACATAAGATATTAACTTTAAAAAAGTGTGAATTGTATTTGTAAAATCAACATAACATAAAATTTAACACTTTGGATATCAAATTGACTTTGTACTTTGCTTTTAAGTTATTTTTTTAAACAAAGCGCTTATGTGGCCGGTCTCATAGTTTCCAATATATATGTTGTTTGACCCTCTGAGTTAACAATTGTTTAGACAGTTGGTAATCTCTACTACTCATTGTTGTTTTCTTTAGATTAGAAATCGTATTTCGATAGTAGTATCCAAGTCAGAATGCTAACAGTCACAAACGAAAAGATGCCAATTTTTGTAAGAATTTATTCAAATTAAAATAAACCATAATTCTACAGAAATAATGTGTTTCCAAATATTTATCACAGCTTGAAGTAAAACACATTATTTCAATATTAATAATGTCGTAGCTGGAAACGTCGTAATGTTTCATATCTATTTACTCTCATGTCCGAGAACTATTTAACTGAGTGACTTATACATATTTTTAAGTTTCTATCGAGGCTAAAAGCCAAAGTCAAAGTTTCCACCTACGAAGTGCCCTAGTATTAAACCCTGGCTCCACACAGCGGTGCGATCCATCAAAAAGCAGCAGCTAGTGGAAGTACGATCCATGGCCAACCCTCCATCGGTCGTCAAAATGGCGTTGGAATCCATCTGCACACTGCTCGGGGAGAAGGGAGACACCTGGAAGGGAATCCGGTCTGTCGTCATGAAGGACAACTTTATATCGACCATCGTCAACTTCGAGACGGCGAATATCACGTTAGTTGGTCGATTTGTGGCGGGGTCGCTTGTTATGGACTGTAGAGCTTCTGTTTCTAGAACGATGACCGGTGACTGTATTAGTTTGAACGAAGTGAATCGTGCTGTGATTGGTGGATTTCATATATTAACCAATCACAGTGGGAATCAGTTTACTCGGTGTACGAATTAACCGATAGTCGTTCTAAAACCGGGAGTTATATGTTTCGTTTGTTTTTTACATCATTGGAGTTTTCTAAAGAACTTAATAAATTTAGATTTTTGTTTGATGGTTGTTCATAACGAGTGACTTTCTATACTTATCTATAAAATACCCACTATTCTGTATTTCAATTTTTATATTCATTTCTTTGATAGAGATCGACATATTAGATAGCAACCGATAGAAGAGACTTTGCAATGGTATTTATTGGCAGAACATTTTTCTATTGTACTTTGAATGTTATGCGTAAATCTTTAACATTTTGTATTACACACTTTGTTACTTGCGTTAAATTGTTATGACTGTTATGAAAAAAAAAATTGTTGACACATGTATTGAATGAATATTATTTAGTTAAGTTTGATGTTGTACATAAGCTAAGCCCGCTTGCATTTTGTGACTGTTGTTATTAATATCATAGAAATAGTAAGTAACGCTGTGATCACTGTATGTTATGTAAAATGGCATCTCTGTAAGGCACACTAATAAACCGAATATACTCGTGACTAACCCCGCTAAGCATTCGACGTGAAGTAATTAACCAATTGTAGTAACAATACGATTCGTACCTCTTGTTTCAGCAGAATTGTGTTTAGCGACCGGGCAAGGAAAGATTACGATCGCCCCAACTTTAACCGCTTTACTTGCAGATGTTTTGTCTGTTTCTCTCGTTATCCAATCTATCATAGAGTTAAAGAGACAAAACATTGTCTCACTAAGGTGCTGAGTAATGTTTTGATTACTTTAATATAAGTAAGACTGTAGGTTACTGGAAGCGATCTTGATGTTTCGCCCCGGCGCGGCGCGACGTAGACGCGTTCGGTCTTAAAACTCGAATCATACAGTAATGCCGCATGTACGTATCACAGACAGCAGCTAAACGCCTTTTTTGTTTCTCTCTTTTTTGTACTCTCTCGCTCTCGCTTCGCGGTGGTGTCGGACGTCGGGACCTGCGCGGTAACTGTACAGCGGTGAAAAGTATAAAGAAGCAGCATTTGGTGGAAGTGAGATCTATGGGCAACCCGCCGGCTATCGTGAAGGTGGCTCTGGAGTCGATCTGCCTGCTGCTCGGCGAGAACGCCACGGACTGGAAGGCGATCCGCGCCGTCATCATGCGGGAGAACTTCATCAATAGCATCGTCTCCAATTTCTCCACTGAAGACATAACGTGAGCACCACCCCGCTTGTTTTCCAACCCCCCCACTCAGACCCTCTTTTGTTCGTCCGGTGGTGGCTGTTCTAAGTAAAAAGCTAAACCTTTTACCGTCTTGTATCGCTAATCGCTACCTTTTAAGTTTTCAAACAATATTACGTATCGGTTATTATTTTATCGTTGTTCCTAAATGAAAAACAGATCATAAGGGCTACAATATGCAGTATACTTTAGGTACATGTACCAAAATATTTTGAATATAATAAGCATGCCATACAAGACTTGAAAAACTTCGTAATTGAAGTTGACTGATAGAATAGACTCGTTATAAAATAATCTGTTTTAGCTTTTTACTTAGATGTGATAGGGACAAAATGTGATTGAAATTGGCATGTGCTCGTTAATGTTTTTTGCATGTATTGTTTTCATCAAAGTGCATGTCTTATTTGCTACTTGCCGCATGCTGGGCGCATTTTGCGAGTGACAAATGTAGATATTGGTGGTGGTGACAATGTGAACAATTTAAACAAGTTTTGTAGCCGTGGAATTAAATCATCACACACGTAGACGTAGCTTCACAACGTAGATTCACGATAAGTATAAAAAACTAATTAAATCCAATTAACACCAAATGTGACTAAGTACCGTCAGTTTTAATATCAATGTTGTTAAATAAACACGAACATTTCAGAAATACTACAAACTATACATATCTATCAATGTCCGCGTGGATTGAATCCGAACTAAAAGATCTAAACTAAACATATGCCAATAAGGCCAATGTTTGGCAGAAGTGCTGTCAGAAGTTATCTAGCGCAGACTAATGGCTAGTTTCACAAACCTTGTGTAAATACAATTTGACTCCACGTCCATTTGCATGAATGTATTTGCCAATAAATAACTTTCCTCCTGTAAATGTGTAAGCCAGATTCATAATTCCTGTGAAAGTGAGCTTTTTTACTGTTATTTTGGTCATTCTTTCGTTTTATTTGCTATCTAATTTGTTTCCTTAGGGAAGACTGGTGTTTTTCTCTAGAGTTTGTCAACCTGTGTTTTGGTAAGTGACGTCCTTTTGAAATTGACCTTTGACACACAAGGAATACGGTCCAAAATGGATTAACAATTGATGCATGAAATTGGAGGAATCTCTGGTTCGGGGTGGAGTGTCGTTCATTGAGATTGTCTGGTTCATTGGCATTGCACGAAAAGCACGTAAGAATCACTATTTTAGATAAGGTATATATTTCTTTACATATTTAATGCGTCTTGTATGTGGCAGTGACGATGTACGTGAAAAGATGAGGACCCGCTACTTGAGCAATCCGGACTACAACTTTGAGAAGGTGAACCGCGCCAGTATGGCTTGCGGACCTATGGTCAAATGGGCCATTGCTCAGGTAAGAATTCAAATATAGCGTGACTTATTTACTCTTGATTCCTTTATTTTACAAAAAATATGTTTGTAATAGTATTTACTACATAAACAGAAAAAAGCCAAATCTAATGATAGAATGGGTTAATAAAGTCGCATCTATTGTTACAATAAATTCCTGTAGGTATGTTGTTCTTGCTCACTATACTATATATTACAATGTTACATGGAAATATGCTCGTATTGGCGAGTCGTTCTGTGCGTATCGGACTAAAGTCTTTTGGAACACCTTAATTTGATACGAATCGACACTTCGATTCTTTAAAAAAATTGTTATCAAAAACAAATGTAATAATAATAAATAATAAATAATAATACCGCAGGGGCGACTTTATGGCGAGTCGTCGGTGAGTGGCGTCACCGCGGACCCCGATTCCCTGGGGGCTAAATGAGACCCCCTGCCTCCCGGCTTGCCTTGATTGGCCGTCCGGGAGTGGAAGACGCAAGAGCTAAGTACCTAAGCTCCAGGGTGGAAGTGTTAAAGGGCATAACGCCGCTAGTACCGCTCAGAGAACGCGCAGCACACCTCTCGACACCCTAAGCCACTCACACCAATGTTGCCCTTCCGGCGTCATCTTAGGCTGCCTTCTGTGGAGGGCCCATTTAGTGAGTGGCAAGTCATCACCCGCTATATTTTTTATGAATGAGGCATAACTGGCGGGTGCCGTTCCTCGTACAATAGACCAGTTTAATTAAGTCAATGAACAACTCAACACAATAGCCTCTAACATTAATACCATGTCTGCAATAGTTACTTTATATACCTAACATCCTCTATCTGTATTTTTTTTTTTACTTAATTTTAAGTATAACATTGTAAAAGGCCTCTCAGTGTTGGCTACGGCCCCACTGATGCCTTAAAAATACCGGGCGTAAGGCCCGAGAATCTGTGAAGTGAAATAAATATTAATAATAATAATTTTTATTGATTCAAATAATAATGGCAAGGTATTACAATTTTACAATTCATTATCTTATTCTAAAATTTTAATGACATGCTCCCTGGCTGCCGCTGTAGGATTCCCTGTGTCGCGGAGCTCAGGGTTCTTCCGATGGTTACCAATTAGGAGTCTTATAAATCTATAATGGCAATTATAATTTTTAACATTCGTGACGTGAGTGACGTATGTACATACATAATTAGATCTTATATGAAAATGGTTAACCTATTATTATTAAAAATAATAAGGATAATTTGATTGATAATAATAGTAATGTGTTAGTATATTAGTTTTATGGCAGGAGTGTTTAGTAGAATTATATATATTTAGACCGACTGCAGAATAGTATTTAAAAAATAAAAATAAAACAATGTTATAATACAAAAATACGTGGGTATTGTGGTTTATGTTTTGTTTATACATACCCTAAACCAAGTCTGTATTACATAATAAATGACATTTATTTTCAAAATGACATCATTAATCAAGCATACGCTTAGTATGGCGCTGTGTGATGTCCTGAAATATTAATTTATTAACTGCAGATCGAGTACGCTGACATGTTGAAGCGTGTGGAGCCCCTCCGCAACGAGCTGCAGGCTCTGGAAGACCAGGCGCAGACCAACGTGACCGCCGGCGACGAGGTGCGCGAGCTCATCGCTCAGCTGGAGAAGTCCATCGCTTCGTACAAGGAGGAGTATGCCCAGCTCATCAGCCAGGCGCAGGCCATCAAGACTGATCTGGAGAATGTGCAGGCTAAGGTAAAGTTAGCCATTTTTTCGAAATTGAAAATTGTTTATTTCCATTAAAAAAATAAGAAACTTATTAATCTACACACTAGGTATTGCGGCGTCTGTGTTAAAATTAATTCTTTTGCCGATACTTTCTGTGCTTAAAGTAAAGATATCTTATTGAGTTATACATTACCGTTTAATGACTGTAGTTTTCTCGATGTAAAAGCAACACTGTAGGTATAAGACGTAACATTGAGAATCTAATCAAATTTATTTTATTTATTCATGATTTGAGACCATCGCCGCGTCGTTGAGTCGAAACGATTTGTAATTCCTGTGGCTCATCATCATCATCCTCAGACAACTTTTTCCACTGCTGGGTAGGCCTCTCTTTCTCTCTCTCTCTCTCTCTCTGTCATTCCAACAGTTTCATAATTTTGCGCAGTTAATAGGTATAAAAATTATGATCTAAGTAGTAATTAAAAACCCTAGAAAAGATGAAAATATGCTAGTTAATTAACTTCGTATACATATTCACAGGTGGACAGATCCATAGCGCTGCTGAAGAGTTTGGTGATCGAGCGCGAGCGCTGGGAGGCGAGCTCTGAGACCTTCCGCTCACAGATGAGCACTATTGTCGGTGACGTGCTTCTATCTGCTGCCTTCATCGCATATGGAGGATACTTCGATCAACATGTAAGTATTTTAAATTTATTCATTTGTTTTGGGTATTACTGTAGATTATTGTACCTTGGTTTGAGTTATCTGTAATGTACGCCAAGGACTTCGAAACGAGTGCGTTTTAGACGTAGCTCTGTTACTGCCTCCAAATAGTGATCTTTACACACTTTGCCGGCTCAGAGCGATATTTAAATGAATACATCCCTTTTAGTACATCTCTTGTTTCCGATGTCACATTTTACTAACACATCTAACTTTGGAGCAGTATGATTTTTATACATTTATTTGTGCAAATAGATTCGTCACTTATATCGTTCGCCATTAACCATTCCTTACTATGTTCTTCCAGTACCGTCAAAACCTGTTCTCGACGTGGACCGCTCATTTAGCCGCCGCCAACATCAAGTTCCGAGCAGACATCGCGCGCACTGAGTACCTGAGTAACCCCGACGAGAGGCTGCGCTGGCAGGCCAACGCACTGCCCACCGACGAACTGTGCGTCGAGAATGCTATCATGTTGAGAGTAAGTGTCATAACAACCTTAACCCAATACAAAAAAAAGTAAACACCGAGAGACTTCATATTAAAAAAAAACTACTGATGTGTGCCTAAAATGGCCATGCATCAGCTTACATGCTACAGATCTCTCCGCGTATAAGCCTTTATGCTTAGTTATTGTAATTGTGTTAAAACTTAAGTCTCTAGTGACTTCTGGAAAAGCTAGACATCATATCGCCTGTGATTTATCGCACGACATAAGCTATCAGATGACAACCTCAGATAAGCTAATTATGTAAACTATGCCGCTATCAGCCTAACCAGCTCATTGAACAATCAATATGCGATCTGTAACTAAAAGCAAAATTCTATTTGGATATCGTCATCTAGATTCAGATATTAATTAATAATGTTTTTGCAGCGTTTCAACCGCTACCCGCTCATCATCGACCCGTCGGGCCAGGCCACAGAGTTCATAATGCGCGAGTTCAAGGAGCGCAAGATCACCAAGACCTCCTTCCTCGACGACTCGTTCAGGAAGAATCTGGAGTCCGCGCTGCGGTTCGGTAACCCGCTGCTTGTGCAGGTAAGACGAGAAATAAAAATTAAAAAATCTATGAATTACTTTGCACTGAAGTTTATACAATTTAAAATATTCTGCCAAACAACTAAAACTGATTAATATTGTCACTGTACGCTTATTATTAGTTCATTATGAGATTATCTCTGTTGACTTTAATAATAAATTAAACATTTCTATCGATTCAGTTGATTATGATCTTGTTTTTAAACAACAGGTCGCCTGAAGCAAGATTCGTTCTAGCGACCCTGTGTTTTATAATTCTAAAGACGCTCTGGCCGATTCAGATTCAGTATGTATTTATTCAACAAAACATGAACTAAACAAAACTAACTTGCTTATTCTAATGTTATTTGGTTTTCCTTAGGACGTAGAGAACTACGACCCGATCCTGAACCCGGTGCTGAACCGCGAGCTGCGTCGTACCGGCGGCCGAGTGCTCATCACGCTCGGAGACCAGGACATCGATCTCAGTCCATCGTTTGTCATCTTCCTTAGCACTAGGTAAGATAATCCATTCTGTAAATACACTTCAATTATTTCATACGTCCATCATATTGTTAAGTTGGTCCGTTCGTTTCGCTTGCACGCCACTATAAAATGAGTTTTGTATGGTGGCTGTGCAAAGTCCAGCACTTTGCACAGCCACCAGAGTGAGAGTGACAAAGAGAAGAAATCCCAAAAGAATGCGATGCAAGACGCGTGCACCCGTTAGTAAACAATAAATATGTGCAACGCTCTTATAAAGAACAGGACTTTGAATTAGTTGCTCGAGATAAACATGACCAAATTACGTCTAAAATAATTTTAAGTGTAATATATGAATGTATTGTTCCCTAATTATAATCTGCTGTACACGTACGTACGTTTACAACGTGCGTACTGCGTACTGTACGTATGTAAACGTACTTTTTTGCAGTCATTACACCATGTCAGTAACCTTTCTATTGGTTTATAACTAGACACCAGTATTCACCACAATAATACGAACATACTGTCAACTCACATTTTAACTCTCCTCAGGGATCCAACCGTGGAGTTCCCACCAGACATGTGCTCGCGAGTAACGTTCGTGAACTTCACGGTGACGCGCTCGTCGCTGCAGTCGCAGTGCTTGCACCGCGTGCTGAAGGCGGAGCGGCCCGACATCGACACCAAGCGCTCTGACCTGCTTAAACTACAAGGTAATGTATAGACAATCCATGCTTTCCATACTTTGTAGTTTAAGTATTAACTCGCTTCAAAGTCACTCCAGAAAATTATGCCCGAAATAATACCAAATATAGTCTCAAGTCACTCTAATCATTTACTACTGAAAGAGGTTTGTTGTGACCAATCATCCCATGCCTTGATGCGCAGTGCATTTTATTGATTATCAAATTAATTGCGATGTTACTTCCGCTGGATAAAGCAGATGATTTAGAATCGTGGCGGTAGTTCCACCGACAAACTGACCCTAAATACAACAGCCAGTCCCAACGGAAGACCAGCACTGATTGCTTACAGTAATCAGCATTACGCTAAGTTGAGGCTGTTCTGGCAGATTTATTGTATGTATGTGTGTCTGTATACCCACTTAATGTTTGTTAATCTATCTCAATAAATGTTCCTATACAAAGACACAATAACGTTTCTTCTGGCTTGCTATTCTTTTGCTCCTACTAACACGTTCAACTTATGGTTATTATGTTTACAGGTGAATTCCACCTCCGTCTGCGCCAACTGGAGAAGTCGTTGCTGCAAGCTCTCAACGACGCTAAAGGCAAGATCCTTGACGATGACTCCGTGATCGCCACGCTTGAGACACTCAAGAAGGAAGCTGATGATATTGGACAGAAGGTAAACTTACTATTAAAAGCTAATAAGATGTTTAAGTGGCAAAATAGGTTAAAAAAAATGTTTTTCCTCTTAGCCATATTCCCCAATTAATGAGATCGGCTCTCGAGACCCGATTTGGCAGAATACTGTTTTTACACACAGTGACTGCCATCAGATTCAATATTCTAAATAACTTTCTAAATACATGTCAGGTAAAAGATAAGCATTTCCTCTTCTTAAATTTCTCAATGTGATATGAGAGAATACAATGTATATCTATACTAATGCTATCTATTATTACAGGTTGAAGAAACCGACAAGGTCATTGCTGAGATCGAGACCGTCAGCCAGCAATATCTGCCGCTATCTCAGGTAAACTTTCATACTTAATGGGAACAACCCTCAAAGTAAATTAAATTTTATAAACAACTTAGTGGGGTGCTCGTGGCTTTGCTCGCATTAAGAAGTAAAACTTGCATCCCCTATTTGACCCCTTTAAAAGTGGCGTTTCCAAAAATCCTTTCTTAGCGGATGCCTACGTCATAACATCTACCTGCATGCCAAATTTCAGCCCAATCCGTCCAGTGGTTTGGGCTGTGCGTTGATAGATCACTATATCAGTCAGTCGGTCAAGTCATCTTTGAGTTTTATTTATTTTAATATTCATTTTCCCCTGGCAGGCTTGCAGCAGCATCTACTTCACAATGGAGTCCTTGAACCAAGTGCACTTCTTGTACCAATATTCGCTGAAGATGTTCCTGGATATATTCAGTTCGGTGCTCGTCTACCCGCAACTGAACGGTGTGAGCGACTACGCGGCTAGGCTGAAGATTATCACTGAAGAATTGTTCTCGGTAAGTATATACACAATATACATAAGTTTTAATATGAGACATTTATTCAATCAATTCAAATTTGAAATATTTTCTTTTGAGAAATCTTGTGCATTTTTGAAACTAATTGATTGCGTCGCTTTCGTTTATTTGCGAAATACCTTACAATTCTTGAATTATGTTCCATAACATTATATTAAAAAATCCTTTTTTTCACCAGGTTGTATACGAGCGCGTAGCCCGAGGTATGCTCCACACAGACCGTCTCACCTTCGCCTTGCTCCTCTGCCGCATCCACCTCAAAGGCATGGGTGCTGAAGACACTCTGGAACAGACATTCGCGACCTTCCTGCGAGGCAAGGAAGGGTTCGTGTCCCAGACGCAGGCGCTAGAACCGCTCACACATCAACAACACGATTCTGCTGATAGACTGAGCTCCAGGTAAGAGTTCTACCAAATAATTTTAATATTATACTATCCAGAAAGTGGTGAAATCGTAACTCAGAGGCACAGGCTGACGATGCGTCGGTAAAAACTCTAGCAATGTTCCGGTGAGACAAAGTAAAATTCTGACGTTAATTTTCACTTTTAGAGATAACATATATGTACATATACAATAAAATCTTCTCTAAAATGCTCATAAAATGTTGGACCTGACAATATAGAAAATATCAAATGCCCTTATTTATTAATACATTGGTCTCTATCTCTTGCCAGTTTCTTAAATATATCCTTAATAATCATTTTTTCCAGGCTTATTCCATTCCGCCGTCTCCTAGAGAAGGCGGCATCCCTCCCGGAGCTGTCCGCGTGGCTCGCGCAGGCAGCTCCGGAGCAGTGCGTGCCAACTCTCTGGGACTCTGAACCATCCGCCCCGCCAGCACCGCATACACTGGCTATGTACCGACTGTTGCTCATACAGGTATGGATAAGTTAAGCCATTTCAGAGGCCCGTAGGGCGGCTTTATAAACTCTCGACACCAGAGTTGGCCACTCTCATTTGATAAGAAAAAGGTATGGATGTTCTAGTAGATAATTTAGAATGATTGCAATTCGTTTTAATTTAAACGGCAGTCCGAACTGCACAAGTACAGCTGAAAAAACATTTTTTCGGCGCGTTCTGTTGCGCTAATGTAATTACGAGGATCGAGGACTAATTTAAGTTAGTTATGTTTGTATCGTAATAATTCCGGAGAGTTGTACCAATCAATCGTCGATATAGATAACAAATTGGCAGAACTTAGCCAATCCAAACTTACATAATATATATTTTTTACGTGGGATAGGTTTACGTTTGACTACTACAGTCTGCCTGATGTTAAACATTGCTGCATCCTAGGGTGTTACACGTTTACCTAGAACATACCCATTAACTCTAGATTTAAGAAAAAAAAATATAGCAGCAAAGCTGGTTTGCATAACTGTTTGAGAACTAATAGCTTGGGTCTTAAAATATGTCCATATTTTTTTTAGGCCAAGGTTTGTCTTCAGCCTGCCTGATGTTAAGCACCACTGTCTAATTTTGTCTCTATAGCAAATATCACGTGTTATAATCTAATATTGTCCCAGGCGTTCCGGCCCGACCGCGTGATAGCAGCGGCCACCCAGCTGGTGACGGCAGTGCTCGGCGCCGGCTTCATGGCCAAGGCTGAGACGGAGTTGGAGCTCGCCTCCATCACGGAGACACAGCTCAATGCAACCACACCTGCGCTGCTGTGCTCGGTGCCTGGATACGATGCCAGTGGTAAGTTCATTAGTAATCTTCCAAGATATTGTAGAACATCTATAAATAAATAAATATTTTAGGTCATATTACACAGCGCCACCTAACTTCATACTAAGTTTACACTTGTATCATGGGTACTCGATAACGGATATAATACATATATCCTTTTTTTTTGTAAATACATACTTAATACATAGAAACGACCAGACTCAACACAAGTAATTACAATTTTTAAAATTCATTATTACTTGTGTCATGCGGGAAACGAACCCGCACCCCTAGATTACAACAATAACAACTAAGCTAACAATTAACAGTATTCAGCAGGGTGTTTGACAGAAAGTTTTCACTCGGTAACAAAAACCAATTGTACAAGCCCTTGGAGTTTCTATAAAGATGACTGACTAACAATAGTTATAATATGTCTTTTATATGCTCTTAATTTTCTCAGTTACTCTGCTTGGCAAACGAAAGACTTTTGGTTACTAATAGCAACCAAACCGGACTCATGAGCTTTCAAGACTACAAACAGACTTACAGACATTTAACTCATAAGTTCTGTACTCTTTAAACAATTACTACAAGGTCCCTCTTTCATATTCTATATTGACGAAATCTTGACTAACCGTAAATATGTTTGATTTTCCACAGGTCGTGTGGACGACATGGCGACTGAACTCAACAAGCCGCTGTCGAGCATCGCTATCGGATCTGCGGAAGGTTTTAACCAAGCCGAGCGCGCCATCAATACTGCCTGCAAGACTGGACGGTATACATTATGTCTTTCTGTCTTAATCTTCATTGACGCACATGTTGTCTTGTAAGACTAAAATACGTTTCACATCTGATTAAAATAAATTTGACTTCGTAGTGTCACTACGGTATCTTATATAGGTATATGTACCTTTTGTTTTTGTATTTATTTTCTTCTTAAAATTAAGGAATGCCCGTGGTTTTGTCTTCTTTATTTCGGCAGTTAAGAGCAAAATGTACACTGTAGTCCGGCGCTCCCTTGCTGTAAAGAATAAAGCAAAATGTACAACAAATCTGTGTGGTATGTAGCTAACTTCCACTTCATATTTCAGTTGGGTGATGCTCAAGAACGTCCACCTAGCTCCAGTATGGCTGGTCCAACTGGAGAAGAAGCTGCACTCGCTACAACCTCACCCCAACTTCCGTCTCTTCTTGACTACGGAGATCAGTCCCAAGCTACCAGTGAATCTGTTGAGAGCTGGCAGAGTGCTGGTCTTTGAACCTCCACCGGGCATCAGGGCTAATCTGCTCAGGACTTTTGCCACGGTAAGTTAGACTTAACACATTCGAATTAGGTACAAAGTGCTCTTTTAGACTATGAAGATCAGTTCCAAAATATCTGTGAATCTGCTGAGAGCCGGTAGATTGATGACGGCCGGTTTTTGAACCTCCACCAGGCATCAGGGCCAATTTACAGAGGAGTTCTGCTATATTTGTAGCAAATTGAGCTTTATTTCATTTGAATAAGGTTCATATTGATTGAACTATTCCTGGCTATGGATACCGGCGTACTTGGAGAATGGCTGTCAGATTATTTGATCTAGACTAAACATTGTTTGCTTACAGGTACCAGCGGCGCGTATGATGAAACAGCCTTCCGAACGCGCCAGGCTGTACTTCTTGCTCGCTTGGTTCCATGGTAAATACTAGTCTCAACACAAATAATATACATATGTACCAATTAGTCAGTTTCTATGTGCTGCCACATGGGAACACTTAATGTAGCCCATATTGTTAACTACACAAGTGTGTTTCGTAAACTAGTAATAAATAAAATGCTCATGTTGATGACATCCACTGCAGTAATGTAGGTAATCACCAAACCAGTTATGTATTTATATTCTAACATGTAATTTCTCCAGGTATCGTGCAAGAGCGTCTCCGCTACGTGCCGCTGGGCTGGGCCAAGTACTACGAGTTCAATGAGTCCGACCTGCGCGTGGCGTGCGACACGCTCGACACTTGGATTGATGCCACCGCTATGGTATGTTCAATTTACTTATTATTACTGATTTGTTCCGTTCTATATATCTTGGCGATATGCATATTTACTACACAAACATTTGTTTCACAAGCGAGACAAAGCCTAACAAGTACAACAATTAAATAGATTGCCTGTACCTACAGAGGCAATATCAACCATCTAGAATATAGACTTATTCAAGTGGCTCCAATCAACGAGTATTACATGTATTTTCAGAGATGGGGACCATGTAACTAACTCAACCTGTATTTGGACCAAATTTACTTCCTTTATGATCGTAATTCCACAAATAATAAGTAAATTGGCACATATTTTTTATTATTCTGGCCAATAAACAACAAAAAAATTGCTGTGATTTTCACAAGTCACAGAACAATTTGGTGATTTTATGTACTAAGACTACTATAAAAAAAAGCTTTGTCTTATCCTTGTAGAAATGACCACATTCTATTCTTTTATTCCGCAGGGCCGCACGAACCTGCCCCCAGAGAAGGTCCCCTGGGAGGCGTTAGTGACCCTCCTCTCGCAGTGTATCTACGGAGGCAAGATCGACAACTCGTTCGACCAGCGACTACTGCACTCCTTCCTTTGCAAGCTGTTCACGCCTAAATCGTTCGAGGCTGACTTCGCATTGGTGGCTAATGTTGATGGGGTAAGTGATTACTTAATAATAAAGATACATACAATGTTGGAGGTAAACCCTTTGCTCGGTTAAATTTGAGAACAATCTACTGAGTTATCAGATTCTACTTCCGAAATGAAGGTAAAAAAGTTTCACTGATGAATACATTTTGACGAAAATCTAGTACATTTGAAACTACTTTTCCTACGTCATAACTGTTTTAGATACAATTGACTGACAAGCATTTGACCACCAAAAGCTCACCTAATTAATTTCCGCAACTGATTAATATTTATAACCGAACTAGTGTTATGTTCGAAGTTACTTCGGCATTACAATTCTTATAAAGTCTTCTCCAAACATTTATTGCTTATGATCTTCAGCAAGTTTATTTATTTTTATTTTGTTTATTCTAATTATATTTTCAGGCTACCGGCAACCAGCGCCACATCACGATGCCGGACGGCAACCGTCGCGACCACTTCCTCAAGTGGATCGAGGAGCTCTCCGACAGGCAGACGCCGTCCTGGCTCGGTCTGCCTAACAACGCTGAAAAGGTAACCAGATTATACTTACTGTACAATTTAAACTTTAAAAAATACTTAACTTTGTGTGGAGTAGCATAAAAGTAGTTTATGCAACTGTCATATAATGAATATATTAAAACACTCGTGTTGTAATACCCGTGTTATATGCAGTTGCATACACTACTTTATCTTCACTAATCGAATTGATCAAACAACAAGAGTAAAAGCTGACAATAGTTAATTTTTCATATAATTTTCTAGATTTTTCTGGCAAAAGATTGCGAGTTACTTTTGTTGCCAATTCTAGAATATCCGGAGGCGTACAAATATCATCGTCGCTATCCATTTTTAACTTTTAATTTGTATTTAAAAAACAAAACACATTGCGAAACATTAAATTCACGCGTACGTGTATTGTCACAGTGATTTTGCCGCCATTAAAATCTAACCAACGATAGCGCAGCTGCGCGCACAAATAAAGCGCGACCAACCTGATTGGCCCTGCAATCAGGTTGGTCACGCTATTTCGATGTTATAATGAGCTATTACGATATCGATGTGGATATTATAACATCATGTGAAATTGCTTAAATTGAGTGTTTTGTTGTCTGTGCTATAACAGTAGGAATTATAAGTCAAGTATTGGAAACATAAGTAGAATGTTACAACATTAGTGTAGATAAAGACTATAACTTGTAAGTGTTCCTGTTACAACTCAATAGATAAATAGAAAATATCAGAAAGACATGCAATATAAACGAGCAATGAACAGATTCCTCTTGCACACATATATGTGAATTTGAATGTGTGTGTCAACAGGGGTTTATTAGTATAAATGTTTTTACTACGCTAACAATATACCGTATCTAACTGCATTTTAAACTCGTTCCTTATATTTCTTTTGACTTATTTCGATTTCCATAAACAGGTGCTGCTAACAACCGAGGGCAGCGACCTAGTATCCAAACTCCTGAAGATGCAGCAGCTGGAGGATGAAGAGGAACTGGCTTACAACGCGGCTTCTCAAGATCACGACCCAAGTAAGTAAATAGAAATATCGTAAGCACTTTTGTTGGAAATCACCTGTATCAATTCTTTAAAGTTTCGGATCTTCGCAGCGTGAGGTCCCTGTACTAAACGTACACGCACTTACGTGTGTGTACGTAGCGTGCAGAAACATGTCGAGTTCATTTTTTATATATATTTTGACGTAAGTGCTAGCCTGAGTTACATTTAGGTGTAAGTGTATGTAAGCTATAAAAATCTACATTTGGGGAAAGGACTAATCTGTGACCCTTTTTAATCTGTTGTGGTAATAAAAGATTAACAAGTAATGTAAAGATTGTGTATGAATTTACTAATATGTACTAGTGTAAGTAAGAGTCTATTGTCTGGAATGGTTGCAGACGAAAACTTCACTGATGTTTCTTAGATGCATTTGCATAGCTACATCTTGAGAATTTCTGTGTGGTTCTTACACTTACTAATCCTAACCATTTACAAATGGACGAAATCCCCACATGTTTAGTTGGTTAAATAACATTGCATTTGTTTACTCACTCCCAGACATAAGTGGCAGGGATTACGCGCCATTCGGCGCGAACGCAAGTGAGTGACCGCGGCACGCTCGCTTTGCCCGACTTTACCGCCAGTGCCGTAACTAGCGTACTAAAATAATGATTAGCTTAAATTAAAAAATAAATAAGTATATATAATGCCTTGGACACCGTCTGAATATCATTAAAAACCTCTCGTATTTTATACAGCCAGTGGCTTTGTTCCAAGCAACACCTTTTGGAAAAATATTCTAATCTGAGACTAAGCAATGCCACACGTATAGTTTTCCAAGTGTCTAAATACTGTGGTACTATTGAACACAGAGTCGTTTGGCGCTTGTGTCGTGCGGGTGTTAAGTTAAAAAAAACGGTCTACCGTCCACCATTTTGCAACCTATTTTATGAAAAAAGGTTAGATATTTTGGGTATACCCCTATTTACGGCACTGTACCTATACTGCCAACTGTGATACTTTTCCAGCTTTAAATATCTTCTTTTTGACCTCTCGGTGTTTATATGTTGTTGCATTTCTATAATATTCTATGTATGATATGCCTTTGTAAATTTTTGCCACGGATCTTTACAGTCAAAGGTACAGATAGTTAAGAATTTATCTGTAAAGCTTTGTGGCATACCTACCTAGTATTTATCTCAAAGCTCTATCCAAGCGCATCACGATCTATGTTGCTTACAATCCTGTTCGCGCAAATCACAAGCGCTGTGAGTGAAAAACTGGCAACACAAACCCTATTAACAAGCCTTTTGTTAAAGTTCTGGAGGATCCAAATGGCTTACGTGTGTGCTGAAAAAAAGAAGTTATTTCAATTCGAAACAAATTCTTGTATGATCTAATGTGATTATTTTTCGCAGGTGTAATGGTAGCAGAAGTAGGAGACGGTCGTCCTGCGTGGATGAAGACGCTTCACCAAACCGCTACTACCTGGCTGGAACTGTTGCCTCAAGAACTACCGGTAATTGTGATAAGTTTCTATGTATTAAGGCCATATATAAAAGGTAGTTGACTCCACACAAAGATCCTCTTCGTCTTTGTAGCTACTACCACCGGTGGATGAAAGCTTGTTCCTACGCCGGCGTCCCACTCCAAAATATTGGTCGTGTGAACCTTTTACTAACATTAACTTTAGGTAAGCGAAGTGTAGGAAGACCTGTGCAACGGTGGCTGGATGATATTAGAAAGTTAGAAGGAAACATGTGGGCAAGAACAGCGCAAGACAGGGAGTATTGGCATAAGAGGGAGGAGGCCAATACCCTGCACTGGGTCCCATTGGGCTGATGATGATGATGAACTTTAGGTCGAAAGAAGGCGTGTTCTTTTGAAATTTATGTTTCATTTCTCTTCAACTGTTGCATTATGGTGTGTTATAAACTGGGATGCTTTGGAATCTGAATTGAACGTTTTAATTATGTATTTTTCTATTATTGCAGACACTCCGTCGCACGGTGGAGAACATTAAGGACCCGCTGTACCGCTTCTTCGAGCGCGAGGTGGCGGCCGGCGCCTCACTGCTGCAGAATGTACTGCACGACCTGCGCAATGTCATCTCTATTTGCAACGTGAGTTTACTCAGTGTTTTGGTCAACATCCAAAGTTTATGTAACTCGTCAGAAAACTAAGGTTGAGGAGGAAATGCTTATAAGCACTTTTTTCGGTCCGTAATGTTTTTAACATCTCAGTAATTCCAACAGTTAAGAAGTATTTCAGAGAAATTTTAAATTCATTTAAAAAACGCCAGTAATATGTATCCTTCCTCATAGCTCACATATCTACAGTGTTCACTTTATATATAAAATCTTCTTCAGAGTGGCCAACTCTGGTGTCGAGGGTTTATCAAGCCGCTCTGAGGGGCTCTGTCATAGAGTAATATAATATACCAGGAATAGAGAGCCATCTTGTGCAATTTTAATGCCAATCAAATTGAAGCGTTCTCTGCATTTCTTGACCAAAACGAATACCCAATATATACCTAGTAATACTTACGTATATATCCTATAGCCTAAAATATAAATACAACACCTACCTACATCTTGCTCCTTACATATATACCTACATGTTAGAAGTTAAAATAAAACGCAGAATATTATTTTACTATTTTGTAATATTAATAATTATGTCTTTAGTATTAACTTTGCACCGACATTTTAATTGTATCGTCACCATCACATTATAGTAATTTCCCGGCTGACATTGAACACCAACTGTATATTATCACATTAAAAGTTACTGTAGCACACTAATTGTTGATATGATTATGAAGAAATCACAAAATAAAACACAAACAAATTCGCACAAGATCTCAGACTAAAGAAGAAAGAAAGGACTCGGCATAACAAACAGTAGTTACTGACATATCGGCATCTCTTTTTATCTTATGAGGGCAATCATAATGTAAAAGAGCACAACAGTAGTTTTATCAATGGCTGATGACGTCACAAAATGTATCACTGCGGCCGGTCGCCATGTTTTATCACAGCCAACAACAAGTACATCAGTTGTCATCGTAACTTGTTTATTACAGAGTTTTGAAGAAAATTTAGTGATATTAAGCGAAAATTGTGCTTGTTTATAGTGTGTGAACTTGCAAAATACTGCATTTATTATGGGTAGGTGCAGTGTGTTAGGCTGCCGCATGAAAAGCAACACAAAACATCCCAAAATAACGTTGCACAGGTAAGTAAACGAATTCATTCAAAATATCTTGTCTTTTCTATTATTTTAAAATATTTTGCTGTTTGTGGGAAAGTTTATAAAGATAAACGTGCTTTTCTCTATTCATTTACTGTTTTACTAATAATATTAGGCGATTATTTAAGAAAATCATTCGTCATAGTAAATAGAGTTGCGGTACGGCATTTTCAATGTATCGATAACTTAGCGACAGGTGAATATTATCTAAACTCGATTTCTTTTATTTGATTTTAGATTGCCAACATGTAAAGAAAGAAAAGAACAGTGGCTGGATATACTTGGTATTGAAAATTTGAATACTACAACCAAACATATTTTTATTTGTTCCCTGCATTTTGAAGACAAATGTTTGAACCGAACTTTAAATGTAACAAGACTGCGCGATGATGCTTTACCTTCAAGTGAGTTGTTGGTAAGTTTTGAAAATAGACCAGATAAGTTTATAGTGTTTACCTACTTACTGACAAAGTAATCGAACTAAACCAGTTGATGACAAGGGACGAGAATCATGTCAGCAGCAGTAATTCTATATTGTTGAAATACTGATAAAAAGTTTCAGATTTAAATGTACATAGAACAAAATAGATAAATGTACCTGTGTTAAAATGCAAGTTATACAAATGTGTGCATGTGTTAGTGATTAAATTGGCAATGTAAATATTATTAAACATATAAGGTTTTTTTTGTGTAGATACCAGCGCAAATAATAACAAACACACTCAATATTAAAAATTATTGTTATTTTGCTTTACAGTTACCAGCCCAATTTAATGAATGCCAGGAACATCAATTTGTTTCTCACAAAGCACTGGAAGGGGAGCCTATCTGCAGCACTTCTAGCTATTCAGATGTAAGTATCCTTTTTACAATGTTAAGTATCGTACTTCATATTATACAATCTTGATTTTTGAAAACAAACACACTCAATATTAAAAATTATTGTTATATTGCTTTACAGTTACCAGCGCAATTGAATAAATGCCAGGAACATCAGTTTGTTTCTCACAAAGCACTGGAAGAGGAGCCTATCTGCAGCACTTCTAGCTATTCAGATGTAAGTCTTCTATTTTATGTTACTATAGGTACTGCGGGCAGCATAACTGGTAATTTAAAATAATTTAGGCCAAAAAACTTGTACGAAGTTGCAAAAAACTAGAAGTCAATGTGTTTTTTTTTTTGTTTCAGGAAAAAGCGCTTGAAATTATTCAAAAATTAAAATTAAAATGTGAAAATCAGAAAAAAAAAATAAAAAGATTAAATGAAAAAGTGAGAAGACAGAGTAAGAAAATAGCAGATTTTAAAACTGTAATGAAAGATTTAAAAGACAATAATTATGTGAATGATGATCATGCGGCTGTGTTGGAGCAGTGCGCAGGCCCCAAAGATTTTCTAAAAAGGCAAATTGCGAAATCGGTAGGAATGCCTTTGGAAAGACAATACAGCGAAGAAATTCGAAAATTTGCACTGACACTCCACTTTTTATCTCCAAAGGCCTATAACTTTGTTCGTCGTACGTACAGTTCCTGTTTGCCACATCCAAGAACTTTAAGTAGGTGGTATCAGAATGTAAACGCTGAACCTGGGTTTTGTACAGAGGCTTTTAATGCTTTGAAACACAAAGTTCAAACAAGTGAAATGCCAGTGATATGTGCTATGGTTTTGGATGAAATGGCTATTAGAAAGTCTCTTTGCTGGGATCCTCAAACTAAAACCTATTATGGACGAGTTAACGTTGGGATTGATTGCGATATGGACTCATTAGAAGTAGACAATGAGTGTCTTGTGTTACTGCTGACCTGTATAAACGGTAGTTGGAAGTTACCTGTGGGATACTTTTTCATAACGGCTTTGTCTGGGGAACAAAAAGCAGTACTAGTTAAAACATGCATCCATAAATGTGAAGAAGTCGGCGTCAAAGTTGTGAGCTTGACCTGCGATGGTCCAGCTGCAAATTTAAGCATGTTTTCAGCATTAGGCTGTGATTTCAATTCAGGCCAGGTAACATTTACTTACAGTAACAGCATCATACACGCTTTTATTGATCCCTGTCATGCTATCAAACTAGTCCGAAATGCTTTCGGTGAATTGAGGGTGTTTTACGATATGCATGGCAGGAAAATAGATTACATCTACCTGGAACATCTACTAAATTTGCAGGAAGCCGCAGGACTGCACATGGCCACAAAATTAACAAAGGCCCACATACAATATCAAAAACAAAAAATGAAGGTACGACTTGCCACGCAGCTTCTTAGCGACTCGGTGGCAGATGCCTTGGAGCATTGTGCTGATTTAAAAATCCCGGAATTTCAAGGAGGTGAAGGCACAGTTAACTTCATTAGGTTAATAAACAGCGTTTTTGATGTCTTAAACAGCCGATCAATTAGACCACCGGGGTGGAAAAAGGCTATATTTTCGGGAAATGTTGGTCTGGTAGAAGCTTTATTCGAAGGTGCCACAACCTACCTTCAGAATCTGATACTGCCATCTGGGCAGAAACTCGTCGATTCCAGAAGAAGAACAGGCTTTGTAGGACTTATTGTGGACATGATCAGTGCAATTCAACTGTATAAATATTTGATTGCCGGTACCAAACTTTTACAGTACCTGCCACTGTACAAGGTCAGCCAGGACCACCTCGAGTTGTTTTTTTCTGCCATCCGAGCTCGAGGTGGCTTTAATAATAACCCTAATGCGGTTCAATTTAGGGCCGCTTTTAAAAGATTGTTAATAAGAGCTGAAATTAGGGATGCGGGCATTGGCAACTGCGTTCCTCTAGAGCAAATTAACATATTAACCTGCTCTAGTAAGACAAACCCAGTCACGGCCATAAACGAACTAACAGAAAGGAATTCATTTGTTGAATTGCCAGAGGATGATAGTGAGTTGTTCGAAGAATTTATACACTGCATGTACAATAACTTACCCAACTACTCCGAAAGCGTAGTTACTTATATTGCCGGTTTCATATCTAGAAAGTTGGCTCGCTCTGTAAAATGTGATATTTGCGCAAATTTGTTATTTGGAGATGCACAAAAAAGCTTAATAACTCTGAAAAATAGGGGTGGATTGGTTTACCCGTCAAAAGACGTGACGAATATTCTGATTAAAATTGAAAAAAATCCTTAAAGGTATTTTTTAAAAGCAGCTTCGGTCTGAACAGTATTATCTGCATGCATTTCGATTTTTCATGGAACATTTTGATGAATCCAATTTGTTGAAATCGAATTCCGAACATGACACGACCCACAGACTTTTACTTATTAAATCTATAGTCCAAACTTACATGGATCTGAGGTTTAAATACTATGGTAAGAAAACCACAGAAAAGATTTCGTTTCGCAATTACTTTAACAAAATCATATTATTCCGTAATGAGTAAATTACTGGCAATTTTATTAGGGTCCGATATGCTCTTATTTGATTATTGTGTACCTATATTTGTATATAGTTTGTATTTTTAGAACTTGAAAATGACTGTGATTGAGGGTTCAACATGCTCATAGTTGATTAATGTGTATATTTGTATTTTTATTTACAACTTGAAAATGACTGTCATTGAGGGCTCAACATGGTCTTATTTGAAACACGATTTGAAACATATCCTTTGTATTTAAAAAATACAAATTTTACAGTTTTACAACTATTATAGTTTTTAATAAACCTGTGTGAAATGGTAATTTTCGTTTTATTATGAATGATCGTGCCAAGTTGTATAAATAAAGTATTAAGTAATTAATAAAATTAAGTATACTCTGCAAAACGAGAAAAAAATCTGTATTTAGTAAGTACCTATTTATTTATTCTTTTCTTTGGTAACTAATTACTTAAAGACCGTGTTGGTATTGAAGGCGTGGTATGCTGATCAGTAATAGTGATACTCAAGGCTCCTATACATATGCCCCGGCACGAGCCGCAGTAAGTGGCAGTCCGCACGAAACTCAATCTTAATTCCAATTTCGGTCGCATACTACGCCCACAGGTAAGATATAGGTACACGGCTATCACAAGGCTGCAGTTTTTATTCGTGATCGCAGCGGTGGAAACTGGGAGTAATTAATGGGATAAACATACCATAGTAAAATTCGTTTTATTATGAACATGTACAAGTACAGAATAAAGAGGATGTTCATTAAATTGCAGTGGCATCAGTACAGTATCCACGTGCCCTGCCATAAATAAAATGTCACTGAGCGTGTGCGTTTTTATAGGTCGCATTTCCACGTAAATAAAACTGAAGAAATGTAACCGAAACTCATTTTCGACAATTTTCAATTCTGCAAACACCGTGCAATTCAACTATCGATATTATAATGCGCGCATCCCTACGGCAAGCCGCCATCTTTGTGCCAGGCTCACGTTAGGTATGCACGTTTTTTTCGTAGGTATTTCATGTCCATTCTTTTCCTATTGTCTGTGCACAAGATCTTGGATTTTTCAACTGAAGTTTTCAAAAATAATTTTTTCAAACGTCAGTCAGTGTCACTTGTGTTTGACTTTTTTTTCTTTGGCTTTAACTTTGTAGGTACCTATGTTTTTTTTACTAAAGCGACATCTACTATTTCATTTGCGGTCAAGAAATATAGATTAGCAGCACTGTGTTTCTATATTTGCATTTGGTTCTAAGTTTCACCCCTCTGGGCTCTGTCATCGCTTTACGATTGCCGCACTAGTCAAACAGCCTGGACATACAATTTAACGCTTCAATGGGTCGGATAAACTACTTGAATACTTACTTTAACATCAAGGTTGTCGCTGTGCTTTGGCTTTGAGAAGCTTACATTTATAATATGTATTTGTCTTTGTCCAGGGTTCAATGAAACAAACCAACGAGACCCGCTCCATGGTGGGTGCCCTGGTGCGCGGCATGCTGCCTGGGGGCTGGCGGCGGTACGCGGTGGCGCGCGGCTGCACCGTGCAGCAGTGGGTCGGGGACTTCGCGCAGAGAGTCACTCAGCTCGCGCACGTGTCGCGCGCCGTGGCCGACCAGGGGGCCAAGAGATTGCAGGTTTGTGTTCAATTGTTAAATTAACCTGCAGCCCTGTTCCTAGAAAATTATAACCCAGGGTCTTCAAATCCAGAGTAAATAGGTTATAGGTAATAGGTAAGCGTACTACATCTTAGACTATAGCGGTGCTTAACATCAGGAAGGCTGTAGTCAATCGTGTTTAAAAAAATAGTACTTTTAAATCTTTAAATGGCTTACCAAGAAAATGGGAAAGTAATGCTTTTTAGTAATGGATCATAATAATCAGAATCACATAAATTCGTCATGTTTACATGTGATCAGGTAATTCGCGCTTTCTGCCATTTACATAACAACCATCTCCAGACAAAAAACGAGAAGTCCAAAAAACTAAAGAATTATAAATACATAGTCTGATGTTTATCTATTTTCAGAGTATCCCGGTATGGCTAGGCGGCCTGCTGAACCCCGAGGCGTACATCACGGCCACCCGCCAGTGCGTGGCGCAGGCAAACTCTTGGTCGCTCGAGGAGCTGCACTTACAGGTATGTATTAGGTATAAGATTATTTTATTATAGTTACCGTAAGGCATGATTAAATTTTGTTATATTATTGACGTAAGTGCTAGCCGGTTATTACAACTAAATTTTATTTTATTTTGATTAGTTCAACGCTAGTTGTGTTAAGGCAAACTAAAAAAATAGTGTCTCAATTTGCAGCCTTATCGCTCTTAGCGATAATCTACTTAACTAGCTTAAATTTAGCAAGTTTTAATTTCTATGTTTTTTGTATTGTTTTATATGTGGTGTTTTAACTCTCTATTGTTAAATTTTGAATTTTGATTTCGGTAAATATCTTCCTTGGTCCTTTATTGGTGGAGTTTGGGTTTTTTTTTTGTACTCGTGGTTTGTAGACGAACACTTATTATTCACGTTATTATTGGTTGAATATTTTAAACTCCTCAATAACTTAACACTAGGCACCAAGCTTAATAATAATACCTCTTCCTCAGGTGACAATCCCGGACCCGGGCACGCCGACAGACAACGCGCAGACGGAGTGGTCGTTCTCAGTGACGGGGCTGAAGCTGCAAGGCGCCAACGTGAAGGGCAACAGGCTGCTGCTCACCAACACCATCATGGTCGACTTGCCGCTCACCGTGCTCACTTGGCTTCGGTAAGTAGATCATTATTATTTTTCAGTTAAGAGGATATGAACAATACTCCGAAATTCTTGTCCAGACCGCAATCCACAGACCGAAGAGGCCTCTAAGGAGGACACATATACCTTTACTCCCCCTCTTGCGAAAAGTCAATGCCCCGATGTCTGTGGGCATGAAACTCCTGGAAGCGCTGTTAGGGGGAGTGAGATGCCCCCGCATCCCACGCCTGAGGACTTCTTTAGAAATCCCGTATACAACTTAGAGATGCTTTAAAAGTGAAACCAAACCATAAGTCCCAACATAACATAACATCTGTGGTTTAAAGATTGTTTTGTAATATGTTATCTCCTTATTGCAGTGGTCCCGAGCAAGCCCCGGCTGGCCAAACCCTCACGCTGCCCGTGTACCTGAACAGCGCGCGCTCCGAGCTGCTGTTCACCGTGCGCCTGCCAATAGCAGCCGGCCAGGAACCGCACGCATTCTACGAGAGAGGCGTCGCCCTGCTCACTTCTACTGCTCTTAACTAAATATTGCATGCTACAGGAATCGTGGAACAACTAAATTTCACATACTTAAAAGAAAGAATAATTGATTTCAAGCTAAGTTTAGAAATCAAAAGTTTGGAAGTTTGGAAAAATATTGAAAATTCAGCAAAAGAAAGAGCAATGCACAAATGCGTAGGCGGAAAAGCGTTGGTTGTTCGTTGCTGCAGTTTACAGTTCAACATAACCTTTTGTCGATGTCATTTATAAATTATATGCAACAATATGAGATTCTAATTAGTTTTACAGCTAATATAAAATTGATAACCATGTCGTATAGATTTTGTTGTTGAAAATTGCAATTACAAAACACTAGCTGAGCTTGAAAGATTCGTAAAGCTTTTAAATGTATTCAACGCAATAATTTATAATTTTATGCTAATGTATTTAATCATTCCCAGTATAATATAACACATTTAAGTGGAGTATTTATTGCTTTCTATTTATGAAATAAACATTTATAAAAATAATTTTGCCTTAATTTTCTTTTAGGATAAAAAAAAACTTCTTTCAGGGTTTTAGGTCTTTATTTCTAAAGAGAGACCATAATAATAATCTTATACAAGGTGTAACAGAAGGGTGTGACAATACTTATACTATACACACACAAATACCTATGTATATATAGAATACAGCCCAGGGCCCTAATTCTGTAAGGCCATTTCTCTATCGTAACACGGCAAGACACGTTAAAGGCGTGTTACGCGCGTTTATGGTATTCGCTATGCCAATATCAGATTCCGTAACCACAGTGACGTAAGGAATTGAACTGTCAACTTATCTTGCGCTGCGAGGACACGTAACACGCCAAGACACGGTATTACCAATAGTAACTACTTAGTATTCTGTGTCTGTGTAAACAATAAGTTTCAATCTCCGCCGAATAAAATTTGTGCTACTAAACATTTATTGAGGATAAAATCGTCTAAAAACCTGTTTTACAATAGAAAACACCTAAAATATCGAAGCATTTTCGAAAACAACAAGCCGACCGGCAAACTGCGAATCACTACGCAACAAAAAAGATGAACGGACAAAACCTGTTGAAAACAATAAAGCAACCTGTGAAGTGACAAATATCCATCTGAAAATAGTGTTTTTTGTGCCTCCTTCCGTGAAAATAGTGTGAAAAGGCCAGAAAAACAAAAAAATATGTACATAACAAACCCATACATAACCTCAAATACTAGCTGCAATCATCAAATAAATTTATGGAAGAAGTGTTATGTATTGTAAAATCTCCACACAACCTTCTCCAGTATGGCCGGCCTCCATGGAGGAAAGCATGCCACACCAACAAAGAAACAAACGGAATATATTTGTGCACATATAATGTAAGTTCACTTGCAACAACCAGCCGAATGATACAAAAACATGCCAACATTCCATGGTAAGAAGTACATATAACAAAAATCAAGCTCAAATACAGAATAAGATGTTCAGATAAGAGAAAGAAAACAAAAAAATTGTGGATGCTTTACAACATGGACTTAAGCAGAAATAGAGATGGGCCGGGCACCTTGCATGGTTACCAAATAAAAGATGGACAAAAAGAGCAAGTATCTGGAAAGGAGCACTAGGAAAACAAGGAAGACCTGAAAACAGGTAGAACAAAGATATAGATAAAGTTGCACCGAACTGGAGGCAAGATGGAATAGGCTGGAAGAGGCCTTTACCTAGAAGGAGTCATATAACCTATGTAAATAAAATAAAATGTCAAGTAATTTGACTAAATACCTATTAAGTAACCAGAAATGTTATAATAGAGATTTAAATAAATAAAATAAGCTTTAGTTGTAAATGGGTAGTGTAATTAGTCTTGAAGTAGTTAAATAATGTTACATGTATTATAAGGTTTTAAGAATAAGAAGGCTTTTTATTTCAATTACTTTATTAGCATAAATGTAGGTATTTACATTTGCCCTGTTTAGAGGGGAATTAGGGTGTAGCTAAAATTAAAACTAAATATTCTAAAATCTATAACTTAATATAAAATTAAAAATCTTAATATTTATTATCTCGAATCATGTGGCCTGTGGTTAACTAATCCTAATAAATAAGTAAGTATCCTATCCTACTTCAATTGTAAGTTTATTCATATTCAACATAATATGACATATTTTAATCTTATATGTGGTATAAGAAAGCGATTAGTGATTATTAGATTCATTGTGAATGGTGTTGTTAAATGTATGATCATTCAAATTGGACCCATCACCTAGCTGTTGCAAGCCCAGCCCAGTCAGCCATCAAAAGGTGGCTCCAGCCCAGCAGGGATATTAGGCCGAATACCTGAAAAACCATAGCGATATGGCTTCAGGTCTCAGCCAATCCCTGCAAGGGCGGGTGGCCCTTTGAACGGGGCTGGGCTATTTTATTATCAGTTTGTCTTCATGGGTAGTGGGTACTATTGGCTTCAAAGCTCTTTGATTACTTTGTCTTATATTTGTGTCTATCAAATAATATTTTTACAATTCTTATATGTACCTGGAGGTAATTTGAGCCCTATTAACACTAATTATCATAATCAAGGCACTGAAGGGACTAAAACAGTATATTATTGTTGCTTAAATAGATTTTTATTATACACTCATTAATAACCAACAAATCTCATGGGAGATTCAATAATATGCATATTTTACAAATTAATTTAGTCCATACGCCAGCATCATCACTGGGTCGTCTGCCAGTCCCCAAGGGGTTTCTGGTAGAGCCTCATCGAGATTGCTCTCTATTGAGGGCTCCAGGGCACGCTGACCCCGGGAAGTCACGTCAAGTCGCTCTGGCCGGCGCGGCGGCGTTCCAGTGACGGGCGGCGTTGCTCGACGTGGTGATGTTGGTGGTGAAATGCCTGACGTGGCAGCGCTTTTCTACAGCACCGGGACGACAGGCGGTGGTTCCTGAAGGTGGTGCAGGCGCGTCGACCTCCCACTCGAGAGCACCAGCACCACGACCGGCGCACGAAACCTCATGCACGAGAGGGAGCGGCTATTGCTTCGCCAGTCAAATTATCCTTCTGCGTAAAATACTATCCATTCTGCAAAACACTCACGCGAAGATAAATACAGGAAAAATATTTACAGATATTTACAAAACAAATTCTACAATTGACTTGACACTGACAAGACGAGTAAATGGTTCGTTGAAAAATCATAGTTCAGAGATTTTATTTTAGTAAGCAATAGTAGGTAATTTAGTAGCTTTTTATTAGAATTTGTGTAATCAATCAAGAAATTGTGTATTATTTTATGGTTTTCTCGACCTAATTAACTTTTAATTAATAAATAAACTCTCACATCAAATACCGCAATTTATCGAAAAAACCGGAAAGAAGATTTTTGGACGAAAACGTGTAATTGTAACGTGTCATAGACAACCTATCGTATGGCATGTAGAATACCATTTAACCGTGTCTTACCGTGCCACGATACGATACAAGTTACGATGTCGTGTGACGTCACGCGTTTATGGCAAGACAAGGCTGCGTCATCCTCAGGGCCCTGATTCTGTAAGGCCCAGGCTTGTCTTGCCATAAACGCGTGACGTCACACGACATCGTAACTTGTATCGTATCGTGGCACGGTAAGACACGGTTAAATGGTATTCTACATGCCATACGATAGGTTGTCTATGACACGTTACAATTACACGTGTTCGTCCAAAAATCTTCTTTCCGGTTTTTTCGATAAATTGCGGTTTTTGATGTGAGAGTTTATTTATTAATTAAAAGTTAATTAGGTCGAGAAAACCATAAAATAATACACAATTTCTTGATTGATTACACAAATTCTAATAAAAAGCTACTAAATTACTATTGCTTACTAAAATAAAATCTCTGAACTATGATTTTTCAACGAACCATTTACTCGTCTTGTCAGTGTCAAGTCAATTGTAGAATTTGTTTTGTAAATATCTGTAAATATTTTTCCTGTATTTATCTTCGCGTGAGTGTTTTGCAGAATGGATAGTATTTTACGCAGAAGGATAATTTGACTGGCGTAGCAATAGCCGCTCCCTCTCGTGCATGAGGTTTCGTGCGCCGGTCGTGGTGCTGGTGCTCTCGAGTGGGAGGTCGACGCGCCTGCACCACCTTCAGGAACCACCGCCTGTCGTCCCGGTGCTGTAGAAAAGCGCTGCCACGTCAGGCATTTCACCACCATCACCACGTCGAGCAACGCCGCCCGTCACTGGAACGCCGCCGCGCCGGCCAGAGCGACTTGACGTGACTTCCCGGGGTCAGCGTGCCCTGGAGCCCTCAACAGAGAGCAATCTCGATGAGGCTCTACCAGAAACCCCTTGGGGACTGGCAGACGACCCAGTGATGATGCTGGCGTATGGACTAAATTAATTTGTAAAATAGGCATATTATTGAATCTCCCATGTTAGTTATTGATGAGTGTATAATAAAAATCTATTTAAGCAACACTAATATACTGTTTTAGTCCCTTCAGTGCCTTGATTATGATAATTAGTGTTAATAGGGCTCAAATTACCTCCAGGTACATATAAGAATTGTAAAAATATTATTTGATAGACACAAATATAAGACAAAGTAATCAAAGAGCTTTGAAGCTAATAGTACCCACTACCCATAAAGACATAGCCCAGCCCCATTCAAAGGGCCACCCGCCCTTGCAGGGATTGGCTGAGACCTGAAGCCATATCGCTATGGTCTTTCAGGTATTCGGTCTAATATCCCTGCTGGGCCGGAGCCACCTTTTGACGGCTGACTGGGCTGGGCTTGCAACAGCTAGGTGATGGGTCCAAATTGAATAATCATACATTTAACAACACCATTCACAATGAATCACTAATCGCTTTCTTATACCACATATAAGATTAAAAAATGTCATATTATGTTGAATATGAATAAACTTACAATTGAAGTAGGATAGGATACTTACTTATTTATTAGGATTAGTTAACCACAGGCCACATGATTCGAGATAATAAATATTAAGATTTTTAATTTTATATTAAGTTATAGATTTTAGAATATTTAGTTTTAATTTTAGCTACACCCTAATTCCCCTCTAAACAGGGCAAATGTAAATACCTACATTTATGCTAATAAAGGAATTGAAATAAAAAGCCTTCTTATTCTTAAAACCTTATAATACATGTAACATTATTTGACTACTTCAAGACTAATTATACTACCCATTTACAACTAAAGCTTATTTTATTTATTTATATCTCTATTATAACATTTCTGGTTACTTAATAGGTATTAAGTCAAATTACTTGACATTTTATTTTATTTACATAGGTTATTATGACTCCTTCTAGGTAAAGGCCCCTTCCAGCCTATTCCATCTTGCCTCCAGTTCGGTGCAACTTTATCTATATCTTTGTTCTACCTGTTTTCAGGTCTTCCTTGTTTTCCTAGTGCTCCTTTCCAGATACTTGCTCTTTTTGTCCATCTTTTATTTGGTAACCATGCAAGGTGCCCGGCCCATCTCTATTTCTGCTTTAGTCCATGTTGTAAAGCATCCACAATTTTTTTGTTTTCTTTCTCTTATCTGAACATCTTATTCTGTATTTGAGCTTGATTTTTGTTATATGTACTTCTTACCATGGAATGTTGGCATGTTTTTGTATCATTCGGCTGGTTGTTGCAAGTGAACTTACATTATATGTGCACAAGTATATTCTGTTTGTTTCTTTGTTGGTGTGGCATGCTTTCCTCCATGGCGGCCGGCCATACTGGAGGAGGTTGTGTGGAGATTTTACAATACATAACACTTCTTCCATAAATTTATTTGATGATTGCAGCTAGTATTTGAGGTTATGTATGGGTTTGTTATGTACATATTTTTTTGTTTTTTCTGGCCTTTTCACACTATTTTCACGGAAGGAGGCACAAAAAACACTATTTTCAGATGGATATTTGTCACTTCACAGGTTGCTTTATTGTTTTCAACAGGTTTTGTCCGTTCATCTTTTTGTTGCGTAGTAATTCGCCGTTTGCCGGTCGGCTTGTTGTTTTCGAAAATGCTTCGATTTTTTAGGTGTTTTCTATTGTAAAACAGGTTTTTAGACGATTTTATCCTCAATAAATGTTTAGTAGCACAAATTTTATTCGGATATTGAAACTTATTGTTTACACAGACACAGAATACTAAGTAGTTACTATGGGTAATACCGTGTCTTGGCGTGTTACGTGCCCTCGCAGCGCAAGATAAGTTGACAGTTCAATTCCTTACGTCACTGTGGTTACGGAATCTGATATTGGCATAGCGAATACCATAAACGCGCGTAACACGCCTTTAACGTGTCTTGCCGTGTTACGATAGAGAAATGGCCTTACAGAATTAGGCCCCAGGGGCCTAATTCTGTAAGGCCATTTCTCTATTCTAAGTGTCATAGATTTCGAGTAATCATAAGTTGAACTTTCATTAAAACTTTAAGACTTGCAACCCTACATCTTATCATTTTGAGCGTTCATTGACATTTCTTTCATTGACAAATGACACGGCGCGGCGGTGTCTCTCTGAGAGCGCGAGAGAGAGAGAATACGTTGCGTTAAAACGAATGCTAGAACGGGATGAAAGAATGTGTGCTTATTTCGGTTTCGTCACTCGCTAGGGCTGCCACGAAATCAAGTGCAAAATATTATCTAATTTTTGTATGGTAAAAAATATATGCGATTTAATTTTTCATATTTTGGTATATGACTCCTTACATGATATATATGTATACTCTTCAATATTGTCACACCCTTCTGTTACACCTTGTATATCTAAGAATTATTTCACTTTACACATGATGATAACACAATAACTTCGTACAGCTTATTCACACCGGTCAATCACATATTTTAAGACTAGATATTATAGTTGACTAGAACCTTGTATGTTTCCTTTCATCCCTGGTGGTTTCTGCTTAGGTAATCTGTAATGAAAGAATATCACATGTTAGTTACAATAGATTTAAACATTGTCTGTGTAACTTAGCTCTTAAGAATTTAATAATAAACATTAAATTAGAAATATAAGTACGAAGTCAGAGGATTCGAAAGATTTTTGGTAAATTAATTAAATTTGTATTTAATAGTTATATTATAGGAATCGGTAGCCGCCAAAAATATAATAATACTTCACTGCATGACATAGCAAGATCATCGTAATTTTTAGTAGGAATAGAAACGCAAACTTATCCCACGTAAAAAAACAGTAGATTATAATATTAATACTTTCGTGAGACATTTTATCAATATGTTAACTAAACGGTTTTCACTCACGTGTAATTCGCGAATGTTGTTTGCGTTTCGGATGTAATGACATCCATCTTCAGAACGTGCGTTTTGGGACCGCGGCAGCACGCAGACACGTGAGTGAAAACCGTTTAGTTAACATATTGAAAACAGTAAAGTAGTACCTAATAGAATTATTTGTTTATCGCGAATCACAGTGGGGCTACAATCTATGCATATAATAAAGCTGTAACAGGTCGGTGTCTGTACATTGAAGATAATTGAAAAAAAAAATAGTTGAGGGGTCTTCATTAATGCAATAGAACACAAAAATCACGATTCAAAAAAAATCTGTTTGTCTGTCGGTATGTTTGTTCGTTATATAGGTAGACTCGAAAACGGCTGAACCGATTTGTCTACGGTTTTCACTAACATGTAGGTGCATTTTAACTTAACATTTAGAGTTTATTTAATTTCAATCGGTTCGTAAATAAAAACGTTATGTTCATTTTAAACCTTTTTATCTCAAAATAATGCGAGCGAAGCCGCGCGCGTCCACTAGTTATGAATAAATTGTTATTTTCTTACAATACACGTACCTAGTATGTATAATCTTGCGCGGCGAGGAGGGGTGCACGAGGTCGTGCTGTCGCTCCCACTCCGCGTACTTCTGATGCTGGCGCTGCCGGCGACGGTCCACGTAACTTATCTGCGAATATTGTTTTAGTTAGAAACAGCCTTGTCTTACAAAACTATATTACATAATATATAAATCGTTTATCAGTTGTATCCTCCTCCATGAACAGCATTACTCAATACTGGGGGTCGTGACTCCCCCGTCAAATTAACTCATGAGTGGTATACCGTATTTTATTACGTCAGCCTTATAACGGTTACTTTGCATAGCATAGCACTAGTTTTATAAAATATGTGCGAGTGCATGGTTACATGCACTCACACATCTTGCATCTTGTTTTCCAAACGTCTGTACCGATTTGGAAGAAATTATCTATGGAGGTATATTAGACGCCGGATTAACACATATGCTCAACCCCAACAGAAGACCAGCGTTGCTTGCTATGCAGCCAGCATTATGCTGAGTTGGGGTTGTGTTGTGGCAAATATGTATCTTATTTAAGTAGTTTTATGTTTATTTATTAAGCATTTTTATATTTAGTATCTTGTTTGTAAGTACTCATTTTCTTAATATTTGCTACAATAAATAATTTTCTTTCTTTACTTTTATCCGAGATTGGGGCAAGTAGTTCTCATTTTCTTAATATTTGCTACAATAAATAATTTTCTTTCTTTACTTTTATCCGAGATTGGGGCAAGTAGTTCTCATTTTCTTAATATTTGCTACAATAAATAATTTTCTTTCTTTACTTTTATCCGAGATTGGGGCAAGTAGTTCTCATTTTTTTAATATTTGCTACAATAAATAATTTTCTTTCTTTACTTTTATCCGAGATTGGGGCAAGTAGTTCTCATTTTTTTATTATTTGCTACAATAAATAATTTTCTTTCTTTACTTTTATCCGAGATTGGGGCAAGTAGTTCTCATTTTTTTAATATTTGCTACAATAAATAATTTTCTTTCTTTACTTTTATCCGAGATTGGGGCAAGTAGTTCTCATTTTCTTAATATTTGCTACAATAAATAATTTTCTTTCTTTACTTTTATCCGAGATTGGGGCAAGTAGTTCTCATTTTTTTATTATTTGCTACAATAAATAATTTTCTTTCTTTACTTTTATCCGAGATTGGGGCAAGTAGTTCTCATTTTCTTAATATTTGCTACAATAAATAATTTTCTTTCTTTACTTTTATCCGAGATTGGGGCAAGTAGTTCTCATTTTCTTAATATTTGCTACAATAAATAATTTTCTTTCTTTACTTTTATCCGAGATTGGGGCAAGTAGTTCTCATTTTCTTAATATTTGCTACAATAAATAATTTTCTTTCTTTACTTTTATCCGAGATTGGGGCAAGTAGTTCTCATTTTCTTAATATTTGCTACAATAAATAATTTTCTTTTTTTACTTTTATCCGAGATTGGGGCAAGTAGTTCTCATTTTTTTATTATTTGCTACAATAAATAATTTTCTTTCTTTACTTTTATCCGAGTTGGGGCAAGTAGTTCTGCGCGGCGCTACTATAAGTACTCATAGTACATAATACTTACAACACAACTAGCCGGTATCCACACGAAGGCAGTGACGAGCACAACCACCCCCACGATGTTGTCTCGAAGGAAGCCAAGCACGTTGTTGATGTTTATGTCTTCTATGATGTCCCAGAACCGTTCCACCACGTCTTGAATTGTCTTTTCGCAGACACCCTGAGGGGAAACCAAAATAAAAAAATTAAATTTGTATTATAGTTCCCGTAAGGCATGATTAAATTTAGTTGTATTAACCGGCTAGCACTTACGTAATTTTTGACGTGAGTGCTAGCCGGTTAATACAACTAAATTAAATTTGGTTTCAAATATATAGGTAATATTCATTATTATAGAAATTGAATATTGAAAATATAATATTTTTAGTCGTGCTCTAAAGCTCGTCACGGACCAAGTCAAAAAAGTTAAACTTGAACAATGAACTGATTCAGATAATCAAATATATATTATTTTTCGATTTATTTAATGAATGTGAGAGGTAAATCCTTAATTTGGCACATTGAGATTTCTAGGTCTAATGAATATACGAGTCTAATAAAACATGTTATTTCATACCTTATTACAGAAGCCCTGGATGCACGGTGTCCCATCTGGCAGAATGTCGTTGTGAGCGACCGGGAAGCAAGTCTTATTCAAGCTCTTACGGCAGCACCGCTTACACGCATCAGCCACTGTAAAAATAATTAGATATTATTAAAATACTTCAGCTTTATAAAATATTTATTCTATTATATCCTAAAGAAATTGATACAATTTTCAAAGTTAGCAAAATTACTGAGGTAGGAGGGCAAATTCGATACTTACGATACAACGCTTGGGCCCCGGTAAGCGCTCATAAATTTTGGTAGCATAGTTGATGCCCAAATATTTTATTTTTACTATGTTTATACATATGTTGTAGTTACCAATATCGCACATGCAGGAGTGCATGCCCTGCGTCTCGCAGTACGGCACGCAGCTCCCGTTGCGGCAGCGGCCGCGCTCCGCGCACTCGTGCTCGTCCGCTATCGCGGGCGCCTGACACAAACACCATTCAACAAATCATTATAATAATATGACTTTGCACTCACTGAGCTTTGAAAAATAAACAACGTTAGGAATTCGACATATTTGAGGACAACAAAATCTAAAAACATTTGTATCCGTGAAAAGCTCGGCAGGATGTTTCACAAATTCAGTAAGTTTTCTCTCGAAAACGAAGCGCCCATCATAGAAACTTCGGAAGGTCGGTCGGTCCGCCGTGTCGCATTTATTTACTCAAGAGAACTTTTTCAAGAAATCGATTCTGCGGGGCGTCAAGACCCTAGGTAATGAGGAAGTAGGAGCACCTTGGGGCAGTCAGCCGAGGCACCGTTGCAGGTGGCCTCCCCCTCGCAGGCGGAGTGCGCTGCCTCGCGACACACCAGCCCCGGGGGCGCGAACACGCAGCCCGCGCAGCATGGGGAGTTCTTGTCACTGGAAAGTAGGACAAATGTATGAATTTAGGAGCCAAAAACTGTTTAAAAAGATTCCTAGACATGCGTCTAAAAATTAGGCATATACATATTTGAACGAAACGTTCTTGTAACGTTTCTCAAATGCACCGGTCTAGAACGCATGTTACCTGCACACAGCTCCTTGATTCTTCCTCAACTTGCAGTTCTTATCGCAGCACATATCATTATCCTCCGTACCTACAACAAACAACACATTTTAAGGTTTCTTTCAAACTAATTTCACATTCATATTGGCATTTGCCATTTACATATCGTGATTTACAGTATTAGCGTCGTATCGTGTCGAGAAAAAAAAACATTCAGAAGACATGAGAAATATTTTTTTCACTTGATTAAAAAAAGTAAGAAAAGTTTGTAACCCTGCAAAACAGGATCAGCGATATACCAAGTGCAGAGCCCAGCAGCACTACTTGTGTAAAGCATCTGCGTAGCTCTTTTTATTTTAAAATTTTACCGAATAAAAAGATTTTAATTTATTTTATGTTCAACTATGTATAAAATTCTATGTACCAAGTAAGCCAGCATCGCATTCCTCCCCTCCCTCGACGCGCAGGTTCCCGCAGAAACTTTCCTCTGGCTCCGAGAAGCAGCGCCCCGACTTCGCTTGCAACACTTTGCGGATGGACCGGAGAGAACACGGTGAGAATCTCTGCAAAGGATTAAATAATTTTACTCACATTTTTTTTTATTTATATTATGGGTTAGTGTTGGTGACTATTATGGATAACCCATAACATTATTCTTTCTTTTCTTTGTATTATTTCTTTGGGTTGTCCATATTAGTAAAACCAATCTTTCGTAGCTATGAACGTAACAAAGAGAAACAGTGTCTACTTTTTTTATAACGTGGAAAAAGTTCGCGTTTGTCTACAGCCTGCCTGATGTTAAGCATTGCCGCATCCTAAAGTAACTATAACACCAGGTGACTATTAACCTTAGATTTGAAGACAAGAAACACAGTTTTTCTTAGAATGTTCCGAAGTTAATGCGAATGATCACGCGCTGCCCGTAGTGTACCATTCTTCTTCTTATCGAATCAGAGTGGCCAACTCTGGTGTCGAGAGTTTATCAAACCGCCCTAAGAGCCTCTGACATGGCTATAGTGTACTATTAGTTTACTACTTTCTTTACTATTAGGTACTTTCTTTCTTTAGTTCTGTATTCCTTACAATTAAGGATTCTCATATATTTCGGAATTACATCCATATACAATTATATGTATGTAATTCCGAAATAAATGATATTCTTCTATTAGTAGACTATTCTAGAAGCATCTACTGCATCTCAGTGACCATGCAGTATACAATCTACCTTGTTGTTGACGTCGTATCCGCTGACACTGTATGTGTACATGAGGTAGGAGCCGCCCTGGCTGGCGGCAGGCGAGCACTCCGCCACGTCCGGGTCGTGCTCGGAGCCCCAGTTGTGGCCGAACTCGTGCGCGGTCACCAAGTCTGCCTCCCGGGTGATCACGCGCTGCCCGTAGTGGTTGCGCGACGAACTCAGCCCCGAATTGAGGTATAGCGTGTAGCCGTTTTTGAAGTATTCTGCGGAAATACTCAATTCAATTTCAAAAAAACTTTCAAAACAGCAGCATTATGCTGAGTTGTTACAGATTTTATGTTTGTTTGTTTATTATGTTCTTACTTGTGTTTGTTTCTCTGATAAATCTGCCATAATAAATGTTTTTTTTCTTTATTTCTTTCTTTTCTTTATTTCAAATAAATAATTTAGAATTAAATGTGTTACATATATGTTATTTATATGTATTTTGTATTAACTAGATTTAGTTTAGTTTTTTAGTACAGTGGTTTTGTGTACGTTACAGTGACTGAAAAAACGAATCGTTGACGAAAATCACCAATATTGCAAATAGGCCTTACTAGCAAAAGGAGGCATGGCTTATATGCACAAAATATTCTTGAACGCGTTTAGAGACAAATAATACCTGGTAAAAAAAAACTGTCGGAGTCAATAGGTCTTAGTAAATAAATTTGGATAGATAAACTTTATAATACTTAAGTAAAATAGCAACTAAAAGCTTAGCAAGCAGTCGTGATAATAGAAACAAGGAATAACATAAAACGTACATACGTACAAACAATTAAACATGAAGCGAACATAAAAGGGACTCACACATAGCAGGAAATCAACGAGCACATGTAACTGAAACCAAAACAAACAAAATATAATAACTGACATTGAAAAGCAAAACGATAAACGAATTATCATCATCGTAACGTAATCATCGAATTAACACTCTCCAGATATGGTAGACGCCTGTAAAGGGCCCAATTTTCATCCATGGTTCACGAAATAATACACTATCGTGTGCCTGGGTCTTCATTATGAATCGTCACAGTTGATGAGAAAGTGGAACAAACTGAACAAAAGTCGACATTTGCAATATTCATGTTACTTCTCAAATTGTATGTTACATACCAGGTGTACAGATCCCTCCCACAGAGTTCCTTCTAGGCGAGCCTACGTACGCGAGCCCGAGTATACCGCCCTCGAACTTGAGGTCCGTGAACAGGTGCGCCAGGCAGAAGTCCTTGTGCGAGTATTCGCGGCTAAACACCTGTATTATAAAGAATTTATAATTAATTATTTAAATAAGTTAATAATAATAATTAAAGTAAGTGAAGCAGGTATATAATATAGGTGTAAAGTGATTGAGCCTTTCCCTAGCAGTGGCATATAATGAAAAAAACTATAACATTTTGTAGGAATAAAACAAGATACAGGTGGATAGCCTAGTTTGGGATCCACTGATAATTCTGTATTGCATACAGCTTAACTATTTATTTACTTGACAATCCTTTATCAGCAATTTGTAAAGCAAGAATTAGTAGCAGTAGTATATGTATATAAATCTATAGTATAATTCTAACATACCTACCCACTTATATGCATGATATAGTTAAGAATGTAATAACCAAAACATGAATTGTAATATTATTTAGGTTAAGTTTTTCAATTAGTAAATAAACATATTTTTACTTTACTTTTACTTTTTTACTTTGTATGAAAGTAAAAATAGAGTAGTCGAAAACATTAGGGGTCACAATGGTTGCCTAACTAAATCCTGTATAATACTTTTATATAGCTATTATTCGATTAAATGGCGATTAATTTACTTAATCTTAGTTCCAATGATTCTCAAAAAAACACCTTTTTAAATGACTGAATGTCAAAAGATAAAGAAATTAAGAGTAAGCAGTTTTCTAGACTGAATTGCAGTTCGAATTGAGTTAAAGATTCGGCAATTATACGAGTACAGATGAACGTTACCTCTAACAAGTTCCTGACGTCCCACTTCTCCCGCACCATGTTGTAGTGCGCCTCCCCGCCGCGCACGCGCGTCGGCTCCGAGTGGACCAGGATCTTCTTGATCACGAATCCCATGCCTTTGAACCCATCCATATCCTGGGAACAGAATATTTTGTTATAATTTTAATAAGGGATTTTTGACACAATTATTTATAGTCATGGAACTTATGTAATTATGACTGCATTTAACAAGGTTGGGATTAGTACATACACTGGATTTACTTTGAATCTTGGATTTGACATTAGCAAGAATATTGTGGCCACAGTCGTGACAGTGAATAGAGCTAGCGAGACAGCGATACTTTTACGCGATAGAAACAGAAATATACACAACTGAATTACTGTGATTCCTCGTGTATGGTCTTTACCAATATTATGTACTGATTATAAATAAAATTAAAATAAATATTTCATGACATATCACACAGTGCCATCTAGCCCCATACTAAACTAACGCTTGTATCAAAATTGTATTGTTGTATCTGATTACTAACCTGGCGATCTTGCCACACTGTATCATTGTATATTTTATGCACTCGGTCGATGAGACTAATCTGAAAAAGAAATTAAAACAAGTGACATTATTTTAAAATACTACTTACACATAAGAAATGTGTGACTAAATTTCAAAATCTTACCAGATAGCTAATCGTAGTTTTAGTGTTGCTAGCTCCCATTTCCTGAAAGAACCTGTAGTCAGCAACCAGGAGTAGAGGACACCTAGTTTTAGTAGGTGTGTATTCATAGTCACTCTGCCTTTTCACCCGCTTTTTATCCCCACTCGCTTCACTTGTATCTAAATCTATATGAATGTCATCAGTTTGGTAAATGTATTTGTCTTTCTCAGACTGTTCCAGTTTCTTCTCTAGTTCTTTTTCATCTGTCACTGGCTCTTCATCTTCGTCATCTTCTAATTCTGTAACGGTATGACTTTGATCATTACATAATATGTGGTGCATGCATCTCTGGTCTTAAACTTTTATTTTTTATAAACATGCTATTATTATTTTTACATTGAGAAACAAAAGTATATACGTTTTTTTCCTAATTGTGTTTAAGGGTGTAAGGCTTTGTGAAATTAAGCCTTAATTTTACAAATTATGCAATGTTTCTCCTTTTCGCATTTGTATAACAATGTTGAACAAGAGCACAGTACTTACGTACTTACACATGAATATAAAAAAAAATGTTCAAATCACTATTCTGACATACTGTCATTACAACATTTCATGGCTACTTTCTTACCTTTCCCTTCTTTCACATAACCACAGACCCTGGGTTTGCTCCCTTCTGGCTTCTCATCATTGGCCCAGCTGAACTTTATATCTGAAGCTTTGTATGTAATCATTGTCTTGTTGTCATGCTGCGGAATATGACGCCAGGAGGGCTGAAATAAAAGAAATTTCTTCAATATGTTACTTAATTAAACGGTTTTCACTCGCGTGTAATTCGCGTATGTTGTTTACGCGTTTCGGATGTTATGACATCCATCAGACAGAACATATGTTCTGGGACCGCAGCAGCACGCTGCTCGCGCGGCGGCGCGCAGTCTGTGCAACATATTGATAAAATGTCTCACGAAAGAAATTTCTTATGTAAAACACGTAAGTGATACAATATTTTTTGAACTTTTTGCTACATGAATTAACAAAAGCTCGCTATGCTATGAATTATTTTTGACTGCAACTGTATTATTTATTCTGTGCTGCAACTCATGGTAAGATTAAAAACAATATTTCTATGATGACATAAATTATGGTGATTATTTTATACATGCCTCTATATGGTATGTTTCATCTGGGGTGTGAATGATGCCGGTCAGAACTCCATCCTCCATGTGGAGCTTCACATCTGACATCTTTTCACCAAACACTCGGCCAGTGTAGAAGTTTTCTTTATCTGAAAAGTTTAGAAAGAAAAATGTGACTTTTATAGACAAAATTATTTACAAAGGTACACAGAAATAGAGCAAAGCTATTTTATCAATTGACTCCTCACATGTCATAATGAAACCTAGTGGCATAATAGCCTAATGTTTAATGATCCAGGAAACTAGCCTATATAGAAGCAGACATATTGAGATTAATGATGATGTTGATATTTTATTACAATTACCTATTTAAGTCATTGCTAATGTTTAATTAATTAAGTAATGCTGAATGATCTATAATACTAATTCTTGATATTTAAAACGGGAATTGTTAATTCCCACTCAACAAATAACAACAACTTATAACCACCCCCAAAACAACTACCAGTGGTAGGTAAAAAGTGTGTGGTTTTTTTTTGGTAAAAAGTAACAACATAATAAAAAAATAGATCTAATTATGGAACCACAGAGACCAACAGGAACATACTTAGTTAGGTACTTACTAAGTAAACCATTACAAAACATGTCTTACCAACATGAACAGTAGTTTCCTTCCCATCTCCGTCCACTGAGTATGCTTTAAAGTTAGAATGAAGCACAGAGCTATGAGGATGCAGAATCAATCTAAAATCCTTTCCCAAGGTCTTGAAGTGCACTTCTTTGATGGTGTTGAATGGATGTGTGGATAATTTGGCACCTCTTTTCACAACATGGTGGGCAAAGTCTGAGGCATGTAAAGTCTCAAAATGTTTCAGGTTGTGATGGATTGAACCTGCAACAATATTATTTGTATACATGTACAGTTGTACATTGGTATGTGATAAGTATACCTACTCATTCAAGGAGAAATAAAATATTATGACATAATAAGAAAGGATCTTGAGTTAAAAGGTGGTCATCAAATCATTTAGTCAAGAAGTAGGCTTAGTTATTTTCTCTTTATATGGATTTCAGTAATTAAATAACTTTATGATATTGATACAAATATATACGTCATTATATGTCGAGTCTGGTCGTTTGTATGTATAATAATTATGTATTTACAAAAAAAAAGTATATAGGTATGTATTATATCCCTTATCTAGAACCCACGACACAAGCGTTTGCTTAGTGTGGCGCCAGATGGCGCTGTGTGCAATGTCCCGGAATATTTATTTATAATATATTGATTTATAATGTTACATGTATGACCATTCTTCCACCGTTTAAGCAACTGTTTAGATTTCAATGAAATGTTGTATGTAGACAGCTTGAAATATCAAAAAAACTATTTTTTATCCGAAATATACCTACAAGTGTAACAAACAGTATGTAAGGCACCACTATTTACACATTAAATATACTTACAGTACACGGTGCTACAAAATATTAACCAGATTATGGTCGGACACCATAATTCCTTCATCATTGATAATTCTTCAGTGGTTTTGATACGACTAATAATTTGTACAGGGATTTTTGATACAAAACATAATCAATCTGGTAAAATGTTAAGAACATAGCATAGCTAAAAATTGATGTCTCACTGTTTGGTCAACGCAAATAAAATGTAGAAAAACGAGCTAAATAAAGGAATACAATACGCATCGCTCGAATTTTCATTCAATAATTCAACAATCTAATGAACACACCACAAAATTCAAAACAAAGAAATCGAAATCTTCTGCTGTCAATTTATTGTTTCACCGACGTTTGGATTTAATGTTGCCATTATTTGTAGCAAACGTGTATCAAACACTTGATAGTGGACGAGAATGGCCCTTTATTTTTTATTACACAGCCCTTTTGTCTATGGATAGCTAGGTCCTTCCGAAAAAAATAATTTATAAAATGGCGGAATCAGAGTGACGTATCGTGTGTTGTGTGTTTATGAATTTATTTTTATCTATTTGAACAGCTTAAAGTTTTATTATGAAGTGAAATTCGTTTTATCTGATTGCTCCCTTATCTCGCTGTTATCATATCGGTAAGCGATATATATTTATTGGTCAAGTTTTGTGTTACGCTAGTTTGTCACGGTCTCTGTGTGTAAGCTGGCTGCAGAACAGCAGTAGGCGGGATGAATGGGTCGTCCTCGTTTTATGCTACTCAATATAACTTATTTGCGTACATTTTCAACGAATATTCCAAGGCTGTACGAAACATACATCTTTCGAATTAGAAATATCGAACTATCAATGTGTACACTAAAGCTCAATCTATGTAAATAAATTACTTATTTTGCATCACTTTAGAGCATTATCATGAGTAAAACTCTTCGCCAATTCACATAAAATCGCTAGCATTGTGAACATTAACTTTAATTTTCACTCGAAATTTGCTACACAGCTGCTAATTGGTAACATGAATTTTGTTATAATTGAGAATGTGGTTCAAGTGCTTGTTTCACATACCATCATTAGGTACCAATTAACAAACTTTCATGTATTAATATTTATACTTATGTCTTATTCTACTTGATTTGTTATAGTTACCAAGCAAAGTATCAATAAACATTGTTTACTCTTATTTACTGAGACTTGAAAACTGATAGTACCAAGTTACCTTAGCATAAAGCACAGCTCATAAGTTTTAGTGCTTCTTATTGTCTGGTTTTCCTCTCTCTTTGTTTCATATGATTATCCATGTTTTCATTCTAAATTTAGCCATTACACCTACCAGTTTTCAGTGGATTATTTGACCTCTGTAATAAAACCTCTGCTTTCTCCTTTACTTGATTTACATTGCATATGTACTAAACTTCTAAGCTTTATTCCTAATGTGTCTGTTCTTATTTCATATTATATACTTGCATGAATCATTCTCAAAACATATATAAAAGTGGGCATTCTAGGTATTGTGAGAATCTAGTACTTACCTACCTACTAGAGTTTTTGTTCTTAGTTTTCTGTAATGTGGGAAAGGAAACCTCTCTTGTATTGTTTACTTGAGATAAAAACATGAAGTGCTCCCTCTGATTTATAATTCTAAAGGTTAATTGACTTGAACTACAGACGCAATATAAAACTCACTTTATTAATGGTCTGCTTTGTTACCTACTTTTATATTTTATATATAAGTCTCACTCTCTTCAAAATTTGACCCTAAAAGCTAATATGCTAAACCATTCTCTGCTCTAGACTTGGTTATGTAAAAAATATCTAAGTAGATAATTGTAGTCTTAGTCTTAGTATTTTTTGCTTATTGGCAATTAAAATAATATGTGAACATATTAATTATTTAAAATGTTTTTATTACTAAAATTACTTGCTTACTTAAGTAAATGTGTTTACTACTAAAGGTAGTCATGCAAGTATGCTCATAAGTACTAAGTAATTTATGTAGTACACAGTATTTGGTAGATACACAGTGTTACTTGGTCCACCATGCACCTTTATTTGAGTCCTGCAGCACAGTCTGTGTTTATTTTTAGCGGGGACATCACACAGATGTTGATTTAGATCCTGACTCATCCAGTGTCATTGATCAAAGCTGGACACAACCTTACATTCAAGGTATTATACTCATTGACTGTCATAAATGTATGCAAAGTACCTCTCAATATTTGCATACTTAGTCATCTACCTACCTAAATATTTTTATTTGTTTGAGGAACTTCCTAAACCATAATTAAAATAATTTATAAAAAAAATATACATGATGACTCAAAGCTATTCTGGTTTCAATAAAATCCAAATAATAATATATAATAATGTCCTTAATATAGTTATTAGTTTCATAAAAATCCCACACTCTTTTAACAGCATTTATTGACTAAACTAATAATAATACCTGAGTACTTAATTTAACTGTATTCTGTAGCAATCATATAACACAGCTATCCTTCTATTAAACCATGACTATCCAGACTAACCAGACTTCCTTTGTTTAATGAAGTCAATAACCTGACTGCAACATATGCCTATTGATTACTCACATAGACACTTCCATTTCTAGTCAATGGAATACATTTACAGTCAAAACAAGTATTTTTCCGTTTTCATAAAATCCTCAATCAAAGAATCTTAGTAATATTTTTTAAATGCATACTTTTAAGTTAATGGAGACTGACAGTCAAAAATCTTATAATTCCATTTTCGTTTAACTCGAAATGAAATAAAGAATCAGTGAAATTTTCAAAATACCTAATCCCATTGATAGTCCACTAACAAGGCTGACCTTGACTGAGCAAACATCACTTGGACAGCAAGAACAAGCTATAATGGCGTAAATAATGGCTGCGAAATCGTAAATCATTATTCGTATAGCATGTTGACACACGGGGGAGGTGACATCATCGCAGGCGTGCTCGCCACTCCACTGCTGTGAGTTAATTTGATGAACAAAGTTGGTTGTGCTCGATATTTGTACACTCGCTAAATACATCGTCCGATATCCATTAGGACTTGTTTTGCTCGATAATCCCTATATAAACAGACAAACAGATAAATTGTGTGGTTAACGTCGGCGATGATGGATCGGATCAGATTTCCCGTAATATTATCTAATATCCAGTAGACTAAACTCTCAAACAGGTCAGGGTTAGCGCATTCCAGTTTACTAGTTTATTTCTCTCTCGAAGCTTCACTTCTGCGATCGATTTATACCTCTTTATATATTTTTATATTAACTGTTGCTTATACGAGGTACTTGGAACGCATGAAGATTTAGGATTGATATTGGCAATCTGAATGCAAATGCTGGCCATCGGTCTGTAGTAAGTAATGCCACATTACTTGCAGTATCTGCGACTTTGATTGCATCTCGGCCTGAGTAATGGCCGACTTGGAACACGATTTCCGCGCTCCATTCACCTCGATAGAGGGCATTTCGATGACAAGCGAGTACCAACACTCGGCTACGGGGCAATGCGCGGCGAACACTACCGTACCTACTCCGGATTCCTCTCACGCTCCAGTTGCCACAAATAACACTAATTGTGTTGCAGTTGCCACTGCACGGATGTACTCCGTGTCACACGAACCTCTTCACAAACTGTCGTGCCTTTCATATCTGATACATTGTTATCTATTCCTTTCCGGCACCAGCAATCGTCACAATCGCATCACTTGTGAGTGACAAGGCAGCAGCATTTTCACCTCGCAACTTATCCAATCCATCTTCTCATTGATGCGGATGTTGCATTTAGCTTTAAAAGTAACTATTTTTGTACTTTACGCAACATCATCTAAAATATATCTATGTAGGTACATACTTAGCCAGTTCTGTTAATACATATGTATTGTAATAATACTGGAACGCGTTGAATAGTTTCGTGTTCCTAGATACCACTTCTGCCCCGCCCACACTTATTGTCTTTGTCTTAATTGTTTGAGGATAAAATGTATATATCTAGATTATAGAATAGCCAATATACAACTAGTAAGTGTCTGCACTAAATTACACACATTCAAACTGCGCATTCCGTACTTACAGAGTGATTACTCTCATTTCATCAATGTTGGCTGTAATTTTAGATGCAAATTAGTTGAATAGATATATTTTGTATGATTTTGGTTGAATTGAATACTATTGCACGTTGTTAAGGTTTTAATCCTGCCGGTCGTCATTATTTTCACTCATTTTCCAATAAAAGTTTAAAATATAGTACAACTCACTTTTGCAAATTCTTGATTGAATTTGACTTTCGGACCGACGTTCGGAGAGTCAACACGAGTCCTGAGGATGCCTCGTGGAGAGGCGAAACACGTGTCGACTAGAATATCTTGCCGAAAGAGAACAGCAAAGCTTCAAGACACAAGGTGCGGTGTTGGGAAGATCTTGAGATCCACGGAGGCCACGTTGGATTGCTATATGGAGGAACACACCTAAAAACCATCAAGTTTGTTGTTTGATGTCGGTTAAGGAGCAGTCGCAGCGGAAAAACACTACATATTTCTCCAGAGTTTCAAATTCTTGATTGTTACGGTTTTTAGTAGTTACCGTTTATCGCTGTATGCACCATTATCATGTACATACTTGTATAGTCTGACTTGACTCCGCATCGCATCGGTTTGCTGTAACCTGAGAGCCGTAACGATCGCGTCGGGAAATCGACACTCTTGTAGCTATAGTCTTCCGTACGCATATTGCAGGCATATGCATTCGAGAGATATGTACATTCATGCTTATTTACTTGTATGCGTACATTATGCATGCTGCCGTTAACGACCAGACTATGTTATGTGTAGAAATATATGTGCTAACATAAACTATTTTAGACACATTTTACCTTTAAGCGTCGTCGGCTCAAATTTATCATTGTAAAGACTATAAAATGCAAATTCTAATGGCCTACATATTTAAAATCCAGTTTTAAACGTTTGCTGTGTGCAAATATGGCAATAAACATGACTTTCGATTACGCAGTCGAGACGAATGGCGCGGACACTGGCGGTCGTTTGTGTAATGCCATTACTAATAGGGAAACTCATTCGTCAGTCGGAAGATCGCGGAGTGCCGCCGGCCCCAGCGCTGACAGTTTTACACCGCCTGGCGTGACATCTGCACGCGCTCTCGCGAACTGCCGCTAATTTATGCCGAACTTATATCTGTGTATCTGCTAACTTCGTCTCCCGCCGCAAGGATGTAAATAAACAACCTCCAACGCGAGTTGACTCATTACTAAATATTGTCAAGTGTGTAAACAAGTGTGTGGCTAAGTGTTAACTCATACCGTTCACGTTGTACTTCCTCGTGATTATTATTTTATCACCATTGTGCTCGAGTTGTTTCAAAACCCAGTAAAGGAAAAACGCTGGATCTCATCGCGGTGTCGTAATTTGTTCGAGCAACTCTTTCCCAACCCGATGAAGAATGTTTATTGATTCTGCAATCTGCATATTGTAAGTAATTTCCGATTTCGATAAGCTTCTTGTGTTCTTATATGGAAAACAGCATCACGAATCCTCTGCGTGTCACAAGGCCAGTGTGTTTCTTCTGCCCACCGCTTTATACTATACTCGTGTTGAAGCACGTGGGTGCTGCAACAACTAACTGGTCGCTACATTTGTGCCGGGGACGACGCCGGCTCGGCTAACTGGCCTAGCCTACGCCGATTGTTCAGCAAGCTGACTTTAATTCACAAGATCCACGGAATTAAATCAAGAATTTAAAAACGCAGTAAATGAGTCATGACTGAACTATAAGGAGCGGCGATGGCCACAACTATGAAATACGAAGGCTTACTGGGGAGTCGCAGTCGCCAAAATAGGATTAATGTTCCCCAAACATGGAAACACCCTTCGGAAGTAGGCGTTTTATTTATGACGCACCTTGCATTTGGCACTCATTGGGGTTATACTTTTGTGGAGTTGTTTTTTACTAACAATTGATCGTGGTTTGTTCGCATCGATTCACCATAAAAAGTAGCTTCTGTCACTCTTGGGACCACCACCATACCAAAAATCACGGAGATTCGTTAGTTCGTCGAACAAACTGAACAACAAACGCACATTTACTCATATTATAATGCTATGATAATCATAAAAAGGCGCGATTCGATATTCTGCTTACATTCCTGACTAACACTTCAACGACAAAGCCATCTAGTGCACCTAAAATGTCTAACAAATGCAGTAAGGTATGTGCCTACTTTCGCAGCATACCAGAACGCGAATGGTTTAGCCGACCTCGCCGTATAGAGGGAAGGAAGCAATTTTACTTAAGCCTACGTATAAAGGTCGCATTACGATTTGCTGACTTCACCTCGGTCAGTGCGCTATATCGTACGTTTCTCTTTTCGTCGCAACTGAATTGATGCTTTCAGAGATATTCTTTGTATGAAATGTAAAGAGCCCTTTTCTGTCCGTTGAGATTTTGCCAGTCACACTGCAGTGACTAACGAATGTATTCTGACGAGCAGCTATGTATGGTTAAGATATAGCTCTGCGTCTTTCAATAAGGTTTTATTCCTGCAAACACAATGTGCCTATATTCAACGTGTACACAGTCCACAATGGCGTGATTGAAACAGTCATCTCTTATCATCATTGAGTGTATTCATCTACGTACATTTTCCTTCTAGGTCCGCTGTCCATCACGATTCTCGGAACAAAGCTACATAACACTGTCACATGCAATTTACGGCACGCATTACCCATGCAGTTCCAGTGTTTATCGTCGGCTACTGTACTACTGAAAATAAAACGTAAACAGAACGCAGTTAACATAAACAAAGTCAATGCGGCCCTACTGCCTGCGTCTCGGTATCACTTCCTCGTTTATTTTGTGAGTCTACGAGCGGACTTTACTGTCTCGAGAGAGAACCTTTCACATATTCGTGAAAATATAAGGCGAAGTAGTCAATTGCGACTCTCGGAACTTGATTGTTGTGTCATCCATACATATTCTATGCGACGTAGTCGCGAGACCGGTTTCTCGCAGTAGAGCACATAACTAGATGCACACTTTAATAAATTAATCAAAACATAATACATAACAATACATAATTACAAGTTCATGTAATTGGCGAAAGTCGATACAATTGTTTGAAATTATTCATTCGCTCGTATTCTTCCGCAGAATAAAGTAATTGATTGATTGTTTACTCTATTACAATAGAGCCAATTTACTCGGAATCAGAACTCTTTCTTTAGGTAGTAAAATGCCTACGCTGGTTAGTTTTCAACAAAATATCTATCTTATATATTCTCGGATACCCAAATACTCTTTATTTATATCCCGAAATTGAAGACGATTCGCTTTCGACCCAATTTTTGTGACCGGAAACGTGGGCCGCCTGCATTATACACGTTTTCTCCTAAAAGGTCAAAATAAGCAAACAAGAGTGTCAATGTAATGATTGACGATGTTTCGTAATGTTTGCTTCTCTTCTGCCAGTTGTAATAGTTTGCGCTTTTACTTTTAGGTTGGTATATCGTTGTTTAAGTTTTAATTCTATGATCCAAGACTACAAGTATTGTTTTAAAGGCATAGCTTGCATCAAAATATTGTTAAATTAACCTCTCTATTACTAATTGTTGCTCTCTCTCTCTCTCTTTATTTGCGATTTTGCCATAAGATTTCGCTTGCGCCATTGCTCTCTTAAGGCATAAGGTATCCTAATTTGCCTTACACAAATTGTTCGCTAGTAGGTGACCGGATACTGATTCCAGCACACGTTGTTAGTAACTGGCGCAGTGTATAGTAGGCTTGAGGCAGCGAGGCAGGCCTATAGCACAGACGGGCGATGAAAGTGAACGTGCTCGCTGGTCGTTCAACTCGGCACGCGCCTGCATCCTTCTGGTAGAAGACGGGCCGCACGTCCAACGTTTTGCTCTTATTGCTTTACGCCGACGACCGACTTCCATCGAGCCTGCGGTTAGCCACGGCCTAATGAGACGCTTCTCGGGAAACGGGTCATCTGTTCTCTTGTAAAACTGAGTAAAATAGCTCAAATTTTACTATAGTCACAGACTAACAAAATCGATTGGTTGTAAACCCTACGAAGATCTACGTAGTATGGCCGTGTTTGCAGAGTCGTCTGAAAGCGGGGATAGTACTCCTAACGTTCCAATTTCGTGCTAAATCAAGATCGAGAGAGAGATTACGGCTTTCTTAGAATTGGAACCCCTCGTTTCATTTTGCGGTGGGTGCTTCAACGTATCATAATGTTATAGTTGTTTTTTAGAAATAGAATCGTTTTGATTGAGTCTCCACCATTAAACATCGTTTTAAAGATAATCGAAGAGTGAATCGGTTTCGTATCGGGTAAGCACGCTCCATCTTAGGCCATAGCCTTACGTGCTATCAGGTAAACTATGGTCAAGTGCAAACCCGTTCAAGTTAAAAAAAAAAACCACCGACGAATCTATGAAGCAAACCATGGTGGAACCAACCTTGCCACTCCGTCGTTTTGGCATTGGAGCCGAGAGTATAACTTACAGTATTTAATCTAAAACATTTAATTACCATTATTATAAAGTGTTGAGTTTCCTCTTAGATTAATGTATCAGTTGAATACCGTCGCCATTTATAGCTAGACTTAATACAATACATTTGAATAACCTTCGTCGTGTTCCAATAGTCACAGATGTTTTAATTTATTAGTCGTCGTATTGTTATTTCCTTTGTAAATTATATATTCGCTCATAGTTCGTGGAAATGTGCGCAATATTCTTGTAGGTTATTTCTTACGTATTTCATATTAACTATCTGTGTTACGTGGGGTTCCAACATAAGTGTATTGTCTTATTAAGTATTATACAATATTGGTATTTCAGCTGAATTGTATAAATAGACCTACGTCACCTGAAACAAGGTTATTTTCTGCTTGCTTCTACTACTCCTTTCAATTTGACCACACATAATGCTAATTAAGCATAAGCATAAGCGAGTGTGGCTCAGCCGTTCCAGTGTCTGCTTTTCAACTAGACGCACCCTGGTTCGAATCCGGCCCTACACCAATGACTTGTATTTTCAAGATATGTGTGGATTTGCACTCGCTTAACGGTGAAGGAAAACATCGTGAGGAAACCGACATGTTTGAGGACCACAATATCCGAGGACATGTGTCTTCCGTGGAAGGACCTGGGCGCCCACCACGATGTATCTGCCCAAGAGAACTCCCCTAACGAATTAGTTCTGCGGGGGAGTCACGACCCTCAGTCATGAGGAAATACGACTCAAAGAGAGAGAATGCTACTTAATTTTATTGTATTGTGAAACTGATTTTCATCATAATGAAAACTGTTTTGTTCATTTACGTTCACGGTTCCGACAGTATGACGAAACATCTAAATATATTCTCATCTGCCTTGTGTGTCTGTTTGTTTAATTAAAATTCTTCGGGTACTGACAAAGACACAAAAAAATCTTTACGAGCGGATATTAAAGCCATATATACGTTATGCAAAACATAAACATAATAAAACCCCTCCTTGAGATGACATTGGATGAAGTACAATGCTCTTAATCGCTGCACAACATCGTCAATTTATCGTTATTACATTGAAAATCAATGAAACTACTATAAGAAGTCGGAGCAAACTGAATATTAATACCTTTGCGCTATTACAGTAATCTCTCAAATAACTCTTGATTAGCGGAATATGTAAGTGATTGTGAAACAATAGTCTATTTGTAAATTACTAAGTAAATCACTTGACCGTGAGATTGCGTAATGTTACGATTGCGTGCTGCTAACATATCGGCTTCCATGAGAAAACAAGGCACGCAATGTAAAATCGTATGCAAGTGGTCACCCGGGCGTGATTTCTCAGTGCGACGAAACGGTCGAGCACGCGTGCACGCGACTGCAGCTAATCACGGCGGTTGGGCAATGCCACGGCGCGGCTCACACTGCACCTAGGCCGAGTAAATACTACGGTTGCCGGCACATCCGTCAGATTACAACAATCGCATACTTCTGTCTGAAGGAAAAACTCGCCTCGCTTAGACCTACTTGCCAATTTTGTAACATCGCGTCTTCCACCAGACGTGACACCCGCGCTGATGCGATCGTTCGGCTTGCGATAAAATTGCCTCCCCTGAAAATCGAATTTGTTATCTTAGCGCAAATTGGAGATCGGTACACCGTCTCCGCAAACAGAATATTCAATTATTTTCTACATCTTTACATCTATAGGATTTCAATTAAAAACCATTATGACGAAACCTTACTGGAAAGAATTTGACCGGCTTACCGAATAGCGTTACAGACATCATAACATCATACCGGTTAGCTAACAACAGGGTCGAGCTATAAAATTGATAGGTGCAATATTGTCGTCGGCTCCACCTGTAAGTGTTATGTAAGTACGCATGCAGACAGAAGCCGCGGTCACGCAGCCGCCACGGTCGAGCGCGGCGCGCCCCTTAGTTAGCCCGTTAGTTCCACATGATTGGGGAGGGCGAGAGTGATTCAGCACCACTCCCAGCCACCGCCGGCACCCACGCCGCCGCTCGCAGTCACTTCGCCATTATACCTCACTCAAATCAAAACGAGCTCGCATGCCAATTGAGATTGTAAACATTGATGAATCATACTCCGATCGAATCGCATCCAAGTATCGGCGCCACACCACTCGACGCTATTAAAACTACTATCTGTTAATTAATCAACTCTTGGCAAATGCAAATTGAAGCTCTACTACTATTTTCCGAGATAATTTACGACTAATCTTATTAAACTTTATTATTATTCCATAAAATGTGTCCTATTTAACTTAATCAACATCCGATAACAGCTAGTAGACTTATTGATTCGGCGGTTCAAAGTTGATGACTATTTTCTGCCAGACAAAAATAGTATGTAAAGGGCAGAACAATGAAAAAGCCAGCAATGCGTAAAACCAATTTTCAGGGACACGACGCGGGAATAGGGAGCCGGGCTGAAATAGGCAAGGTCCTAAAAATGTGAACAGATTACAGGGGTCAGGGGTCATCTTAGAATTGCGAAACGTTATCAGGGAAGGGTTAGAGTATCATCATGTTATTTTATAGTGTGGAATATTTTGGACGTATTGAATAGTTTCTGCAATATAAAAGCGACCTCTCCGATGTCACGTACTTAGCGATCTTTAAATATCTCAAATTTCCCAATTACTCACAAAAGGCATTACTTAGTACCGATATTATATAAGCAAGCATGTAATAAATAAAGTTTGATTGAACATCACATAACAGCGTGCCTAATTAGTAGGTACAGGCGCATTGTTTCGGCGGCCTTCCTCAATCTCGCTACTCGGGTTGAATACAAATGTCTGAGAGTCATGTCGTTTGTCCGCAGATGATGAGGGGAGATCTGTCGGAGTAGGAGACGCCCGATATGAATTCGGACGTGCACCGACACCAGGCGCATCCGCCACTTGTACAGGTAAATATTCACATCTTTTTTTTATTACATGGGCTTGCGTTTGACTGAACTACGCCTGATGCGAAGCGATGTTATAGTCGAAAGTGTAACACGCGTGCCCAGGGGAAACCTATTCACTCTTTTATTAAAGAAGTTGAGATAATACGACCAGCAAAATACCACTGGGAACGAGTTCCACAGAGTCACTCTACGTGTTGTTGTACTGTTGGAAATTCTTAAGTTTGGATTTTGGAAACTTTTATATATATCACAAGATATATTCATTAATTTGTTGAATGAATAAATGAATTCATCCATTATATTACAGCGAAAATTAAAACCTAACTACGAGATCCAATTAATGAAGCCGGCATTAATTACTTACTCAACGAATACGAGCCAGTTCTCATTATTATTTTTACGCGCACAAAAACTCCTGTACAAAAAGCATCTCATTACATCACGTACATGTTATGTCGCAAGTTCTAGCCGGGCATACGTTTAAGGCAATGTGTAGCAAACAGAAGCACGCTTAGATCGCATTCCTTATCGATGTATCAGACTGGAAGGTATCCGAAGACGCCGGCTCGAGACGTGTAGGAGTGCCCACACCTACAGTCTATCCGCTCCATAAACTATTATGTCTAACTTATAGAAGCTCGCCTTTGTTCAAGTTGCTTGTAAAGAATTACAGCGCTTCCGCTTCGTAAAGAATAACTGACAAATTACGTGCTTGCAGCCAAAGCGATCGGTTATCCAGGTGTTTGTTCGAACTACTATTTCACGAATACACGTATAGGTTTATGAAATGAGAGATACTAGCCTTTGACGAAAAACACGTACGTTGGATGTAGGTATGTTTATCAAAAAGCAGATGGTCTACGCTTTCAGAAATTCTAGCCTATTCAGAGCGAGTGCCGACCCCATATGTCAAATGAAGGTAGATTTGGTAGCGCTCGTAATACATTTGCCTGCACTCGTACGAAATTGGCGCCTCGCCAAGGTTATGCGTTTCTATGGATCGTTAACTCTTCATACAATAACATTAAACTCTGCGAAACTGTATTATTAACACCGGTTGCGGACTGCTTCTATTGAGCTCCCGTTGACGCTTTATAGACATTTATTAGTAATTTATTCATAACAAAGTATGTTACATTTTTATGAATGGAAAAAAGATCTAATGATGTTTTGAGTTAATAAACCTTATACATACACTCGTCACCCCTTTTACTCTCGTACGAGTGATCCTATTGTTACATATCATACTACATCTGATATATATTACTATTGCTAACGTACAAGGTAAATAACCAGGTAATAAAGATTTTTCATCTCTATTTATAGTAATGTAATTGTCGGCCTTACAATCCTCATATCTTTCCTGCTGACAGTTGGTAACAACAACCTTAATGTATGTACGAAATCGATAAAAAGCTTCTAATATCAGCTTGAAATTCAATCTCTGAAGTTCAGAGCTATTATTCAAGACTGGAATATTAGGGGTAATCCCCTGTATCCGATTCGAACCAGAACCAAACAACAGAGTATTGTTTCACGAGGAAAACGTTTAATGAGATCTTCAAACGAACACTTTGTTGGTACGTTTCTAAAACAATAAAAGTTGAGTGAATAAAATTGACGCTCATCAAAGCGGAACGAAGCAGAGTGTGCCAATTGGTGGGTTAGCATTGTATTCACTTTCCTTTTCTCATTTCTACGTTGCCGTCGTGGTTTTATAATTTCGATTTTATTCATTGAGCACACATTGTATGGCGTTGAGGAGGTACTTACTTTTTCTGTTGATACGAGTATTGTCTTACAGATTATGAAAATGAAACTTTCTACGAGAATTAAAATACACACAAAGATCTTATATAGAGTGTAAAGCTTTCTTTTGAGCAAACATAGTCTACACTATTTATGGTGTTATACATTGCGCAGTCTGCATGCAAAAGTTACGCAAAAAACGTTATAAAACTATACAAGGTTTAGCGAGGGATTTCTTTAAAAAATCTTGAGTGTGTATATTTTTTGGTCTTGTTAAAACTAAAACGTACTTCGTCTCGCATAGATAGCTGTAATTTTTTATACCATCTGCAGATAAATTTGAGACCTTCAAGTATTACAAAAACTCTGTAACGCAGTTTGATTTCAGTGGTCAATATCAAGAGTATCTTCGATGTACAAATTTACATCTTAAAACACATGAATCTCTATTCCCCTTAAACTATAATTTGTCGGTCTTCAAGTCGAGAGTAAACCGGTTTCTTCTAGGCAAGCGCGCTAGATCGTAGACTATAAGACTATAACGTTGCTTAACATCAGGCAAGTTGTAGTCAAGCGTAAGCCTATATCATGTAAAAAAAAACATACATTTACATTGTATCTAGATCGTATTCAATGGAAAATGTTGTTAGTACAAAGTATGTGTGTACTACTACAGTTGCAGTATTAGGTACTACAGTTTGGTCCATATCTTGTATCTTGCCTATAACTTAGTCACAGTTAGAAAATGTAATCTGAGACGAGCTTGAATCAAGCTGATCTAACTAGCTTTCTGTTACGACTAATAAGATTAAGTTAATGTGAGCACATGACTCATCAGACTTAATAATGCAGCTACTATTAAGAAGATACTCCTGTTTTGTACTAATTAAAGATAAATAGTCCAAGCTTGTTTTTTCACAAAATTATTGATACATTTACTATCAGATCGTCTGAAGTCACACTATAAGGTCTGTATTAGAATGGAACTGACTCTCATACGAGGATAGCGAAACATACCTTTAGGTGCTTGGCCACAAGTTTGACTTTTAGAGGGTGGTAGTTATACATACAGTTGGCTATAGCTGCCAGAGACAGAGTATCTTATCAACATGCGAGCCTATCACTTATTAGTTGATGCTAGCGACTCATGTGGATATAAAAACAGCCTATGTCACTCCTAGGACTATATACATATATAGGTACTACCACCATAAAAACACAAACAATCGTTATTCCGTTACGGTGTATAAGAAAATTTGTTGAACACAGTTACGCATTTATTTAATGGTTTGAAATGAAGTTTACGATGAAAGGATAACGCCGTAACCGTAACTTTGAACTAAAAATTTTGAACGCTTAGCTGTATAACACTTGATTTATCTAGATATTTGTCTAAAAAAACAAGGTACTCATTTTTTTATGAATTGTATATTGAACAGTAGTAACGTGTTGTTCCAGCACGGTGTGCACGCGGGCGCGCAGGGCGTGGGTCCGTGCGGCTGGTACTCCGCGTCGGCCGCGCCCGCGCCCACCGCCCCGGCGCGGCACAAGCGCGCGCAGCCGCCGCAACTGTTGCCGGTCAGTACCTTACTGTCTAACATATTTTATAGATACAATATTGTCTAACTGATATTGTTGGGAAATGTAGCGGGCAAGAGACGAGACGGTTGCAGAGGGTCCTACAGTATCCAGTTGCAGAATATTCGAGTATGCACCGGATTCAAAACTTCCGTTGATATATTTCGTCCTGAGATATACACAGCTGTCTGTCAACCTTCACTGGTTGATACTTAATACATATATCGAAATATCTTGCAAATCTCCGATTTAATCTCCCAGTTGAAACATACATCATAAGCGTCATAAACTGCCATCAGTCCATTCTGAGTTCTACGTAAACCTCCTATTGCCTTCCTATTGAGTCTTTAAAACGCGACTCATTTGAATTTCTTTTCAGAAACATACGACTGACGTCATAATAATATTTTAATTACGTTCTTTGTATCATTCAGACGCATTATAAAACTATCGAAGACGTCACCGCACCGCAATACATTGCCACACACTTTTACTGTAGGTACTCAATAATTTAGGCTATTTCGAAATTGAAAACCACACATTCCACGAAGGAATATTTCAATATGAGTTGAGTTCCTACCCAGAGCAAGCATTGCAAACACAAACCAAAGGGCCCTCGGAATATAGTATTAGTTTCAGGAGATCTCCAGGGAAGTGGATGGGATAATTGAGTTGCGGGAAACGTCGAAGAGCTATATTTTATTATCATCAAATTCCAGATGCTCTCTGAGAAATTCGCTTCGGAAATATACGAGATAGAACTTTATTTTTCGAAGTGAACGCAGATGAGAAAATAATCTGTGGAGTAATTGTCAGTGCCGTTAAAACGTACTTTATTCGCTGCCAGTGCCATCTCAGCATATTGAGGTCAGGCCGGCCGCAGTGGCGCGGATATAGCTGCGTTCTCGTTTCAATTACGCTATGATTATGACCCTTTGTACAAGATCAGGCCCTATTTATAGCGCTCGCCAGAATACAGCTGAGAGCGCGCTACATCCAAACCGAACCACTCCAAATAGAATAGCTTAATAATTTAAGTAGGTGTCACCACCTATACAATAAGTACCAAACCAACATACACAATGCGGTTTTACGCCAACACGAACGTGACAAGTTTTAATATGATTTGTAGTTTATTGTTGGCAATCTCACCGAGCATAAAACAAAACTACACTTCGGCTTGTGTACATAGAAATCAATTTAGCGCGCCGATGTGCGCTTCTCGAATTCACATGCACTGACAATATTTCTCACGATTACTTAGAAAGCAATACGGCGTGAGTAAAAGATAAACATTGGTTGTGTACAGTCAGATGTGTGCTAACGCGCCGGTAATGAGAGTTTAGGCTTGCTAAATCGTATTTTACCCAGAAAAAGTGCAAATATAAGTTATTTTTACCCAAATGTTTGGTGTTTCAGTGCGGAGGCAGCGTGAGTAGTAATGGACCGCACGCGCCTCTCTCTCCCACCGTATTGCAGACTTCCATTTCGCATAATGTAAGTGAAAATCTTATTAATATGTTCTTCGCACACTCCAGTTACTCCACTGTCTATAATTGTACACTTTGTTTACCCGAGCCGCATGTACTAACTTGGTACATATTTATTTTCGCGCGTTGCCGGAAATTCGTGTAACTGATGAAAATAACTGATGATCGCGTTTTCTTGCGAGTGAAGTTCACGATCTTACTTCAATTTGTGTATGGGAACCCATCGGAGCTTTCCATTCGCTCGGCGCGAGAGAAAGCGAAAAACCTTGGCGCCTGTCGGGAGATTTTCTTCGTAATTATTGAGGTGTCGCTTCTCAAAGCTGCGCCAGTTGCATGCTGTGGAGGTTAATATCACTCTGTGCATCATGTGTGCTATTTTTATAAGGAGATCGTGAACTTTGGGCTTTTGTGTGTGTGTGTATTGAAATTGTAAGTTTCATGAAACGGTTTGGCAATAGACGAATCATTTCAGTAACAAACATAATTATGTACACGATTGTGTATTCTTAATTCTAATTTATTTATAAGCTAAATCATAAATAAAAGTGTGGGGAAATTGTTTGTTGAATAATAAATGATTAACCATTTTTGATCAACGTTTAGTGTAATATGTGCTGTCAATATTGTTGTTTAAATAAAACTTATACCCAGCAACCACAGTAGTTTCTAAAGATCTGTTCAAAGTGAGGTATAAACTGTCTCTTACTTTGAAGACAAGCGTCTCGAAAACTTAGACGCAAAGCAAGAAAATTAAAGTCATGTACATACATAACACAGTAACAATGTCGCTTGTCCCTCAGATGATGTCTTCGTCAGTGCGGACGCCGGCGCCGGCCGCCGTGCCGCCGCCCACCATGCACACCTCGCAGACCACGCCGGGTACGTACCATATCTTTATTTTACTATATATACACTAGTACAAAAAACATAAGAGACGGAATTATAGAGGAATATATTATGTAGATAGACAGAAACAGATTCAAGTCAATGAGGTTTTACTAATAGAGACGTTATACTCATTGAAAATCGCGCTAGCACGTGGCGAAGGAAAGTAAAAGAGTTCAGAGATATATAAAACCCGGTTGTGAGAAAGGGATAAACGTATGTTCACAGCTTCGAGGCGACTGAGCCGTCCAGGCTAATTCGCTTAGTTTGAGTTCGCCACACAGAACGGGGTATAACGCATCTACCTCAGATTATATAGAATATCATTGATACAAGTACTTTTACATGTTTCAAATCCCCGAAAAAAACACGCTATCAATCAGGCTATCATTGCACAAAACATATATTATCTACGTCGTTTTAGATTTTAGACTTCACGTCACCTCCGCATGTTTGCATTAAGCGTTTTTCTTACTGACTTTGCTAAGATTAGAATTTCCTGTTACATGTTATTAGCCTCTATTTATAAGTCAGTTACAGTATTGGAATAAATCATGTTAAATGTTGACATTCCATACATGTCTCACAAAATATACATAATTTCGAGGTTCCTTACAATATCAATGATGTGAAGATATATTTAAGACCATGATATGCCAGTTAAGTCAAACTTTCTAAGTTTGTAAAACCCTGTATGTATAAGTATATATAAAAACTAGTGAACGCTCGCGGCTTCGCTCGCATTGTTTCGGCATAAAAAGTAGCCTATGACACTTCTGAGACATCATACTACCTACATACCAAAAATCATGAAGATCCGTTCAGCCGTTTTTGTGTGATGAGCGTTTAAATGAACAGATACACAGAGAAACAGACAAAAATCTATAAAATGTTGGAACGTGTTCTGTCATAAATTCTAAGTATCTCCAAACATTTATTTTTATATTTTCAATGTCAGACTTTCGACCCTCTTCGGCTTTATTATATGTATAGATTACTCATAGAACCTTTTCAAAGTTTCGAATCTTCCATACACGACATTACAGGACCGATCGTAGCACAATGTCCAATGTCCATATATTCAGTGTTCATTGTACTTATATGGTAATGTTTTAACTTCAAAAATAAAAGAGAAGAGACATACGTACATGCATCAGACGTCCATAAATCGAATAGTTTATCCTTATAGTCACTTTACAATTGCGTTACATACTGCGCACTTTGTTCATCTAATTTATTGTAAATTCAATATGTTTAAATAGGAAATTGTTGTGTACTTATTATTGTCACTGTAACGAGGATCTCACGACAACGTGACGTATCTTTAATTTAAATTCTATATAGAATTCATTCAGAATATGCAATGACTACTATAAAATTTCTCAAACTAGTTATTAAATTTGTGTTGTGTTTATCACCGCTTGATTTTGTGTAAATAACAATGGCGAAAATAATAATGAAAATAAATTACATATATCTCAAATAAGGAGTGTTTTCTATAATACACAAACTGTAAGTGTTAAATGAGTCGGGTATAGTTACTATAACGTCATGTTACAATTGACCAGCTAGGAAAGTGCCAAAGATATCCATGCTTAAAAAGTATGTGGGTATTGTGTGTTCATTTTCAAACACATATAAATATGTCTTATAAAACCTTCTAGTGTGTTCTTTATTACAAAAGTGTAGTGTGTAGAATATAAAAATGTGCGTTGCATTCTAAACTTATTCGTACAAAAGTGCATTATAAAAGTACTACTTCGCATCAAGCGTTTGCTTGGCAGGTGGCTAGATAAATGAAATGTCTTAGCAAATTTTTTTATTTATTAAAGAGAGTGTGCCTCAGCGGTTCCTGTGTCTGCTTTTCATCCAGACGCACCCTAGTTAGAATCCGGCCTTACACTAATGACTTGTATTTTAAGTTTAGTGCGGATTTGCACACCACTAAGCGGTGAAGGAAAACATCGTGAGGAAACCAACATATTTGAGGAACACAATATCCGAGGACATATGTCTTCCGTGGAAGGACCTGGGCGGCCACCAAGATGTATGTGCCCAAGAGAACTACCCTAACGCATTAATTCTGCGGGGAGTCACGAACCTCAGTCATGAGGATATATGGCTCAAGAGAAAGATTCATTTGTTTATTGTATGTATTATCAAGTGTGTATGTATTAACAAATGTGTGGTATTATTGCAGCCGTGTCGAAGGGCCCCAGTGACGTGCTGGTGAACGCCTCCGTGCAGAACCCACCGCCGGCGGGGAACCGCCTCGTCAACATGGCGCAATGGCCGTAAGTTGTCATTTTTTGTATGAAACATTGTATATTTATGTGGATTTCTTAAGTAATATTCTCGACAGTAAAAGCAAACACAAGTCGGCTACTAGAGCAGAAGAACTTCATATGGAAAAGAATCCCGAGTATTGTGATGTTTCGACGACTTCAAAGTCTGAAACATGTTTCATTTGTGGGATGATTTTAATGTCTATCCCCATTTATCAGTGCAAGAAATTTATTTTATTTTATTTAGTTTGATACAGTCACAGACAATAAGTTATGAATATATATATACTTACTAAATACTTTTAAGAATAATATTAAACTAAGAGTCCAATTACGACTACACAGCGTTGTTAAATGATAATAAACACTAAGTAATATTTGTTTTAAACCATTTTAAAACAATGTTTTGTATAAATACTACTACATACTCGTACATCGAAATAATATAAGATTTCATTCACATACTCGCCCCAAATGCCCTGCAAGCAGCGCCAGATAACTGCTCCATCAATCAAGTAGTCGCTTAATTAATGAAACAATCACGCGACACCACCCACAAAACTCCTGAAAGATGCATATGAATGACAAATGCTCGACAGAACATTCTAATTAGAACCGTACACGAATAACAATTTTAATAATTAAGTGAATTAAACTAAAACATAGAAATAAATTAAAAAAATACAAACAAACACAACAATATATATGATCAACAGACAGAGATTCATATGATCGGTCTAGCTAATGAGCTCAGTAAAATGATATAATGTCGTTTGATCTGCGTCACTACAGATTAGAAAATTAATCGACGTTATACAAGGTTGCAACCTCCAAAAGAAGGCTGCAACCTTAAAAAGAAGGAATGTGATAGAAATTACCAATTAAACCGTAATTCAACTTTCTTATATTCCATAAGTACCACTTACAATTTACTCTAAAGACAAGTTAGATTCATAATCTAAAACAATAAAGTAATCCAGTTACAATGTGGCACTAGTATAAGTTATTTTTAATCACTTTCTTTGAGTTTTTTTTTTATTTCGTGTTTTACAATAAAGAATATCTATCTAATGTAGTAATAAATAAAAAAAAATAAAACAAAAATTGCATTTGTTTAAAACATATAAAACATAGTCTTGGAATGCCTACTACAGTTAATTATAAAGTAAAAACTATCAGATACTTATTAATATACCAGTTGAACAGTTTTACGGCGTTATAAGTCATCATTCATTTAATTTTATTATCAGAGTTAATTAACCATCAATTTAATTAACAACAAATTTATCTGATAGTACATAAAAATACTGTTTGGTAATCATCCATTGATTCCTCTAATGTAAACCGTTACAACTTTACTATACGGTATAAATTGGTTTACAATCAAATTAGGAAATACGTGTAATATGTAACTTTTATACATTACGTATCTGGTTGATAAGTTTGGCAAATCTTATCTCTTATCTGTATTTCGACACACGTTTCTCGTCAGTCTCAGATGGACAATGGACCATGACATATCGTTTTATTTCTACAAACCGCTAAAAGTGAAGTTGTATATTCCTCCGTCATTCGCACATGAGATTTTTGAGTATGTATATTTTTTCTATGGCAAATCGAACATAGAGCTTGGCTGATAGTGATTTGCAAGTAATGTTTACTTTCAAGATAAGCATTGCAAGCATTTCTAGTGACTTCTAAAGATATCTAGTTTTTTAATCATAATCCAACTTTATCCGCCTTATTCGCTTCACATTGATTGCATTTTGGGTTTTTCAAATACTGTATGGACTGCAGATTAATATTTGCTTATACCACTAGTTGTACTGTTCAAACTTATACAGTTGTCATATAAAGAAAACCATAGTCGTTACTAGCATATTAGAACACAATTTACCTAACCGTATCTACATATAATTTTGCAACTCCCGTTATGTCGGGTCCTTCAACGTTAATGTCACCGACTAAAAAGCTACTTCCGTTCTAATAAGCATAATAGCGGAAAAATGTCACGTCCCAAACTTGTATTAATAGCGCCCTAAAAAATGACTTCCCCTGAACTCTGTGTGTTATTAATCAAATATGCGTCATTCTGGCAATTATAAAGGAATGATAAATGTGGTTCCTTTGGTGAAAATTATGTCTACTAACAAAAGAATTGATTTACTGTCGCCACTTCCCTCATTCAAAAGAGCTTACAAATTGATTAGCAGTTCATTATAATTCATACTCGGACATTTGTGTTCAACGTTAAAATTATTCTTGAGGTCGGAACAGAGACTCAAACTAGATTACATTAATAAACGTTTTATAAGTTTTTACATGTTGGTAGATTGCTTGCCACAGAAGCTTTCTAGAAAACCGAACACTGTTCAAAGTCTTTTACAACTAAATTGACATACAAATTACAATTTATTTATTTTCCATCAATTTACACAAGTCTTATTACATACAATAAGAATATTTACAGTAGAAATTAGTTGTAGCCCTTATAAAGTGTACTGTGTTTATTTAGCAAAAACAGTCTAACTTATATATTTTATGCGCACGTTTTGATTATCGTCTTTAGGGCTGAGTAACACACAGACCGTAAGCCTCTGAAAAGGGAATCCCTAAGACAGTTCTTGGCTACAATAGAAATGACTTTAGTTTCAAAGTATACTGTATACAAAGTGTACTTCCAGATGGCACCACGGCGCGATATCCCGCGAGCGCGCGGAGGCGCTGCTGTCGGGCTCCCCGGACGGCGTGTTCCTGGTGCGGGAGAGCACAAACTTCCCCGGGGACCACACGCTGTGCGTGCGCTTCCGGGGACGAGTCGAGCATTATCGGTCAGTATATAGTTGTGATCATTTTAAAACTATAGCAAGATAAGGTATATGAGATTTGTCGGGCTCGGAGCTAATGAGGCTCCACTACCGACTAAAACCTACCACGATGTCTCTTCGTATCGGAAAGGAAGGGTTTCTCCTCCGAAAGGCATTTATGTTTTTCATAAGCCATCTATGTTAACTCTTCTTCATTATGGTATCTGTAACGCAATTCTTTCTTTTCTTACAGAATAAAATGGGCGACCGCGCCTGATAACCAAAATCAACGATTCACAATAGACGACGAAGAATTCTTCGACAGTATGCACGACTTAATTAAAGTAAGTTCTCAAATACCGAATGATTTATATCACCTATACACTTATTAGCTTATGACCTTTTTTGTTGCACCTACATATATCCCAATATCCTAAGACAATGAATCAAACTCAAATACCTGATCTAAGATCAGTAATCATTTGTGTAAGCCAATGTTGTTTCCTAGTTTTTTTTTTTATTTCTATGGTAGGTACATAATAAAATGTAATACTTAATTATAATAATTTTGACGAAATAAATCTTGAAATGTGCTTTCCCTAGGTGAATGTAACGTGACATGATTTTGAATAAATTATTTCATTTCATTTCTAGTATTTCACTGAAACTATAAATTCAAAAATTAAAATGTAAGGCATTTATTTTGACACACGGGACACAACTATGTATACATAAAAAAGATGAAAACAGGTAGAATACAAAGGTGATAATACGTTACATTGATGTATCCCGTGCGTCAAAAAAGGTCATACCTCAGCATTGATGCCGCAGATTGCTCCACAGCGCTGATTTTCAGGTATAACCCTGTGAGACCCGCGGGGTCAAGAGTAAAATAAGAAAATAAATAAATTTATGTAAGAATCTCATATTCCTTAGAATCTTATGATATTTTTGTACTCACAAAAATCATAAAAAATGATATTGTTTGTATTCGCAGCACTACCAACAAGACGCGGACGGTCTCTGCACGAAGCTGGTTCGGTGTCTGCCGAAGTCGGTTCCGAACGGCGCCAACAACAACGGTGTTCTATTACCGCCGTACCCACCTCATCCACAGGTAAGACTACTGTTCCTCTTAGTCATGTTCTCAATTATATCAGTCGGTCCTGTTCTTTTGGCAGAATACCGGTTTAACAAGTTAGGACAATATAAGACCTAGTGTTTAAGTTTAGTGTTAATATATCTTCATAGATGTGCTGTATTTTCTACCAAAATATTTTTGTTTTAGCAATTGCATATCCCAAACCATTATAAAACCCCTTCTCATCTCAATGAGCGAATATGTTATTGCTGTGTTGCTAAAATTCATAGCAGCTGTATATCGTAAAAGTAATTTGGATCAGTTTTTTAACAAATCTAGCTAGCAGAGAGCAATATATTTAATTGTAACTGTGACACCTGGAAATTTCTCCACCCAACTCTCGGGCGGTCCGACTCACAGAATTATTGCTAACAATCATTTTGTTTCTCTTGTTCAGCTTCTTTTCTTTTTCGCGGACCGTTCGTAAAACGCATAGACAAACAAAAACGCATACATTGGTCCTCAGGACATTATAGACTTCTTTGACAATACCATCTAGTAATATCAATATGTATTGCATTAATTCCAGCAACCCCCTCCGTACCCGCCGACGCCGAGCGTGTCGGGGCACGTGCCGGCGCAGCACACGTACTGGAGCTCGGGCGCCGGCAGCGCGCCGCCCGCGCCCGTCGACCAGGTCGACTCGCAGGCGCATAACTTCCTCGACGCACGTGAGTACAGAAAGAAAAAAATATATAAGAATACTAGTGGGTGCTCGCGACTTCGCTCGCATTAAGAAAGTAAAACTTGCATTTCCTATTTCACCCCTTTAAAAGTGGCATTTCCAAAAATCCTTTCTTAGCGGATGGATGCCTACGTCATAACATCTACCTTCATTCCAAATTTCAGCCCAATCCGTCTAGTGATTTGGGTTGCGTGTTGATAGATCACTATATCAGTCAGACAGTCAGTCACCTTTGAGTTTCATATATTTAGATTTATTGAGACACACAAACTTAAACTTATTTACTTACTAAACTTACATGTAAAGAATGTGATGCCCCAATACAGCCGCAACTCAGCCTAATGCTGATGGCACAGGGCCACAGGCGCTGATATTCTGTTGCGGCTGGCTGGAGTAACTACATTGTTACTATAGCTAGATAAGACATTTTACTACTGTACGTTCATACTTGTATGCCCAGAATAATCTAATTCTCTAGTAATAAGACCTTGTATGCCTGTGTATGCCGTTACCGTATAAAAGTAAGGCTCAACGTCTGAAATTCTCTGTGAACCGTAGCGTAGGTAAAGTCTGTACAAAAACATTGGAACACACTGTGTGATTACGTTGTTCTATCTTCGTTGCGACTAGTGATGGATATAGTTAAATTCGTCACACCTTGATAAGTAGAGTTAGATTGTTTATTTAAATAATGTGTTGTACTGCCGCAGTAATTCCTCTGCAATATTAGTCTGTAATTGGCTACCGATTCGATTGATCCCACATTTTCAAAACATAAATCCACTGTTATACCATTTATTTATCTGATAAAATATCTAAAATGACACATTCACTTTTCCAGGCTGGATAATAGACGAGCGAGATCTGGAAATCCGCGAAAACATCGGCAAGGGCGAGTTCGGTGATGTCATGCTCGGGATACTGAACGGCTCGCAGAAGGTCGCCGTCAAGATACTGAAGGACAGGGAGGCGGCCAGCAAGTTCAGGGCAGAGGCTAGCGTTATGGCGTAAGTAGCACTTTCTCTATACTAGAAATGAGGGTATGAGAAATAATATATTATATTTTGTATAGAGTATTATATCATGATGATGAGTAACAAAAAAGTATGTGCATAATGTATTCGTAATTTTGAAGTCTACAAGAAACGCTCTTTAAAGGGGCGTTGCTTGCTACTCTTGCATGTAGCGTATTAAACTCGTCTACGAAAGCTTCCTTGGCAGCTATATAATCATTTTCCATCGCACATTCCAGGTCCCTAAAGCACGACAACCTGGTCCGGTTGCTAGGCCTGGCGTTCACGCTGGGCAACACGTGCATAGTGACGGAGCACTGCGCGCAAGGCTCGCTGCTCGACTACCTGCGCAGCCGCGGCAGGCACTACGTCACTCAGCTCAACCAGATCAACTTCGCATAGTGAGTACTCGTGCTTATCAACCTTGCATAGTGAGTACTCGTGCTCATCAACCTGATCAACTTTGCATAGTAAGGGCTTGTGCTTATCAATTTTGCATAGTGGGTGCTCGTGCTTATCATCTTGATCAACTCCACACAGTTTGTACTCATGGTTATCAACTTCGTTTAGTGAGTACTCGACTTATCAACCAGATCAACTTTTATATTGAGGCCTTGCTGAGTTTTTACGTGTTAAGAAAGGCTTTTGCAAATGCGTTGTTTTGAATTTAGGAATGGTTACAGTGTACAGATAATGTGTGGGTGGAATAATAAGTACAGAAACTGTTAATAACATGGTGATTGTTTTGTATTACAGCGACGCGTGCTGCGGCATGGAGTACCTGGAGCGCACGCGCGTCGTGCACCGCGACCTGGCTGCGAGGAACGTGCTCATCTCGGCAGAGGGCACTGCTAAGGTAACATCCCTACTTCAACGTGGAGAGTTGCGAACAACAATTAGTTTAACTCTCACTTCAAATCCTAACATTGCTGCATTTAAAATTTTCAGCTAATCATTTACAGTGCCTGTAAATAATTTTGATAAAAGATATTTTTGAACCTTTTTTTAACGTTAATTACAAAACCATAACATCGTACCTTGGCTTAAAATACCTTTAATTTTAGATGCTTTCATTATGAAGAGACGCAGTTATTATCTAGAAGACTTTAATTTGACTCTGTATTTTGTTGACCCAGGTGGCGGACTTCGGTCTGGCGCGGCCGGACGCGGCGCGCGACGACCCGGCCGACCAGGCGCGCCTGCAAGCCAAGCTGCCCATCAAGTGGACCGCACCGGAGGCGCTCAAGCATAACGTCAGTATATATTACTATTCCATGTAAAACGACTATCATAACTTATTACGGCGCTTAATGGTAAGGAAACGTTCTGAGGGCTATAAAAAAAAAAAAAAAAAAAACAATAAATATGTGGAAACATCTGGTGCCCGCCACGATAACTTCTCTTATTAGTCAATCATAGAATTTATTTAGAATAGAATTTATTTATTTCTTACCTTACTCTCTTTGAGTCGTATTTCCTCATGACTGAGGGTCGTGACTCCCCCGCAGAATTAATTCGTTAGGGGAGTTTTCTTGGGCAGATACATCGTGGTGGGCGTCCAGGTCCTTCCACGGAAGACACATGTCCTCGGATATTGTGGTCCTCAAACATGTCGGTTTCCTCACGATGTTTTCCTTCACCGTTAAGCGAGTGCAAATCCACACATAACTTGAAAATACAAGTCATTGGTGTAGGGCGGATTCGAACCAGGGTGCGTCTGGATGAAAAGCAGACACTGGAACCGCTGAGCCACACTCGCTTAATTACCATAAAGATAACTTAATTAACAGAGTTATAAATTTTATTTCAATTGACCTTAATGTAGAGTTACCAGTGGCTAATACTGCACTAGGTACCCTGTATCGCAGCAGCCACAGGTGTATTAAATAGTATGATTTAAATATGCAGCTACGGTTTTGGTTCATAATAGTTGAATAATTTTACAAAAATAGATTTAAACTAAACACAACGGACGACGTGTGTGTAAGTGTGTGTGTGTGAGGTGTGTCTGTGTGTGCGTGTGAGTGAATATAGGTACTTCTACTTAAGGATTTTTAGCAAATCTTCCGTGTCCTCATATGATAGAGTGCACAAGTACTGGGCTACGAGACGCTTGCATTCCCTGAGGGTACCATATAGTCACGACCCTCAGTGATGAGGAATACTGTTTTAACTTTTAATTTCTATGTATGACCTAGTATCGTATATAACTTACGTTATACGTAGATATCGTAGAATATATATGTATACAAATAAATATATTATTATATTTAAATAATATATTTTTTTCTTATTTCAGAAATTTTCGAACAAGTCTGATATGTGGAGTTTTGGAATACTTCTCTGGGAGATCTACTCATTCGGAAGAGTACCTTATCCTCGAACGGTAAGTTGACAGATTTACATTTCATAACATTTAATTCTGATTATAATTTATTTAAGCGAAAGAAATCGGCTTTTTCTTTATCAAAGCTATCACAAATCTATCCATCTTAAAGAATCTAAATTATGTGTGCCCTAATTGCCAGGTCACCAATTAGGTTTCCAACTATTCAAGCCAGTTATACGTTCCGTCTGCGTGAGTGGCATGTGACAATAAAGTCATTAGAATGAGTACACTTTAATATTGATAGTTTTCGTCGACTACCTTAATCCAGTCCGACTATTATTTTATTGAAAATAAACAAGCAGCAATGAACAATGTGATTGTGTTCCACCCGCAGCCGCTAGCGGACGTAGTGAAGCACGTGGAACGCGGGTACCGCATGGAGGCGCCGGAGGGCTGCCCGGCCGGGCCCTACGACGTGATGCGCGCGGCGTGGCACGCGGACCCCGCCGCGCGGCCCACCTTCGCGGCCACGCGCCTGCGCCTCGCAGACATGAGGGACGCCACGGAGCGCACCGCGCCGCCGCCGCACCAGGTGAGTCACATCAACACTAGTACAATAACGCTCGCTAGATGTCGCTCATCGATTGCCATGCTAGAAACTTTGGACTAAAATGAACTAATGAAGAAGAAAAAAATACTTAATGAAAAATAATATTATTCGTTCAGAATGTAGGAATGTTGTTGGATTCTATAGGATATAATTCCGAATTAGTATGCTAAATTGCGTATGCTTGTTCATATACTATTCATGAATCAATGGTGTATATAAGATAACTATGAAGTAATATATGTACCTATGTCGATTATATAGATTTATATTTTCATTAAAAACTGAGCCTTCCGTGGCTGTGAAATTGAAGAAACTATCATCATACCATCACACCATCTGTCTTTACAACACATTAGATAAAATCTGTTTTATGTTATATTATAAATTAATATTGTTGCTATTTTTGTTTCAGTGAGGAGTTCAATGTATCGGCCACATTGACGGACTTATGATTTAGTGTTAATTTACACTCGAGTAGTTCAAGTGCTGTGACGGTTGCAAACTAATTTTATATCGTAAGAAGAATACGGACATAATGTAAGCTCTAAATTATTTTAATATGTATGAAGACACACCCCCGCTGTAATGTCATTCTGAAGTACTATTTAGGATTATGTAGCTTATGAATTTTGTGTGTTGATAAAATAAAGGATTTAATTATAGTATTCGGCCACGGCTTTTAGTGGAAGGAATAAATAAGTACATTTGTGTGCAACAACAACATGCGTGTTTGTGAATTAATGAAGTGTAATTAATTACTGGTTTAACGTTACTGTAACGCACTAAAAGCGTACATTTGAGGCCTAAGATGTACCTAATGTCAAGTCCTTTTGATGTTGCGTTGTGACACCCATGAATGGTATTGTCTAGTCAACATAATCGTCTATATTGTATTTAGTGATCGCCCATCAATGAACTCAACGACTGATTTTCTAAAACCGCGCATTTCTATCGAGTGTTCATAGACCAAATACTTTTCATAAACCTATTGAAACTTGAAAGTCACGCCACAAACATTTTCTGAATGATAAGCGCGCTAGATCGTAGTTTATAACGTTGCTTAACATCAGGCAAGTTGTAGTCAAGCGTGAGCCTATGTCATGTAAAAAAATGTAAGTATAAAAGTTATCAGCACAACACATTTACTTATGATTAGAATTAAATTATATACGGTGTATCCATGAATTTAAAATGCATTTGCTATATGTTGAATTTCTATACCTTATTCTTGAGTTGTGTTTTGTAATGAATTGCAGCTGATTTAAGTGAGAAAAACATTGATGTATTTATGATGTTAGCCTTGTTAGTTGTCCATTTCATGGTCGTTTGCGTGGAGGCGATAAAGTTTGCCTGAGAATATTTATAACAATGGCCTGGATATAATGGCTCATGCTATAAGGTAAAAATGCAAAACAATTACCCGGATGGAATTATTAATGAGCAAACTTATTCGTCTCGAGACGTATTTCACATCGTAGTGTTAGAATTAATAAAATTAATTAAGCTTAGCCATAATTAGTAAACTGAATCAAGTTTAAGCCAAGGTTGTGTGCTATAAAATTTATAATAAGAGTAAATGATTTTTAAATTCTGATTGCCGCAACAATGACGAGCTACCATCACAATGAAATGAACTATACAAAATATATTTTATGAATACATATTTGCTCTTTGTTGGTTTGCTCGCTTGACACATGACAAAGTATTTTCATGTAATAGAATCTCACGTGTCGAAAATAATTGTGTCCGGATTCATGAGATGTAGTGTAAAAATATTATATCTTGATATGAAATATTCATTGGAGAATAGTATCTATAGTAGGTACGTTATTTATATGCTGTAAATATTTTACTTATTCAAGTCTTCATTACCATCTTAATATGATTTGAAAAATAAGACTTGGTTCAAAGACTATTATTATAAAGGAAGGTCCGTTGGTTTATCTAATCTTATGCAATACTAGTTCTTAAGTGTTAAATTGTTTTTACGGTTTATTTATGAGCTGTCTGTAAAATTGTAAAGAGAAATATTATAAAGGAACGATGCGACCGCGAATCGTTTTCAGCCAAAGCATATTTCGAAAGTAAAACGGTTTTCTTTGGTATTCGCACTGATGTCTTCCTTATTTTGTATTATTTTATGTCTTGTAAGTGTAAAGATCGTACAACTGTTTACTAGTCTGTATAAGTAATGTGTCCAGTATGTCGTGAGTGTTTACAGTTGTAATGTATCTGTCATTGGATAATGGTAACAATTAAATCTCAATTTGTTTTGTTTATTACTGTATTTTTGTCGATGTACATAGGAACTTTAATGTTAAGAGGCAAACTGTATAATAACAAAATATAAATACCCACAACATTAACATGTTTTTTCTTTACTCTAGTAGTCGCTGAGATCGCTTCTACTGGTACAAGTGCAGGATCCGACATCTGATCTATTTCTGCGGCGATTTGAAACGACCGAGTCCCAAGATAGTGACTTACAAAGTTTTTTGCTGCAACCAGCTTTGGGTTCAGACTTCTTTTTTGGAATGGGATCACAATTACAAGCAGTAGAACTAGTTGGGCGGTCGAATGTCTGTATTTCTCGCCCTGTGTCCGGCGTACAATAGTTCCCTTGGTCTGCATAGGTCACAACTGATTTATCTGCTTGTGGTTCTCTACATTCGCAAGTATGATTCGACCTCTTCTGTTTTACTCGTTTCTGCTGACGCGACTTGCATTTGCTAGATTTTGTTGAATCAATGGACATGTCACTACCACTGGACCACTTCCACTTTTTCCGCGATTTGTGCGATTTTTCTTTACGACGTTTATGTTTTGATTTTGTAGAGTCTATCGACATTCGACTGTTATTTAATTCTTTACTACATCTGCACTCTATTTCTTCTAAAGTGTTGTTATTAGAAGGGCAGTTACTGGCTTTCGTATCTTGGAAAGTATCGTAATTGCAAGCAGCGTTGGCTACAGTCGGCGATTGAACCTGTACTCCTATTGAACCGTGGACCGTCCGAAACCATGCGAATTGCTTGGGGATGAAGCAATGTATATCCGATGTTGATGTGCAGTTATCATTATGAAACTGTGAACAAAGATGCAGATTTTGAATCAAATATAAATTTATAGAACTGTCTTTCCTTAAACTAAAAGTCCTTTAAACCGACTTCATAAAAGTAGGAGGTCCTCAATTCAGTTCAATGTTGGTTTTGTTTTGACTAATGCATGAATCTTATTAGGTTTTTATTTATCGAATGAGAGTGGCCAACTCTGGTGTCGAGAGTTTATCAAGCCGCCCTAATGCCTTGATCACACGGACCGAGTAAACGGGCGAGACAGTAAAATGATTCTCGGCCGAGACAGTGTAGTAAGCGAGTCGCTGTTCACACACGTTTTGAAATATGCACAGTCAGTGCAGTTAGTTCTATTGAGACTATAATTTAGACGTATGGATCGTAAAAAGATAATTACAAAATTACTCATTCCACTATTAGTAGAAGAATTACATGAATCTTATATTCAGGGGATTTAAAATTCCACAAACACTCATGTAGTTCATATAACTGTATAAATATAAATACATATTTTAATTTTCAATTTAATTGTTGTTTCGACGTCCCATTTCATATTATAATAATAAAAGCCGACATTTTAACTGTTTTAAACAACTGCACTCAAAAAATAGCACGTGCGGCGACGAAAAAAATCATGAGGCCGAGTGTCGAGTGGCGAGTGCGCACGTTCAAACCTGCCGAGTGAGTGCGCGAGACAGCGCGGGGAAGCGGGAGGGTGGGCACTCGGCCTAGTAAATAGAACGGGGGCCGAGCTACTGTCTCGCCAATTTGTTCGGCCGAGTGCTCGGCCGTGATGTTCATACACACCGAGTACTCGACCGAGAGCACTGTCTCGCCCGTTTACTCGGTCCGTGTGATCAAGGCATAAGGGCCTCTGGCATACCGCCACACTGCCATGTGTTAGGTTTTTATTAAAATGATAGTATATACCTTTAGTGGCAACGCACATTGTGACATAGAGACTGGTGGCGGAGCTATATTCATGCAGCACTCTACAGCTGGTGGTCTCACATATTGGAGGCCGTGGCACTCTTGGAACGGCTGGTGAAACATTGGATGTATTCTGGAAGGATTTCATATACAAATAATAAAGAAGCTGCAACTGGGCATTTTGTTTTGTTAAAGGGGCCCCAGAGTAAAATAGGCTACTTTTTTAAAGATGGTACAATGCGGGCATCCACTGGAATGTACCTACATTATAAATAGTCGGTCACTGTAACTCAACTTATGCGTTCTTTAACACAGATCTTCTGCTAAGATCTTGTTTGAAAGTACCTACCTAAATTGGTATTGTTTTATTTGTTCTATGATTTGAATAGTTAAGTACTACTTATTTTAAAAAAAGTTTGAACAAAGTTGAAAGGTAAAAAAACTTACTGGTTAAAAATGCTGCGGACCAACCATGCCCCTGCGTGAGTAGGTTGTGTATGTCCAAAATACGGGATATATTGAGGAGCAGGTACTTGGAAGGGCCTGCACTGTGGCCACTGTACTGTAGGCAGGAACACGAGCTGGGTGTTGCCGTCTGGAGATGTGAAGGTGATGACGTTGCCTTCGCCAATTAGATCCGGGTAACCGGGGAAAGTCGGTTGTGGAGGGGTAGCTAAGGACAATATGCGCTTTGGGTATAAATATGGAAACTGAGGCGAAAATTTTCGTAGCCCCTCCGTCGTCGCCCGTAGCCCCTCCGTCGTCGCCCGAAGCATGTTCTGGTCGATCCGGATGACCCAATCGCCGTCGTGGTCTCGGCAGCGTTGGGCTCCCCTCCTTCCACCACCTCAGCAGGCGGTGTCTCAGCCAGTAGGCTCTCCGTCTTCGGCATTGGTCCAGGTTACCAACGCCCATCTCCCAGTGTAGGTTCCAGTGCACGTCCCCGATTCCGTCCTCGCCGGCGAGGCGGTAGACCCCGACCCCTCAGGTCAACTCGTTTATCTCCAAATAATCACCCAGTCACAACCACTGATAGGGCCTTAGCTCACTCCCCTTCAGGGATGAACAGGGCAACCCGGTCTCCCCCTTCTGGCGACGGTCCAAGCCGAGGTTCGTGCCTCAGAGGCGCCCTTGTGCCAGTCGCCCCTAACTAGTACATAGGCCCGGGCACCATCAGTGCCCAGCCATCGTCCGGTGACGCAGCAAAGGTAGCTACTAGCAACCAGCTGCATAGTCCTTTCAAAAAAAAAAAAAAAAAAAAAGAAAATTTTCGTTTGCTCAGGAAAAGTTGGATAGGTTTGTTATTATACTGAACAGCTCAAATTAAATATATTTCCGTCTAAGAGGATTATTGTATCAGGCCATGATTTAGCGAAGAGCATATTGACATTATCGGTTCTAGAAAATAGTTTGGTCCAATCTCAATGATGATGACTAGATTTATTTCTATAAATTTTATATCACCCTAACTATAGCCACGCCCAAGCTCTGTGCTTAGTGCCTATAATGTCTAATTATATGCACTAAATACAGAGCTTAATTAACGCATAAATTGTATGTAGTCTTACGTGCATAAAACCCTGTAGGTTGACCGCAAGGGGTGAAGCCAGGTTGGAAGTTGGGCTGACTAAACTGCATGGTTGTATCTATTCTCCACTCATGGTTGCAATATGAAGGTAAAACTGATCATTTACTTATTCTAATGTACACATTGTGCTCGGTTGCTTACAAACATGCTGTTGTTGATGTTTTTGGTCATTTTGCGAATGATGATGATTAATCATTGATGGTGTCAACTTACTTAGATATCAAATTCAAAAGTTACGAACTTTTTTGTATGGCATTGTAAGTTTTCATCAAAAATTGTCATGTTGGTGTTTGTCCTGTATTTGTCTGTAGATTGGTTAACCATCGCTGTTACAGAAAGCAAAAAAGGGGGAAAAAAACATTCAACTACCTATGCAGTTTAGAACCACCGTACATAACGATATTTCACTTTGAATTTCTCAATTTGATGGCCTATCTTCCCACTTAACATTGGCAGAATTGCAAAGTCATATCTTCGCAATAACATAACAAAAAAAATGTATCGCGGAGCTCAGGAAATACACAACAGTACACAACCTTAACAGAACAGGTGGGAGTAAACGTTTCTATGCATAACTGTAGAACTGATAGGTATAGAACCTGTTATAAGTATTATTATTATAGCTTGACTAGAAATCAAACCCAGTTTACAAGCCAAACATGACATATAAAATCTACCTACTGTAGTAGATTATTTATAGAACAAGGAAACGAATTACCTACCTACAGAAATCAGCTTATTTCTGTAAGAAAATTTCAAACCAAATAGTCAGTAAAATCTCAATAATATATTCCATAAAATCACTACACAGTAGCATTCTCAATTCATCTGCATAATACGTTGCAAATATGATTTCTATACAATTGCTAAAAACGTACGCTTAGGCCTAACTTTAACTTAATTTATATGTATTTTCAGTCGATTCAGCTAAACACTGCGTTTCTTATGTGGAAATTGACGATGTATTCCGCGTTGGTTCTTTGTACGCTGATAGCGAAGGGGTCGGTTGGATGGAAGGTGAACGCGACGAGACGACGAGCGCTCGCCGGGACACTCTGACCCAACACACCCGCGTATATCTTGAACTTCAGTAGACCGGAGTCGCGGGCGTAGAATCTGGAAAGAAAACGATGCGATACTTATAAAATGATCACTAACCATAGCGTAAATGGGTGTGCCCTCACCCAGTATGTTAGGTAGTAATTAAGAATTATTGTTACACTTATTCTGAATATGTAAATGAATTTTGAATTTTTTTTTGAAATACGAAACAAAAATATTAAAATTAAGAACAACTTCCGTTTTTAGGAGTCGGTTAAACAATGAGATTTCGTGAGAGTTGCATCTCATAAAATCTCACCTGAACTGTCGTGTCGAGAGTTTACATATCGCCCGAAGAGGTACTTAGGTATATGGATTAACTGCTGTGCTGTATGACAATGACCAACAGCAGGAACATATAAATAAAAAAAATTGGAAGCCATGGAAGCGCCAAAATAGTGAATTTTGGTCATCCATTCAAAGACTGACTACATCAACAATTGCTTAATATGGCGTATTCGTAAGATTCGCTGCTGAGCAATATGTACTGGCTATTATCTTGCCTTCTCAGTTTTATTTGTCTTGGTTTACAAACTACAAAGGCAAGCAAAGGTCATATGTCCAATGCCCGAGAAACTTTATTCGCCTTTACGAGTAGGTAGGTAGGTATGTACTTAAATGCGGATATATGGATGTCCTTAGCAATAATATCATGAAGTAGGTGCATTCACCCCAGATCATCAATGTTTAACGAAAATCTTTTTGTTAAAGTAACTTACAAAGGATTTCAAATTTAGTTCGAAGACGTGAAATCTCATTCACGGTTATAAGGAACTTTTAAAATGAAAATATAATTCAGTATGTATTTACTAAGCTGTAGATAGGTACGAAAAATCACGCCTTGTGACTACATCTTATTAAAAAAACTTACCTGATCGGATATTCTCCGTAAGCTTTAGGTCTCTCCATGACAGACACCCATTTGTCATCATAACTGAATAAAGCCAGGTCCAAATACGGCGAGCCGCTATAAGACTGCGCACTTATAGGCAGTTGTGCCAGTATCCGCTTGGTAGCTTCAGTGCGGCCCCCGTATATAGCTCGCACAATGGTCTGCTTGAACCTTTGCTGCGTCAGTCGCGCGAACAGATTGTTAGAAGGCGAACATGTGAACTGGGAGTCAGCGCAGAGCCTCGCGTTTCTAAAACAGTCGCAGTAGTTCTCAAACAACTGCAGCAGTGATTCTGAAGTATTCTCGTACACTTCCAATATTTTACTCTCGCTGATATTGTAAATGACGAAGAAAGACGACTGGCTGTTGGGCTCGGCCACTCTCAATGTCACGACCTCTTCGCTCGCGTATTTGATAAACAAATGATCTTCGTCAAGCAGCTGCATCTTCCACATCCTCAAACTTCTGAACATGTCAAAGTATTTATAAAATTTCCGCAGCTCGAGAGGGTCTCTCGATTCGTCGCTGATTGTCTTCGCCCTTTTGAAGAGGAACACCAGTAACCTGTGCTTCAAGCTATTTATTGTCTCCTCATGGAATGGCCGCTCGTTCATAACAGGCGAGAATACTGAGCTCACTAAAAAGGGGTCGTCGTCGTAACAAAATCTTCCAATTTTCCTTATTTCTATCAGCATTCCTTCTACTATTTGGAATAAATGTATTGTTTGATGCTGTACAGACAACACAGCAAGAACTTCTTTGTATAAATATATGCCTTGATTGTGTGAGAGGTATATTTTGTCAATTCGAAAGTGCTTTGTATCACACAGCTTGCCGTGGTGTAAGTCAACCAAATGTAGGGAGTAGTCTTCTAAGGCAGATCTGGAACATGAAAATCAGTTAAGCAGGAACATATAAAATATTTTTAATATAATTTTAATATAAGTGGTAAAACAAACTTCAATAAGAGATAATAATATAGTGAAAGATATTAAATTTGACCTCCCTTTAATATTAGTATCTCAAGGTCAAGGCCACTAGCTTTATAAAGATAACATTTGTAGAAGAATTCACTTCCTTCTTCAAACAAGGATCTTCCAAACTACATATTTGTTTTCTCTTAGGAACTAAACACAGGTTGAAAATAGCAATGTAGATAGACTCTTAATACAAACACTAAAAACTTATGCCGAAAGCCTTAGTTGCCAAAATAAAGGGTGCAGACCTCAGATAAAGGAACCAATAGATATAACCGTAGCGTGGCCGCCTATGAAACAGCACTATATTGTTTCGGTGTGACCATGTTGGGAAAATTACCAGTTTTCGGTGGCAAAATTTAATATTATTATCTTTGAGACAATTCAACTTTAAATATGATCTATTAGTACAATAAATACAACTTTGCATTTACTGAAGGCAAACGAGCGATAATTAGAAGTGGAAATATTGTTCTCATCATTATATATAATATTTAAAATGGCCACTTTATGCATACCTACAGCAGCCGTATCAACTACCAGCATATTGCTGCCCTGACTGCTTGGAAGAGCCTAAAAAAAGGTGCTGCTTCACCTCCCTGAAGTCTTTTCGAACAAATTTCAAGGCGGCATTTAAATAAAACTTCACACATAATTTTTATAATTTTTTATTGTCCTTTAAATAAAACTAATTTTGTATGAAAATTCCTAATTCTCTCATCTCTTCTAGATGTTTTCTTTAGTAAGAAATGGATTCTTACTTCTAAAAATCTAAGCGTAATGGCTCTGATTAAAAGAATCAAATGATTTTCAAGAGGATCTTGTTCCAATATATGCTCACTTAATTCCTCAAAAATTTTTGAAAAAATAAACTTTTTCGAAATTTCAACTATCAGCTTTGGTAGGTTATTTTTATTATTAAAATATGCAATACCATTGACTGTGAGGATATGCCTTAGAACTTTTTCAGCATATAAACATATTTCGATCACGTCCTTAGATGGATAATGCAATCCGCCAAAATCTCTTTTTCTTATGAACCCTGGATATTTTTCGTGGGAAACAATGGCTGCCAGACACTCACTACATTTAATATTTTTTTTTCAAATTTGTCGTAATGTAGCCAGCTATATAAATGGTGACATCTTTTGAAAATTCTGTCAATCCTGCGTTAATGTAGTCATGACAGTCTGGTATCTCAATAAATTTGTCTTTTGCATCTAAATCTTCCGTCATTTGCATAAGTTTTGATCTTCGACTATTTATTTTTTTACAAAGCGATGTCGTGCTACTTGTTAAAATATTAATAGATTCGAGAGGTATACAATTTCCCGTTGTAATATTTTTTAATTCACCGTGAATTAATAATCGTTTGTAGGCAGACATGAACTGGAGCGCCGTAGGATTGTTATTAAATCCTCCTTTAGAGCGTATGGCACTAAAGAATATTTCTAGATGATCTTGGCTCATCTTGTAAGTAGACAGATATTTAAGCGGCGCATTTTCGACATTAATGAGGTCATTATAAATTACTCTGATGGAGCTAGCTAAAATTAAAAAACCAAGAAACCCGGTTTTTCTTTGAGATTTAACTACACTTTGACCATCTGAAAATTTAAGATTTTTTACATACATTTCAAAATCAATAATTTTTTTATTAATAATTAAAAAATTTTGTTTTGTTATGGGTTTTTTAAGGCCATATGCGCTCAATCGACGGCTGTTCAAAATATCAAATATATCATTGAAATATCTAATAAGTTCTATTGTTGCACCCGAATCCGAAAAATCATCTATATTAAGCTCGTCTTTACAATATTCTAGAGCCACCGCAACTGATCTACTGAGAGTTTGAGCAGCGAGATGAACTTTCATAATTTGTTTTTTGAAATTAATGTGCGCCGTCGTTATTTTATTAGCTAAGCGTAACCCCTCATTTTCTTGGAGGTTATGCAAATTTTCAATGAACTTCCATGAAATTAATTTATTTTCCGCATTAAACATTTCTTTTTTGTCTGCAAGCGTATTTCTTACTAGTTTTAGCATGTGACAGGCATCTGGACAAATGACGATATCTACGCCTTCAACATTTATTTTAGGACGAATATCGTCAGCACTATCAAATTTCGCACCTAAATTTCTCGCCATAGCTAAATTGGAAGGGCACCCATCGAAGGTAATGGACACAACTTGAAGTCCACATTCCTTTAATAAATGGACGCAATTTTGCAACAGTGTGCTTCGTTGCTCCCCATTGACACCATTTGTAAGGAAATAACCCACAGGAATTTTCCAGCTGCCGTTTAAAGATGTTACCATAAATACTAAAACGTCTTTGGCTAATGGTACATTGTCTGCATCTAAATGTTGTCCAATGTTAACATAACCAACAGTTTGTTTACCATTCCACTGGAGATGCTGGCGAATGGACATCTCATCAAGACTAACAGAACAAAGTATTTTATTCGTAGATTTCTTTACTAATAGTTTTAGCGCATCAAAAGCTTCACGCGTGAACCCTGGATCGCAATCGATGCAAGTATACCATTTGTATAATGTCTTAGGGTGTGGTAAACATGTATTAAATTGTTTGCGAATAAACATATAAGCCTTTGGGCTAATGAAATGCAAACAAATTGTAAATTTTCTTAAGGATGCCGAATATTTTCTTGGACTATTTTCGTTGTCTAAATATCTTTTAAGAAAGTCTGCATTTGTTGTATCTATATTTGACAATAAATCAATATCCTCAGAACTAGCTAGCATCTTGCATTTTAGTGCCGCTATAATATTTTCCAAACGAGCCGATTTTTTTTCTAGTCTTCTTTTACGTTCACGCACAGCACGTAATTTTTTTAGGCGACTGGCTGATTTTTTCTTCTCAATCTCGAACAATTTTTGTATGCTTTTATGTTTTATAGGAGTTGATGACTGCTCCAAAACAGGTTGTGACATCTGAAAAAAGACAATAATTGTATGTTAAGACAATAGTATGCATTTGCATTTCAGTCATATGTACAATATGTATTACTTAAAAAAACTGAACATGTCTGAGATATATTATACAGATTACACTTACCAAATGCTGCCTCTTATTTTGAATATTTTGGACTTCTTGCAAAACATTAGTTCGTTTGGTTCCAGACATTTGTACATGGTCATGACTAGTGCTGGTACATGGCTGTAAATGGAAAAAAAATAAGGCATTAAATGTAATTTTATGACAAAAATAATGCAAACATCTATCACTGACTTAAATAAAACCAATCAAAATTAAATATTATTAAATATTATATGCAATAGTCTGACAGATATGTCATATAATTATTACTGTTAAATATTTTATTTAAAAATCATCTATAAAATATTTAACAGCAATAAATTGTATGTAGATGATTTATAAAGTATGGGTATGTAGGTACATACCATAACACTGACTGCATCATGAAAACTTTTAGCCCCTTCATCTCTGCCACACTGCGTTGGATTCTTAGACTGAAAACATTTGAACACAATTAATAAAATGTACATAATATATTTGCTTACAGCATTTAAAAGGATGTCTTTAACACCATTCAGGTTAAAATTTTGTGCTTATTCAGGGATATTGGCCTACTAAACTCGTATGCCCAATAATTTCACTGACTACATTGCCCTTTAATCCAGCTATATATGCTGCTCACATTACTGATTGGGATTGCAGAATACAGAAACAGTCCTTAAACAGAAGTTTATTAGTCTCTCCGGCAAAGTATTAGATCACAACATGTTGCAATAAACTGCTAAAATAATTAAAAAAGGATAATGAATTTTACTTACAAATATATGTTTCACTGGAGCTGAATTTGGTTTTAATATGACGTTCTTCTTTTTATATTCAAAGGAATTCACATCAAAGTGAATTGAACAAATTTTTGAATATTTAGTAGGCTGCCAATTTTGACGTCCAGTAACATCCACCCATAAAGTTTTCAGTGTGTCATCACTAGCAGGAAACCTAAAATGTAAAATAAATATGTTATTTTTTCTGATGTGAATCTGGGTAGGTAAATAAGATTCTTAACAGTGCAACACTGAACTTCTAAGAATTTAAGGTTATGTTTTGTTTATTTGTAAATATTCCGTATTTAATCGATATTTCTGATTAAGAAATGGTTTGAATATACATTATAATACGAAATTATTCACAAATAAACATCAATATCATCATATTTTTACTTAAACAATGAACTTACGAGTGAAATGTAATTCTTTCAATTTTCCGCTCACTACGGCTTTTGCAGCCTAAAATACTACAACCCACCATTGCACATAAACACCACAACACTATATTAATTATCACATCACCTACAAAACTCCAAAATACAGTAAAATCTCAAAATCACCACTAAGACGTTGGTATGTTTGGCAAACTTGCTTTTTGACAAACAAACTAAAACGGCCACGGTGACAAGGACAAAAAAATAATATCGTGCATTTCATTACGCTTGTGAAAACTGTAGCGTGCTATCTCATTCTTACCATTACGTTACGTCATCAGGGTTATATCTATTGGTTCCTTTATCTGAGGTGCAGACCAAATACAATGTCATTGAATGATAACATTTCCAATGTCATTCCGTATATAAATGTCAATGACAAACTAATATAATGTATGACTACCAGTATATTTATAAGCCAAATCTGCCGAAGATTCTTGCTTGCCATCAGGCGAGTTGTAGGTCACACATAGTCTTTGTTGTGCAAAGTATTTACTTTGTTTGTCTTGTAGATAACATTAAGTATTTTAGTATTTTTTTAACCTTGTCTGTCTCATAGGTAGGCTAAGGGCCCCAACTTCTTCTTTTTATTAATTATCTATTCCATTTATGTCTGTCTGAATTCAGTATAGTAATGATAAGTATATGAATAATAACACATACCTGATAGTAGGGGTAACTGCTTCATTATTACTATGTATATGGTAGAAATGTGGTCTGAGATCATCGGGGATGTGTGCCGCAGATCCCACTATCACATATCTGCCATCTTCAGTGAAGAGGCTGCATTCTCTGTTTAACTGCTGGTCCATGAAAGGCACATGGCCAGCATTATTTCGGTCTGTTCTCACATTTTCTCTCTGCTGGCACACATTCACTGTAAATTTTGGCTAAAAAATAACAGTATAGGTTAATATGGCAAAAAAAATATGATGTGATATATTAAGAATAATCATTTATCTAACAAAAACTAAATCAAGTTGCAATCCTGAGTTTGTTATAAGTACATGACATAAGAAAAAGAAAGTCTTTCTTTTGTAATACAACAAATAAGGTATTATTTAGTGGATAATAACAGGTCATGGTGATTTTCAGTATGACAGTAGACCATGGCTACTATAATATCCCAATACAATATACACTTTCATATTTTCTTACTGGGTTTTAATAATGATGATAGAACTTACTTTGAAAAACCTGTAAAATATATGAGTCCTTATTCTATGGTGTGCATCAGCATCTGCATTTAGTAAATCCGAGGGATATCCAGCAACCAGGTCTCCAGCCGCTGAGGCTCCTCGATACTCATAGATCTAGAGATAAAATAAGAATATATGTTATGTGTGGAAACTGTCATAAAATTGAAAAAAAACTATTTTGTTCTGATTAAAATGACTTACCTCTAGAGAAGTCTGGTCTGCAGAAAAAGCAATAAAATGTTTCCCGTCTGGGCTGAATTTCCTCAAAAAGCAGGGTGGTTTTTCTACGTTTACTATCGTTAAATTGGGAAACACGTTCTGGTAGAACTCTCGTACAACATGAAAGTGGGCCCCAGGCTTCCGTGATCCATAAATCTCTCTATGCATAAGCCTTATTACGATATTTTGGGGTTTGATTTTTCTAGGGGTTATTCTTTCGGTGCAAATGAACTCATCTTCATTTAGAGCTCCTGGAGGAAGATCTTCGTAATACACGGCGTTCTTGCTCGTTGATGCCATGAGATTTTTTTGTATGTTGTATGACACAATTTAATAAATGAATAAAGTAGTTTTTTTTCTTTTAAATGAAACTGTGCCAATTAAGTGAAAATTGTGTCTATTTGGCCCTATTTAAATTGAGCTAATAATTTTAATAAATTAACTTTTAACTCAATCCCCAAAACAAAAAACATTTCTGTTTCTTTCTGATTTCTGTCTGCCGATTATATGAATATGACAGTTCATTCTGAATGACATTACATTATATATGCCCTCAGACTAAAGAATTGTCTGTGTATATGCCACGCAAGTGTCATTAGCAGTGTTTCACTGTCACCGGTTGGCGGTTATGTCATTGTCAAGTCTGAAGTCAATCCAATTATAGAGGTTTTTGAAAAGCGCGGGAAACTTTCAACAAGGCGGGCGCGTATTTTTCTGGGAAAATATTATTTATTATTATTTGTATAAAAAGTGATCAGATCAGCTAAGTATTATTACTTTGTGTTTAAAATTAGTGTAATATTAGTTTTTAAGTGTATATAAGTAATCTAGGTAAGTTCTTTTTACATTTCTTTTCATGGAGGAGCCTCCCGACCCGGGGGACCCTGTTCCTCCGGCAGCTTGTTTTGTAACAATTAAAACAAATAATTGCGAGATGGATACGGAAATTCCAGTAGTAAAAAATAAAAAGAAAAGGAAAATTAATGAAATCTCTGACGGTAGTAGTGATTCGATAAAGGCTCCGGCTTCATCACCTAAGCCAGCTCCTGCCCCTGTTGTAAGAAGTTTATACGTTAGCACGGACAACGGCCCCTATACAGTACATGTAATACGTGAAAACAATAATCAGAATGATGGCACAACTCTACACCCAATAACATTTGGCAGGTTCCTCCATAAACACAAAATTACCAATGTTGTAAATGGAAGTTTAAAACGTATCGGTCGAAATAAAATAACTCTTTCATTTTTGACTTTCAAAGATGCCAACATTTTTGTAACGAATCAATTCCTGGCCACCGAAAAATTAAAGGCATTCATCCCGACATTTACAATTACCCGCATGGGCTTAGTGCGAGGAATCCCATCTGAGTGGAGCGAAGAAGAGGTGCTTGAAAGCATAAACGTTTCAATTGGATGTGGGAAAATTTTAAAAGTCAGACGCTTGAATTATAAGGTTGTTATTAATGGTGCACCAGTATGGAAGCCATCGCAGTCAGTTGTCCTGACTTTCGACGGAAAGTTTCTTCCAAATCATGTCTATGTCTGCTATAACTCAGTTCAAGTTGAGCTCTACACTTTTCCAACAATAATGTGTTATAACTGTTGCCACTTTGGACATACCAAAAACCAGTGTAGGTCGAAACCCCGCTGTTATAAGTGTGGTCAGGATCACTCTGGCGATTCATGCAAAACAGAAGAAGATGCTGCTACCTTTTGTCATTGCTCTGGATCTCATTTTGCATCGAACAAAGTCTGCCCGGAATTTGTTAGACAGAAAAAAATTAAGCTTTCTATGGCCGAACAATGCATTTCATATGCAGAAGCGGCGAAACTTCATGCGCCCATAGGCAAGTCCTATTCTGAAGTACTGTCTTCAAGTCCTCCTATATCGAAAATTGAAAGACCAATCATGTTTACAACTCCTGGCCCACGACCGTCTGCAGCTGGCCCCTCGCGTGGTGGGTTTGTTGTTCGCACGTCCAAGTCGGGTTCACCTGTAAGAACGAATACACAAGCTAAGGGCTACGATCGCCGAGCACATCGCGAATTAGTTAAAGATTATGATATGCTGTCTGGTATTGGTAATGGTTGCGGCCTTAATAAAGCGAATAGTAATGATCAACTTAGTATTGAAACCCTCAAACAGATAATGTCAACCCTGATAGACACTTTAAGGAAAAATAATATCATGTTACCGAACAACGTTGCCCCTCTAATTGAACAACTCAATAACAATATGAACGTCGACAATAAAACATTTCGATACAGTCCCGCTGGGCAATCTACTCACGATTGTTCAGTGGAACTGCCGAAGTGCAGAACATAAAAAAACTGAATTGTTGTATATAATTTCAAAAATCAATCCTTCTATTATTGCTCTGTCAGAGTCATGGTTAAAACCTGGCTCTATATTAAAAATTAAAAACTATTTTTGTCTCAATGACAATAGAATCGACAACCATGGCGGTGTCGTACTACTCATTCATTCCACACTTTTGTTTACTGCTTTGTCTTTTCCCCTCATGGCGATGGTTTTTCCATTGTTGGTGCTAAGATTTTAAATATAAGTTTTGTATCTATCTACATCCCTCATCCTTCTACTTCTATAATAAATGAAATTCATGAAATTCTTCAGCATATTCCGAAACCATTCTTAGTTTTGGGTGATTTCAATTGTCACCATCAAGCGTGGGGCAGTTCGATCTCTAATGCATATGGCAACCAACTTATAAATATTTTTGATGACCTAAATTTATGTGTCCTAAACGATGGAACTCCTACTCGTAGGACTAAACCAGGAGAAAATTTGAGTGCCGTAGATTTATCCATATCCACACCAGATGTCGCTCTGGATTTTACATGGTGCATTCGTCCTTACACTCATGGCAGCGACCACTATCCCATAGTCATTAGTTTAGCCAATAAAATGTTCCACCACGTCCTCACCCATTTTCACTTCGTATGAAATACAGACTTGCCGATGCTGATTGGCATTCTTATAAATCAAAGCTAGAGAATATTATACCAACTCTTAAACAACCCAATACATTCACTGAAGAAATTTGTATCGAAAGCTTGTTAAATGCAATGTCAAACATTGCTGAAGAGCTATTCCCTAAAAAGAATAGCGCACTAAATAGAAGACCTTCTCCGGCTTGGTGGGATAAAGAATGTTCAGAAGCTGTCAAAAAAAGAAAGTTGGCAGAAAAAGAGTATAATTTAAACATGACATCAGAAAATTACGACATTTTAGTCAGTACAATAGAAGAAACTAAAGAAATTCTTGTAGAAAAGCGTAAGACTGGATGGAAAAGATATTGTACCTCAATATCTCCCCAGACTCCATCATCGATAGTTTGGCAAAATATCAGGAAATTCAAATCAACTTTGTCAAATCCAACATTTTCTCTTCCACAACAATTATCTTCTCAATATCTTGATCATTTAGCACCTTCATACGCTCCCCAGAAGGAATTAGTTACTGACTTAAATAGTAATACTCTTACAAGTCTTACCGGACTAAACTCACCTTTCACTTTCCAAGAGCTGAAAAGCGTTTTAATGAACACCAAAGACTCTGCTCCAGGCGAGGATGGTCTCCCTTACTCTTTTTATAAACACTTTGGAGATTCAGCTTTGTTCTATTTGTTAGACGTGATAAACACCATCATGATATCAGGCCATATTCCAAAATCGTGGAAAGCTCAAATAGTGTTACCCATTTTAAAACCAAACAAACAACCTTCCGATGTATCCTCATATCGACCTATTGCATTGTCTAATGTTGTAGTCAAAATTGCTGAACATCTGGTTAAAAATAGGCTTGAATGGTACGTTGAATCAAATAATCTTTTGGCAAAATCACAGTACGGTTTTAGGAGAGGAAAGAGTTGCATGGATAGCATCAGTATATTTGTGACTGATATTCGTGTTTCTCTCACTCTCAACAAACCCACGGTTGGTATATTTTTGGATATTAAATCAGCATACGACAATGTTCTCCTTACAGTTCTGAAAACTAAACTAGAAAAATTGAAAGTACCACTGATACTTTCCAATTTTATCATCAACCTTCTTAGTGGCAGAACAATCCGACTCGACTCATCAGACGAATGCAGAACTCTTTGGAAAGGCCTTCCACAAGGGTCTGTATTAAGCCCTCTGCTTTATAGCATATACACATATGATTTAGAATTTTGTTTACTAGATTCAGTTAAAGTTCTTCAATATGCAGACGATCTACTGTTCTATTGCTCTGACAATTCAATTGAATATATGTGTACCCAACTTTCTCTATCTTTAATTAGTCTTAAATCATGGCTAGATAGGCATGGTTTAGAGTTATCTGTAGGAAAGAGCATTGCCGTTCTTTTTTCTAGATTACGTAATCCCCCGTTTTTAAACATCAAATATGATGGCAAGTTAATTCCCCAAAAAGGGGAAGCTAAATTCCTAGGTCTAGTTCTAGACTCCAAACTCTCTGGCATTCCTCATTCTGAACTAGTTTCATATAAGTGTGAACAGCGTCTTAACATGCTAAGATGTCTAGCAGGAGTATGGTGGGGTGCCCATCCGTTTTCCCTTAAATTGGCATATAATGCTCTTATCAGAAGCGTTCTTGATTATGGAAGTTTCCTCCTGGAACCTTGTAGAGTTTCAGTTATCAATAAATTTAATTCTATTCAAAATAAATCTCTCAGGATAATAGCTGGTGCTATGAAATCAAGCCCTATTAATGCTCTTCAAGTTGAGTGCGCAGAACCCCCTTTGAATATCCGACGCCAATTCTTGGCGGATCGATTCTTTTGCCGAGCCTTTCAATTTTGCAATCATCCACTAATTCATAAATTATCCCAGTTGATTTATCTTTGTTCTACTTCACCTTATTGGGTACATAAAACAGTGCCATGTCTTGTCAATAGTGCTAATAGGTTTACATCATTATCAGCTCCTACTTATCGCTCTACGAAACTCCCACTGTTTGACAATGTCCCCTACGAAGCATTGATTTTAAGCCCGGAAATACATGTAGATCTAGATATAGAAAAAGGTGACATTAACTCTAATAATAATTTTAATTCTATTATACATGATAACTGGGATGGTTGGCATCATATTTATTGTGACGCATCGAAACATGGTGCTAATAACACGGTAGGAGTTGGAGTGTTTCACCGGGAATTCAACATTATCCAAAAAATCAAATTACCACAAGAAACGTCTGTTTTTACTGGTGAATGCTTCGCTATATATAAAGCATTAGAATATATTTTGCTGGCAAAATTACCAAAAACATTGATTATTTCAGACTCCAAGAGCGCCTTGCAATCATTAGAAAGATTTCCTTTCAAATCAAAAGCAACTATGCCTGTAATTGTGAATATCAGAGATATTTTGTACAAATGTCATCAAAAGAGTTATTCTGTTACGTTCCTGTGGGTACCGAGCCACACTGGTATAAAAGGAAATGAGAGAGCTGATCAAATTGCTAATGACGCTACAGGGTGTGGAGATATGTATCCATACATCAATTATTGCCATGATATAGCAACTTTACCTAAATTATATCTCCAGAATGCCTGGAGAGATATATGGGAGAAGTCTGCAATATTAACTGGAAAACATTATTATTCTATACAAAGTCACTTGCAAATTAAACCATGGTTTTCTAAAATATTATTAGGAAAAAGGGCCACTTCATCCTTAATAAGATTACGTGTTGGACATGTTTGTAGTCCTGCACACCTTCATAAATTTAGAATCGTAGACAATCCTTCATGCTCGTGTGGTGAACCGGTTGCTGATGTCAATCATCTACTACTCGAATGCCCTCTAACTGATGTAACCAATTTTTACGAAAGCTTAATAGAACTGGAGATTCCGTTTCCAATAAATGTATCCTCCCTTTTAACATACAAAACAAAAGCAGTATATGGCGCACTGTCAAAGTTAATCATAGATAACGACCTCAAATTGTAAATTTGTAATTCCTTCCTTTTAATGTAAATATAGTAGTTACGTGTTAAGTTAATTTGTTAGGTTGTATATATGTAATTTGTAAAGCTTTCTGATCACTTAATACTACTTATAGTTAATTTCGCGTGCTTTTTTGGGGGTTATGAAGTTTCCCCGTTTTTACTTGAGAACTGGCACAATACAAAGTTATGGCCAATTAAAAAAAAAAAAAAAAAAAAAAATTATAGAGGTTATGTTTACGCCGTGCGGAAAAATAATTTGCGTAAAATTGATATAGTAAATTGCTATAAATTTGTACTTTACGTTTAAAATGGCTGATTTTTCAGCTCGCATAGATGCCGCAAAGAAATCTATTGTGCAGATATCTAAAAGAAAATCATTTCGATATGGACTCCCCTTTGTTGTGTTTGTGGTTGGTGGATCCTTCGGACTTCGTGAGTGGACTCAAATCAGGTAAATTCGTTTCAATATTTTGTAAATGAAGAATGTAATTAAAATAAATAAGCCATATGAAAGCTAGCTCATGTATACCGCAAAGAAATGATTACAGTTCTAGTATTGTATATTGGCCCCTAGATATAATAATATATACTACCTACTCAGGACATATGTTAAGTAGGTACCTGTCTTATCAGTCTATCAAATTGTGCTGCTATCCAGAATCAACTGAATCCTGTGGTCTTTACTTCTATCCTCACAACTCAAAATAGGAATAAGTAATCTTGGTGACTCTCCAGAACTAGTAAAATACACTATCCTGTATAGTCTAGGCCAGGGGTCGGCAACCATTTGCTATAGCAGGGCCAGATATTTTGCCAGAGTAATAGTGCGGGCCGCACTTATTTATAATTTTTTTAATATATGAAATAAAACGCATATATATTCATACAATCATGTATTTTTAAATTAAATTACTATACTAACATAAAAGTAATAACTAGTGAGATTTTTTTTCTTACGGACCTCAGGCTTGCGGGCCGCACCAAGATAGTCCACGGGCCGCATACGGCCCGCGGGCCGCCGGTTGCCGACCCCTGGTCTAGGCTATTAAGGAAACTCAAATTTATAAATATATTTTCAGATATCAATTTTCTAAAGTGAAAGGAGTAAGCAAAGAGGAAGCAGAAAAAATGGGATTACACAAAGACAAGAAAGTAACCTTGGAAGATGCATATGAAGATATCCAAAAACTAGACATAGATAGCTGGGAAAACAAACGAGGGCCAAGACCATGGGAAGGACCAGAAAAAGGAAAGAAATAAGTTTGTTGCTTAGTTTTATTGCATTGTAGTATAGATTTACTTATGCACAGGAATTTGTTTGTAAATATCTTTGAATGATTTGTAAATATATGATGTTGAAATTAATTATACCTTCTATTTATTGTTTTATGTATATAACTTGTAAGTTCCTCTTCAAATTTAGAATGTTACTTAGTCTTGATCTAATTCTAATTCCTAGGACCTAATCATCATAAACTAGCTATCTCAAAGCTGGATCACAATAATCAAAGAATACTATTATGTACCCTTTTACAGTAATATTAACATCAATATGAATGTCATCATAATTTATCACCTAAAACAAATATTGATGACTTTAAAAACTACCTATACCACAATTCAGGTGCAATTAGGAAAAGGCTTATGTATGTAGGATTACAAAGAAAACCACATTTCAATTTTAATATTTATTTATAATAATTGCATTCCGTCACATAATAATATTGTTACACCCAGATTCATACAATAGACATTTCTAGCAGTCTAGAATACATCACAGAATACATGTTTTCTCTATACAACAACATAATAGTCATTGTAACACAAGTACTTGACATATACAGATGGACACATTTATGATTTTTTTTTCATTCTATGTGAATACAAAAAAACTTCAATGTGCATCAATAGAAAGTGTGGAAAGTTTATAAACATGTTAGTCTGTGATTTTCCGCAATTCTATAACTCGGGCTATAATGATTAAACAAAAAAAGCCAATCAAATTATTTTCCCTTCTTGACTGGGCTACTCTGAGCACTCACATACCTTTTTACAACTTAAATTTAATATAATTAGCTATAAAACCACTAGGACAGGCTAGACAATAATAGGTTAAATTATGTAGCCTTACCACCACATTAAAAATGATATTTAAAAAAGTATAATTTACACACTGTTTCTGAAAAAGGCGTTACAAAGAAAATTCACATTTTAATATTTTTGTGAGCATTTCACGAGTTCACATTGATTTTATCAACAGTAACTAGTTTGTAGTATAATTAGAGTTGCGCCAAATATAAATTCTGTTTACTTGGCAGAGACATAGTACAAGGTAGAAAATAGAGGTTTGTTCTATATCCGAGGATATTCAAACCTTAAATAATAAAACTTACCACTATAGAAAAATAATAATAATAATAAAGATAGGCCTATTTAATATATAAATAGGAGTAAACCTGTGAGCCAAACTAAGGTATATTAGGCGCATCGCTAGTGTTCGTCTAATTACATTGAAAGGACACTATTTATTGCATAGATCTTTGCTATTCAATCGCAAAGCAAAACTATGTACATAAACCTACAGTGCTAACGTAGTTTTACGCAAATATGCAACTCCACATTTAGAATAAAATAGTTACAAGAAAATAAACCATAGAAACACAAATCTATATTTCTATACAGGAATTATAGTATACAAACATCATGTGATTTTTACCGTCTTATGTATGAAAAATGATGATAGTGTTTACTAACCTATGTTTATACAACAATTTTATAATGCCTAAATCAAGGAATGAATTTGTTACAATTTTTAAAGGAAAGTGTCACTTGGAAGAAATTAGTTTCCAATTCAAAATGTCGCGTCGGTGTTTTAGTTTAACTTACATCATTGCAGCTGAACGCTAAAACATATTAAACACACACAAAATAGAAAAAAATTAAGACATTTTCGTAGTTTTTACATAATTTTGTAACATCGATGAAATACACAATTTCCCTTTCACCAACTGAATCGCAAGAAAACAATTGTTGCTACTCTCTTTATACAAACTTCAATGCATTAACTGCAGCAATATATTAATGAAATAGTCTCCATTTTTTATAATGGTCAAAAGTAGGCAACTTCTGATTACAATCTTTCAAACCAAACCAATGTGAAACTGTAGGTTTGTAACAAGAGAATAAGTATCCCCCTACACATACAATATTTAATGAATGTTTATACAGACATAGCGGATACTTTCTACTGATACGAAATATCATGAATTCCAGTGTCCAGTAACTTGATAGACTTGTTTGAAAAGGGATTACAATCCGTATCTTGGGGTCAAAAGTGTATATGTATAGTTGTTATTCACCATTCTCTCCTGCATAATCAGACAAAGATATCCTGTAGATAAATATATCCAACTATCTAATCGAGACAACATCGAAAAGTTTAACAATATTTTTGGAACAGTTCCACTCGTTATGTAGTTAGACAAATACAGTAGGATTTAGAAGTGAGCGTAAAATAATATGTGCGCTGCGTAAATTTCAATCGTTTAGTCTACCAAGACGGAACTGGGCGCATAATAAGCTTTGATCTAAAGTCGCACACGCGAAGAATTCCGGGCGAGCATCTTTGTCGCTACAGGATGATTCGGACACTTTTCACTCGAAATCGTAATGCCAATAATCAAAGAAGTCTAAGCTGACAAATTTTAAGCAAAGTAAGGTAGTTAAATATGACTTAGGTACGTTAGTTTGCAAAATAAAAGTAAGTGATCAACAGAAATTGTTGTTTTCGAGTGAAATCTTCCTGAATTTCTTCTAGTACGGTTATACGGCAACAAGAGATAGGTCAACGTCCGACATTCTCCGTACATCGCGTCTTAGACCGAGCGGGTAATAAATAGTTAGAAACGTGTGTGTGTGTTGTATGCGAGGGACATGTGTGTGTGTGGCGGGAGTGTTAGCTCATGGACAACTGACCGAGCGCCAGTAGCCTCTCCACGGCCGCGTTCACGTCGCCAAACGTCGCGATCAGCGCTGCAACACAATATTAGCTTATTTTATTTACAGGTTTTCGTGTAAATTTAGTTGATACTTATCATAATTTTCGGTTCCAATCCACAAGTGATAGAGAGAGATACAATATAGGTGTATATTAGTAGAGTGAACCCCTGGCACGTATGAACTTTTTAGAATGTTTTAAAAATTATTGTCTCCTTGAGTAGATCTAGTATCCTTAACTTTCAAATGCGAAAATAAAAAACTTTCAAAAAGCGCGTGTGGCTCAGCGGTTCCAGTGTCTGCTTTTCATCCAGACGCACCCTGGTTCGAATCCGCCCTACACCAATGACTTGTATTTTCAAGTTATGTGTGGATTTGCACTCGCTTAACGGTGAAGGAAAACATCGTGAGGAAACCGACATGTTTGAGGACCACAATATCCGAGGACATGTGTCTTCCGTGGAAGGACCTGGGCGCCCACCACGATGTATCTGCCCAAGAAAACTCCCCTAACGAATTAATTCTGCGGGGGAGTCACGACCCTCAGTCATGAGGAAATACGACTCAAAGAGAGAGAACTTTCAAATGGGCAATTCACAATTTTCAAGCGATTGCGGGCTTGCTAGTAAATTGAGCCTGTTTTACATTGCGACGCACCCAGATTCGATACGCAGCGGCTCTAAGATAATGTCATACTTATTTAAATTAAGGTGCAGTTTTACAATCCCTTAGCGGCGAAGGAAAACATCATGTAGAAACCAACACGATCCTCAATTAAGGGAAATACGACTCAAGGAAAATACAACCAATGCAGCATCAGCTTAGTTTTTGTATCTATACAAATATTATAAAGCTGAAGAGTTTGTTTGTTGGAACGCGCTAATCTCAAGAACTACTGGTGCGAATTGAAAATAATAATTTTGTGTTGAATAGACCATTTGTCAAGGAAGGCTTTAGGCTATATAACATCACGCTGCAACTGATAGGAGCGAAGAAACAATGGAAAATGTGGGAAAAACGGGGAAAAATATTCATTGAGAGACTTGAAGACTTTGAAAAGGTTGTTTGCAAAAATAAATACTTTGCCCAAAATAACTATTCCACGCGGACGAAGTCACGGGCACAGCTAGTTTGAAATAAAGTGGTAGTTGATACATCAATGTAACACATACATACATCACATTTGTATTCTACCTGTTGTCAACTTTTATTATTTTTATATTGTTGTGTCAAAATAAATACCTTGAATTTGAATTCAAAAAACTTAGTTGTACCTTGCAAGTTGGCTTCCCTGTTGAGGAAGCCCATGGCAGTGAGCTGCTCTAGTTGCTGCGAGTAGCGCTGCTCGGGCGGCTGCGACGTGTTGCTCTGGTTCGTAGACATCGCCGACATCATGCGCTGCATGAACTGCCACACAAACAATAACCGTTCACTTCAAGTCGATAGCCATAGACCAGCCATAATACTAACATTTGTACGCCTATCGGCAGAATATTTGATACAACAAATTTATGTAACACCTACAATGTATGACAATATTCGTGCAAATAAATAATTTTGATTTTGATACCAGTGGATGCTCGATGTTCTTGCGGCTTCACTCGGGTTATATCGGGAATATCTTATATCACTCTCGGGACCGTACAGTTGTACCAAACAAAACAGCCAGCCGCTCTCACGCTCAGTTTCAAGTTGTTGACGAGGCCGGGCGCTGCTGTGTGGAGGTTCTCCATACTTTGCAAGACTATTTATAAAACTATGACTATTTATAATTATAACCCAAAGGTCTTCAAATCTAGAGTAAATAGGTTTTTTCTAGACAAGCGTTCTACATCTTAGACTATAGTCTATATATATATGCACTATGTCGCCAAAGCACTTCTTATAACACGAATTGCATACAATATTTTTATAAGTACTAACAGGTATGTCTGGCTACATATATTATTTTGAGTCACATTTCCAGCCGCCTCATGTAAGCTAAATATAGCGTATAGCGTAGGCTTTAATACCCTGCTAATTTATGTACCTTCATGTAGAAAATAGTAATTTTTTTTAAAGCGATACTGGTATCACTAAATTTTATTGTTTACTGTCATGTCATTTCATTACTGTCATTGTCAAATCATAATTCTTGTGTTTTTTGCTACCAAATTGTTATGTTCTTATGTTTCTATTTTAGGATATTTAGGTGTAACTTTCAGCAGGAGAAAGCCTGCCGCGGCAAGGATACTATAGCCCTGTAACACAGGATCCTTTGTGATACCTAGTACAGAGCTTAGTACACCTACCAACGTAGTGCATAAACTTTGTTATTGTCATTATACAATCATGTATGTACGTAACACGTACATAAGTTGAAACAATAAAGGATTTATTATTATTATTATTATTATAGTGGTGCTTAAAATCAGGCAGACTATAGCCTATTTCGTGTTTAAAAAAATCTATTTGGGGTCACTGCACAACCCATCCGTGGAAGTACCTATCTGGCGCCCACCACGATGCACTTGCCCAAGAAACTTTCGCATATATAAAATCTGTGGGTAGTCACTCGGTAATGAGGAACATAACACGAAGAAGAGGTACCAGCCAATAAGCACGTAACAGTAATGTTACCTTCGTAATGAACCTCTGTTGTCGAAAGCCAAAAGTAATGTATTATTTTTGGAAAATTATATAAGTACATACTTATATTCAAGTATGAATAAATAAATAAGTAAGTAGTAACTTAGTTACCTGCGTGAATAGCTCTGTGTTCTGCTGCTGGCGCGCCTGCGGGGCGGCGGGCGGGGGGTTGGCGGGCTGCGGGGGGGTGGCGCCGGCCGCGCCTACGCCCAGCCCCAGGTTGTTGACGAGGCCAGGCGCCGCCGTGCGGAGGTTCTCCATGCCTTGCTGGATCTGCAGGAGCGCGTTTAGAGCCTGCGAATAAAGATCATTTCGTAGAGTTGCTGTGTTTATCAGTAAATATTGAATTTCGGCGGTTTTCCCGGGTTGTTTTAGAATAAAATGTAGCCTATGTCTCTTAGGACCCTGTAGTTCCATCATACTAAAAATCAAGAACCTTGTTCTCTTAAAACTAAGAAATAGTCAAACAAAAATATCAATTAACACAGAGCTTTTGTAATAAAATCATACTAACAGGATTCAAACTATAGTCGTTTTATTAGTGTTACTAAGTTTTTATATTTTTCGCAAAAATGAACATCTGAGCTAGAACTTTAGCAAAACAGGTATGAAAAACTACTCACGACACAAGTACGTTGTTGTTGTACACAGCAGTTGTGCAGAAGCCACAATGAATAAAATATTATAATTTTATTAAATTGGCTAATATTTAGTGTTGGTTAGATCTTAGGAGCCACGGAGGCCACTTTGGTTAACAAGGCGGTGGTTTATGGCGGAACACACCTAAAAACACTAAGTTTGTTGTTTGAAGTCGGTTAAGGAGCAGTCGCAGCAGGAAGACACTATATATTTCACTAGTGGGTGCCCGCGGCTTCGTTCGCATTAAGAAGTAAAACTTGCATCCCCTATTTCACCACTTGGTGACATTTCCAAAAATCCTTTTTTAACGGATGCTTACGTCATAACCTCTACCTCGATTCCAAATGTCAGCCCAATCCGTCCAGAGTTTTGGACTGTGCGTTGATAGATCACTATATCAGTCAGTCACTTTTGAGTATTATATACCTAGTCAGGTCATAAGTATTGTCACACAGTAAAAACTTTTCTTTTAGAATGCTGGCCACAAAAAAGTTTATTGAATTCGAATTTCGAATTGTTCATGAAAATAAAAATGTATACTTTTTAGAATTTTACTCATTTTTAAATATGGAGTGGACGCTTAAAGAAGACCGTGTTGCATTGCAGTTATTGCATTGCATCGTTGCGGTTACGCGCCAATTCAAATTTTTTACATACTGAAAAATTTGAATATAACCAAAAGATTCGTTTATCATACCATCAAACGATACAATGAAGACTCTAGTGTAGATGACAGGTCAAGAAGTGGTCGCCCTCGGTCTGTTAGGACTCCAGCAGTGATAAAAGCTGTGAAGGCGCGAATTCAAAGAAATCCCAAACGTAAGCAGAAACTGTTGGCCCTTCAGATGGGGTTAAGCAGAACCACGGTGAAAAGGGTGTTAAATGAAGACTTAGGGCTTCGGGCATATCGAAGAAAAACAGGACATCGTTTGAATGCTCGTCTAATGGACCTGAGACTGAAGAGATGCCGCGCTTTGTTGAAGCGGTACGCGGGAAAAAAATATCGGGAAATTCTTGTTTCGGATGAAAAAATTTTTACCGTAGAAGAGAGCTACAACATACAAAATGATAAGGTGTACGCACACAGTAGTGAAGAAGCGAGCAAACGTATTCCGCGTGTCCAACGAGGTCATTTTCCATCCTCGCTCATGGTATGGTTAGGAGTTTCTTATTGGGGCTTAACAGAGGTATATTTTTGTGAGAAAGGTGTAAAAACGAATGCAGTTGTGTATCAAAATACAGTCCTGACTAACCTTGTGGAACCTGTTTCCCATATCATGTTCAATAACAAGCACTAGGTATTCCAACAAGATTCGGCGCCAGCTCATAGAGCGAAGAGCACACAAGACTGGCTGGCGGCGCGTGAAATCGACTTCTTTCGGCACGAAGACTGGCCCTCCTCCAGTCCAGATTTGAATCCGTTAGATTACAAGATATGGCAACACTTGGAGGAAAAGGCGTGCTTAAAGCCTCATCCCAATTTGGAGTCACTCAAGACATCCTTGATTAAGGCAGCCGCCGATATTGACATGGACCTTGTTCGTGCAGCGATAGACGACTGGCCGCGCAGATTGAAGGCCTGTATTCAAAATCACGGAGGTCATTTTGAATAAACTTTATGTCATAAGAATCTATGTTTTGTTAAGTTCATTTTGGTATATAAATGGTTACATAAAGAATAAAGTTGTGTCAATTATTTTATATTAAACATGTGACAGAATTTATGACCTGACTAGGTATATAGATTGGCTCAATAATGATTTAACCTTCCATTGTAACCTGAAATTCAACTTTAGCTAGGTGTATTATTGACTGTAGTTTCAAGTCACCTGTGGGTTGGACATCATGGCCTGCATGTCTGGGTTCTGCAGCTGCGCCAGCATCTGCGGCATCATGGTGCGCATCTGCTCCTGCAGCTGCGGGTTGTTCGCGAACATCGGGTTCTGGGAACACACACACACTATTAGTCACTATATTCAACAATAACAACAGAACTAAACAAAAAAAAACCCTATAGATATAGGTTAAAAACGAGAAAGGAAAGATCCATCCTGTTTTATTGTTTTATTTGTATAAAGCTGAAGAGGACAGAAAGCCTGAACATTGAAGTTTTTTTTTTTACGTGGGATAGGTTTACCTTTGACTACAGCCAGCCTGATGTTAAGCATTGCTGCAGCCTAGGGTGTAACACGTTTACCTAGAAGATACCTATTAACTCTAGATTTGAAAACCCCTGGATTGTAGTTCGCAGGAAACAGCTTTTGGTAAAGTGTTCCAAAGCTTTGCCGTCCGTACAATAAACGTTGAGGCAAAGCGCTGTGTTGGATACCTCGGCACTTCCATCATAAAACGGTGTCTACGTGCGGTATTTCTGCTTGTTCGGTTATAGAAAGGAGCTGAGGGAATCAATTCATGTAGCTCCCCTGCACACTCTCCGGAATGAATTCGATAAAAGACCGACAGACTGGCCACCTTGCGGCGATGTTCCAAACTTTGGAGTTTTGCCGTCTTAATGGTGGTTTTACCTACTAACCTCTTAGCTCGCGTCTCAATAGAATCCAACGCCTCTAGCTGGTATTTTGCTGATCCATCCCAAAGATGTGAGCAGTACTCCATACACGACCGAACTTGTGCTTTATACAAGGTAAGCAACTGTTCCGGATGGAAGTACCGACGCACCTTCGAGAGGATACCAAGCTTTTTGGCAGCCAATTGAGCCTTTGACTCAATATAGGACCCAAAATTTAACGACGAGGTAAGGGAGACTCCAAGAAGGTCCAGTTGGTCTGTGATTGGAATCGAAACATTCCGGAAAGTAGGGGCCAGGTGGAACGGCCTCTTTTGATTTTTTTTTTTAGATTTAAAATATATTGATTGAAGACACTTCGAATTGATACCCGAACGCGTTTCCAATCCCAAAGCGTTAATATTCGGCCTGTTATAAACTACATAGCCAAACGTAAGCCTATTTCGTTATAAAAAAACTGGACACAGAATTCTAAAATACCTGGTTGATGAGTCGAGCAGCCATATCCGGGTCAGCGGCGAGCGCCTCCAGCATGTTGTTGGTATAGGGTGCTGACAGCATGGACTGCACCAGCCGCGGGTTCTCCGACATCTGTTGCAGCAGAGACTGCATCCCCGGCGTGTTGATGAGCCCCGGGCCGGTGCCGGCACCTGCAGCCGCGCCTGCGCCGCCGCCACCGCCGCCGGCGTTGCCGCCGCGAGACCACGGGTTCGGGAGCGGCTGCCGGTTCTCTGAGCCTTGTTGCGGGTTTGTGCCGTCTGGTAAACAAGATAAACAATTTTATTTATGTATCATTATATTCTATAATTATTTCATTTTTAAGACTATAACTGTTTGTTAGAAAACTGCTATTTTGCATGAAAAGAAGTAAAACATATTTCACAATGGAAATGTTAGATTAACCTTGGATGTTCCAATATACACTGACAGCATATAGGTAATATACAGTTCAAATCAAATACTTAATCATTATACTTTTGAGAGTAATATAGTGCATAAATGAGTAGTTACCCGAGTTGTCGACGAGTCCGGAGAAGGGGTTCCCGGCCATGCTGCTGGCCACGTTCAGCATGGGCTCCTGGATGTCGCGGTACATGCGCTGCAGCGCGTTGTACCCGCCTGCAACACACACACACACACACACATGCAAATGTATTAACTCGTGTGATAACTGCGGCCTTCGGGAGGATGTATATCATATACTGGTGGAATGAACGAGGAACGAAACTCAGAAGGAATGGTGGTTCCAAGGCGAATTGTATCAGATTGGTTTCTGTAACTGTATCCTAGCAAGTCTGACTTCTGACAGGGCTGTGACATTCTACAAGTCGGCAGAATTAGTAATTCTTCCATACAGTAAAAAATGTGATTGTACTAGTTATAGTGTTTATATAAGGCGATATGGTCGCTCAGCGACAAAGCCTCTAATAAATAAATAAAAAAGTATTAACTTGATTTTTTTTACTAACACGGGTTTGCACATGACCATAGTTTGCCTGATGGCAAGCAAAGGCTATGGCCTAAGATGAAGTGGCTTACCCGATAAAACCGATTTACTCTAGCTTTGAAGATCGCTGATTGATTTAGAGATACATTATTATCATGTAAATACTTCATCTATTTGAATAACCGAAACAAGAGTTGGATTCTCATCAATAACTTCTACAAAATATTGTCGGGATTAAATATAATTGCTGTGATTAAAATCAAGTACCACTTTTATACTTTGCCTCTTCATTGAAGTAGCATTCAAAAGAAATTGGTAATGATATTATAGATAATAAATAAAAGTTCTTACTTTTCTGGCAATAGACTCATATCAAATTACAAAATTATAAAAATACAATCTACAAAAAGACTGTACTAATAAATTAATACTTATTTAACGTAAGCATCATATGTGGTTTGCATTATTATTATATTGGTTTTTGTCTATTACCACCGTCACTATTGATAAAGTCATTGACACAGTCTAATCAACATTCCTAATTCTAATCAATCAGGTAATTCTGTAAATGCATAATTCATTTGAATCCAAAACAATAGTGTAATTCATTCATTCATTTGAATCCAAAACAGTAATGTTGCAAGTATGAACTCTATTATAGTGACTGAAGAAATCGTTACAAATTCACTATAATTTATAGAATGTCGTTGTTATATAAATAAATAAAAAATACACTAGCCGCTTCCAACTCTCAGGTAAATGCTTTGTTGAACTATTATTACTTATTAGGCAGTCTTATGCACTTATGTACAAACATTTAATTAACTGAGAAAAAAAATATCTTATACAATCTTATTTTCTTGCCCTGGACAAGTAGGTAACAAACACTGTGAATGGCCCATTTAATAAAGTAGGAATAAACTGTACGAAATAATACTTAAAATTCAATAAATGCCATTCTGCTCCAGTTTCGTCCAATTCCTTTACCCTTCTTATATGACACTTGCCTTCTTTTGATTTATTTATTTATTTATTTATTGTTCACTTGCCCACAGCACTTACAGTTTCCCAAAGCGTGCTGTGGGCCAACCTTAAAAAAATATACTTATATTAAAATTAATCCCTATACCTAGACTTATAGTAAATTTTCCTATTATTACAAATAAATATACTACAACATTGTAATATAAATTTAAATTTCGAATGGAATATATCAAGATCTGGCATCTGTGCAAGCATGTCGTTAAGCAGACTGACAGCATGTGTTGTGGGAGCGTACCGCGCCGTGGCGGTGCGCACCACCCCGCACGGCATAGCCAGCGGGCGGCGCGGGTAGCATGCGCGCGCCGCACGCGCTCCCGCCGCCAGCGACAACCGGGATAGAACACTAGGATCGTCGATGGATCCGCGCAAGAGCTGGAAGTAATGCGATAGCAAACTGCATTTTCGCCTTACTTCCAACGCATACATACCTACCATACCATAGACGAAGAGAGACGGATACAGAAAAGGGTAGAAGCCGTATAACTTTTTGTACAAATATCTAGCAAACTTTCTTTGTACTTTTTCAATCATTTCTTTGTACTTCTCTTCATGCGGATCCCAGATTAGGGCGTTATACTCTAGTTTACTGCGCACCAAAGAGTAATACAGTACCATTATAGCCCCTCTGTCATGAAATCGTCCTGTTTGCCGTATCACAAATCCAAGAGCTTTAAAAGCACTATTGCATATATTTTCAATATGTAGATTAAATTTAAGCTCTGTATCTAATGTCACACCGAGATCTCTTATTCGTGAGACACGCTCCAGACTGACACCAGACACACAGTAGTTGTAAGTGAGGGGATCACGTAGTCTAGTGAAAGTCATATAAGTCCTTTGATCGATATAAGTCCTTCTCAGCCTTTCTGTTCCTCTTCGTGCATCTACGTTCCTCTCGATAATGGTAAACAATACTGACCACAATAGAGAATAGAAGAGGGAAGATGTTTGGCCACCTTATACGACATGGCAGCTTTATGGAAAACTAGTAGGTGCTCGCGGCTTCGCTCGCATTAAGAAGTAAAACTTGCATCCCCTATTTCACCCCTATAAAGGGGCATTTCCAAAAATCCTTTCTTAGCGGATGCCTACGTCATAACATCTACCTTCATTCCAAATTTCAGCCCAATCCATCCAGCGGTGGGGGCTGTGCGTTGACAAATCACTATATCATTCAGTTCAGTTTTTTTTCAGTTCAGTTCATTTCAGTCACCTTTGAGTTTTATAGATAGATAGATAGAATAGATAGATAAATTCTTTATTGTAACACACATTGACAAAAAAGACAAACAGAAACACAAAAGACTTAAAAAATAGTGCCACAACTGGCGGCCTTATCGCTAATATATATAGATAACTAAACTAATGACAAATGGAGAAAGAATTCCTATCAAACTGGATGTAATGAGCATAAAGTATGTGAACGAATACGTGTACCTGGGCCAGCTAATAACAATGCAAGAGGTAGTATATAAGAGTATAGTTACCGGGTATGCTCTCCAGGTTGGAGAGCGCGCGGTCGTGCGAGCGCATGAGCTCCTGCAGCATGGCGGGGTTGCGCGCCAGCTCCATCGTCTGCCGGAGCAGCTCCGGGTTGTTCAGCATGTGGCTAATCTCGGGGTTTCGCTGCAAGTGTACAGCCAATGGTCAGATACTTGGAATACAAATACAAGTTTCTTTTGCTCATAACATTGTATGAAAATAGATAACATTAAAATAAGTTTTAAGTTTGTTTGTGCTCTTTTGAGTCCTAGGTAATAAGTATCTAACTTCTATTGCAGGAGCCATATTTAGGTTTGATGTTTCTGGTAAGTACCTCATTCATAATGTACAATTTTTAAAACCTACTTCATTCCAGTGTACAAAAAGATACAATATTAACATTACTGATATATGCGAATTACACGTAAGTGAAAACCGTTTTAGTTACATATTGATAAAATGTCTCACGAAAATTATAATAATTAGATACTAAATATATTTCGTTTGTGTGTATAATAAGTATGTATTTACAAAAGAAAAGTATATAAGTAATATATCCGTTACCTAGTTACCCACGACACAAGCGTTTGCTTAGTGTGGGGCTAGATGGCGCTGTGTGCAATGTCCCGGAATATTTATTTATTTGTAACAATAGTTGCAAATTTAAATACCAAGCTTCATATCATTGGCACATAGTGTATAACTGAGGTCATTGCATCCTGAGACACTATACTTAATTCATCTTCAGAATTTTATAATGATCTTTGACTTGTCTTTATGGTGATTCCGAGTTTAAGAACCATGGCCAAGCAGTTGTGAATAAACTTACCGACATAAGATCCTGCATCTGAGGGTTGGATGTGATAAGTGTCCTCATATTCTCCGGGTCATTCATCATCTGTTGCACCAGCGGGTTGTCCAACACCTGGCGCAGCATGTCTGGGTTCGACAGCAGCTCTTGTTGCATACGAGCCTACAACAAATCATTGCTATCTTAGTCTAACTGTACTATGCAATAAATGTGCAATGTTTTAGAAATGTAATTATAATTTGTTCAAGTAGCCACCACAGTACATGTTCTAAGTCATATACATATGTAATAAAATGTCTTGAAATATATAAATACAAAATCAAATCACAAAAGTGCTCTAGCCAAATTTTAAAATGTTGAAATTTTATATGACCTTGCACTGATTCTATATAAATTGTCTATATTAATATCATATTCATACAAATATTTATGAAACAGTTCTAATTGCAAGTAGTTACAATGGTATGGTAACAATGGTATTTTCTTAGTCTTCTATGCTCTATATTGATCAACTTTCAGGAGTTATATATAAAGAATTGCAAATATCACAGCAAATTTCATGGTTTGTTGATTGTGTACATACTTGTAAGTCCATAAATGTGCTCTGCCCAAGTCCCAAGCTCTCCAGTCCCGCCAGGCCACCCAGCGAGTTCAGACCAAATGGTGTGGCTCCAACATCAGCTGGAATAAACACATTTAAATTACTATATTTATTTAAAAGATGCACACAACCATGACGACAGCACAGAACACATCTACTTATATGTATAGTATGAAAACTGTTTGCAAATACATAGATTAATGCTTTATTGGGCTCACAAATAAAATAAAACACAACACAAAAAAGAGAAAATTTAAATCTATTCTACAAATGGGGCTGAATGGCTGAAAGCGATCTCTTCCAGGCAGATAGAACACCAGTGGAAAAAAATACTATCATATCAATATCCAGTAATACTCTTTTCAACCCAGACAATAGTAAGTACTCGGAATGTACTGAAGCTTACTCGAACTAACTTTGGTAAACACATAAAACATTAAGTGAGAACAAGACAGACAGAATAATACTTGCATTCATTATGGTAGTGAGTATAAGATTAGATATTTTATCTAATTTTCTTTGGAATTTAGCTTCAAGATAGGCATATTGGGTACTTATTTCCTCATAGACAGGTAACATAGTAGGTATGAAAACCCTAAAGAGAGATAATCCTCTACATGCCACAAACAATATCAAAATGTCTAGTATTGGTTAAGTATCACTAAATAACAGTGAGATTAATAAAATGTTTACATTAGTGGTATTTATCAGGTTAGCTCACAATCTATCTGATTTGCCAGAATACCATTTAAAGTAATTTATTATAAATTAACAAACAGCCTAATTTAACTGTCAATTACAGTATCTGATTGTAAACCTCATAATAATAATTTGATTTAAAAATAGAATAAAATTTGCTTTATGACAATCACTGAATATTTTGAGCCATGAAAACACCTAATCAAATTATGTGTAGTAAGTATTTTAATTCAAACATCAATTCAAGGGCATTCATATTAGGTCAGATAGGAATTTTAATACAAATCATCAGTTTCAAGTTTAAATAGAATTTCAAGGTTGTCATTAACTTATTGACACAGTTTTGCTAATTAGCAAGCTAGATTGCAAAATTTTTGCACAACAGCAAATTGCCATTGTACCTACTGGCAAAAACTGAGAAAATACAATCTTTTCTAAAGATTTTCTAAGTGCCCTTTTTTGTAGTAGTTAGAAGTAGTATGTTTAGTTTTTCTTCCCTTGTTTTTATATTTTATTATTGTAAATAAAGTTATTTATCTTTGATAGATACTAATGTTGATTACAAACTTATTACCTAATTCATCAATAATATTGCATGTAAAAAATCACACATCAGCATATTATTTAACCTAGATAAATCCTTCACACATGAGATACTAGACAAATCTTGGTTCAAATTAAGTTAACTGGATGTTGCACTTGTTCTTGCTTATCTTATGACGAAGTCTAAAGTTAACATTATATTTACCATTACAAAACATCAGTACAGTGTTCATCTACAGATTTATTACCAGGTACCTGTATTCAATAAAGTCTGGTAATTGTGTGTAGTTCCTCATATTATATGTGCCACCAGCTAAAACTGTCCCAATAAACTTACCAGCTTTATGACCGACATCAGAGCACTGAATCACACATTATGGCACATTCCACAACAGGGACCACAAAACATGACTCCTTATCAACTGTCACACCACTTGACACTTTAATTACCTGGAGGGCGTCGCGTCCCCCCTTCAGGCTCCGGTCTCGGCGGCGTCTTGATCACCAGGTGAACTGTCAGGCCGTCCTTGATGTTGTGCTGCTTCAGCGTATCCCCATCGTTCATAATCTTCCCGGCAAAGATTAGACATAGCTGTTCCGGCTCGGCGCTGAATTTTGGCGAAAGAACCTCTTTAAACTGAAAAACACACCGACGAGTAGCATTAATATTGCGGAATCATTGAATATATGTCGTCAGCGATTGCGTGTCCAATATCAATGTTATTACGCCATGAGTACAACTCTTGCCGCCGCCGTGCTCACCTTTTTGATGTCAGCATCCTCCTCGATTTCGACTTGCTGTTTTTCCTTTGGCGTTTTCACTGTAATTGTAATTTTTTTGGCTTCTTGTCCCTCTGCCATTTTGGCAAATATAGAATGACTCTGTACTTTGGTGGAGTAGAAGAATAATTACGAGAAAATTATAAAATTTGACTTGCGTTGTTGAACTGACGGATTTGAGTTGAGGCCTGAGAAAAATGTCGTGTACTTATTAAAAATAAATTTCGATCTTATGCCTCCGTAATACGGTGCATTTTATTTTATCAATCAACTGAAGTGAAGTTAGATTCTTTAGAATGACAAAATACGTCAATGGCTATTTCTAGTCTATGAATCGGGATGCCAGTATATTAATTTTGTCTATGGGTACAAGCCTCGTCATCGTTCGCTCGGTGTGCAGCAACCTAAAATTTCCCGGAAGCCCGGTAAAGTTTTAGCAAACACCGGAAATGGCAGTGAAAAATCATCTTGACGGCTGAATTGTGTGACATGAAATGAAACAAAAACAAAAAACAGTTTTCAATAATGTCTCTCGCAAAATTTTAATGAAATTACCACAAAATAACGTTTGGTATGTTTAGTTTTTTCGTCAAAAATATATATAATTTCGATAGGTACGATACTAACGGTGCATATTTTTTTTCAGTCTTTGTTTGATTTTTGTTTTAGATCTCCGTTATTGGGTGACTGTTTTTCACTAAATATTTACCTACCTATTTATTTTATGCCGGACTACGGTCAATATGTATTTTTAGGCCTATTTTAACAATTACATACAAATGGAGGTGAGTAAAGTTTACATGAATATCAATTTATTATTATTTTATAAATTGGGTGTACTTGGATAATTAATTATGGTTTCTTTATTAGGGAGAACAACAGCAGGATGCTGTTATACACGAAGATGAATTTCGTGCTCCACTGGTATCGAAGCCGGCTCCACACAAAAGAAAACATGACAAAAGCCAAGGTGAGGCATATTCTTAACAATTAAAAAAAAGTTTACCTATATTTACAGGGTTAGTGATTACTAAGACTATACTTTGACGGGTAACTATTATATATTTATTATAAAAGTTTTTTGACGGGTGAATCTAACACACCAATACCTACAACTGACGTTTCATAACACTTTAATTTACGGTAACATACATATTCAGATAAATCATCTCTTCTGTACAAGTATTTCCATATTTTCGGCAACAAAAACTCTCACATACTTAAATTATAGGTACACCTTTCACTAACAGTTAAGGCGAAAGCATCGGTCTGTATTATTTACTTTCTTCCAAAAGCAGGTTCCATAATAGTTCCAGCCAATTGCCTACCATTAAAACAGCAAATTACCACTTTGCGCCCTAATATCAAGCGAAAGGCAGGTGTTTAATAATCAAATTCTATATTAATCTATATGTGCATATATACAGAACAAGAGAAGTCAGTATTAGAGCAGCTAGCCAAGGAGGAGAAGGAGCAAGCGGAGAGCATCGCGTCTATGCTCATGCGGAACTACGATGCGAAGTTGTACGGAGAGGATGACACGTCGCAGCCCACCTCGCGCACGGCACCCATCATACCCATGGAGGCTACTAGGAAGAAGAAGAAGAGAAAGAGGTAGGTTGTTATAAAGCAAGTTAGCGTATTTTTTTGTAGACGTTTTATAGCGGGTTTTTTTAAAATAAACATTATTAAAATAATTATGCTAAAAACGGTTTGCTTTAGATTAGAAAAAAGACCGAAGGTTATAGAGCTGTGACGACAATATACGTGCATATACCTACTTACGAGTACCAAAAAGTGTAGAAATGGAACTAAGTATGAATTTTATATACGCTTGAAATAATAGCGTATGTTGTCACGATTTATTCTTGTTTATTAAATAAGTTTATTTTTGTCTACATTACAATGCAATTGACTGATTTTCCGGACTAATAGACTGGACAAGTAGCTACTACGAGTAGCGCCCTATTATTTTCCACTTTTACAGACACAGATAGGCTAAATAAAGGCACTTCTGCTTCTGACAAGGTTTACTTCACTTACGCAGAATTAATAATAGAAACCTAATCTAATAGGTTTCATTTGAACCATGCATAGTTCAGAAAGAATAATATTTTTTTCCAAATTCCAGATCCCAAATCTCGATATGCCTGACCAACTGTCGCTACGAGTCCATCCGCAAGGTGGCGAGTGCGTTCGGCATGCGCGAGGTGTCCGAGGAGGACGCGTGGAACTTCTACTGGACAGACATGAGCGTTTCCGTGGAGCGAGCGAAGGAGATGAAGCGGTTCCAGCGCATTAACCACTTCCCGGGCATGCTGGAGATTTGCAGGTACCTGTACTTAATTTATTTACCTGGGTTATAGCTATGTTCTGTCAGAACTCTCCAGCGATCTTCAATACGAGAGAGGCATGAGACTATCACAGCACAAGAAGCCCAAATCATAAAATTGTTTTGTGAATTTATAATTTTTGACACTCAGTAAGCTATTGCTTGATTTATTATCGGTTATAGGTAATCAGGTGAACGAAAAGTCAACACTGAACGACGTGACGTGCCTATGTGCTGATATTTTTTACCACTTTCTGGAAAAGCTTCCTTTATGGTTAATATTTAAATCCATAAAATAAAGTTTAGGTTTTCTAGGCTAGACCGTAGGTGTCAATTTTAATATCTACATATTGAATAGAACCTAGTAATTATTGTTCTTTTTCAGAAAGGACTTGCTTGCCAGAAACCTGAACAGAATGCAAAAAATCTATCCGAAAGAATACAATTTCTTCCCTAAAACCTGGTGTTTGCCTGCCGAGTGAGTACCTATCTATTTTTATCCGATAACAAAGACTTCTTTAAAATTTCTTTGAATTATATTTTAAGAAATGCTTTCGTGAGGATAATGATTTCTAACACACAGATTGATTAAATTAATTTAACTTTTTCTACAGCACATACGTCCAGAAAAGTATACAGTAAATAGTAATTGGTTAAAACCACATCGAATCTATACTAATATTATAACGCTAAAGAGTGTGTTTGTTTGTTTGAACGCGCTAATCTCAGGAACTACTGGTTCGATTTGAAAAATTATTTTTGTGTTGAATAGGTTATTTATCGAGGAAGGCTTTAAGCTATGTATATAACATCACACTGCAACTAATAGGAGCGAAGAAACAATGGAAAATGTGGAAAAAACGGAGAAAATTATTCATCTTCGAGGGCTTCCGTTGCTTGCGCTGCGAAAACGGTTCAAGTCGTGGGTAACAGCTATAATTTATAAAGCTGAAGAGGTTGTTTGCAAAAATAAATATTTTTTTCCAAAATAACTATTCCACGCGGACGAAGTCGCGAGCACAGCTAGTTTAATATATAGGATACCTACCTATAGATACTTATTTTTTTATATATTATTCCACTTAAAAAATAACCAATGAGAACGTAATATATGTTTTAATAACATTTTAAATCTCTATATGTTATTTATAGTAAGATAATTTAAGCGGCTAAGTTCTCACACTTCCAGCTTTGGCGAAGCCCTGAATTACAGCAAGTCGCGAAAAAACAAGACGTTCATCATAAAACCAGAGTGCGGCAGTCAGGGGCGCGGCATATACCTCACCAAGTCGCTGAAAGAAATCAAGCCTACGGATAAACTTATTTGTCAGGTATTTAACACCCATTACAATTTTTCCACACTTAAGTTTTATGGACTAATCACAATAATTTATCATTGCACTATGCGTACAAATACCCAGGCAATATAGCTTTCATTTATAAATGAGACCTGCCTTATGCAAAGTAGACTACTCGAACTGCTATTAAAACAAAAGAAATCAAACCTACATACGTATAAACTTATTTGTCAGGTATTTATCACACATCACAAATCCAGACTTAACTTTTATGGACTATGTAATCATAATCATTTATCATTGCAGTTATGCGTATATATACGTAGGCAAAATAACTTTCATTTATCAATGAAAGACCTACTTAATTTGTACAAAAAACTCAATCTGACTCGATGCGCTTACCTTTCTTCCGGCATCCTCGTTTTTGTGAACCAGTCCCCTCCAACACATGTTTTTTTTATTCCTACCTTCGATCACAGAGTGTCTTGTGCGAGTGTCCTTTCGAACAAGTGGGTCAAATGACTTTAAGATGCAGGTATTTGTACCACCACCACTAACTGAAAAAAAACACTAAACTGTGCTTTTTTCTTAAGTTATAAATCAATTAATGTTCTTTTATAAGAGTAGGTAATAAGGTATGAAGTACGTATAAGTAGGCATGTTTTACAAAATATAAATTAATTTCAGGTTTACCTATCAAAACCATACCTAGTTGACGGATACAAGTTCGACATAAGAGTCTATACGCTCATCACATCTTGCGACCCTCTTCGGATTTTTGTGTACAACGAAGGATTGGTGAGGTAAGCGTAGGTTTAAATAATAAGTTATTCATGAAAAATATAAGAAACATTATGATCTGATTACAATAATGTGATAAGTGTATAACAAACGAGTTTAGAAGCTTAATTTCGCGAGGGTTTAATCTGTATTCCCAAGACACAGGGTCGTAGGATTCCTAGTGTAGGATAACAGAGAACTCCAACGTATAAGTAAATATCAGACATATTATTTTGATTTAATTTTGTTAGAACCAGTACACAATCCATTTATTTAATGAATCTGTGGTATTTGTTTCATGTTTTTAATTATTTATTGTTAAAATATTATTTTGTTCTTTCACGTAGGTTCGCAACGAGTCGCTACGCAGATCCGAACGTGAACAATACAACTAACGTTTTCATGCACCTGACTAATTATGCGCTAAACAAGCACAGTCGGACTTACGTGTACGATTCAGAGGCTGGGAGCAAGCGGTAAGTTGATGATGATGATGATGAGTAGGTATTGACTTGACAACTTGCGTAGGGAAGCAATAAATTGCATGGCGCTTTTATTTCTTGTTGTGTGGCACGTTTTCGGAGGCATTTTAGGCTAGTTGGTGGATTATGTCTACATTAAAGCCTACCTATACATTTTGGACACAAAAAATATATAAAAATTGGCATCTTAAAAGTCTATCATCATATCGTATAGTTTCGTTGATTTGCTAGAGTTAGGTATTTCATATACTTTAATGACTGGAACACTTTCTCTTTTGTGGAAATTAGCATACATACTCGTAGACCATTTGAAACACTTTCGAACTAAACTTCCTACAAACACATCTCAAGGCATCTTTCCCTATCAGCAAGATTTCAACCCTGAACAAGATTCTCCTCTCGCAAGGCGTGGATTTGGACCGACTGTGGCACTCCATAGATCAGGTCATCGTGAAGACGATCATATCGGCCTGGCCCATTCTGAAGCACAGCTACCATGCCTGCTTCCCTTCGCATGATATGGTTACACTTTATACATACATTTATCGTTTTTATTTAACTTTGTTTACAGTATTTTACATATACAAGTAGGTAGGTACCTACATACGTTGACAATATTTTGTTTAACTTTGTTTTTGGTACATGTGTAGAGAAACTATAATGAGTAGATTAATGCCAATAAGTAGATATATTTGAAAAACTTGCAGTGGTCCGCGTGTTTCTGAATTGTTGTGTTTTAAGCAAGAAATACGAAATATTGTCTGATGAAATTCATTTCATTCGCTATATATTTGGATTCCTGCGTTTTGAGGTATAAATCGTCATTCTATCTTTCTTTTTGAGTCTACTATACAACAATTTCTATGAAACATCGGGTTCCTGCATCTTAATTTACAGTAATTTAATTACCTATGTATGTACTTTCATGTTTAGTGTAACTAATAATTATGTACTCGTAGTAAAATAAAGGGTGAACTCTTATGTATGTTTTCTCTTGTAGATTATGTGGTAAATTAACGGGTAGAAATGTACTTCTTAACGTTTTTCGGACATACCCAATGCTGTTACTTCTCATACGAATTTATTGTATTTAGTATTTATGTAAAATTTTATTGAATAAGTGATCTACTACTGGGTAGCTAATATGCAAGAATAAAGCTTATTAAAATATGTATTTTAACCGGTCTCTGGTATAAAGTAAAGATAGTTTATTGTAGATTTTTCCGTACTATCAGTGTATCAAAGGTAATTTTGGCAGTGCTATAAAATGTAGGCAAATAAAGCCAAGGTAAATTTTAATTAGTTAACCTTGCGATAAAGCTGAATTAGTAGGCTTAGAAATGTATCAACTTAAATAAACTATGTTCCCAAGCCTGTACATTATGCTTTACTTTGTCATTTTATCTATTTCTACGAAAAGTAGGTACCTACCTACATATAAAACACTGAAAAGTGACGGTGATTTTATTTTTCAGGTGCACGCTTGCTTCGAAATTCTGGGATTTGATATTCTTCTCGATCATAAAATGCATCCGTACATATTGGAAGTAAGTTTATTATTTTTTGGACAAAAGGATCAAATAAATGTAAAACTTTTAATTGAAATTCGACATTACATGCGCAGTTCTTTAAAAATGCTTGAACTATCCGAAATTACGAATATGAACCGGTACTTGTTTATTTCCTGCGAACTACGATCCAGGGAGATACCTTCTAGAATAGTATGTTACACCCTAGACTGCTGCTGATTGAATGATTATAATCATGATAATTAACATCAGACGGGCTGTATTCAAACGCAATTATATTCCCTATATTACTTATAAATAATCTAAATATTTGTTTTAGGTAAACCATTCGCCAAGTTTCCACACGGACACCCAACTGGATCGAGAAGTGAAGGAAGGTCTGCTCACCGACACGTTCACGATGCTAAACATCTGGCAGTGCGACAAGAAACGAGTGTTGGAGGAAGACAGGAAGCGGATACGAGACCGGTTGCTGCAGACTAACAAGTAAGATAGTTTTTTCTTATTATTTTTTACTAAGATGGTACTAGGATTTTTTATTTTACAATTACCTGTCAGGTATTTGAGCACCTAGTTGTCTGAAATGAGACCCGCACAAGCGATGCTGGAGTAAAAGTACCAGTAGAGTATACCTGTGCTGAAATAACATGTGTAAAGGCATTTTAACATTAAAACCCCCCACTTTTGAAAACATAGCTATGATTATAGAGAGCCAATAGTACTCAATGTCTACGACCTAGCCCATTAAATCAGTTCCTACGTAAATTCACATAATCGTAGAAAAAAATGTTGGTACTAATCAAGGAAGTTGATATAAGCAGTAATAGTTATTTCAACTTCCTTGGTAGTCGTGTATGTACTTGAGACGCATTAAGAAGACATTAAGTAAAAATAGTCCATACATTAAGTTTCGGTGAGTATTTTCAGTAAGCTGCTTTAGCGATACTGATTGCAGGTACTCCGAGTTCACTCCTACAGAAGAAAAGGAACCCGAAAAGAGTCCCTGGCAGACGCAGATTCAGTGGGAAGAGACGCATTTGGGAAACTTCAGGTAACCTACTCGTATATTTTAATTTTGAATGTAGATCTAAGGACATTATTATATTCAGACGGTTTATGCCACCGCTGAGCGAGAAACTCTACGTTTAAGGTAAGTACAGGTTAGCACACAAGTCTATAAAATCGTATTCATAAAGAATAAAATTGGAACAAGTATGACAAATGGGTTACCTTCGTTATTTTCAATATTTTTTGCCAACCAATAAGTAAGCCTTTACCCCAGCACGGGGAGCATGACGACCGCGACTTTTATCTATCTTCCCGCGATACTGGCCGCTGCGAGCATGAGTTTTAAGATAAATTCTTCAATCGACCAATGATAGGTCGCGGTTTATTGCAGGCTGCGACATCGTATCGACTGTGCGAGCATGGCTACAAGATGGCGGTCGAGTTTGAAGATAATTATCTACTTTTGACAGCTTTTTAGCTTAAATTTATCGACAATCGCGAAGACGCAGATAAAAAGTGTGTGGAATAAGTTAATTGTTTTTAGTGTACAAATTATCAAATTACGAGACTCACAGCCTAGCAATAAACCTAAGAACAAAGACTACGTTAAATACAATGATATTAGAAAGGTTATTTGAACATTTTTGAACTTGACCTCCTTGTCGAAATCTAAATAAATGTTTTAATTTTATGATAGTTCCACACCACAGCCATCAAATCAAAAGGAATAAATCTTAATAAAAATTTGAAAAGAAAAATTTAAAAGAAAAGTTAATAAAAATAATAACATAAATTTTGTATTATAATAATACTTTTTAAATTTCATAGGAACTTTTCATATAAAAAAATAAAAAAGATTTGTCGCTAAAAAAGTCTTAACCATTTTTGACAACTGGCAAACGTCTCTGACAAATCTGTCTGCGGGTTTATAGTCCATTGAAATGATAAAATTGTAGGCCCAAATATTGCATTTTTTAGAAGACGCAATTTTCAATTTTCACTTCAAGTTTGTGGGGTCACCACTCTTGTCCCCCGGCTGCCATCTTGGAAGAAGGGGTCGAAACCTTTTTTTCGCGATATCTCGGAAACTATACGTCTTAAAAAAAATATTAGTAAACATAATTTGTAGCAAATTGTTTTGCCTACAAATATGTTTATGTAACTTTTTGCCAAAAATTAAACATTTTAGAAGTTAAAAGCAAAAAAAAGAGAAACAAAAACGTTTGAGAACAAGGACCTAAATGCTTTTGTTTTTGTATCTTCGTGACGTACATTACATATTTTCTTCTTCATTTTTGAGTTTTGTGTGGTGAAATTTTCAATTAGGCATAAAAATTGTTACTTTTTAAAATTTGAATCATAAGTGATTGTTTTATTGCGTCCTTTAAAAAATGAAAAGCTCATGTAACATTTCAATGGACTATGTATCGCGCGGCGCGCCATGCTCGCTAAATAAACAAAATATCGCGCGCGGTAGGTATCGCGCGGGCCATGCTACGGGGGCTGATATAAGATGAGAAGGAATTTTAAAGTCTTTGGCATTCAAACCACAGAAGCTGTGTTTCGGAAACTAGCTCCATCATTGCCTATCCAAATAAGGAAGCCCGTGAGCTTGGGTGGTGACAGTCATCATCGTTGGCATATATTATTTTTCTTTCATGTTTCAGACGAGTATACCCGGTGGGCGAGCAATACGCGTCCCTGTTCCAGCAGCCGTCGGGGTCTCTGTACACCGGCACCGCCTCCTCGCGGGCGAGAGGGGACTGCACGAGGATACAACGGGAGGAGTTTCAGGTGAGATGTAGTTAAAGTTGCTCTTATAGTATTTAAATATGGAGCATGATGAGACAGTGAAGAGTTTGCTAGCTTGAGGCTATTTGTACGAATGAAGAGCTGACGTGATTTTGTTGGTTTAGTGTTGTTTTTTTCCTCCTTTACATCCTACACAGCAATAGATTTACGTGATCGAAGTAAAGATGATACAAAGACACTGGTTATCTGTGAAAGCTATAATTAATTCATTGGAAAGCTTAAGCTATTGCTATCATTAAAGATCGGCGCTACCTATAATCTGTAACGATTACAATCGAATTACTTTCATAATCACGTGACCAAGAGTAATCGCTTTGAGATAGGCGGTCGGCCTGCTCGAGAGCGACTTCATCTCAGTCACACCTATATCATAGACTAAGTATACTCTTGAGTATACTTAGTCTATGCCTATATGTACACCCACCACTAGTTGATATTTAATAATGACAAAATATGCAATTTTGATGGGCCATTTTGTATTTAAGTTTTTAGTTTTGGCCGTCAGAATAACTTCACTTCAAATTTGCAGCAAACAAAAGCCAAAGCGGAAGCTCTCAAGAAGCCCTCCCAGCCGAAGCAACCCGGCGAGATCGGCAAGAAGTTGGGCGAAGAACCCAGCACCACCACCACTGCACCTTCCACGGTCACGGAGAAACCATCCAAACCCAAGAACAAGGACCGGGAGAAACGTAAAGAGGACAAGGATAAAAGCAAGACGTCCAAAACGTCGCTTGCCACTCAACCTGTAAGTATAGACGTACCTACGCCTAAAAATAGTAAGCGTTATTTGTAATAATATTTTCATTATAGTACAAGGTCTAATGCCTTAATGTCTAATGGTCTTGGTGGTCTTACGAAGAAATCACTTCATCTAATTCTTAAAGTGTTAGACACACAGAAAATCAATGACAGAATGACAGACGGTCAATTTCAGTTTCTTGCCAACTAACGTATGGCTCGTACAATAAACTAGGGAAACAGCATTCATGATTTATATTTTATAGACACCTGTGTGTGTGCGTGCGCGTGTTCATGCGACCTGACACATTTTTCGGCTTCATTAGCCAATTATGTTAGAAATGATAAAAGCTTTAATCCACACACCGGTTCCTTAGATACCTGAGAAGGAGGTGAAGCCCACGTACGTGCTGTGTTCGTTCGAGCCCGACCCTATCGTGGAGAAGGAGGAGCGCGAGCGAGTCAACCTGCTGGCGCAGCGAGACTTCCTCATTAGGAGCTATGGCATGTTGGAACAGGTAGACCTTAGAGGGAATATGATATTTAACAGGGAAGAGGGTATCTTATAGGGAACAGGTTATTTTATAGGGATAGGTTATTTTATAGGACAAGGAACAATTGGTATCTTACAAGGAGCAAGGTATCTTACAGGGAACATTATCGCATTTCTTGACAGGCGTTGTTGATTTGGCCCTTATCAAACCTATCGAGCCCAAATAGGTCTGAGTCATGAGAATAGAGTGCGCAAGAAATGCCAAAAAAATGTTTCCACCGATTGTCATAAGTTAGAAAACTGAAATATAATATAATACAAAAATAAAATTTCATCTTTCAGATATATCTGGTAATGAAGAAAATGGGAACCCTGAGGCCCGAAGACGAGCGCAAATATGGTGTATATGGACGTCTCTCTGTCGTATCGAACTCGCCCAAGGTGAATAAATACTAATTTCAGGCCATTAGAAATACTTTATAAGTCATCGGGAACAGGCTAGACCAGACAAAAAAATTTAATGCAACTAAAATTACAACTTAAGAGTGCAAGTTTATGTTAGAAGTAGTAAAAAGCAAGTAGTTTCATTAGAGTTCTGTGCAGCGTCTTGCGTGTGTATCCTCATCGGTCAAGATTCACGTGACAAGTGCATACTTTTTAAAATTTCCTTTGACAATGTTCTCAGGCCATTTCATTTGATTCCCAGTAATAATTCTATTTTAAAAACAGTTCTCACAGGTGCAACTAAATTATCGTTTCCTAGTTACTTATTCCTTTATATTCTCCTGTTCTTGCGCTTGCCAAAGCCTCGCGATTATTTTATTTGTACGCTTTTGTTTCTCGGATTTTTTATCAGCGGTTATATTAGTATTGCAATAGACAGCGGTGTCAGAGGGCTTTAGATAGGTGTGTTTACGAATACATTTGGTTGCATCTGTTAGATCTAGTATATATGCTGACATACGTTTCTTTAATGTATTTATGCGCAAAGTTATCAGCATTCATCTTCCGTCGGCCAACACAATACGTAGTAAATCTACATGAATTGGCTCGTGGAACATTGTAAAAAAACTTGATTTTTTTGTTAATTTATACTTTACCATTCTCAATAAAAAAACTGACATAAAATTGTGTTTGCCTACAGAAAGTGTGAATTGTCTACGAGAAAATAACTTTAGCAAAAATAGATGTAAGAAACCAGAAAAGGAACCTGTTAAATTTTGTGTACAGACTGCGCTAACGAAGATCAAAAAATGCAAGTTTCACAAGCCGGCTTGCCACGGGGACCATCCGGACGATGGTAAGATTTTTTAGTAACATGCTTACATTTTAAAAATATACTCTTATTACACAGCGCCAAACTCCACTAAAAAAAAAATATACATTTCTAGATGGGATTGTCTATGTGTTAACTTTAATTCCTTCTTCAAATTCTAATATAAAATATCAAACAATCTTACATCAAAACGACTTAAGCCCCACTTGGAAGCAATTATGCTATTTGAGTCAAAGATATATGCAATTTTGGATAAAATAACTGTAAAACAGCGTCGATCGCCAACTTCATTTGACATTTCCAGTGGCGACATCTCGCGGGCTCAAGGTAGTGTGCCGCGACGCGTTCACATACGCGCGGCCGCCGCGTGCGCCGGCGCCGTGCGCTAGCGAGCGCTCCAACCGAGCGCACGCCGCCCGTACTAACTATACGCTGTGGAAATTCAGCTCGTGAGTACCACACTTATCCACCTAACTAGCTGTGCCTGCGAATTTGTCCGCGTGGAATGGTTATTTGGGCAACCTCTTCAGCTTTATACATTATAGCTGTTACCACCCACGACTTGAACCGTTTTTGCAGCGCACGCAACGGAAGCCCACAAAGATGAATAATTTTCCCCGTTTTTCCAGATTTCCTATGGTTTCTTCGCTCTTATTAGTTGCAGCGTGATGTTATATGCCTAAAACCTTCCTCGATAAATGGTCTATTCAACACAAAAAGAATATTTCAATTCGCTCCAGTAGTTCCTGAGATTAGCGCGGTCAAAAAAACAAAAATACACACTCTTCAGCTTCATAATATTAGTATAGATAAATGATCGACGCGGTCAGTCCTTGAATGGGTGACCGAAAAGTGGCATTCAATTTCGGGCGCTTCCGTCGGATGACACTTAAAATTGTAGCTCCCGGGTGTTTGTCTAGTAAGGCAATCGTTAAGCCATCTCACAGGCTCTCCGGACGGCTTGATAAACTCTCGACAATTGGCTTCTCTCACTCGATAAGAATTATGTACCGAATGCTAATTCTTAGTTTCCGTTTTTTTTAAATTGCTAAAAATCTTTTTAGATTACAATTTTAAATTAAATTAATTTAAAAGATTTTTAGCAGAGCTCTCTTGGCACAATACATGTCCTCAGATGTGTTAGTCCTAAACAAGTCAGCTTATTCAAGATTTAGTAAATTTAATTGTTAGTAACTTTTTTAATTTTAGCATAAATTTTTTGCAGGTTTTCTACAACAATCCTGCAGCCGAAATGAGAGCGTATGAAATGGGAGTCTGGCTCCATGGTTGTGTTCAATGTGACAGACAGTTTACGTAAATTAGGATACGCCAAATATTAACTATCTAAACTGTACTATCTAGCTTGCTATATCAGTATAGTTACTTAACCGTATTCTAAGTTGTTATTATTATAGTGTAATCGATTTGAAATCTTGTGCTAAAGAAATATTACTCGTTTCACATGTCTATTAAATTTTGGTGCTTACAAATCTACAAAAAATAAGCAAAGCAACATATTTTACTTGATATCGATTTTTATATTATTAACCCTTATATCTATACTTCGTTCAGTTGTGCGTTTATCAAAAATAAAGAAAATTTCATATCAAATTTATGTTTTAATTTCTTTGTCATACAAACGTTAAATACATTTAAGTAGCAGATCATGTTTAAAGTCCTGCTTCAACATTTTTACAATAAAAGCCTCTTGGAATGTTAGGCTGTCTGAGTTGATAAAGTTGGTTATAAAGTCAATTGTCATCTATACCTTAAAATTGCACTTCAGTCATTATACTAGTGAAATATTTAGAACTGCAGTTTCTTGGCCAGAGATCCTCCGTCTATGCTCTCGAGAAGTTTTCTCTTTAGAGATGGCTTTTCTATTTCCATTTTGCTAATGTTTGACGGCATCGGGAGCCGGTTGCCGACTGAAGGGGCTGGCTTGTTGCTGGAATAAAAAAGAACCATTGAAGCAGCTTATACGTTTTGTTCTATATTCACATCTCGTCATAGCGTGAGATGTGAATATTGATATGTATATAGAATGAATAGATACCTATATAATGAATATTTAGATATATAATGAATATTAGATATATAATGAATATTAGATAGAGAATCGAATGAAATATTTGTGTAAGTATATTTTATGAGTAGTAATTGGCACTTGTAAAAATAGGTTAGTTTGTTTACTAAACTAGTGGATAAACTAAATGACTAGACTAAGCAAACGCTAGGAGTAATCAATAAAATAAAATATATAAATAAATATTCCGGGACATTGCACACAGCGCCATCTAGCCCCACACTAAGCAAAATACAACAATGATTTTATACTTAGATAAAAAGAGCACAGCTAACCAATTAATTTTTATGACATGTGGGGTAATCACGATTTATTGTATGGGCTAGCTGATTTATATACAAATTTCCAACTGTCATATTTTTTACCAAGTTGCGACTGTTTCAAACGAAATATTTACATAAGTAATGTAAAAAGGTACTAAGTATACATAGTTATCTTCACCTAAAGTACGGCATCTGCAAGGCCTGCGTGCAGTCACAGCGTTTGGGCGGGTACAGCGACAGCAGGCTCTCTAGCAGCTGGATGAGGTCGTCGGACGCCGCGCTGAAGATGTGACGCAGCTGCTGCGGCGGGAACGGCTTGAACTGCACGTAGTCTGTCAGGCTTTTCATGCCCTGGAAGAAGCATCATCAATGGCCTTATTACATCTCATTATCATCATCATCATGTCAGCCAGTGTTCACCCACTGCTGAGTATAGGCCTCCTCTCCACCGTGCCACATAGTATGGTCTCCAGCCTGTCTAATCCATCTCCTACCTACTTGCTTAGAAATGTCATCCAACCATCGAGCTGGTGGTCCGCCTCTGGGTCGGATACTGCTTCATAGATAGTGACTGCTTATTACATCTACGAGAGTCAATATAGTTAAACAATGTGAAAGTCAAAAATGTGGTCACAAGATTGGCAGGTATTTTTGGCCATTGGAACAAATTTAGCATTTTCTGTTTCTGGCGCTGGTGTAGAGCAGCGCGTGGAATATTAGTTTGTTACTATTATGTACAAGTAGCGCTAAGTAGTTTTATGAAGCACCCATAGCTCAGCTAGCGGAAAACAGTCGTCTCAGTCAGTCCTTAGATGAGTGACCGAAAAGTTGCATTTTAGGTGCTTTCGTGGGTTGGATAACACGTTAACTTATAGGTCTCGGCTGTTTGTCTAGTATGGCAGTTTTTAAGCCATATCAGAAGCCCTTAGGGCAGCTTGATAAACTCTCGACACCAGAGTTGGCCACTCTCATTCGTCAAGAAGAGAAGTTTATGCAAGTATTACAAGAGATTGTGAACAATTAATTTAAGTGATATTCCATCAAAATTGTGTTAAGAGTGAAAAAAGTGTCATAGAAACTTACAGGCCATACATCTTCATTAGGTGTGCCAAAGACTTGGAAGATGCGCGACAATTGGTCTAAGTCTGACTCTCCGGGCAAAAATGGCACTCTAAGCAGTAGCTCAGCCAAAATACAACCTATAGCCCACATGTCCACTCCTGTGCCATAATGTCTGGCGCCATATAACAACTCTGGTGATCTGAAAGGTATTAGATTAATTTCTCTCTGTGAGTCGTATTTCATCATGACTGAGGGTCGTGACTCCCCTGCAGATTTAATTCCTTAGAGGAGTACTCTTGGGCAGATACATCGTGGTGGGCGCCCAGGTCCTTCCACGGAAGACACATGTCCTCGGATATTGTGGTCTTCAAACATGTCGGTTTCCTCACGATGTTTTCCTGCACAGTTAAGCGAGTGCAAATCCACACATAACTTGAAAATACAAGTCATTGGTGTAGGGCCGGATTCGAGCCAAGGTGCGTCTGGATGAAAAGCAGACACTGGTACCACTGAGCCACACTCGCTTAATTAGAATTAGATTAAATAATTTGTGGTAATATTAGAATCTTTGTTTGTTTATTTTGACATTATGAATGTGTTTCGTTTTGAATATTAACTAAAATAATGATTACTTCTTTTCTATTAAAAAAGCTAAGTTTTACACTGCCTGTATTTTCATCCCCTCAATAGATAAAGAAAATTACAATTTCTCTCTCTGAACAGGCCTCTTATTGTATGTGCTAGCTGTGTTAATTTAAGTCATAATTATTCATTAATAAAAAATCCATCCACAGCAATATTATATGTAGACTTCATAAGTTATTGTTTATGAATAAAAAACACGTTAAACCTTTGCATTTTCCATCCTAGACTGTAATGATTGCTTACCATCAAGCGAATTACGGTCAAGTGCAAACCCATTTCTTGTAAAAGAATTTATCATCTTATGAGTATAGTTCGTGGATAGGTTCCATAGATAAAGTTCTGCTTCAGTCTCGTGTAGGATAGTTCGGTCCAACTGTTGCCAACATATAGACCATTGTCTTGATACAAGTTGTTTTATAGGCTCTAATAAAATAATAATGAATGTGTAATATAAATATTTTTTTAAATTAAAAAAGAGTGAGTGATGTTATATTATGAAAATGTGTATGTGAAATGAATTAATGTTTCTACATATATTTATGTTTACTTAGTTGTAGTATAATTATTAGCAGGACTAACCTATACCATCTGGTGACAACTTGATGTGTGTTTATCCTTGTTGGTGACCCAAATGCTTTAGCAAGACCAAAGTCCCCAATCTTCAATATACCCTCTCTGTTGATGAGCAAATTGTTGGGCTTCAGATCTCTGTGCAGAATCCAGTTCATATGCAGGTATTCTAAGCCTGAAAAATTGAATTATATTTAGTAGGTATACCTTTTTTCTCATTACCTCCAATTACTTAACGTATTTTAAAAATACAGAAGATCAAAATGTATATTGGTATGTTGGTTTGGCATAATTAGATTAAAAACACATGTTATTTTTACCACAGTTTTAAGCTCTTGTAACTAAGAAAATAATGAAATAGGACAAACCAAATCATCTAAATATATAAAACTCATAGATGACTGATTGACATAGTGATCAACACACAGCCCAAACCACTAGACGGATCAAGCTGAAATTTTGCAAGCAGATAGATGTTATGATGTAGGCATCTGCTAAGAAAGAATTTTTGGAAATGCTTAAAGGGGGTGAAATAGGGGATGCATGTTTTACTTCTCAATGTGAGTGAAGCCACAAGCACCCACTATTTTCTATAGATATTCAACCAACTTACATAGCTAGTCTAAACAAATAGCTTTATCACATAATTCTATTGCTAATTACGTGTAATTTTCTTACCTTTTAAAGTCATAATCATATATGCTTTAACATTAGCTGGAGTAAGTACTATATTACTGTCCTTAACTATTATTTCTAAGTCAGTGTCCATAAAGTCAAATACTAATGAGACATTTGATTTCTGTCCAAATACATCTGAAAGCAAACAAGTATTTTAAATGAGACATTATACAAGAAGGTGTTTTCTACATTAAACCACATTAATGACAACCTTCCTTATCCCTCTACTGGGTATGAGCCATTTTTCATATGTAAATTTCATAATGAATAACATGTGATAGTACAAGCTAAAATATAGCATGGTAACCCGTAACAAATCAATTTACCATCATCAGAAGTATTTTTATCATACATATGTATATTGATTAGACATTTCCATAACACTCTGGTAACTATTGAAAGTTATTTTTATTATACTTTTCTGAACTTATAGTTAAAATTAGTACACTAACAGTAATGAAGTTTAACAGTTGGTTTGATTCTTTGTGTTCAAAGTATTTCCTCAAAATATTGTTTTAGGATGTGATGTGTTTGGGCATATAAAGCTACACCCAACATTTATTTACAATAATAATACATAAAAACAGGGCAAGAAAAACTTAACATACTACTTCTAACTACATAAAAAAGGGGCACTCAGAAAATCTTTAGAAAAGTCTAAAGATAGTCTAAGTGCTCCAGCCCAAGCCATATTCTACTCATTATCTTATGTCTATATTTACTACATTCTCATAAAAATATTGAAAGACAATTTATGAAATATTAAGTAATTTATTACCTAATAAGCCAATCAAGTTTATATGTTGCAATTCCTGAAGTAGTTTTATCTCTCTCAAAGCAGTTCTGTTGATACCATCCTGAGCCTCTAATCTGGATCCAATTTTAATCTTTTTAACAGCCACTATTTTATCTGTTTTTACATCTCGAGCTTTGTACACGGTGGCAAACTGTAAAGGTAAAAGTAAGTATCAAAACCAGTAACATGCAAAAGTGTGTGTCAAAGGTAAACAGTTACTTTTATAGGTTATTAGCTTTGCATAGTACTAAGTTGTGGTATGAACTAAAAACTAACAAAAACAGAACTATAATGGCTTAAATTAGACCATAAAACTAAATGTAATTACCTGCCCTTCTCCCAAGAAATCTATTTTTTCGTAACGTAAAGTAGGTTCTTCCATCACGATGGTATCAATATTTTCTAACTCAATTCATCAAATATAAAGGTTTTAAAGGATCCACGGGATAGTGGCCTATAACATTACAGGCTCTGAATCATGGTTTAAGGAAGTGAGGACCTATAACTCAGAATAAATATAAAATTGGTAATCGAGAAACACGAAACAGAAACAAAATTTCAAATCTGATTTGACGTTTTTCCACTGACCTGACCACAAAAAAAAAAATAGGTAGGTACTATGTCAATGAATAAATAAAATAAGGGGGATTCTAATGATTCTAAGAAACCGATAATTACCGATAACCTTTATTGTTCATTCCAAACTCTTTGGTTCATTCGATTCTTCTTATTATGTTGGCCAGAACGATCTATCAATCAAAATCATCAGTCAATGTCACCTATCAGTTGTTTATCTGCAATGCTGCACTGCATGTTTATTTTATAACTTTCGTTACGATTTTCTTAAAAAATCACTAATTTATGAATTAAAGGTAAATAATTATTACTTACAAACGCAGGTGTACTTAAATACGTTTCTAGTTTCTAGAAGTTTTAATTTCTTTATAATTGTTTCAGTGCAAAATGTATTCACCGCGACAGAAAATCTTGTGGTTTGCCTTCTGTTCAAGAATATTACTAATATTGGTGCAAGCTGTTTCGAATTGTATAATACCAGATCACAATGCGAACGTCTTTATTAGTCCTGAAGATCCTACACTGCGAAAACGCTATGCGGACGTCGTCGTAGATAAAGTTCTTGGAGGCATGAAGCGCTGGGATGCTCAGTACTTCATTCATATAGCCCAGTTTGGGTACACTTATGAAAACTGTCTCGCATTCTTTCCATTGTTTCCACTAGTGGTGAGATATTTTGCTTATGGACTGAGCAGTGTACTCGGTTCGCTGTTTAATTTTCACAGCACTTTGTTGATATCTTCAACAATAGTAAATATCATGATGTTTATCAAGTCTGCAGACATGCTTTATAGACTAAGCTTACGTATTCTGAGAAATGAATGTAAAGCATACAAATCTGCAATTTTATATTGTATAAATCCAGCCAGCATTTTCTTTTCTGCTCCATATTCAGAGACATTATTTGCTTGGATGTCCTTTTATACAATGTTTAAATGCACAGACAATGAGACACTAAGATTTGCCAACATAGATATAACAAGTGGGCTGCCTGCTGGATTCTCTATGATAAGCAGGTCTAATGGCACTGTCAATCTAGGCTTTCTACTGTACACTAGTTTCAAAAATGTGATAGAAAGAACATTACCTGAGATTGTGTACAAATATAGGACATTAAAACGTAGAATTATAATGCCATTCTTACTGTTGCCTCTTCTTACATCTGGTGTTGCACTGTTTTTGACTGTGATAATAGCATTGATACCATTTCTTTTAGTTCAAACATATAATTATTTTAAGTATTGTATAGAAAGTGATCATAATTTACCAGAGTTTTTAGCTAACCCAGAATATGTTTTGCCGGGTAGGGCTGATAGCCCGTGGTGCAACTATACACTCCCCTTGTCATATTCATACATACAGAATCATTATTGGGATGTTGGTTTGTTCAAGTACTATAAATTGAAACAGATTCCTAACTTCATCTTAGCTGCACCAATCTTATTCTTAATAATTTACAACTGCATGTCATATGTAGCAAATAACTTTAGATTATGCTTAAGACTTGGAATAAGGTTAAATATTTTTAGCTATTCAAGTAAAGTACCTTATAGGTCAAAGCAATTTTGTAAAGGTTTTGGGGCCAATGATCCTGCATTGTTTGTATATGTGGTGCATGCATTGTTTTTATCTGTATTTTGTGTATGTTTTGTACATATACAAGTGTCAACTAGGTTCCTAGCTTCAGCTAGTCCAATTTTGTACTGGATATGTTCTGCTAAGATGAATATAAGTCCATCTCCTACATCAGACCAGAATGCCATCAATGAACATTTCCGCCGAGTAGGTATTGGAAAAAGAATACCATCTCATCATTTATCTATAGCTAATTTAGAAGGAGTTGACAATATGTACAGCAAATGGAGAACATTCATTGTATGCAGTCGGATGCCTGATTTTCAGTCAAAAATGATCCAATATTATTTTATTGGATATTTTTTTATAGGCACAATTTTGTTTTCAAACTTTTATCCATGGACTTGAACATTAACTTACCAAGACATATCATCCACTTATCATGTATCTTTGTCATGAAATGTATCAAAGATTTGCTTTAACATATCATTCAAATTACTGCATCATTCCAAAGAACAATTGTATTCAAAGATTTCAATAAATTATTTTAGTAAGATAAAAAATAAGTATTTTATAGAAAGTAGGCAATATATTTACAGAAGAGTGCTAGTTCTCTTCTGTTAAATGATTGGTTGCCTTGCTGACATAAATGCCTTCAGTAGCATGAAGTTGGAAGTAGTATAGAGATAGGTAAAATGTAGGAATATAATAAATGAATGAATATTCAATTTAATATTCAATAGGAGAAATTGATTATGTATAGACTAAGATATTAAAAATTGTTCTCTATTTATTAATGTAACTTTGTTTGGCTAGTCTTTAGCATGTAAGTTATTTAAGATCATTTTTAGAATAGATTAAAACAGCATTGAGTAACATTTTTAATCTAGGTACTAAGGAAAAATATAATGAGATAAAGTATGTAATGAAATAGTATTGGTAATTCTATCAAGCTTGAAAATGGGGCACAATTTAATGAATTTGCTGAATATTGTTATGTACTTAAACAGAATATAACACTTGTTACTATTCAGACATTTTGCACAGTAGCACAGCTTGTTTGTCCATTGTAAAGCAACACATATTGGCCGTCCATTTTTAGTAGCTCTAGCTAGATGGATGCCTGCTTCAATTCACCTACCTATGTGCAAAATGCCAATAACCTAGCCCTAAGTATTTCATACAATTTATACTTTTTCTAGTCCATATTACATAAACTATGTAAAACAATTAACTTTTGATTAGGTACCAATTCCTAAAATCATCAGATGATGCATTAATGATATCAAACTATGATATATTACATTGTTCTAAGGTTGTGAAAACTCATATAGCTCATTTTAGATAACTATACTTGTTGCACTGATTCTAAGCTTTGTCATTTCTATAATAACTTACTTATACTTCAGAATTAAACACAAGGTTGATTTACAAAATGTTTTTTATTTTAATTTTAGTTCATCTAATATCCTATTATGTATAACACCAACTTACAAAGGTAAAATTATTACACAATTACACTGGAAATTTGATAATATCTACCAATCGATTATTTTAATGATTACCTTAATGTATACTTATCATGAGCAGTAGTCTATTATCGATTCACACATACTTATCATAATTTAATTAATTTTATTTATCCTTTACCAAAATTGCTTTAACACACAAATATTTGATAATGCTCATTCTATGATAGCAATAGTCAATATGACTGATTGCAAATTTATTCAAAACCTACAATAATAATTTTGAACTGATCTAATTATACACTAAGAAATTTATAGATCCACAATTGATTAAAAATAATGGAATCACTTTTCAGCATAAGTCAATTGTTTTAAAAACAAGCAAAGAGTTATAACTAACCCAGAGCTTGAGAACATGAAGTACTCATGTTGTTGTTGCCCTATTGTGTTCAAACTGCTTATACCAAACCAAACTAGCAACACTTATTTACAATATTTCTATAGTTAAAAACTTCACCATTTCCTTTAGCTTCTGACTCATTGTTAAGAAGTATTTTTTTAAACTGCACTGCACAATTTTCTAGTGTTCCTTACTCAAGAACTTGTTCAGTATCATTGGTGAGGAGTGTAGGCGAGGTGACAGCAACATCCTGTTCGTTGGCCAGGTCTAGGGGCTCAGGCTCCAAGAACTCCTGGGGGAGCGAGAGGTCGGCGGGAGCGGGGTCAACGACCTCTGCACTCCCGCCGGCGGAACCCTGTGGACAGGTTAGAAGTTATTTGTTAATAGAAATAAGAGTATGTTACGGTAAATGTGGATAATCGGGAATTATGCATAATTCCCAACGCACACGGTAAATGTAGTGAATTATCCATATTTACCGGTAATTATATATAATTACCATACCCCTTTGGTAAATGTAGAAAATAATGAAATCAAACATCAGAATCAATATGTTTATTAGAATAACACATGTACAAATAAAATAAATAAATCGCACGAGTAGAGGATCAAGAGCTCAAACCTTCTGTTTGGTGTTTGGTTGGCAAAACATAAAATAAAATGAAATGAAACATGAAATTTATTTTATTTTTTACTAGAGTTTTTTTACATGAAATAGGCTCACGCTTGACTGCAACTTGCCTGGTGTTAAACAACGTTGTAATCTACGATCCAGCGCACTTGCCTAGAAGAAACCAGTTTGCTTTCGCCTTGAAGACCGACAAATTATAATTCAGTGTGATGCCTCCTTGTCTGTTTTGTTTTTTGCCATGTTTGATTCCATTATTTACTACATTTACCAAAGGGGTATGGTTATTATGTATAATTACCGGTAAATGTGATTAATTCGAATGTTTTTCTCACTTTTACCAAGAGCACTGGTAATTATGCATAATTCCCGCATTATCCACATTTACCGTAACAAGTATATAGAGTAGTAGTATATATCTGCCATAATATGATGGAAAAATGGATAAATAATCAGCTTGTGCAAAGGTTATATTTAAAACAATTGAAGTTTTTGTGTGAGAACACATTCATTGCCCGTAACGCGTCAGTGCGTTGTTGTCGAAGCAACAACGCGTGCCCTTCACGCGTATTAACTACGCGTATCAACCACGCGTTTTTTGTTTTAATCAAAGAATGCATAGATGGTAAAAATAAAATGAAACCTTTATTTTAAATTTTTTACATTATGTAAGATTAGCCATGACTCAATGTGAGCATTTTCTTTGCTTACTTAGTATGAGTGGTATGAAGCTAGATGGAGATGTGTATCCCGGTTTTTTTTTATACTATACCTACTAATGATGTTTCCATACTGATTATATACTTGCCTAGGCTGCTGCTAAAGCCTCTCGCAGCCTCTGACGCGCTCGGTTCACGCGGTCCTCCTGTTTCCTGACATCATCCTTTGTGATGGTCACTGCTGCTATCAATGGCTGCTCAGGGTTTAAAAAAACCCCTGGGTTCTCAATGATTGATTGCTTTGAACCTGTTTGACCTGGAATTGTAGGAAAAACTAATTTTAGATATGTAAGTATATAATTTTAGACATGAGAGTGTACCACAGTAGTGAATTATCTACGTTCTGACAATTCACACTCGCTTAATGGTGAAGGAAAACTTCATTAGGAAATCAACATTTAGTATATCTACCGAAGAGAACAAATCACATCCTTGCCTCAGTAGTGAGAAATATATATAAAAATACCTAAGTAAAGTATTTTAAATTACTATACTAAAGGAGTACCACTTCCAAATCTGCAACATTGTTTGATGATAGTTAATTTACTGTCTTTGATATGATAGGACTTAAATTAAACTTTTATTGGAAAATGAGCGAAAATAATCACGACCGGCAGGATTCGAACCTGCGTATTTCTGCTACCGTCAGAACGCCTTAACCACTAGGCTACGGTCTACTAACTGCCAGGCGCGAAAATCGACACCCATTTCCATACACTTCAGACTGAGCGGCTGATGGCGCCACTTGTGCTGTCAGAATATGTCTAACAAGCACTCATATCATTTTCCAATAAAAGTTTAATTTAAAACAACCATAGTGCAGGTTAGCACTTAATAAATTAACTCATAATGATAGGACTTATTTCTCTTACTTTTTTACATTTCATATGCTCATGCTTGACTACAACTTGCCTGATGCTAAGCAATGTTGTAATCTACAATCTACTCTCGACTTGAAGCCCAACAAATTATAGTTCAAGGGAAATAGAGATTTAGGCAAGGAGCTCCACAGTTTGGCACACTGTACAATAAGTTAACTTACCAGTTATAGGTTGAGAAGAGACATGTAGAGCAGTAGCCAGAGACTGTATAGTGGTGGCGTCCGAGATGTACGGACCCAGAGGCTTGATGTATTTGGGCAGGGATGTGGTGCCAATCACACCATTTGCATCACATGCAGTCAAACCCTGGAAATGTATGTTTTAATTAAATTATTTTCTTGGTTTTATGTGATCTATTGAGGTAATGTAATATGATTGCTAAATAGTCTGCTAAGACTTAACATATTAAATTGTATGTTGCTACTGTCTCTGTAGTGGGGCAATTATAAAACCATGTCAGATGGTTAGGAATCACTTTACTCAACATGATATGAGACAGTCTAAGAAGATAGGAAGACTTCTTTTTAAAAATCTTACCTCTAGCCTCTTCTCCCAGAACAGCTGCTTGGGTTTCTCCTGTGTGCCGTGCTTCAGGTCGGTCTTCACTTTGCTCTCTTGTGTCTTATACACAGTCACTGGCTGCTTGAATATGGACGCTGTCTGTCTTATTGGAGGCACCAGAGATGCATCTGAACGGACTCCCCTGAATGTATACAAAAAATATTAATATTCTGTAGTTGTTGTTATTAATTACCCTTGTTTACGTTAATAGAAATCACTATAGATAGGCACTAAAGAAAAAATATACCTTTCAACTAATATGTACATAGAGTTGTATATTATTTTATACCAATATTGCATATATCTACCATTTTAATCAAACAAAACTTATAATTTAAAGGAATAATAAAAGAAATTGAATTTTGACAAAGCTTATCTATAGAAAAAAGTCAAATATATAAGATACATCAACATTTCAATAAGAAACTATTGAGACATGCTAAATAATCCAATACATGCTCAAGTGTGTAAGCTAGTCACTTTAAAAACAAAAAGGATACACAAAACAATTACACCCAGTACCTTGGATTATGGACAGAACAAAATAACACAGTTTAGCAACAATCCTATGAAAAACATGGGATTCTAATGCAAAATGTGTTAGTCTGAAAATGATTTGCATTATATATTCAAAAGAAAAAAGAAATGCTTGATTGAAACAATTGAAGCTAAATATGTATGTGTATTAGCATGTGGTCTACTGTGGATAGTTAAAAAGCTGCTGTGGGGGTGTCTATGAATGTATAGAAAAGTGACAAAGCATAGCAAGATCTAAGCAAACCATTTATATTGCTTAGATACACTAAGTTTGTGACTAGGGCTGTGCATTTATGGCCAAATGTAAGAATACAATTTTGATAATATTATAGCTTTGTTTAGACTATCATTGCTAAGTGTGGTGTTGACATGTTGGTCATGGGAGCAGTAGAATAGTGAAAACAAAGCTTAACAGGTAAGCCTAAGGACACACTGACTAACAAGCATCTAGTGGGGCAGCACTGGAGGGACATATGGGTCAAAGCATTGCCTGCACTAATGATCACAACACAAGTGAAAGACACTAATTTGGAACCTGTAGTCAAACTGCGCTCGAGCTTTCTTGGCCTTGCACAGCAGCATAGTGTTTATTTGACCCTGTTGGAAGTCAAAACACGACAGGTCCACACTATCACCCAGATACCGAACTAGCTCGGGCTTACTGCGAAACTTTTTACCTGTAGGGCTACAGAAATATAAATTATGGACCAGTTATATGTAAGTTAGATGTTGCACCCTCATATTAGTGATGAATATGAGTGTTAGATAAACAGTTGTGAATGTTTCAAATGTATCATTGATGGTACATCAGTAATTACATTGTAGTTCCCTAATCAGATGCTTGGTTTTCAACTAGAATCATCATTGAAGTTTTTATAAACATAGTAGATTTACCTGTAATAATATACATCAGTTTTACCAGCAGATAGACCAGTTTTTCTTATAACTTCCTCCCTTTGCCAGCCCTTGGGCAAGGCATTACAATCCGATCTTTTCTTCTCTATTGAGATGTTCATTTTTTGGGTTAGGCTTCTGAAAGATATAAAATATGATTGTGTCACCCAGAATGCAAAAAGTAGGCAATGTAAGGGTGAATAAAATGCTGAATGAATTAGGAAAGATAAAGTTTAAATCCAGTTTACCACGATATCTTTTCCAAACACTAAACACAGCCAGCCAAACACGAATTGAACGAACCATAAACAAAACAACATTCCAAAGAAGAAATAGACGAAAGACGGAAATTTGGTTCACAGATAATTTAAAGAAATGATTAACCATGAAGTTAGACCCTGTAACGTTGTTTTGTTTGATCTTTGCCTCAAACATAATCGGTAAATAACGGTTCTTAAAAAGCTGACGTTGACATATGATTGTTTTTTATGTCATCAACTTTATTCGTAATGTATGATTGTATGAATTAGTTTGGCAATGGCTATTTTCACGCAGTGGAATTGGGGTTACCATATGTAAAAAATAATATTTTTATACCTGGCAACACCAAATATATGGATTTTTTTTATATGGCAATAGATGATTTTCCTTATTTTTGTTCATGGTATTACGCATACGTATACCATATAAAAATTCAAAAAACCGTACTTCGTTCATTCTTTTTGAAGACATGAAATTGTGAATAGATGGTTTAAAAAAAATAGGTTTGTTGTCTGTATCTGCTTGAAATGCTATATTTAGCTACTTTTTCTTATGTATTAAATACCTACCATTTTTACTAATAAACATCCAAATCCTGCTTTGAATATCTATCCCTGGGTAGGTATATAGTTATTATAAGAAATTATGTTATATTTTTAAGGTGGTTCTGCATACATGTAAGGACTCACGAGGTATATTGTTCGGAGATCTTAATAACCCTCGTGCTGTAGACCATATTAAATTGGACAACAAACATAACTTAAATTCATAGCCTATAGTTGTGACCTACGTAAAAAATCCTGTGAATTGTTCCTGATAGAAGCTGGCAGCTTCTGTCTGGGTATGTGGAAAATATCTAGCGATTTAAAAAAAAATATATGGCAATTAAACGAGAGAGTTTCAAGCAGCCCATATTCATAACCTCTACTATGGAAAATAGCAACAATGCAGTGGACAGTGTGATCAAGTTCCACGACGTGCGCCGCGACGAGAGCGTGTTCAAGCTGCCCATCAGTGAGCTCTCCTTCAACGGCACCATCAAGCATGTGCAGAAACTAACACCGATTGTGGACCCCATCTCAGCCATGAGCTCAAACAAACTAAACTTGGATGAAAAATCAGATGACAGAGAGTCTCAGGCAGGAAGCAGCGATGGCACATCCTTGGACACAGATTACAAGAGTTGTGGTCACAAGTTTAATGAAACCTCTGAGGATGTGAGTGTGAGTTATATTAATAGAGTAGAAAAAACCTCTGAGAGTACTGGCGACTCCCAGTATGAAGAGGTTATAGTCAGGAAAGAGGATCCTGTGAGTGACGAAGCAAGCACCACTAAATGGAACTTGGACCAGAGCCATTCCTCATTTGAGGCATCTTTTGACAGTGGAGTGAGATCTCCAGACTTATTCTCAGACAATGAAGATTACTTACAGGAACCAGTTCCAGAGGTTGAACCATTTTGCACATTTCTAAAAGACTATGATACTTATGACAAGAGGAGAGTTAGAAAAATTGAGGTAAAGTATCGCAATTCTCAACCTAAATCTTTTTTGTTGCTATTATAACCTAAATGTCCTATTGTCACTCGACAGTTTGCAAAGTTGTGCATAAATAAATAACATCTGATTGAAATAATATGCTTAGTAGATGTAATGTTTGTTATTCTTTCAATAAATCTATCACAACTCATTTGCCATTAATTATTTAATGCTTACTAGTTTGATTAGATAAACACATCATAAGAGGTTCTAATTAGAGGTTATTTTTATCTTTCTCTATCAGTCACAATCATAAAGACAGATGTGACAGAAATGCTCAAGAAATAGGTACTACACCAACCTGCCTCTATTCAATGAAAATGCTAAACTTAATGTTGTTGCTCGTGTCTGCTTTTCGAGTTATTACTTTACTGCTACTCTTCCTTTCTAAGTGTGTATTGCATTATGTAATTTATGAATGTGAATATTTTTCAGTTTGATTCAAGTATGTGATGGCATGGCATGATGATTTTCTAACAGACAAATGTGTGGTTGTATATAGCTGAAAGGATGAATGTTTGTGTAACTCCGCCTCAATTTATGTTAATACACAAAAGTTTTTTTACTAATATTTTTATTCTTAATTTTTTTTTATTCGTTATAAAAATGGCAAAATTAATTCTAGATGATAGATAATCTATGTATAAAATCATCTGGTATTAATTATGTATAATATTGATTAAAAAATTATTTTTGTGATTTGTAACATTAATGATGCCGGTCCTAAGCCCGGATAAAGGAGGAAGGCACAAAGTTAGTGAAAATATTTTCTAGATAATTTGTTTGTGTTTTTATGTAATATTGACAGAATTGTACACATACCTACTATAAATGGTATGTACCTCTAAGTCTCTCCGTTGTCATTCCTGAATCGGCGCGCCGGTCCAGTAATTAATAACGGGACCACCAAACGAACAGTAATGATGAATTCTAGGACTAGTTATCTCCCTAAGCAGTACCTACCATATAACTATCACATGGTCACAAACAACAGGGATTTCCTAGACTTAGCTATTCGTTAGGTGGTCAGCCCCTTAGTATTTATGTAATAATGGAATTATGAATAAATGTATTGTATTGTATATAATAAAGTTTGATTCCAAAACTAAGTTTGAGAGTTTGGAAAGAGACAAATAAACGAGTCCAAACTTTACAGGTAAAGTAAAAAATCTTAACTACTTTTTCTCAATAGGTAATACTAGAACGTAGCATGAAAGAGTAGGTAACAAACATCCATACTTACATTCTCACAAACTTTCGGATGTAAGTATACTATTAGTAGGTCCGATTCCAGTAGGTAGCTACTACAACATACTGCCCTCATAACTCAAAATGCAGTAATCGTCATTTTAGGGGATTTTACTTTTTTGCAAAAATGGCATCCTATGAGGCTAATCTATACTAAAATATTAGTAGTAATATTTTAGTTTTAGAAGTAGTTTAAGTTTTTATTGTATAGTTTAATTTTGTGTGTTTTAATTAATGATAGAAATAGTTACAATAGCACAAATAGTTTTTACTCTGTATAAAACGCAGTACTTGCATTAAAACATCACTTATGCTAACGCAATCTGCATTAATCGACGTGTGCTAGTTTCAGTGTTTCAGCGTGCTACTGAGAGATCGTGTGGTGTGAGAACGTCGAGCCCACCTGCCGACCCACTAGGGAACGTGCTGAGAGCGGTGGCAACGTCATCAGGTGTCACCACTAAGGACTCCTCCTCTGGTTCCCCTGATTAGTGAGGTGTTGGTGAATGCGGATGTTTGTCTTGAAGCGCCAATAACGTATCCTTGTTGTCAGGTGCTATTGTGTCGCTAGAAAATAAAAGTCTTGCTGAACCTCGAATAACACCCTCGGCCATTTTGTTTTCTACTAGATTTAGGTATTTTATTTTATAAGAATTTGTGTGTCCAATAAACATTTTTATTTATTTATTTTATCTTTATATAAATTATTTGTCATGTACAAAAACAGATGAGTTACTGTTTTTTTAAATGTAGGTAAGTACCTACAGATTTGGTTATTAAGAGTATTATTAAAATTTCAAAACAAATTCGTCTTAAAATATATTTTTTCTTAGCCACCCAACAAACAGCCTAAGATCAGCTTATTACTTATTTATTGCATCCAAAATATTGTTAGCGGCTACGAGGGGAAGTACCTGGCGTCGCTAGGAGCAGGGCGCGGCCCGCCGGCCGGCACCTCCAGGCGGCAGTCCCTGAGAGCGCCCGAGTGACGACACACGCGACCATAAAGCCTTCAATAGAGCCTCATTTTACCCTTGTTACTGTATAACTACTTTTGGATAATATATTATTTATATTATCAACCCTTGTTTCATTTGGGGTTGATAACAATATAGGTAACGATACTAACTAAAAACGCAGTATCAAACACGTGCTAGGCTATAACTCAGTATAATCGACACATATACTGAACTTGGTCTTAGCAATCTTGTTATGCTCGCTAGACCAAACGTTAGACGGAAATGAAAAACATTTTATCCTAATGATACAGAAAAGTTAATAAATTTGCATAGGTACCTACCAATAGAAAGCTTGATTTTAAGGTAGGTAGGTACAATTTCATAGTTATAAAACATGTAGGTATTTGATGTCTAGATCACTCAAAATGTGTCAGCGTTTTTCTCAAAACCGCCATTTGTCGATTACTGCATTTTGATTTATCAGGGCAGCATAAGTAAAACCTGTTTCGGTCGTGTTCGGCTTTAGAAATATAATTTTTTTATTCGCCATAATATAATTTACCAGTGATGTATGATATGATAAAAAGTCGCGCCGACAACGTGCGTCGCCGCGCGTTGCTTCGAGTCGAGGCGACTGAGCCGAAACTGGTTACTTAGCCTTGTTTGAGTTCGCCACACAGAACGGGGTATAACGCATCTATAATTATATTATACCTCAGTTTATATAGAAGATCATTGTTACAGGCACATCTTAAATAGGTACCTACATTAATGAATAACACTCAATAGATAGGTACTTACCTAATACTTTCTTGGTAAAATGAATGTTTTTTGAATATATAAGTATATCCTCTCAATGTCTTAAAACTCAGATTATCAGTAGGTATTAAGTGTGAACTTTTAATCAGAGATTTGACCTCATAGGTAGGTATAGATAGGCACTACCTACCTACTAAGAAATCACAAAGCCCTAAGTATATGATAATTTAATAACTTAAGCTCAGAGTTATTAGGTACTTACCTATTACTAGGCTTAACCTAAGTACAATATGTAGGTACTTACCTAGCTTATCCATACTTAGCATTCAGTATTTACCTATACTTAACCGTTGGCAACACCGCTATACAGCAAGTCCGCTTCACGAAGCTTCTTGGCTTTCAGTTGGACGGCGCGTTGACGTGGGAGACACACATTGACGATTTATGTGGGAAGCTCTCGAGCTCGTGCTACGCCCTCCGGCGGCTGGCGAGCACCGCTACCCGCGACGTCGTGCGCTCCTGCTATTTCGCGACCGTCCACAGCGTGATTACGTATGGGCTGGAGTTGTGGGGCCGATCGGCTGAGATAAACAGAGTTTTCTCAATGCAAAAGCGCGCTGTGCGTGCTATTTGTAGAGCCAGAGACGACGCGACCTGCGTAGAGTTGTTTCGTGAGCTCGGCATATTGCCACTGCCTTGTGAACTCATCTTCCAGGTAGCCCTTTTCACACATACGCACCTGCACTTGTTCCCTTGCAGGGGAATTCATGGCAAGTACGGATTGCGCAGCGACAGTAAGAAAGAACAATTAGTAACACCGTCGCATCGTCTTGCGAAGTCGGAGAGGTCCGTGTACGTGATGGGTCCCGCGGTATACAACCGTTTACCCGCTACCGTGCGTGATGCACCCTCCACCGCGCGCTTTAAAACCAAGCTTAAAGCTTGGCTGCTCGAGCAGCAATTTTATGACCTTGACACATTTTTCAAGGCACCTGAAATGTGATATATAAAATAACTATAGTGATAGATATATAATAGACTGACATGTAATTTAATTGTATGACTTGTATGACTTGTAATAATGGAATTATCAATAAATGTATTGTATTGTATTGTACCTATAGCAAATAAAAAGATAAGTAGGTAGGTAGGAACATAAGAAGTTAATAAATCCTACTTGTTACCTAGGTAGGTATGACTAAATAAAACTAAAAATAAATTACCTACAGTTAAGTATTTCAATAATCATCTTTGGAAATGTCTAGGTATTATAGGCTTAGGTAGGTAATAGTAACCTACAAATGTTGCGATATCCCTTGGTTTACAATTCAACCAAAATTGATATGTACTTACAGCATCTAACTATGCTTTTTTTCCAGGCGATGTGACCAGGCAACGGGAAAGTTCTCGAAGAAGCCAAGAAATTCAAAAGATCATTATCGTCATCAATAGGTAGGTACTTACCTACCAATTACCATATCAATTTAATTTCAATCTAATTGTTGGTTATCTAGGTACCTACCTACCTATTTTATTGTGAAGTTACAGATTCTGAAAAAAAGTCTAGTTATGGAAATTCATTCTTTGATTTAAACCTACCCCTGGGCACAGTCCACAACTGTAGGTAGGTATATAAATAATTAGGTACTTAACTACCTACTGTATTTACTGATTAATTATAAGATTATTAGAAAATTATAATTAGGTAAGTACCTAGGTACATAGGTTAAGTATAAAAACAAACAATATTAAGAGATTAGTTTATGAGAACACTTTATTAGATAAATAATAAGTAATAGGTATGTATATGTTGCGGCGAATGTGGATAATGCGGGAATTATGCATAATTCCCGGGAATTATGCATAATTACCAGTGCTCTTGGTAAAAGTAAGAAAAACATTCGAATTAATCACATTTACCGGTAATTATACATAATAACCATACCCCTTTGGTAAATGTAGTAAATAATGAAATCAAACATGGCAAAAAACAAAACAGGCAAGGAGGCACCGCACTGAATTATAATTTGTCGGTCTTCAAGGCGAAAGCAAACTGGTTTCTTCTTTACTTTACTTTACTCTACTTTATTATTTTTATTTTATGTTTTGCCAACCAAACACCAAACAGAAGGTTTGAGCTCTTGATCCTCTACTCGTGCAATTTATTTATTTTATTTGTACATGTTGTCCGTGTTGTCCTCTAATTGGATTTTTGTTTATATCATTATTTGCTATTGTGTGTCTGTGTCCGTTGGACAACTTGTAAATTAAATAAATAAATAAATAAATGTATTTATTCTAATAATATATTGATTCTGAAGTTTGATTTCATTATTTTCTACATTTACCAAAGGGGTATGGTAATTATATATAATTACCGGTAAATATGGATAATTCACTACATTTACCGTGTGCGTTGGGAATTATGCATAATTCCCGATTATCCACATTTACCGTAACATATATACTTACTTAAATAAAAATGTATTTACTACCATAGTAATAGATAATCAGTCCAGTATTGTTCTCAGAATTAACTCTCTTGAAAGTTGAGGTGAGCTGGAGAATGTTCAGTCAGGCAGGAACATACATCAGTAGGTAGGTAGAACTAAGCAGGTGGACCACGACCGAAGCCTGGGTATAGATGGTGAGACACAGTTAGGTAACCAGAAGCAGGCTTCCATGGATTTTCAAGTTTCCTTAGTGTGACATTATTCTGTAGGTAGGTACCTACTAAATAAGTAATGTTTCATTTGAAGTAGGTAGGAAGTAGACCTCAGAATACAGAAAAGGTACTACCTAAACAAGATAAGGAGTTTATCAAATAAAATTCTGCCTGTCATCAATGCTAGTTGGTTTATTTTTCCTAGTTTTTCTGCTCTGCTTTGGTGGACAGACTATGTATGTACCTAGGTACATGAAGGTAGAAGCTATCTATTAGACTCAACGTTATTTATGTAGAACATACTCACCTAGATTTTGGCAAAATAACATATAGGTACCTAACATTGTAAATGATCTCATTCTTGATAACAATGTTGGCTACATACAGTGCAAGAACTGACTAAAAGGGTTAGAAGTGGTCATCATTATCAGCGCATTCTGCTTGAACATAGCATACAATAATTGTAAGTACCTACCAGTGCTATATCTACTTTTATCGTTTAGCCACCATCCTTGCCTTTCTTTGAGGTTATTTGAAGAGGAATAGGTATTTGATGATATCACTTATGTACCTAGGTACTCCGAATATCAAACTCAATACAGCAGTTATGTACTTTAGCACCACACGAAATCTAACAACGCGTCATAAGGATTACCATGGATAAATTGGTATTACCTATCATTCATTATATCGCTGCATCAGGTTCCAATCCAAATTGATTTTGTTTGTAACGCAGACTAGGTAGAGAAATCAACCTAACCTACGCGTTCGAGTTGCGAATAAAGATGGCGAAACCAAATCAAAACAAATCCAAAACTAAATCGTGTATGTACACGATGTCCTATCCGTACACAAAAATTAAGAAAATTTTAAACACTCCTACAAGCAAACAAGCTCCCAGTAGATCTAGACCCCTGTTTTTAAGTAAGTAAGTAGGTACGATAGCTCTTGCCAGATTGGTACTGCGTGAGAATAGCCAAAACAAACAAACTATTACTTATTCCATGGCTTCACGCAGTTTACTACATTGATAAAAACCTAAACACATTGACAGAATTTCTACTCACACAACGAAAATTTTATATTTTTTCAAAGAAAAGGGATATTGCCAGAATACAGAAAATATTAGCGTTCAATCAAATTAAAGACATGTATTCGAGTTTGCGACTTCTACGGAAATAGTAGTACAGATAATAGATATTTTCATTGTTTCTATGAATGAATGAACTAAACCGTATATTTGTTATCTGTATAGAATGAACAGAATGAACGTTATTATGAACATGTTCATTCGCGAATGTACGATACTGTGTATGAATAATCGGTCCGAATTAGTTTTTGGTTTTTGGCGAAGAAGTTGTTGTCGGAATCAATGAATTTTAACGTTAGTTTTTGCTGTAATAATTTAAATACGATTGGTTTTATTGTGACTAACTAAAAAGTAGGTTTAGAGCTCTTTCCGCCGTGTACCGTGTGCAATTTTCTTACAAGTGAGTATTGATATACCGTTTTTACAGGTTTTTATTTTACTGAATGATGTCAACTTTTGGTTAGAAAAAGATACTTTCACTTGAGGATTTTAATAAACTTTACGGGTATAAAGATTTCCAATGTGTAGGTTTGATTACCATGGTCACGAGGTAGTACCAACTCTAAAATTATTTTATCCATCTGACATGGGTAAGTAGGTGGGTTTTTCATAACAACAATGCTATGATTAATCAGCTCATCACCAGTTAGCTTTATTGTTAGTAGGCAGGAGTGCCGCAAGTTGGAAAGGTTACTGACCTAGTGTCCTGCTGGTTTCCATAGTAAACAAGTATAATGTCTAGTCAACAATTTCCTAATCAAGTACTTTAAATATGTAATGCAGGTCAGACTTTCTTTTGAATTTACTTACTAAAATAAGAATGTGATGAAATTTTTGCAAGGCCCTTGTTGAATTGATTGATTAATTTTGTGTAAGAGACACAGCCAAATAAGGAAAATCAAGATGTATGTATAAATAGCATTAACTACTTTCCTATTAACTATAATTTATATAATTGTTTATGAGATGGCATGTGTTAAATTTAAGTAATTTCAAATTAATCAATGTACTTCTTTATATATACAGTGTAAACTCTATATAGCGACACTGAAGGGACTGTGCATTTTATGGCGTTATAGAGAGTTGTTGTTAAATGGAGAGAAGAAAAATCAGAATTAGAAAAAGAAAAAGTTTATTTCCGATTATTGTTAGTAGTTATGTGCATAAAAAAGAATTTTATTTGAACGCTATTGCATATAGTCTGTTATTTTTGTCTGACGTCTTTTGCTGCACCAGTAATTTTGTTGTATTTTTTTACTTATTTTATTCATATCTAGCAATATAGAGGCATCTTGGTTATAAAAGAAGTATTTTTCCAATAATTTAGCTGCTTCCAGAGCTTCTTTAATGCTCAGCGGTATTTCCTATTTTTTGTCCGATAATCCATGACTCCTACTTATGAGTCATGGTCAACAACAGTCTACACTTGCAAGCAATCCCAATTTGTAAACAAATGAACGAATTTCTAAGAAATTTCGGTATGCATGATGCCGACAGTCGAGTTTATTGCAGGTTAGGATAATAAAGGGACAATAGATCGTACACAGTTGCACAGTTTTTACTAATTTTAGCAACTTAAAAGGTACTTTTTATTACTCAATTGTTGTCGTTATTGAGAGTGGGTGTAATGCTATGTAGAGTGAAACATTGTATGAAAGACAAGCTAAACCAACCAAAGCCAATTGATTTCAACGCTTAAGGGAGTTTGTCGTTAAATAGAGTGATGTTACATGGAGTTTACACTGTACATAAATTTTCTAATAATACACTTTTTATATAGTTACTTATTTTCTACATTCTCTAAACACTTACCAGAGTAAATAAAATAAATACTTATCTATCTAAATAAAAAGTTGGATACCTGAGATATATTTGCTTAAGCACTACAACTACCACAATTGAAAAATGTAGTCAATGTTCTAATACATGGTGATAGCAACAAATTAACAATGATTAACAACATTTAAATGACTAATATAATTAAAATGACCTAAGATTAAATATGAAAGGATTACAATAACACTGGTTGTAGGTCATTCATAAACTTGTCATTATTTTAGACTATTGTCCATAGATCTAAATTATTGTAATATTGTATTATGTTATAATAATATTCAAAATTTTGCCTTTGTTAAGATCATACCTAATACCTGAGTTATTTCCCAGTCTTCCCACTCAATTATTATGGTCAATAAAACACTGTCTCATTTCCAATTTTTCTTTTCATATGACATGCTATTCATAATTTAGCTTGTTCATTGTGCTCATATTATATTAACTTACTGGGTTTATTGGTTATTGTTATTAATCATGATTTTTGACTGAACATATATAGATATACTTAAACTAGCTGTGCCAGCGACTTCGTCCATGTGGAATAGTTATTACCATAAAAACGGTTCTGGTGAGTTAATCTTAAAAGATGGACATTTTGTTAGATCGTTTCAAGAGGAATAATTCTTTCATACATATGCAACGGAAACCCTCAAAGATGAATAATTTTCCCTGTTTTTTTCCACATTTTCTATTGTTTCTTCGCTTCTAGTAGTTGCAGCATGATGTTTTATAGCCTAAAGCCTTCCTGGATAAATGGTCTATCCAACACAAAAAGAATTTTTCTATTCACACTACAGTAGATTAAAATAATCATGACCAGCAAGAATCAATACTTCATCCAGGCCGGCTGTTAGGCCAGAATCAACTCTTAGCTAAGCCTGAAAAAAATTGGCACCCATTTTCAAGCTTCTCAGACTAAGTGGCCGATTATGGTGTCTAACTTAAGACTAGAAATGAGAGTATAGTGCAGAAGGACATTAGAGAGTGACATAATTGAAGAAGACATCAGAGTGGGGGTGAAATATTAGGAAGGCTAACCTCACCATTATACGGGATTACAGCTAGAAAGAGAGACTTAAAGTGTTTGATGTGAAAAACATGGAATACTAAAAAAAACACAAAATTGTAAAATTTTAATGTATAACCACAGATTGGTTTGTACCAGTAGTTGGGGTGGCCTTGTGGGAAAATTTCTGATTTTCTTTTGTACAATAAATATTGATTAAATTAACATATAGGATATTTTGTCCTGGACTAACTGGTAAAAACACAGGGCGCTGCTAGTAATAAACAGATAGATAGCAATCAACATTTCTTCTCTGATAAAGATAGCTCGTAGCGATAAGGGCGCCGTTTGTCGCACTTATTTAAAGTTTTTTTTGTGTGTGTTCATAAAAGTTTTTTCTATCAATCTACTTTTTCTTTGGGAATAAATAAAACATGGCCAATATGGTACACGTATGATATGACAAAGCTGATATTATGGTTACGTAGTACGTATACTTATGTACCTACATATCACCGGGTGGTAGGTCTCACGCCGACTGATCAATTAGTGCTATTAATTATTTACAATACCATTGAAGAGGGTCGATGTCGGGTGACCCTGAACTTTCTTTTGCGAAACTTTCATGTCTACGTGTATTTGTCCAGCTTTTCTAGATAGCAGTGTCGAACACGTGTATCTTTTGTAGGGTTCTCTCTTTCATCTTGTACGTATCCTTTTGTATCTGCCGACGAGATTTCGATCAACATCTTGTAGTACTTAGTTAAATTCGACGCTCCAGGCACTCTAATAGTTTTTTTATTTATGTTTAAATATCGATTTTGATAACAAAAACGTCTTTTCACATCTTCTTCTTATAGAATGAGAGTGTCCAACACTGGTGTCGAGATATTATCAAGCCGCCCTAAGAGCCTCTGATATGGCTTAGCGACTGCTCTATTAGACAAACAACCTATAATTTAACGTGTCATCCGACCCACGGAAGCGCCCAAAATGGAATGCCACTTTTCGGTCACCCATCCGCGTACTGACCGCGTCGACCTTAGCTTAACATTGGTAATCGCATCCTTCGCTAACTGAGCTGCGGGCGCTTCTTTTCACATGAACCAATGACATAACTAGCTTCATATATCCAATGTCATCACTCGTGTGAAATCGCAAGCTGCAGAGTCAGCGTAAAATAAATAAAATTGGCTCCCTCGTCATTTATTCATCGTCGCCATGAAAAGTTCCCACAAGGGCCAGCGGGTGAATAAAACTGCGCCGACACGCGTGAATTTTAATTGATCAGTGGAGCCACCTTGGAAACATTGTTGAAATCATGAACCACCGCCTACTTACGCTGTGACCTGTGCCCTACTTGTTTTTTTTTTATAAAAAGTTGGCAAAAAGGCAGACGGTACGCCTGATGGTAAGCAGTCACCGTCGCCTATGGACACTTGCAACTCCAGAGGTGTTGCACCACGTTGCCAGCTTAGCTCTGTATGTTTGCCAACGAACCACCCCTAGTTAGTTTTTATGTTCGCAGTATATTCGATTGATCTTAGCGGAAACTAGGTTTTTGGGCCTGTTTTAATCCACGTAATGGTTACCTTTTTAGGCTACTTACTTGCTTCACTGTTAATTCTTTTTTATATCCAAAATCTTTTTACATGTAAGTTTTAATATACCTATGATGAGTTGTGTGAAGTTTCATAAAGAAATAAAACGGCTTTGATTTTGTTTAACTTAAACACAACAATTTATATATTTATATAAGCTTGGATTGAATTTCACACATAATTCGCATATTATTGGCGCTATGATTTTAGCTTTTTTATTAAATCCCAAGGAATATCAGCTAATTTCAAGAAATACTTACCTAATTTTGATTCTAAAATTAATGATAGCCAAAGTCAAAGTCATTTATTCAATTTCATTTTTTTTATTAACTAAAGAAATAAAATACATACATGCACATACAAGGTATATATTAATACCAAAATAACCTTAGTAATACCTAAACGACATGGAATTAACAATGTTCTTTTTATTTATAATTTTCTCATATTCATAAAAAATGTCTTACAAATCACAGAATATGTTGTAAATATATAACAAAGTTAATACGATACAAACCGAGCTAGCTTTTAATCTATATCTTACGCGTATTTCTATTATTATATAATTCATATCTGACATCTATTTTGTAGTATAAGAAGGTTTTTAGAAGGGAATAGAAGCTATGTTTTAGTCAGTCTAGAATTTCTGTAGTCATCGGCAAAAGACTATTAAGCCTTCCGCAGCGGGCACGCACGCAACCAATTTTATCTAATTTTAGCGAAACTATGAAAGCAAACTGCTTATTTTATAGGATGTACCGGAACATGGTCATATTTCAACCCTTTGGGCAATTTATGGTTTATTCCTGCTGAGCCTAATAAACGAGCAAAAGATTTAAAAGCTTTACTTTGCCAATCATAATTTACTTGTTGTCAAAAGGTGAAAAGTCCATAACAAAGTTCAAGAACACTCGTCATAAAAATCTTTGTAACTAATTTTGGCTCAAAGCTGAAATTAAGAAAAATGTTAAAAGTTCATGTATACCCATACTCTTAGAATATACTCTAGATTGATGAATATGTTCTCCCGAGACATTGAACAATTAAAGCTGCGACCTCCTGTTGAAAGCTTTACAAGACTTAGCTGCGCAGCGAGGCTCATACCACTTAGTTCTAGTACTGTTGGGTTAAGTGTTTCTAACTAAATTACCCTCAACAATGCCACTACGAGAAATAAACCACATTTCTTGGCGGGCACATGTGATAAGCAAAAACTGCGTAGATATATGACAGTAATGGATTAGAATCGCCCTTTTCGGCCCGGTATCGGCACAGAAAAACTAATAGTCTATCGGCAAGATATCGGTACAAAAATGCCAAGGCGCGCTCAGGTGCGAGCATGCGGAGCGAATGGCCGGCGAAAGCTCGGGAAGCCATTAAGCTCTTTCAGTTATCAGCTTTGAGGGAAGGTAGGGCTGTTTTGTTGCTTCGGCCGAAATGTCAGGCGCGGCGATGACGTCATTTGGCGCTGAAATGGCGCGACATTTCGCGGTACGTCCGCCACGCCCGTGCCCACCCTAATCTCTGTCATGGCAGGTTTGTCAGACCAAATCGGCCCCCAAGGCTCCGCTGGACTGCTGACCTTATTTCTGAACTTAACACTGATGATTGTCTGTAGAGACAACTCTATGCCGCACACACCATTATACTGAAGCGTACAAATAAAGTATCAATTGATCGGTATTGTCATGAAGGTCAAGTCATGGCCTATATCTAATGGGTTCCAACGAGCTTTTAACGACTGTGACTGGACAGTTGTGTAGTTACATGCTGATACTGTATCGGCAGAAACAATCAGCGTAGTTTATTGTTATGGGCCATAACACTCCCATTTTAATCACACTTTTCAATTTAGTTTGGATTGCGGAGATATCTCATTTTTAGTTCGGCACAACTGGTATTTTCCCCCTCCTGGGCTTAGATCTGGCTGTTAAGCTATAGACCTCAAATGTGTGCCAATATAATCCAGTTACGAACAGCAAAGTCTATGAAATGAAAACTAAATTTCTCGATACATATTTAACGGCTTTTCAAGGAAATATAAGAATCTATTTCGTCTTGGTTCCATCAGAAAACCCATCAGTGGTCTATCCAATCAAAGCTCGATCTGAATTACAATGGAGCAATTCACGGCCAGTGCCTGGCTCTGACGCGAACGGTCGCCAATCATCCGTGATATTGAAAATCAACTGTTCACGTCAAGTGTTTCCTCGGAATAGGAAAATAACCGCAATCACTTAGCTCGGTGAAACAGAGGGCAATCTCCGACAGATAAAAACTTACGATTATTACACATAGATAAATTCTCGCCTGTAATTGTGTTGTGCGATGTTTAATCCGTTTCTGTTTGCATTTATTTTACAACTCTTGAGATCTTTCCAGTATCTTGTCTACGTGAAGGGAAAATATAAATTGTCGCTACAGACGAGTGCTGTTTTGTTCCGTTTTAGAGCGGTTACGCCGTACCAATGTTTTTATAGTCAGTTAGTTGCTATAGTGAAGGCATGTACCTACAATTTTAGGAATACCTAAAGGGAACGAGACGATTTCGGCGTCCCCTTGGCGCCCATTGCCGCTAACTTTATATTACGTCTAGCTCAACACATTTAGGCCGTGTGTACTCTGTCAAATAGCCGAAAATCTCTGTAAGTAACCATAAACTCGAAAGAAAAACTAATAAATAGGTATAGGTCCTTGCTTAATAACTTTTTGCTGAGTACTAAAAATGATTCATTTTTTTAATGACCCGGTTATCCTGGTACCTATGTACATATATCATATCATATTTAATAAGTTATTCATTACACATAGTAATCGTGCATAGGTCAGAAGTTCATCGTCATATCCAGACTAAACTAATTATGAGTAATACATTCACACTCAATTATCTAATCATAATATTGGGTTTGTGTGAATGACTATGAGTCAAGTGTTTGTACTTTAAACACTGCCGACAGATTGATGTGATGCTTACCATCAGATATGTGCCTTGCTTTTGTTTTTCTTTTCACCATAAGAAAAGTTTACACAAATTATTAGTCCGTTGAAATCGTCACACTGCAGGAAATATTTGCCGATCTGTATTCGCAGGAGAAACAAACACCATACGGAAAGCCAAAAATGATCTTACAAAATTCTCCGCGATCTGTGACTGGATTTTAGTCATGATACAATTGTATTAAATTATTAATTTACGTGCAGCGTTACTGTGAGCAGTAACACAATGTACTGTACAATGATTCGGCGCATTATATTGTTCTAATATACTCGTTGTTACGAGTATTTGTACGTACATCATCGTTTGTAACAGTTATAAATGTTTTCAATTATCCTCAACCATATTCCTAATTGAAAGCACTGACTGACCCACTTGATTACTGATTATGTGGAAGACGTGATGTATGAATTGAGTTATGATACTATGAAGTAGTATAATCACAGTTCCAGTGGTCATATAATAGATACGTACTTTTATGGACATACAAAATCAGAATAAATACAAAAAGCAAGATTTAGATAGTGGTATTAAAGAGCTTTAATTTTTTTTAATTTTAAATGGGCATGGTAAAAGTAAACAAATTATATTATGTACCAGCAATTTAAAGTATAAAAATATAAGTATATAATCAGAATAATACGAGTATAAAGATTTTTTGAGAGCAAGGAGTGGTTGATATCTAGGCAGTCAACAATAGGATAGAGTTCGTCGGACAATATGGCTTGAATGTGGATTGTATTTTCAAGTGTAGTATGGAGAGTTGAGCTTCAGGTGGTATTGCAAAGGTGCTCTTATGTCTAGTGCCTGGATAGTTCTTTCTAAGAGTCAGAAAATGGGTTGTACACGACTCTACGATGGACAATAGATACAAATTATAATGAAATGCCTGATAGAAATAAAAAAATGGAAGAATTTTTTGAGAATATAAATGTATTAAAAAAAATATATTAAAATTCTTGCTTACAAATCACTTATTATAAATTGTAGGTACATTCACTATTCACTTTTATGGCCATAATGCACTAAGTATAAAGATATTAACTATAATGCCACGATTAAATAATTATGGTGTTCAAAGTGACTTTCAGTTCTTTAGATCTCGCCTTATATTTGGAAAATCAATTATAAAAAAGATCTGAAAGTCTCAATTCAGTGCTGCAAAGATAAAATATTTTTTTAAGGTGTGTATTTCATTCACGAAAAGCGAACGTTGATCGAGTGGTCACGGTGAAAGATTATTTTTTATGCAGAACTTCACGATTTACGTCAGCGAAGCTTTATGTTTAGCAACGACATACATACACATAGACGCCTCATATTAGCAAATAAGCACATCATGTCATGCGATTGAGCTGTCATCTATTTGTAAACGCGTAAAAGTTGTGAATGCTGAAGTTGGTAGTGGCGCATTACATTAACTGTAGGTGAATTGTTTATTTTATAGGAGAGAGGTGCCTCTACAAGGCTTTCCGAGCTGGATCAGCTGTCTTTCGTTAAGAAATCTACTAATCAAAGAACATTATTTAGCATAGTTGATCAATGATCCGCCAGTCCATGTCCAAGCTTCTATGATTGACATGTTCATTTGCTAGTGAGCAATTTCGTGAAAATTGTACTCTGCATTCTGTGGTGAAAGTAGCTACCCAGTCTTATATTATATTGTCTATGGTGAAAACTCGAACACTACTGTTTGCCTATCAGTCGATTGTTCCGACGTTTGATAACATCGCCCATTTAGTCATAACTTTATTGTTTCTGATATTATTGGAATAGGAAATGCAGTTAAAACATGATAAACTATGAGTGCTGACCATGAGTCGGGTAAACAGTTTTTCATATAAAGACTAACGTTTTGTAGGTAGGTACATACAAATATTATAAAACGCATAAATTTACTCTTACGTACCCACTCTTTGTTCATAACAGTTGTGTGTATTATAATTAAAATATGCAATTTTTAATTGTTTTTCCTTGTTTTTCAGGTAAATAATTCACTATGAAAGATCATAATATGGCATCCAGGCTGTGAATCGCCTTGCGATTTCGGCTTCAGGTTAGTGAAGGATTCTTGAATATTTTATAAGGTTCCATGCACATAAGTATTTAGAAGCTCTCACAAGTACGGAATAATAAAGATAAAGATATTTATTAATGTTATAAAATGAATACATCAATATACCTATGTGCAGTATGTATAAAATCTCGTCAGTAATATAATTCATAATTCCTTTCTAATAACGAAATGCCTTTGAAAACCAAAATCAAAAATGCATTAGCAGTTTAATAATGCGTTCAGCTCTATCAACACGAGCACGACACTGCATTAGCCAGGTTTGCTGATCATTAAAAGCGTCGTACAAAATCGGACAATGTTTATATTCGGTGTAGTCTGCGCGTCCATTTGGAAAAGCTATTGTCAGATAGAAGACAATAGCAGGTGCTCATTGTTTAAATGCCAGCTTTGATGGATGATTCTGCCAACTTTGACTAAGCATTGGCCAAACGCGGAAGTGTCGAGTTGGAGGTCAGGCGTCAACCCGAAAGCCTGTGGGTGTGGCTTTGCAATATTTGCCATCGTAAAGCCCTGCGGAAGTTCACCGTGTTAGTGAAACATGTCAGCGCATTACTTTAATGGCAGACACGCTTTAATGGAACACCCTATAGCGAGCATGTAACAGACATTTTTAGTTTCAAGGCAAAAGAAGAAGGCCACGTATTTTTGCTTGCATATTTGATAAGCTAAAATCTTTATTTTTAAGTAGTGTCTGATTGAATCTGGTTATAGAATATTTCTTAACTATATTTCTAATCTTGGAATAAAATTAATTACCTACCCGTTAAAGTATTATATTGCTAACATTAATACTTGATGTGTTTTGATTCATCATCTGACGGCTATTTGTTACAAACAGCATTAGTCACTAATACATTGATTTTCTTGCTTGTACCATACCTAATGTTTACTGGCCATCGTTATCCAATGGCATATAAATATGTAATAGACAGAACTTGTCATCAGTTTCGTAGTTTCTTTTAGTGTGGGAGCAAACATCCCTCCGAGCTTCAAGTTCGTGGAAATCAAATAAACAGTTATTCGATCACAACTTCAAAGGAGTTCAAACTTTGAAGGTGATGACAGTTTTTCTTGAAAATTGTGTAGGCGCCTTACAATAGTTGGGTGATTGTCAGTTAGCGAAAGAGGCGATCAAACCTCGGTTATCGGTTCCCACCTACGTTTTATGGTCCATCTATATCGGAGTGGTGACCGCATAGACGCATGGCCACGCCTAGCTCAATCACTACGGGCACCATGCTTAATGTTACTGAAAGTAGAACATGGAAACTCCCCCCTACACAGCGCAAATCAAACCTTACTCCCCCCTACGTAAAGCTCACTGTAACAAAGGACGCTGTTGATTTAAGGGTTTTAGGGTGGTTTTGTTGACTTGACCTACGCTCTGTCCTAATTTGACGGTTTTGATTTTTGTTAAGAATGTACATATATGTAGGTTGATGTACACAAAATTGTTGTTATTATTCTGCACTCAAAAAGTACGTGTTTGTTTATTTATATCTTGTAACAAAGACTTTGGTTTTCAATGATAATTACGTCTAGTTTTGATCATAATGCTCTGTGTCTTTTATGAAAATCGTGACCTTAATAGTAAATTACAGCCTACAATCTACATATACGGTGTTGACCTGACCTGATTTATTGCGTGGTCTTAAATAGATTTCATTAGGTGTGCGAATGACATCACCATGCTCGTCGCAACTTATTTGCCGAGACGTTAACTTTGCTCTTAATTCGTGTTTATGTGTAGCATGTTCCAAGGTGACGAGAATTAGTAACAGACGTCTCATCTCAAACTTTAATGCATAATAGAAAAAAGACAATGACAAAAATGCGACGTTCCCATAGATTTTTTTTAAATACATTTGCAAAATAAATCTGAATTGCTGGAATTCAGCCAGAACAGCGTGACTGTTTTTGCTGATTATTCACCATTTTATTTATAATTTTAAGCCACTTTGTGAATTACCGTACGTAGAGTTCACCGCGTTTCAATCTTCGCATCAATAGAATCCGTACAATGGTGTCGATGGATAAGAATAGGAATTATTACTTTACTACAAACAACTTCACCGCATGTGCTATGCGGAAGTACCATTAATGTATGTATGTAAGATCATATACGTTCACAAATCAAAAATGCTGACGGGATCAGGGCGGTATTTGGATGAACCTCTACTTTAGTGCGGTTAATAAATCATTCCGAATAGTGCTTCCAATTTTTCAGCGTAATTCTTTACCCACATGGTACAAATGAAGTCACGGGCGTATTAACTTGTGTTTACGATCAGTCTGGACTCTGGACCAACCTCGGCATTCTTCGTTCGCTGCTCTCAACTTTATTGCCGAACTTCTCTCCACTAAGTTACGAACAAGCTTCACAAAATTCACACTCGATTGCTCATACCCTGTCACATTGTGATTTCCCTCCGAGGATTTCCGAAGGGACATTCGATTTGTGCCAACCGTTTACTCGGGTTCATTTCCCGTCATTAACGTCGGGTATTCGTTGACATATTCGTTGAGTTCTTTTCCCAAGTCGTTTGTTTTGATGGATCTATGGTTATGCAACTGCGGGGAACCCCTTCGGTTGCACGATTGTTTGGCTGGCCCGATTCGTGACTATTGTTTCGCTGATATTTATGATTGTAATTGGCGCTTATGTTGGTTGTAATGTAGCAAATGTTACCGCCAGTGTTGATGTTGTCACGCAACACGCAATGATGTTCGACGCATGCTGAGTATCGGATCCAGTTGCGCAAGTGCTTGGCTTACTTGACTTGGCGCGATAGGACCGGTGCGCTCGGTGCACGCGCACTCGGCTTGAACTTAAAAGGTGTCATTAGCTATAACTCTACCAATGGGTTGTATTATTTATTCTGTGCCATGGGTATGGAATCACCGTCTATCGACTATAGAATACTATGTTGTGATCATTGCGCTTGTGTTTTATCTGGGTGGTCGTTGTTGCAACTTGTTGTTACATAAACTTTGTTTTGTCTACACTAAAACTAAAGTGTTTCTCTTTATTTGTAACTAATTGTTAGTTATATTTATAGTGTTTTAAATATGTATGTATACATCAGTAATGCTGATTCAGCAATCCAAATATAAAATAAATCAGTCTTTATAAACAAGGCTTTATGTGCTGTTCATTCTTTGTTCGTAATCGTTATTTGATGTTTGTTTTATGATGTTCTTACTCTAAATACAGGCGACATGCAATTATGTAGCTAACAGGTCGTTAAGATAACTAAAACCTGTAATAGCAAAGCAAATACGTCAGTAATGTGTCGATGAGAAGGTAACGGGTTAATGGCACAAAACATCCCAAAGTAAGTTAAGGATAGCAACTTTATAAAATGCGGTTTGAGTGTTCACATTCTCTTTTAAAATTAAAGAGCATCGTTTCTTGATTAGCAATTTGGGATCGATGAATAAAAACGCGAATGAAGCATTGATTCGGGTCAACGGTGTATCGGAGGCGGTACGTGAATAAAAGAAGCGTTGTATGCTTGGCAAAGCGATACGTTCAATGAAAGTGGAACCGGAGGCGCTCGTTGTAGCAGCCTGACTCACCTTGGGTTTGCTGTTACGTACGCTAAAATACACTATCAAAACAGTGTGTCTCGTTGAGCGCGGGTGAGCAGACGCTCGCCACTCGGCCCGAGCCCCTTCATGCCTCAGTCGACTGTTACCGCGGAAACTAACAGCACCGATAGACATGACTCTGGACTCTAGTGCCTTACAACACACTTACTTGTGATTATATTCTAACAGATTTATGATTATAAATGTAAACTTTATTTTTGTAATGTGATCGTGACGTGCAGGCTGGCTGCTGCGTTGGATTGTCTGAGAATCGTCTGGCCGAAACCCAGATACCTATAAGCCGTACCTTAAGATAATGTAAGTCAGCGTTCTGTATACCTGAAACGTCTTGTTTTTTGTAATATTTTCGGGAATTTCTTATTTTGTTTCTGGAAATACCGTTTTATTTTTATCAGTACTGATTGTTTCTTACAGTACTGATACTATGATATATTATGTTACATTCAACCAATTTTATGATAATTAATTTATAAGCTCTAAATTGTTTTTATTTCTTTTTACTGCATATTCATATTTAGATTATTCTAGGTTAAGAATAACTTTACCTACTTTATCCAAGAATCAGATAGAATTACGTAAATTTAAAGGCTAAGGCTAGGCTTCACTGTCGCAATGTGCTGTGACTTTGATAAGATTTGATACAATCTAAGGATATCGAAACACGTGGTGGATCTTCACTGATGTTACTAAGAAAGAATGATTCATAAAAAGTAAACATCCTCAATTACTCATTGCAAATGTGTTTTAAGGCTTTTTGTGTCCGAAATTTTAACTGGAAAGCATAGAGTTATTACTATAATAATCTAATAAGGTATATTTCGATGCTGGAAAGTGTCATTCTTTTAAGCTTTGTATGCTTAATTAAATAAATGATTTACAAAAAAGAGTGATGGATATTGTTTACTGTTTGTTTACAGAAATTCTGTTCTGAAACACTTATAATATGTTTTTTTTGTCTACATACACATACGCCCAACGGTAAAACGGCGTCAAAATCGTTGGTGGTTTAAGTTTATCAAAAGCCTAACAATCACAGGAAACGACAAACTCCAACTTATTCACACTGTAATCTCAGGCACAACTTTTAAGTTCACAACAAGAGTTTCTTTGAAAAGCGCGGTCGTATATTAGTCACTTCGACCTTCTAAGTTCTTATGTTTCTTATAAACTTCATTCCGCTTATGAACATTAGCCATTATTTTGATGAATGCTCGCATTTGTGTCCTCAGAAACTACTGTGATAAGTACTAATGCTTAAATAGGCTACTATATTACATGCTATTAGTAGTGGTTTAGTATTGCTTTGTTTAGACAATGTTAGCTTCATGGATCTGTGATTGTGAGACGAAACACCCCAGCGCGAGTAGTTCAGTGTGTGAAGGCTTTATTTTATTACATCAACATCTAGTTATTAAAAAAATGTTTGGGTATACTTACTTAAAATCGATAATAAAACACGATTATTGCCGAATAAAAAATACGATACTACCCACATACCAAAAATGAAGATCTTTTTCATTTGCGGGCGAAGCCGCGGGCGTCCACCAGTAAAATATATGTTTAATAACTATATCAATTAAGCTGTACAACACACTCCATGGCACTTAACTAACCAAAACTAGAAATGAGGATAATTACTGGATAAACTACAATTGTCAATTACTTAGCTATAAACAGTCTACACATGTAATATGTATACAAAATAGATTAATGCTGGGGATTGAAATTGTGTACTGACACTAAAATTTTGGAACAACACACACACAAGTTTATCTTGTATCCGAAAACACATCGAATCTGTTCAAACCAGTTACAATACAGCACCTAACTGGCTCGTTAGCACGGACTATTTCGTTGTCATGTGCTAGATTACTTCTTGTTCTTGAACTCTGTCTATCTATCCATCTATCTCTGTATCAAAATTGTCCATTTCTGAACCACCTCGCGTTCTGATCTTAATTGCCAATAGAGATTACATCTCAAGGCTAAATTTGACATAGATATGATGTCACGCCATACGGGCTCTTGTTTTTAAAAAAATCCTTGATTTATGTCATCGGTAATATTGTGGTTATGATGTAAATTTGGTAGGGTGGTATCTATGGTGATTTATCTGTCTGTGACATCATGTTGGTGTGAAAAGATGCGAAGGTCCTATGCTTAAAATAGATTTTTCATGTTTGTGGAACTTACATACGCCCTCTTTGCTTAGTATCCCTCTTTACTTAAGAGTTTCTGCTCCCCATAGATTTTTAGTCTAGTTTTCTTGAGCCGATACAACATGGTAGGGATTCAAATCCTTCTACAGTTGATACAAAGTATTCGTATTCTGTTTACGCCTAAACTATCAAAAATTCTCAAACAGATAATATAGGTACCAAGGTATGATTTCGATAATACGTATTTATATATGAAGAGTAAATAAAATATAGTTTGCAGATTGTGGCCGCGACCACTCAGATGTTCGATATCGTTGCAATAAATATCATATCATGACCTTGCGCGATCATTGGAAAATAATAAAATAAAGTTAGATTGACGTAGTCCAGCTGTCTTGGCATTGTTCATTCAATTGGTTTTTTCGTTACTATAAAAAACGCTTTGATTGTTGCTTGGTCTGTTGCGGGAACTCATACTTCTTTGATTTACAAATGGGCTTGGATAGATCTAGAATAAAAGCTTTATAATAGTTGTAAATTGTAACGTCAATTGTGGACTGCGATTGCATATCGACGGGCGCGTCTCAATTCATCCAATCAAGACTAATACAACGCACGAGCACTTCTTGACGTCTTTGGTTTCCATGATGAAGATGTACATATCTATGTATATTCAAATAAATATTAAAAGCATTCGGAGACTCAGCGTTTTATAAATGTGAAATGGCAGATATACATACCTTATTTTATTAACATATTGTCGCAAATAACGTATGCACAAAAAAATGTAGATCACATGTCCAAATGTATTTTTAGTTTAGAAAATAAATGGAATGTTTATTGGCTTGGATACTTACATTTAATGGGCGTTTGTATGCATATGTTCTCATTTATTGTACAGCCTTAAGAAGTTGTCCAATTATATTCTGTTTAGTTATGGGGACACTGGAACTCTATCGTGATTACAGCTATTCTTGGAAATTTAAAGTTTTCGTTTAATTTTGCGTCACATAAGTCTTCATTCATTATACTTGCCCATATTATGGGAAAGTAGAGAAATTGCTACATTAACCAGTATGAGTTAACGTACGCAATTTCATCAGCGTCAATTTAATGGCTCTCTATGATTTGTTATTATAATTAAAAGACAATGTAGTGCTAATTGGTTAGTTGAATACATGTAATGCATACTTAGACGTTATCTAAGTAATAGTCAGTTAATGATCGTATTAGACTTATCTAATCATTTATCATTGTGACCTATGTAATAGGTTAGCTGGTAAATTCCTAATATAATAAACGGCCAGTGCTGCATATATTTACTTAGATTTCGGTCAACTCTAAATTAATAAACTTTAAGGCTTATTTGTTATGATTCTGCTATTTATACTATATTTATCTCTTACTATGATATAACTCTGTTATTATTTCTGTCCACATTTACTGAATCATTTAGTTTAATTTACTTAATGAGATAGCTGTGTTTAATGATACATCTTATAATAAAATCTGCGAAAGCTTCATGCCTGCATAGACTGACCATTGCCTTTCGATATGAGGAATCCTCCTCTAACAAAGCTATACTCAATAATGAGGAATACGACTTGAGAAAAGACTTGCTTGCTTCGAGTACTCGAATGTTTGCGCTAAAAGTCGCCATGTACGTATAGTACGTGTTTGCGTTCACGCTGTGTTACCGAAATTCGCATATTGTCTAAGGGGGCAGGTTACACGAACCTAGTTTCAGAGGAAATTTAAACCATTTTTTATTTAACTCAAGGAAATTGTTACAGGAAGGCAGAGTGCACAGCCGCATCGCAGGATGCCGATCGCGCCGCGCGGCCCTCCGCCCGCCACCACGCAACCATACCGCCTCCGTAGGAGACCTAGCTTAGTCCACAAGTGCCCTTCTATAATATAACGTCTAACGTTTTCTACGCCTCTTTTATACCGACCTATAAGTATAAGTACGCACAGTTTTAGTGTCTTAAGTGTCGCGCGCGAGTGTGTTTATGTGTGTCGATGGTGCGGGCGACATGGGAAAGTCCTCGGCGAGAACACATGGCCAAGGTGAGTGGTACACGTACACAACACAACCGATAGGCTCCTAAGTTCTTACTAAGCATGCTCCATCATCGACTGACATTTATAAAGAGCTTCAAGCTAACTGTAGTCACGGGCAAATTCATTTAAAAAAATGTTTTATCTATCTTTTATCACGAGACATTAGTTTTATATAAACCAAAGTGTGTATGCAAGTCTGTGCAAATTTATTCCTTTTCACGCTAAAACGGCTGCATCCATTTGAATGAATTTGGTATGATGATAGATCAAACTGCTTACTATCCTGTATTAATGCGGGTATCACTGTTGAGCGCCGTTACTTCTTAAAGCCATAGGACCATGTATATCAAGCGGGGGCCTAACATCATACAGACATATCGCGTGATATTTGTACGCGACCAATCACATGGATTTATTTCGCAATTCCTTAATTTACGCCTAAAGGGTTGTCTATTAGATATCATTAATTGTGATACTTCTCCTCAGCACACCTGTCCACAAGGCCCCTCTATACATATCATTATGGCGACAGATGACCCTCGGCCGGCCTTCTACAAATGTAACTATTTTCATGTAGCAAATTACTTAACTAGCTGTACCGGCATTATTATTCAACTTCTATAAAATAATTAGAGGTATGCGAGTTTTGTTCTTACAGTGTCCTTATGTTTAACCTTTCTTTTAAATATTTTTGTATAAAGTGTTAGAAATTTTTCAAGATCAGGAAAAAAACTAAACTTTTGGGTATCGCTTTTAGCATTACTAACGCTGTGTCCTCTTAATTTCTGACTCCGACGCACAAAAAGGGATAATAAATAATAAAAAATAATAATAAAAATGTTTATTGGACACACAAATTCTTATAATACTAACACTTATTAATAATGTAATTTAAATTTAAAATAGGGCATTTTAGAAAACAAAAGATATGTCGAGCAGCTGCTACGCTGAGAGAAAGTGGTCTCACGTGTTGTAGCAGCTGATTCCTTCAGGGAAACATTTATTTTTTCAAAATGTTACGTGTTTGTGTATATGTCTGTTCTTTGATACTTATATCAGACAAATCCCAAATAGGTGAACCAAGTTTGATGTAGGCAGTTGTCTTTGACATGTTACAGGTGACTTATTTTATTGATAGCGTCAACCAAGACACAACAATATCTCAAGCGCTTAATCTAATTGCACGTCGTATCTCCTTATTTTAGAAGCTATTTTCATCAATATACGTACGTAAATATTAGATTTATTTAATCGTTTCACGTAAAATCAGGTTAATTTTTCATTTATCTATTCTATACTAATATTATAAAGCTGAAGAGTTTGTTTGTTTGTTTGTATGTTTGTTCGTTTGTTTGAACGCGCTAATCTCAGGAACTACTGGTGCGAATTAAAAAAATATTTTTGTGTTGGATAGACCAGTTATCAAGGAAGGCTTTAGGCTATATAACATCACGCTGCAACTAATAGGAGCGAAGAAACAATAGAAAATGTGGAAAAAACGGGGAAAATTATTCATCTTTGAGGGCTTCCGTTGCATGCGCTGCGAAAACGGTTCAAGATATCAAAAAAATGTGTATGATAGACTTATTTCTCTTAAAATAATCTAACAAAATGTCCGCAACAGTATATGTCTATGTTTTAAGGTTAACTCACTAGAACCATTTTTATGGTAATAACTATTCCACGCGGACGAAGTCGCGCGCATCAGCTAGTTTATTATATAATGGCACACAAAACAGAATGTGTTCTGAACTGAATATACATTTAAAGCTGGTTTCGTTGTTCCTCTCATTCCTACTTCTTATCGAATGAGAATGGCCAGCTCTGGTGTCGAGAGTTAATCAAGCCGCCCTAAGGGCCTCTGAAATGGCTAGACGACTGCCGTACTAGACAAACAGCCGGGACCTACAATTGAACGTGTCATCCGACCCACGGAAGCGAAGACCTCTTATTCCTACTAAAACATTTCTTAATCTCCGACCTACCTCACCGTATCTATAATTCCCTGATTTTTAGTTTTCACACTTCGACATTGAACCCAACGCTGCTGATTATATAAACATGCTTTGAAATACCAGCGGCCTTCAGGTTTCCGCCTTCATAAGGTGACCTAATTCACGGACACAGAGTAAATTATTCTTTACGAGTACAATATACGTTGTCATTAAAGTATGGATAAGAGACATAGGGGCAGCGAAAAACTTTTATGACCCCCAAACGAAAAACAAAGTGAAAAAACTTTAAGTCACTCGGGTGTACCATTTTCGTAATCATGACTAATGACCATAAATATAAGTCTTTCAGCCTGTTAAAATGAAGTTGTTGGTGTGCAATAGAGTGAAAAATGCTTTATAGTCATGCCAATAAAAAACGAGAAAAAATTATGTCTTAATCACTGGTTAATATAACTTAAAGAGACAGGTAAACATAGGTACATAAATAAATATTGCGGGACATTGCACACAGCGCCAACTAGCCCCGCACTAAGCAAACGCTTGTGTCGCGGGTACTAGATAACTAGTAATAGTTACATTACCTATATATACTTTTTTTTTTGAAATAAATTTATTATAGATTTTTAAAATTCATAATTACTTGTGTCATGCGGGAATCGAACCTGCAACCCTACATTAGAAGGCAGAGCCACTACCAACTAAGCTAACAGGCCAGTCAACCAGGTTTAAGTCTTGACTTTTCAAAATAGCAACTAACTTAAGAAGAAAACTATTTTAAGATAGTTAATAATGCAATGTTCACACCTGCCACTTTGATCACAGAGTATTTCATACAATTTCATGCGTGAAAAGATTTGTACAATATCTTTTTCTCTCAAAAGTAGAATTGTACCTCCTTGTACGACGTTGAACTAAGATGCGATGCTGCATAAGACCAGATGAATCAAGTTTTGGCTAAACTAATTGATTGATACACTATGGATAACTATGTATATGCAGATGGAAACTACATTGTTATTTCTGTAGACATCTACTTCCACTCGTAGCGTCGTGGAAGCTGCAACCATTATGCGGAAATGATTCAAGAGCAATTAGTGTTTTTAAAGATTCTATAGGTACTGCCAAAAAATACAATATAGGACCCATCGTTGTTTTGGTTTATCCGGTGTAACAGAAACATGTAATTTGACAGAAATACAGTAAGTATAGGAGTAGGTCTGGTGCTCAAATAATATTTAGGAAAATAATGGATTGTCAAGTTTAGGGTTACATGTGGCAATTTGCAAAAAAAATATCCTATGGCTCTTACTGATATTGCTTCTCAACTATTTTCTTATTAGTCGCAGAAAACAGAATATTACCTTAGTTTTTAATTAGTTTCGAGTCCGGTCCTGTGATTAAAAAAAAACAATATCTTAGTAACTCGCGATCAAAATTTACTTAGTTTTAATAATTCCTAGCAACATAATACATAAATAAATAAACAATCCAAGAATCCGGGATTGACTAACTATTATTTAATCTATGAACCCAGTAATGATTTTGCACTCCAGTAAACGTCGAATATCTGATTGGAATATTATAATTTGTGCTGATCTAATTCGATATACCAACTGGGCCATGTTTCCATGCTTCAGAAAGAAAATTGTTGTTTCAATGACCGCGTGACTCATCGTTGCTAATATGTATAGCTTTGTTAACATAATGTGTATGAAAACGGCGTCTCTACTTGAAACAATGCCAACGAGCTGTCCATAAAATGTGCCATGTACCCGCTCACTAACTTGCGTACTTGCTTATAGCTCTTCGACGTTTGATCAATCCACTTTGCTGATCACATACCGGCATTTTACACAGTTTGTCATAATGTAAATATCGTTAATCTCTTTGTTGTGACATGCAGCAAACATGTATGCAATTATAATATCGGGCCGGGCCAGGTGTTATCTGGCGGGGTTTAATGGTTCACTGAACACGAAGATAGATGTTGCGAAATCACTCGTAACATGAGTATGTAAGCGTTCACCTGCTCGATAGCGAGCCAAGTAATTACTGCCATACATTGTAATGGCATACTTCTTTTCTTCGCGTTCATAATGCTTCTTGAAGTGACGCAGGAAGTCGGTGTGACTGATTTCAGTAGTATTTACATAATCTTTACGGTCATAACTTTTTATTTGTTTTTAATTTAACAAAGACTTATACGTCGTTTCTTTGAGAAACTTTTTATCTTTCATCAATAACGTAAAATAATCAAATTCGTAGATTACATTTCCGCTACCGCCGTAACCTTGGTGCCGGCACGTAATTTTGTGCGCCGTTAATAAGTAACGTTCACTCATTGAATGCAGCGTAATGTTCCATTCTCCCATTTGGCGAGTTTTTCATTGAATCCGGTGGTTGCGGGAGAGCGTGCGAGGCGGGCAACACCGCGACGGCGGCGCAGTCGGGGCGGATTATCTGGGAGCGTGCGCGGAGCGGGCGGCGCTCGGAGCGGGGCGGGCTAGTGTGCGGGCGGCGGAGCACGCGAGCGTGTGTGCCCCGAGGCAGAGCGCGCGTGCCGGCAGCGAGGTGGCCGCGCGCGGCGGCCGCCATGGCGCGGCGGTAGCGGCGCGGATGTGCGCGCGCTCGCAGGCCGTGGAGCTGGAGGTGCTGGGCGCGGAGGGCGAGGCGCGCCCCCTGCGCCTGTCGCTGCTCGAGCTGCTCGGCAAGCTGGTGCGCCGCGAGCCCGCGCCGCCGCCGCACCGACGCGCCACGCACAACCACCGCTTCCGCACCTTCGTCTCCTGCGGTCGGTACCCACACTAGCCACCACTCACCAGCCAGCTCGCGCGCGATCGATGCCACTACGCTTACATACTACTGCGTTGTAATCCCGACAGATGGCTGCAATGCATTGGCGAGATTGTTGTTCATTCAGTAGTCAGGATTGTCCGATCTGTTTGTCGGATGGAGTTCTGTACAATGTGCAAGGTCGCGGCGCGCCCCGCACGGTCAACGGCCGGCGCGTCCAGTCTCTACGCCCATGTTATCGATCATCCGCCAATGTTTCGCTTTACTAAATTTAATTAGAATGCAATTTGAACGCACACTACCCAGATGCTACGGACCTATCACAGCGCTCCCACTGTATACGTCGCTGTCAAACCTGTTTACATTACACCATACAATGAATGTCTTACCGCACTTGAACTTAGTGTTTGGTATGGTTCAGAGACGAACTAAATTATGATTCAAGTATTCAAACTTAATAAAAAATACAGAATCTCGTCTACAAGCATAAATTACGTTTTAAACAAATTGCTTTACTCTCTTAATTTAATTAGTCTGTTGATTGTTTCGTCTTCACGGGGAAGTTCTACGAACGCCGAGTATCCGTGGTAATGAATGGTTAATTGTCCTCTTCCTACGCAGCTAATTTCCATTACCTCATTGATTGCGTGATACACCTCTGGTTTAAGAAACAAGTCTACTTGTGTGTGCCATTCTGCGCCGTCATAACATGCTGTTAAATGGTCTGTCAAGGGCGTGAGACCCTTCCTATTGTTTATCCAAATTATTTTACACCGTTTGTTAAATTAGGTGTTTCAAGGGCCAATTTGTTGTTAAAATAATTAAGCAGTAAGTATTTATAGCACGTCTTTTTTTGCATTGAGCATACTTACTTTGTTCTTCACTTCTTAAGAAATCGTATAGTGTAATTATTTATAGGTAGGTAGGCATGTATTGATCAGTGAACTCAGATTCAATTACTGTTAGCTATCAAACCCCTATTTTCCTAGAGTTGAATGAAACGGGTCGATTCATTTGCCAACTTTATTGTAACACGATATTCGTTGTAAGGCTCAACTTTTCAACAAACTATACAAAAACTAATCGTAAAGGCTTCATTGTACAATGTACATGCCATTTCCAAGAACAAGTAGGTATACGTTTCAGTACACAGAATCACGTAGGTAAGTATAAATATAAAAGTTAGTCATCGTTTGAATTTTAGGTTCATTCATTCCCACTCATTGTTAATTTAATCATAGGACACCTAACGACTCTAACAGCTGTTTGGGTGCTAAACTTTATAGGTCTTTTTTATCCATTGTTTTACTCTGAAAAGCAGGAATAATAATTTATATAACTTTTATATACATAGTTCAATTTTATCACTATACGCGTTTATTTTATGGGAGTAAAACACGATAATGATCACAGTTGAATGTCATTTTAAGGCTCTCGGGCAAAATTCTAATTCCGATTCATAAAATCATCTCGAATCAATTAACACTATGCTCAAGGCAGAGAATATTGGTATGAACCCCCTAAACCAATGCCAGAATGTAGCTCAACATAGATAAGATGTCAAGGACACTGATAAAATATAACCTTTTCAATTGACCCCTCTTCGCCTGATTTACTATGTCCACCCGCGTTACTTCTTGCAATTGTATGCCTACTTACAACCATTATTATCTATTACCTATTTTATTTTTAGTCTTATTATGTTTCTGGCAGCCATTATTGAAGAATGAATAACATTAAAAAATACTAAAATATCACAATACTCAATAAAAAAACTCAAATAGTTAATGTTGTGTAATTCCTTAAAATACAGTTTATGCGAAGGCTTACTTCACGGCATGATTCGATTACAATGTAACTTTTATGTTTCCTGCATCGAAATAATACGCAGTAAAGGATACGCAAAGCCTCCGAGGCGGGATGGCTCGTGGAGCGTTATTAGTCGTAAAGCGCGGGATCGATCGGCGTCCCTGCGGCGCCCGCCGTCTCCGCCACTCGAACCTCTCTGCTGCCACAACCAAACTCAATTACATGAAGGGGACTCATGCTGGCTTTTTCCACATGACTTTTTCACTTCCCAAGTTCAACTATGCTAAGGGGAGCTGAAAAACGTGTGTGTATGCAAAATTCTATCACGCTAATGAGATGCGAGTGGAAGCTTTTAATTAGTGCTGCCGATGCTCAAAACAAGGTCGATTGGAGCACAAAATGCATAGGTAACAATCATTACAACCCACGTTTATTTATCTCCTGATTCATGTTTTCGCCAATGCATGCGAACTATTTTGTAGGAATTATAGATTCTAGAAGGTCGGTGTTCTAAGCCTTCGTTCTCAATTCGATGTCAAAACAATTCTTTCTCGGCTTTTCCTTCTGTTCATTACATCACAAGCAGAATTCCTGACGCGACGTCGTGCGAGTTGCTAGAGAACAATTTTCCTAAAAATCCAATAAGATTCCAGTAGCAGGAGCGGCCTTGTCTTGCGAGCTCTCGCCAATTGCCCCTAGCTTACCCTCGAGCTCAATTGTTTAGCAAACAGGCTTCCGACGTCGGGCTTGTTAAATATATTACTTTATCCGACTAGTCTGATATGATTTGTTTTATGAATAGGAGAAAGTCTGGCTGGTTTGCAGACTTTATTTTCAAAGCCATTGAACTGTAAATGAATTGCAAGAAGTGCAGCGTTTTTGCTCCGTCGATGTCACGTTTGTTTTGAGTTGTGTTGGCACGCGTGCTAAGTTTTTGCTCTCGTGATTCACCATGAACACTCGATATTTTTACTTAGCGTACTATTTTTGCGTAGTCTCACTTTTTATATGATTCAGTCGTGTTTTTGAATGAAATTTTTAGGTGTCCTATTAGCGCATCTGGCACTGATATCTACATTAATCTGGTTAATCGTATTGATTGAGTTGAACTTTACTGATCTGTTGTTGTTCGACTGCGTGCCAAAGTACAACAACAAAACAAACAAAAAGTCTTTTGAATGTTTTAGTGAGGTATAACAGCTATAGTATGTATATATCTCTCTGTTGAGAGGAAAACTAACAATGGCATGTCGTGTTGCTTGAATGGACAGCTAATTATCCAGGCAAGCTGTGACGAGACACGTCTTAGAGCGCTGGGAAGGGCTTGAGACGGATACGTAATGAGTTTTTATTCCCAGAGGATGTACCATCAACATCAACCCGTGGTGTTATGGCCTGCACTTACTTTATAGATGTGTATCTCGAGTGCTAGTTCACTTGCTCTCCTTTATTGTTTAATGGCACTTAAGTATAGGATTTTGATGATAGTTAATGGTTGTTTTGAAGTTTTATTGCCTCCGCTCCTTGCAAAGTTTCAATGTCTCGTTAGTAAAATATGGCCTAACTATGTCTAATATGCTGGGCTTATTAACGTTATAAAACGTATTTTTTGTCATGTCGGCTTGACAAAATTGAAATAAAATAGTTTGTCATTCATGTTTGAGAAAAGTACAAGATAAGAAACTCATAAAGATAAGTTATCAAATTACCGCGGATTTTATCCATGCAAACATTTTATGATTTTGCAGTAATATAAAATATCTATTAAAATCCCACTTTTTATCCGATATTAAAGTCTATGATGAGATAGTTTTTCCCACGACAATTTGTTAAATCATTAACTCGCAATTCTAAATAATTTCAAAATTTTTAAGTATACTCGTTTGAAAAATATGATGTCACTGATACATAGGCCTCCGCAAATACACAAACGTATAACATTTATAACACCCCTCTTTCGTCGTTAAGTGTAAAAGATATCATTACAGCTAAATTGTACCTATTTTGCTAGGCTTTTACTTACTTAGTTAAAACTTATTTCCCCGGTACTTAGGTACCAAGATAGTCTAGATTTCTTGATTAGATAACACTATGAGCATAAATATAAGCGAGACAATACAAAAGCCGTATTAGCGGTGTTAATTAAATCCATGATGATTGTTTACGTGTACAATATCGCAAACTTGTCGTAAATGTTTGTTTGTAAGTACTTATGTGTGTGGATGTGAATTGCATTGTTTATTGTTACAGAGAATGAACGGAGAATCAAAGCGAATAACAGGGAATACAACGCGCAGTTTCGATATGCTGTAAGTTATTACTTAAATCTCATCTATACTAATATTATAAAGCTGAAGAGTTTGTTTGTTTGAACGCGCTAATCTCAGGAACTACTGATGCGAATTGAAAAATTCTATTTGTGTTGAATAGACCATTTATCGAGGTAGGCTTTAGGCTATATAACATCACGCTGCAACTAATAGGAACGAAGAAACAATGGAAAATGTGGAAAAAACTAGGAAAAATATTCATCTTTGAGGGCTTCCGTAGGGTGCGCTGCGAAAATGGTTCAAGATATCAAAAAAAATGTTTGAAAGAATTAATACCCAAAATAACTATTCCACGCGGACGAAGTCGCGAGCACAGCTAGTTTTATTATAAAGTAAAATCCTATTGCCTAATTGGCAAAGTTCTAATGTAATGAAAGTAATGTTAGTTATCAATATGTATACCTATGTAAGTTTACTACAGTAGAGATAGAGAGGAATGAAAAATGTGGGTAAAAAATCTTCAAGTTCCGGAGCGAACTTCAATAACTTATTTACTTACCGTATATGTAGTCATATACGGTAAGTAATCAATAAGACTGTTCATATATAAATTATTATTTGCTAAGCGCGAATTAAGACATTGTTTTCCTCTTTCCTGTAGTTGTTAATAATTGTGCTATGTGATTGAAATGAAATTTCATATGTAATAAGAAATTTGCCTAATATTCACCCCAGATCAAAACAGCGCAGGACGCCGTTAGTTTTAGAAATATTTATCATCCTAACTTACTCGTACATATTTATTATGTAGCGCATATTTACCGCAGAGTAATATTTCTGATCTAGCATTTTCCATGACATTACGTTTGTGACTCACGTTTCCATGCAATTTCCCTTTTTCTCTGCCCCTTTCTTGGAGGCTGTAAATGTGCGCAGAATAAATAACAGCTTTAGATCATAAATAGATATTTTCTTACCAGACATCAATATTGATATGATTATTTTCAGAAGTTTTTTGCTACAGATTTTTTTTTACATGATATAGGCTTACGCTTGACTACAACTTGCCTGATGGTAAGCAATGTTATAGTCTACGATGTAGCGCGCTTGCCTAGAAGAAACCGGTTTACTCTCGACTTGAAGACCGACAAATTATAGTTCAAGGGGAATAGAGATTCGGGCAAGGAGTTCCACAGTTTGGCTGTTCGCACGATGAAAGTCAAAGCGCTTGGTGCGAGTCTTTGGAACCTCAACTGTATAACGGTGCCTCCTTGCCGAACCCCTACTCGTACGATGGTGAAATGGGGCTGCAGGAATTAAATTATGCAATCCTCCGCACACTCTCCGAAATGCAACCTGTAAAATACCGAAAGACTGGCCACCTTACGGCGGTGCTCAAGGCTTTGTAATTTTGAGCTACAGAGTGAGTCTTTCGCGATGAGCTTTTTTAGAATTTACTGAATTATTCAACAACATTTCTTTGAAGTGATACAATGACTTCTCGATACTTAAATATGATTAGCGCCTACACTATTGAAGGAAACTTACAATTCATTGATTAATACTCGGGTAGTACTTAATAGTATCATAAAACCGATCCTATAACGTAGCATAATAGCTATAGGTCGGATAGGCTAGACCCGTTCGTTTAACAATGTCACTCGACAGTCATACTAGCTGAATTGTAAGTATAAGAAAAACAAATACGTAAGTACAATGAATACTTGTTTTCTGTAGAGTTCTATAAATAAAATAATTATCGGGCTGCCCACTCGAGCTCAGTGTAGGCTTTTCCTAGTAACACCTTAGACTATGTCATGTAAACATATTAATACCGTGTTTGTTGTATATTGTACTTATACAATACTGCTGTTTATGATTTTCAAAGAGTATTTTTGAGCTGGGATTGAGAATGTAACTTATAGAATTACAACATATCTCTACTTTGATCGGAGGCCATCAGAAAACCAGAATTGGAATTTTAGGCTGATGACTGACATTTTTTTGTCAGTGGATAAGTGTCCCTTTACAACTCGTCCATGTTACTGCTTTTAGCAGACTTATGTATATAGTAATGATTGCGGCGAAAAGTTAATTTATTTAAGTTACCATGCAATCTGGCAACCATAGAAACCTTTAAGACATCATCATCAGATTTTAATTTATCATCAGGCAAACTATGGCCAAACGCAAATCCGTATTAGTTAAAAAAAGACAGCTTTGATTGAGCATCAGTTTAGCATCTTTAGAATCGTAATTTTGTCCTTGCTAGATTGGTGCGTTACCATATATTAAATGATATTGAAATCTCTTCCAGAACAACTACATCAAGACGTCCAAGTACTCGATAGTGACGTTCCTGCCCCTGAACCTGCTGGAGCAGTTCCAGCGGCTGGCCAACTTCTACTTCCTGTGCCTGCTGGTGCTGCAGCTGATCCCCGCCATCTCGTCCCTCACGCCCATCACCACCGCCATACCGCTCATTGGTGTGCTCGCGCTCACTGCCGTCAAGGACGCCTACGACGACTTTGTAAGTTTATGAGAAGACCTAACACAAACATATGAAATCAATTTATCAGCGCTGTGATTGGCTGAAAGTATGAACTTCATCTGATCGTCGGTCTATAAATTGAGGGTTAGTGTATTCGGTATTGTTTAGGTTCCTAAACTTAAATGAGAAAAAAGAATCACGATCAGCAGAATTTGAACTTGCATCTTCGTGGTAAAGACCCCGTATTTCTTGGCATGAAACCTCTGGTGCGCTATTCGGGACGTCCTTAGCCAGTAATTAATTTACCTACTTATCATCGAATTAGTAACTACAAAGATTGATTTACGTAATCGCAAAGCCTGAGAGAGAGATTGAGAGTGACGTTGTTAACCCAACTTCTCCCTGTTACTGAAAATCATAAAAAATACATTGTAACTTGCATTTTGTAAGGTGCACCACGGTCATAGATCTTTAGGACCTCATCATTCTCAACCAGGTTTATGACAAAAATATCCTCTTCTACTTTGTACGTTTATTTGCTGGCAACTTGTTATCACTACGTTGAACCATCCGTGGTTATATGTAGCACGGTATTTGTTTACGGTCACCAAAGATGCATGCAAATTAATTTAGGCGCTTTGCTTATCTAAATATATAAAACTCAAAGTTGACTGACTGACTGACTGGCTGACTGATCTATCAACGCACAGCCCAAACCACTGGACGGATTGGGCTGAAATTTGAAATGAAGGTAGATGTTATGACGTAGGCATTCGCTAAGAAAGGATTTTTGGAAATGCCACTTTTGAAGGGGTGAAATAGGGGACGCAAGTTTTACTTCTTAATGCGAGTGAAGCCGCAAGCACCCACTAGTCTTACATATATGACTTTATTTTGGTAGGAATATACCTACTTGCCATTACTTTTTCGATGCGGTGTGTAAACGCGAAAATTAGATTAAATGTGTCAGTTTCAGTAGTATCATTCTACGGGTGGCATAAAAACGTGAATTAATTTGAAACGGGCCTTGTTTTCGTTACACTTAAAACTACACTACAGCACAGAGTTTATTATATAGAAGTTTATAATATTATTTTTCTACAAGATGGATTGACGATATAGCATTGTCACGGGTCGAACCTGGATGAAGCTGACACAAGAGCCAATTAAATGTTAAAAGATAGGCCGTATCCCCATCAGTGCGGCGAAACCGGCTGTAGATGATAATGATGTAGATTATTTTATATTCCTCTCCAGTACAATTGCATTAGTCGCGAAGTTTCATTGAGCTTCGGTTAGTCAGCTCGCGACGACCGCGACATTTAACTTCATTAGTGGAACTGTTACACGACCTGCTTATCTGTTACGACCGTAGTGAAATGACTTGCTAAAGTTGCTACATTTTTGGCACTCAAATTATGTACATAATAAGACACAGGTTTGTTGAAAATGATATAATAATATTAGCAGACGGTTATAAGAATACGCGTTTGTCAATATAACAAACATTGTATTTTTTTTAATTTAGTAACATAAAAATAAACTAAGCTCTAGATAAATTTTTGAGTTACGCTTACTGTCTACATATTCTAAGTAAAACTGGTAGTGCTGCTGAAAGTGTTCGACGAAGAATCAATTATTCATGCAGTTTTTTCGTATTTTCTTTAGTTCATTTAACTACACGTTTCTGTACTCTAGTTTTCCTTTGCGTGTACATTTCCGTTCTCCTTTCTTGAGTAAGGGAGTTACTATACTATTGCATGATAAGTCCTACTTTTAATGCTAATAGACAGCAATAACTCACCCTCTAAATGTAGCCCGATATAAATCACAGCATAACAAATCTGGGATTTCAATTTGGTTGTCAGTTTACAAGCTTTGGTATTTTCTCGAAAATTCTGTGATACCTTGACTCATATCGACAGAATGAACCTAAATCCATTCATGCAAAGTCACGACATTAGGTAAAACTACATTTTTAAATGATATAGGTAAAAGATATACCAAGTAAATATAGGTACTAGTATATATGTTATGGCATTGGCATTCCCGTAGTTTCAGATAAGCATAGACAACGTTCGTTAATCTAACTCAATCTGTTCTTGAGCTTTTCCTGCTGTTGTGTATTTCACTAAAAGACGAATGTACTTTTTTTCTGTAACCTTGCATTTGAAACCGGAAAATATACGTAGACAACAACTCTGTGTTATGAAATGTAACAAAATGGAGTTGAATTACGTTGCTATGTTAGTTGAATAATATAATTCATGCTAAAATCCAAAGGGCCTTATTACAAAACGTGGTTCAAATATAAGTCTAGACCAAGTCCGTTTTAGTTGTTCGAAAATTGTCTGTCTACTGTCATAACTATCAAACTGTCAAAATGTACCAATGTTAAATCAAAGTTCCAATTTTTGTTGACATTTTGATTGCTTGTATGTGATGTTTGAACAACAAGAAATCATTTTTTTTATTTTCAAAGTCCTGGACTAATATTTAAACCGCGTTTTGTAATAAGACGGTTTAATATTAACGTAATTTTGCTTTTACTAGTTAATTTTTTATATGTTAAATTCAACCAATTTTTAATAATAGATGGCAACTAAACAAACTTTGCTTTCAGTGGTAATATTTTAACTACACCACCAGAACCAGAACTACCAGGTTTAGAACCAGATAGTTATTTAAGCATCTCAAAAGATCTTAGCAAATTTCGTTATATTTTGATGACATACAAAAAAATGTAGCTCATGCCAGTCTCCTCAATCGATTGCGAATTTCAACGTGAATACGTTAAAAATGCCGCCTGCTTACAAAATTACCTGTTTTGTTCCCACCACGCTTGTAATTGTTATGCGTTAATGTGTGCTCGTTGCAAATTCTTACATAATATCTGCAGTGCTCTGCTTACAAACATTCCACTGCTAATATGGAGACGCAGTTTCCTAGATAATTAAACTACTGTACGTCTATCAATCGGGCTCATTGTAATATTAGTCAGTATGTACAATAATATAGGTACATACATAGGTGTATATGTATACATATATACAGGTTTTTTGGTAACTGGCATATAGCACTGTTTAGGGCAGCTTTAATTAATAACTACCAAAAACTTGTATTAAATAAATAATAATAAATAAATGAATATACCGGGACAATGGACACAGCGCCATATAGCCCCACACTAAGCAAACGCTTGTGTCGTGGGTACTAGATAACGGATATAATACTTATATACTTTTTTTTTGTAAATACATAGTTACTTATTATACATACAAACGACCAGACTCATTGGATCGGAAATTTCATTTTTTTAAGTTTGCTAAGTTGGTTCAACGAAATTCTAAAAGTCGTTAACAAAATGTTGTTACTATTGGTGTCTTAAAGCCGTCCGTAAAAATGTGTTTGCTACGAGTAAGCGTGTATAAATTATACTAAATATTCCATATGAAGTAGGTCAGTAATCAATGAATCATTGAAGTAAAGGAATGCGTCATTCATTGGGATTTTTTTTTAACTAGAAAATGAGTGCTTGTATACAGTTTATACTAATTCATACATGGAAAATGTTCACTTGGAAGGAATGATTTGGGCACTTGTACGATGTACTTAAGCTTATCTACCCGCATCATAAAAGAAGCAGCATGGGATCGCAAGAAGTTTTGCCAACTGACCTCCGAACTTCAATATGATAATGGCACCCGATGATGATGATGACGATGTACATGCCCAAGTAAACGTTTCCAATGAATTAATTCAGTGGGAGGGTAACGACCCTCAATAATGAGGAATATAACACGAGAGAGGAGGAAAACTCTTATACTTCAGAATGAAGTAGGATTAGCATTTTTAAGAAAAACTTAAATTTTATAAATCTTCATTTCATTGAAATTGTTGAATCTAGAACAGTGTCGAGGACATTAATTTCAATTATTGTCTACCTATTATACTCCAGAAAATTTTAGCAAACGAATCCAAATCGTCTCCTTACATAAAAAAATTCTCAATAAACTTTTATATTCGTCACTCCGCGTCATTTTAAAGGAAATTAGTGTATTTTATAGGCACTTTCACTAAGCTGTAGTCGTAAAACAATGTCTGGCTGTAGACTTTTTTATCCGCCCCGGGTGGGTTTGAGACTGTTTAGATTATACATACATAGGTACATATTTATGTATGCAGTATACTATTATTTCCTTGATAATATTTTACTCAAAGTTTTGTGTAAATATCCGCTCAAAATGTTGTTAATTAGGACTTTTATGAATATATTATATTTTGCACTCAAATTAATTTATTTAACTCAAACTATTTTATCAAACTGCCTTGCTTTCTTTCATATGGTTCGTTACATAAGGTTATCTGTCAAAATCCTATAAACTTACCCTAACGTATTTTGCAGACCTACCCATCTATTAAAGATATATAGATAGATAAAACTCTTTATTGTAACACACATTGAAAAAAACACAAACAGAAACACAAAAGACTTAAAAATAGTGCCACAACTGGCGGCCTTATCGCTAATAGCGATTTCTACCAGGCAGCCGTAGGATGGACTGGAGTCGAAAGAAAAATAAAGGATAAGGTGTTCCAAAAAATAAAATAAAGTAGAAAAATAATATTAAAAGTAGTAATAAAGTAGAAAGATAAATTTAATGAGGCGATTCCCACGTAGCATCATAAACCCAAGAAGGTTAGGTATGAACGGCACCTTGAAACCTAAGATGGGAAGTGTGTAGGTATTATCTCTGCTACTGACTATAGGTATTGTGTGCGTAAATTTATTGCGACATGTTATAATCGCTATAAAATAGATGGCTATATTAGCACACAATTTCCCCGTTAACTATTAATATTTTTTTTAACTTGAAAGGTTTTGCGCTTGGCCATAGTTTACCTGATAGCAACCAAAGGTTATGGCCTAAGATGGAGCGTGCTTACCCGATAAGAACCGATTCACTCTCGCTTTTTAAGATTATTACCTACCTATAATACAAAATAATTATAAATGTGTGTTTATTGCTTTATTAATTATTGTGTAAATGTAATAACTATCGTTTTTTTTCTCTCTGAATGCTGGCTATGGGTTTAAAAATAAAATTGACCCGTTTTCGTCTGGATTAATTTTCCAACTCGTCAATAATTACGGATTGTCTCGATTTACGGATTATTTATTTGGCTCGTTAGAATTAAATTTTTATAGTATATACAATGGGACTGACATGTAATAACAAAAGTCTCTTAAAAATGCGAATTAAAAAAAAAACAATTTTCTTTGGTAATATGATTCGCGCCACTTTCTTTTTTAGGAGTAGGATTGGCTTGTACACCGTGGCTTTTATTTTTAGGAGATTTTATTCTAGTGACATTTAGAATATTGTTGGACAATCTGTTTAACCCGTATCAAGTCTTAAGTTGTTAGGAATTATTTGTGCTTCATTCTGTGCGTTTGTAAACCTGTCCCATTTTAGTTTAGCATCCCGCTCCATGTCAAATTTATGTCGTCACTGTCTACATCAAAGAGCATTTACTTTACGAGCCATGTGTTTTAGTGTACCTACGGGTATTATAAAAGGTCAAATAAACCATAAAAAGTATGTTAGCAAAACTGGATATTTTTATACCGTTCACTAAAAGTGTGATTTAGTTACATAATATCAAACGTTACCCAGAACCTATTCTCTATAAACTAGAACCACAAATCTAGCGCAGTATTTAACTGCTTGTTTCTATTAGAAAGCTTTAGCTTTAGGATTTAACTGCACCATAAGTCTGAATATATCTGGGTGTTTGCCAAAACGCAAATTCTTAATTCGATGTCTATCGACTTGTGTTGCCAGACACGCGTGCGCAAATCTAGATTTTCGAGACAAAACTACTTCTCAAGCTGTGGTGATAGCTCTGTAGGCTAGAGAATAAGGTAAATGTTGACAGAAAAATAGCTGGAACCAAATGTGAACGACACCTACATTACTGGTCCTACGATATTAAACGTACTGTTTCGTCTCTAGCACTATTAAATGAGTATAGGTAGTACTAGAATATATAAGTAGGTACAATGCTAGTTGTCCGATAAATAATAATAAAATACTTAATTCTCATAACTTAATAACATAACTTAATCTACATTGAGGGTTAAAGTTTTCAGAGTTATAACATAAATAGGAGGTTGACACGTCCTTTTATATTTGCATATAAAAAGAAGTTATTTTAGAAGGTCCAACCCAAAATCTTCCAACCTTAAATGCGCCTGGAAGAGTATTATCGCTTTTAGTGATAAGGCTGCCATATATGCTACTAGTTTATAAAAAATATATTTTTAATCCTTTCTGTGTCAAATATTATAACTTGTCTGGTTTCCACAGCAACGTCACCAAAACGACTCTCAGGTGAACCACCGGCGCGCGAAGACCCTCCGCAATGGGAGGCTCGTGGAGGAGAAGTGGGCGTCTGTACAGGTGGGAGACGTCATCCGGCTGGAGAACGACCAGTTCGTGGCCGCCGACATCCTGCTGCTCAGCAGCTCCGAGCCCAACGGACTCTGCTACATAGAGACCGCGGAGCTGGACGGGTGAGTGCATACAACCTCAATTAAAACATTTTTAACCGACCTCAAAAAAAGAAGGTGATCAAGTCTCCTGAAAGGTTTTTTTAACTCATCCTAGACTACAACGGCGCATAACATAAGGCGGGCAGTAGGCAATCCTAAGACTTCGATTGACTACAGTCCGCGTTATATGTTAAGCAACGCTAAGATGAAACACGCTTGCCTATAAATATTTAATTAAGTTACATTTGCACTTATGATTCATGATATTTTATAGTCCCTGGTTTCTGAACTATAAAATATAATTTGGGCTTCAAACCAAATAATCTTACTTTTCGAACATAACAGATAAATTCTTTAAAATCTTTAAACGTCTTTAGGATTAATAGCGGTTTTTGTCCAAATATATTATGATAAGGTAATTTCGTCATTCAATTATAAAACCTGACTGACTGACAGAGTAGCCTTGTCGTATTTTAAAACGTTTTCAGAGTAATTGAGACATTACTTCAAAGATGACATTGTAATATAGAGTACGTTCCCGGAACACAATGTGCATGACATAGACACACGCACACATCAAACACGCTACTCTACATGATTATATCAAGGTTTGTCAAGCCTAGTTATGACTGAACAACTTTATAAATTTTCAGAAGATTAAATTAAGTCCTATCTCTCTGTGTAATGAAACTGTTATTTTTCTTAGTAATAACGCCGTATACAACCACATTGCTTAATATCAGACAAGTTGTAATCAATTGTATCATAGCCTTTCAAATTCAAAATGATTTATTTCGGACTACAATTGGTTGATTGATCCATATTTTGTTAGTAACTTATAACTATTCTTACAGGCTAGGGTTAGTATAATTAACAAGTACATATAGTTACATTATTTAATACGTCATGTACCTAGGAGGCATTCCTTGCGGAATCATAGTCCGCACGAAATGTCTCAGTACAGGCGCATGCGGGTCTGCCGCTACAGCTTTCAAGATGATGTTGTCACTCCCCCGCAGCCCCCGAACTAGCGACGCCACCTTCTTCCTAATGAGAGCATTAAAGCCGTCGGTTTCGTTTTGCGCGAACATGTTGGAAGCACTACAAAATCGGGGAAGTTTCAACATCATCCTGAAGACATTATTATACTGGATTCGCAGGGTATCTAGAGACTTTTGGTAGCATCTGAACCACAGACCGCCCGTGTACAACCCCTGACAATACGCTTTAAATAGCGTAATTTTGACCTGGTCCGTACAACGGGCGAATCTGCGGGCCAGCATGTTTCCTCGAGCTGCTAGCGCCCTGCGCTCCCTTTCTACATCCTCATCGTCTTTAAGGTCGTCGACAAGTATGTGTCCGAGATATCTGAACCGAGTTACTCGATTTAAGTTCAAGCCATTAAGGGTAATAGGAGGGAAAGAATCAGGACACTTACCAGCGGCCTTGAAGACCATGTATTCACTTTTTTTAACATTATATATCAGACCATGCGATGCGGCGTAGTTCGCACAAACCTTGAGCATATCTCGTATAGACTTCGCAGTAGGTCCCAGCAGCACCATGTCATCAGCATAACTGATGTTGTTAACACAGACACCACCCACGTGACACCCGACACGCATGCTGCTGAGCTTGGCTATGAGACCGTTCACATAGAGTTTGCTTGATATCAGAAACTATGGCCAAGTGCAAACCCGTAAAAGTTAAAAAAAAGCGTTAGACTTTTTTGTGCCTTATGGTTTGAAATTGCATCAAAACAAGGGGTTCAAGCTTGTCATGAACTTTAATATATTAAAGTAGGTATGTATATAGGTCGACATCCCTCCGCTCTCGGTGCATGCGCTCGAATACGCATAGTTCATTGCACGAGTAACCCTCTTTTAATTCAAAACACATCGCCAGGTACCTCTTTGTAGGCAGCCAGTCAAATGGAATCAGCGAACCGAGACGTACAACTACTAAAATGCAAAACACAGTCGCCATTTTTCAATTTCATGCAAACTTTGTGCTCTATGCAAATACATCCGTGTTTAAGTCTGCGAACAAAATGTTGCTAAATGGTCCTCTAACACTGTTTCTGAAACGTCTTTCATTCTTCAAATAGCGTTGCTCTAAAAAATGTGCTGACCTAGAGCCAATTCGCAAGCCTCTCCCAGCCTTGTAGAGTTATTTGTGGCTCGGCTCTGATAATGAAGCTCATTATTGGTGATTATCACGCAATTTGCATATCGATCTTGAACTTGTATCGGTAACTTATTGAACGAGATCGTGAACAAGCATTACATTGTTCGTTGTGCGTAATAAAATACATACAGTGCCTACTATGTTATGGTATTAAAGATAAGAAACCGCGTAATGCGCAGACCGCCAATGTACCGTAACCGTTCTGTGATGCTGACTCTAGAATGTTATTTATCGATTAGGTATTTAATGTACTGTACTTATTTTTCCACATTACCAATTAAAATGTTCATGACTAGACCATCCCAGACTTGGTTCAATACAAATTTCCTTTCAGAACAAAGTATTAATTTACATATTATGCATTGTGCACGACAGAATGACTCGTTTCATATGTATAGGGTTATATAAAATAAATAAATGCTAAGTTACTTATGCCTTGTTCAATCCCTTCTTTTACCTATACTCGACTATGCAGACGCTTGCTACCTAGACGTAACCAATGAGCAGCTCGTTAAACTCGAGCGTCTTCAAAATTTCTGCATTAGGTTTATATTTGGTTTGCGTAAATATGACCACATTTCTGAGTTTCGAAAAAAGCTCAAATGGTTACCAATCCGTCTTCGCCGTAATGCACACATCCTCTCACTCTTGTACAAAATCCTCCTCAATCCTTACACTCCTCTGTACCTAAAAGAAAGGTTTTTCTTTGTCACTGCCTCCCATTCCGATTCTCAGCGCTCTTCTCGTTTCCTTCACTTGAAATTTCCTGAGTTTAGCCATCCCAATCTCTACTATCACTCCTCTTTCACTGTGCAAGCTGTTCGCTTGTGGAATGACCTGCCACTTAATATCAAGCAAGCTAAATCCTTGCCCATATTTCAGAGCTTGGTTTTTAATCATTACATTTCTACTTTGTGATGTTAGTTGGTGTGTGTAAGTCTTTTTACTTGAAATATGTTCTGCTTTCTTTTATTTTTGTGTGATTTCCTTCAATGTATATATTTCCTTTAAATATCAATAATATGTAGTTATGTGTGTAAGTACGTATGTTTGTATATTTTTTACTTTGAATGTTATATTTGTTATTGTGTTTTATTTTTAAATTATTTAATATTGTGTTAAGTACGCCAGCTTTACGGATTTCCTCTAGTGTTGTCCAAACTAGGTTACCTGGAAGAGATCACTTTAGTGATAAGGTCGCCCAATGTCCCTGGTTACCTTCCACCTTTATGTTAAATATGTTCTTTTTTATTTGGTGTACAATAAAGTATATTTGATTTGATTTGATTTGATGTCTATTATAATCTTAAATAATGAAGATTTGAGGAGATAGATTAAATAAATAGTACCTATTTAATACCATATGAACAGCACACATGTAACTAATAAACAATACAACTGAAACGTTAAATTGTTGTATATTTTATCATGTACGTAAATATCACTGAAGTTCAGCTGCTGTTACTTCGAAAGAAAACTAACAACTTACCTATATTTTAAGTTGCAACATTGCGTTACAAAGTTTCAATCTTACATTTTATCTTTACCTATAAAAACAGTTCTGAGTGCCGCATAGATTTTAAGTGGTTGTAAATCTTGGCCTGATAACGTTATCACTGGAATGGTCCGATGTCATGTAACGCAGGCTCTTCATTATAACAAGTGCTCTACATATTTCACGATTGTCGATTAAGTATGTCGAGTGTTGTCTTTGTCTATCAGTTATTGCTTATTCGATAGTCACGGTAGGTAATCTAGAGAAAGAAACCGGTAGTTTACCGATGCGTACATTTAGCATTATGTAAAAGTAATCACAAGTCAAATCACTAAAACCAATGTCCAATTAACGTCTAATACTAACGGCAAAAAGGTGCAGGTATTAAGCGCAGGAAACTTAAATGATATCAATCTAATAATTCCATTCACTGAATTATTAGGTAAAGAAAAGAAACCTAAAAAAGGTCCCCTACAACAGGGGTTCCCAATTTATTTTTGGCAAGGAACCCTAATTGACTATACTTTTCCTAGCGGAACCCTACGTTGATAAATAGGAATTTGCCTACCTTATAAAGGTATTCATGAAAAACAATTATTTTTTCAGAAATATTTTTTGTACATATTGTAAATATGTATAGATTTTTATCATGGAATTTAATTTTATTATTTTTTACGGCACCCTTGCGGCCTTTCCACGGAACCCCAGGGTTCCGAAAAAAGGCCGCAAGGGTTCCGTAAAAAATAATAAAATTAAATTCTATAATAAAAACCTACATATTTACAATAGATGTACAAAAAATATTTCATAAAAAAAATGTTTTTCATTTATACCTTTATAAGGTACGCAAATTCCCATTCCCAGTTATCAACGTAGGGTTCCGCTTGGAAAAGTATAGTCCATTAGGGTTCCTTGCCAAAAATAAATTGGGAACCCCTGCCCAACAACATAGAGGGATTCATATTCATTTGTAGAGGAGGCAGGAAAAAAATGCTATTAAACTGGGGTGAAAATCGACACCACGTATGTATATTACACAGCCGATTTAATTATGCGCGTTTTATTCAATAAGCAAGCTATTTAAATTAGGTTTTATTTATCTTATCGCCAGAGTATTTTGGTATAAATAAGTAAATCTCTTTCGGCGCTAAAGAGAAACAAACAAACGAATACAGTTTTGCTTGAATGTAATGGTCTCACGTGATCCCCATACATTTTAATAATGTCTCATTATCTGTATCCGCAGGGAGACAAACCTGAAATGTCGTCAGTGCCTTCTGGAGACGGCTGCGATGGGGCAGGACGACGCACAGCTGGGCAACTTCGACGGAGAGATCGTGTGTGAGACGCCCAACAACCTACTTAATAAGTTTGACGGTAAGATTTAACAAAAAAAATATTTTTTCATTCATTTTGCACCAATATTCCCCTCATAGAGCATGCAACCTCTATTTTACGAAAGGGATTCGTTCGTATGATTCGATAGTTTGTTAGATTGAAGAGGGATTTATTATGTACAGTCAGGCATTAGACCACCAAGTCACTTAAAGCGGTACTCGCACAAGAGACACTGGGGTCCAAGGTGGAGCATATAGACATACAGTACAGATACACAGACAACTATATTGTACTTATAACACCCATTTATATTTTTTCCGGCCTGAAAAAGCTAAGACAACGGGCGTATTTTAGTGAGCGTACTGACGCATACTTACATTTGATAATATGTAAATGTTATAGCATACATATATATATACATATACATATATATAAGTCTACATACTGTGTTGTAAATACTTCAGCTAATGTATTGTCTATTAAATCTAACTCCTGAGGTTACTCGCCTTTCATAATGTTGACATTTAAACTATGATATTATTGAATGACTAGCAATATAATCATTTAGGCATGTCATAGCAAGCAATGAACTAATAAACATTATGATTTTGCCCTATTTCAATGTCAAACGTAAGCTCAAAAATGTATGCTAATAGCAAGTATGTTTTTAGATAATCAATGTTAATACACACTGGGTGGCGTGTTATTAATTTCACGCATTTTTGGCTATACATTTGGTGGGTGGCGTGTTATTAATTTCACGCATTTTTGGCTATACATTCTAGCTCCTAAACAAATGATTTATTTTTTGAAAAATAGTTTCATCCAGACCATTCTTACTTTCTTAACCGTGACTCATTCAAATGATTCTTGTGCTTATATTGTTTTTCTTTTTTACTTACGAAGCTGTCTCATTCTTAGATTAACATCGTTCCAATTATTAGGAAGGCTGTTGTGATATATTTCACGTAGAAAACGAAAGCGAATAAACCCGTGGATAGGCAAAGGCGATCGAGATCGCATCCTGTCAATAAATGATTACAGTACTGAATATGTATGAAAAGTGTTGCCTTACTTAACTACCACTTGACCGTGACGACATCCGCACGGGCCGGTGGATTTCACAGCAAGTTTCGCAAACAGGCTGGCAACATTACGGCAACACACAGGATTCCGACTCATACTCACATATCAATTATAATAATGGCTATTTCATTCAATACTCGCCCGACTGGTATGGTCATAAATCACAACGATATATAGATATAACTTATACTACTAGTATGTATATGTTATATACTCTACATATTAGTGTTTTCGTCATATCGTAATTGCTTTCGCATTCACGTCTACACAGTAAGATATTCTTGTGTAATAAATGGCAGAGACATACACATAATGCGGAATAACACATAACCAAAACTAGGGTTTGAAAAAATGACTATCCGCTCATGAAATTTAAATCAAGTCTAAAAATCAATGCTATATCTTTGTTTTGTTCTCATTATGATAAAGGTGATCCTTTGCATTATAACATTAAATGGGGATATTTTTTTTGCTTACCTTAACCGTAACACTTTTGGTACTTACTTATCCTAACGATGACACATGTCTCAGGTTTTGTGCTCCTCAAAAACATATTATATTCCCCAATTTTCATTCTGAGTGAATTCGTTTTATCTGTTCATGCAAGCCAAGTGGACAATAAGCAGTTGGATAATACACTATCGAAGCAATGACAATGCACTGGAATAGCATCCGAACCATGTCAATGTCGCTTGCTGGCTGATATTATGGAGGCTTACTAGATCCGAACACGCGACGTAGGTGAAGCATATATAGGACGAATATTAAAACTGATTGCACCCGCTCAATTTGCTAATCTCTTTTGACCTACAGGTTTAACGTAGTTGTGGCCTGACTTTAGGATTAAAATCAAATGTTTATTTGGAAATCGGTGAGGAGTTATGAATATCTCGTATGTGTATCTATTAAAGCATTTAGGCGATTTTTTATTAAAGAGTACAGTATTTCACAGTTTTACTTATCTGTGTTCAAAGTTAACCGTTCTATTGAAAGACACATTCATAAAAGATAAAGATAAAGATAAAGAATCTTTATTGATAATGTAAAGTTGCAACATAGGTATAAGTACTAATATCATAAAATATGCTACACAAATTACAATATCTCGTCAAATAGTCAAAGGAATTCTTAGTTGATAACTCCAAATCATATTACTATACGCTTAGAATAGTTCAGTGATAACACAGACGCTTATTAATTGTCAAACAAATTATATGACCCGTTATAGATAACACATACTTATGCGTTTAAAACTTAATTAAATAACGTTTATGAGCTGTCAAGTGACGCAGCAATTAGCGGTGGTATGTAATGAACTGTTACACATGTTATAGATATGACTAATGTATTATTTTCCCCAAGACCGTTCCGTCTTTATATTTTCCTGTAGTACCTACCTAAACAATTAACGTGATATGTTATTAAAAAACCCAAGATGTGCTGTATATGTACACGAATTCGCAAGTTGACTCATTTAACGCTATCCAAAGGAAACGCATCGCATCCTTCATGTCCAGAATTGACACGTGTAAAAATAAGATTGTTAGAAGCCTTATGGAACGGCAGCTGCTGTCTGCAACATATGAACGATGGGTAGCAATTGCAACTTAAAATGTATCTTTCTATATAATATTGTATATATTCTCTGTTTATGATTGTGTGTGATATGGATCTCAGTGTCTGCAATAAAAAGTTATTATTATTATTATAGTCTGAGACCTTACCGCATTATGTTCTGAGCATAGAGTAGTAGTATTGTATGTACTTTGCTCAATTCACACCTAACTATCAAAGAATGTACCTCTTAAATTATCATCAAACATAAATTTCATCGAACGAATTCCGAAAATAAGAATTCATCAAAACGAATCCATATTAAGTTACGATTGATTACTAAATCATTGTCCTCGAATTGGAAAGAATACGGACAGAAATTTTCAAAAAAGCCTTACTGTATTACTGTAAAAAACTTACTTAATCTTATTAATTTAACACCGCATTTTCCTTAGAAATAGAAACCCCATGAGGAAAATGAAGAAAAAGAAATTATCTCTAACGAAACGTTCAAAGTATAACAATTGACGTGTTGCCACTATCTCGTATATTCTGCGTCTTTGCTTAGTGAAAATATTGACGCAGGTATACGTAACTAAGTTTTATTGGGTGTGTATTATGCAAAACGCCGGGGCCGTAAGTAAGTATGCTAATTTGTGTGCTCGACTAGCAAAGCGTAAAAATGGCTTTAGCTTACTTTTGTGGAACGGGTTTTTAGGTTTGAGGAAATATCATGTTTTCAAAACCGTATTATTTGTTGAGTTGATTAATTAATTATCGTATTGTAGCACACACTCCTTGCAGAGATATATGTTTTTTATATACAAATATTTTGTAGGTTTTTCAGACAAGAGAGTGCTTGAATCTTCTAGGCAAGCGCTTTAGATTAAATCTGCATTGTTGCTTGCGGTGAAGCGAGATGTGTGCAAGAGAGAGCCTATCTCTAAAAAGCTATTTGAATCACATTTACAATTTAATGTTACGACTAAGAATAATATTTATATTATTTATTGCGAACTGGTTATTGCTTCGCTTTAGGTTAAAGGTCTTACAATTCTAAGAACTGTGTTGTATTCATAATTATTTAATCTTTATGATTGACTGGCCTGTTAGCTTAGTTGGTAGTGGCTCTGCCTTCTAATCTAAGGGTTGCGGGTTCGATTCCCGCGTGACACAAGTATTTATGCATTTTAAAAAATTATAATTACTTGTGTTGAGTCTGGTCGTTTGTATGTATAATAAGTATGTATTTACAAAAGAAAAGTATATAAGTAATATATCCGTTACCTAGTACCCACGACACAAGCGTTTGCTTAGTGTGGGGCTAGATGGCGCTGTGTGCAATGTCCCAGAATATTTATTTATTATTTATTTATTTATTAATTAATTTTTAGAACTTGACCTCTTTGATAACGGTAACCTATTCGAACAACAAAAAGTTATTTTATATATATATATATATACTTTCAGGACATATCACACAGCGCTATCTAGCCCCATACTAAGCTTACGCTTGTATCATGGGTACTAGATAACTGATATAATACATAATATACTTTTCTTTTTGTAAATACATACTTATTGTACATAGAAACGACCAGACTTAACACAAGTAATTACAAATTTTAATATTCATAATTACTTGTGTCATGCGGGAATCGAACCCGCACCCCTAGATTAGAAGCCAGAGCCACTACCAACTAAGCTAACGGAGCAGTCATTGATATTACTTGAGGTGAGAGGGACAGTTGATATTACTTGAGGTGAGAGGGACAAAATCCATCGAGTGTATGACGAAAAATTATAAAATCCAGAATGCAAAGTTTCTGACATCTTTACTTATTTAAATTTTTATCACAAATAGCCCAGTGCATGAATATCGGAACTTACGCCACAGCATTGATGCTCCACCTTCTACCATAGAATCGCTGCAAGCAGATCAAATGCCGATCTCTTTAACTGTAGAAAAGAAACTGGCGGTCTGTCTTTCAACCCTGAAAACATCTATATAATCAGTTCACCGTTACATGGATGCTCAAATTTATACTTTCATTTTCCATTGCAGGAACTTTAAGCTGGCGCAACCAACACTTCTCCTTGGACAACGACAAGATCCTGCTCCGCGGCTGCGTGCTGCGCAACACGTCGTGGTGCTACGGCGTGGTGGTGTTCGCCGGGAAGGACACCAAGCTCATGCAGAACTCGGGCAAGACCAAGTTCAAGCGCACCAGCATAGATAGGCTACTTAATTTTCTTATTATAGGGGTGAGTTTCTAATCGCACCATAGACACTACCAGCCAAGTGAATCATATCTGAACCATCGACGCGGTTCTCTAGTTTCTAAGGGAACAGAACCAACATTTTTAGCAAGAAAGGGAGACCTATCTACATATACCCAAAAGTGGCTCGATGAGGAATGATGATGATTACAGAGTTCTGTGTCATTTTTGTCTTTGCCAAGGGGTAAAGACATATTAAAGCTTTAACTCAATATAGTTACCTGGTAAATAACACTTTAAAGGGTATTTTTAGGAAAGTGTAGTAGTAATGGATTAATTATACTAGCATTGTTTAATACTTCCCCCTGTCTGACAGTAGTAGAATGTGTAGTACATTTACCACTGCATAGACCTTCTAACTCTGTCGAAAGTTACTGCGCCCTGTTTGCGACGTCTGTATACCCACGTTGAGAAACGAACTAAACAACTGTGATACTAACACGCTGATATTTTTATTTGCAGATAGTATTCTTCCTGTTATCAATGTGCGTGTTCTGCACGGTGGCGTGCGGCGTGTGGGAGTGGCTGGTGGGGCGCTACTTCCAGGTGTACCTCCCGTGGGACACGCTGGTGCCGGCGGAGCCCACCTACGGAGCAGTGGTCATCGCGCTGCTGGTGTTCTTCTCGTACGCCATCGTCATGAACACTGTCGTGCCTATATCGCTCTACGTGTCTGTTGAGGTACGTGTTAAGTGTAAAACTCAATCAGTACTCTCAGATGTACCTCCTGTGGGACACGCTGATACCAGCTGAGAGGTACGCAAGTGTCGATACTGGGACTAAAAAAAAAAATCTTGTTGTGCGGGTGTCGAACTAGCGTCCTCTGTCTGTTGTACTGTTAGTCACTGACTGCCCTGTTAGCTTAGTTTGTTAGTGGCTCTGCCTTCAAATCTAGGGGTGCGGGTTCGATTCCCACATAAGAAAAGTAATTATGAATTTTGTAATTACTTGTGTTGATTCTGGTCGTTTCTATGTATAATAAGTATATATTTACGAAAGAAAAGTATATATCTATTATATCCGTTATCTAGTACCCATGATACAAGCGTAAGCTTAATATGGGGCTAGATGGCGCTGTGTGTATGTCCTGAAATATTTATTTATTTATTGTACGTGTCGGTTATGAAAATAAATCCATTTTAAGAGCAATCTTTTACTGTGCCAAGCGAGACTGATTTATTTATATTTCTTATATCATAATGTAATGTGTTTACAAATGAGTACATAATTAGTACCTACGTGAAGCAAACAGACATCAGTCTTCAACATTCTTAGAAATTTGAATCCACAAAGACGAGTAAACAGCTCCATTACTCCACAATTTGTTGTCTAAAGCTTTGGTTTCCTAGGAAAGCGGTGCCATCGTATAGCGGCCGTGATATTACGGACGCAAAAATAAATAAAGTAAATTACGGTGCAAGTTACCGCTCTCCAGGAAACCGCGCCATTTCGTTTACATAGACAACGTTTTAGTGACGTCATTCACTGCTGTATTACGGCCGCTATATGAAGGCACCGCTTTCCTAGGATATCAAAGCTTACATGAAATATTTTTTTTTTTTTTTTTTTTTTTTTTTCTTCTTTCCTTTTAATTTTATCGTGTGTTACAATAAAGAATTTTCTATCTATCTATCTATCTATCTATCTTTTTGCTTTACTTTTTGTCGGTGACGTTCAAGGTGACCCAGTTCTAACTGATTTACTCTTAAATTGCTAAAACACAATTCATTTTAGGTTTACTTGTTTTTTTTTTGTTGCAGGTGATCAGATTTGCGCAGAGTTTCCTCATTAATTGGGATGAACAAATGTATTACGAAAAGACTGGTACTGCTGCTAAAGCGCGAACTACTACTCTCAATGAGGAACTTGGTGAGTACGGATCATATCTAAATATATAAAACTCAAAGGTGACTGACTGACTGACTGATATATTGATCTAACAGCCCAAACCACTGGATGGATCGGGCTGAAATTTGGCATGCAGGTAGATGTTATGACGTAGGCATCCCCTAAGAAAGGATTTTTGGAAATGCCAATTTATAAGGGGTGAAATGAGGGATGCAAATTTTACTTCTTAATGCGAGCGAAGTCGCGAGCACCCACTAGTGTTTTATAAATTTGTTAAGTTTAAAGTCTAAATAAAACTATCGAAATGATCATCCTCGTCCTCAAGTTGTTTTCCGAGGGTCAAGACTCCTCCGCAAAATGTATGCATTTGAAAAAGTTGAGTAAATACGAGTATAACGTAGTAGGCCCCCAGACCCTTCCACGGAAGACAATTCTCGAATTGTGTGGTCCTCAAGCATATCGGTTTTTCACGATGTTTTCGTTCACTGCTAAGCGAGTGCAAATCCAGGTAACATGAAATTGAAATCATTGGTCAAGACCCGGAATCAAACAATGCGTATAAATGTTAAGCAGAATTTTCCACCACTGAGACACCCTCACCTTAAACTAATTTGTTCAATATTATAGTTTAAAAAGTAAAGCTTAAGTTGAAATTGGTCTTGTTATTATTTGATGTATATTTGCCTCTGAATATTTCCGCATTTCAACTAGTCATAGTAAGAATACAACTAACTATAATTTAGAGAGGAAAATACACAAATAAATGTATATTTTGTTTCCTTATTAATCAAATAATAATAAAATATAATAGAGGTACGTGTTACTACGCAGTGCAAAACAATGAGCAATATATGGGCTTGATTTACAATATATGTGGCAAAATATTTCGACTTTATATGAAAATGCTGTGTACACATGAAACAATACCAATTTAATCTTATCGCGTCATTATACTATTTCTCAGAATCATTTTTAATATCAAGAATACTTTAATAAAATGTAGGAAAACGTATTATTACCTATAAGTTTTTTTTATTACATATTGATAAGGGGTAAGGTTATTCACTAACTATGCTACTTTGTCTATTAAATCCAGTTACTATCTTTATATACAATAAATTACAGTTCATCAGTTGTTCTAAAACTCGAAAACGGCTGCACCGAATTGACTAATTTTGGTTTTGATTGAGTCAAATCGGACTTATTTTCTCACTTTTAAAACCCTCAACAAAAGTTAAAAAATGTTAAATATCAAATATCGGCAGGAATATAGTAAAAAATAGTTTTAATTTCGAACCTGAGACGATAGGTACTAAAATTGTGGGTCAACTATTACCTAATAAATAGTTAAATATTATGTTGATGACTTGTAAATAAACTTTACATATAGCTTCAAAAAAGTATACGATTTATTTATAAAAATTCCGCAATATATTATAAAACTATAAACTAGTAAATACATATATATTTACAATGTGTATATTGTTCCAGGTCAAATCCAGTATATATTCTCCGACAAAACGGGCACCCTCACTCAGAACATCATGACCTTCAACAAATGTTCCATCAACGGTGTGTGCTATGGAGACCTCGTGGACGAGACCACGGGAGAGACCATAGAACTCACTGAGGTAAGGAAATAAACCCTATAGGAAACAAACCAGCCGGTACAATCAGGTGATTTTGGTGTAACCCGATACATTAAACGTGAATTTTATAAATGGCGGCCAAAATCATTCCATCCTTTTCGCACCATATAGCTCTTCCATTGGTGTGAGAAGGACGGAATTATTTTCGCTGCCATTTTCAAAACTTACGTTTAATTATCCGGATTATAGACGACTGCATAATAATATGGAATCGTGTGCCAAAAAAGTCATGTCCCATAATACGTCCGTAGCACCGCAATAGTCCTTTGACAGTCACATTGTGCATGGAAGTTGCATTTATCTACGAAACGCGAATTAAGAAAAAGTTCTAGACTAAACTTTTAACTCTTTAGATAAGGGTTTTCTCGACCCAAAAAATTGGAATTAGATTCATTTTTGGATGGAGAAAATCGTATATAAACAGCTAAAAGTTGATGGCCTAGATCTGCAGCACGTTTTGAATCTCCATTATTATTACAAATTATTTTGCATGGAGTTTGAACTTGTTTTAATCATGATATATTTGAAAGTTATTCACGGATTTGTTTTAGACATGTTTGTCCATGTTCGCCCATGCTTTTTGGGATTTGTGATATTGTTTTTAACTGTTATGAATCCATGTTTGTTTTCCAGTTTTTGTGTATGGTTCATAATTCTACAGTTTTGGTTATTTTTTTGTAACGCTGAGACACAGAGTTAGATACACATTCACGCAGACATACACATTATGAGTCTTTATTTGCATGAACACATGGCATACGCAAGCTGAATAGATCCTTATTTTCCATTTAGGTACTTTGCAGGAATTACATTACAAATAATGAAGTATGAATAAATGATAGTAAGCTATGAATATTACATTAGTTTTACAATTGTAAAAGTAATTTTATAGAATTTCTAGTTAAACATCTTTTTTTATAGTTTTGTTAGATCTGCTTTACAAAAAATACAATATACTACGAATTTTGATCACAAAGTCCAAAAATGTATACTTATCGAACTAGATTAATTACTTAGAAGTTTCTTAGGAAATTGAATTATAGAACATTTTAAAGTAGACTATTAGGATATTCTGAGATTTAAAATTTACCCTGATGTAAATGCAGCTGGTCACCCAAATGAATGCTATCTTTTGGACAAATATCTCAGACTCAGTCTATTATGTAAAAATTCGTTAGTAAATATTTAATTGTGTATATGAATAAGTCTAGGTAGATGTTGTTAAGTGTAAGAGTGTGGTGACATGTGTGGTGTGGCAGCGGCCGGAGGGGCGGGCGGCGGAGGCGGCGGGCGGAGCGGCGCGCGCGCGCCTGCTCGACACCGAGCTGGAGGCGGGGCGCAGCACGCCCGGCGCGCGCCGCCCTCACACCAAGCGTGTACGCCGGCTACCAGATACAGAACAACATATACCAATACGCCACGGCATAACAGAATCACATAGATAAAATTATAATAAATATTCCGGGACTAATATATTACCAGCTAATACCACTCTGGACAGCCTCTCCTGGCTGGCGCGCAGCGCGCATAACGCTCGCACCACGTGCATACGTCCATCGTGTGTGTGTGTGAATAAATATATTGCACACATTGCCATCTAGCCCCACACTAAGCAAACGCTTGTGTCGTGGGCATTAGATAACGGATAAAATACTAATATTCTTTTTCGTTTCTACTTATTATGTTGTTGATTTTAATCATTCATCTTCGAAATAATTTAAACTCTTCTACGAGTTGTTGTAGCTCGATTATTATTGGTTCCTTGAAATAAAAAAAAAATTTGAAATTAGATTCAATTCAATTTTAAAATATCTTTATTTACATAATAAATTATAAAATTTGTACAGACCAGTGTTTGTTCTTAATCCTAGAAGCACAAAACTTGATTGTTATCACTATTCTTCAAGCAAAAATTTGGCTTTTTGCGAACTGTTTGCTGGGAGTTTTATGTAAATTTAGTAAAAATGGGGGTATTTATCCAGTTATTACACACATATCTAATTGTTTTGATTATGTAGTCACATTTTAGATGTTACTGCATAGTTAAATCAATTTTGTTAACCATATAATCCAAATAGATTGGGACAAGAGATTAAAAAACGTTAATATGCTGGCACTGGATATTTCCAAGAAGCAGCGTAAACAAAGTAGGTATGGCTGTCGCGCAAGCGAGATTCGTCCGTGAAATTAGATTAATAAGTCTTTAGTGTCACAACTCGTGGGTTTCAAAACGTGAGCTTTGATCCTGAAACCAACCACGTACACGTATATAAACAGTAGAAGTATAGAACAGAATACAAACAGTATAATCGTAACTTGACTATAAATCAGAACCTTCCAAAAAAACTTTCAGAAGACTTGATAACCTCCTTTTTTGAAGTCGGTTAAAAATAAACTTGTGATTGTGATGTGCCGTGGCATAGTTAGGTATTCGTTTTATTTAGGTCTATGGGCTAGCTGCTCTTATTTGCACATTTCTTCTCACCTAGAGTATACTTAGTACTACGTAGCCAATACCCGAATGAAGTGCAAATAGGTGTAGAATCAATAAATAATCAAATAATGCTTCATGCAAACAACTCTTAATAAATATTATCTAAAATAATACATATGTATTCGGAATATATGCAACACTGTCCTCTCCTCGCTGTCTTTCTGGAATGGTTTTTGACACGATCTAGTTAATTAGATAACACGACTAAATTGAAGATTGTAATGCTGATCTACAAAAGTATATTTATCTTTTTCACTCCTTGAAACTATTTGTAACAGTATCATTAACATAGCACTGGCTAGGTCTTCTCTACTCTATGTAAGGGAATGTATGTGTATTTGTATTTTATTTATTGTGTATTGTTGTATATATTGTTGAATGTCGCATGCCGCTTCGCATCGTGTGCTCTTTTTGTACGCTTGTTTGTTTGTTTGTTTGATTGACTGTATTAACATTGATTTTTAGATGTTGTGGGTACAGTGAATCTGCGTTGAACACATCCAACAAAGTTAAACAGGATAAAGCTGTTTATAATTTTTTATGAGTGTTAATCCGAAACATATAACTTATATTCCTTGAAATGTATATTTATTTTTACTGAAAACACTCATTGGCTTATACCATGGTGTTTGCACGTGTCGGTAACGCAAGAAAAAAATTTTCGAGGGAAATATTATTGTTACTCATCGCTCTCTCTTTCACACAACATCTATGAGCGTCAACTCCATACACACGTAACAAATTGGCCAGTAATGTCAACTGTGACAGTTCAGCGCAGATTCACCAAGCCAGCCTGCCCCGGCCGATATTAATACCCGCGTCCGTCCACAGAGCTCAGAGCCGCTCGACTTCTCCTTCAACCCCGAGTACGAGCCCGAGTTTAAGTTCTTCGACCTCACTCTGCTGGACGCGGTAAAGCGCGGCGATAGGAATGTCCACGACTTTTTTCGTCTCCTCGCCTTGTGCCATACGGTTATGCCTGATCAGAAGAATGGACGGTTGGAGTATCAGGTAAAATATTGCACGTTTAATTTGACTTTACACTCGTTTAACAGTGAAGGAAAACATCGTGAGGAAACCGACATGTTTGAGGACCACAATATCCGAGAACATGTGTCTTCCGTGGAAGGACCTTGGCGCCTACCACGATGTATCTGCCCAAGAAAACTCCCCTAACGGATCAATTCTGCCGGGGAATCACGACTCTCAGTCATTAGGAATACGACTCAAGAGAGTTTGACATAATGTACAGAACTAGCAGTGCAGACCTGCTGACCTGCATCATTTCGGGATAAAAATTGCCTATTTGTACAAATTCTTCGTGTTCTACTACCTACCATAATCTCGATTTTTATACAAGGCATTATTGACCATAACTCGCCTGATGTTAAGCATCGTTGTGTCCACGATCAACCACCCTTACCTAAGAGATGCCGGTTAACTCTAGATCTAATATAATCTACTTAATAGATTTAATTAGTTTCTGTATTTGACTTAATTGTACCCTTCTAATAAAGTATACTTTTTTACTAAATCGCTCACAATTTGGTACATATTTGATTAGTATTTGTGTTGTTGTTTCAGGCGCAATCGCCAGACGAATCGGCGCTGGTGTCCGCGGCCAGAAATTTTGGTTTCGTATTCAGAGAACGCTCGCCTAATAGTATTACAATAGAAGTAATGGGTAAAACAGAAGTGAGTACCACACTCTTCAATAATCTATATTAATTCTTACAAGCTTCTAGTCTGGTCTATTGAGATGGCTGATAAAGGTTTTTTTAACAATAGCTGTATTTGGTTTTTTTACATGAGATAGGCTCACGATTGATTACAACTTGCCTGATGTTAAGCAACGTTATAATCTACGATTTAGGGCGCTTGCCTAGAAGAAAGTTTATTTATTCTCTTCCTTCTGTTTTTGAGTATTCTTATATTTCTTATTACTGAAAAAGATCAGCTTAAGTTTTTTTATTCATGTGGAGTATTTGTTCAAAGTTTATCAATACTAGAATGGACCTTGAGACACTGTAAGGTCCTATATTTTTTGTATGGTTCTCCTTTCTACAACATTATAAGTTTATACGATACATAATATTAACAAAACACATATGTAACTGTATGTTCTGTTTGTTTCAGGTGTATGAATTGTTATGTATATTAGATTTTAATAATGTTAGGAAAAGAATGTCCGTGATATTGAGGAAGGATGGTGAAATTAGGTTATATACTAAAGGTGCTGATAATGTAATATATGACAGATTAAAACCAGGAAATCAGGCGGAGGTCAGATCTAAAACGCAGGAACATTTAAATGTGAGTACATCCTTTTTTTATACTAATTAATTATTATAACATACACATAAGCGATAAGGCCGCCCAATGTACAGTAAATTATTTTTTAATTTTCTCTAAGTTTTTTTTTATTGTTTGGTGTGCATTAAAGATCCATCTATCTATAAGCATAAAAAGACTTTCAGATAGAAATTAATGATACCTTACGCTAATTGTAACATCTTACCTAGTTTCACTGACCAATAAAGCATTCATTCAACCATTAACATAAAACATACACATTTAATATGTATATGTGTTTACATGTACACAACACCGAAACAATTACTTAAACAAATTGCCCATAAACAATTCGCAAGTCACCGGTGAAGTTGTAAAAGTGTCCATATAGACACATGTCCTTCACCACTCCCATTGCTTATTTGCATTGATTTCAATTTAAAACAAAGCGGCGCTATTCCATCCTAAGTGATTGGTTTAGATTTTTACATGGACGGGCGTATACTTGCAAATGAACGTGGCAAGTAATTAATTCACTTAACAAATTACTTACTCACCATACATAAATAATGAGGCGCTTAATTCACTTTCGGAACCGGGCATTTTAGTTAGTTTAATTTGTTAGTGAAATTGAGATAAAAATCGCGTATAATTATTTTGTATGTGGATGTAGTTAGTATTATTTAGTTTGCTGTTAAGTATTTCTCTTTATAGGTACTGTAGGTAACAAATATGTGTAGAACATTATAATTTTACCAAAATATTTTTGTAAGAAAGCAATCATAGTGTTGCATAATGCATAAAATTATTTATTTATTTTGTAATGTTTATGATTTCAATAAATATTTCTTTCTTTCATAAAGCTACAAGTCTAGAGCGTTTTGCTCACTTCCGATCAAAAAACATTGCTAAGACTACTTAGATGTGACGTTTACGGCGATCCATTTCCGACGCTGCAGTCAAGAATCGCAGCGGAATATCATTATAAATCTTATCAAACTTATCACAAATACACAAAAAAACTCATCTTCTTTTTTGAAATCACCCAAATATATGGTTGTTTTCCAGAAATTCGCGGGCGAGGGTCTCCGCACGCTGGCGCTCGCGTGGCGGCCGCTCGAGGAGCGCATGTTCTCGGAGTGGAAGCGGCGCCACCAGCAGGCGGCGCTCGCCTTGCACGACCGGGACGAACAACTCGACGCCATCTATGAGGAGATCGAGACTGATCTACTGCTCATGGGTAACACTCCTCCTCTTAACTCGTACTCCTCATCACTGAGGATTGAGACTCCCTCACAGAATTGATTCATTGGGAAAGTGCTTTTGGTCATCGCGATTATGTTCAGATCCTTCCACCGAAAGAGATACTTATACGAGTACATATGTTTGAGGGGATAGCGGCGACAATGTTACAAAATGATACGTGTATTGTATCATAAGTGATGGACACATTAGATGCGTTATCTCTATCGTTTTAATTGTCCTAACATTCTTATGTTGTATATGGCAAAATTGTTCTAAAGGTGTATTTTTATTTACAAGGCGTGACAGCGATAGAAGACAAATTACAAGACGGAGTGCCGGAAACAATAGCGAATCTCAGTATGGCAGGCATCAAGGTGTGGGTCTTGACTGGAGATAAACAAGGTATAATACAAAACTGTATATGTTTTACAATCAGGTGACTGTAGGTAGATTCGAACATTTGCATTAATTAATACAGTCTACTAAAAAAACTTTAGACTATAAAAAAACTTAGAAAGAAGGTCTTGAGTAGATCTACATACAGGCTTAAATAATAATATAACGATACTGTTTCCTTGTTTTTGTATGTGAATAAAAATCTACGCAAATATGCCAGCTACTATAAAATATCAGCGCTTCGGCAATAATTTTGATACTAGGCTACTAAGGTGGGCTCTTGCTCAAAACTGATGAATTGCGTCTACTGATACCAGAGGGGAAAGTCCAGCGTGACCACAGCGCCAGTTAAAGTAGTCAAGTTAAATATTATCTTGTATGTTTCAGAAACGGCGATAAACATCGGCTACTCGTGTCAGCTGCTAACAGACGACATGGCGGAGGTGTTTGTGATAGACGGAGCGTCGCACGAGGAGGTAGACCGTCAGCTCGCCAAGTGCCGCGACTCTATACGCGTCGTCAACACCTTCCTGCCGCACGGTGAGTCATCATCATCATCAGCTGCTAACAGACGACATGGCGGAGGTGTTTGTGATAGACGGAGCGTCGCACGAGGAGGTAGACCGCCAGCTCGCCAAGTGCCGCGACTCTATACGCGTCGTCAACACCTTCCTGCCGCACGGTGAGTCATCATCATCATCAGCTGCTAACAGACGACATGGCGGAGGTGTTTGTGATAGACGGAGCGTCGCACGAGGAGGTAGACCGCCAGCTCGCCAAGTGCCGCGATCCTATACGCGTCGTCAACACCTTCCTGCCGCACGGTGAGTCATCATCATCAGCTCGCTTGGATTGAGTATACGCTGATAAAAAGATAAATGTTTCTCGAATCAAAACACATTTAACGATAGTTTCTACTATTCATGCATCCCTGTTGACTTATATTCACCTGAATTATCTTATGAAGTACAGGATTCTCATGACACAGGATAACCTAGTGTGAGGATCGCAGTCCACATCATGTTTAGTAACCTGTCTATACTATTTATATGTATTTGTTTGCATGTACTCAATTGAATCTACAAATGGAAGCATTTTTGTGACAATGAATAAATTGTTATTGTATTCCAAAAGGTATATTTACAATATAAGAAATTTAAGGCTCTTTTAGCATGATGTTTTCAGAAATATTTTGTAACCATCATTGCGAACACCAGAATTTATAGAAGCGATAAGCACAACACTAAACATTCTTCAAATCACTATCTTTCCTACTTATACCGTGCTTTAATAGTCTCCCAACCAACATTTGCAGGTTCGTCCGATCCCAAAGGCCAGCCCGAGGCCGCGAACGGCGGCGCGTCCGTGTCGCGTCCGTCGCCGGGCCGCGCCGCCAACGTGAAGCTGAACGCGCCCGCCGTCTCCGTGGTTACATTTAGGTGGGAACATAACACTCTAGCACACGACAGGTAGAGAGACAAAGAGCTACACTGTATACATCACCGCTCTCACATCATGCTACTGTGTGCTCTTGTGTGTGTGTGTGTGTGTGTGCCGGTCTGTGTGGCGACGTCGCTGTTCAATAGAAAAAGTTGTCTAAAATAGTGTGCCCACTTCATGTATTAGGACGTCAATGATGATAGTAACGATGTCGACAGAAATATTAAGTTAAAATGAGAACCTCCTTTTTTATGGATAGTCAAAAATATAATAACTTTCTTGACCTAAAGTAATTTCAAAGTCGTGTTAATTGAAAAGACATAGGTGTGTAATGTGTCCACATTACACAACAAAGTATAGTAAAGAAATAGGTGATTTAAAAACTGCTTTCACAGACTTTCAAGCAGTATACATATGTTAGCGATTGAAACCAGCCTAATGTTAAACATGAGTGTGTGTCTTACAAGTGTTACGTATATCTAGGAAATTATATCTGAATATATTACATACATCTATGTGGTTTGTCATCAGGTAGACATAGCAAGCTAATTATATCCTCTCCGAACTTCATCAGGCATTGTCAATGGTTGCTTAATGTTTAATGTGCTTTGAGCTGCAAGTCGAGCTTTCTATGGGTCAGGTAACAGGTTATATTATGTTGTTACATATATATATATATATATATATATATATATATATATATATATATATATATATAATATTTTGATGTATACTGTACATTGTACATATTGCTTTTCGAAAATTTGCGCTTTGGACATTCAAAATATACCTCGTCTCTCAACAGATACTATTTTAAGAATTCTAATTTCAAACAAATTATGCAGCAAGATTTACCTCAGAAGAAAGAAATTAGGCCACACAAAATATATCAATTACTTCCTACTTCCGAATTGAACTAACATACAGAACTATGTCTGTCTCACTCTTCCGTTCATCAAAACACCTAGCCCCGTGCTCTTTCTCTCTTTAACTTGTATGTCTTACTTACACCTACATTAGAATAGCTCACCACACCCTGTTATTTTATAAGGACTTAATAAATAACATCATCTGTGTCTACAAAATGTTCAGAAAAGCATTTAAAGCTTATGATCTCTTTCGTTCGTTCTTGAATGAACAAATGAGTGAATGAAAGGTTAATGTACTTTCTGAATGTTAGCTGTTTGTAAAAAAGCACCACAAATACTAAACGACTCTACTACAGTGCTTATGTGCGATGTAAAATGTATTGAAGCTTTATTTGTACGATTGAAGATAAATTGATAACAATTAGCAAACAAATTCTACTCGTACTATTTCCGATTAGAAAATCTCATGCAGATTTGGCTTGTTTGTTTTGTATAAATTTGGCATTGTTTATATAACTTATCCATTCAACGAATATGACAGTGCTGTGATAAGATTCTTAGTTTTCAGATATTTTTAACAAAAAGTTGATGAAAGAAAGCCAATCATTCAAACAAGAATCCTACCACATACTGTCAAAACTGTTTTTTGTACATTCCCCAAAACTTTACCTTAACTTTTGTAAATATGGACATATAAACCTATACAAAAAATCCCCGCAAACCGCTGTTTGTGACGCCCTCTATAAGTAGTGTGCGGTCGTTACAGTAACGAGTACGCGTCGGGTGGCGGTCCCTACTCGGCGGACTCGCACGAGCACTGCAATGATGACACTAACGGGTTCGCCATCGTCATCAACGGACACTCGCTCGTGCATTGCTTGCATCCCAAGTTAGAGGAGAAGTGAGTATACAACATGCGTTTATATAAATAGCTTTTTAAGTATCCACACAGTTTGTTCCTATCTATCAAAGCATACATTTGTATTTGTAACGCTTTGAATGCATAATATTACATATCCAAAAATTATGCATTTCTCATATATCTGCGAGTATTTGATTTCTACCCTTGTTACGTGTAAAAGTAACGCCAGTAATGGCAGAGATTGGAATAAGAGAGAAAGCAAAACTTTATATAAGTTTTTGTAGGTAGGTAAACAAGAGAAACTTACCTATTAATGCTTTAGAACTGCGGGACATTTTCTTTTCTCGCTTATTTCGTTCCTATACTTTTCCTTCTTATTCATAGGTATTCATTTATATTTGTAAAACCTCTTTTCTCGTAAATAAATTGGTATTGATAGTTGGCTGGTATGTGTATTTCATAAAATTGCCATTTCTTAATTCTATATTTTGCGTATTCTGGTATTATAACGTCCACATGATGTATATTCCAGGTTCCTGGACGTGGTCCTGCAGTGTCGCTCCGTGATCTGTTGCCGCGTCACTCCGCTGCAGAAGGCGATGGTAGTGGAGCTCATCAAGAAGAGCCGCAAGGCAGTCACGCTCGCCATCGGAGACGGGGCCAACGATGTCTCCATGATTAAAGGTAACAGGAAACTTAATTCCCTGGACTCTGGATTTAAGAGCACAGGGACCGACATCAAAGATACTAAAAGGACGAGGCCTATACCCGGCAGAGGGTCGATGAAGATCGGTGATGGAGATGATACTAGCAATAAGCTACCTGACATCAGGCCTCAATAAATATTGAAAGTAGCTAAGAAAGTACCGTATCGTATATTCTTTTTTGAGCCTTGATTGACTCTTACTTTATGAGTCATATAATTATTACCGTGAGACACAAGTGGAGGTGTATTCTTAGAAACACTAACAGACTACGAACATACCTCCACTGCGTCTGCACGCATTATCTTCACCATGATTAGCGAGCGATCATTGTGTTCTTGGGAACGGACCATATACTACATGTATAAAAGATAAAGATAAAGAATCTTTATAGTTCATAGTAATTTATTCATAAACAGAGTTTACATGTCAAAATCAAAAATAATATTCATATACCATATAGTATGTATGTATACACTTAAGTAACTACATAATAATATTTTTAAATTATAAAATAATCCAATTACACATTAAGTCATTTTCCTCGAATTCTGCCATCAACTTTTAAGAACATTTCATATGAGTAGAAGGTCTGCTTGAAAAGCCAATCTTTTAGTCTAAGTTTGAAGCTGGTAATGCTTATTGTATTTGTCACACAGTCTGGGAGTCTGTTGTACAGTTCCGGGCCTGCTATGTGCTTTATTGATAATGTAAAGTTGTAACATACATAGGTATAAGTACTAATATCACAGAATATGCTACACAAATTACAATATCTCCTCAAATTGAATTTATAACATTTAGCTTTTATAAAATTTTAGAAGTTACATATGTCTAGTTTTATTAATAAAATAATGAAAATGTTTGTTATTAAAATCATGTCAAACATAATAATAGGTATGTAATCATACAATATGTCAACTTAAATAAATCTTGGTACTGTCACTTATATGGTTCGATGTTGACAAAGGCCACTTCAATACCATATGTAATGTACCAAATATGACAAGTAAATTGGCTTTACCAATTATTTTATCGTGATAATTATGATACAAAACATTAGTCATCAACTAATAGCATTTTTTATTTATTTGAACAGCGGCGCACATCGGCGTGGGCATCTCCGGGCAGGAGGGCATGCAGGCGGTGCTCGCCTCCGACTACTCCATAGCGCAGTTCCGGTTCCTGCAGCGGCTGCTGCTGGTGCACGGCCGCTGGTCCTACTACCGGATGTGCAAGTTCCTCAGATACTTCTTCTACAAGAACTTCGCATTCACCGTCTGCCACTTCTGGTTCGCGTTCTTTTGTGGATTCAGTGCGCAGGTTTGTGCTATTTTATCACTTTCGATTTTACGATTTTAGATGTTTGTAATGTGATGTAGTGAAACAAGATTGATAAAATATATTCGGAAGTAATTTTCCAAATGAATAAAAGTAGCTTATAAGAATCATTTTTAGCGATTGCGATGATAATATAGACTTGAAATCTACTAGTGTAAGTAGTAAACAAACACATTTAATAGCCAACTACAAATTCAATGTCGGGTTTTTAGAATTAAATTTAGATATCTAATAAAAAAAATGGTAAAAAACGACGGTGGCGCCGCCCAAACGCTCGATACCCTCTTAAACAGGTCTAAAGTAGGGCTAGAAATCGTTCATTCATTAATAATATTTTTGTGTTGAATGGACCATTTATCGAGGAAGGCTTTAGGCTATATTACATAACGCTGCAACTAATAGGAGCGAATAAACAGTGGAAAATGTGGAAAAAACGAGGAAAATTATTCATCTATGAGGGCTTCCGTTGCGTTAGCAGCGAAAACGGTTCAGCGTCGTGGGTAACAGCTATAATTTAAAAAATTGAAGAGGTAGTTTGCCAAAACAAGTACGATGCCCAAAATAACTATTCCACGCGGACGTAGTCGCGCGCACAGCTAGTGTCATATATTAGGCACGTCAAAAATATCCATACTAACAAAACCTCATTCCCCAGACGGTGTTCGACGAGATGTTCATATCAGTATACAACCTGTTCTACACGTCCCTGCCGGTGCTGGCGCTGGGCGTGTTCGAGCAGGATGTGTCGGACGCCACCTCGCTGCAGTTCCCCAAGCTGTACGCGCCGGGACACACCAGCCAGCTCTTCAACAAGACGGAGTTCATCAAGTCGACATTGCACGGGTGCTTCACCTCGCTTGTGCTGTTCTTGATACCCTATGGTGAGTGAATAATACTAGTAATAATTTCCTAAAATTCATAATTCATTGCGAAATATAGGTATTTACAAAGGAGGTATTATGTACCTATATATGAGTGCGCTATATTTCTACAGGGCGTGCAAATTAAAATGATATATTAAAATAGTCTAACAAAACGTATTTCGATGTCGCTTAGTCATAGTCGTTTATTTGCGAATTGTAAAGGACACAGTAACACAAACGAGATGTGGAAAGTGAACACTGAACTATAACCCTGATGGGTTTGCAAATATGTTTAAGTGAGAAGCGGCCCGATTCATATCTCATTAAATAGATTTCTAGTTCAAAAAGTCGTCGATAGAGTATTAAGAGTAGCTTAAGCTAAATTGCTCTAAAATGTATCCCACTGAATGAATTGCCACAATAATAATTTGTGCGGCTTTGTGCACTGGATATTTGTTTGATTTTAAATTTTTTGATAGCTAATGTGGACAGTTCTATAATTAGTTGTTTAATTGGACTGTCGACCGCGAAAATGACATACGCTACATTTTATCACGAAACATGCGAATAAAACTGCAGGTATCTAGTGATGATTTTTTTTTTGACTCAACCAGGCTGTTTATTGTATGTAGTGAGGTAATCGTTTCACCATGTCGGACGCACCGGAGATGGTTTGAAACTCTCAACACCAGAGTTGGCCAATGCGAGCTTTTTTACTTTTTAATTTACTCTAGACATAATTATTAGAAGGTTCTAGACTTTATTATGGTTTTGTTTTAATTCCTATTGGTTCCTCCTCCCAGGTACATACAAGGACGGGCTGGCGCCGGACGGCAAGATCCTGTCCGACCACATGTTGCTCGGCAGCGTGGTCGCCACCATACTCATCATTGACAACACCACACAGGTAAATGAAATGAAAATGAAAATGTTTTTATTAACGAAATAGGTTTACATATTAAAGACATATCTATCGATTGCTTCACTAGGCTAGAAGCCTGTACCGAAGCAACCAGCTACCGGTTTACAAAGAATATTTATTTACGCCATATAAGACAGATACTTACTCGTATGGTAACTTGTATACTTCGTATCATACTCCTACAGGAGTCGTGACTCCCCTCATGACTGAGGGTCGAGACTCTTCCTTTGCTGTGTTGGGGAAGGGTTTGGACGTTCACCACGCGTATATTCGAGATTATCGCTCATGTCATATGATTTAGAAAATGCTTAGTATAGTATTTTATTTTGGAAATATTCTTTGTAGATAAATTAATATCGTGGTATAAATCCTTCGTCATATCAAAACGAACGGAGATCGACCGGATTGCGCGCTGTATCAGTCTTTTAATTATTTTATTTTTATTTGAACACAAACTTCATTACTTTGTGACATAATATTGGGTTATATTACTAATTCAACATCATTACAAATCTTTAATTAGTAATATAACCCGATATTAAGTAATCACTCAAATTCACAAAATACTGGCAGTATATTTCCCACACTAGGTTTTCCTGTGTCGTGAAAGATCATCCATAGCTTATATTTTCGCTCTACCTCCTTCTAGTAAGCTCTAATACAACATTTCAGATCGCGCTGGACACCACGTACTGGACGGTGTTCAACCACATCACGATATGGGGCTCCCTGGTGTCGTACTTCGTGCTGGACTACTTCTACAACTACGTGATCGGGGGCCGCTACGTGGGCTCGCTTACCGTGGCGCTCACGCAGGCCACCTTCTGGTTCACTGCCGTGCTCACCGTGAGTGATACATGCTTTATACTCGAGATAGTGAACCATTTCTTCACATGATACCACTAGATCAAATGGCCTCAGTAACCTGATTTATTGTACACACAGGTCAAATTGGTAACCTCTTTTATTTAGTATTTTCTAAGTCTCTTTTATAAGTCGGTTAAAAGTATACCTTATATTTTTTTCTGATTGCAAAATCAGAACAAACTAACCTGTGGTAATCCTATTTGCTGTCCCACAGATGATAATCCTGATGGTGCCGGTGGTGTCGTGGCGGCTGGCGTGGTCGTCGTCCCGGCCCACGCTGGCGGAGCGGCTCCGCGCGCGCCAGCGCTGGCGTGCAGCCGCGCCGGCGCCGCGCACGCCGTCGGCCCGACGGGCGCGGCGCTCCGTGCGCTCGGGCTACGCCTTTGCGCACCAGGAGGGCTTCGGTCGCCTCATCACGTCGGGCAAGATCATGCGGCGCATCCCGCACGCGGACGCGGCGCTGTCTGCGCTGGCGTCGCTGCCGGGCAAGTTCCACGCGCGGCCGCCGACGCCGCCGCCGGACGCGCCGGCGCCCGCGCGCGCGCCCACGCAGCCGCTGGACACCGTGGACTTATAGCGGCCCGCTCGAACATGTCCTGTATTGAATTATATTTGTTGATCGAGAGTATATATTGATAGATATTTATTGCGGCGCCCGGACCGAGCCGACGTTAACGCGATTTTAGACGACTAGATTTTTTACCTGTACCTTTCGTTCGTCCGTTTCGGCGGCCTCGTGCTCGACGCGCGGGCGACGTCCTGGAACCCTAGAAGAAGTGCATTTAAAACTTGGAGCATCACCGGCAGGGAAAACGCCACATAATCGATATTCGTTTCAGTTTCGCGGGAGTTTCACTATCAATATTAGTGCCAAAGATAACAAATTGAATAAAATCTGACGCTTACATCGTGTTTATCACACGTTTTGGATTTCGTTGTATGTTTGGTTGTTTCAAAAGTATTAATTCTTTGAGTTTCTTGATCTCATACCATGGTTACATTATCTGCACAGAGATTGTTTTTAATGCTTGTTGGTATATGTAACTACTAAGACAAACCACTTATGAATTATTAAGATTTACATATCTTCATTGTAAAGCGAATCTTGAAAATAGATTCATTAAAAAGTTGCATTTTTATTGGTACTTAAAATCTTATTAGGCCTTGTTTTTGTTATGATCTGACCTTCTGTAACCAATGTTTGAGCCTGTATTACGAGAATAATTTTAATATTTATTTGCAAGTTATGAGGATATGATATTACAAAATGCAAAATTATATGTAGCGTTTTAACTGCATGTGATTAAGGACTACATTTGCTTTTGAATCAATTTTTATATTAAAATTGTAAATTCTTTGTGCGCATTTTGATTTTTCCTAGATAGGTATTATCTAGTATTTAAGATGTATATTTTCCTCGTGAGAAAAAAAACCTAAATTTGCTTATTATTATTGGTAAGTATTCCATTTGGGCGCATCTATGGGTCGAATGACACGTCATATTGTAGGTCCGGCTGTTTGACATAGTCAGCATGGCCGCAGCAGAGAATACGTTGACGTAGTGGGTATGAGTGTGACCAACTAACTTTTATTATTTGCTGTTTCAGAGCAAAAAGCCATTTTAGATCAAAGCATTTACTAAATTATTACATGACAAAAGAATCAAAATTCCTAAAAGTGTAGAAAAAATGGTACCACCTCCTTGTAGTAGGTACCTACATACTTTTTCAATTTATTAGTCCTTTTTGCTAAGGTCCGGACATACTATCGCAACATATGTACGTACCAACCTTAATGTCGTAACTGTAAGGCAAGACTGCGACTATAATGTGCGGCGCCTGGTTGTGTTCACTAAATTAAAAAGTTATCTAAAAATAAGCGGCTAAAGGAAAAAAATACAAAGAGGGAAAAATACGGTGCACTTGGGTGGCGCCATCTCTTAGCAACATTTTTTTTTTAACTTTTATTGCAAATATTAACTTAGGTAGCAACATTTTTTTTTTAACTTTTATTGCAAATATTAACAGGTAGACACTGAAAATTCGTGCATTAGTGTAGAAAAAAGAAATAAAGCTCTTGTTCTACAGTAGGTATAGTATATTGCTATTGGCGCGCTCGGGTGGCGCACATTTGTAACTAAAATTATTTTGTACTAAAACAGGAAGTGGTGCTAATTCTGCGGAAAACGGATTAGACTAAATTACGACTAAATGGGTTTAGTCGATGTCAAACTGGTTTTGTTATTCCGTTGTATACACGAATAAACTATTTTTAGATCGAGACGGAATAAATTGTTTATGGTCATTCAATTTAGTTGAAAACGTCAAAAAGTTATTCCACGGCGCATAATTTAACGAAATTTCCGTCTAAAACCTAAAACGTCACGAATAAAATTTAGTTCCGTGTATTTGTATTGCTTGTATATGAGTTTCTGCTATCAATTAAATCAGTTTCAATAGTTATCGCAATTCGTCCTGAAAGATATATCGAATTCGTCGTGGCAGCAGTAGTTTGTTTTGTAACTTGTTTTTCTTGAATTACATAGCATTATTATATGAAATAAGTTTCATGGTATGATTAAAAACTAACTACCATTTTACAGATAAAAGATGTTAATTAGAACGAAAGAAAGAAATAATCATTAAGGATTAACTAGAAAACAATGAAATAAATAAGCATAAATAGGTAATAATAATCAAGATGAAAAATTACAAAACCATTGTTGCTAGGGAAACGTCTCGGGGGTGATCAATGCAGATGATGATTTTTACTTGTGAACTGGCACAATACAAAGTTAGTGCCAAAGAAAAAAAAATACAGATGATGATGATATAATATACACACAGATAAAATATTGGGCAGTAATTAGTTATTTACTCCCTCTATTGTCCAGGTTTCAAACTAATATTACTACTTGCCACTAGATGGCGTGATTGACGCAACTCAATTTAGTTCATGTTTGTCTATGACCATAACCTTTTTTAATTTACAAGAAGCCAAGCGGCGAAAATATACATCTTTATCGACTGATTATATTTTCGTACCGCTTGGCTTCGAAACTTTTGGTCCGTGGGGTAAAAGCACTAAGACTTTTATCAAAAAATTAAATAAAATGTTGATTGACATCACTAGAGACAAGAACGCTGGCTGGTTCCTTGCGCAAAGGATTTCTATAGCAATCCAGCGTGGGAATGCAGCCAGCGTTCTTGGCTCCATACCACATGTAGATTGTTTAAATTTAGTTTAGATGTAAATACTCTTTTTTAGTTCTATTAGTGTTAATATGTGTAAATATTGTTTCTTATTATTGAATATATATATCATACTTATATAAGATTATAATAACTCTTCGTAATAATTATATACTATCTTAGAGTAAGAAAAACTTTATACTATTTTTTAATTTGGTTCTGAAAAACGCCGAATAGGTTATAGTTAGTATTGCACCAAATTAAAAAATTTAGTCCGGCTAATTTTGGTTTGGTACAACACGAGAGAAACTTAGAGCATCCACTAGTCTGTTAGTCTTTTGGGTCATCCATCTGTCATTATTTTGCAGACGTCAAAGTCAGTTGTTGTGCTCCAAGCGGCATGCTTTGAGGTTATGTTTGTTACGAAGTCGTAGAGGGTTGAAGTTAAATTGATAAATTTAATTGAACTCTCAATACAATTAAATTTCTTTAATTTGATACGGATTTAAACGCACAAAATTATTGGCTAAATCTACTCTGCATCTTTTCTTCTAAAGAAGTTAAGTTACAGCAGCCGAAAAAACGTCTAGAAGCTAGAATATGTCCGATAAATACCATGTTATTCCCTGGTTCAATAGTGCCGAATGGAATAAAGTTTACAGTTATATTTACACTGAAACTAACAAAGAAGAAAGCGCTCTTGATATCTTACGAATATGGAAAGCTAGATGTCCTGCCCTACCCTCAGGCATCGAATCAACATTCAGTTTACTTCAAGTCCATGTTCAAGATCTGAAATGGGAATTGGCCATCTCCAATGATCAAATCCTTCGTTTGGCATATTCCTCTGCCCTGATGCGGTTTGTGAATCATATGCTTGACGCTGAAACAGCTAAAGGAACAAGTTTGTATGTAGCTGCTAGAAACTTAGGAGTCCCAGATTGGATTGTAGAGTTGAGACACGACACGGCTCACAATAACAACTTGCCATCCTTGGTACTGCTTAGAAGTGCGTGTGCAATATGTTTAAATTGGCTGCAGATTAATTATTGGGACAAATATAAAAAGTCCATAACAGATTACACATGTGACCTGGGCCAGGCCTCCCCTGATGAGAACAAAATTGCAGCCTTGATGCACTTCTGTACATGTCTCAGCATCTGCTCACATTCCAAGATAAAGAAGTTATCAGACATCACAGATGCTAGTATGCAGGAAGCCATTGTGAATGATGCTAGAGACTTATTTGGACAACAATTAGACCTGTCAAACCTAAAAACTGTATCAACTGCAAGTCTCATAAACATGATCAACTTTCATGCTAAAAAAATATTACAAAATAGTGATACAGCATCTCTAGTAAACAAGGCTTTATTGGGAGATGAGTCTTTGTTTCTCTCCCTGGAACTGTTTGACCATTTAGGCAACAAAAATGATTTAATTAAGAAGAAAAGGCTGAGTAAAAATTATGTGATGTGTTTTGAAGTGTTGCTGACTTTCCTGCATACTAATGACTTGATTTTCGATTTTGTAATGTCTCTCATAAAGATCACCCAGAGTGATGAATGTTCAGAGAAAAGCATGCTTGCTGCACTTTGGATCTCAGAAATATTGGGTGCCTTGAAGAAGTCCAGACAATTCCTGCAAAAAGTAAAAAAGTAAGTACAGTTCATTTCAGACATAGAAGATAAAATAATATATGGTAATAGAAGTATCTCCTGTGAAATTATCGCCACATTTTAAACCAAAGACTAGACTTATTTGATCTCAGAGATTAAATTATGCTTCAATATTGTTTGTATGCTGACTTAACAGTATCAATTTATAAATATTAAGAATGAAATATTGTTTCAGTAAAAAAAACAAACCCTTCAGCCTTGCAGAACATGTAGAACTAAAGCATGAAACTTGAAAAAACAGCAGCTCTGAAAACCATACACTTAATTATTCCTGAATCTTAATTTAACTAACTAGGTTGGCTCAACAACCCAAATTAGATCTTGACCTCTAATAGTGTCTAAATAATATTAGCAAAGTATTATTAAATATTATTAGTCAATTAATATTAGCCTGCTAAATCATGATGATTGGTGTAATGCCAAAATATGAATGTTAATTTAATTAACTGAATTTTAATTTGTTCACAGGATGAAATCTGAAGGTCTGAGCAATAAGAAAAAAGATTTGAAAATGTTGTATCATCATTGGTTCCCAAATGAGAAGGTGGATGGATATGTTTTGGATTTACAGAAGACAGTCCCCAGCAAGCTTACAGATATCAACACCATACAACCCATCATATCCTCATACAATGCTTATTTGACATACTTTGTCAAGGATCTTCTTAATCTGTTGGAGCCACAGCTGCCTAAACTGGTTACTGAGAAAATATGCAGGTTAGCAAGTCTTATTTCAACTCCAAATAAGTTCCCGGCAGATTTGTCAGAAAAGATTTACACTGTGGAAGATTTGAAGCAGGAAGGAAGCCCAATGGAAGAAGATAGTCTAGATTCAGCCGACATTCAGGATTCTAGTCAAAGAAACATACAAGAACAGCAAGTGGCAGGTATCTGGAAGATAGCAGCAAAGCATAACTGGGTGACATGTCCTATTGGTATAGTCCCTTGGCAGCAGAGCTCTTCTGCATCAGCAATAATTTGAGATTACACTTTATTTTGCATGTATACAATAAATTTCTATGTCATACAAAATGTTCTGGAAAAATTATAGTTTGCCTAATAATGATAAATAAAAAGAATTTATTCCACAGAAATGTTTATATTTTGAATAGTTTTGGTTACATTTCAAATAATAGGATTCCTAAAAATACACTGAACAATATACAACACTATATGATACAAGATTCATTACCGATTGTATAATGTGTCAACTGTATATAGAACTTTCTTACATAATATTAATGTTCTGATACCAAGGTTAATTGAGTACATACTGAAGTACAAAACGACCATTGTGTAAACAGTTAAGTATTGGTCCTTAACATTTATAAAAATAGGCAGCTTGGTACTAAACTCGAGCATTCTTGAAAGCTGTTACTAGTATAACTCTAATACAGAATGAACAATTTTACCTTTTGAATATAAATTTTGATTTGAAGATATTTCTTAAGGTAGCAAGTAGCACCTACAGTTTGCCCTGCTTGAATATAAAAAGAATACATCGATAGTTCAATTATGTGGCGGATTCAAATAGGGTTTTTTTATATTAACCACATCATAAGGATAATGTGAGAACCAAATTTGCAGTTCAATTGGCAATTCAACAATGGGAACTCTATTTTCGCACCATTTATAAAAACAATTTAAAACAGTCATTTTTGTTAGGCACTTCTACAAAATAACAGTGGCAAAATATAACAATACCTACAACAAAATAGTTCTTGTCTAAAACTTTAACACTAATAAATTATTTACACAATAGGAGACAATACACAAATTCACAATTAATATCTACAAACACTTCTAAAGTGCCTATATCTTGTACAAGTTTCTGTAGCCACATTGCACATTGAGCTCTTTCCAAATAACTTATTCAGAAGCTTCAGTATGACGGTTTGATATTCCTGCACCCTACAAGTACTGAGAGTACACATATATATTGTAATTATACTCATTTATACAAAAGCAAGATTACAATGTAATTCTACCACTTGCAGCCATTTCTATGTCAAGCTAGCCTTGGACTGATGAAGCAAACTAGTTGAAGGCACAGTAAAATATATGTAACTATTATTATGTATTATGCTACAAACACTGACAGAATACATTGAGGATGCACTGTTACACAACTAGGTAACCAGTGTGGTTGGAGGGTGTATAGGAAAGACAGAAAACTCAAGATGTATGTATATGTCACAGATCAATCAGAAACAGAGATTCAATAACTGTGACATTGTTTAAAAATAGATAAATATAATTCTCATCTTCTCATATCGAGTATAAAAAGTCATAGATTATAAATGATTGGCTAAAACATTTTTATTATTATTTATGTAGCGTTAGTTTTAAATAAAATTTCACAGAATAATTCGTTGTTTGTATAGTAAGTAAATGGTTACAAACTTAATTATATGTAGAAAGGTTAAAATATTTGTGACTTACAATAAGTAAATTTAATAGCTTACTAGACAGTCTTTTTTAGATTATAAAAGCAGAATGTTGCACATTTCAACGGATGGTTGAATTTTTAACCAATTTTAACATTACAGCGGTGTGGTGTTACAAATGTCATGGTGAAATCATAGAACATGTTTTTTTAAAGTATGGGAAGACATGCTGATTTTTGGTATAGTTTAAATTTTCGCATGGGACACAACTACAACGAGACTAATATATGAAGGTAAAACTATTTATAATTTGCTCAGATGGTTGGTTCGTTGGTCATACCTTTACTGAAGCCGAAATATATAAAATGGAATGGATCAAAATATCAATTTAGATCTTATTTTTACTGTAGTTTAATCTTATAACTAATTAAGTCCGTATGTCCTGGAATCTCATATTTGTTGTAATTATAACATAAAACCATCTTTACCTTAATGTTAGGGCTAAATAAAAGGCATTACTCGTCACTAATAAAATCACAATAACATAAGATCTTACATATTTACATAACTAATAATTCAAAAACTGAACACTAATGGAACTTTTAAAAATAGTAAAAAGATAGCACAGATGCTTGCATTCATGTGGTGGCGAAGAGAGATACCACCATGATACTGTTAGTATTCTATTTGGAAGAACTAATCCAAAAAGTGATGATTAACTTGCTGTTTTATAAACTAATTTACTTGATCCGTAATTATACTCATATTTGGGTTTTGTGAAACCAACAACTGTTTCTAAATCACAAATAACTGCAAGAAACATCGAAGTTTCGATATTACGTTCATCAGAATATTAGTTTCTCTATCGCGCACCGCAAGTAATAAAGATATATCTTGTGGCAACAATTTCTCCAGCAGATAAATTCGCTGTTATAGCAAACTTGGCAAAAACAAAAATCAGTACCAACTCGTATCGTACAAAATATCATCGTGGAGTATATAAGGCGACACACGTCCGCTAAATGGCATTGCTTGTTTTATCACAGCGCTGTAAGACGCCGAAGACGGCACGGAACTCAACAGTTTGTCCTTGTCTGTTGTATGTAGTAATAATATAGATAATAAGGACAGACTGTTGTTTCGGAGTTCGTCCGTAGCGAGCTTGTTTCATGGAACATTGTGTTGTTGTTTCGTTAGACCATGATAGGGTCGTCGGAGGAGAGCTGTCGATGCAACCTCTGCGAGCGCAGGGAGCTGGCGCCGGTGCTGAGGTCGTCCGTGCTGCCGAGCTCGCCGTCGTGGTCCGTCGTCGACAGCAGGTCGTCGTCTGACGTCGCTCTGTACAACAAATATTAGCTTGAGTCACATTTAGAAGAATCATTCAGTCGAATTGAGACCCTTATAATTCTTTGAATGTGGTTAAAAATCTACAAGCAAATAAAACTCAATAACTTTATGAATCATTTTGATTATACGGTGAGCCAACTGTTCAGATTTGTGTGAAACTATCAAAATTACGAACTGGTTATTATTATTGTGATGTAATCTTGTTATTGGTATCAACTACCACTGCCCTTGCAAAATTTTTACTCAAATCCAACAAGACCAGTTAACGTTCATGCATATAGTTACAGAATCTATATCTACACATAAATAAATAAACAGTAGTTACAAATCTATGTCAATAGCTTTGGTAGCGGTGTCAAGTGTGGAACAAGGTATTATATAAAGTGCTTTTACAAGAACAAAATTACTACAAGGCGTTATAAAGTAGCATGCAATATTAATTTTGAAACTACCATCACCTACCGGCTTTGTCTGCGTGATATGACATATTGATCGACCATTTACAAGCTAACTTATAAAACACAACTTGAGAGGGAATTATCTAACATGCTGTATGCTTTTACTGATGAATATAGCGTTAAGCTATCTATCAATGCTATGCTTGTTCACTCTTTGACTATACAAGGCATAATTTACGAGATTCAACAATGAATAATTGATACTGCTGACTACAGAAATGTAACTGAACCAAAAAAAAAAAATTCCACGATAATAATCGCCGCCGCTGCGTTAGCGTTGGTGGCTAAATCTTCAGTGTCTAACTGCGTCCAAGCAGCATTCAGATATTTCCAACACCGCAATATAACACTACCAAATTTTGTATGTGAGTGGTTCATGGGAGAGAGATGAAGAATGAGAATTTGTAACAAGTTAGAATTCTATAAGTATCAATTATTCGTAGAGTTTAAATAATATAATAATTCAGCCGAACTAGGCTGAGGGTCAACCCCTGGGATGGATCCACTGATGTTTCACGAACATATTATATTATTTTTTGTATCACCTGCACATTGTTTTTTGTAAACTTAAAGCAAATAAAGATTTTTGTTTTCTGTTTGTTTGTAATTCATTATGTAATATTCAAAGCAAATAGCCAAGTCTTCATCAAAAAGCCACAGTACGCAAGCAAAGCCGGCCAGACAAAAAATCTGTACCTCTGCGCGGCGTAACATAAAAATAGAGAATGCTATATACATACGTGTTGACAGAGCAATACCTAATAAGCGTGGGCAGGTTGTACGTGAGATTGGCCTTCTCTTTCTGTATCTCGTGGATGTGTCCCACGAGTATCTGCTCCTCCTGCCTGGGGGCTGCGCTGTGGGAGCGCAGGCTGGAGAGGCGCTTCGCGGCGGTGTTGCACGCGTCGTCTAGCGTCGCGATGTCGTTCAGGACTCCGCGGATCTGGAATTCACATTATAATATGATTAGGTATAGGTCTCGGCTGTTAGTTGTAGTACTGTAGTCGTTAAGCCATAATAGAGGCTGGTAGGGCTGTTTGAAACCTCTGGACATTAAGTAGGCCACTTTTGCACGAAGTTACTAATAAAAACTAAAACATCTGGTCGAACGAAGACCGAATTGATCTGATTCTGATCGAAGAAAGCGCTGCGTGCGAGTTTTTTGTAGGTGCCATGAAACAGTGTCACCCTGGTGAGTTAGAGCTTGTTCAGCGTACATATTATAGTTTGTTTCAAGTACATGTACTGCAACGGCTGGCTGCACTCAGATGTAAGAACACCTAACGGTGCGACTTTAATGAACCGGTTCTATTTCAGTACAGGTACGCACCACCATGTGCCACAGCGTCGCTTGTGCAAGTTTCAGGTGACCTAGTGATCAAATGCCTGACTGTTTATAGTAAAAACTATGTAGTGGGTGCTCGCGGCTTCGCTCGTATTAAGGAGTAAAACTTGCATCCTCTATTTCAGCCTTTTAAAAGTGGCATTTCTAGTAATCATTTCTTAGCGGATGCCTACGTCATAACATCTACCTGCATGCCAAATTCAGCCTGATCCGTCCAGTGAATTGGGCTGTGCGTTGATAGATCACTATGACAGTCAGTCAGTCAGTCACCTTTGAGTTTTATATGTATATTTAGATATCGTACCGTGTTCATCTTGTCCCTGAGGATGGCCTCGAGCACGGCGGTCTGGCGCGCGATGTCGGTGAGCGAGTCCTGCGCCTGCTGCACCTTTTGCGTGCGCAGGATGCACGGCGCGAACACTATCGCCAGCGCGTTGGGACCCATCCTGGAATGTTGCATCACTCGTATTTTAGCCAAATGCATTAAACATACAAATATGTCGCGGAAACGCAACAAACTAGGATGTAGAACATCAATTGCTCGCGTAATACAACTATCACTCATGGCACATGACATTTGTTGAGCTAATTTAAGCTGGCCAACAAATAGTAATAAGACAATTTAAAAAAAATGTACAGCCCGCCTAACTGTATTTTTATACAGTTGTATTTCTACACATCACACATCGCAAAAATGTAGGATCGCATTCAAGAACCGTATAGTTAGGATCGCATTCAAGAACCGTATAGTGCGTATTGGGTAGCAACAAAGACACCGTTTCCCTGTAGTATTGTTTTGTTGAAAAATGTTAGTAGGTTAGAACGCTCTCTTCCCTTTAGTTTACCTGTTATTATCTTCTCTCAAGGCGACCCTCGCCAAGTGGAATATTAGCCTTTCGACGAGATCGAAGTTGGGTTTGGGCAGCTTTTTCAGTATCGTGAATATTGTTGATACCCGCTCCTGAAAATTAGAGAATGGCTCGTAATTATTAAAGACAATATGAAGCGAAACATATATTCCTTGTAATATTAATAAGACGAGTATAGTATAGAATGATAAATTAAACAATTTTGCGAAGGAGTCTCGACCCTCAGTCATGAGGAAATACGACTCAAGATATAAGAGTATAGAATGACTCACGGGCATGTTAGATATCTCCGAGGCCAGCATGAAGTCGTCGTACAGGTCGAAGGTGAGCAGCGGCTCGGGCAGGTCGCGGAAGAAGCCCTTGAGCACGGAGGCACGCACGTGCACCGCGTACGTCTCCAGGCGCGCCACGCCCTCCTCGGGCCGCTGGTCCAGCAGCGCGCGCAGCTCGCGCACCTGGAGGTGGTGTTAAGTATTTATCTTAAAATTGTTAGTTAGGTCTGCATGAAGAGGGCTTTAAGTACTCGTATTGTCTTCTTATTTACTATTATATTATGTGTGTTTTAGCTTAGTGCCTGTTTTGCAGACTATTAATAAATAAATAAAAAATAAATGTTAGTAATAAGTTTGTGTGAGAGTGACCAACTCTAGAGTCAAGAGTTTTCGAACCAAATATGTCCCAACGACTGGCGTATGGAGCGATTTAAATATCTAAGTATTGAAATTATATGAATTGGTAATCTTACACGACATTGATAGCTGAATGGAATCAGGAATGGACTTTAAGACCTTGGATGAAAATATTGATTTCATTATCAAGTCTAAAGATGTTCCATTATGTAGGTTTAGTACAATTCTAGACAGTTTTTGGTAATTTATTATGATTTGTTTTGACTATTAATTTACCTCTTGGTAGATATCCAATTTTTTGCGCAGATTTTACTATAGGCTGTATAATGTGAAACTTCACTGTAAGTCAAGATTTATCACACTTGCCTAGAAAAAACCTATTCACCCCATATTTGTAGATCTATATTTTTCAATAGTTACCTTGGAACTAAGCCCACTCTTCCTATAAAGTCCCTCAGTGTAGAGGCCAGTCATCTCTATGGTAGTGATGAGTCTGTCCACCACGATGGGGATGTTGCTTTCACCGTTCGGAAGCTCACTCAGCGGCACGCCAAATACCTGACAAAAAATATTTATAATTATTAATTAGGTAGGTACAGAGATATGGTATATATGATTTTGGCTGTGTTAAGCCTAAAGTATTTTGAGATATTATTAAGTTTTTTTTAAGATAGTCAATAAGCTACCCAGCTTATTAATCAGTATTTAGTTGTAACGGACAAGACAATATTTCCTTGGTGGAAATTAAGCCCAATGTAGTACCAGACCAAGCTAACTGCCAGATTTTTTCTTTCCATAAAGAGAACATACAATCAAACATTTCGACGGATATTGCTCTAGTCATTTTTTTAGTCAGGTAAAAAAGTATGGCAATATTAATTTAAATAAAAACTCATATCTTACCTTGCCCCGTTGTAAAACTTCTCCAAACTGTTCCCTGCCCCCCGCGTCCACCGCACCCACGATGGCCGCCGACGGTGTCACGTTGTTCTTCAGACATACCGTCGATACCTGCAAGAAAGCACAATATTAATTAAATTTCTCAACTTATTACTGGCTTAGTTTTATTTAAGTTTCATTAATTTGCCTAAGATTGAACCCAATGCCATAGTAAGAGAGCGGTCTATACCCAGCAGTGGGACAAAATCGGCTTTGGATGATGATGATGATGAACATATTAATACTTTCATCATCTTCATTAACCAAGTTCCATCAACGAGAGTGTAGCATCTTATAAACTTCCGTGTTTTCGTTACATCTGCGTCTTCGTGACTAAACATACCGATACGGGAGAGGAAAATGTGATCACATTTATTGCAAGTGTAATGCTTTTGCATTTGACTTGAGGAAATTCGTGTTGTTATTTTAGTTTAGTTATTTACTAATGACTAAATCGGCTGTAACCAATTAAATAACCGATTACAATTTAAAAATATAACACTTATAAAAACTTGTGGATGCTCGCGGTTTCGCTTGCATCCCCTTTCACCCCTTTAAAAGTGGCATTACCAAAAATCCTTTCTTAGCGGATGCCTATGTCATGGCTTCTACCTGGATGCCAAATTTCAGCCCGATTTGTCCAGTGGTCTGGGCTGTGCGTTGATAGATCACTATGTCAGTCAGTCAGTCAGTCACCTTTGAGTTTTATATATTTAGATTTTAGATACATATTTTTTACCTTAGTATAGCACTTTTTATGCGATGCAAGCTTGCAGGTCTGGCAGATGAGCGAGCGCTCGATGGGCCACATGAAGAACGTCTTGCAGATCTCGCACTCCGTGGGGATGTTGATCATGGACAGGATGAACGTGTGCCCCTTGTACTGGATCGGGTCGTCCACCTGGAAGAGCTACAAATGTATACACGGATTATACATCTAACTACAGCAAATAAAAGGAACGGAGGAGAAAAAGCTTTGAAACAAGTTAATGGAATGAAAAGAAGCGTGGAAAAAGAAATAATGCTAAGCAAGACCAAATCACAGAATATTTAGAAGCACAAATGACTAATATATCTTTATATAGATAAAGAATTTGACAGGTTGGCTAATGTTAACCATAACCATAAACACAATCAATTAAATATGCCATTATGTAACTAAATTGCTATTTCGAAATTGCGTGTAAAACAAATCAATGATGTCATGCGTCAAACTAAAGCCAGCAATAGCGAAAAAACAACACAAAATTCTACTTACTTTCCGCTTCTTATCTTTTTTCCGTTTGGTCCTCGCCTTATCGGTGTCATGTTGGCTCATAAACTCGTCCATGAACCCCCTGAAGGCGTTGACTCCCATCGTGATAGACAGCGTGGAGCCCTCTCTCGCGCAGACAGTCTCCATCACGTGCAGGAAGTTGCCTATTAGATCTTTGTACTTGAGGGCGGAGCCGCGCGTCTCCACTATACTGTAGGTGGCCACTAGGTTGTCTTTGAACTCGAGGAGCGCGTCTTTGAATACCCTGTCCACCTGAAAATTGGAGATATAGTTATTATTAAGTTATAATCATGCTTATTGTATGTTGATAGTTTGTAATTATTGTATTGATAATATTGTACGACACAGTTAATTTGACTTCGCTTGTTAGGTCTGGATTTGACTAGACTCTGATTTAAATAATTATAGAAAAATAAATAATATATAAATATTTTTTTTCGTAAAAATATACACACACATATGTATTTGCTAACGATCAATGAGGATTCTGAGGGAATAAATTCACATATAATGAAAATTGTTTTAACGTTTTACAAGAATAAATAAAGAAAGAAGGAAAGATTTCTTACCTCAGACTGTTTCTTATTCTCGTTCGATTCCATCTTGTAAATCTTCTCCGTTATAAAGTTCTGCATCGCTTGCAGCTCCGTCGCATCCGATATAATCTTGTCAGTGCGGTCCATAAACTCGGAAGTTCCCGTGAGATTGAAATTAGATGTTACTGAGCTTTTCGACTGGTCTAGTGGGTTGTGAGTGGTAGGGATGCGTTTTCTGTTTTTATGTCGACCTCCTCTGTTCGCCGTGCTGGCCGGACTGGTGCAAGGCATGGTGATCACGCCCTTGTTCTGTATACATTTCGTGTGGTAGAGTTGTTTGCAGTCGATACATCGCTGCCCCTGTGTGATGAACGCGTCGATCGCTTCTTGGCAGTACACGCACTTGTCGCCCTTTGCGAATCTCGTGCCTTTTCGAAACCTGGAATGCAGTTCACAATTGTTGCTTACCATATAACAGTTCATTGAATAGTTATCAGGTTATCAAATAGCATTTACTATATAAGTTTTTAAACCCTTTAAAAACTAACTGGGATAAGAAAAATGATTGGTGAATTTAATCACTTTTGTAAATACATAGCTTTTTATTACTAAACCGTTACTGACTGCTGACGCAACGGCGTATAGCGTTCATTACATACACACTAAACTGCATTATTTTAGCTTGTTCGTTAACATTCAAAACGTAATCGCCCAGCACAAGATTCTATTTTACTACCCTATTTACTCCTGAGATAGAGTGTATCGTGTACCTGTGTCCCGCGATCCGAAAAAGTCCGTTCTCAGCCTGTCCAATGAAGCCGGCGGAGCGCGGGTCGGCGCCGGCGGGGCGCGCGTCGGGCGCCGCGCCGGGCGCCGGGTCCGAGTTGCGCCGCCGCAGGGAGGAGGAGGACGCGCCGGGGAGGTACTCCAGGGGGAGTTTCACTCTGGCATAGTAAAAATATGTAAATACATGTACATACATGTATATTTTTGTAGAATGGAGAGGTTTCTGTTAGTGATGTTTGAATATACATGTTTACATAATTGCAACAACAATTAATTGAGAGCAGTTCACGGTTAAAAGTTTTAAGTAACTCACTAACTTATAAATTTGAATTAATACAAGATATACATAACTTATCAGTGTATGACTTTTTTTACAAGACCTGCAAAATTCAACACATTCATATAAATGACAAAGTTGCTGCAGTCTTATGACTAAGAAAGTATGAGTTGGATGTCTTGAGATACGTCATGGTAAAACGTCCTACCCACTCTTCAATCGTCACTTGACACTAAGTCTACACAATATAGGTTGCCTGGAAGAGATCACTCAAGGTGATAAAGCTGCCCACTTGTACATTTATGTATAGTTTAAGTCCTTTTTATATTGTAATTTATTTTGGTGTGCAATAAAGAAATATTGTATTGTAATGTAATATTATGTCTCACCGTTTACTAGCTCTATCGGCATCATCGTTGAGGTGCCTGGCGGCGGTGTCCGCGAGCAGGTCGGGAGGCGGCGCGCGTGGGGACCTGCGCGGGGAGCGGCGCGCGGCGCGGGCGGGGGGCGCGGGGGGAGCCGCCGCCTCGTGGCTCGAGCTCGCCGGCGCCACCGCGCGCTGCACCGCCTCTATCGCTGGAAGGACAGAAGATTACTTTGTTAAACACGCGAGGAATAATAAAAATGGTGAAATTGTATTGTTACATTGAACGGTAATATAGGCTACGTTAAAATACGAAACAATCAATTTTGCAGTCAACACTTTAACTTATAACACCTGGAACCTTTTTCTTTGTCAAATCACACTTAAAATCGCGAAAGTTTGTGACACAGTATTCGTTCCTTCTGCAATTTAAACGGCTGAAAAGCTTGGATGAATTTTATGGGATATATCCCATAAATATAAATATTAATAGCCGCCCTAATCTAATAGAATGTAATAAAATATAAGGCTTTTTTTATCTCAGATCAACGCGGGTGTCGTTTTTTGTTTCAAACTCTTACCATAGTAATAAAACAGCACTTTCACACACGCATTCAAATATCCCATATCGATGAGCACAAACAATGCGATCGCCACAACAATCAAGGCGCACTTTTCAACCACTATGCACTTGAAATTCAAATTAAACTGCAACCCTGACATGTTTCTTCCGTTAAATTAGGGATACAAATGACCCAAATTGGCCTGTTAAGTTCTAATGCTAAATATCCCGTAAGCCTCTTGTTTACAAGGATCTTCAATTGAGATAGATGTTGTCAACTAATTAAGGACGGTTCCCAGACGTCGTTAGCGTAATTAGACGAAAACAAACGCGTGTTAGTAAGAATTAGAAAGAATTGTAATTTCAGTGAATGCTAATTGCTGTGCTGAGTGGTTGTTGTTTATTGGGATTTGAAATTTGGTTTTAGTATTGTTTGTTTTGTGGAAGAATTGTAAGCAGGGGCATAGCCGAATAGCCTTATCCATTCTATGCGAGCGATTAAGATTTGTTTTTGGTATTAGTTAAAATAATTCATCGTAGTTAGCAGCGAGCACTTGAGCATGCCCGTGATTTCAATAATCTATTTCACAAAACAGTTTCAACCGCGATCTACTCCAACGGATAAAATCAATACTAGAGTCCGTACAACATAACTTTGCGCGCGACTGGCGGCAGCACTTATGCCAAGAATTGGCCTCTGATCAAATTGCAATCAGAACATTTTAGTTCCAATTTTATCCGCGCGCAGATTTATCTTGCTTGAACTCTAGAATGCACTGTGACCATATTTTTTTTCTATTTTCATTTTTTTTGTCACTTTCATTTATTCATCAATATAGGTACATAAAAGTACACTTGTGATAGTCAATTTACTATAGTTTTTCCGAGTGTAGTAAACATAATACGTAAGGATCCAGTTTAGAAATATAGTGGCATCCTGGTCTTTGATACACATACACGAGTTCTTAACCTTCTCAACGGCACTTACTTCGTTCGTGCTGTATGTGTTCAGCGGACGCGTCGTGGCTGTGTCGCGGGTCGCGGCGCACGGGCGGGAGAGACACCAAGCCCGCGGTGGACGCCGAGCGACGGTATGTCTGCGGGGAGCCGCGTCTGAAACAAATACCATAATAAATAAATAAATATTTCAGGGTATTCTCAACACCTCTCTAAGCTGGCAAAGTGCTGCAGCACCTCTGGAGTTGCAAGTGTCCATAGGCGACGATGGCTGCTTACCATCAGGCAGATCGTCTGCCTTTTGCCACTTTTTTTATAAAAAATATTTCAGGACATATCACACAGCGCCATCTAGCCCCATACTTAGGTTTACGTTTGTGTCACGAGTACTAGATAACGGATATTATACATATATAATTTTATAAGAGATATATTTCTATTGAAATGATGAAACATAACACTTAAGTGTTTTTTTTATATTGAGTGTGTTAATCAACATTATCCAAATAATCCTATTAATCCTATTAATATTTCTTACTACGATTCTGTTAACGGATCCTCTCTGGTTCTTTACAATACAAACCGTTTCGCGTACAAATCTAATAGTACTACAGTTTTATTTTTTAACTAGAATGGGTTTACATTTGGCCATAGTTTGCCTAATGGTAAGCAAAGGTTTATGGCCTAAGATTTACTTACGTTACTTCAGAAAATCTTTTTATATTTATTTTTAGGATATGTAACAATAAAGTGTAAATGTGTGTGTATGTTAACGATGTTAATTTGCTATTAATTCGACGCCCAACCTCGCCACTTTGATTTCATACGTAACACAACTTACTTGGAAGTAGTGTTACTGGTGTCAGTGCTGTCCCCCGGCTTCCAGTGGTCGAGGCGTGCGTTCCGCAGGTACTCCTCGTTGTTGCTGATCAGCTCCACCAGCTCGGTCAACTCTTTGTCGCGCTCACGTTTCTGTAATGGAGGGAATTGGGTTTATTTTATTGATTGAGATTTAAAAAAAAAACCACAGGTTAATCATTTTTTTATTTCCAAATTTATTTCTACTAAGGACCACTCACTAGATGATTCATAAATTAATTAGACAAAATTATATGTTTATTTGTCGTTAATGAGTGGGCTGTAATATAGAGAGGCAGATTGTATAAGGGAGGGCACTCAGCACTGTTCCCTGTAACACAGGATCCTTTGTGATACCTAGTACAGAGCTTAGTACACCTACCAACGTAGTGCATAAACTTTGTTATTGTCATTATACAATCATGTATGTACGTAACACGTAAGTTGAAACAATAAAGGATTTATTATTATTATTACTGTATGTATAAATTAAAATGTATTTAATTGAAATACGATACTATTAGGATGCTTAGTTTTTTATCAATTTTACATGAAAACTTCATGCCAAATCATCACACAAGTTTATGGAAGACTTGCTCGGCAGTATAATATATCCAAACGTACATATACTTGTTCTAAATTTCCAATGATTCAAATGAATCAGACAGTTATTAACACTTACTTTCTCCTCGGCAATAATGTTCTGGTCGAGCTGCAGCCACAGTATCTCATTGGCGAGGTCCTCAGCCGTGATCTTGTTGGCCATAGACACCGCTTGTTGCGGGTACTTGCTCGAACTAGAGTTCCATTGGACGCTGTCTGGAGATAACTTGCGCGAGTCTTGCCTAGAGAGTAAAAAATAAATACGTTTTTTTAATTCTATTACCTTCCACACAAATTAACCTTTAAAACCTTTTTATTACGCACAGCTATGTATTATTGTAAAGTTTCATGTAATCGTTTCTGTAAATAAATAATTTGATTTTGAATTTTGTATTTAATGTTATACGTGGGATAGCGAATGTACTTTATTTCTGATTCTTTGTTACCCTCGAACTAAAATATAGCGATGTTCGAAGCGGGAGTGATTGTTTTTACTGGTATGTTCCCTCCTAGATCATACGTTGACATGGCCGCTTACCATCAGGCAAATTGAGGTGAAGTAAAAATTAGTACAAGTTTTGTATTTACGATATCACTAATTCCAGTAGTGGCAACGTATTCTATGAATGTCCGTAAGACAATACTATTTATAAACGTGTGTTATAAATAAAATAAAAATAAAAAAGCCTTTATTTTCTATTACTCCTTAAATTAACTTTATACATCCATCCATGTTTAAAAATTTAGAAGTTATCAGCATAAGAATTGTAAGTATGAGTATACTTTAGACGTGTGTTATAGGTACTCTTTAATATTTCTAAACTCAGAGAGAGAGAGAGAGAAAGAGAAAGAGAGCATGATGAACGATTTGACCCGACTTATTCTTATTTTTTTATTATAATTTAATATTTAGAGATATTTTTTACCATTCCATTTTTTTAATGCTTACCCTGGGCTGGCAGGTTTCAAAGAAGTCTCGGTGATGTGTTCCTTCAACATCCTATTCCCCTTTTTCACGGCGTAAGTTTGCGGAGCGAAGTCTAGAACGTTCTTTTTCGCCAAACTGGAAAATAACAAGTGATCATCTGTATGTACATACATATCTAACCAACATGTTTGAGGACCACAATATCCGAGGACATGTGTCTTCCGTGGAAGGACCTGGGCGCCCACCACGATGTATCTGCCCATGAGAACTCCCCTAATGAATTAATTCTGCGGGGAGTCACGACCCTCAGTCATGAGGAAATACGGCTCATGTACATAATATCTGTGTATCACTTCGCTTCGTTTTCCTCATTTCTGAGGGCACAAACACTCCTACAGATTTTTAAAAATAATTTGCGTACATATCTGTGTATCTCCTCGCTTCGTATTCCTCATTTCTGAGGATCGAAACACTCCAACAGTTTTTTTTTAATAATTTGCTTCTATTCAGGCATAAAATCTTTTGTTGTTGTTTGTTTTTTCATGGAACAGTAGTTTAAAGGTAACTTACCCAGTAGAGATGGGTAGCGATTGTGTGGGCCTCAGCTGTCTTGATTTTTCCGCATCCAGTTGTAATATCATCTCTCTGAAATATCGGAAACAGTTTTTATTTACCATCAATTATCAGATATCATATATAGTGGAGACGAGAAACACAAAGTCGGGCTGAGTGGCGTGCCTTGGGAGAGGCCTATGTCCAGAAGTGGACGACCGTGGGCTGATGATGATTATCAGATATCAATGGCACATTATCGAAGATTGTGAGAATGGCGTGTCATTTGTCTGAACATATTACATGCAGTTTTTAGTAACCACACAACAAAACATGTAAGTATAAGGAACAATATAGATGGATACGGAATGTTTTCGTGTAACTCATTGGTATTAGTGTTTGTGTATATTCATATCAAGAGAAAATTACGAAGGAATTTGCACATCATCTTGACATTTATGATATTGAGTGAAAACGCAATATGCAAATTTAGACGATTAGCTCTCGTGTATTGAAGTTATGTCTTTCAGAAAGCTCTTGGTACGGCTTTCCGAGAGATTCATATGCATACCAAACCATTTTTTTATCCTCTAGTTTGTATCGTCCCAATACTGGACAAAGGGCATAAGTCTATTCTGTTTTCACGAGACAACAGAACGTAAGATCATCTTGATTTTTGGTTCCAGAGTTCAAATATATCACCTACTAGTGGGTGCTCGCGGCTCCGCTCGCATTAAGGAGTAAAACATGCATCCCCTATTTCACCCTTTTAAAAGTGGCATTTCCAAAAATCCTTTAGCGGATGCCTACGTCATAACATCTACCTGCATGCCAAATTTCGGTCCGATCCGTCCAGTGGTTTAGAATGTGCGTTGTTAGATCACTATGTCAAAAAGTCAGTCACCTTTGAGTTTTATATATTTAGATATAGGCTACTTTTGAAGCCGAAACAGGGCATCCAGTAGTGAACAATACTTACAACTGCTTATCAATCTTGTATTTATCGGGCTCGTGGTCCCGCCGCAGGAACACCTCGTCCTCCGCCGCGTCCGACATGCCGTCATGCTGTCAACACAGACACACAAACAACACTGTATATACATGGGTTAACCACTGTTAGTTACAGGTACGCACTGGATATTTTATCAAAGGTTTCATGTGCAATGGATTTCAGCAACGTAACGCCTGATTCAATATGTTATGATACATACTGTCAAAGATTTTCGTAAAACTAATTAAATTGCTTGTCTATTTTTAATAGTGAAACTGTTTGATATTTAAGCTTCTGCACATTAACGTAACAGCAATTTGCGGGCGCAATATAACAAAGTTTTTATTGCTCTGCGATTGCATTTATATAAATGACGTTTCTTTCTCCGCTTCATATAATTTCATTACTAAGAAGACAAGTAGTTTCTGATATAAATTAATTAAATATTAGAAAGTTTAGTAAACAATGAACAAACAGGCTCCTGTTTTCAATGAGCTTTTTAATTTGGATGCTTTACTAACATAAACAATCGTGAGTGACAAATACATGCATGTGTTCATGAAATTGTGCCTGTGTACATACATTGAAGAAAATCTGAGAGTAAAATTGTAACTAATATACTAATTTCGCAACCTATATACCAATAAAAGAGAATGTTTAGGTACACTACATAAAAAAATCACTCAATAAAACCGGTTCGTAGATTACAATGCAACGCTGCTTAATATCAGGCAAGCTGTAGTCATGCGTGAGCCTATCTCATATAAACCTATATAAAAATACATTTTATCATGGAACTTTTTGTTATTATCACTTTGAATATGGATAGCCGAAAACAGCTCGAAAAGTTTTTTATTATTGTCAATCACAGTAGGCAACTTAATTTTACCTTTAAATTCATAGTTGAAATTCTTTATTTGAATGTATGTTTATATTTTCAGGTGTGCAATATAGTTATTTATTGATTGATGGTACAAGTCGTCTTATTTCCAATAAAAACAACCACATACCTCGCATTTTTCCCTCACAGCAGCTTTAGGCAGTCGTCTCCTCAGTTCTGGGAGGGTCTTCTTCCTCAGCAGGAACCCTCTGGCGGCCGCTTGGAAGCCGACCACTCCCGTACATAGTTTGTTGTACCATCTTCGACCGGAGACGCCACGGTACCAGGATTGGAGCTTCACTGCCGCTTCGTGACGGAGGGATAGGTGTTGTCTGTAGCGATAAATGTAGTATAAATTTTTGTATTAATTATGGTTCAAATGGCTTCGATTCAATTATTCAAATTTAGGTAGGTACACGAAAAGAACTCTTATAAAAACCGGTTCTATTCCAGTTCAATACAGGCACGAGCCACTTTCAGCCAGTATCACTTTGTATGGGAATCAGGTGAGCTACGACAACCTTGTTTGAGAGCCAGTTTTGTTCAAGTTGTACACCCAAGCTTTTTAAGCTTTTGGGGAACTTTAGTCAAATGCTTGTCTGTACAGTAGTTCAGGGGCTCTTACAGCCGATTTCCATTTCAGTTCACGCAGTCATTTGTGGACTTAAAATTTTCAGCCAATGACTGCGCGTAGATATAAATTCGTATGGAGATTTAGGCTGATCATCGTTCTAAAACCAGGGAAGTCCATATACTGTTCTGCACCTGTCACCATACACCTCGTGCCGTGCTTGCCCTGCTGGAGTAGTATAGCACCGGTACAGTAGTATACCTGTAGCAGCACTGTATGACGCGCGAGGCGCGGCGCAGCGCCAGGAAGCGGCGGCGCTCCAGCACGGCGCGGAACCAGCGCTGGATGGTGATGATGGACGCCATGATCTGCTGGTGCAGCCGGTACTCCAGCTTGGTCTGCTCGCTCTCGCGCATGAAGATCTTGCTGGCACCTGGATATAACGTGATAGTTAGCTCATATATCATTTCAGCGCGAGGGGCGAGTATTAATTTTCCATGACTTTAAACGCTTCTATCGAATCACCGTGAGTAATAATGGCTTACGGTGCCAAAAACACTGTTTAAATTTGTCTGTAGCATGATATCTTTGTCACTACTTATTATTGTTTCTTATTCAGTGTTCTAATCGTTTTGAAATTGATTAAGAATAAATCTTTTGTAATTTCGAGTGGAATACTAATTATTTTCCACACGGTCCATACATCCTTATCAGTTTTGAAGTGGCAATGGCACTTAAAGCTCGTAGCATCGCTTGATTATAAGCGGCTGCCCAATTTCATAGCGCATTTGTCTCGTCTATAATTTAGTATTAATAGAAACATTTATAGCATAGCTGAATAACAATAAATCTCTGGTAAACACCTAAACAACATATGATTATAGAACTTTGGCTTACTGCACCATTTCATTACGTTTACAACGGAAATGAACGAGTCAGGTATTTATGAAATCCAGTAAGTAATTATAAAGACAAAGACAACAAATCATAGAAAGTTAACATGAATGACTAATGAATGACAATTAATCACAAAATCTACAAATGAACCACCATCAATGTACGGAGTCAAATTGCATAAAAGTGAACCTATCATCTTTGAAACCTACATTCTTAAGCAAATAAATATTTTTTTCACTCTTACCTAGTTGGTAGTTGTCCCGGTCCAGGTTGAGCGTGGCCAGGAAGTGCCTCACGTCAGCCTGCGAGCTCAGCAGGCCTTTCGGGAGTAATATCCTGTATAGTTGGATGAACTCCTCGTAGGTCAGGCGCACGTTGTAACCGGCCTGCGGGAGAAAGGTATTATAGGAGTTTAAACTTTATTGACCCACTCATATTAAAGCACAAGCGCTTGCTTAGTGTGGGGCTAGATGGCGATGTGTGCAATGTCCCGGAATATTTATTTATTCATTTTTATTTCATTAAAATTTGCTTTTTTTATTTATTTGTGAAAATTTACAAAACTACTATGATTAACTAGTAAATTTACATTCTCTTCTGGATTTGAGTATTGTATGTTTATAAATTTTCATGCTATAAGACTAAACCGATTTAGATGCAATTAGTTACCACGTCACGATCATAATAAAATTGGTTTGTTTACAAGGAATGGGTTTGCACTTGACCGTAATTTGCTGAAGCAATCATTACGGTCTGGGATGAAACGTGCTTACCCAGTAAGAACCGATTCACTCTCGCTTTGAAGATCGCATTTGTAATGTAGGGTAAGGAAGGACTGATTATTAGATCAGTTTAGTATGATTATAAAAAAAAAATTGTAGTAGTATATAGTCAAAATCCCCTATTAAAATTCCCTATTAAACTTGTATTATGCATTTGAATTTACCTGTCGTATCCGCACAGTCTCCAGCATGCCTGTATACCGCAGTTGTCTCTGCACGGTCTCCTCGTCGAACACGTGCGGCACTTTGTCGCTGTTGGACTTTATACATCTGGAATGTTAAAATGTACAATGAGTTTCTTTAAATACTATTTTTTGTTAACATTTTTGAAGACATTATTTTAATGGAAATTATGTTTGTTTTTTTTTAGTTTCTGTTCTTACGCTACACTAGAACCTATTGCGACAGAGTAGTAGTCTTTATAAGACTTTATTTTATGTCTGAGAGCTCAATCCATATTTGTATTTTGATCGGTGAGTTTTACACACGGTAACCCTTATTGAAGCCATCTGACAGCTGATCGAGGCAAAATAATTTCTACTCGTACCTTTAAACTGTATCTTCTTCTACTACAATAGTAATATTTTTTTAAATTAACGAATTCGCTGTCCTCTTATTTTGTATGTCTATTTATACATGCCCCCTTTTTGAATTTCAATTTACGAAGCGTATTGAAAACGCATTCTTGCGTTCCGGACATGTCGTGAATTATCCGAAAACGCAAAGACACGCTATGAGCAGTCAATGCGTTAAACGTACCTGATGAAAAACGGGTTGGCTTGATTCAACGTCTCCATTAAAGCAGACAGTGAGTGTTGGAACTGGGCGGCCACAGTTTGCGGCTGTTTCCGCTTGCCAGTGGGCGCGGCTGTCCTGCCGGCTAGCGTCTTCACACTTTGCAGGTTCTTGAGACCTTTCTTCGCGCGCTCGCGAGGGCGGAACGATTTGTTCTTCCTGTTGGTGGAATTACTTTAGTGATGTGGTTCGAGATTGGTTGAAAAACTGTTCTTTGAGAGAAGATATTTATATAGATCAAAAATTTACAAAAGTAGTCACAGATTTTTTGCTAGTTTAGTATTCTTATGTGCCGTATGATTACTTTATCTTGTTTTAATTATTGTATAATTAATAATCCGTAAGGTTGTTTATATGATCACATGGAAGTATAGATATAGATTGACATAAAGCAAAAGGCCCATCATGTAACCAGTATATAAAACTTGTTAGGTGAGTAAACTAATTAATTTAAATCTCTCAAAGAACAGCCATGTTTAATAACCGACACCTTGAGCTTTGCGCTGTAAGTGCATTCAGTTTATATACATGCGTGATTATGACAATCAATTAACGTAAAATTGAATTATATATATATTTTTTTATACAAAAAAGTGTATGACTGTAATTACCAATATATAATATTTGTTGTTTGTGTGCTTGGACAAAGTGTTATGTAAACTACTATTAAGTATATACCACTAGGATACATTAACACTGGTGCTTGTATATATATTGTAAATAATTTATGCCTGAATAAAGATAATTGAAAATTGAATTGAATAATTGTTGTTTAAAAATAAACTCTACGTTTTACAAAGCATTAAATAATATTCTTGTAAAATAATTTCTCTTACCATTACCATAATTTAGCCACAAACTAATTTCACCAATTTGCTACCATTTTTCTATGAGTTAACTACAAGTACAATATTTATCTAATACCGTAAATCTAGTTCGACATCAAGCGAAGGAAGCATCAGCAACAACTATACAAGAACAGTACACCTATTTATGATAGACAAAACCAACAAAAACAGATATCACAAGAGCGAGAAATATTAACACCAAGAGCCGACACCGAGTTGAAAAGAGACCCAACCGAAAGATCGCGAATTCATCAAACAAAATTAACATTTGCAATAATAAAGAAAAAAAAAAATTAATTTTCGAATTTTTCAATGGAAATCGAGCCTGGGCAAACCAATCTAAATTAGTTTGTTCGGCACACGGACTTTCAAGTATATAAGTATCATATCTGATATTTTGTTTGATGAGCGCTCCAGTGCCAATAAGAGATAGAGCCAGATTGAGAAAGAGAGAAACAGACAGAGCACGTCACGTGGCACGTACATAACGATCTGGCTGGCGCGCTGCATCACGTCCGTATCGTCGAAGCGTTCATCCCGATCAAGGCGTCGCGTCCGTGTCTCGGCAATCCTGTAATTCTTAGGCCCCTTCCCCGGGACTCGAGCCCCGCTGGCGGGCTCCGGGCGCGGCTTGCTCTCGCTGCGAGTTGGCGTCTCGCGAGGCGCGCGCCCTCTGTGCGGCGTCCTACCCCCGCCCCGATACGTCAATAAATGAAACAAGAAGCATGCCTTACTACAACTAAAAATAAAGAATCGAAACGGTGCTGCGGAGACGCCACAGTAGTGATAAAGGGTACTAATTCACTAATAAATGGACGTCCATGCGGTAGGTGCACATAGAACAATAAAGCATGCCGTAATGTCGGTGACTTACGCAATTCTGTTGATTGCGAGATTGATTGATGAAACTGTCACCAGTTGGCTGAGCAACAAGACAATTTGATTACGTCACACAACTCGCAAAGCTTTCGTACGATTTTAGGGAGCTGAAAATCTACGACAAGTCTCATATTATGTAGACATGTATCTAAAGTCCGGTCGCGTTACACGTGTAATTTCGTTGTTGACCTCTATATGTTTATCTCTTTCGCAACCGTGTCATAGTATTGCTATCTCGCTCGCACAAGTAACTGTTAAGACTGCGATGGCAATACTTTTGGACAAGAATAACAGAGATAGCATACAAAGGTCAACATCGGATATTCCATGTTGTTGATATATTAATTCTTGTTCTTGTTCTATAAAATCATTCTTGTCGTAAACTTTCAGCTATAAAACGCAACTCTTCGGGGATGATAGACTTGGCTTCATGCCTTCATAGAGTTAATACGATGCTAATACATTTGTTCGTTAGTTGGGATTCCACTTTATAGAAGCAGCATTTGTCATAATGCAATTTGGGCACAGATACATTACATATAGGGTTCATTTTTGTGTGAAAGGTGTAGATATTACCTGATAAGGCTGTCGTTGGGTGCATGTATGGAGGCGCGAGGCAGTTTCGTTGCGCCGTCTATTCTTTGGACGCGGTGTCTTCTGCCGGCCTCGAGGAAGGCGAAATAGCCCCTGGAAACAAACAAAATACACATCACAGCTCTGATCGATATGATTACCGAGATAAGATATTAGCAACGCCATTAAACACCTTTTTAACTGAATACAAGTTTTAAGTATAGGGCAAAAGTTGGGTTTTTTACACCAGATATCTAAAACATAAGCTTAATTTTAGAGGTCCATAGCCGATTGGTGCAATACGGACCCCTTCATAAAATTCTTCATGACTGTATACAAGTTTTAAGTATAGGGCAAAAGTTGGGTTTTTCACACCAGATATCTAAAACATAAGCTTAATTTTAGAGGTCCATAGCCGATTGGTGCAATACGGACCCCTTCATAAAATTCTTCATGACTGTCCACTCGTTCGTCCTTTGGTTAATTTTCCGTTTCCGAAAAAGTGCTATTTATGCCTGTTTCAAAGGATTCGTTAATATGCTAGTCTGACTTACGCTTGGCCGCTTTTTTACTTTAGCACAATATTTTATTTTTTGGGGGACGAGTGGCGTACAAGAAGAGAGGTCTATGCTCAGCAGTGGGCGATAGCAGCTCATGATGATGAAGATGATGATTATTTATGTTGAGTTCTACAATATGCAATGATTTGTGTCACCTGAAAAACGCTCTCACGATGGCCCACCGGAACACGGCCACGGGGTCCACCCCCACCAGCTCCCGCACGAAGGCCAGCGAGGAGTTCTTCAGCACGCTCACGATGTCCGGCCTCATCGAGTCCAGGTTCTTTTCGCGCATCGCTGTCACCTGGGAACAAAAAAAAATAGAAACAAGTTTTTTTTGCTAGAATCCACGATCATTATCAAAATCTCAAGTATGGGTAGAATATGTTGATCTATTATGACGTTTTCAATGATCAAACAGTTGCTAGTAAAAATTTTGTGTTTTTCACTCGTTTTCAAAACTATTAATAACACACTTTTCAATCAATTAGTTATTTTTGTAAATAGGGTGTTCAGTGTCTCAAAACACTGTATACATCATAGTCAGACGGTTTAAGTTACATAAGTCACAATAGGTACATAATATTTTGTGGCCCTTGGCTGAACAGTAACTGCATATAAAATCATTCACAACATTAATAAAAGTAGTTAATCTTTTGGAAAATAAAGTAACATTCATTGGAAACTTACTTGATATTTGACTTTCCCCGCATAATGTACAACGATGAACGCGGGCTCCCTTCGCTGCGGCTTCTCGTAGAAGTGATTGTTTTCGTGCGCCGAGTTGAACTTCTGCAGTATTGTCTCATTCGTTGCCCAGGGGAAACTGAAATAGAGATTAATATTATTTGTAGAAAAAAACATGATAAACTCCGAATATGCCAGAGAGGAATGGAAAAGATTTATTTTTTTATAGAAATGATATTTTGTTAGGGCGAAACAAGCTACGTACGTCATTTACTGATGAATTTGTAAGAAACTAATTAGTAGATGGAAGCGAAACTTGGACCATGACTCAAAGCGATAGAGAACGAATAGAAGCTTTTGAAACGTGGTGCTGGCGGCGGATGGAGAAAATAAGTTGGACAGAAAGAAAGACCAATGAAGAAGTGCTGATCATGGTCCAAAAACACCGTACAATAATGGCGACTATGAAAATAGGAGAGGGAAGGTGGTTAGCAACCTTATACGACATGACGAATTTATGAAAAACATCATCGAAGGAAAATTGGAAGCCGGAAGAGGAAGGCCGAGAAAGTCATACATGGAACAAGTAAAAGAAAAGGCGAGTGTCATGTCGTATAAGGAGGTCAAAGAATTGGCAGAAGATCGGGAAGGATGGTGTATGCTCCACAGACAAGGGCCCTGCCCTTAAATTTGTGATGATGATGAAGAGTAGATTACTTACTTGCATTGATCATCCAACAACGGCAGCAATCCATTAACTTTCCCTTCTATAAGTTGCAAGCAGCCCGTGTTATCGGAGAAGCCTATATCCGTCCACCGGATACCTTCTCTTCTATACTCTTCTTGTTCGTATTTGAACACATGTTGGTTGAAGTAGTACTGGAGGTGCTCGTTGGCGTAGTTGATGCACAACTGCTCGAAACTGTTGCTCGGACCGAAGTCTTCGAAGCCAAATATGTCGAGGACACCTGGAATTAAATGAAGAGTTTGTTACTCTAATCTTATTTGGAAGAAAATCTCAAAAAAATAAAGACTAGCCGTATTAGAATGTGTGGTAAATGTCTGCATTAACCGTTTAGGCCATATTTGACATTTCTAAGCTTTCAGTAGATGGCACCACTTGTGCTGTTATTAATCTTCTATAAAGGACCTCTATAGATGTCAATACAGACAAAGATATGATGTGGAAATGTAAAAAACTTCAGCCTCTTTAGACAAGAGGCGTATTTTAGTGAGTGTGCTGACGCTTTCTTATGGAATACGTGTTTAAGGGTAGCAAATACGTATCTGAAGTTTTTTTTTTACATTCAATCAGATTTGTCCAGCTAAAGAAAGAAAGCCTTACCAATACTGTTGCCCTGGTGTTCCCTGAGCGTGTCCTTCTTGGAGAGCAGCGCGTGGTTGACCTGCATCACGATCCAGTCGAACAGAGCGCCGTACAGGCACTTGGCCACCGCGTCTCGCGTCGCTATTGCTTCTGGCAACCTGGAGAGGTGTAGAAGAAAATTTATAACACAATTTATTCAAATCAAATTATTTTATTGTATACCAATAAAAAAAAGAACACAAGCATAAAGAAATTTAGAACATAGTAATGTCCTAAATTTCGTTTTGTAGTATTGGGACAGAGGGCGGCCTTATCACATGGAGTGATCTCTTCCAGGCAACCTAGTTTGGAAAAGCTCAAAAGTAAGATGTTTAATATTAAGAGGGGGCCTGATGCCAGCAAAACACAAACAGAGGTATTTTCGATGCCGCTCTTTGATGCTAAGAAACATAAAAATTGCAACGAAAAATATATTGGAATTGGCAGAAGATCGGGAAGGATGGTGTATGCTCCACAGACAAGGGCCTTGCCCTTAAATTTGTGATGATGATGATGATCTGTGTCTCTTTTTATTTAAACGCTCATCACACAGTAACAGCTGAATGGATCATCATGATTTTGGTATGCAGGTAGTATGGAGTTTTAGGAGTGTCATAGGCTACTTTTTATCATGAAATAATGCGAGAGAAGCCGCGAGCATCCACTAGTTTTTAAAAATAATCTAGGGACAACACCGCGTTTTATGAATTCTGTTCGACGACTATGACAATATTACTTATATTTATTGATTCTAATTTGAGTTTTAGTTTAGTTTTATCCTACAAGCTGTACTCAGAAGTCAGAGATGCTATTGTGATTGTACTGATATCATATTTTTATCTCAGTAATGTAAAGATGAGTAAGCTTTCTTGATAGACATAGTAAATATTTACCGGCAATTTTGCCGGACAGTTTGCACAGGCTGTTATCTTCACAAGAGATAATTAATGTGTCTATTTTTGTTGGAGAATTACTGGAAACCGTTTGACATATTTATCGTACACATACTAGATAGACTAAAAACGTTGCGGATTATTATTATATGTAGGTTGAGTCCTTAGTTTAGGTTAAGCACATAGCAGAATTGTAGCGCTCCTAGGTCAGCAAGCGGCGGTAATAGAATTACCAACATTAGGCAATTGTCGACGAGATCAATACTTGGCTAGGTGACCGGCATTCCGTGTGGGCGCTTCCGTGACTAGGATGACACGTGAGATTTTAGGTCCCAGCTGTTTGTCTTAGTACGGCTTTTGTTAAGTCTTATTTAGGGTATATTTTTAGTTTGGTGAACGTATATCAATAAATAAATAGAATACGAACTTACTTTGGTTAACTCTGGCGCCAAGAGATTTTAAACCCAAAAGTGGGTTTAAAATCTCTTGGCGCCAGAGTTAACCAAAGTAAGTTCGTATTCTATTTATTTATTGATATACGTTCACCAAACTAAAAATATACTAATACTAACTTTAAAATACTACTATAACTAAACTAACGGACGTACACTTCCTCCTAAAAGTAAACCTAACATGCATATGAAATCTAACAAATAAGTACCTTGATTTCCAAGCATGCAATAAAAATAGAACTTAGCAGAATTCTAGTAAGTACTCACTTGTTGTATATGAGGATGGTCTCCCCCGAGGCCCTGGGGCGCCGCGTGGTGAGCGCCGCCATGAGGGTCTCCTGCTTGACCCGCAGCAGCGAGGAGATGTGCGCCACCACCTCGGGGTTCTTCACGCCCACCGCCTCGTCGTGGTGGTACGACTTCCTCTGCGGCTGGAACTCTACGTTGCCTGCAAATTGACGTTCAGTTGCTGAGGAGTCAGTCATTCCACCGCGTACCAAACACTTTTAAATGGATTTGCATGCCCTACATCACATGAAATAGGTACGTTTTTACATAATATATGTATTTTTTTTTTACCAATAAACTATAATTTTTAAGGCGACATTTTTTGTACGGTAAGTGACAGTGTATAGAAGTGCTTAAATCCCACTTTACCTTCCCCATCCCATACTCATCCCACTAGTCATACCAAAGCTGAAGTGTGTGTGTCTGTTTGTTTCTCTATTATGTCGAGACGGAACGACGGATCATTTTGATTTTAACTTACGAAATGTGTGAAAGTTTTTGGACGTGTGAGCGTACGGTAGCGGACGTGTTTACCCGTTTGTCACACACAAATAGCTGAACCAATTTGGATGTAATTTGGCATCTTCTTCTTAGAAGAACTAAGGACTAGCTTATATTTCTTCAACAAACCAGCAATTTGAGTCATTTGTACAATATTATGTTTGTATAACTTCAGAGTGTTTGTTATATTTTTCAAGGAAGTCGCCTACCTAAACTATTGAATTATTATAACCACAGTTACAATTCTGTAAACAAATATACAATATACCATTTATCCTCAAAACATTATGCATTTTGCTCAAACATATTTCTAAACACATATAAATCTTCATAAAGTGACTGTAGCCAGAATCTAGATCTCATAAAGAATATATGTGGAAGATTTTATGAAGCTTTTGGTAGTAAAAATAGCTCAAGTTCACGGAATGATGGTGAATATAAATCATAAGCTTGCAAGTCGTTTGGAATACAACAGATTGGGAGCGAACCAAAAACAATATTTGTTAGAGCACCAGATGTCATGGAGTTTGTTGTTTTAGTTTAGTGGCTATAAGTTTACTCAGGATATTTATAATTTCAATATTTAAGTAACTTCTTATCGAAGGAGAGTAGCCAACTCTGGTGTCGAGAGTTTATCAAGCCGCCCTAAGGGCCTAAGTAACTAATTAACAACTATAAATAATGGCCTGATTATTCACATAGCCCTTAGTATATAAATGTACATAAAAGTTTCCATCCATACCTATATCATTAGATTTATAAGAAAGTTTATCATACATGCATGCTTACAAATTTAAAAATGGCTTATTATTGCAAGATAATGAGGTTGAACTTATATAAAATTGTAGCTTCATAATACATTGCATACATATGTACATACAAACCTATAATATGTAATGTTTATCTGTATGTATGACCCTGCGGAAGGCTCTCTGCTAGATATTGGGTGTCATCGCGTAGCGGCGATTCCACCGCAAATACGAATATATCTACAATGTACTCCATATACATACTTATTTCATTAGTAATTGTTATTCTACCGTTTCATCTATAAAACTATGTGTATGTATTCTAAAATTATTTTTAAAGTAAACACTCAAGTAGAAAACTCGAAAATAACTCCAATCTATATCTATTCAATTCATTATTTGAACAATAGTATATAGTATATAAATAATAAATAAATAATAAATAAATAATAAATATTCCGGGACATTGCACACAGCGCCATCTAGCCCCACATTAAGCAAACGCTTGTGTCGTGGGTACTAGATAACAGATATAATACTTATATACTTTTCTTTTGTAAATACATACTTATTATACATACAAACGACCAGACTCAACACAAGTAATTATACATTTTTAATATGCATAAATACTTGTGTCATGCGGGAATCGAACCCGCAACCCCTAGATTAGAAGGCAGAGCCACTACCAACTAAGCTAACAGGCCAGTCGTATATAGTTTAACTACAGTTTCATTTTTTTCAACACTATCAACATAAGGATAACAACAATAAATTGTGTTCTTTATCTGCGCTAATATCACATCCTATTGGCGTTGTAATTTATTCGATACTACAACAATATTACTCGATAAAATGTTATCTAGAAAATTAGGTAGGTATCCTTAATCCTTATCGCTGTTTGATAAGTGGACACTTGAGAAAGCGTTTATAAAGTTACTAGTGGTTGCTCGCGGTTTCGCTCGTATTAAGAAGTAAAACTTGCATCCTCTATTTCACCCCTTTAAAAGTGACATTTCTAAAAATCCTTTCTTAGTGGATGCCTACGTCATAACATCTACCTTCATTCCAAATTTCAGCCCAATCCATCCAGTGGTTTAGGCTGTGCGTTAATAGATCACTATATCAGTCAGTCAGTCACCTTTGAGTTTAGATAGGATATAGATAGGATCACTTACCCAGCAAGAGGACGGCGGAGAGCACGGCGAACAGTCTCCGCTGCTTGTCCATGGTGAAGCCCACCATCTCCATGGACTGCTTGAGCCGCGAGAACTCGTACTGCTCGTCCACCCCCGGCACTTCACTGCACCCAGTCCGAGACAGATAGTTGTACTTCTCCACGCTCAACAGATGCAACTGTTCCTTCTCCGCCTCCGACGCGCCCGCCAGCAGATAGTAGAACACGTGGTAGTTCCTCTCGTTGCGCCCCTGGCTGCATATCCTCGACTTCTCCAGCAGGTACTTCTGTACGACGGCGCCGTGGACCATGCCGTTCTCCTTGTAGTTGACCTGGATGAACTTGCCGAAGCGGCTGGAGTTGTTATTGTGCGCCGTCTTGGCGTTCCCGAAGGCCTCGAGCACGGGCCCGGCGCTGAGGATGGTCTGCTCCACGCCGCTGCCGTGCGAGCCCTTCTGGCTGAGCGCGGTGAGGTGGTGCAGCAAGAAGTTGGTGCTCTCGGTCTTGCCCGAGCCGCTCTCGCCGCTGATAACGATGCACTGGTTGGTGCGCTCGCGCAGCATGCAGTGGTAGGCGGCGTCCGCCACCGCGAAGATGTGCGGCGGCAGGCTGGAGCCGCCGATGCGCTTGTTCTGGTACAGCTTCACATACTTGGGGTTGTAGATGGGGTAGAACTTGAAGGGGTTGAGCGCGATGAGGATGGAGCCCACGTAGGTGTAGATGTAGCCGGCCGTGAAGCGCGCCTTCAGGTTGTCCAGCAGCGTCTGCTCGTTGAGCTCGGGCAGCTGGCACAGGTCGGGGTACTCGCGGTCCTTGGGCTGGTACAGGAACCGCTGGAAGTAGTCCTTGATCAGCTGCGGGTCCACCGAGAAGTTCTCCATCCATGGCTCGTCGGATATTTTCTCGCGAAGATAAAACCTGGAAAGCGAACGGGCGGTTGAGCGAAAGTTCGGGATCAGAGAAAGAAGTCTCGAAATAGGTTTACTTTTGCGTCATTATTGTGGATGACGAAACATGAGAGTCGTATGCGGTATTTGAGAGCGCATATTAGATTGCGGGCCGGGTTGATTGGCAGGATGGAGACGTGTTATCGCGGCGCGGCGGCAGGAACAGTGAGTCACGCGCCAGGGACGATAGCCCGGCCCGCTCCACTCGCCGCCGCGAACATTTCTTCCGCCGTCTACATCGTTACATATTTCACATCTCAGTTCGCGTGCTGCATTCTAATTATGCTAATTCAACGCTCGCACCTGCCGTCCATTACGCGCCGACATTGATTATTGTGTTAAATTAATTAGCATGCTCAAAGTCAGCACTCTTATCCTTATAAGAGTGCTGACTTTGAGCATGCATACGAGCATACGAGGCGTATAAATTTAGCCGTAATCGGTGCGAGTTAGAAGGCAGGGACGTGATTCACCGTTCGAGGCGGTGGATCAATGCAGAATGTGAGGCGACAGCAGTAATCAATGGAAGTAGTCGTACTATAGTGGATAGTAGCTCCACTGTGGCAGGTGTGTCTGCAAGGTTAGAGGTATCTAACGCGAGCGAGAGATAATTATACACATAGCGAGCCTGATTTAATTATGCATGTATTAACCGCTACCGGGCTTGAGGAAAAATTACAATGAAACCGAGATTAAAGAGAACAAACATGTCGCGCATTGTTATAGTTATGGAATGTCGCTTTAATTGTATGCATTAGACCTTTTACCATGTTTACATGCATATTGCATCTCATTGTTAAACAAGAGAATAGATTATCATCATCATCTTAAATGATCGTAGATCTACGTTTAATGTCCTTTAGTAATGTTAATACTGAAGGATATGTGCAATTAGGTTATTATTATATACCTTTACACAGGTGTACTCAAGTAAGATGAGTAGTGAGATTGGTTGATTCACAGCAATAACAGCTAAAAGTTAAAATATTTATCGATCAACCAGATACTTAGGTCCGCGAATAGATCTCGTCGGCGTAATCTCACAGGAAATAGGTAATGAATCACTAAGTACATTATAAACAAACAGACGGACAAAATATTAAAACTGGATTTCCTAAAATTCATAATCTCTTTGATTAATGAAATCTCAAACGCAAATGTGGGAGATGAAAGATTCAGAGCGCATTAAGAGTTAAAAGTGACAGAGTGGTAAACAAACAGCTGCGAAAAAATCGAGCAAAGGTCATCTCCAACTTTCCACAAGTTGGTTCAGGCCATCTGCCAATTTGTAACTCGATACTGAATAATCAGGCTAGCGCCGACCCCTGGCTTGGTTCACGTGATCGACCGCCTAATAAAAAGTAAAGGGTGCAAAATCCCACACACTTTATTGCACATACATACATTTTTAAGTACATAAATTATTTATTTATACACATTTCCGATGTCATCAGTTCACACAAAGGAAATAACTATGGAATTTTTCCTGGTGCCTGGATAGGATAGATACTGTGGCACAATACGTTTAATTTATTGATATTTATTATTTACCCATTATTATAATTTAATTGCTGACTTTTTGACTTTCATTTTGTTTATTTGTATTTTGTAGAAGTGCATAAAAGGTCACATATCAAATCAACTTAGGCAACTTGTTCATGATAAAATAATCTGAGTAATATATAATGAGAGATGTATTAGACTTATATTACTCTTATTCGTCAAACAAAGGAGACAATAACAAACCAATGTTGGAGAAGAGAGGAATAAAATGCTCCTTTTTCAACCGACTTCAAAAAAAGGAGGTGAGCAAGTCTTTTGGAGTTTTTTTTCTATACTCAAGTAAGTAGTTATGAGTTGCGAGCTCACCTGTAGAACTGCCCCGTGCTATTGCTAGTGGTGCGGTTGTTGGGCCAGAGCAGCATGACCGCGACGGGCGACTCGTCCGGGCCCAGCCGCCGCTCCTTGCATTCCCCGCTGATCGTGTCCCCCACCACCTGCTCGTAAGGGGAAAATGTTAATGCTTGCATTTTCCTGTAGGACATAATGTATAAATGTTGGGTAGAGTGAATAATGAAAACAATATTGTATGAGCCTGCTTTGATCAGTGAATTTTAAACTAATTGCACATGTTTGTGTGAGCATTGCTGGTCTTACAAAGTGGTTCATGGACTTATAGAAGAATGCTAGACAATGTACAAATAAAAAAGATCTACTAGACATACATCTCTTGATTTATCTTTTTTTACTATACACCATTTCTGGGTTCCACCTATTTATTGGATATTAAGTAGGTATACAGTAAATTTTAATTTTATTTTATTAAGATAAGATAAGATAATCATTTATTCCTCAATAGTAATACTCAACTTATGAACTAGACGTTAACAGTTGGTAATTCTATTTTCTCGCCATACAAAAATATTTGTCAGTTAAAAGATTTTAAAAAAGTATGTCTAAATTTTCCAAAAATAATACATTTTTATAATGGTATAAATGTCAGAATAAAATAAAATGTCACATAAATTTAATATCAAATGAAATGTCAAATATTATATTAAGCACATAGTAATTAATGTTAGGACAAGAATAACAAAGCATTTTAAATGGTGCAAGAATAAAATAATAATAAGTAAATTTAGAAAACATCACAGCAAGAAAGTCTACATTACTTTACAAGCCACCCACCAGGCAAAATTATCCACTGCCTGCCTTGACAAATCTTATTGATATTCAAATTGCACTTGTCACAGTAATTACATGTCCACTGGACAACTTTTTCTCATTAAAGTTCAACAAGAGATTAAACCGCAAGTCTTTGTTTAAACAAGCTTATCATTACCTTACTGGACATGCCTGATCATGGGGCTAAGGAAATAGCAATCTTGGACATGACTCATGCAGTAGCAAAAAAGCAAAAAAAAAAATTGACATTATGATACTGTCAATGAGACATACACTTATCTGTAATGACAATTATTCTGTGATTATTTGTTTTTGTTGTGTGTCTTGTAGCATACATTGTGTTTGAAATGTAAGTCAGTTATGGTTCATTAATTTTGGATATTATATTACTTGCTGCTATAAATCAAATATTGTAAGTAATGTATGAATTGGACATTGTTTAATTTAAAGCCTGTAAATTTAGAGATATATACAGGTGTTGATACTTAAAAGGAACATTTTATTGAATCTCCAATAAATGTTCCTTTTAAGTATAATTAATTAAATTTATAAGAGCTGGCCACTCTCATTCGAAAAGAAAAAGATTAAATTTATGTTTTGTAAGCATGTGCCAGCTAAATGAGTTAGGTTAGTCAAATCCATTCTACTTTACTTCAACATCTTAATTAATGTACAAGAACTTGAGAAAAATTGTTAATTAATATTTCTCATTACCAATTTCTTTCACATTAAAGCCATTTTTTAACATATGTAAAGTATTGTGTGTTTCTTTTCAGATGTTAATGTTCTAATCATATATATTTATCTATCTATGTTAACTTGTTAGCAGGATTAATAATTCACTATACAAATATTTCAATATACACTTACCTCCGCAAGTTCATAAGGTCCACCGGTTCCATCTGTGAGGCTGAGTTTCTCGGTGATGCAGTTAACTATTTCCTCGGAGCTGGTCTGCTTGGATGCCTCCACCGACAGGGCTTCATAGTGTGGTGACAGCGCCCCCACAAACACCTGGTTATTGTAATTTGAATTAACATCAAATTTATCTGAGAATTTCTATTCATACCTGAATTTGTCAAATGTAGCACCATTTAAAGCAAAAAAACCTAGTTTCTTTTTGTGCTGATAAATAAGATATTTGACTTTTAAAGTAAGTCAAAATTTAAGTCTTTTGTCGTATTTTACTTTTTTTTATAGTGTGAATTGCTAAATTGTGGAACTCCCTGCCTGACTCCCTGTTCCCCGCGGAATATAACCTTGCGATCTTCAAAGCAAGAGTGAATCGGTTCTTACTGGGTAAGCACAAGGACCATAATTATTGCTTCTATATACTATCAGGCGAATTACGGTCAAGTGCAAACCCATTTCTTGTAAAAAAAAAGTCATTATAGGTAACTTTGTAGATAGGTTTAGACCATGATAGCTAGGACCTATTTAACCCATCAATAGGCCCAGAAGTAAATATAACTTTTTTTCTTTTGGTTTAAATGGTCACCCATCCTAGAACTATCTGTAGATGTTGGAAATGATGAATATAATTACTGTAGTCAGCTAAGTAATAGAATTTGCAAGCCTAACACATACCATATACTCGCCTAGTGAGTCGTTGACACCTCAGAAAAATCAGTGACAATGAATGTGTTAATAACTAGGCTAAAACAATCCCTAGCAGTAGATTCAAGATATTGTTTTCCAGTAAGCTCAAGTTATTGTTTATAGGCCTTTATGTACCATATTTAGGTTCTCTACAGTCAAATTGCAAACTATTTTTAAGACATTTAAGTTTATGTACCCAAAAATCAACTGTATCTATAATTGTATGCTATAAAACCTTAGTAATATGATATACACTACACTTAATGTATCATAATTTGCTCTATCCCAATAACTAATCAATGTAAGAGAAATAAGTTTTATGTACATAAAAAATACAATATTAATTAATATTTATTATCTGCAACTCTTTGTTTCATGGTGACATACATTGGAATAAAGCAGCCTCTTATCAGTATTGGTCATTTCTAGTTAGGTCAGGTCATTTTTCACATCTGTGCTCACTGATAATAACAACCATACACTAAAGAACTCAATTTTATAAACTTATCCTGAATATTGTTTTTTTTCAATAATATAGTCCTAAATGATAAATAATTAATCAATGTTACATAGGTCCACAACTCACCCATTTAAAAATAAATTATGATTGATAATATAATAAGGCATAATTAACAAATAGTAAATGGTAATGAACCTTGTATCAGAATGTATAATTAATAAATTGCATGCTTATGGTACTTATCTATCCTAATCTTAGATAAAAATAGTTTATGACTGATAAGTATGTAAGTTAACAGGTGTCAGAAATTCGGAACAGCAATTCAATAAACAAGAGTACTTACCTGTACAATATATCTGTGGTTCTCAGGTAGAGCCATGATGAAACATTCTTGTTCCTTGGGCTTATTATCAGCACTTTATTTCTTCCTTCCACCACAAGCCACTCTCTGCACACATGCTAGCATTTTTGTTTGGTGCATTGTTTACCAAAACTTATGACATTTTGTACTATTCTGTTGAACACACGAGCAGATGTGTGTTTCACTACGAATGTTTAGAGCACTCGAACATGTGGAGCATTTCGCGCTGCACCTGACCCCCACTGAGATGCACAGGTAGTCAACCGTGACCACTTTATCGTATAATAACTCCGAAACTCGGATTCCCTGTAGCTGACGCACCAGCCCCGGGCCCTGTTCGCTGCACCACTTTGTCACCGAGTCGATAAAACGGCTCAAATCATAAAAACAAAGAAGAGAAATCTCTGATTTGGGTCACATGCTGATTGAAAATGTTCATCCAGCTTGCTTACGAGCTTTTAGCTTTGAACTGGTTTTGTTGATTGTAATTAACGAAGCGAAACTTCACTTCTGTAAGCACAAAACTGCAGTTTTCCAGTTCTTGATACAGTTTAACAACAACACTATCCAAACTGTAGCCAAATCGGTGTCTCTGTTTCCGATTCTCCGACAACCTGTTATTTGTCACACGCAACTCTCCTCTGCGTACCACGTAATCCCTCTGTTCGTTCTTTATTATGAACAATTGATAGTAAAATGTTTTGCAATTGGGTTACACTTCTGAAATTACTGGTAGCTTATTTCAACTCTTGTTAAATAAATATCCAGAGAAAGGAGAAACTTATTCTACTGCCTAACCACCATTTTTATTTGTGTCGGGCCGATTTGATTGAATCGTTCATGAATCGTGTATCAATCGGTAAGCGTGATAATTTCAATAGTATCCAACAGTTCTTTATCGCTTACGAAAGTGCGCCAGCTGGTAGCTTTGTAAGTTAGTCGCGTAATAACCGGTCACCATAGACACCATCAAACATAGACAAATCTGACAGATAAAGTTGACAGTTGCTTTGAGATTGTATTGTGAAATAATTAATAATTTTATTATTTAAACATACACAATATCATCAAATATATTTTTATTTGTTGAAAGTTAACAATATTTATTTATTTAGAAAGATATATCTCATTAAATGGATTCATTTCTAAATTTTTACGCTGGCAAGTCTTACCTGTTTAACGCGGGAAACTTTGAATTGCCGGAAACAGAAAAAAGTTTAGGATTTTTTGTTGAAAACAAACTTTAGTAGATGCCGATTGTATTAATTTACTTCGTTTTTATTTTATACAGTGCAGCAAAACCATGGAAGCAATATCAAAGATATTTTGTTACAATACCTACAAAGATTTATAGAAACCTTTTTTACACAGAAAAATTAAACTTAAAATAAATAGATAGATTTAAATCTATAACTACCTATTTATAAGAAAATTTCAACATAAAACCGACGTGTGATATGATAGACCAAAGTCTTTGTGAAAGACACTATTTTTTGTATGTATCTGATATGGAATAATATAATGTCGTAGGCTTGTAGGTAAAGGATTAAATAATGTTGTATAGTAATATAAGTTTAAAATAATATAACCAATCTGTCACAAGTCATTGAAACCATTTATCTTTATCTTTTATCTTTATATATTTATAAATAACATTTTTACCAGTATATAAACTTATAACAGAATTATAACATAAATGTTTCTAATCATATATTTGGAAAAAATAGTTTAAACGACGGGTAAAGTAATCGATCATGTATTATACATTTTCATTTTCAATAAATTTTATCCTTATAGAATATAGGGAAGCATTTATTTGTGCCCACATAATCGGGCCAAAATTACCCAGGTCAACCATAGATTTAATCTTACTTATAACACTAATTGAGATTTGTAAAATAAATTGTTATACCTATTATCCAATAGTAACTATAATCTTAGCTATCTATATAAACTTATATAACTTACGTCAAAATTAATCTAACTCTGTAATTTAATGAATCATACGTAACAAGTCTTTGGTATAAATACATAGGTCTCAACTATCATAATTTTACTGTTTATACATCTTAGGTAGGTACTTATTTCATAATTTAATGAGCATCAAAGAGCTTAATCAACTTACCGGAAACATAGTTACTACCTAAGCATAGAAATTTTGCATTTTCCATGTCCAACAAACTTGCATTACTTAACTGCTGTATGCACCGTCACAGTTTTATTCAGAACTTAGTCACTAAATAATTATTTGTTTTTTTCTTTTGCAGCTTACACTTAAATTACGTTAAATTCAATGCAGTCTTTCGATGATAATAAAGTAAATAGCGGCGTATGTATCACAATAGGAGTATTCCTCTGGCGGAGCGGCGCGGGTGTGCGTGCAGGGTCGAAGCACGGCGTGCGGCGGCGGCTGCGGCGGCAGCACGGCGTGCGTGCACGCGCCCGTGCTTGGCCAGGTGGTCGGAGCGCGCAAAGCGCTTGCTGCACTCCCCGCAGCGGTAGGGCTTGTCCCCCGAGTGACTACGCCGGTGCCGCGCCAGCTCGTCGGAACGCGCAAACCGCCATGCGCAGCCGCCCCACGTGCAGCGGTAGGGCTTCTCCCCGCTGTGCCGGCGCAGGTGCGCGCGCACGTGAGACGCCTTCGCATACAGCTTGCCGCACGACCCTACCGGGCACCGGAACGCGCCCAGCTCCGGCAAGAACTTGGGCTCACCCCATGACTCCACTTTCGTTTCACTCTTCTCTGGCGCAAAGTCTTTTTGCACAGCCACATAATCGTGCGTCTCCAGCGCGTAACTCGAGTCCCCGTTACATGCCGGCTCGGTCCCCGAATTTTGCGTATCGTTAGAAACATCACTGCTCAACGCTTCCAAGAGGTACTCGTCGATTATGCTCCTGTCGAAATCTTCGAAATCGAAAGCCGGCGACGCTTCAAGATTGGTTTCTTCCTTGTTTAGATCACTAACACCGATTACGAAACTGTCACAATTGAGGTTCAAATCGTTGAGCTGCCAGTCAGCGGCGTCCGCGTCCAGCGTCGGCAGCTCGAAGTTGATGAGACTCTCCGCCGGCGAGTACTCGAACCACAGCTGGTCGTGCAGCAGCGCCTCCTCCAGCAGCCCGGAGCCCTCGCAGAACATCTCGACACTGGAATAACAACACAGACAATATTTAATACCCATTGGATATTTACTATAACTCGATTAATAAAAGGAAAGTCACATAAAAGTCACTCACGAATTGAAGTGTCGCTCGTTGTAAGAATTGTTTATTCGGTTCCCGTATGGAGTGGTCGGTCGGTAATGGATAATAGATTTCGGGATGAGCGATGAACGCAGCCGCTATTGTGGCGAGCGAGGGTAGAGTGAGTGTGGCGGGCGCTGCGCCGGACACCGCGCGCGTGATAACGCCGGCCCGCGCCGCGCCGCCAACCCGCGCTGCGCTGCGATTATCGCCAGATCTGCACAACATGTGCCACTCTCGCAATCACCAAGTGACGATTGACAATACCCATGACTTATAATATCTACAATTCTACATTGTCATACACATCTAGCCACCAACTTATAGCTTGGATTCTAGAGTCTAGAGCGCGCTTTAGAATCATAGGGGCAACAATGCTTGGTAAATATGCAAAAGATGTATAGGACATGTAGGTATTTACTTAGTGCATACATAGTTACATTTATATATAGGTTATACTTAGTACAGTAGTGTTTATTATAAAACAATTTCTCAGATAAAGAATCAATTAAAAGAGTCGTTTAAAACATTACAGTGTCTTTAATAGTTCATTTTGTGACCCTCATATATCGGTCGTTTCGAGCCGTCCAGGTCTTTTACCTACTAAGTCCCTACTTTGTTAACTTAAGTGTGTGCTTATTGCTCTATACATGTAAGTATGTACTTAGTTTGTTTTTTACTTACACTCTTAAATCTTACTCACTCGCAACAAAAAAGGAATTTGTCAAAATAAAAACAAAGTAAATGCGTAAGTAAATATAACCATAATCATAATACTTAATAATTTAGGTGAACTTAAGTCATACTTTTTTTTATTCTCATTTTTAAGGGACTTTGGTTATTACATGTCAGTCCCAATCATACTTTTCTGGTATTCGTACCTCTATCTTTATTTACTAACTTACTTAAGTTTGTTTTCTTATGACAACTGTCAGAGTTCAATACAATAGCTAATGCAAAAAAATATTCATTTGCAATCGCCATTTCATAATTTCCCCAAAACTTACGACCTAAATCCCAAAATAACAAACATCTGAGTCACAGTGGTTGTTGATGAGTTTAACTAGTTTACAATAATAGTTATTATTTATTATGTGTTTAACGTAAAACCCGTGTCGTATTAGCGGAAGGCTAGTTGTATTTAGCAAAAACTACATTCACATCCTGTGATAAAAAGTTTCCGATAACATTCTTGAACAGAGATGATGAAGTAAACAAGTTATTATGCATCAACTAAGTATAATCCTATTGGATAGTGAATGCCCGTGGCTCCACCTGGCTTTTTGTAATTAAATTTAAAAAGGTGGTGCTGCTTCATCTGCAGAGCTCCTCAAACAGCGCAAATATTCTAAGTTGGACAAGGGCTATTTATTTGTACCGTTTGGGGTAGAAACTCTTGGGCCGTGGGGTCAGAGCGCACTTGTCCTCTACCAAGATCTGTCGGGGCGTTTGAAACAGGCTTCGCGTGACCAAAATGCTGGCTTGTACTTTGCCTAAAAGATTAGTCTAGCTATTCAACGGGGAAATGCAGCCAGCATTTTGGGTACGCTACCTTTTGAAAATGTAGATTAGTTTTTTTTTTATAATGTATATATAATGTTTATTTTTTATTATTATTTGGAAGTGTTACTATTAATTTTTGTTGTTTTGAAATAAATATCCTTGTTAGAAGAGGTATTTTTAATTTAAAAATAATCTAATGTGACCCTTGGAACCCTACCTACACTACCAAAAAAAAAAACTACATACATACCAAAAATCGAGATGATCCGTTCAGCAGTTTTTGAGTTATGAGCGTTTAAATAAACAGATAAACAGACAAAAATTCCATAAACTGCTTAAACGTTTTCCGTTATACATTTAAAGTAGACCCAAACTTTCATGTTCAGATTTTTGACCTTCTTCAGCTTTATTATAAACTAGAGCTGTGCCTGCGACTTCGTCCGCGTGGAATACTTATTTTGGGCATCATATTTATTTTTGCAAACAACCTCTTCAGCTTTATAAATTATAGCTGTTACCCACGGGTTGGACCATTTTCGCAGTGCACGCAACGAAAGTCCTCAAAGATGAATAATTTTCACCGTTTTTTCCCGATTTTCCATTGTTTCTTCGCTCCTATTAGTTGCAGCGTGTGTTATATATAGTCTAAAGCCCTCCTCGATAAATGGTTTATTCAACACAAAAATAATTTTTCAATTCGCACCAGTAGTTCCTGAGATTACCGCCTTCAAACAAAGAAACAAACAAACTCGTCAGCTTTATAATATTAGTATAGATGTATAGATTTCAATCAAATCGCTCTCTCGTTATTTCAAACTAATATCAAGTAAACTCCTCAATAAACGTTTCCTTATTCATTTTACTTTGTCACCAAGTTTCGTCTCTGTGTGATACGATCAACAAGCGACCCTAGTACTACGAACCTCTGATTCATTGCCACGATACGGATGCTCATGGCACGTAAAATATGCATCCATTCATAAGTTCGTCATAAAAAGTCAGCATCGTTGAGTGGGCAGAGGACAAAGTTCAAGGGCGCTTCAAGATGGGTCAAAGTTATGGAATCAGTATACAATACACATTTATTACATTAATAATAAAGTCAGTAAGTAATAGTGAGTGGCATTTTACGTTTGGACGCTTCCGTGGGTCGGATGATAAGTAATATATTGGATCCCAACTTTTGTGAATTTTCAAAAGTCATAGAACCAAGGTTTTGGTGTTGATGTAGTAAAGTAAGATCAAAATATATATCATATAATCAGTAATAATGTAGGTATGGAGCATTAACTAATAGTAGTTTATGCAACTGTCATATAAAGAAGTAATAACTTCATAATAGTAACGAGTGTTTTAATACCCGTGTTATATGCAGTTGCATACACTACTTTATCTTCACTAATGCAATTAATCAAACAACAAGAGTAAAAGCTGACAATAGTTAATTTTTCATATACTTAATTTTCTAGATTTTTCTGGCAATAGATTGTGAGTTACTTTTGTTGCCAATTCTAGAATATCCGGATGCGTACAAATATCATCGTCGCTATCCATTTTTAACTTTTAATTTGTATTTAAAAAACAAAACCCATTGCGAAACATTAAATTCACGCGTACGTGTATTGTCACAGTGATTTTGCCGCCATTAAAATCTAACCAACGAGAGCGCAGTGCGACCAACCTGATTGGCCCTGCAATCAGGTTGGTCACGCTTTTTCGATGTTATAATGAGCTATTAGCTTGTGATGTTAAGAAAGCTCTTGAATCTATATCATCTAATGCGGTTGGCAGTGATGGCGTAAGCCGTAAAATGTTGCTACTTGTCATTGATGAGATTACCCCTGTTGTCCAATACATCTTCAATTTATCCATTTCGTCTAGCAGTTTCCCTGCGGTATGGAAAGATGCCCAGATTATCCCTCTTCCTAAGAAATCCAACCCGAAAGCCTTTTCTGAATATCGTCCTATAATACGGACTTACAACGGATATGCGACTGGAGTAAATCGTACGGATTGTCAATAAATGCGTCAAAGACCCAAGCGATCGTAGTTGGAAGCTCCCGTTTAATTTCTAGGATAAACTGGTCATGCTTGTCAGCGGTTATGTTCGATGGCATTCCTATAAAAATGAGTGACTCCGTTAAGAATCTCGGAATCCATTTTGATAGCCAATGGACGTGGACACCTCAGCTAACTGAAGTGAGCCGTAAAGTTTTTGCCTCTTCTGCTTCTTTGCGGACCATTCCAACCTTGTCTACCACTCTTCTTTCACCATGCAAGCTATTCGCTTATGGAATGATCTGCCACTTCATATTAGGCAGGCCAAATCCCTTCCTATTTTTCAGAGCTTGGTTCATAATTATTATATGCATGACTAATTTGTGTTTTTTTTTTCCTTCTTTTTGAGTAGGTTTATTATGTGTTGTTTTCCTTTCTCTGTTTGTAATAGATATAAATGTAGGCATTTTACATGTTTTTAGGTTTTAGTTGTTCTTTTTGTTAAATTATTATTAAGTTGTATTAGTTTTATTAGGTACGCCAGCTTTACTGTTTTCCTTTCGTTGTTTTCCAAACTAGGTTGCCTGGAAGAGATCACTCTAAGTGATAAGGCCGCCCTCTGTCCCAATATTATGGTTTTTTTTTTCTTTATACTTGTGTTCTCTTGCTATATTGGTGTACAATAAAGAATTTTTGATTTTTTTTGATATTACGATATCGATGTGGATATTATAACATCATGTGAAATGGCTTAAATTGAGTGTTTTGTTGTCTGTGCTATAACAGTAGTAATTAATAATAATATTAACTTATAATAATTATAATAACTTATAATTATTATAAGTCAAGTATTGGAAACATAAGTAGAATGTTACAACATTAGTGTAGATAAAATATATAATAAAACTACTGGGTGCTCGCAGATTCGCTCGCATTAAAAAGTATAACTTGCATCCCCTTTATCACCCCTTTAAAAGTGGCATTTCCAAAAAACCTGTCTTAGCAGATGCCTACGTCATAGTATCTACCTGCATGCCAAATTTCAACCCAATCAATCCAGTGGCTTAGGCTGTGCGTTGATCACTATATCAGTCAGTCAGTCAGTCAGACACCTATGAGTTTTATACTTATATATAAATATTTAGATAAAATCTTAAATTGCTGATGTGCATACACGATGTTGTTTTGTTTTTTCTCCGTTCTATTCCGCATTAACCGACATAAAAAAGTTGGAGAAGCTGCAACTTAAATTAACATACCTATGCGACGACATAATTACACTAACAATGCAGATAATTCTAATACTCGAACAACGTATTACTGATCTCAGTTATCTTTATATGTGACAGATAAAGGGTCACAATTGGGATCTTATCTGTTAATATTAGTAGGACAGTAGAATAGGGAGATAAACTAGGGCATGCGACTTGTCAGCTTTGGTGTCAGGAACTTTGAAACTATTTCCTTGTGAGATTGTTGTCTAACAGACAGTAGACCTAATAATGAAAGTGTTGCCAAGCACGCGGAAGCGTTCAGATTTAAATAAATATTTCGTAACTTTTTCGCACAGCGTACTAAGTAAACGCTTGCTAAGCAAACGCTTGTGTCATGGCATTATTAACTATCATTATTTTACGTAGGCATCTATTCGAGGTCTGATAACAATATTAGCTTATCATTTACTATGTTTTTATTCAGTTATTTGTTTATTTCACTGCTACACATCTCTTCCGAGCACGGAAACTTTATTATTGTGTTATTGTCAACTGAATTCCAACTAATCATTATCATTCCCACAATCGACATACGCAGTTAAAAAACCTAAATGCTTGTACTATGGCCGGTATACGCCAGATGCCTGGTACGGTTAGCCCCAGCCGATAGCGCTGGCTAGACGTCAGTGACGCAACTATGGCGACATGGAATCGAATGGATTGGTCTAAGTGCGCCATTTTGTATGTGCAGACGCAGATCTAATATACTGGGATTGAGTTATGTATTAAGAAATAATTTTAGGTTGTAATTGTTACGACGTTGTTTAATATAGCTTCTTATTAAAGAAATTGTAATTTTATGAAAGTTATGAAAAAAACCTAAAAAGTGTATTGTCAGTCAACTTCGATACCGCCATTTGAGGAATAATAACTGTAATCATAACCTTATTTATTCTTTAATTTTATATTGTTAAATCAAGTTAAAGTTTTGATTTTAACCGACAGAACTTTTAAATGTTCGTTTCTGCATGTTGATGTGAGTACATCAATTAAACAAACAAGATTGTACGAATGTATTGGCATATAAGTAATAGGTCTGTCCATAACTGTATAATGTCAATGCGTAACGTATGGCTATTGGCTTGGATTGTTAGTATAGCTTTGTTTATTGTAAACACATCGTTGAGGTTTGGCTTAAAACCCAGGTTCACGTAATACTCGTTGAGCTAAGCAACTCCGCCTAAAATTTACGATAACATAATTGTTTTTTTTTTTAATTTTGACCGTAGGAGTACCTCTCTCTGTGAGTCGTACCTATTGCCTCATGACTGAGGGTCGTGACTCCCCCGCAGAATTAATTCGCTAGGGGAGTTCTCTTGGGCAGATTCATCGTAGTGGGCGCCCAGGTCCTTCCACGGAAGACACTTGTCCTCGGATTTTGTGGTCCTCAAACATGTTGGTTTCCTCACGATGTTTTCCTTCGCTGTTAAGCGAGTGCAAATCCACACATAACTTGAAAATACAAGTAACAGACACTGGTACCGCTGAGCCACACTCGCTTTTTAAGAGTACCTATAAGCCCCAATTAATCTACTTTTAGACAAAAAATAAAATAAGATACAAATCTAACCACTATACACTATACATTAATAGCACAGAATAAATAATACAGAATAAATAATAATTAATAGTCAAGCAGATTTTGGTCAAGAGTCGAAAATAATGAAGTGTCAATGGATAGGTCAATTACAATATAACAATTTTCTAGAGTACAGATTTTTATGCATATGATTAAATTCATTAGTTTTGAAATATTCTTTATTAATAGTAATTATAACAATTTAGTAGTACGATGCTAGTGTACAGCCAGTGTATGCCAGTGTACATTTAAATAAATGTATTTTATTATTATTTATTATTATTATTTATTTAATCCTAGCACTTTATTATTACACTTGATTAAATTCATTGATGAAGGTAATATAAGAATAATCAATTAATTATATATCATAATTTAGATTTTTGTGTTAGTTTCGACTATCTACTAGTACTCACCAGTTTTCATAGTAAAATAATGATTTTTCGTAAACTTAGTACGTGAGATCCATTGCTAGGCATATTATAAATCGTCCTTTATACCTAGTGATTTGATCGAAAGAGATATCTAAGGTAAATAAATGGATAAAAACCAACATAATCATCATCATCACTCTTATTGCATCTACGAGAGATGATTTTATGTAGCGTCCTTACTATTCTCGCAGCTGCGCTATTGGCTTAATAAGCCAATGCTAGTGACACGCATAAAACAGTAGGCTCCTAATAAACATAGGTACTTATCTAGAATATTTTGTAGCATTTTAGTATTGCAAATATTATTCATGTTGTTTTCATATTCATTCAATAGACATTTCTTCCGTTTGCTTTGATTTTACCGACCACTTGCTTATGTATTAACTTCGTTATTTGTTTACCTACAATAACAATGATTCAGAACATGTTTTACTTAGTAATCGTATCTACCTATAACTTATGAAGTAGGTAATCTTGTGAGGTTCAATTCAAAGTTTATATATATGTGTTAGCAATATATGTATTAAATTCCTATTTTCTTCTATAGTAACGTTCTATGGTGTGAATGTGGCTATCGCCTATACATTAATCAATGTATAATTGCTGCTTACTATCAGGTTAGTAACTTGCTGGCCTTGTTTATCCTGCGTAAAAATAAACACACCTTTTTATTCTCTGAAGGTAAAGTTTATAATTGAAAAAAAGATTGCCTAGCCAGCATACTAACTAGGCTTTAACTAAATTGGAGCTAAGGTAACAACAATATCAAACATATATATACATATATATATATATATTGGTTAGGTGACTCAAACAATAGGTAACAGAAAACTAGACTTTAGGTATAAGTCATCATCATCATCCCGTTATAGATCACTGCTGAGCATAGACATCTATCTCTTCTACGTGGGCCAGTTGACCCGGCCCTGCGCAGATTGAATCCAGGTACTGCTTGCAGTTTTTCTAATGTCGTCAATTATAAAAAAAGCCAGCTCGACATATGCAAGATCTGCGCAATGCTACAAATATGTGTACATTATCGTCACAGTGTTGGGAGATAAATAAATCAGTGGCTGGCGGTGCCAGCGTCTGTTTTACACGATCAGGTTACCAACTCTATTTCAGATCTCTATTCTATATAGGTACAACTAGTATCAACACAAACCTAACAATAATTTTACCTTCCAAGATCTATCAAATATTTATGGGCAATTTTCACAACTATTTCCTTGTAGATACTATTAGCTCTAGATTTTAAAAATTAAGGAGAGCTAGATAGACAAGTTCTTTAGTAAATCTAATTTAGTCGTGTTTTCAAAATGAACTAAAGTTCGGTCGCGCAGTTATATAATTCGTTATGCAATTACACCTTGACAAGTGCAGGTAACAGGAATAAACAGACTTTACATAATTTGTGATAGTAGAAAAATATTTTGGGATAATAGACTTTGAACCTTTAATGTTATCCTCGGTAATCTACTAAATGCAACAAACAGGAACAAACAACACCATTAACACTGCCATATGGTGACTCATGGGGAATTGGGGATCAATTTATCAAAATGTGCCAATTCATGGACAGAAAATTAGATCATTAGTCTCAAATTACACATACGAAATTCCAAATACGTTATCTTTGGGTGGTATTTTTTTTAATTTGTGCACGCGCACTTTTCGTGGTTATTGGACGGTAATTGATAAGTTTAGTCAGTACTTGTTAATATTCATGTGTATTAAATTTCAGTAGGTATTGAGTCTTGTGTCTGCTTTTTAATACTAGACCAACATGGGATTTCCAAAGTATTTATTCATGTAGTGAGTCATCCTATTAATGAGCGAACAATGCAATTATTTGCATTTATCTCGCACATTTACTTCTAAGTTTAAACCTAAAGAAAATTTACAGTTGCTACGGAGCCGCAGAATATAGACGCATTCAAAGATGGAGTACTTCACTTACTAGGTACATGACATGAAATAATCTAAGAACCGTTGATCCTTTTCTATACTAATATTATAAAGCTGAAGAGTTTGTTTGTCTGAACGCGCTAATCTCAGAAACTACTGGTGCTATAATTGAAAAATTATTTTTGTGTTGAATAGACCATTTATCGAGGAAGGCTTTAGGCTATATAACATCACGCTGCAACTAATAGAAGCGAAGAATCAATGGAAAATGTAGAAAAAACGGGGAAAATTAGATTCCCGTTTTTATGGTAATAACTATTCCACCCGGACGAAGTCGCGAGCACAGCTAGTGTAACAATATTTTCCTAGTGTCTGATTAAAAAATAGGTACCTAAACGTTTTTACTAAATCAGACAAACGATGTATCACGAGTTTGCGATTCAGGTCAAAAAGCCTACTGTTAAAATACCTATGACACTGAATTGAATGTAATTAATGGTACTTTATTTAATTATGTAATTGGCTTCGGCCGTTTTGATTATTTATAATAAATTATGGTGTAGGGAATGAATAAGAGCCAAATAGAGTTTGCGCATATCTTTTCTTTAATACGAGCATTTTACAACAATATTGAAACGAAATCATCATTTTGAGATCTGCTGCCAACATACACTACGGGCGCTCAACAAATTAACATAAACCGCGCACACTAATCTATATAAACAAGTCGCATAAGTACATACAGGCTTCCCGTTATATTCTATACATATACTAAAGCTATATCACCTCACTCGTCCTACGTTCACGGAACGTCCGTCACTATTACACTGTCACTTGATCAGGTTTGTTCGTTAGTTTGATTGTCTAGTCACTTAGTAGATCACTTCGTAGACAGTGGCCTTCTTGTCCCCGGAGCCGGTGACGATGTATTTGTCGTCTGATGAGATGTCGCAGCTCAGGACTGACGATGACTCCTTCGACTGAAATAAAAAATAGTTTTTTATTGAAGTGAACCTTATATGATTTTTTTTAAATTTATTTATTTCTTACCTTAAAGATAACTTAATTAACAGAGTTTTAAATTTTATTTCAATTGACCTTAATGTAGAGTTACCAGTGGCTACTGCACTAGGTACCCCTGTATCGCAGCAGCCACAGGTGCTTTTAAACGGTATGATTTAAATATGCAGCTACGGTTTTGGTTCATAATAGTTGAATAATTTTACAAAAATAGATTTAAACTAAAAACAACGGACGACGTGTGTGTTTTTGTGTGTGTGATAGATAGGAAGATAATGCTTAAATTGAGCGGGACCGTAAAGAGAACTAAGGCTAGTAGTTAAAGATTGTTTTTGCCCTGTTACTGCTTGATCAGTTATCAATCAGTAATTAACGATTGGGTTTTTCTCAACGATTCTGTTCACATGATTGAAGTCTGGTCTCCGCCACTCTCCGCACTCTTAAGAAAATTAAGATATTTATGCGTTATGATACAGTAGCCTCGACCTCCTTTAGGCATGCTCTGTCTTCGACCATAGAGTTCCTTGCGTGGGTATTACGTATTACTTGAGACGATACGGTAGTGAAATGTCTGTTACTCTTAAAGAAGCCCTGCTGCTTATCTTAAAGTCCTTCCATCAATATGTTAACTAAACGGTTTTCACTCACCCAGCACGCACGTTTTGAAGATGGGTGGGGTGCCATAACATCCGAAACGCATAAACAACATACGCGAATTACATGTGAGTGAAAACCGTTTAGTTAACATATTGATAAAATGTCTCACGAAAGTTTTAATATTGAAAAAGTACTTCTTGTTGACAACAGAACAGATTATATGTTACCTGGAATATACTGGCTCCGTAGGGCGTGCGCCACGCATTGAGCAGGTTGTCCTTCCCGGTGGACACGAACCACTTGCCGCAGGACGCGAACCGGAGAGACAGCACACACGACTCGTGCAGATGCAGCTGGTACTTGTCAGGCTTGACCGCGTGCAGCACCTCCACGTTGCTGTTCTCCATGCCTACTGCTAGCCATTCACCTGCGGATAAGGGGATTTGGTAAGATTCAAATTTATTTTAATTTAGCCGTTTTGGTGAGGATAATGGATCAGTGTATCAGTCTAAAAATTTAATATCAATTCTAATATGTTAGTGATTAATTGTCACCACCAACAACACCCATCGACTCACTGTGGGTAAAAAAGCTTCATTCCTTGATATATCTTTCATACATATCAGATCGCTAATCAGTACTTTGTCATATTATTTTCCACATTGTATGTAAGTGATGTATTTACCTGTAGGGCAATATCCTAATGAGAATATCTGTGAACTGAAGTCGTGTTGCTGGAGCTGTCTGCCTTCTCTCAGGTCCCAAGATCTGGAAGTAAACATAACATATTGATTTATATTCCAGTTAAATGTAATACAGTTTTATTGATGGTGTTTTATGATTTCTGGCTTGGTGGTGATAAAGGGACCCCGAATTTGATATGAAATTTTAGTTTGTTTAAAGATTATCTGTTAAAAATTGGTTCGGAGAAACCAATACTCGACAACAATTATTCCATTATAAAAAGTCCACTTTCCGCTAAACTTGTGTATTTCATGACGTCCTCTAAAAAAAGAGTTCGTTTTTCAATAGAAGTTTAGAGAAGATTTTGGTCCTTTAAAATTTCAAACGCGCATCGTCTCACCTGACAGTATTATCGAGTCCGCCGGTCCACAGCTTGGTTCCGTCCGCAGATATGTCGATGCAGGAGGCTCCGTCCGTGTGGCCCTGGAACTGCCGCACCAGGGTCTGGTTGTGGAGGTCCCACACAGCTATGTTGCCGTCGGAGCAACAACTGAAGCACACCTGCAAGTGGGAATGTTTATGTTTAAAGCATTGGCAAACGAATTTAACAATGATTATAACATATTTATTGCAAAAACTTTACATGGTACATAGAAATTAAGGCTCTGCCTTCTGCTTTAGTTAACAACTGTGTTGCAGAAGGCAAGGTCTTCCAGTGGAACATTACTTTACAATATATACTTTGCTATTAATATATTATAATGAACCTTAAAAAAATAACATACAAAAGTTTGTATTTTTAAGGGTTTGTATATTGCCCATGTTTGTGAAATATAGTTTTTGTGTATTATGTATGTGTGTATGTATAATAATGTATGCGTGTGTGTATATGTGTGTGTGTGTATGTGTGTATGCGTACTTATGTATTAAGGAAAACTTAATTAAACAGTTCTTTAAAAGTGTGTTACAAGCATATGTAGAGTATGCCTACTTATTTGATCTTCTTCCTTCTGATCTATTTGGGTGTGCGCTATTCTGGCAGCTACGGTAATAAATAAATAGGCATTTTATTCTACTCTGCACCGTAAACTGCAAAGATCTATGTATACTAAGTAAAATTATAGATACTGAAATCTTTTCGTACGATGATAAACTTTATTTATCCGATGTTATCAGGCCTTTCTTGTCCTCTGATACGGCAAACAACTGCAATACCTACTATGACAAACAGTTTGGAACATAACGTGTCTTTTTAATTTATTTAAATACTGACCAGAATCAGTGCTTTCTTTGCTGCAAGAGTCATATAGGCAAGTAGAGAAGTTAAACCATACCTTAGAATCGGGACTAATGGCCAGCGCATAGCAAGCCGGTGCTGAAGAAGTGAGTTCTGCCTTGATGCGAGGAGTGGGAGACGCCAGGTCCCAGATGGACAGGTTGGAGGCCTCCCCGCCCACGATGAGCGTGCGCCCGTCGGGGAGCAGCTTCACGGAGCGGATGTAGTTGTCTCGTTGCTGGAAATGGGATAGTGGGTTGATAAAATGGTGTTATGGTAATTGGAATGAGCGTTGTAATAATTGTTAAATTGTGGCTTATACTTGTTAATTTAGTTGTTAAATGTTCTTTTAATTGCTGTCAACAATATTTTAACCAACTTATGCCGGATATGATAATTCCATGAGAGAAAGAATGTGCATTTTTAAATACTTAATACAATGAAAATTGTTTGGTAAGGACTTGCGAAGAATGTGACATGGAACTTTTTCATTTAATCAGATTCAATATTAAATATTCCACTGCAGTTATGTAAGTCTACAAAACATTTTAGAATTTCTCTGTCATCAACAATCTAACCAAATAAAATGCCAAAGCCCTCCGACAGTTACCCACTCACCAAGCAATCCAGCTGGCTGACGGGCGCCTTGCTGGGCTGGCTGATGTCCCACACCTTGACGCAGCCCTTGCCTCCAGTGTATACGTATTTAGTCGGCGAAGATACTGTAACCGCGCAGACAACTTCGCCGTGAGCCAGAGCTGAGACTTGTCGCGCGTGCCTCGGTATGCCGGGACCCATCAAGGCGTCAGGGGGAAAAGGGACCGGCTGCATTTGACCCTCCGCTGACACGTGGAATGAATACGCTCTGGAAAGCAACGGGTTGGACTGTTAGCACCGATAGATGGCAGGAATATTAGTTATGAAAATCTTAACAGATATGGATTATGGTATGCAGGTGAAAAAATCGACAATTGATTTGATTTACACATTTGAATTAGTTTTATAACTTGTAAAATGGTGTAACTATAAATAACAAAGGCAAATAAAACGTTAAGCGTCACAGATGGGAACGATAATTTCCATTACGGTATTTTAGCCAATGAACTACTCGGCCAAGCTAATGGCATAATAATTTGCTACAAACAATATCCTAGTATCAACGAAAAAGTTGTTTGAAAAATACTCACGGTTTTCCTCCAGGTATAGGATTCATGCCAGCGGGTCCTATCGGCGGGCGTAAGGGCTCATACGCCAGCGCAGCCCGGGCGGAGTACCCTGCCAGGCCATACGCATCATGAGCCCCGTTCCCCAAGTACGGGTACTGGAGCGCCGGGGGCTTCACTGCCGCCTTCAGGGGTGGTCCGGCCGCGCCCGCGCCGCTCGCGCCTGATGTGGGAGTCACGGGCTTGGATATAGGCGTGCTTGGCTTCTCATCTAACTTTTTTGCTGACGGTGTTGATGCGTTGCTCGATGTGCCTGATCTGAAACATTGCAATTATTATGGTCAAAATACAATCGTGACAATATTATTAAAACTTAGGATGTGATGACAAGAGAAAAACACTGACAAAAAAGTAAAGTTTGTTTCTCTTTGACGCTCAAACGGATGATGGTATGAATATATAATATAAGTTGATGCAAGTGGCATCGCTGGTTCACGCTAGCATTTGTAAAAACGAAAAAAAAATTGTTATTGACAGTAGGTAAAGCCAGGTCATGTGGCTAAGCACGTCTTATTTCACAGCAAACAAACAAGTCTATCCTGTTCTTTATCAGTGCTAGTGGTCTAAGAACCAGACATGGACAAGAAACAGGGCCCGGATTAATACGGCTCGCCGGCAATTTGTCGAGACGTTTGTATAAAGATTATCTGCGTCTATCCATCAAACCGCCTAATCTTATTGTTGTTAATGGGACTAGCGACTGGCCCACTGGTGATTAACCACAGAGATGACTAACTATTTAAAAAAAACTATTTATCAACCATATGCTTGGCGTGGAAACCTATAGCATGGCTTTGGATCAACCATAAAAATATTCATATGTACCGCGTGTTAATAGTCGGATTTATCATTTTTTTACCTTTATTTGGCTCTAGTTGCTTATTTGCTGTGTCTGGGCTGATACGACGCTTAATAGATTAATTTTTTAGAAGAAACCTTCAACTTCGTAATATTCTTACAAAATAATTTAAGTGATGTGTGTAGATGGAACGAATACACACTTTAATTTTTTTGTTTTTTTTTTGTTTTTAACCTATATTGTCCCACTCCTGGGCAAAGGCACTCTAATTATATACTTTAGTATTTTTTAGTTGAGACGTCTATTAGATGTAATGTTGGACTGGCCCAAGCCACCGCGGCCGTATTCAGTAATTGATTCAGATAGGGGATTAACTTTCAACTGGTACAAGTTGTAGTACGACGACCTTACAACTAACAACTAGTTTACATAATAAGGCTTCGATTAAAAGGATAAAGTGATTACAGTTTACGCTGGAGTTTGAGCGTACACGCGTTAAAATGGCTTCTTCGTAATGTGGGAAATTCACACTCTGTTTATGTTAGTATTGGAAATAATCTACGGTACTGGGAAAGAAGTTACAATATTTTCCATATTCAAAGAAACTGTTTTTAAACACGGGTCTACAGTGGAGTTTGTTTAAAAAACAGTTTGTTATTTTATCGTGTTATTTAATTTTTCTGTGTCGCGTTAATGGTTAGTGAAAATTCTAGTTTTGCGGAAGGCCCCACAGTTTATTTATAATTTCATAATAAAATTCGGTGCCAAGAACTAAGACCCGTTAATGATAGATTTCAAATATTTACCAATCACTAATTTAATATTCATGTCATTCACTTGAGGAATGGATTATTATCATGGACTATTAGGTAATTTACCTTGAAAATATATTTAATGCAATTGATTAAACAATAGCGCAGGACAGGGACGAGAAGCGTACTGGAAAAGAGGCCTATGCTCAGCAGTGGGCGATAAGGTGCTGATCATGATATATATTTTTTAATAATTTGTATATATAAATACCTGGGACTATGTGGTGGGTGTTCCTTTTTTGGCTGCAGCTTGTCGAGTCCGTTCTCCCGGGGCGAGGGAGCGCCGTTGTGCGGTGACGTGGGCTCCTCGCTCGCATCGTCCACCACCAGCTCCTGGAATATGGAGGGTAGTTTGTTAATAATATGCTATGGAGTTGCTAAGTGAAGTTTAAATAGAAAAGAATTGATGTTGGAATGAAATTACAAAGTAAATGTCAGAAACATTATTATCAGAATGGTTATCTCTTTATGTTCTATCTGGACTTGTATTTACTGCATTGTCTATCTGCCACCATATTCACGTAACTTTAAAAGCGTGGGTAGATACGTACATGTCCCATATCCTTCTCCTCCTTCTTCAGCTTCTTATGGTCTGGCTCGGCCGGACTCCGCGTCCGGTACTTCTCGCGCTCTCCGGGAGATATTGAATTTCTCTGTAACAAAACAAAATCCCCAATAATAAACACCGCTAACCAATCCAATGTTGGCAGTATTGGAAATTGTTAGTTCAAATACGTGAATGTAAACATAATCAAAACGTTTACGGCGGGCTTACGCGCCTATAGCAATCAATCGATCATTGTTCGCAAATAAATCGGAGCGCAGCGGGGCGAGCGTACGGTCAATATCAATATCAAAACACGCTGAGGCAGAACAAACTGACCGCATGATTAGCTCCGGGAGTGGTCATCGCCTGCCGGGGGTGAGGGAGGGGTAGGGGGGAGGGGGCGGCGCAACATTTGGATGAGCGCGCAAATACGGACTAATGAAATAATCATATACGTGACGAACGGGCGGCGCGCTCCACTGATTCCACCCGTGTTGACATTACGAACATTCACGTCCCCGCGCACTGCAGCACGCCCGCGCCGCCCGATCCAATACGGATTATCAATATACGGTCGAGTGCTCGCAGCGAGTCGTGTTTTAGACTGGCGCTATTTGGAGTGTATGCACTCGAGCATTCGAGCGAAAAGGCTATCTGCGCTCGTGATACATTCCAACTGATATTAAAACCACTTCACCTTCCTACACGTATCGAATATACAGAGTTTTGAGTGTAATCATGTTCCTGGATATAATGAGATGTTCGTAGAGTATAAGATTTCAACGCGCGCTCGTAGCATGCGGCGTAGAATGCTACGTAGCGTAGCATAACATTATTATCAGTGTCTGTGTAGTGTCTTTAGCTAACCGTGTCGTTGAATGAGAAAGTGGTCGGAGACTCGGAGTTAATCCGGCGACGGCGGCACGGCCGGGGGGTGTAACGGGCTCTAATTTTACGAGGCACTAAGTTGGAGGCGAGTGGCAAGCGACTGTTAATTTGCTCGGCGCGGCGAGCTGTCACCGCCCGCTGTGACTTACTGCCTCGCTGCCTCCACTATACACACAATAACGCTTTATGTCCGGCTGCTCGCTGCCCGCTGCTCCGCACATTCTCCACTACGCGCTCGTTTATCGCTCTCGACATATCTCTTTAATAATAATCTTGACGAGATACGACTGCGTTGTTTTATTTCGGGATTGGAAGCCATTAGGCGATAACATTGAGACGAGCCATCACTCCGTAGGATAAACAAGTCGACACGGCTTATTGCGGCCGATGTTATTGGATATTTGATAGGCGAGATGTAACCTATAAAGTTTTATTATTGGCACAAGTCGCGTGGAACGGCACATAAAGCGGCGTCTATACTGCCGGTGCTATAACCGCATATTGCAGCTCGGCGCGGTGTAGGTGCCGGCGAGCTGTGTACATCTTCTAATTTAACGACCCTCACATCTCCAGAGTTCGACATCGAATTTAAAGTGAGCGTTCGATCTCGAGTCGAGGGCGGTCACGTGACTTGTCGGATCCAATTGGATGGGTTTTATGTAGCCCGTCAGAGCCATTCAGTCGAGAGCTCACCGTTTGCGGTTAATCGTTAATTTAATAGATCGAATTTGTGGTCGGCTGCCGAACAGTTGAATGACCGTGTTTTTATTTTATTGAGCTCCGAATTAACTAATCATCGATAATAGTTATTAGTGGTATAAAAATAACAAGTTTATTTTGAATATCATAAACATTGCAACATAATACAAAAATCCGTTTCGTGTCTCGTACTCATACGAAGCAAATTAGAAATATCACGAGGATAAAAGAAATCCAATCCAACGGCGCAATAACTAGTAAGCAACCTTTTCCATTAGGAACAGAAAGTGAACAGGGCTAATCTTTACTTTATCCCATTAGGCGGGTCGACCTCAAGAAAAGGCAATTGAGCGCGGTCGCGGGTGAGTCCGGCTAAACAAGTACCACCAGCTTATACATGGCTCTCAGGGCTGCCTCTTCGCAGAAACACACGCCAAATGTCAATTATTAGAATTGACAGCAACCCAAACTGGACCACACAAAAAGCAGGCACAGCTCGACACCGTGGGTGGTAACCTAATAAACACAATGTTCATTCTAATGAATTGAAGTGGCAAACGTCTTAGGTTTCTGTTTACATTTCAACGTCTTATTTGAAAACAAAATGACTTGCGTAGATAGAGTGTAATATCAATGGCAGCTAGTGTAGCTACTACTAAACTAGCAATATCGGTTAGATACACACTAGCGGAGATATGTGCACTAAGCCCTCCTTATGTGATCCACACTGGTAGAGCATAAATCCGGAGCGGGCTGAGGAGATGTCATCCCTAGCGCACATGTGTGGCGGCCTGGGAGGGGGAGGAGGGAGGTGGGAGGGCGGGGGTGTGACGTAACATATAAAGTGGCAACACACAGGCGCGCTGTTAGCGCCGGCCGGGCTTATTGTCTGCGGTCAGGCGACGAGCCGTTTAGCCGCGCGCCGCACCGCGCGCCCGCCGCTCGCCGCACGCCGCACGGTTAACCGGAAGGGGGGCGGTTAACCGGACGCTCAGGGGCGGAAGCGGGGGAAATAGATAAATAGACCGCCCGACGCTCGGAAATGTACGGATTGAGTTCGGACTATATTTCAGGCATAATAGTTTTGAAAAGTTGCGTGATTTACACGCGACGTTTTCAGCTTTTATCGTATCGGGGTTCCGGTTTTATACGACTCCGTTTTATGATACTGTCATCGAAAAGTTTTATGGGCTATTTTACTTTTGAGCCCCATTATGTTGTCGATTTATAACAGACTAGGTCGGAGCGGTTCGTGACGCGATAAAACGTTTGCGCACGTAAGGAGCTCATTCATTGCAATACTCCGTACCAAGTTGTAGCACAGGCAGTAACGAGGCGACGAGGGGGAATCCGTTTCTTCGGAAACAGGCCTACAAAAAGTTACAAAAATGTAATCGCCTGTGATCGCATAAACCGCGGGGAGCTGCGCGACTTTAAAATTAACTTTACCGGTTCATTCGTATACATAAATAATGCAGGAATTTCTGAATACACATTAAACTCCTATAAAGAATACATTAGCATAAATTTATGGTAGCGAGTCGGCGTTTCGAGCGCGTTTTTACGTGACTCGTAAAGTTTATAGTCGCGAGTGGAGGATTGCATTTACTGCGCGCGCTATCGGTTTATGGGCGACCCCAAATAACCAAATTGGCCGGCGGTTGTCGAGTCTCCGTCTCGGCCCCGCTCCGCTCCCGCCCCGCTACGCCCGCGCCCGCTCCGCCGCGCCTGCAATCTGTTCCCGAGTGCAGGCCATTATGCCGCCACTCTACGTTACGAGCGCTCTCCGTGCAAACTCAGCCGTACGCCTCGCCACCAGCAAAATACGCTTGGAAACTTGCCCGATGCAATTGATGTTCATTACTGCACTGTTTGTTAACCTCCGCCTCTACGCTCATTATAATAGCGCTCGTCAACGCTCGCCGGAAAATTAAATACTGCCGCTGCGACCGACTTCTTAGAATTAGGCGTTCATTGTGAAGAGCCACTAGTCGCAGTAACTACAAATAACATCAAATTAACGCCAAACTCGGGCATCTGTATCACACAAAGTAAATTCCGGGGAAGCCGTCGATAAGCAATCTCACTCCACCCCCTTGCTCCATTACAGGAGTAATTAGCACAATTAACAGGAGCAGAGTGCGGGGGAGCAGGGGAGCGGGGGCGCGGGGACCGCCCGCTCGGGGAGGGGGTGATCGCTTTCACGCACGCAAACAAACGTCACGTGGCACGGCGCCTTAATTAAAACGATAATTGAGTTGACTTGCGAAACTCATCCGCCATTTCGACATTCCGAGAGAAATTTCACGGAAACTCCCGCCCAACTACGAAGCCCTTAAGTGTCGACGACTTTAATTTTGTGTTTGCGTCTACTTTGCGGTTTCGAGGCAAATTTTAATACGGTGTGGGTACGCGCCGTCGCTTTGTGAAATTACTTAAATAGATTACCTCGAATCGAGTTCCGCCGCCATGCTGGAAGGCAATTGGTGTAGGACACTGACATCTCCCGAATAGGTGTCGCCGCTTGTTTAACGAGAGCACGCTGACTTGCTTTATGTGGGCCAATGTTTGTCCAATTTGATTCGATGATGTTACAAAATGTCAACGTAAAGCCTGCTTGTTGTTAGAGGGACTCCGTGTAATTGTGATCCCTGGAGGGAGTGGTCACTTGGCCGGCAGTATGTGCGTGCCCAACATGACTTAATACCGGCTATAAGCAATTCGCTACGCCTTAACGAACCATTCGCTTTGCGCCATAACACCAACTAAAGTTAATTTGTGAAAGGTCGCTGGCCGACCTTTAAAAGCGACGCCTCTATATAAAAAATATTAATTAACTCGCCACGCTGGACCACCGCGTTACACATTTAGTTAACTGGTAAAACAAAGTTACGATAAGCTCGAGCAGAACGACAATTTTATGTTAAAATATAGTCTTTTTATGCTTCGCGTGGGAAGCGTAATTTGGATGAAAACAAAGGTATACAGTACTTTGAATATGGATGTTAGTACGTATGATATTTATGATTGTGGTGGGATTGTGGCGGGTCCTGGCCGGCGCGGGCAGGCGGGCAGCCAGAGGAAGGCGCGAGGGTCGCAGCCGGTGCTAGGTTATTTAAATGAGCGCTCCCTTGCCACCCGTCAATAAAACATTAAACACGTAACAAGTTTATGCTGCGCGACAACCCTAGCGGATTCCGCCACTTCGTTAATCCGGGGCGGGGGCAGCCCTAAATTAGGGTCGAGACAAGCCGTAATCCCCCGCTCGGCGCGACGGGGGATTTATATTGTTATTGCTCCGCGTCCGGAATTATACGAGGGTTGAGGGACTAATGAAAGGGGAAATTTAATTCCTAATGATTCTCGTCTTAGTCTGTAACGAGGGAACTCGAAAAAGGGCTGCGACCCGCACACTTTTTATGATTAATCGCGTCGGCCGCGCCGAACGTTTTTCGATTTGATTTCGTCCGTTTGCGTTTCGGTCGTTTAGTGTGTTTTGTTTTTATTCGAGAACGACGTCGACGTGTTTGTCGAGTCAGAAGTTAACAACCAAATTGGATTACAAATTTATTCATGAACATTTTCGATGCTCGTACACGACAGTGAGCAGGCGAAGCATATGTAAATGTGTGATAAGCACGAAGGAGACGGCTTGCGGCGCCGGAGCCGCGCCGCGGCCTGCTCACTACAACACTACAACCTGCGCCCACTACTCTAATCTATGGAGTGTTTAACACGCACCGACACATTCGATACGCTTCTAGTAAACAATCTGTTTCTATTTTTGTTCCAATTTATTTTAAGTGATTTTGTGAGGTGTTGCTCAATGAAAAGTATTCTTTCAACTTTTTAGTTTTGCTAGTCTCATTATTTGTTAGGAGAGCTACAGGCTGCGTCATTATTTCCAGCGCCATAATGCACAATAGAAACGCAAATTGAAAGGAAGTCTCGCGCCTGGTTGTGCGGCGCGGGCGGCGCGGCGCGCGGTAGCGACGTCCTCCCTTCCGCTCATTACGCCGCCGACTAATTGAGATAAATTATGAAGACGCAGAGAGCTGCGATCGCGCCACCTACCCGCTAATTACATGCAACCATTTCAATTAACTACCTGCCGGCTCTAGCGTGTTGTTGCTCGCCCGTCCGTTTGTTTTTATTTAGTTTATCCGCTCGCCGGCGATTTAATCGCAATTAACGCACGAAACGGCTCGCTGTAAAAACATTACAACGCTTCGATGCAATTAGACGTTAGCGGTTATAACGCGTCGTAAAGTCGGTGCAATAAATAAGATAGAGGGTGCGGTTTGGGAGCCGATGTAGGTATGCGGGAGGCCACACACGGCGAGATACCTGCGCGGCGCTGGCACCGGCTGCAGCCGACCGCAGGCGTACGGCGCGCCTCTATGCACTGCTGGTGACGTATGTGGTTTACACATTCACCTTTGACACTATTTTTTTAGGCATTTACCTACTACACAAAGTTTGAGAAATTGTACATGATTCGTCTACTACTGCTGATGTACACATTTATTTCCACTCGTTCTCATATACTCGTACCTATGTAACATTGACGCGATGGTTGAAGCAAATCGCCTACACAATATTTATTTTCATAACAAGGTAAGTGTGTTTGCACGCTCGATTTGTTTACGAGCGATGAAACATTGCACTTTCGTTATGAATTGGCGAGTAGGTGTTCGCGTATTGAATATTTCATTTCAGAATATTGAATCCGCGGGAGGCAGCGGTGTGTTCCGGCCACGGCTGGGCGGCTCATTGCCATTCGATATGAAACAGATCGATGAGCTGATTGCATCGCACTGCAATAAAACACCAACATATTCCCTTCCACAGCTATTAGATGCGAGACTCTCCAACCGATGCAATAAAACTTACATCCTGGCATTAAACTTTATTTGTGAAAGATATTACATTAATTACAAGCTACAAGTAACTTTGCCGGCGTTAAAGTTTATTGCCTGTATTCTTGTACAACATAACGTAATTCGATAAGCTAATCAACTTGTGAGCGGCACTCTTTCAAGCTTTTTGAATGAAACGAAATTAAATGCTTTTAGCACTATAAAGTTTTAAACGATTCAACTCGGTAGCTACCGTGCAAAGTTCAGAGTCGAAGATGACTTGGCCTCAGTTATTTAAGTAGATAAAAGTGGCTCTACTGAAAAATGCAAAACGAAAACAAAATCTTGAAGCTTTAGTTAAGTGGAAAAAGATTTGTGAGATTTCAAAAGATTAGGTACCTACTTATGTGAATGCATAATCATTGCGTGTTTTTCATTAATGATTTAGGGTAATATATGGGAACTATTTATAATCATCATCATCAGCCTGATGGGACCCACTGCATGGTATAGGCCTCCGCCCTCTTACGCCAATACTCGTGCTATTTATAATATCATGGTAAAATTTGAACGAAATTAAGATTTCTTATTTCTGTAATAGCCTACACAAAAATAACACGGCAAAAAGTCTCATCTGTCTTCTAATGAAAAGCATCCCCAATCAGCCTAGACTAGATCATGTCTGCCACAATATTACAATCCCACATTACTCAAGCTTCTACTACTACTATATACATGCTATATATGAATATATGTGCATACCTAGCCGTAACCGAGCATGTATATAGTAGGTATAGGTATAGGATAGAGTAGTGCAGTGGTGACAAGCATTGAGGTAGGTAGGGGGGTTCGATCAAGCCTGCTGAATCGATGCGATACGGAACAAAGCCGTGCCTCGGAATACCGACGTATACCTGATTCGAACCTAGGGCTGTGTGGGCCATGAAAAATTCATAAATGTAGAATATTGTGGCGTGGCTTTGTATGCTTCATATTGAGATTCAGATTAGATTGTGTTCTGAGGGAAATGAGATTTTGTTTCGAGATGATATCACAACATAAATGACGATGAATCACGGAAATAAATTTACGAGCTACGCGAATAAAGCATGTAATTGATTTATAGGAATTATTAAAAAAGTTTCATATCGCTCAATACCTAAAATTCTGTCGGTATATTTAGTAATTTCGATGGCACTACAGCTGACACACTCAGGCGTGACGTCAGTCCTCCAACCACGCCGGATGTCAGCCCTAAGCCTCTTCACCCTTGGCAACGTATGCTCTTTGCTCGTCAACAAGGAAATATTTTGTATAGAATCCCCTTTGACGCGACCCGTTTTTTGCATCGCTCCACAAAGGGAGTCGGTTACAAAGAGGTAATAAAACTTGCCCGCTGAGTTGAAGTTTCGAGTTTAAAACAGGTGCTCCCGCTGGCGCGACATGAAGTCGCGGTACAAGTTTCTTCACCGTATATTACAGACTTCATTTCCCCCTTTCTCAGACTTTAAGCGCAAATTGAACGAAGCGTTTCATCGTAAATCTAAATACCGCAAATATTTATTAATTCAAAGCTATTCATACTGTCATGATTAATTCTGAGAGAGGGATTGTAAATTCTGAGACGGAGCTTGTGACTGGGACACGACAGATAATCCTGCCGGAATAATGTGGATGCACCGCTCTGCTATAATCTATGTTATTCGCTATCAAGAGGACGGTGTAAGAAGATTAACTACATCGCAGCGCTGAGAGCACAGTGGCTCAACTTCCACAGGGATGCCTTAAGCCAGCCTTTGCTTGAAGTTAACTAGCTTTGTATCATCGCCCATAAGAAGGTAAGTTATCGGAAATCAAGTCTTTAAAAACATATACATTACTAAAAGAAAATACTTAATTAGAAAATTTTAAATAGCGAAGATTTCGTATTTATACTTTTATCTTTTTTGTATGTATTTAAGTTTTGGTACGTTTAGGTAAGTATGCAATTATTTTTATGTTGTTGTTATAAACCCATGTTGTGAAAAATCATACTAAGAAAATCTAAATAGGAAATCAACTTCAGTACAATCAAGTTATCAATTTATCAACTAAGCTTCAGTACTTACTTGTACTGTTCGTGTAGATATATGTATGTATGTACATAGGATCATAGACAATGTAGAGCATATACGTGAGGCATCAAACGGCGCACCCGACTGATCAGAAGCACAGGATTAGCTGAACAATATCAACCTATAGTAGATGACAGGATCAACTATTCACTTTGGGATATCTGTTTACGCACCGGAGACAGTCTCATTTGTAACTCTATTGTCTATGATCGTCTGTGGAATATATTATATATATATATATCACGGAATCTAGAATAATTTGAAGAAGTGATGAAATTTGTTGTAAATTTAAGCTATGCGGTATTAAGCTACCTTTCTAAAAAAACAGACTTTAATATAAGTACATACATTCACAAAAGTAAAAAAGTCCTTTTTTGTTGACTTTAACATTATTTTGCTAATATTTGCATACAGGTTATAAAAGAGTTGCATTATCATCATCATCATACACAGCCCTTGGGATCCCACTGCTGGGTATAGGCCTCCCTTAGTTTGTTTCCATCTGCGAGTTCAAAAGAGTCTAATACTGGCAAATTTGAATCAAATTCTATGTAAGTTGTTTATGCCAGATTCAGCCTCATTTATCAGCAGCCAGCTAGATATGATTTGCAAGAGGGATCCTATAAGCCACGATATTGGAACGGATGCAATATGCATCGAGACCCGTTACATCATCTGTCATGCCCAATGGGAATGGCAATTGCATTCTAGCATTGCTAGCGTCTCATATCGGTGGAATAGCATCAATGCTAGATGCATTGAGGGTTAAAACTGTTTGATAGCTTAAAACGAAGTTTAGAATAGATTGCTTGAGATTTTTCCAAGTTTTATAATATAAATACGGTTTTGGATTAAAATGTCTATTCAAAGCAATTTATATAAGTTATGTGTACTTTATTTAAGTAACATATTTGATTTAAGTATAGCGAAGAGTCTCGAAATAAAATTTAATATTCCTACTTAAAATAGCTATGTAATAACGTGAGCCATTCTGCTAGAATATTACCAAGTCAAAACATTCCTAAATACTAATAAAGCCCACTTTGGAAACTCGCAATCGAGTCGAGTACGCTCGTTCAAATATTTAAAAGTCTTGAAGAGTATCACGAAGGAATTTCAAGTTTCATTTCGATGGAAAGAAAGCCAACAAATTAAACTTTGTATCAAGTCTCAAATAAAAAATAAAATACCGAGCAAGCGACTACCGCGCAATCTGTTTCACTTTAGGGCGTCTTAATAATTACAAGTGGCCATTCTTTCCAATTAAGAAAAGTCTCGGGCTATAAATTGTGAGGGTTGTCGCGCGCCGGCTCTGTTCCTGCGCGCGTAAACACGGCTAGGGCTGCCTCGCGCGGACTACAGCACTCGCACAGGCGGCTGTTTTTGTTGTTTAATAAAGCACTCAATCTTCGCCTCTACAAACATAAGTCGTATTTACACCGCGCGCCGCTCCACCTTAATTAAAGGAGCGCACCTTTAAAGAACACAACTACCCGCCATATCGGAGAACAAACGCAAATTTATTCTGACCGGAGTTTTTTCGGCATCTATTAAATAAAGAAGTCGAGGAGAATGCTAAACAAGGTTGAGCGGCCCTCGCCCTGCGAGTTTTCCACTTGAAGTGGTGTCGGGGGGCGGGCGGGGGGCGGCGGCGGGCGCGGGGGCGGAGTGTTATTCAGAGTGGCTTAGATAAGGTAAGGAGGATGAAGAGGCGAGATGCGCGCCCTAATGAACCGGCTTCGAGCAGTTTTTGTGTGGTTCTGGCGCCCAAATTGAATATTAGGCGCGATTTGAGAGCGAATGAGCGGGCGCAGAAATAAATCCGCGGTTATTATGTTACAGAACGAGCTCGTGGAAAGCCACTCTCCGAGCTGCTCAATTTCCCCGCTGCCTAAATTGGCTCCCGTAAACTCGGTTACTCCGCGGGAATTTAAGCCGCTTTCTTCAAATTAATTTATGTTACAATGAAAATGAGTACTTTGTTAAACATGCACGAGGTTCCTCAGACGTGTTCGGTAATTAATAATTTCGCTGCTCAATATTGCATGTTCACACGTAGAGAGATGTATTTCGATTCAAATTAGGAGCCGACGGATACATAAAGAACATAAAACGGTACAAGTAAAGCACCAAATAAAAACGAACGACATCCTTTTAGCGCTCGCTCGCGTGTTAAAACATAGTATTTTACGTGCAATGCACTTTAAACAGCACAAACGTTCTACATTGTAAAATAAACATCGGTGTGATGTGATGTATTGGCAAATCAAACAGACGCGCGCGATGTTTGCAAATAAACATGGAGTCGCAACTGTGTGCCACCTCCGTGATTCGCAGTAACAACACCAAGCGGAACCTGACGCCTCCGCAACACGCTGTTTTATAGAAACTTTATTAGTGAGAGCTCTTGCCCCGAAGACATCGCAAACAATAAACTACTAATATAAATAAAGTGAAAATATCGATAGGTACATACATATTTTATCAACATACCACAACGCCGCCGCAAGTAACGGATTATCGTATTTTTTTGTGTTCATAGTAGTGAGTCCTGAAAGTCACGTAGGCTACTTTTAATCTTGAAACAAACGCGAACGAAGCGACGGGAATCCATTAGTGTTACATACACAGGTTACATATAACTATGTGATCGGTTAGTTATCAAGCGATACATATGTCAGCTGAGCAAAAATCATCAAAGTTGACATGTAATACACAGATATTATAGGAATAGATATGTCTTGTAATTTGTGGTATTCTCAAAAAATAATTTGTATTTGTAGATATTGGATAGTGTCAAGAGTTTTTATAGATGACAAATAGGTATAGTTAGATGTCTAGGTTCTATCGTCTATGCCCTGCCCCAGCTCGTGCACTGGAATACAGACCCAGATTGTGATTGCTGGCACGTTCCTCTCCACACAGACAAAGTACCACAATACCTAGCGCCATTATACTACAGTCGTGAAAATGTCTCCCGTCTCTTTTATAACACGAAATCCTTACAAAAGTTTAAGGACAAGACATTTTTATCTATTCTTCTAAAAGGACAATGGACAGGGCCTTGATAATATTCTTAACCTTTTTCACAATTTTGCAGACAGCTTAAGGAACAATTCTACGATTACAGAACCTGAGGAATAAAACGATCATTTATCAATTACCAGACTGGTTTTTTGCTTATCGACAATGGTCTAACAAATTTAATCTTTTAATTTACACCTACTAAGCCTTTTTCATAAATGTGTCCTTTGTCAAAGGCATATAATCGCTATTAGCGATAAGGCCGCCAGTTGTGGCACTATTTTTTTAAGTCTTTTGTGTTTCTGTTTGTCTTTTTTTTGTCAATGTGTGTTACAATAAAGAGTTTATCTATCTATCTATCTATAAACACGTACTAACTTTCTCACGTCCATTAAATAATCACATTCTCCAATCTAATTACTTAATTACACGTGTAAGTGTACTAAGTATTAATTATTAGGTATATGTAGTCAGTAGCGTCCGTGCAACACACCCGTGTTTGAGTCTCCGTGAGGTGACTGCCGACCACCACACAACCACATGGAGAGTTGGTACAGAACTACAGATATATAAGTTATTAAAACGTGGATTGATAGGGTATGTTTTTAAAAGAAGTTCACTAAATATGTTTTGTATTTTAATACACCTAGGTACTTACTTATGTTTCTATTTTTATTAAATATAGATAGATAGATAGATAGATAATTCTTTATTGTCGCACATATATAAAACAAAATAAATTTAGTTTGTAATAAATATTATATGTTATAAAATCTATTCTTGTTATGAATATGTACATAGATAATAATAGATTGAATTGAATTGAAAGATAAAATGTATATTACCTACTCTATAAATTTTAGGTTCCTACACTTCGAACCTTCATTAAAAAAGCACAGTTTGTCAAAGGAATTTAATTAATCCAGTGAACCACTCGGAACACAAGAACGCTCACATAAAGAAACGCGACTAAAAAAGCTCAAAGTGCGCTTCGAATTCGAAATTCAAATGGAATATGAAACAGAAATATCCGTCAAACCGAAGTAGGTTAGCGCAACAAAGACAATACGAGCGAGGTATCGATTCGCATGCATTCCGTAGACGTATACGTAGTATTACGTAGACGTACGTAAATACAGACGTACACCGCCACAGCTGTGCCTCACGCTGCAGCGCACCCGGCGGGGAGGTAAACAATGGTATTAGATGATGGACGCCTAAACAATAACTTTACTTGTCCTCAAGATCTCATGCTATGTTATCAAATTTGAACCTAGTATGATGTACCAGACGCACCCTGGTTCGAATCCGCCCTACACCAATGACTTGTATTTTCAAGTTATGTGTGGATTTGCACTCGCTTAACGGTGAAGGAAAACATCGTGAGGAAACCGACATGTTTGAGGACCACAATATCCGAGGACATGTGTCTTCCGTGGAAGGACCTGGGCGCCCACCACGATGTATCTGCCCAAGAAAACTCCCCTAACGAATTAATTCTGCGGGGGAGTCACGACCCTCAGTCATGAGGAAATACGACTCAAAGAGAGAGAGAGAGAGAGATGATGTACCAGGATTTAGCCATGTGAATGCTTCTGTACTCAGCGACCAAATGACTATGCAAACATGTCAAACAATTTCACGTGATAGGTATATGAGTGTTACAAAATTCACACATATACCGATAAGTCTCCTTCGCCATGGAGTCAAAAAAAGACTAGACAATCTAATATTTTAAAATAGGTAATTAGATGTCCACCTAATATTGCCTACGAAGCAACCCTGCAGCTCAACACCTCGCGTCTCACTTCACGCTAGGGCTGCCGCCTGCCGATGTCGTTTAAACTCTCGACTGCTTCAAACTATGACTCGAGTGACACTTAACCTTTACCACTTCACTATACTGTCTGTTTGTGTTAATAAATGATAAATATTAAACAGAGCCAGCCCTAGAAGGACATGTGTGAAGTAAAAGAAGCACTTGGCAACGAGTGAAGCTAACGAGCGCTCGAGAATGTACTAACCCGCGTTTTGTTACGTTGCAACTACATTTCGGATGTTGATATCTTTTTGTTTTGCAGTGTCGAGTTCTGCAGTTTGAATTGGAGATAGAAGTAGCTTTTAAATGGCATAATAAGATGAAAAGCTATTAAATATGAGCGAAACAAGTTAAATACGTATAATGATTTGTCAATTTTACAAAAATAAATGTCTGTTTTAGTGTTTAATTTATATTTTCCAAATTTTCTAAAAAGCAAGTATTCCGCAAGATATTCTAAATTTTACTACCTGTTATAGTTTTGGAGTGACCAACAATCAGACTCCATGAAATCTTCAACTCATACGGACACCTCCAATATTCTGGACATATACCTACTCATGATGCCTATTATTTAGCTATCATAAAAACAAATAGCTACATTACACCGGCGTCTGCAGTCACGTCGCAGGAACGTGCTTCAGTTAGCGGTGTGTGGGAAGGAGCGATCACAACGTGGAATCACAGAGCAGTACCACAGGTGTGCCATCGCACTTTATTTTTGGAGGTTTTAGTAAATTAATTATAATCATCCAACAGTCTTCTACTTCAAGACATAGGCCTCTCTATGCCAAGGTACGCCACTCGGCCCGTTCTCTGCTTTTTTGTAAATAAATGAATAGTAAATATTCCAAATATATCACAACGCCATCTAGCTCTATACTAAGCAAACTCTTGTCGTGGGATAACGGATGTCAATAAAGATAAGATATCGACGAAGATAGCAAGCTCAAGATATTACTTATTAATTTCAGGTTTAACTAAGTTTGTGATCTAACACAGTTATTTACACTGTTATTCACTGAACTAAATGTTCCGGTAAGGCAAGTACGACATGATAAGTTGACGTATATTCTTCTTATCGAATGAGAGTGGCCAACTCTGGGCTGGAGAGTATAGACACCCGAAAGGCCTCTGACATGGCTTAGTTGACGAATACAGAAGCTAAAACTTTTACTGCTATCCAAATAATCATTTTTCTATGTACATATATTCTAGAAACATATTATGTATTAGGTACTATTTCTGTACAGTGGAAAGAGCGGGCACTTGCCGCCACCCTCACGCGTGTTATGAAATCAGCGTGTTGGAGCGCAACACTCCACGTACTCGCAAATGGAAGGCAGCTGCTACCTCCATACTCCGAACCTACGCGGGGGAATTTTTCAAAGCAAAATTTCGCCGGCGGAATTTTAACAACTCCAGCGAAATTGGAAAAAGTTATGCGGTACTCACGTGTCTCTCTTCAGCAGAGCTGATACCTGTAACCAACGGGAAATGTTACTGCAACATTCAATGTAAACATTTTACGTTCATATTTTTTTACATTATCTGTGTACTGAATTAAAGAGGATATGAGGAAATCGAAATGTTGACGTTCGCAGGGGGATTATTGGAATATCTGACGAGGCCCAGATATAATAACGTACGCAAATATATCCAACGTAATGGCTTCGTTATTTTCTCCTTTTTCAGATTAATAGAGTATCTGTTGAGTATTATATACTTGCCTATTTAGTATGTTTTTTCGTATGTATTTACATACGTATAATTAAAATGAATAATTTCGAACATTACACTGTACCACATATTTATTTATAAGCCTTCTTCCAACTATGCTTACTATTTTCATTAACAATGACTTTACATTATTTTAATCACATTACATTTTCATGACGAAGAGCTTACAACTAACATCGTAATGACGTTAAACATTATCCACATAACGTCTAGTAGCGGGCACTATTATTTATTCTGTGGAGGTAGTATAGGCACAAGGGTCATTAATCGCAGGCATTCCGGCGTGTGTTAGTGTTGTGGAGGACAGGCCGATGAATATTGCAGGAGCTGTCGCCGCGTCGCGCGTCCCTGGAGCCTGTCTGTGCTTGCCTTTACCTCCCGACACCAACTGACACCGTTACTGCTTTTTTAGCTTTGCCTACTTTTTGTGAGCTAAGATTTGTACAAATATGTGTGTCTAGAATGTCAAATATTCCGTTTGTATGCTTCGTGTCACGAAATTAAAAGCGGCGCAGCCTGAAATTCCAGAACAAACCAGAGCACGCTTGACATCCCGGACAGTGGTCGCAAAAGGCAGTGTCCAGTGACGAGCAATTCGCAATAGAGGACACTCGTAGCCTGCAAATTGCCTAGTCAGACGCGTCGCACACACGCCCCACAAGTGGCAATGGCGACTCGAAATTACCCTCTGTATCAATCAGTGCCTCCTCGCTGTGTCCTATGTACCACGCTCGCATAGCCACACATCCTCGGGCGTCGCACATAACGGCGCATCTAAATGTCAGATCTTAATTACCTCTATGACACGCTTTAAGGTGAGAAAGTAATTTACGAGGAGATATCGATCACGTATTTTATCGCACCCGCTTGATATTTGAACACAGAGTGGAGTTGCGACCGTAGAAGCGGGCCTAATCTAAATAATTGCGTCGGGGCTTGCGGCTGCGGCTATTCACATCTGTGTACGCTACGATGGCTCCGGAATTGCATGCATCAAAGGCATTACGCCTCAGTTGATTCGTCTCAAGTTTGTGAGCAATTGCAGGCAATCCCATTACTATTCACGTGCGGCACATACTACATATGTACTGTACACTATGTACATAGTCGGCACACGGCCGTATTAGCGCTGCATGTATTGCCACAATTAATTTAAATGCAATAGCCTCAATTATTGGCAAGCTATTCAGCTATGCCTACCATCCGCACGCCAGAATGCGTACTGCATATTGGTGGAAGCAATTGTAATCATGTGATAAACTGACTAATTTACTGCGTCCATCATAATTACTTTGTATAATACGTATACATAATTACCTACGTTCATTTAGTATTTGTAGCAACGACTGGTGGATGTATTAGAGCGCAATGTTAGAATTAGATTCAGTGAGCGACAAAACGCGACATGTGTGTCAGTCCGCGCGCACTCAAGTCACCCGCAAAATTACGTTACTAATTGAGTAAAACACGCGACGCTCACACCAGCAAGGAATAATTAATTGAGCGCGGGGCGGGGCGGGCGCGGGGCGGCGGCGGCGCGGTGGCGTGGCGTGGCGGCCATCTGCGCGGTAACTCTTACATCAGTACACCGATAATGGCACAAATTAGCCGGGGAAGTGGCGGGGGGTGGCAGGGGGCGCTAAGCCGGAACATCCCGGAGCGCAGATTACCGCTTGCTTTTGTAATTAACCGGAGCGACGGGCGCGGGCGCGGGCGGCGCACAAATCCATTTCTGTGTTACATTTTCATTTGTGGCGCGCTCTACCCGCGCTCCCGGATTACGCGCTCCCAAAACTGGAAGCCACCCGTTATTTCATACAAATAATGCCCGCCATCGACCTATGATCCGGTTTAGTCGAAACCGATAGTTTTAGCTCTAAAAATATTTTCCGAATTTGTTTGTCGTCGTGTTTACAAATTCTGTTCAAACACGCATAGAGAGGCACAAATTCGTGGAATTGACTTATTCATACTCTGAAAGCAATATCGGGCGAGTCGTAGCCGTCAGCGATCCGAAAACACGCAAACAGTGAGTTCAAAAAGCCTCTCGAACCTGGTAAATATTGAAACAGAAGTGGGATCGGAGACGTCTGCCGCGGCGGGAGGCGGTGGGCGGGGGAGGCACTAATAGCCTCCAGTGGCACACAGCAAACAAGACGAATACACAAACAACGCGACAGCCTCTTAAAATATTCATCCATGTATCGAACCGTTACTCACGGCTCACTCGTGATTTTCTTGTTTTTTTTGGTCTCTTCGTACATGACGAAGTTTTTCATGTTTGTATGTTATGTGTGTATATTAATGCCGAAAGAAAAAAACAATAATCTGCAGCGGACTGGTAAATATGTATTATGTTGGGAATTATTAGCAGGTTTAATCTAAGCTCTTGGACATATGTGGATATATGAATGTGCTATGACATATTTTTTACTAACACACCAAAAGTAGTAACTACGAAAATAAATATAAAAAAATCCGTACCATTTCCCTTATCATCAGGTCGGTGTAGGTCAGGTGGCTTGGCTAGCACTGACAGGGGATGGTGCGGGACTCCCAGGCCGAGAAGCCCGGCTGGGGGCAGAGCACCCTGGCCGAGCAGGGGCAGGGGCGGAGCGCCGTGCGCTGGGAGGTGCGCTGCATGCATCTGCTGCAGCAGCCGAGGCAGGTCTGGCCTTTGTTGCTGGAAGAAAGGAAGAGGAAAGTTAAAAATTAATAAAATCAAATTTCCTGGAAATTTTTAAAGCGTTATCTGCATGCCCAAATGTCTTTTACAAAATAGAAACAGTTAGTTGATATGTATTATACTAGAGATGAGTAAGTGGTTGAGAAGGAAACAACGTACGTATTTAGTTAGGTGCATATACATATATTATAGGTATGTAAACAAGTTTGATGTATTTTTCTATTAAATTGCACGTCCCGAAATCGATTTGAGAAGACGTATGAATTTATGTAAGTAAATAGTAAGTACAGTTATAATTTTTACTCATAAAGACGCCCTGGTCGTTAGTCATTAAAAATTATAAACTCCAAAGTGGGTCTCTTCTGAACTCCGGGCATAAAGGAACTTTTAATGCGAGCTGCAAACACGTGCGCGAAATTACGGACTGAAACCCGACCTCGACCAAATAAAGCAATGCTTTTAGTTTCGAGTGTCCCCGGTAAAAGTGGATTGATGTGTCGCCGCAGAGCTCCGTGCATTTTTAAAACGAAGTCGAGCCAAATTAAAAAGTCCTCGTCGCCCGCGGCTCCCCTCGCACCGCGATATTTTAAATTTTAAATGAGAGCTTCGCCGGCGGTGGCGGCGACTGAGCGAAATTGATTACTCCTTCTCCATTATTCCCCTTTTCCACTTTTCCCGTTTTTCCTCACTTCCTGCTCCTATCTCGAACGATATTATTATACACGGCGGGTCGCGCCCGCCGCCGCCTGTGGCTCGCGCCCCGTCCCAAGCTTTTTCCGCTCGGACGGCCACGTTCTTTTTTTAGCCGCCGAAAATTAATTGGATTTTCGCCGAGGGTGGAACATATTTTTTATTGGCCGCTCACGGCTGTGATTTATTGTGTGTCAAAAGGTGGCGAGCGCCACTTAGTTGGGAGTGCTTTTTTACAAAAGGGGAGTATTTTTAATTTGTGTTTGTCCCATTTGAATGTTTACGCTTCTACGCCTATGCTAATCGGAATTGATATATACCCTAACTAGGAAAGCGTGGAAATTTATTTAACTAAAAAGTTTGAAACAACTATTTCTTTTATACCATGCAACCTAGTTTTCACAGAACACTGAAAAGATTAGGAGACATGGATTTGGGGTTTTCAGTCTCATCAAGATATTCCTTACAATTTTACATTAAAACACTAAAGTATAAACATAACAGTTTAACAGTGCAATATATCTCCTAGAATGAATAAATAAAGAGCTCAAGATATATTCTCATGACCTCAAAAACCTTAGAGCCAGCTCTACAGCGGCGATCCCAACTTGACCCCAGATAGTAATTAAAATGAGAAGATAACTGCCTCTAGACAACTTTGTAGCATTCAAACCCCGTGCGACCTCAGAGTACACATGTAATATGTAAATAGATATACCTACGAAACATTCCGCCCGAAAGAAAATAACATTGCAAAAACAACAGGTAGAAAAGCGAGTACCGAATTGGGGTAACCCTAACCAAATATTCAATGTGCGAACCTACATATTACGAACATTTCGCGCGATCCTAACTTTTCCCTCGTTACTGTGCGGTGACGTGATCCCGCCGGTGTCGGTATCGCGCCCCCGGGGAGGGGGGGGGGGGGTCTACCCCACACTCCCTGTCATGAATGACAATAACTCTCGGTGATACCTTGCCATATTTTTTCCATATTTAGACGTGATTAAACACTCCCGATACCGTCCCCCGGGATTAAAACTCGTTCCCCCGACTTTCCCATCCGTTTACTTATCTCTCCGCGAACTTCGCTGTTTGTATTATCGACCGAATTAAACTTTGATTAAGTTTCTTTGGAACAACAAGGGGCGTCTCAGACGTTATTATTTTTTCATTCCAGTTTAGCCGAGAATATCTTCGGCCTCAACTATTATGACGTGATGAAAATCTGTTAATATTAATGTTATAAGAAATTGGATAAAGAAGTTGATTTTATTGAGCGTTTTCATAGAATTTACATTTTTAACTTGAAAATTGGGTAAGTACATTTTATATATACAATATATATATATTAGTAAAATTTCTTTTTTCCTTTTTGTTGTACACCACATTCTTCTTTTTTTCTTTTTGCTTATTTCTCTCCAGCTGAAGGTTGCCTGGAAGAGATCGCTTTCAGCGATAATGCCGCCGCTTGTGACACTAGTTAAGGTGCAATTTGTTCTATGTACTGTTTTTTAATATGTGTCAACAATAAAGAGTTAATCTATCTATCTATGTACATTTTAAATTGATTGATAACCAAGATGAACGACTTATGTTATTACTGTACATAGTGACTTATGCTATTGTTACATTCGATGAAAGTTATCGAGAATATATATATGTAATGTAATTTGTCCATCGATATAAACGTAATAAAACCGAGCTGACAATATCGGGATGGATTCTCGTGACATTACGCCGAGAGGCGGCGTCACGTACAAATAACTATTCCGTTGGCACGCAGGCGTCCTCTAGCAGACGTGTCCTGTCTCTCAAAGCTTTTGTCACGTGAAAAATGCGCCGCAGGATCGTGGGCCGGGGTTTTCACGCCACATTTACCACCGCCCATACGCTCGGGGATTATTCACCATTTATAAATGGATAGAGTACGCCAGCCACACAGATTTCTACGCATAAATATTTTCCCTCGGCTTAACAACCGATATTTTTTATCCGATCTGTTTGAATTAAGCTCGCAGTGGGCGGGACTGAAAGGAATACGCCACATGGTGGAGTGAAAAATATTCGATTTCACATCAAGCCTCTTTCGGATGAACGATTTGAAAAGATTTATAAAGTGCCAAAGACAGAATTTGAGTATCATTCTAAACGCATCTAACATAGTGGAAAGATTTATGTATAACAACGCGAACGCGTAACTTGTTAAAAGTTCAACGACATTTGAGCGATAATCAGAGACGGTGATCTTAAACACATTATGGTAACATGAAAGGCCATTACTAAAGTCAAAGTGACATTTAAAAACCATTAAGTTCCGAGCGATTCTGTAGATGTAAACTAAACGGTGGTTTCATCTCGAGTTCAGTAACAATTTGTTATTAGGAAAGTTCCTTCGGTAGCCGCAATCACACAGTCGGATGAGTAAGTCGGCATCAGCGCCACAGAGCCGGCAGCAGTTACTGCTCGTAACACACTTATATTATCAAGAGTGGGTTTGCGGTCGGGCGCGCATTATAGTGCTATTATAGAGCAATTGCCGCGGGCCTTGTCTGTTGATGGATTATGTACTTGCATTAGTAATTATATTGATTAGTCATACGATACAGGTTTGTACCGACTTGTTGACTTTGTATGGGAGTATTGTGGCTCTAATGAACCGTAATGATGCGCTGGGAGCTGTTATTGATGGCTTCTTGAGTACTAATAAGACATGCAATTTAGGCACGTCTAATAACTTCGCAGTAGTTTCAAGATAAATGCATAGACGCCTATCATTGTATGCATTGTCTCTGTAACGACGTGCAAATGGTTTAACGACGTCTCTCAGTCTCACATAAAAAGCTCGTGTGTTATTTGTCATTGTAATCGAGGGAAGCGTTGATTACGCTATGAATAAAGATGGTATCCCAGGCCCTTACGCAATAACGACAAAACACGCCATTCCGGCGTAACTTCCCATGTTATTAAGCGGAATTTACTCTGTTTACAAACCGTATCTCTGCAGACAAAGTGTGAATTATCTGCGCTCGTAAAAGGTTTAAAGTTCAGCGTTAATAATTATTTACACGAGAGTGCACAGAGTCGTTTACATGTGAATGTGGGGGTTAGAGCGGGTGCGGGCGGGGGTGTGGGGGAGCGGGGCACGCACCATTAGGCGGGGAGCCTCGCGACGACACGTGTTACACTTTCAACGTAATTGCTTCTAATCACATATATTATACCTAAACTGAGAAACTACTCGGGGGCGGCCCTTCCTAGTGGCTCGTAGGTCAACATTGGACGGAAATTACACATTAGTGTGTGCTTGTGTTCAATCGGTATTAGAGTAAGACAAGTTTTTTTGAAATAGGCCTTTGACATCAGCCACTATTATCTATGTTTTATGCAATTTATGCCATAGTTGCAATTGGTTATACTGAAATTATAAATTAAAATAATCCTACTTCCCTCTATACATTCTTTATCAAATGTTAAGTAGGCACAGCATAGTCTTCTAAGTAACAAACTTATTAAACTTACTTAATAAATGTAATATTACCGCTTATAACAGTGACGTTTACTATAAACTTTAAGAGTACAACATTATATTGTAAAGAAAGCTGTACACAATAGTTAGACTTACAAATTTATTTATTTTTTTACATCGGAGTTTGTTTTTTATTATTAGTTTTAGTTTGTAAGTTGTTTTTGTGTCTTAAATAAATAAATAAATAAATTAGAGAATAAAATACGTCTAGTCGTATACTCATAATACATAATGATAACCATCATTTCATGTTACTATAACAGATCCAATTTATTTTCCGCCAAAATAAATCCTATAGCCAACTCAATTCTGACAAATAAGGAACATTAACATCGTCTTAATACAAAAAAGTTACGATACGAAAAACTCTGTTACCGGATCAGTCGTAAAACTGATTACATAATTTCATTGGAAGCGACGACAGAAAGGCCCCTAACTCACTTCCGGCCGATGAAAAACAAGGAATCTAAGCAAGCAGGGGACCGGGTGACGATGTACTTAAACACGCGATAACTTAAGTTAAGGACACGACATTTCAATAACAAGGCTGCAGCTTCTTCTTCTTATCGTATGAGAGTGGCCAACTCTAGTGTCGATAGTTTTCAAACCGCCCTAAAAAGGTTGCCGCTAAAAATAAAATAGTATATTTTTCATGTGCAATGTATTTTTATTGGAATTCTCGTGAATATAATTGTTCAATGTTTTTTTTATTCTAATTGTGTTCGATAGTAAAGAGTTTATAATCTGTGGATTTGCGCATGATACATGATTACGGAAACGCGTAATATATTTTTTAAGAAAATATAGGGATAGGAAATTGTAAGATTTCAATGGATTGTAATAAGGTGTCTAATAAAGATATTGTGAAACGGATGTTCAGGCGGCTTTTTGCGCAGCATACAGCCTCAAGTAGGTAGCAGGGGAATGGAATGAACAATCATTGTTATCGCGGTTTTTAATTAACTGCGTTTTAAGTTAACTTTAATGGATCTTTCGGATTCAACTTTATGTTTACTGTTTGATGTAACTTTTGATGGAGTAGGTAATTTCTTGTACCGGTGTGAAAACCAAAATAATTTTACTTTTATTTACGTAAAAAAATGTTGGAGAAAATCGTGTGGAACAAACCACATTTTTGACGTGTTTATGTCATTTTCGCTGGCAAAAAAGCAAGTCTCCATTTCCAGGCAGTATGACAAAGCCTTAGCGCGGGGAAGTTAATGCGGCCTGGCGGCGGAGGCCTGCAATGCAATATTTATCACCGCCGCGGACGTGCCTGCGAAAAAATGACAAATTCATGTTTCCTCCCGCCCCCGCCCCCCCTGGCCCGATTTATTCCCCTCGTAATTTTTACCCGAGGGCGCGCCCGCACAAACTAGATAGAAATGTTTTCACGACTCGCTTGTTTATTAAGCTATCAACTGGGAAACAGATACGCTCTATTTACACGAGCGCTCGTGTTTGCTCACCTATCTCCCGAGATAATGTTGCATAAACGGCGTACGCGTAATACACTTGTTTATTTCACATGGCGGTGTAGCGGCATTCAATTACAAACGATCGGCTCGTAAACGACGGCGCGATCTGAATCAGATAGGATTCTAGACGCGTCTCTGCGACGGAGGCAGCGTGCTCGTGCTATCGATCCGAGAGAATATTGTTTCAGAGTGACGTGTGTATTTGGGCTGGAGGTGGATCTGCAAGCTATTACCTCAGCGAGCCTCCCTCGCCACCGACCGCGGGAATAAAGTGAAGAGGAATGATGTAGTCGGCGATAACGCGGCGACAACCCCCGGCACGCTGCCACAAAGGCAGCTGACACAACTCTCCCGCCGTGATTCGTGACGCACTCGACCCGTTCCCATTCGCGCCGTACACTTCGCGGCGTTACTGCATCGCTAATTAAATTACATTCTCCGATTGCTAAAAACTTGGCGCAAACAATGGTAAAAGGAAATTAAAACATCGCGAACAGAGCTTTAATAAAAACAGAACGTTTAAACGAAACGGAGCACTCGGAACGGTGAGTGATTTTAATAGGCGAGCAAACAGACCCCAATTTGAGGAGTATTCCCTCTTCACAAATCGGCGCGCGACGGAATCGTCGCAAATCAGACGGGGCGGCGAGGGCTCTCTCCTGGGAGAGCCCCTTTGATCCCTCGCTGACCCGAAAATAAAAAAGGTTCGTAATAAAAAAGGACCGACATACGGAAGGTGGCGCCGCTTTTTTATTTAAATTAGAGTGTTTTATAGGGAGAGGGCGATATTGCGTCCTGCCGTGTCTGGGGCCGAGCCGAGGAAAGCTATCTCGGAACACGAGGCTAAATCCCACCGACCGGGCCGATGAACCTTCGGTAAATACTTTGGGGTCTTAAGGTATTTCCTTTTATCCCTCTCTCGGTGTTTTCCGAACGTATCTACGAAATAAAAAGTGTTTCTCCACGTTGTCGAGCGGAATGATGATTTACTCGGACACGTGACTTCCGCTTTAATACACAGAACATGAACCGACCACAATATTGGAATTATTTAAAACGTGTGAATTAACACCTTTAATGTCAACGTGTGATATTTAGTAGTTACGAAGTTAACGACTCGTGCAAACTTCCAAGCGTGTGTAAATAATTCATGAGATATTTGATTAGCGTCCAAGTTGCGTTTAGGTTTAAATGGTGCTAAATCTTCGTAGTTTGCATTCCGGAGCGATGTATTTATCGTTTGTTTCGAGCTGGCATTCGCAACGAGCGTGGATGTGGCAGCGAGCTACAACAATGTCGTACGTGGTGTGTGCTCGAGTTGGCCGCGCGCCAGCTCGTCGCCCACCGCAGACATCGCAGCGTCTCCGTTTTATTTTCGCCCTCATTATCTCCAAAGTGATTTATTTTAGTACACCTATCCGCACGGATCTCGAGCGCCAAACGTTAACACATCGAGAATAGGTCGCACTAACGACTTGGCAGCGTATTGAAATAATAGACGGCAATGAAGCGCTCACGACACCTACTGGCTAAAAAACACAATTAGCGTATTGTGGAATTAGTTAGATAGCGAATTCGAGGACGGATACTAATTATGCGAAGGAGTGTCGTCGCGGATGTGAAATGCCGTGTAAGCTGCTGTGATTACATGTCGCAGTGTCGGCCGACAGCGCCGTGTCGCGCACTGTGTTGAATCACGCTCGCCCACACATGACAAATGTCGCCTGCAAATTATATAAACACGCTAATTCGCGGTTAACGTGCCAAAACCGTGCGCTCAATAAAATAATTTGGTTTAATATCGGCGGTAGTTTGTAGCAATTTTATCAATAGCTATTTAGTTGTTGGAGCGCGGCCAACTCCTCGGCGCGGCTTAGATCGTTTAATTAACGATCGTCGAACTTTCGACCTGTTGAAAGCCCTGCTTTGGAATCGACTTACTTCGCACGTACACTTCGCTCTCGGGCTTGTTTCCGACCATTTTCGTTCAACTTTTATTATGTGGCGGCGGTATAGTTTGCGAGTTAATTGTTTAACGTTGTGTGCCACGTATAGATGTAGTGAGCGGCTACATGATGAAACAATAGTTGGAGCTGTTCAACATGATTGACACGGTTTGTCTGCAGTTTAACGACAAGGCACTCAGGTTAGTATTAGCTTTGTAAAGCAAACAGGCAGAGTGGCTGTCATCGTATGGCAATACTTTCACAATTGCAGTCATCAAACTACATTGTCAGCCGCAAGCGACTGAGGATGTAAGTGGCACGTATTCAGAGAGGCGCGTCTCAATACCGGCGACCTTCTGAGAGAGTGCTGCAATAAGCGACTAACTAAGCAATGACAGCGACACGACGATGTCGCCAAATGTTTGGACAGATGCCATCTTCACGATACAGCGTGCCTCGTACCTATACATGCCTATAGAGAGTACAGAAAAAGAAGAAGGTAACGAACGTTTCAAAACATTCCACTTTTACGAGCCGAAGCTGAACAAACAACGAGTTTGTTATACAGATCGGTCTCGCGGGAATCATAATTTAACGAGATATTAATTTAGCATTCTCAGAATAATAGCATCAAAGAAAAAAGAAATATGTAAGTATAGGTATGCGTGTAAACATTTTTGTTGTATTTAATCTGTACCTATTCCGGCTAATGGAAAACGATAGAGCACTCGGGGAATAGGTAAAGTAAACACGGTTCCTTGGCAAATAGCTATTTCCACTCGATTTGAAGACACCCTCGAGAAACATACGCCAGCTTAGATACCGATATCGATCACGCAATAAAGTGGAACGCAGTGTGGCTATTCATTTATCACGGGGAAGATAACATAACAATATCTCCAACCCGCGTCCGATTCATAAAAGCTGGTGGTGACTCGTAAAAGATTTATATCGTCGGGCAGAAGTAGTGAAGCGCCCATAGCTAAGCTTCGCATGCGATTACGGAAATTTTAAAAATGTGGACTGGATAACCTTTGTTAGGCGACCAAAATGAGGTGATGGGTACCTATGTGTGTATTTTTTCTACTGTGGGTCAGATAACACATTAAATATCTAAGCCACCTCAGAGGTCCCAAGGGCGGTATTAATGGGCACTCACCCCGATAATGGCATTAAGTTCAGTCATGGTGACCTGCTTCGCTCTCTCCACGGCCGAGGCCACTTGCTGCTGGTGCTCCTGTGACAGGAACGGCAGGATCTGCGCTATTATCGCGTTCAACCGTTTCGCTATCTCCGTCTGCAATTACACAAATATAAATCAATAAAATAAAATAGCATATAGATACGTTAAATATATCGCTATTAGAACGCAATGTTACATGAAGCGATACCGTGAACGAGCACGATAAAGTCAATATGCCACCGAAATTAACATAAAAGCGACAATCGCCTCCTTTGAATAAAATAAACATTAAAGTTAAACAAAGTCGGTCGTAAAGGAAACGAGTGACCGCTGTCGTACCTACCGCTGTTTAACATACAAATAGACAACCGAAAACGTTTCCACATTCCGATGCATATTAAATTCAATGAAACCGTTTATAATTAGCCGATAAGCCGCGAGCGCGCAACAAATAAAATTAACACGATAAACAATAATGCCGGATGATAAATCGCCGCGTTACCGACCCGCCCGTATTTATTGGCCAAGTACGTATTTTCCGTTTAAATGAACATTCATTTTATTCACAGATTCGAAGTGAATCGCCAACAAATTAACATAATTGAGTGTGTTATTATATCGGCTCGTGTCAACCGTGCGTTCAACGACTTATTTTGAAAACTCAATTTTATAGGAGCGTAGGTGGTGTTGCGCAAATGTCGTGATTAGCTGTATGCAGTCGGAGTAGGCGGCCATTGTAGCTACATAAATATAAGCGATTATTGGTTTACAAGCGATTCGTTAGCGCAATCAGACGTCGACACGTTTCAATTTCAAGTTTAAATTACAATATTGTCGGAGCAGTACGCTCCATTACCGGCGCAAAGCCCCGACCGTGTTACACGGCCTTTACATTCACGACGAAATTGCTTCGGTAAACTTCGACGGAGAGCTGAAAAGTTTGTTTATTCAATTATTTTATTAGGCGCTGTTTTGTGGCGAGATCTAGTCGCTATTTTACTTGGCCGTGTTTCAAAGGTGTTTTGGGATCGAAACTAAGTTTTGCGCAAACACCAGTTAATTAAACTAATTTGTGTAGTATTCATGAATATTTAATTTATTTTGAGTAATAATTTCACATCGCTTTAAGTATAATAATGTAAAATTGTAAACTATAAATCTGCAGCTACATTCCGCGGGCGGTGGGCCGCGGCCCGCTGAAGCCGCAAATTGTACTTTCATTCCGCCGCTAAATGGACTGTTTGTCGCTTTTGTTGTGTTTATTTCGCTTTTTGCGAGCGAAATATTAGCGCGACAGTTTATTTTAATGATATTTGGACAATTTAGATAGCGCAATTTAATAAATAGCAATACATTTACACGACTACAACGTTGCTAATCGCATACACATTTAGGTTTTGACTTTGCCAAAGTATTATAATAAAAGTTTGTTTAGAAAGTTCTTATGGCTTGAAACACAAGTCTCCACTAATCGGCATTATATCAAGCCACCGGATCGTTTCAAAAACAACGAAACAAAGGTTTGTTTTTCAGAACGGAGGACAAAAGGCCGCCTCCTGTTGATTGGGTAAACATCTGAGATCGTGACTGGCGGACGATATTGCCATATTAGCAATTTGCAAATTTCCTATCACGGCTGGCGAATAACGTGAACTGGTAGGTCAGTGGTGAATTCGATTCGTGCTCATTGCGACGTTGCTAAAGAGCTGCAAAACATACATACGAGTACATATATACATACATAGTTTACATACTACTGCATTTTGTCAGTATGCTGCAGTTTAGGTCACCGAACAGTAACCACTTAGAATTGTACCGCCTATGTTTGGATCGAAACAAGCTCGTGACTCGACCGGCCCTACCTCAACAAACCGATTCGTACAGGAATAAATCGTGAATCTCTCGAATATTCCAACTTTTAACATATTCGATGCTAGATTTTTCACAATAGAGATTTTACTGAACCAGAAAAATATAATTGATTCAATAAATATAAAAAACTAAGAGTAAAGAAACGACTAAAGACTGTTGTTGCCTAAAATTAGGCCAATAGATATATATTGAATTAAATGTAAATATAAAAAATTGGCATTGTTGATGCATTCATTGCCAAATAGTCAAGATTGAATTGGTTATTATTGAGTAAGTAATCAAACTTTACCTCTGATCGCTTACTGTCGGGTTTATCACGTGCAAATGAATTAAGTATTTAAAAATCTGACCAATTTCAATACAGGTAAAATTTGCCGATTTCCCAGTTTGCAATATTGTAAACACACGCAGAACGGCGGACCGCACGCGGTGGCGCGACTCGCTCGAATCACCACAAATTACGTTTTCATTCGCGGTCGGGCTGACCCGGCCCACATCGGGAACGGAATTACAATATGTTTAGCCACGAACCCTGCGTGCGCTTGTTTATGAGACAAGTGTGGAATGTACCTACAGAGGGACAGAATTACATAGGAATTGTTATTAGGCAACTATAGGCCAAAGATGTAAGCGATAGCTTGAAATATTAGAGCAGGACGATAGGAAACAATAACCAACTCATATATTTACAGTTCACTATTATACGACTAGATTTTAATTAAAAATTAAAGTAATTTTAAGTTATTGTAACTCAAAAAAGTTGTAGTAATACAGTTGTATCAAATAGAACTCTTCGTTTTGAAAGCCACTTAAAATCGATCATAAAATGCAAATCAATTTAAATAGAGACAGATTAACCGACGCGTAGCCACGATAACCGCAACAGCGCGTCAACATACAATTACCGCCAGTAATAATTAAAATTAACGTCCTACATTTACTTGTTTTATATTGTTTTTTATTGAAATAATAGGCGATAGACCGATAAACAAATGTAATTAATGGCGAAATTGGTGTAGTAACGCGTAACAAGCCGCCGCCGCGCCGCACCGCGTAAATTACATTTTCATTTTGCGGCGAATATTCGCCACCGTTCTGCGGCCGACGCACTAACATTATATTCTCGCTGTTATTAGCATATTTAAATTAAACCTCTTATTTTATAGGATTTAACTAATTTAATCCCGCCGTTCTTTAAAGACTCAAGTAGATATTGAGCTATGATTAACATTTTGTTACGCTAAATTAAACTGTCAAGGAGAAAACCATAATATATATGAGATATTGCTACATACGTTGGACACCATGATTGGGTTCAAATTAATCATTTATGCTATAACTTTGAACTGCCGATTATCTGTTACCAATTCTCAAATAGGTACCTATCATAATAATACACATTAAATCTGTGATATTAGCATTAAAAAGATATAATAAATTCCACAACAACCTCATTTATAACCATACTTATTAGCATTGGCGTAATTAAATTTAATTAAGAAAAAGATTTCAGATGTATGCAAATGTAAATTATGCTAATGTCTACATTAAATTCGTATAACTTCAGTAAGAAACTTTTGAGAAAGACTCAGAATTTAGTTTTATTAAGATATTACTTGTTGAAATGTGTCTAATGGTTTTTTGTCAAATAGTTTTTATTACCTATACTTAATTAAATATGTTTTTCGTAAGTGCGAAGAAACTGTTCGCTAAAGAATTAAAAACAATTCCGTTGCAAACCAATCAAAAATTTCAAGAGTTTGTCCCTTCTCACAAATGCATTGAATAGTGGAGATTCGTCGGAACGTACTCCAATCAGGATTCCAGATAAAGGCAGTTTTTCTTATTGGCACGAGCGGAACAATTCTCGTTCCGTCTGCAGCGGCTACAGCCCGAATAAAAAGCGGGCGCACAAAAGGGCCGCAAAATACGTACTTTTTCGAGCTCTCCACAAAAGATATAGTACGGTTTGTCATTAAGAAGTTCATCCCCGCGCGAGAAATAAAAGAGGAACGTCGGTTTCGAGGTGAGCGGGCGCCTGAGGCTCCCCCTCCTCCCCTCCTCCCCGGGGGAGCTGGGAGGCCCGCTAATGGCTCCGACACTCATCCGCTAATGCCGCGGGTGACTCCTCTTTTTGCGCGATTTTCACGTGGTTTAGTCGGCGGAGCTTTTAATCTGGCACTGCATCTTCTCGGTGATGCTCCATTTGTTCGCGTGGCTTTATTGTTACTCATATCCATTCTTTGTTTATTTAGTTGTACTCATATCAAAATATTTAGTCAAAACTATGTCATCCAATATTACACTCGTTGTTTTCTCAGAAAATATTATACTGGTGGTTTAATTTCAGCTACTACACAGAAGTTTGTCGAGATTTTATAGGTTGTCAGATTTATGGCCGTTTTATCATTCAAACTCCTTTATTTCATGCGAAATTACGTTTGTACAGCACCCACACGATTGAATGTTAAAATTTTGTTAGCAACAAAATCAACAAGTAACATTACACGTCCGCAGAAATAAACGAACGAAACAACGTGCTCAAAATGAAGAGATTTAAAACGTGCGCAAACCGACGAGTCGTAATTTTAAAAGCTTTTACATTCGCAGTTTCGTGTAATGGTGAATTACAGTTTTAAGTGAGACGTAAGAGGTACGGAGGGTTGCGCAGATATGGGAGAGACAGGCTGGATGCAGCGAGGTGGTGCCGTGACCTGGATGTGCGAGTGCACATGTAGCCTGCACTGCACTCACTGAGCGCGGCCCCTCGCACTGTAACGACGTTGCCACCAGCGGCATACAGAGCGCGCTTAACGACACTGTCTGCTCCTTAATACACAGATAATGTACATCGCTTATGAGAAAAATCGAGTTTAACGATCGCACAAAGAGCCCTGCTAATACACTTAAAAGTTATGCAGCATCCGATCTCCTCGAACGGGGAACTTTCTACAGCTTTTACCGCGATTGTATTTCGCAAAGTAAAACGAAAGGTCCGCTCGCTTCCACCGCGCCTCGACCTTCGTAATGACTCCCGACTCTTTTATGAATTATTTATGCACGCCTCGTTCCTTATAGCGCCGCGGGCTCGGAGTTTCCACTTTATTAAACAAAACAGTCACCGATCGAACAGTACGCCATTGTATCGCGACCGACGTATGGCGAGTCAATAAATAATTCCTCCGGCGAAATGGCAGCGAGTCGATAAATGGGCTATTATTGCAGCGGACAGAGGCCGACATTATCGTCCATTCGTATCGCATTCGTGAAGCAATAATTGTTTAAACATAGCTCGCCAGAACATTAGCGGCCGGCACATCGATAATGCAAAATACAGAGTGCCGCTCTCGCTTCTCGTTAGCTTTCTAATTGCCGCGCCGAGCTTTAAACCCATGTTGGCAAAAGAAATAATGCCACTGGAAACGGGACAAGGTTACGCGAAACGTTTATACTCCCGCGTAATTATGTAGGGCGAAGTGGAGCTCGACACTGGACAACAATAATTGAGTTTACTTAAAATAATTGCTACTCGAGCGTCGATACTTAATAATCAACAGAAGCGTTCGAAGTGGAAGGTGAGTCATTAATATTCATTACAGACAAATGGATATAATGAGAGTCGGAGAAGTAGAGTGTTGGTTGGAGTGTAGTGTAGTGGTGGGACACGTCGTTATCTCGCCATCCATCGCGCGGTGTCGCCTCACTAATCAGATAGTAATTGCGCGATCGAGGCACGCTCGAATTACCGCGCTACATCTCTTTACCGAAACACCGAAAGTAAATAAGATACTTACATTTATGTACAGGTATCGTTGCGTTACTGATTTAATCAAAATTATGAACGCGCGAGTTTGCTTTCTTAATATCTATGTCACGTAAATCAAACGCATTAAAATATGCATGTAATTTCTACGCCGTCACCTAATTATTCACGAATCGACAGCTATTGCTACAACATTAATCTTTCTGTGTGACAAGTTGTTTATATCGAGCAGCAGAGCTCGATGTTTGAAAAGTATTTAACGCAATAGGATTTGGGTCGGGTGTGATTGAAAGATTAGCGGCGACAGGAGGGCGCAAGGTTGCGGCGCGGGGGACAGGGGGGAGGGCGGGGAGCGTGTTGACTCGCATGTTCTCGCCAAACAAAGAGCCGGCTTCCTAGCTACCCCTGTTTGTTTAGGTCCACGCCGAACGTTTATTGCCCTTTGTGTATCTTACCTCTCGGCGAAGCGTGAAGCCTTTTTGACTCGGCACTTTTTACGAGAGTGCTTATAAGCGTGTAGATTACTCGACGGGCTCGACATTCCAAAAACAACGCGCCGCATATTTATATGAGTAAGCGGCGCGCCGTGTTTGCCAATGTAATCGTTCCGAGTAAAAGCTTCGCGCAAACACGAATAGGTGCTATATCATAGTTGATTCGCAGCGACACGAGGAGAAACCGCACGACTCTTACGTGATAATAAAGAAACACAAACAAGTTTCTCGGAGCACGAGAATTGACCAATTTGTTGAGTGGATAGTTTCACAAGCGGTTTCTATAGACGAATCAATCATCGCGAGCTTTTTTGCGGCTCTGCCGAGCCACGGCGGGCGTAATGACTGTGCATATTACGGGCGCCGAGAACACAGCTACACACTCGCACAAGTACACGATACAAGTGTATTTGCGCGGTGTTATAGCGCGCCAATTAGCCGAGTTAATAAAGCACTAATTTATGCAATGTGCGCCGAAGCCTCGCTCACACACGCGCCTCTACCGGCATGCGATTTATTTGAATATTCGTGTTCGCTTCAAATTATTTTCGGTTCGACGCGCGTCGTTTATTTTTAGTTTCGCAACGATGAATATCTGACATGGTATCGCGGATTATAGCGCACCTCGTATCGTGCGGTACACGTTAATATGGCGACCGATAGCCTCGCCGCTGTACCTGCGCGATCGTTATCATCGTAAATACTGTTATCGCGAATCATTTTAATACTCACTTGTCTTGCTTTTGACCGGACATGATAGTGAGGCTTATCGCGGATTTGTACCGAAATTGATTGGGCTGATTACGCCGAGCCCGTCGATAAAACTTTTATCTGTATTATTTTTGTATGATCAGTAAAGTTTATGATAAAGGTATTAGTAAAAGCCGTGTTAAGTAGCGATAACGAGGTATCGGTATCAGTACTCAGAAATAACAGGCAGTCTCCGCGAGCTGATCACCTTCGGAAACATGATTTATACATCGAGATCATCTCGTGCGATAGTAAGTAATGGAAGGGCTACTGACATTTTGAAAACGTGCTCGCCTGGTGGAATTGGAGATTAATTTAACAATAGATTCTTGGCATTTCAGCTGGGTTGCAGTGGAACGAGGTATATATCTATATCTGTGGGAGTTATTGGTAGAACGGTGCAGTTTATTGTAGTAGCGTCGGTCTCGCGCAGGGCGGGGAGTAGTTGCGAGATAGAAGCGCTTATTTACAGAGTAGGTTTGCAGTGCGCTGTTTGCCCCTCCTTGTACAGGCAGGGAGCGTATTTCCTTACTACGGTCTATGGTTTACGGTACCTACTCGTCTAACTACACTTTTTTTAGGGCGGAGCGTCACTAAAAAGATTAAGACAAATATTGTTATTAAATGAAAGTATGAATAAGGAGCTCGTTTGGTTTACATATATGATGTGTCGCAATATATGTACATATAAAAAGTCATTTATATAACAATTACTATAATATGTATTTTTTTTTCATTATTGAATGCTTATTTTCTTTATACAAATTCTTATCGTACGAGTAAATCCAGTCGGTCAGTCAAAGCTATCTAATAATAACATAGTTCGTCGTACAATGTGACGAACAGCATACTAATCTGTATCGATCGAATCCAATTACAAAAACAACATTTACCATAATTACATTTTTATCTGCAGCTATTAAATTAATACGTATAAAATTATTAGCTAGCATTTCAGATAGTATAATTATTGAATTTCAATATGGGCTATTGAATTTGATTGGATAAATAAAATAAATACAGATAAAAAGGATGAGCCGTGTTCTAAGTTTAAATAAAAGTTGGGGCAAATATTTGATTTGAATGGGGCATAGTCCTAGCGCGGGGAGTGGGGCGCGGGTGAGTTTGTGAGTTTACACAGGCTGTGTTTGTTCTGACTGTTTGAACGACCGTGCCATTGTGCGATGTTCGTCTGCGGACCCAGCCGCGGGAGGACACTAGTCATATACTACATGTAGGGATGGAAACGCTGCTGTCAATAAATTAAGTTACGTAGGTATTTTAGATTTATTTTTATACTGATTTTAAAATTAATATTATTAGAAGGCAGTGTTCATTTATGTTATCTAAACATTAATATTAAGTTTAATAGAAGTTGTAGCCAAGCACTTTATTTATTAGCTATCGATAAACCAGCATGTAGCTACTAGTCGTATAATAAATAAAAACATCTGCATAACATGTAACAGTTAGCTACGCCGGAGAAACACTGAAAACACTAAGATTGGTTGTATAAACTAAACGGCCGCACAGCTATTTCCACTTAGCAGTAAAATAGCACTGGAATAAAGCAATTTTACTATTAGTTAGGCACTAGCATGCTCGGACGTAAAACAACTCACTAAATAAGTGACTATCTTCAATCGCGCCAGTCCATAAAGGGTTTACTACCTTCGTCTTTGTCGTTGCATAATAAAATTACCGCAAAGTTTGTTTGAAACCTTAGCTTTATTTGAGCTTTGTGTTTTATTTAGCGAGTCAGGTTATACGACTTTCTAAGAGTACGCGCTTATTCCAAAAATAAATGATTTTTTTTAAATCACTAAGTAAAGGTGCGTCTGCACTGATAAGCTTAAGTGTTTACTTACAGTAAGCCCTAAGTTAGTTACATTTTGTTCGTTTGAAATTCGAATCCAGAGATAAACAAAAGAGCGCGGTGTTTTAGTAAGTGGAGGGTGGCGGGGAGGGGAGGGGAGGTGCTGGTCGGGCTGCGGTCGGGGACCGCGCGACCGCAGCGCTGCGGCGGTGGCCGCCCGCAACCGCGGCCCGCGGCCCGCGCCCGCGCCGCTGTGTGCCCTAAACTGGACTCTTGATCTGTCACGGTTTACACGGCTACGGTTTTAATTAAACATTGTTTGGTTTCGTGTTTGACACTTTTAAAACAAAAAGAGACATTAACAAACGCATTTTATTCATGTTACCCTTTGAACAACACGCTTAATAGCTTGTATATTAACAGCACAAATACATCCAGTTTAATTACTTGGCTTGTTTGAAAATTTGTGTATCTCTAAGTTAGTACACAAGTCATTAGGTATATGTAAATACATATGTATAATATCTGCATAGATTGTACTATCAGCTTGTTGAGAATAGGTGGCATGACCGATAATCTGTTGCAGCAGTTACGAATTATTCTGTTCCAAATTTATTCATAACCAAAGAAACAAGAGAGAAAATCAAGACCCTCAATTATCAGGAATGATAGGTACGTGTACATATGACAAGCTGTTTTTTCTAGAACACAATAAAAGACCTAAGTCGTTAATTACTCTTTACCAACTAGTACCTATTAAAAATAATTCTGGCCTTTCAACTGTACTTTATAAAAAAGCAAAGCAAAAGATTAGTCAACAAAAGCATCAACCAGCTAGGGTTGTCGCTAGTTTGCATATAAATGAGTGGTTGTAAAGGTTGGTTGCGTGCGGCGCTAGGTAGGTACAGTTGTTTGTAGAAATAACGACGAGGCATTTGTGTGCGATAGGTACAACTCGATAGGCCGCGCCGTACCGCGATAGATAGGGTTGCTAGACGGCAAAAAGTTTTTTTAAAATAATTTCTTCTTAGACCTCATCTGATTTTTTGGTCAGTCTCTCTCTCTGATCTCTCATTCAACTCGTTTACCAAATATCTGTCTGATATTTGTAAAAATGATATAAGCTCATAGATCGTTGATGTGTTTTGTGCGGCGTAGCACTTTCGTAGCATTCGTAGAGTTGTCTCTTTACGAATATTTACATTCATATTTTGGCTCGCTTAGTTTTATAATTAACTGTTACATTTATTGGGTGCATTAAGTAATGTTGCCATGCATGTTTGAAGTTTTAGCTATTTTTTTTATAACGTGGAATCCTATAAATGTTTCTTAAATAAATAACAATATTCTTAGGCCCCTACATATGTATGTACATATCAGCAGTTTCTTTTCAACAGAACATATACAACACCGCGACGTTTGATTTTTTTTTAATAAAATTTTCCTCGAATACGTATGGCAGCCCTATAGCAAGCAGTTTAGTAATAAACGAACAGCGAACATTACCAATACACGCTATGATTCGGTGCACGCTAGCCTTCACATGGCAGCCCCTCATTAAACAGGTGTTAATTATTTTTTACCCCTTAATTAGTGCTAAGAATTCTAAAGAAATATTTTATGAAACCCACTGTACAAGGTACCCTACTCTGTTTACTTTAGATAATTATGATAATTTGATTTTATAGCTGCGGTAATGATTTAACGATGAGAACTGAATAATAAGTAGTATAAATTTATTTGTATATTGCCCGCATCAAATTAATTATAAATAAATGATTTATATTATATACGAATCTACATGATATGCGTCGCAAAGAGTAGTTATTTTAGTGATAACGCATTCATTATGCTATTCAAATGCATTTTAAACAATACCTAACGAAAACTCTAACAATAGCATAATTTATGCGTGCGCGTATTTTATACATTCTTAGAACGACATTGTCAGGTAAATGCATATTGTTAGCACTGACTGAAATCCACACCGGAAACACCTGGGCATGCGCACAAAGGATGTCGATGTTCATAATTTGAAACAAGACACCATCGAATAATAAGCGATAAAAATAAGCTGACAGCAAAACCTGACCTTAAAACTACGACTTAAAAGAAACCTTATCTGACACTTATAAATTGTCCTCAACCAATGCTTTATACTTCTTAATATTAATAAAGGCAAGAAACAAGTTATTTACATTTAAAATGAGTTACAAAAAACACGTCTATGTTAATTTAAGATGCTAATAAATATAATGACTGCTACAAATCAACTAACCTTATGTTTTAGCCGAATAAGCTTTTAACCTCTTACCTGTTAGATTATAAGCGACAAATTACTCAGAATACTGGAGAAATCAAACGATTTTGACTCAGAATTCATTAAGTTTATGCTGCCATATATAGTGAAAAACATTTGATTTCCAATAGGTATTAACACCTCTAGTTAATGATAATGGATTATGTAAATAGAGGTCAAAGTTTAATCAGGTGTTTCACAAAAAAGGAATTAGCATTTAAAATTTTAGAAATAACAATTTCGCAACGATAATTCAATTTAAATACCTCACTACGGCACTGAATAATAATTGTTTTGCTATGTTAAATATAGCAATTTATAAACAGCTTCCATTCCAGACAGCGTTTACTAATAACCACCATTAGCGATACGGCTTATTTTATAATTCAACCTTTCGTAATAATGATAATATAGATAGTCAACATCCTATATTAATATTCATTGAAACAGTAAAGCGGTACGATATGGGTAGGTTACGTCGTATTTTTACGACTCGTCATTATTATACGCGGTATTTTAATACCACTAGATCAGATATACATCCAATAAAATTGATGTCTATGTTCGGTAATGGATTTATCAACGGAACAAATCTCACTTCGCTGGTTTGTCATGCTCCAAGTACCGCCGTCTGGCTCCGGTGCCCGTTTCTTTTGATACCATCATAAATTCCAATCTGCGGCCCCTTGAAATATTTAATTTAATATCTCGAGCACAATAGCGGAGTTCCCCCACGTTGTGAACTATTACGACTGTATAAAGCAAACTTCATACTCGAATAGCTCGAGTGAATCGTGCAATGTTCTGTGAATGCAGATTACGGGGCATACGCGAGACGTAAGGTACGACCATACGTTAATATTTTATGTCGGGACAGTAAAACGTGAACTGTCATCTCTTTAGGAATAACCCAGCGTCGAGCTGAATTATGCAGCGTCATGAACCGACCGCGAAGTAAGTGTACAATGTGCTACGTGTGTGTTTATCGAGTTTCATTCGGACAGTTTTCAAGTTTGTGCGGGTAGTTGCAGAGTGTGGTACAGGCAAGCCGGGGGCGCGATGTAGCGCGTGTCTGGAGCACGGCTCCAGTCGTCAACTGCGGCGAGGGCGCCACCCCCGTGTTTGAACTTACCCCTTCACCCTGTTTGCATTGTTTCACTATTTGAATAGACTCCGCGGCGTCCCACCGACGTACAACTGTTACCGTTTTCGAGATAATGTAAGCGAGATTTAATGATAGACAATCTATGCATACTCTCCCGCGTTGTTACGCTGCGCGAGTACGGATCGCGCCGCATGTATGTAAATGTTGTAATTTCGTTTAGTATGCGAGGCGAAAAACTCCGCTTCTTAAAATTCTTACACCGCCCGGGCTGCAGTTTTACGGGTTATTACATTGAATGGGGAATGAGTGACTCATAGGCGTGTAGTTTACGAGTCGAATAGAAATCGTCTGTTTTAAATGAAAAGTCAAGGAGCGAACGAGGCGTCCATTATTCATGAGGGTCGGTGGCGAAGCCCCCGCTCGCCGCGCCCGGCCCGGCCCCGGCCCGGTGCCGCGCCGGCTGCCTCCGACGCAAACTGTTTCCAAATCAATATCCGTGTCTCAATCAGTGCAATTAAGTCGGGCCGCGGTGCGGGGGCCGTATTCAATGTAATTAGTTTCACGCCGTCACTCGCCGCCCGAGGCGAGGGGCGATAAATAACACTACCTACTCTACTACTGAATTACAAGTACAGATTAACATTTCACGCGAAGGGAGCGGACCCGTTTTGTAACCTGCTTGTTTGTTGTAAAGTAAATTGAAATTTATTATTAGTAATAGATCCGATATCGCCCGCTTACGATTCGATATCTGTATAAATTCATTATCTGATTGCACCGGATCAATTATCGCGGGCGCGGGCTTGTTCTCGTATGGTAATTATAGCACCTCGAGTAATGTGCGGCGGAGGCGCGAGGCTCGGCGCGGGATGGATGTGCGGCGGAGATAGCGCCCTGAGCCTCCATCTACACACATTACTATTATGTTGTAGCTAGCGTGGTTTAGGCGGCCATAAAACTATGTTTATTAGTCACGAGCCGGTCGTTCACGGTTCCATTACACGGCCCGACTCACTGATTCACGCACGAACGCTGATTTTAATAAATTACAATTTATAAATAAAAGTTCCGTGAACCGCACTACACGGTAAAAGCGTACCATATTTAATAAGCGACGAGGGGAACGCCCTATTTTTTCACATGGCGCAGCACATCCCTCGCCGGGGCCGAATTTGAAAACACAATTAGAGTTAATACAGAGGTGATTGTTGGCAGGCGAGGGTCGCAGCCGGAGGGTTACGGCAAATCCTTTAATTTGGCTCCCCGATCAAATAATAAAGCGGACGGAGGGGCAGCGGTATCGCGTTTAGTGGTTTTATTGCAAGCGCCATCTGCCGCTCGAGGCTGACGACTCGATGGAGAGATAATTTCGCTTTTAGAGCGAGCGAGGGGCTGAGTGGCAGTGACTGTGCGCGCTGGTGCGTTCACAGACATGTTCCGTGCACTACTCGATGTACGCAGCATGTAGATGTGGGGAGATAGCGCCGCCATCATGCGCCCTAACGACTACCTGCGGAGATGGCAGCGGGAACACTCACAGACATCATTTGATAAGGTCGTGCTGGGAATTATCAACACTACTATATAACTTCTTAATTAATACCAAAAGCGTTGTAACAACTAGTCCTATCATCAATAAATTAATGTATCCTTATCAACCACAGCCTTTTGTAACCTTCTGCTGAGTATAAACTTTTCTTTACATGTGCCAGCTGCATAACTGTTGAGTAGACCCATAGAGAATAGTTTATCATCTGTAATTACCACCCATCAACAAGCACCTGCCTCTAACCTAACTATAACTTGCACACGATAATTACTTATCCTAGCAATTATCATATGAGTCAACATGGGTATCAGCCCATTACAATAAATAACTTATCTTTATGCATCTACCCAACAGTAGGTAAATCGTTTATGATATAAAGTTTCGTGGAAATCACAGAGATACAATCTAAAGACTAATTAAGATAAAAACAAAGTGTAAATATGTTTTTGGACCACCAATGATCTTCTCTCTTTCAAGATAGCTATGATTATGTCGTATTTATACAACGGGGAGATGATAAACTGCCTTGATAGTAGTAATTAAAAGATACGACGCACAAATCACGAAGGCGATGCGTTGTTGCGAGGTCGAAGTAAACAGAATAAATGGGTTATTGGATGCATCCCCTTGTTTCATTATAAATAGTAGGTAAGCGGATAGGGAGCGTAGTGAGTACACACGTACACATGTGTCCCTCTGCCACTACAACAGGGGTGCCGATGTTTCTTTTTTATCGCGCTAATAATAACAGACACTCTAAAAAGAGAATAAAACGACAAACAGAAGTTACAGCCCATTTACATATCGAGAAGTTCTGACATCATATTCTCACGGTCTCTAAACCGGAAACGATTCAGAGTAAAAGCAGCTAAGTAGATGGAAAATACGCGTACTTAAAACTCTCACAAACGAATATCGTGAGAGCTTGAATCTAGACTGCTTAGAATAGTCTGAATAATCTTTATAATTATGTCGAATGAATACTAATATGATATTACGAAGATAATGTTTACTGTCTATGATCGAGGACAACGTAAAATTGAATAAATGTTTACCTGCATTCCGCGTTTGTGGTGTGCATTGAAATTAGAAAGATGGCGTCATTTGCGGCAAAACAATAGTCGTGACGTGACGTTATACAAGGTTATTACAGGTTTGATGACCCTAGAGGCGGCGGGTCACTGTCTCTATCAATGAGGGGACACGTACAGTGAGAGGGGACAAGAGGGGCTGTGAGGGGACCTGCAGCCCCCGGGGACACGGAGACCCCGTGCATGAATAATTCGAGGGCCAGAGCACTCGCAATAACTCGGAGATTATTAAATTATACGGAATACGGGCGCGTAACGCACGAAGCTGGAAATTCGCAGAAATGGAACGGATTACGCGGGTCAATCCGAAACTATTCCGTGAAAGGATTTGCCTTTACTTAATTAACTTTGGTTTCGCAGTAGTATTTTCTGGTGCTTTAACTTTTTTTCTTGTGTTACTGGTATCAAATAAAAACATGGAATGCTGTTATAAAAACGGTATGAAAACACAACTGTTATTTGTTTTTCAGCTGTTTGTCTGAAATATGAACAACTATTATACAATATCTATGCTAAAATCATAACGTACCTAACCATAAAATGATGTATTTTTTCAATGAAAATAAAACGCAAATCCTAACACATTTCCCACACGAGTGACAAGCAGGCGAGGTGATACAAATAGTGCGGTTCATACAATTACATAGGTGTACATGTTGGCGCAACACACGCTAGAGCTGGAGCAGTGCTATTGATATTTCATAACAAGCGAGTGAGGGGGTTGCAGTGGGCGGAGGGCGCTCTCGTAAACCTCGACAAAGTATTCCAGCGACAACCCGCCGCGCACCCTTTCAGCGCGACCCTATTGTCTCCACTCGACATTTGCGACACTTCATGAAATCATTCCACCGTTATGAGTTTACTCGTCGCTATATCACTCCAATTTTATCACATGACGAGATTGTTGATGTTCGTTACATTTGCGTACGTATAATGGCGATTCACGCTCGTCTAGGATCCGCCGCGCGGTCTCTAAATAAGGAACCGTTGCGATAATCGGCAGCGTGAAAGTCAGTACGGGCGTGAATAATAGCTTCGGGCACAGAACAATAAGCCGGCGTGTCGATACAGCAACACAAAGACGAAACAATCAATTCACTGCGTAAGTAGGTGTGATTCGGCACGGTCTCACTGCGACATGGCCCCGCGACTAACAAAAGAAAATCTAAGCAATTAGTCGTCGTCAGAAAGAGCGGAAAACGCGCGTTAGTCGCGGTCACGCCGCGGAGTCGCGCGGTCACGACGCGCGGTGAGAAACCGACCTTATCGACGCCTACATCTGCGCTATTAACCTCTCGATAAAAGCGTATTTATTAGCTTCTGTTCGCTATCAGCCGAGACAGTTCAATAAACGAGATTTATCTCGACGTCATTTGTCTGACCACACTTGAATCTTATTATATTGAATGTTTCACTCGGGTAAAAAGAGGCAAGAGAGCAAGCAAAAAGTTGAAAACATTACTTGTTATTCTATTACGGTCGGTTGCAGTGCTATAAAAGCTTAACAGAGTCGGAGGGGTTTCTGGTGCTCGCTCGACTGAGCGTGTTAAGTGCTAATGTAATAATCCATTAGAATGCGCGCGCGGTGCTGCTAAATAGCGCATTCAAGCATTGAATCGGCGAGGCCGCCATCTGCCGGCCGCCTCGAACAATGCGACCCTCTGATCACCCCTTGTTGCTAGTTTCTACACCCTAAACAAATATTGCTCGCAGCCGTCCGCGCCGTGCTCTGTGGTCGCAGCATTTCAAATAAACTATTGTCCTCTTTTTATCGACCAAGTGCAAGGCTAATCATAATCCTGTTTTATTTTCATATTTGCTTTTTATACAGTCCGAATCCGGCTGCAATAAAGAGTTTTTATTCATTTATTTACTGCATGTCAATATTATTAAACGACCTGTAATAAGATGCATAATAGTTAATTGGTGTTAATGGCGAGTAAGTCTTATTTGTCTTAGACATCGTGTATCGCAATCTAAGTTGTATCATTAAGTAGGTAATACACTTGTTTATACGGACTGGTTTTCTTATGTTGAAGAAGTTGAATGGGATTTAGTCAACCCTTTTATGTAAGTGAGCATCATTAACGAAACTCAACAAAAATGAACGTCATTTCAAGTTGTAACCTTCATTTGTCACAAATAAAAATATCTAAAACGAAAAATCAACCCCAAAATGATAGAAACAAGCCCGAACAATAACATCCATCAGAAATAATAACACCGTGATTTCAGCTTTCCCAAATTGATTTTGAAAACGTGTTAAAGTATATCCCGTTATTAAAAAGTAGGGTTGCCAGGGTTGGAAGCGTAAAATCTACAGATTATGCTGAGGACCCCCGCGAATCGCCCCTGGGGTGAAAAGAACCCCAGTTGGATATAATAATAGCTAGCTATTTGTTACGATACCTATTGTGCAGGCAGGGTTGTCTACAAATAAGGATTTAGCAGATAATACGTATTTGGTAGTGAAGTCAAGCGAGAATTGCGATGAGCTGTTATTGATGGACTTTGATGAAATTGGCTTTAATTATCCAGCAGATGTGTTATTTTTTTACCAGAATGCTGATGCACGTTTTTTTTAATCAATCACATTTATGGGTAGGATATATACATATTTACACAAACATTGGTACTAGGGACCAAAATAAAAATTTATAAGTTTGCACAATCAATATGAGAAGATATGAAAACTAATCATTAACTAGAGATAAGTTTTTAAATTTTGAATAATATTATTAGGTTAAGCCCCATACCATTATAAGTTTAAGTACATAACAATAAGTTAGTATGAAATATTATTAAAAATATTTTAGATGAACTATGACAAAAATGTCGGATTAAATCTACAGCGCCACCCCTGGCACAAGCGACCCTCCTTGTGATTTCTACTAAGTGTCAGATTCATAGTACATTTTCCCCGCTTTAGTTGCACACATTAAAGGGGAGGAAGGGGCTTCATTCCCCTCGACAGGAATACTCCGATACCACTCATATTGGAATCAAAAGCCGTCATAACATATTGTGGCATAAACCGCAACAACTGCCATCAAAACATAATTATACCACTCCAATGTCAGAAAAAGGAAAATTCGCGAGTTTAAAAAAGCTAAGTAAATTACACGTTGCGAATTTTGAGGAAATTAAAACCCCAAAATGTCAACAGCGGGCTGGCCGAGGTTGCTGGGTGCCGCCCCCTCCACAAACACCGGCCGTCAAACACCGTTTATCCAACAAACGGGCGCAGCGCAATAACACGTTTTTATACTTTTACTACATTTCCCCGAGTGCCAATTCACTCTGCGGTATACTAAAATATTGCTATTTTAAGGCTCCGTGGACGTTTTTTCGGTTTTCAAAATATCGGAATGTGAAAACGTTTGTCGTGACGATCTCTATCTTACAAATAAAACAAAGTAAAAGAAAATGGACGTACCTGTTTGTGCATTTCCACGTTGAGGCCGTATGACATTTCATAGTACTGAAACATAAATAACACGGTTAGAAACAGTGAATCGATTAGCGTTGAATTTATGCGCGTAATGTGACGCTTGGAGCGTCGCCCGCGCCCGCGCCGCGACACGGAACGCTTTTGGCACAGATTAGCTTCCTCAAATTATAGGAGTCGAGTGACTAAACATCCGCACAGAACTGTTTGGATCGCCGCCAGAAGTGTTTCCGACACATAAAAATTCTCGCGAAAATTTCCCTCCGAGCGTATTAAAATAAATTGCGAGCGATTTGGCAACACTTAATCGTGATTCATATCTGAATGGAGCGAACATGCGGGGATTAAGGCATGCCAAAATATCTGTTTGTTTGAAATATATCGCCGCTGGCTGTTGTTTGGCTTCTTGGCAGTAACGGGGCGCTGTTGGCGCGCTCGTCTCATTCACACGGCCGCTCATTGCTGCGAGTTAACACAGATACGGAGCAGTTGCTCTGTAAACAATACAGGCATGTGGACAATTAACTTTAATAAGAGGTTGAGGCGCGCCGACTGACGGCCGATGAAATAATGATAGCGGCAAGCGATGCGGGCCGCGCGCCCGCGCCCGTCTACTGCCAGCCCGCCATATTTATTGATTTCACACGACAAAACACATGTCGTACAAGCGATAACATCTTTATCTAACCGTTGAATTATTATCGTTTTTCCATGTAAACACCTGCTTTTCTATTCAACAACGCATAAATATAAAATAAGCGAAAAGCCATTTCATTTTATTACGAGCCAGTCTGAGCTCTGTGGATTTACAACATTATTTTTATTCAAATTAGATGCGACGGAATTGAAAAGTTTACTCACCATAACGTAATGCCTTTGTATTTCAATTTTTTCACTAGCCAGCTTTTCGCATTCTAATTTTAAACTGAAACAATACAGAACATATTAGGTAGGTACTCATTGTTTAGAAAGTAGGTACATACGTTCACATGATCATTCTAAGTAGGCACAAGTACCTACAAGTTACATTGTTTAAGTTGGCAATCATTACTTTTTATATGTACGTACGTCTACGTAGGTACGTTAAAATTTAATCTTTAAATTAAATACGCTTTTATAAACCTAAGAAACCGTGGGAAGGTAAATACGTTAGCGATTACCATTACTTAATAGCAGTTGTTTTTATAAATATTATGAGAATTGGACACATGTCTCGTGTGTTTACATATTAGCTAACACAGTGGCGAGTGGCTACCGATCAATGAACAAGTCTGCTAAGTAGCCACATGGTCCAGTCTAATATTGAACACATGTGGCGTCGAGTGTTATGTAATGACAAGCAAGCATATAGTTCTACCTCCACTGGTTCTATTTAAGAAGCACTTGTAGTATTATTAAGATAAGGAGCTTCATAACGGACGGTTTGTTTTATGGCTGTTATCGCGCGTAGTAGGTCAGACTTGTTATGGTTATAGTTTTTTATCGTCGCTTAACGACTGTGTTCAGTTTCAATTCGAGATTATGGCCGGCCATAACGTCGCACTGAAAATAACACGTCGCCGATAACAATTTAATATCATCGTAATTTTAAAGGGTCGTAAGAGGAGGTCTTTTATTTATTGACACTGACATGCAAGTTAGCGATGTTTTGAGAATTTTTGACCCCGCGAGTCGTTATCAATGTGTGTTGGGTTCTTATATACAAAATAATCAGTTGTCTACCAATATCAGTGTCTAAGAAATTGTTTAATATTAATTCATGTTACGCAACAAGACTGCATGATAAGTTCGAGTACATATGTACTAGATAGATATTGTAAAGTGCTTTTCACGCGCTTATAGAAAAAAACTGAACAATCACAACTTGTCCCCTTTTATCTTATCTCTGCTATGAATGTAAGAGATTCATAAAAACCATCGAGTTATCTCCATTTAAGAGAACAAAATAAATAAATAAAAGCATTGTATCCTTTCTGAGATAACAATGGCGGGCCACAAAAAGGTCCTACAATGGGGTGAGTTCGCGGGCAGGTAACACCGGCTGCTCCGGACTACATTCTTGCCTTATTTTTATTATGTAACTCATCACTATTTTTGTCTTATTATTTTATAATTGCAACAAATGATTTTTATAACGAATTGATTGCGTAAGTACAATTTACAACTTAGCTAAAAACTTCTCGCGATTCTCAAGAAAAAATAGCTTTATTAGAATGTTGAATGATTTTTCTCGGTACAAAAATCTATAGTTAATTATGTTCACCTCTAATCTAACGCTTCATAAACATTAAATAGAAATCTCGTGAAACGTCTAGTGTAGAAAATTATTTGTTTATTTTATTCTGTGTTTTCTAAAACGAAGTCTGTCCTACTACGGCTGTCGTAATAGTAGTTTATGCAACTGTCATATAATTAAGGGTATTAAAACACGAGTGTGGGTTTATGAAATAGTAACGAGTGTTTTAATACCCGTGTTATATGCAGTTGCATACACTACTTTATCTTCACTAATGCAATTGATCAAACAACAAGAGTGAAAGCTGACAATAGTTAATTTTTCATATAATTTTCTAGATTTTTCTGGCAAAAGATTGTGAGTTACTTTTGTTGCCAATTCTAGAATATCCGGAGGCGTACAAATATCATCGTCGCTATCCATTTTTAACTTTTAATTTGTATTTAAAAAACAAAACACATTGCGAAACATTAAATTCACGCGTACGTGTATTGTCACAGTAATTTTGCCGCCATTAAAATCTAACTATCTCTAAAGCGCGACCAACCTGATTGGCCCTGCAATCAGGTTGGTCGCGCTTTACCGATGTTATAATGAGCTATTACGATATCGATGTGGATATTATAGCATCATGTGAAATTGCTTAAATTGAGTGTTTTGTTGTCTGTGCTATAACAGTAGTAATTATAAGTCAAGTATTGGAAACATAAGTAGAATGTTACAACATTAGTGTATATAAAGTCCTTTATTAAACAGATTAGCTATGAAATTGTTAAGATGTTCAAGTGGTTTCATGTGACGGCCATGTCATAAATCATGTTCAACTTGTGAGTGAAACAAAAACATAACAATTTTTTGTTCTCGTGACTAATTTATGTCAAGACTCGGTACCGGTTTTAATTTTTACAAGCGACCATTATTTGAGTTTATATTATGACTTATTCTGTGCACGAACACAGCTGTTGATGATTATTTAAGGCTATTACTTACTTATGATATTGAGCCTGGAGGAAATTAAATTCTTCTTTAATCCGATCACATGATTCTCCTACTGTGAACTTTATAGGTTGCCCAGGTTGCGGGGGACCCTGTGAACAAACAAACAAAACTTTAGTTCATTACATAAAACAACAACAGTCTGATACGTATAAGATGAAAACCAAACGTTTAGCAACGTTTCTCTCCACTTGTAACCGAACAAATTGAATTCGATATAACTCATCAATCTCAGTCTCCGCACACAAAAACATTCCTATCACGAAACAAAAATTACACGCATCCCAAATTACCATAATACAAATTATCCTTTAATGACCATAATTCGGTGTGAGTCTCGATTAATGATAAAAAAAGAACATAACACCGACCGCTCGCCTCTTAACACAAAAATAAAGTAACGTGAACACGCGAGCACGTAATAATAAAATAAAAAACTAACTCCATAATAAGAAGCACGAAAATAAAAATAAAGCGAGGGACACAACAACACACGGTCGCCGGGAGGCCGACGGCAAAAAATAAATAACCGACGCGGAGCCGGCGCGAGGAACAAACGGACTTTAAAAATAATAAAAGGAGCGTAAATAAAAGCGTAAAAGGAACTGGCGCGGCGTGTAGACGTTGTAAATGGAGCTGCGGACAATCGGGCCCGGGAAAAATGTGGCCGGGAATTTAGTGAATGTAACCACCGACCGCCTCGAGAGATAGCCTTGCGGTCGCGCCGCCCGTCTCACGCTGCAGTACGCGATCGCACTTAATAACGTAATAGCCGCGTACCTACGGAATCGTGCCCCGGAATAAATCTAACCGCAACACGCCATTCTCCCGCCTGTCGCGGCGTTTATACGCTCCAAACCATCTCTTTCAAATTAAACAGCGATCAGCCATTACACCGACATAAAACTCGCATAATTTATAATGAGAGACGAAAATGATTTAACAAAGAAGGCTAACGGTCACTAAAATATTTCGAGACGCCAATAAAAAGATTTTATTGGCTAAAAGCATTCATGTTTAAAGATGTGAATCGAGTCGAGCAATTACTTATCCGTGTTCATATCGGCGATTTGGAAAATAAAGGAGTTGGAAAGTAACCGGGCAAGATCACGACGTTGTTTGAAGACGAGGAAAAAACAAAACGGTGTCTGACAGTAGCTGAGTGGCGGTCTGGGGATCTCGTGTGTGGCATGCCTTATACAGCCGTGTGCATGCCGCGAGTGTCGCCCTCGCCGGCGCGGTGTGCGCGCCGCCTTATTGCGCTAATGAGCCACTTTACTCACACAAACATTTTTAAATTGTTCCGTGTGGACTGGGCTTTACTTTCTATGTTTGTTTTTTGAATGGCTATAAGTGCATTATGTATATGTATTTTGTTATAATCAATATAGAGACATTGAGTATATTATCGTTACAAGTTTTTTTTAGAAGAAGTTGTAATGATTCATATTTGGCAGGACATGACTTAGTCGTAATTCTAGCGATTGTATATTCAGTACACATGTATGTACTTACAATTGTATTACATCACCTTGTACAGAATTACAGCTAACTGTGCTAATCGAGGATTGATTTCACGCCGTAGCAATGATACCCACTATTACCCACATCCTACAATTATCGTTTTATAAGCAATTAACTATTTGGATTATTCCGCTATAAAACAAAAAAATATTGACTTTGATTAAAGTCATTAAATACAAATCGATTAATTTATATATGCGCGAGATGTCATTTAGCTAAGTGCTTTAAAATTGATTACACTTTAATAATAGGGTTAATTATCTGTGATATCGATTAAGTAGAATTAAATGGCGGATGCAATTATATCGAAGAGGTTGTGTATTAATAAACATAATATTTTCGAAGTGATCGTTCACATCATGCCTTAATCTGCTAATGATGAGTTATGATCCCTATTGATTCTTCCGAGTGCAAATATCCCCACCCGATTCACACGCACTATAATTTAGACCCCTCGATGGCAAATGGCCCCCAGATCGATCCAAACTTAAACTTGAAATCGTTCACAAAAGAAATGAAAATAATCCCGGGCAATAATGGACTGAGTAAACGTTCCCCCTCGACGTAAGAAAAAAAGATTCCCATAAATTATCGCCGAAAAGGTCAAATTAAAATACAATGAAGAGTTTTTGAGTGGCAGTATTGTGTCTCGGCCGGATGAAAGGGCCGCATCCAGCGTCCCTCACAAAAACAAAACTAAACAGAATGCGTTTAAACGGATATAAAAAGAAATACGTGTTCTTATTTCAAATTATTGAATACGTCTGTCTGCCCACGTCTACCTGCTGTTCAATCCGAACGAATATATTCTTTTTATTGTAACTCGATTTTCGGAACGGCCGGATTCAGTTCGGAATTCAGAAAGAACATATCCGATAATGATGACGTCAACTTCCAAGAAAAATCTTAAAAGTGGATCGATGTCAACTGTTTATTAGTGATATTAGAGCCCACAGTACTCACAAGAGTTCAGCGGCTCGGTAAACAACTAAACACCATTCGCACTTACAAACCAAACAAGCATAGACAAATATTTGAACATTGAGATTGGCTATGTAACGTAACGCTCTAACGTTCGAATGCCTCGAGCTAATTTCTACTCTATTGCGTTCGTTTTAGAGCTCATAAAATCGGAGCTTTGAGGTTGGATTTATGACCTTTCGTGTTGTGGAAATAAAAAAGCTAGTAAACTAATATGGTAGCGCTGGCCGGGATCAGAAAGCTGATTTTTTTTTCTCGGAAACACAACACCGGCACCCGGTGGGGACCCTCGGAGATGTGGTTTGGTGGGCGCCCTTTCATATCGACAGTTCTACGAACCGGGAGAAAAATAGTTGATTTCAACGAAACAATAGCTAGGCCTTTATTTTAACTGCAATATGTAGGTATTAAAGTTTTATAGAATGTACCTACACTGCTAAAGAATTCAAAGACAAAATTGATCACGTGAGAACGATCCAAAGAGGTTAAGAATTTATGATTAATGAGAAACACGAAGCAATTAGGAGGAATGTTTAGATACCTACACATGTAATGTACCTACGAGTATGTTCCTATTTCTAAAATATTTCCATTCATATACTATCTACTATTATTGAAGCGTACGAGTATATAATACAGTAAGTAAAGAACGCAATTAGCTGGAACGATTGAATGGAGGTTTTATGGTCACCATTGAAGTGCTAATCGCAGTTTGATTAAACTATGCAAACTAATTATGCTATCAACTACCATTGTGTTGGTTTTTGTAACACTTAGATACTTCTAGATACGATACATATTTGTGAACTTATTACACAATAGTAACTATTAATAAAAAAAAAGTATATAAGTATTATATCCGTTATCTAGTACCCACGACACAAGCGTTTGCTTAGTGTGGGGCTAGATGGCGCTGAGTGCAATGTCCCGGAATATTTATTTTTTATTTTATTAATAAGATACAATCATGAAAGTACTTAAGAACTGAATTAATTAAAATATACAAATGTAATGCAACTTTAATAGGCTTAATAATTTTTATTGAGATTATTGCTGCTTTACTTAAATATGCATTTCCATCATTTCGACATGATTTCAACAACTAAATAGTTTACTCTTCCTGAAAAACTGATCAAATAGCACAAAACTGGTAAAGCCGAATAGGTAAGTAGGTATATAAAAAACCGATGCTGATTCACTGGTTGATATGCCATGTTGATTATGACGAGGTGATGTTTGTCTACTCCAAATGCCGTGTTTGTTCTGATAACGCCTTATCAATGAACAAATGTTAGGTATTATTTTGGGTGAACATTGACTCAAGGCACTCAACTTTATCAGGCCTTGATAATCCTGACATGTTTCCGTCGACAAATCTAACTGCAGCCTATGTTAAAGTAAGTAAAGGTGTACTAATATCACTGATAAGAATAGATAGATAGATTAACTCTTTATTGTTGACACATATTAAAAAAACAGTACATAGAACAAATTGCACCTTAACTAGTGCCACAAGCGGCGGCCTTATCGCTGAAAGAATACCTACAGACTTAATGTTAGCTAAGTTTGTTCCCGCCATTCTGTAGATTATTTATTTAGATTGTAAGATTGGTGGGATTAATTTAGTCGATTTTATTTAAGTCATATAATATTTTTATTGCCTTTGTAAAAAATGATTGTGGTCTTACCTAACCTCGTTAGATTATATAACGTCATAAAGCAATTGTTCACTTTAAAAACAAAAGTTGATACCCCTAAAGGTAACCTTAAAATAAACACAAATTGCAAAATTTCTAAAAAGAAAGAGAAAATACCTATTTATGAAACATACCTACGTAGCAAGGTTTAAGACTAAATAAATATGTAATTGACAATTCCTATTCATTGTGTATAGTCGCAGCTGAGAGAGGATGTGGGTACTCGTGTTTGAAGAAAACGTGGAATATTTAAACGAACGAAACGCCATCTCATTTGTCCGTAGCGGTAATTCCGACGGTCAAATATTGACCGAGTACGACGCGACACGGATTTTGAACAAATAGACAAATAGGCATTTACATTAACACCCCTGCCCTCCCCTCGCCCCGCACAACCTCGACCCCTCCCTCGTAAAACACGAAGCGACAGTCATAAAAGAAAATTCTGGTGTTTTGCGTAAAAGTACAGTCAACATGGGAAATTCGCTCGCGTTAGATAAAACCCCAGATAAAAATATTTCTCAAGTTTGCTCTTCATAAATTTTATGTTAGTCGTATGAACTAGATTCGTCGTATCAAGGATTTCTTTTAAGATAACAATTTATTCATCATTCGTATGCATGACAGAATCGAGAGCGAGCGTAATGTCGCCAGAGTCTTAATGACGTCTTATTCTTATTATAATATCGCGAGTCAGTAAATTTATCTGAGAGTAAGTAGTCTGGTAACTATAATGTAAACATCATCTAATATTCCCTTTACGTCAATTAAGTCCCACAAGTAGTTATTAATGCTATAAACGGGAGAACCGCGTCGGAATAAACGCATCAATCTAAGACGACGACGCGCGACTTCCTGCCGCCGCCGGCCAGCGCTCCCTGACCCCCATCATATTAATGTCTCCTCGGAGCCGCACTCGAGGACGTGGATAGGGGAGCTCACGCGATAATGGTCGTTCATCAACTTGTAAAGTGTACTTATGAGAACGCGTGGGAATGCGACTTATACAGCTTTGTGGACACAGCTTATTAGCCTACCTATATAGGTATAGTATACTAGCTATAGCTCCGTTTACTTATGCAAAAGAAAATTTACTTTGACAGTTGGTAAATGGCAGCACCTTATAGGTAGAAATCGATAAGAAACTGCCGTTGAATAAACACTTTATTATTCTGTCCGCCTTTGTGGCGTAATAGAGTATAGGAGACGATTAATTAAACGAAATTGATTATAGCTAACGAGTGATTTATAACATGTAGGTAAATTATATTAAAGCCATTATCAAAACTAAGAAAGATAACGAGAAGATAATCATATTTTGCTCATATAAAATGGTCGTTATTTACAGTAGGAATGCCGATTCAAAGCGCTGAATAAAGAGATTATTTACTTCGGAGACCTAATTTAGTCTTCGTTTTGTAGGTAGTTAAGCTTATTAGCAATGCAGGTTTTCTTGTCGTCTGTTTTAATCGCCTTTACTTTACCCCTTCGCTAGTTACTAGAAACCTTATAAAAACAGCAATGTTATACAAATAGTCACTCACATTTAATTTCAAAATGTAAGGCAACTTTTTCAACAAACGTTAAATTTGTTCACTTCTTTTCAAGTTTCACCAAGTTTGAATTCCAATGTAACTTTACCAAAATATTGCAACACGAATTCTCAAGTAAGTTAAGTACCTGTACATATAACTTTTCACTGTCAGTAACTCCCATTTCACCACTCTATACTTAGTTGGTGCAATTTCGTAAATAACACTTTAATTCATTCTTAAATTGTGGTTAGTTTCCCGTCGGAAAACGCGGCGACAGATGCGTTGCGGTCTGCGGTCACTATACCAACTTCACGGAATTATATCCAAGCTCTAAAATACACTCTATATTAAAGCCTTAAAGAACATTTCAGCTTGGCAAAGAAAAACTTTGAGCCCGACCACATGGTCAGTTCCATGAATTTAAAGTTGACGAGGTTTAGTGCAGCCAAATATTTCAGTTTTTTTCCTTTATGCCTTTTAGTTTTTGTCGTGCTTGTGGGTGACATACATTTTTTGTTTTTTTTTTGGGCCTGCCTTGTCTTTATTGTTTTTTGTCTTAAATATCGTGCCTCAGGCAAAGTCAATCTCCAATATCGAACAAAATTAGGTTTTAAGTTTTACGACTGTCTCGAGCAACTTATTCGCAAAACATGCTAATACCGTAATCCGAGTTTGTCCGATAAATCATTAAGATTGAACCAACGATCTCGTTCAATGCGAAGTTAAATCTTGTTATGAAATCTAAGCGACAATAAATCGTTGTTTATTGAGAATCATTAATTTATAATAACCGGTTGGTATTTCTGTGAAGTGTACAGTTGAATCCAGCTGACAATTTCACGGGTAATTGCGTGTAGTCTGCGAGGCCGGGAGGACGCCGGTCGAGCGCCGCGGGGGTTCTACACTCATTTGTTTGTTACACCCAACTGCTTTATTACTATAACGCTTTATTACCACTCCACGTTTCTTGTTAAACCTATTGTTACAAATATTCACACAAAAAAGCCCATTGTCACGATAGCATTGTAGATTCTACGCATTTTAAACGCGATAGTTTTATCGAACACTATTCGGGTCGCTAGAAAATTCGGTCACGCGTTTAGGTATATCTTTTGCACCGGTGATGATCGCGAACAAAAGATGTCAACGCGCTCGATAGTTTATTTACATTTCAATCGATTTGCTTAAAATATTTTTCACTATCATTGTTTATTTTAGCTCAATCTCATCATAATTTACATATTTTAAAAGGAACAGTGCTAATAGGCAAGTGTCAGGTCATGAATAAATTAACACGTTCGTAAAAATGGTGTTAACAAAAGTCAAAACTTTTAGCAACCGATGAACACTTTTCTTGTTTTTCTCTTGAAGTAAACAGCTTGACACAAACAAATACTATCACTGAGATTATTTAGCGATCTGTAAACAATGTGTAAACGAAGTAAGTAGAGATTATGCGTGTTGTGAGTATTACCGGATGCCTGGCAGCCGCCACGGCGGCGGCGGCGGCGGCCGCGTTCATGGCGCCCGCGCTCGGATACATCCTCCAGTCAGGCACGGCTCATGCTCGCACACACTACAAGTAACACACACACACCACTCGATCCACAGAACAACACTGCGTGTATCCGCGCTCAGTCACACGCGATCCGACAGCAATACACGTCCGATACTGACAAGCGTCTCGAGCGAACTGCCGCCCGCCGGGGCGGGGGGGCCCCCACCCCTCGACCTGCCGACCCCGGCCCCGCATGCCGATTGCCGCTGCCATACATATTTTCTCCACTCGAATTTTTCGTCGACTATCTTTATGTTTGAGGAATACTTTAGCCGAATCGGAGATATACACTCTAATAGATACGTATTATTTGGGGATTTGGCCGGAAGGGGTGAGGCGGGTAGTGGCACGGTTCACCGGCGCTGCTGCGGCTGACTTACTTGCTGTTATTCTGTGCGCGATATGCAATTTAACTAGGATACGCTCCTAGGGGAGATTTAATCAAGCAGCAGCTCTTTAACAACTTTAAAATGTGAGGAGGGACGCGGAATTGATAATGCTTAGTATCTGGAGGTGAGGGGCGCTCTTGTTTAGAGTGGGAACGTTTTCATTTTCTCTCAGCTCTTTTTAGTACTTGACAGCTATTACTTTGATGTTTGTGGGGTCTATTGTATCGTGGAACAAGTTGATAATAAATATTCATTTAATTACAAAAACTCAATTCTAACAACAATATTCCCACACAAAACAAGGTGTCACAGCAAACTTTTGAAATATCCACATAAAAAAAGCCTTCAAAAAGGCCCATTGTGACGTAACATTAGCGGTAGGGATTAAAATATGAATGTTGGGCGTCGAGGTCGGGCGGGTTAACCTACGTAATTGATACTGATAGCGAATTAACGGGAGTATGTCGATAACCGGGGATTAACCAGTGATTAACTTGAGTAGTACAGATGTTTGTAAGTACACTTGCTTAATTGATGGTTCAGTAATGGTAGAAACTTTGTGTTAAGGGTGTGAAGAATTGGTTTATAACGTTTGAAGTAGTTTATGTAAATACATAGGGGATTTTTAGTTGTATGACTATTGTATGTATCATAGGTCTGTAGGTGATAAATAAAAAATATTTCAAAAATAGCTTTATTGATTGTTCTGTGAATTAAAAAGATGCGTGAGTAGGTATCTAATATTTTCCCCCCTCAAAAATGTATCAGTAAAATTAACGAGATTAATATTAATTGTAGACACGAAAAAACAAGACATTGCAATGTGCAAACTATGCAATCATAATTGTATATTAAAGCAATGGTCAAGTAAATTAAAAGCTATATTTACTCCATATTCCATACACAATGGAATTGAAAAAATAACCTCTACTGTTAATTAATCCATTGGAGTCACTTATTTGACTCACAATAGCACATTGTTGGCATTTAATTCAAAAAGCTTATGTTTTATACATAAAGTGGCCGTATTACGCTTGCTAGTGACGGCTTCTTATAAGTTTTATACAGGGCTGGCGCTTTCAAGGTATTTTGTTTCTAAGTTATTTACAATTTTGTTGATATATCGTTGAATAGACTACAAATTGTGAATATTATTGAAAGAAAATAAATGTAGTAACTAAATGAGCTTTACTTTATTTTTAAAGTTAAAAATTAACACAGTTGCTTTTAAGGTAAATTCTATGACATATTAAAATTTATTACATACCAGAGGTATTTAATTCATTTTATGAGCACCAAACTTTAACAAGATCTAATACAAGAAATGATGAAACACTTGACTACTTTCATGCTTAAAAAGCCCATAAAACTAAACTATCTTCATGCATCATGGCACTGCCAATAAAAAAATAAAACCATAAACACTAAGCAACACATCAGCCCTATCACATGGTCATTGTTTATACAATGCATTCCACAAGATGCAGTGCATAGTTGCATAGTATACATGCAGTTTGCCGTTTTTGTAACTCACACACTCGGAACGAAGCGAAGCTAATTACTTACACTTACTTATATACTTACTTACTTAACTTATCTCGTGTAAGAAATGATTCAAGTTTGTATTAGATTAAGAAATCAATTTGTCATCAGATAAAAAAGTGGCAGTTGTTTTCTTTGTTTGGTTTGCGATTATTTTTATTGATGCATTGATTATAAACATTCAATTTTAAAAAAAAAAAATTACGTGGGTTCGGTTTACGTTTGACTACAGCCTGCCTGATGTTAAGCATCGCTGCAGAATGCTTATCTTTAGAAAAATATAAATGGTCAAAGTGCTCTAGCTCACTGCCAGAGGGTAGCGTGTCTACACCGGCCGCATTACCACGCTGAATGACAAGCCAGAAAAAGTCCAGTATTTTGGTTCTTGTTCTGATATAAATTTTCTTTGCAATGCTACAAAGCATAACGACGATTGTTAGTAATAGGATTTCTTTGTTGTGTTTATTTTAGCATCGTTTTAATTACGCCACATATTGCTATGGCAGCTCCCCTGCCCCTATTCTCGTTTAGTTACGGTAGATCATGTGTATTCAAAGACATGAAAACTAACAGACGTCTTATTGTTTGAAAAATAACACTTTTTAATAAAAGCAGTGTATGTTATATTTAGCGTTTGCTTAGCGGCTGAATCAGGCTGGAAGAAAAACAATGTCTAAAAAACATAGTATGAAATTTAGTGTAGAGGTTAATTGCACCTTGCAATACATAGGCTGCTATTTATTCCGAATTGACGAAAAAATTAAAGACGTAAGATATATTTACTAAATAATAGAATCATTAAACATGCGATCAAGCACTATCAGTAACTTAACAAGCATCAAACACCACAAAATTCCATAAAATTATAATTCTTTATCTTATAAAGAACTTGTTTTAGAATATAAGAAGAAATATGTGAGTAGCTGTTTAATTGTGACAATCTCATTAGTCAAATTTAGTTATGCTCTTTTGAGACGAGTGATGTGCAGTAAGTAGTTAAATTTGTATTTTATTTTATTTATTTATTTATAACGGTACACATAACAGAATGAGTTCATATATAAGCCAAATACATATATAATGTATATTGTGCTGCGGTGGTTTTTCCCGAAATTTGCTTCACAGGACCTTTTCGGTACCTAATGCAAGTTTTCGGGGTTACCTCACGTACCTGATACTTGACTGCACCTGGCAAACTGTGTTCCCAATGAATGTACTTGTAAGACCTAAGTATTTTTTGTCAATAAAAATTTTGAATTTGAATTTCGAACTTAAGTTTCACGCACGTTAAATTCGTAGTTAGTTGTCTCCTACAGCTTGCATATGTGACCATGACCAATCAGGCGACATTCTTAAATCTAGTCCAATTACCAAGAGAGCCCATTGTATCGTAACTTTCATTTTCTATTGTTCCACATTCATTCAGGTCTGCCGATAAGCAATTAGCGTGACCTTAGTGGAACCGATACTGCTCTGTAAATCGAAAGTATTGGCTTTGTATTGCAGCAGTTATAGGGAGTTTCGAGAACAGTAGAACTCGTGAATAGAGTGCCTAGAATCGAAACTACAACTTCATAATCAATCTTTTAATGTGCAGTTACTAAACTATTATAAAAAAATATGCGCATACTAAATTGTATCATCAAAAAAAAGTTTTAGTTTTAATTAGCCATAATAGTATAATAGTATACTAACTAATTTATTGATATATTATTTTATCACCAAAATTATTTACATTTATGGAGCAGAAACAAACTTACACTTAAAAATCGTTGGCAACATAAAGACTCTATGCCAAGAACACTAATTAATCAAATGTTTTTTGACTATTCGCTTGCTTCGTTTCACTTAACAACTAGCTACTATTGATTGAAATTAATATCGTTCTGCTAATAACAAGTAGCCACGAGCTAGGCTAGGAGCTAGGAGCTAGCTACGTAGGGTGTCTACTTTCTAGGTAAAGTGTTAATGCTAAATTGCTAATAATGGATGCGAAAGACTGCTAATTTAAATTAATTAACATTTTGCGAAATAGAATACAAATGAGAAGAGGGAAAGATGTTTAACTACCGAGACGTGACAGGCTCGTGGAAATAGGAATTTTACTTGGAGAGTATTAGAATAAATAGGTAGTAAATTTTAGAAAGTTGAAAACAATACATTCAACATTTTAGATACTAACATGACGGCAACAATATACAATTTAATCAGTTTTCATCACTTCATAGTTTACAGCAAAATCGCTTCCAGCGTCAGTCTACGTTCGTTTCTACCTATCTAACGGATGTTGATGCAGTTTTTTCAATAGATATAGAGATTAATGAGAAATGTATATAGTATGTTATATAAAAAGCAAAAACGAACAATAAATTTATATTTCTAGGCAAGCTCTTAGATAGGTAAACTGCACTATTTAAAACCGACAGTGAATTTGAGTTTAACATGAATTTATCCACAGATAGAAAAATACCAAATCGTATCTTCTGGATTAATTAATGTTACTGCCATCTTAAGAGAAAAGGCTCTATTTTGGAGCGGAAGCATTGTTTTGGATGTGTTATTATAACAAAATATTTACAAACCTTTCTCTTAGATTTTTACTAAATTAAGCCAGTTTCTCTCGAATTTGACTCTAAATTGCTTATTTAAGTACCTAGATATAGTTCCTGATACAATTCGAATTCATCTTTTATACTTAGGCGAAGCGGTCAGCGAGCGAGTGATGTGCCATTTGAAACACGCACGACTGTCGAGCGTACTTTACTGTGCCCTCCTGTGTACGGTATAATTGGATTACCATTCACTGACTCACTGACTGACATAGTTGTTCTCCGGGAAGGAGTTTCGTGGGGTGCAAGTGTCATATGTCATCGTATAGGTATGGTTCATGGCACCACGAAAAAAATCCGAAACTTGGAGAAAGTGGAACTGGTCATGGAGTAGGGTAGGGGATCTCAAAAGTGGTAAGACTTAGATGGGGGGTGCTCGAACTAATATTTGTAGGAACTGCTTGTAGGTGAAGGAAATCCAAAAAAACAAGATGGCCGCCATACAAAAAAACATGGCCGCCATACAAATTTCAAATGCTTGTAACTCTGGAACGGTTGGAGATAGGTGGGGGGTGTTCGACCAAATGTCATAGAGGGCCGTGGGGGACGTTTGGAAATGGTTGCAAAAATCCAAGATGGCGTCGTCAAAATGGCGGCCGATTTTCAAAATGGCCGCAGGAGGCTGATTTTTTGCATCCGGGGGTACTTTGGGGAGCAGATTCCATAACTGAAATCAAATTTTCGAAATGTCCAAAAATAAAGATGGCCGCCATACATGTGAAATTTTCGAGGGGGTGGTGAGTAGATCTCCATGTTGCTAGGGTGCAGGGTTGACGTTTTTGGTGCAACTGTATACGTTTGGGTCCAGAATGTATAGAATAAATGAAAAGTTGGTGATAGGTGGAACTGACCTTGGAGTACCAAAGGGATCTCGAAAACTATAAGAGATAGGGGAATGATGCTTGAACTAATGTTGGAGAGAACTGCATGCATGTTTTCAATCATACCAAAAATTTTTGGCTTTCATACAAAATTTTTTTTTCTTCATACAAATCCCATACATTTCCCTAGGGATGAACAAAACGACGGAGCAAGTACTGCAGTGAGGCCGAAGGCCGAACTGCAGTACTTGCGACGTCAAAGTGAGGGGGATGCGAGGCCGCAGGCCGAGCATCATCACCACTTTGACCATCAGACCTTGGAGTACCGAAGGGATCTCGGAAACTATAAGAGATAGGGAGGTGGTGTTTGAACTAATATTTGAGAGAACTGCATGCATGTTTTGAATCATACAAAAAATTTTTGGCTTTCATACAAAATTTTTTTTTCTTTATACAAATTCCATCCATTTTCCACAAAACGACGGAGCAAGTACTGCGGTGAGGCCGAAGGCCGAAATGCAGTACTTGCGACGTCTCAGTGAAGGTGATGCGAGGTTGGAGACCGACCTTCAGACCGATCAGACCCTGGAGTAGGTACCCCAGGGGATCTCGAAAACTATAAGAGATAGCGGGTTGGTGTTTGAACCAAATTTGATGAGAACTGCTTGCATGTTACTAATCATCCCAAAAATTTTGGCTTTCATACAAAATTTTTTTTTCTTTATACAAATTCCATACATTTTCCACAAAACGACGGAGCAAGTACTGCGGTGAGGCCGAAGGCCGAAATGCAGTACTTGCGACGTCTCAGTGAAGGTGATGCGAGGTTGGAGACCGACCTTCAGACCGATCAGACCCTGGAGTAGGTACCCCAGGGGATCTCGAAAACTATAAGAGATAGCGGGTTGGTGTTTGAACCAAATTTGATGAGAACTGCTTGCATGTTACTAATCATCCCAAAAATTTTGGCTTTCATACAAAAATAGTCGTCATAAAATTTTCAAAAATTTCTTCATTTTATCTCATTACCCTTTTACTAGCGCCAATTTTTTTTAATGCTATACTAATAATACAAGTCCAAACTACCAATAACACGCCGGGCCGCATGCGCGGCCCAAAATTACTAGAAAATTACTAGTGTTCGAAACAGGGAGATAGGTTTCTGTTGTATTATGTATTCTGTAGCGGAAGGCAAGAAGAACATGTAATCAGCTTCGGATACTTATCATTTTATATCAATCTTATCAATCTACATCAGTCTTTGAACCTGTCACTTCAATACACAAGTATTGATAAAGTATTCCGACTGAAATCAAATTGCAGCATCATCCCTTCTTATTTATGTAGGTATTACTGTATACGAATTTACTGACAAATGTTAGCCAGTAGATTCGTTTAAGAGTGGCCAATTCACATATCGAGAGCTTCAAACCGCCATAAGCCTCTGTCATGGCTTATAGTTAGACAAACAATTTATACAAGAAAGTGCCTGAAATGGAATACCACTTTGGTCACCCATCCAAAAACCGACCGCGTCAACAGTTGCCTAACATTGATAACCGTTTATACTTCCGCTAGCTGAGCTACAAGTCGTGTAAAATTTAAGACTCATGTTAATAATATAAGTACAATAGACCGTTTGGACATCATTGTTATGGGTAGTTACATGTACCATTGTCTCGAAGATTTAGCCAATAAACTGCGCGCTAAATAAGCTGTAGTGCATAATTTATGTTTAGAGCCTCTAAGCATTGTGCATGTGCATATTTAACACACAAGAATCTTTACAATCTTTTGAAGAGCTCTGTCAGGAAGCTAAGCTAAAAGAAATAGATAAAATGTAGTGCGTAGATAGAGTTATCTTTGAGAAGGTATGATTATATTTTCACATATTGTCATAAAAGTGATAAACCTATTTTGATACAAGCGGATTCTCATGACCGGCAGGAATCGAACATAATTTATGATTATTTTAGTTCATTTCCAATCCCAAAAAGTTTATGAGTAAAACCTTAGTACAGGTTAAGCACTTAGCAAAAATAAACTAAAGAATATAGACGATTTGATTTGTCTGTGTACCTACTATCCAAATTTCATTTAATAAATGGCGATTGTGAGTTGAAATCCTTTTGTATATATAAACTTACGATCTAAATTTAATTTAACAGGCGGTATTTGCAAGTTATGAGATGAAATTTTCATTTTCTTCTTATCGAATGAAAGTGGCCAGCTTTGGTGTCGAGAGTTTATAAAGCCTCCTTTAGGGCCTCTGACATGGCTTTACGACTGTCGTACTAGTCAAACAGCCAGGACCTACAATTTAACGTGTTATCCGACCACGGAAGCGTCCAAAAAGGATTGCCACTTTTCGGTCACCCATCCAAGAACTGACCGCATCATTCTGAAATCAGCTTTAAAACTTATTGATAATCTGTACATATTTTTGTGTCAGACATCACATATTTCCACGAGATAGTTCCCCAGTGCAAGTCTCCTAGCGCCCCCGGCGTGACACTAACGGCATTGTCTCGTCAGTTGGTCTAACAATCGGAATTGCTTGCATTACTCTGTCCAAAGGATGAAAGCTAAACATGCCATGTTTGAACTTTCTACATTTTGTCGTACGACTCATTTTCATGTACCTACCTTACCTTTACATAGACGTGACAGAGATAGATAGTAGTTCACATCTATATAAAGATAGATTAAGACACGTTATTATAATAATATATTATGTGTAAGTAGTACATTTAAGTTATTTTCAGTTCAATATATTTAGCATCTTTACAGTATTAATAAAGTTACATTATCTTTTATTGCTACATATTTTTATGTAGGTATAATGCACACTGAATAAAATAGAACATCAGCCTTTTACTCGGTCACAAACTAATTGACAACTAAAAACAAAAGCCTGTGTCTCAGGCAATGACGTTGCAAAAGACGACGTTCTCGATTATTAACGCTTCCTTTTTTTCCCCGGGTCGGTATGTAAAACAGCCAGTTACTGTACTCTGTCTTGTTCAAATTAAGCTTGCTAGCATAATATACGTGACATTAACGCGGGAGGTAACGAGGCGAGACGAAAAAAAACTCGCTCGCAACGTCGTTTCGATTTTGTTTTTGTAACTCGTTTAAATTCTTATTTCGAATCGAGCAGCCGTTTTGCTCTGATGCCACATGTTGGATTGCCAGGGTTGGCGAGCATTGAAACCTTTTTTGTTTATAAATTGGTATCTGTAGTTTTTAATAAGGTAAACGGATTTGTTCTAGTGAATGCGTGTGCTTATCTTTAAAGCAGATTTTTTTGAACTGGGTCTAAATAAATTTAACACAAAATTGCTTACAAAGGCAAACTTAGATATTTATGTAAAAAGTAGCCATATAAAGAAAAGCATGTCATGGTAACCCTAGCCGGGTAGAAGCGATATCGCGTGACAATGGATGCGGTAAGTATTTGACGGCTGTAAGTTATTCGACACTGTTATTGTAACAAGACGCTGCTTTTACGGCAAAATCAGATGTGGTTTAGTGGAAATTCGCGGTCGTGAGTCCATAAATTGGGAGACAAGTTTTTATTGGGATTTCTTTACATTTACTCTTACGATAACTACCTATTAATTACAATTGGAAGTTAAGGGTTTGTATTAACTTTAAATAGGTACACTACAAAATTAAATAGTTAGTGTACCTTTACAAATAGGTATAACAGATGATACACAGAAGATATAAATAAGCGTATAAGGTTTAGTAGTTATGAGTAAATATATAGTTATATCAATCGTTGATCGGTTGCGCCCTTCCGTCCCAGGCATGCAGTCCGGTGGCATCTGTCTAAGTAGGCCATCGCGACAGACATGGCGTTATTTATTTCCTAGCTGCAAGATGGGCCGATACAGCGGTGCCGGCTCCCTGCGCAGGCGGCCGATCCACGCGATAACAGATAAATAACAATCATGTGATATCGCCGCGACATCGCTGCGACAACACCCCCCTACCCCGCACCGCACCCCCCGCACCCGCTCCCACCCCTACCTTTATCTCTCCCGACCTGACTCAAACACAAAATTTTTACGATCCCATTGCGTTTACGTTGATCGCATCGGAGGGCACGAAGATAAGCCTTAATTAATTAGGTAGACCGGCTTAATCGACCCTTTATTTTCGTGTCCATTTAATTTACACAGTTGACGAGCGGCATAAACACCTACATCGAGATATTTTCTTTAATTTGAAAGTTTTATGCGTCCATTGAAGCTCGCCGGTAATGGATATGTGGGTTGAATATCAGCGCTCTTCCAAGTGAAATGTAAATCTTGTTTTATCGAGATTTAATAGAGAAGCGGCCGAGGCCGAGGTGGGCAATAGAATGCCGATTGAATTAGTCGGCTCCGTAGATTGAATTACCGCGGTGGCGTAGGCCAGGCGGTGTTAAAGATCACGCAGTTCATTAATGCCGACATAAATAGCATTGTATTAATTGGGCGGCGGCGGTGCTATCGGGCGGTGGCGGTGGCGGTGGCGGGCCACACACACGCGCACTCGACAAACAGAGCTGCACAATTACCCGGCGCGAACAATTAGTTGTATAACCGGCCATTGTGTCGCGACTATTTTTTAAACCTCTCGGTTTCCCAGAAGGCCGGGATTCTGTCGTCCGCTGCGACCGCTTTTTGCTCGGGAATTAATATTTAATGGCCGCAGTCGGCATCGCATGCGATCGCAGCCTCAGATATCTGCCCACGTTTGCTTTGCGAAAGGTGTGAATCACGATAATGCTTTTTGTTAGCGAAGACACTCGCCTCGAGATATTAAACAATGTAAAGTGCGTATTTAAGTGTAATGCTCGCAATAAATAGCTTTAGATATAAGGTGTTATGCGTTTGATAGATAAGGCTGTATTATTGATACATCCGCTTATTAAATGTGGCACTTGTATGTGGAGTGGTATTGACAGTAAAATATTGTTAAGCCTGGTACATAATGTGTTACGTAATGTGTTTAAGTAGGTAGTGATGTGGGTAATTTAGTTCGGTGGCCAGTGTTAGCTCCGCGGCCGTGGGCCGAGACAGCCGCTGTAAAATAACCCGCCAGAGTCGACAGCCGGCTTTGATTGACACATCTGTTACAACAACACTAAACTTCACTGTCGTTTTATCACTTTTTATTTGTATTTTAGAGACGTCATATTCATAATAGGTATACTTATGCAAATTTTAACACAAAAATATTGTAAGCTATATGTTATTTTCTTGTACATTTTCTCATGACATGATACATTCTTCGATGCATAAAATAAATCATCCACATAAGTCATATCTCTCAAAACTAATAATAAAAAACTAAACGCAGTTGTAAACCAAATCCATTCTCCCAATTTAACTACACAAATGTTACCAAATCGTTAAAGACAGAATTAGCCGTAGATGAACCACACACATTGCCATTTAGTCCACATAGACTGGCAACACTGCTTAGAGCAGTTTGCAATTTAATTGCAAGACCAGGCTGCCAAGTAGACTCCTTAGGAGAAAACATGGGGCATGGTTAGAAACTGAACTAAAATGTTATAGGTACAAGGAGTTTACGGTTTTTGACTCTTACTGATAATAAATAATAATAACAATGGATTAATTGAACACTGTTTTGTAACTTGCTGCCCAAATTGACGATGTGAACAAATAAAAATAGATAATTACCACTCCTATTAGTATATCATGCGTCTTTTTCTTGTCAGACGCTCTATAGGCGATCTGGAAACTCTCGCTAGTGTCCAGAGTTCCCAGATCGCCATTCCCATACTATAAAAAGCAGTTTTTAATCATAATTATTTCTTCTTCTTCTTATCGAATGAGATTGGCAAACTCTGGTGTCAAGAATTTATCAAGCCTTACATGGCTTAACGACTGCCGTACTAGACAAACAGGCGGGACCTAGAATTATCATAATTATTTATAAATTATACAGATTATTTGCACAAGTGCTGCCACCATTTACTTCCCAATCTGTAATTTAGCCTAATCTACCTAATCTTAGCGAAGTAATCGCAGCGAAGTAACGCGATAAAGACGTTCGCAGGCTCCTGCTATTAATTAAGAGATAATTATCACAAAGCTTAGCTGAGGGTGATTTGAAACAAGGTCACTTGAAGAAAACATGTTTGTGGGCTCTGTGTTAAGAGACTTAGAATATGATTAGGTCTCTCCTACTTCTCGATTTTAGGATAAAATTAGCTATCAAAGTAAAGGCAAAGAAATAAAAATATGCACTTACATCCCTTTAATGTTATTATTGATGCAAGAGCTTAGTTAAAATAAAATTAAGAAAAAGATAAATTAAACTAATCAGAAAAATATTTTTACTATTGCCCCTTAAATTCCCGAAATTATCCTTTTTCGTACCTACCTAAATAATTAATACAATTGCCAGCATAGTTGACCGGTAATTATTACTTATATATTATATTAGTCAAATATTACTGATATTTGTGTTTTTTTTTATCAAACAAGAACAGGATACAAATATATTATGGCGTTTTAATCTGGTCTAGGCTTACCCTTATACCTACCTACCTAGTTATCAAATTAACACTCATTTTAATTCCTACTTAAGTAATAAATCAGATAGTAGCCCATTATCTCAGCTTAAAAGATCAGCAATATCAAAAACATATTTTATAAATAAAATTTGATGTCTAAATTTAATAATTATCTTTAGAAATAATAAGTAGTGTATTAACACGGCAATTAGATAATGTTTGTGTTGTGTACAATGGTATTACGTGATGGCTAAGCCCATGATAAACGACCAGAAAATGAGTTCAAATTGTATACCTACAGTTTTGTGAGTGAGTGCACAAGTAATAAATATTAGTGAAGCGTAAAAAAAATAAAGCAACCTGTGTACCTGCGCAGACGAGGCGAGCGGGGATACCTACCTACCTACGTAGTTATATTGTGCACGACGAGAAGTGTGTTGAATGGCCAGTTCCCGGGCTACCGGACAAGCGCCTTATCCGATGCAGGTCGAACCAACTCCACACTCGCGCGACCCATTCCGACTTTGCCGGGATTTTTTATTAAAAAACCACTCACAAAGAGTAATGGAGTCGACGGAGTAATAAAAATAATAAGCGCCGATAAAATTACCTCCTCAATGATGTTGATGTATGTAAAAAACGTACAGCAATTTAGCCCAATACTCTACACTCTACATAATTACACGGAGACTCGTGTTTGTTTTGATGACATAATTTATGAATATGTACTCGTGGAGTATAATAACTCGTCTCCGTTTCAGCGGGCGCGTCGGCTGACGTGGGTCAACAGTCATCGGTCAACCTCAACTAGCTCTCGAGGCTGGAAGCAGGAAACTCGCGAGCCGCGACTCGGCTGCCATTAGCGCCGCGCATTCAATAATAATGAACGAGCCGCACCGAAATATCCCCTGTTTACACCCACTCGCTCGCTCGCTCCGCCGCCGCGCCGCACCGACCGACCGCATTTTATTTTTTCGCTGTCGCACATTTCGCCGTCATAGCTATTTCCACTCGAGGCATTATACTAGCGTCTGTGTGTGCGTCAGTCCACGTGGACCGCTTCGTCGTTGGTGAGCAGAACTTGTCGGCTCCGCGCGCGCCATTGGCTCACGCGCCGAGATCGCTTATTAAGGGTGGAGTTACACGGGTTTTCGAGCGCTCGTTGGCCCGAGCGGCGCGCAAACTCGGCGCGATTGGTGGAGTCGATTTTTATAAGAGCTCGAGTCAACGTGGACTCGTTTATCTATTCAGACGCCGGCGGCGCGGTCGCGGGGGGAGCCGGGGGGTATACGGGCAATCAGTAAAGGCGGGAGGAATACGGCCATATTTATAAGAGCTGCGGGGATGCAATCACGAAGCGGCGCGGGGTGCGGGCGGGCGCCGGGGGGAGGCGGCGGCCATTTTGAGGGCAGCTCTTTTTATTCGTTTTTCGCGCGGGGTGCGTCGTCGTCGGCGGGAGCGCGCCGTGCGCTAATTGCGGGGGTAATGAGGGCGCTCGACTCGACTCGCTCACTCTATTAAACTCGCTCGCTATCGACTGCCTTATTGATTTGTCCTTAATCGAGGCGCGGTGGAGTGGCAGCACGGCACTGTAATGTAAACAAAGCGCTCGAGGCGGGCGACGCGGCGCGGAAACGTCCGCACAAATTGAATTAGAATGATTAGTACAGCGCGTCGCAGCGCAGCACTGACCTACTCCCCGGCTGCCGGCGAGTCGCGCGACGCCACCGCGCATACCAACTCACCGCCTGTGATCTTCAATAGCCTTCCATTACAATTATTGAGTGTCCGTGGGCAGCCGGACAATAAACCTTAAACGTACCATTTATTTATCAACTCGGAGGCGTCCATCGTTTTATTTATAGGTGTAATTTATTAACTTTGCTAATAAAATTCATTCCGTCGCTGTATTTGGTAAATTTAACGTTTTAATTTGGTTTTTTACCAGGTTTGTTTTGAAAATTTGCTTACATAAAAATCTTAAGCATTTGAAAGATTTGTTAGGCGTACCTACCTACGCCAAATTAAGATAATGATTTAAAACTGTTGAACTCACTAAAGATGTGCGTACCTACCTATTATCTAGTGAATAAAGGTATATCTACTTAAAATAATTACCCAGATTAGAATGTGTCAAAATAATCAATACCTATGTATCTCAGGGTTAACACAGTTTAGTAATGTTCAGCCAAAACATTGTTACAAAAATACATATTTTTTAATAGGTATGTTTTTTAAAAAGTAACCTTTTGGTTACCTTTTTGTTTAAGAACTAAATTAATTAATCATTAAAAAACATTACATTTTTTTATGGAATTTAAAACACAAAAAAAATCACAAAGAATTAATTTTTTTTTGATAACATACCAAACTAGCGAAGCAACTAAAACAGCAAGCAATTTGTTAACCAGCCGAAAGATGTAAAACATGCCTACAAGTTGTGAGTTCAATATTCATGTTTTAATACGTAGATACATGTATTATGTTATGTTTTCAGTAAGTGAGCGTTGTTTCAATTCATCATTAAATTTAAATTGTAGGTCCCGCTGTTTGTCTCGTACGCCAGTCGTTAAGCCATGTCAGAGACCCTTAAAGCGGCCTAATATACTCTCGACAACAGAGTTGGCCACTCTTGTTCGATAAGAAGAAGAAGATCAATAATTTTTGTGCCTAAAGATATCCCCTTCATGGAATTGCTTCACAAAGAGCTGCCTGTAAGATTAAATAAATGGAATTCCGCATTAGCTAAATTATCCTAAAACTGTTCTAGCAAATTTAAAAGACGGAATTAATATTTATAAAGAGAGAGAGAAAACGAATTCTACCTAGATATGTATGTTAAGAAAACGCAGCTGGCACATACAAAGAGAGACCTATGCCCAGCAGAGGGAAGGCTGTGGATGATGATGATGGAATATGACCCATTTTCTCTTTCTCTCATTCGACTGAGCACTGTACCAAAACCTGCAATGTTCTGCAAATACTGCTAGGTACATGTTACTTCATATGACAGGAAGCAATTGTACAAATATAAATAGGTGTTGGTACATGAATGTATGAATACGTGTTTAATAACTTTACATTCACTAATACATATTACACACGTTGAAAAGATATTTGCACAGATGATCAAATATATCTTGTCTCGTTTTCTAGGAGAATGCGTACCTACTATCAATACGAATATACATCTACGTAACTATTGGTAAGTGGTAAGGTAATGGTTTTTAATGATTACTTATGTATTTTTTAGATCATTTTTACTTTAAATTCTGGCCTTTTTCTGGCTCAACGTATCAGCATTGCCATCCAGCGTGGTAATGCGGCCAGTATGCTGGGCACGCTGCTCTCTGGTAGTGGGCTGGAGCCACAGAAATCTAAATAAACAGGTACTTTTTATTTAGATTTCTGTGGCTGGAGCACTTAGATTATCTTTAGGCTTTTCTAAGTGCCCCTTTTTATGTTGTAGTTAAAAGTAGTATGTTTAGTTTATCTTCCCTTGTTTTTAAATTTTATTATTGTAAATAAACATTTATTAAAAAAAATACCTTAATGAATGATTTTTTGTGACAAATACCTAAACAGGCATATTGTGAGGTTTTTACTAAAATAAGCATTTACAAACGTATGTCGTAGTGGTGATTACATTTTATTTTATTGTTATTTCAAATTGCTCGCACCTGAGCTGTTATGTTTCCGTAATATCTATAGGCACATAGTAAATATCTTATTTATGTACCTACTTTCTTATAATTATTTAAGTTGTTAATATAACTAATGAATATATATATGTATATATACTCAGTTGTAAACAAGAACCCCCGGAAGAACCTGCCTCTCTACGACACAGTTTTTAAACTAATGTAAGAGGCAGTGCTACTTTAAGACCTAGCATACTGTTTGTTAACAATAAATTTATCTTTATCTTTGTTTATCTAAGACATCGTGAGGAAACCGACATGTTTGAAGACCACAATATCCGAGAACATGGTGTCAAAGAGAATTTCCCTAAGGAATTAATTCTGCGGGGAAGTCACGACCCTCAGTCATGAGGAAATACGACTCAAAGAGAGATTTATCTAAGAACTTACATACTTAAACAAAAAGCTTCCTTCACACATGCAACCTATATACCTAGTAAACAGGTATAGATGTAGCAAACGTAGCAAACAATAGTGTAGCAAGCCAAACAGTCAAGTGTAACAATCCACCAGTTTGAATAGAGCTGGTAGTTTGCTTCTCTGCTGCTGTAGTTCGTACAATGGAACGCGACGATATGAAATTTCATTAACGAGGGTTGGACTGTATAGTGTAAAGACTTGCCGAAGGAAATGCAGCTCAGGTTCGTTATTTTTATACCTACATATAAAGAAATTGAATAGACAACTGAGTATGAGTGATAACTGAAACTTTTATTGGAAAATGAGCGAAAATACCATAGTGCGGGTTTAGCACTTAATAAATTACCTACTAATTCTATACTGGTGTTAGTACATACAATTAAACGTGACGATATAAAATTTTACTTACGAGGGTTGGACTCTACAGCGTTGAAAATGTTATTGAAATGACTGATGAATGGAAATGTCCATAATTATAATGAAGTTGCAATATTTTGGGAATGACCCATCTTTTTTGTGTTATGGCTTTTGCGATGATTTGACTTTGCAATTCTGCCAGTGTCAAGTGGGAAGATAGGCCGTCAAACTGTGAAATTAAAAGTTAAAAAATGACCCATCCTGAGTTTCAATTGAATTTGGACCATGACTATAGTGACATCCTATTTGATATTCCTGAGAGCTTTTCAAGGTATGTCATCTATCTATACAAGCAATAATAACGCTGAAGAGGGTCAAACATCTGAAGAGGTTTCTTTTCAAAATTATCAAATCAAATCAAAAACTTTATTGTACACCAATAATAAAAGAACACAAGCATAAAGAAACTTAGAACACTATCAGTATTGGGCAGAGGGCGGATTATAAAATTATATTAATTTTTAATAAATAATGATATATCCTATGTGCCCTAACACCTGTCCCGCACTACACGGTAGGTAGGCACTCCGGCCGCAAGACGGCAAACAGCGCGCGTGAACCCACGAATAATTCACACGCGAGCCCTACAAATAACCCCCCGCTGTAGGGTTGCCAATAGCCATACTTTGTGAAACTATTGAGTTGTTTTTTTTTGGGAAACTGGTGATGATCGGTTGATTGTTTCTAGATTTTGTGTGCTGTAGTTACTATTTAAACTATTCGAGGAATCTATTTGGCAAATCCGGGATTGTTTTCGTAGTAGTTTACATACGTCATTTTGGCTAGAAGACCGATAAATATCAGTAGTAATTTATCTTATAAAACATGTACTATGTTTTTTTTATCGCAAATTGAAATAGGTATCAGAACTAAGCTTACCATTTTACATGGGTATTAATTCGTGTTTTTTTGTTGAAAGGACTATGCAGCTGGTTGCTAGTAGCTACCTTTGCTGCGTCACCGGACGATTATTCGTGTTTATTTTTCCAGTCTTTAATCATAGCAGCAACCCTACCCCCACTCCCTACCCGCCACCCCCACCCTGCGGCCGCAAACTGAGTTATTTATCGCCCCCCGGTCACAGGGACAGGAAATGCCCGCACGTATTTTTACTGCCGCCTAAAGATCGCGCGATCCCTATCCGAGAGCTTGCTAGCGCCATCTATCCGGTGGTGGCGGCAACTTACTCGATCACCTTCTGGAAATGTTTTACTAGAACTGGCACTTTCGTTCCGCGGTCGTCGATTTTTTACCTACTTTTAAAAAAGAAGAGAGGCCCCTAACTCGTGTATATACATATTTTAATGCAAAAGTACCTACCTAATCACATGACAGTTAAAACTATAGAGGCAAAACTAAATGCATTATTATTGTTTTTTACGTTAAAACAAATGAATTAATTTAGATGAAATTTCGTTTGGAGTAGTTTAAGTCGGTTAATCGGAGATAAAATTAGTATTTTTTTATACAGAGCAAATCTTACCTCCTAACACAAATTTCATAAATCGGTTTAAAGGAGGTAGTGTAAAAAATAAACATAACTTGCACTTTTTGCATTTTTAACAATCGTTTGTGAAAGTTTGCTTGCAGAACGCGTTTATGACCCATTTAGCTTTATTTAAACAACGTAATTTGTGTAAGAATAGTTATACAATTGGGCCTAGCATTTTTTTAAATATCTTATAGACCTTTGTGTCTATTCCAGATAATAATGACATCTTCGTATAAGTTGGTGAATTGTGCCAAGTTATGTGACTTCTAGTATGAGTTTCAAGCCGGCTCCAGATTACGGATACGTTAGTTGAATTTGTAAAGCGTATTTCATGTCTTTATTACGATTTGTCTGCTCGGGTATGTACGGGGTTAGGATGGATTAGATTTGAGTTTATTTTTTTCTTATTTGGTTGTATTAAAAGATTGGTAGAGTTAAGATTATGGTTTTATTTAGCGCTAAAATGAATTAAATAAAATAAAAATAAGCTTTATTTCAGATATACTCAGTAAAGCTAAAATGTAAAAGCAGTTAAAATGAATTAAGCATACCTAATTTAATTATTTAGGCAATTTAGTGAACATAGGCTCATATATGTCAGGTATAAAGGTATTTTTTATGATTATTTTATATCGTCTATTTTTAATATTTTAAACGCCTATCTCAAATTGTTTCATGTTAAGATTGATAAACAATAAACATTAATAGTTATACCTAGGTGAATAAAATTAAGCAAGTAGATTATTAGGTACTTATACATAGATTGTTAGGTATTAGTAGGCCACGAACAAACAATATCAACAAATTATACAATATTATGTTGTAATTAAACTATTTTTGTTGTAAATTCCAACGCAATTAGTAAACCACTAATTAATATTAAGTATTATTTGTATTTCGATAACACTAGAGGTCACTTATGGGCCATCTGAGTGAGGTGATAAAATATAAGGAAGGAAGGAAATTATTATATTATATACATAGTACATACAGGTTTACATACAACAGCGAATACCTACTACGAAGTTCGTAAAACTATTTGGGTTACAAAACAAAATTCGTAAAGAGTAAATACTTTTATGTCAAAATTTGGTTTCAATGTGGTTTTTCATTGTCACTACGTCACAGTTAATTCACTTGATATTTAAAAGCAATTTAATTCTGGACTTTTACGCATCATATTATATGTTAGTAGTACGTCTACATAAAAATCAGCACGCCCTGTATCTTCACGTACCTACTAAACTGAACTATAGGCTATAGGTAATAATAGGTATGTCATCAGCCTGTTATCGCCCACTGCAGAGCATAGGCCTCTCTTCTTGTACGCCTCTCGTCTCGGTCCTGCGCAGATTGAATAGGTAAATAGGCTTTAACATAATTATATCTATACTAATTACCAACTCAAGCAAATCGCCATTTTATAGCTCTGTACATTTGCGTAGGCAAAATACGAGAGAAACAATTCGATAAACGACAAGGTGAGTCATTGTTTGGCAACGGAGCGGTAATATCTCAGTGTTTGCGGTTAGTGCGTTATTTGCGGGAATTGCGGCTCAATTAGTGGCTAGACCCGCAGAAACGCGAGTCTTGTTCTCTACTGGATCAGAGAACTCTCACAGAAAGGGGCTAAAAACACGTTGAGACTTGTAACTCCAACCAATCTTAGTTAATCTTGAGTAATTAGGCATAGTAAAAAAAGGTTTAATCCAATACATTCAGAAATTAGGGCAAATAACTTATGGTTGAGAAGCGCTAATACATCAGTGTTTGCGGTTAGTGCGTTATTTGCGGGAATTGCGGTTCAATTAGTGGCTAGACCCGCCGGAAACACAAGTCTTGTTATTTAGATCAGAGAACGCTTAGAGAAATGGATAAAAACAAATGTACACGGTCATTGGTAACTAAATAAATAAATAAATATTTCAGGACATATCACTCATCGCCATCTAGCCCCATACTAAGCTAAGCTTACGCTTCTTTCATAAGTGATATCAATTTTATTGTAACTTTAGTAAGAAGTTAATAAAAGTAATCTCATGACATTTTTCACAGCCGTCTAGCCCAAAATAAAACTTTGTATGTGCCGATATTAATCAAATGCGATAATGTTATGTTGATGTTTTGGCACATGGATGCGTTCATTAAACGAGAGGAAATAAAAATTTACATCAATAGATGTTTACCATAAACAAAGCTCACTTTTAATATTCCTGGTGTTCACGAAATATTCGAGAAGTTTACAAACATTTTTACTAGAAACCAACAACAAAATGCAAGGGTATCAACTCGGTCCATATTTATTCCAAGTTTATATCCATTCAGGGAAGGTATTGGATAAAAAAATAAAAACAAAATCCGTGCGACCCCCTCTGGATGCGACGGGGCCGACCCCGGCTTGCGGGTAGTTGATGCAGAAAATTAATGAACAGTAGGCTGTAGGGATATCTGGCATTAATTTGGAAGTTCATAATGTACTGCTATAGACAGATAAAAAAGCAGAATTGCATGAAGTTAATGGTGTTTTTTTAAGTAAAGTAATGAATAAAATTAGATTAAAGCAATTATGTCTTAGTAAAGACATGACATAAACATTTTGATAAAGATAAATATGTATTACTCTTAGATACAATAATACCATGAGATAAATATAATATACTTAGTTGAATATTAAAAGGTTTTACTGAATAATATGTGTATTGCACTAAACCTACTTAGCTATTAATAAGTTTTAATTAATGAGTAAGATGGCAATACTTCCATTTATAATAGTCAGTCGTCAGTCTATTGGAGTTGTCACCTGCCGTACTGCAGGGTAGCCACTGTGTGAGCGGGAGTGGCAGCCTCCTCGATTTTTTGCGGGTAGGTAACGCGCTCGGTGACACCTCGCAGGTCAAGTGCGGGGGAGGGGCGCCGCTAATTCCGCGCGCGTGACCGCACGGCCCCGCGCCGCACCCGCCACGCCACGCCGCCGCTCCGAGCCGTTCTCCCGCCGGATTTGCGTTCATACAGTAAAATAAAAAGGGCGATTTGGCGCCCTCCATCGAAGCGGCCCGATTAGCGGCGCCCGGGGAAATTAAAAGTATTTTATTCCACCATTTATTCCCTTTTTGTTTGCGTTGAATAATGCCTGCAATGTGTCGGGCGCTGCATGCTGGCGATGCTGGCAGCACTCCATGAATGACTGATGAGATACTGTTTGTGTGCGAGCCGAGCTGAGCGCTGCCCATTGTATTGTTATGTATGCTGATTAGTTGGGATCGCGCCGAGCTTTCGAATCAACTTAATCGTCTACCACTAAGTATACAAAGCCAGCATTTAAATACTTTTTCGTTCCCTCAATTTCACAGATGCTTTGATATTACAGTTAAGTTGTACAAATTGTTCAGTTTTAAATATGACAAACGGATATCTATCTATTAAAATTTATGTTTCCCATGACTCAAATCTTATGAATCATTCTTCCCATCGAAATGAAATAGAAACCGTATTAAATTAATATTTCTTCGCAGCCGGCGAAAAATGGTAGGTCTAATATCATCGTCAATAAATCAAATATTGGCCGTAATAAACCGAGGCCCGTCCTTTGTCCGCGTAATATTGTCCCCACATATAACTCTGCGATTCATAATCCACAAAAAACGACGACCCCAGAAATCCGATTTGAAAAACCTTCCTCACCTTTTAGCTAATACACCCGTAGCCCCTATTCATAAATAAGTAGGGCCAATGGTGCTTTATTTATAACTGAGCAGTTAAGTAGACAACTTGGAACGTTCTTAGATCGCACTTTCATTACAAGTATGTACTTAGATTACTTAGTTACAATGTAAGTAGGCACCTTAAAACAGTACTTAGCTCACCTAACGATCAAATAAAGTGTGCTTACTAAGTGAACTCAATGTTTTACCAACGACACGATTTGTAGGTTTTATAGGAATTTCAAATGATATATTTTATGCCAAATAGAACAAGGCTTTGGTATCATGTAATCTAATTATGGAATAGATAAGGCTTGCTCATTTATAACTACTGTAGGTATCTTTATAAGAGGATAAAAATAACATCCAAATATCTAATCTACCTACTTCCAAAACATCGCTCAGCATCTAAACAAATTATTTTAATTTAATAACTTATGATGGCAACATAAAACTTTCCCCTAACTCATCTCGTTTTGGCTCTTATCAGATTTTGCTTATAAATGGATAATTAAAGCAGTCAACCTGCGTCTTTGAAATAACTTGCTCTTTTAACAAGCATGCGACTGGACCCGTCAAAGGACGGAGGGAGTAAACGCAATATTTCCGAGACGATCGACAAAAGATCCCTTTTCATTGAATCAAAAACATAATCGTAAAGGAGCTTTTAAGGAGTCGATTTGTTTCTCAGAACGGTTGGGTACGTTTTTTACTCGACGTCTTATTCTTTTCTTTCTTTTTCGTTAAGCTTTCTTAATAAATGGACATAGCAGGTGGTGGAGAATAATTCGTGTATAGGAGTAAATATTGTTAATGAAAGGTAAGTATGGTGAGAACTAATCTAATTTTAAATGCCTCATTTTTCCTGTAACTATGCATTATCATAATTGACCGCATGTTATCGCCCTCTGCTGAGCATAGACCACTCTACTTCTATCTTTTAATAGAACCATATGCTCTATTCAATCTATGTCTAAGACTAGAGTAGGTATCCTAGTCTTGAAGATATAACAACAGCTTCAGTAGATGTTATATCAACAAAATATCGGCAGTGTTGGCGCGGCGAGGCGGCCGGGTGCAGTGCAGCGGTTGTGTGCCTGCCTCCTCTCCCAGCGCTATGAAAATGTCGTGGCTCAGCACAACAGTTGACTCTGGGCATACACACACGTTTATACAGCACAGCTACAACAATAACGCGGGGGTGGGGTGGGGTGACGCTGTGACGATGCAGTTTGCACCGCGGCCTCCTCCAACCTTCACCAACTTGCGCCCATGTTCTTGGGAATCGTTTTAAATTCAAGAACCGCAGAGCACTCCCCGCACGATCTTGCACCCTGTTCCCGCGCGCTAAGACTCAACATCACCGCGTCCGCTTTTTATAAGTCGTTTCGAGAACGGTGTACGGTGTCACCGCAGCGCGAGATTTAAAACCCTAAGAGGACGAGGGAAAGTTGAGAATCCCATAAATAATGCAAAAATGGTAGCAGCCCTTGGTGTGAGTGCGGAGGTGAGAAATACATTAGCGGTGCCGTTTTCTATTGGTCGTCGCTCCCGTGTTGATATTAAGCAGTCCACGTGGACTGCTTCGCGGTTGCTTGTCTCGTTTTTTTCGGTGGAGCGCTCGCTGTGCGTCTCGTTCTAATCTACAACGAAACGCGGAATGTCATGTCCGGAGTTGTTCAGAAAGTCGTGAGCGTGCATCGTGCTTCCAGCCGGGGCGCGTTCGAGAACGACGCAAAATCCACACGCGGCCGCGACAAACTATGTCCTACACGTGTACGGACATGGTCTAGTGTGTAGTGCGGCCGCCGTGGCTATAATGTTTACATCGATATACAATATAGATAAGCATTTTTAAGTCAATTAAGGTTGTAAGCTAAAAGCGGTTGTTGCTACATTTAAATTATCGGCCGGCCGGCATTCAAATAACGCCATTTTTTCGTGTCGGCACGAATTTATTTTAATAGCCAGATATATGTTATAGGTATGCATGCGCCATAATAATATAATAACATGATGTGGCATGGCAAAGGTGATACAACCATGTTTAATAGATTAAGTTCGTAGCTAAGATTAATTTTCACGGTTTGGAATTAATCGCCGCAACTAAGTATTTAAATTTTAAAAGAAAAAGAATGAGAACTAACATTGATGATATCATAATGATACAGTACCTGTAGTAGATATTTACCTATCAGTGTATTATAATTAATAATAAATTAAGTTATAGCTATTTTCTACATATCTTTCAATGTGCAAAGGATTCAGTATTAAAATGTATTTTCATACCACACCTTAACGAGTAATAGAAATAAAGGCTTTTTTATTTTATTTTTATTTTATTTTATTTATTTTATATTTTCATACCAAACCCAATATTATTTTATCATATCCAAGAGAAGGATATAACATAAATATACAGGATAAATACCAAAATATTTCTTTTATATAATACCAACAGGATATTTATCGAAAAAAAAATGCAGGTGTCGACATCTAGTGAAGTTCTTAGTTTTTATACGAGTTACATATTATACAAAACATGGCAAGGTTCAAATTTAGGTAACTAGTTAATTTACCAAATTTTTGTAGTAACAAAAGTCTGTAATCTCATGAAAAATGTTTGTACACGTACAACGAAATTTTGGATTCCGTCATTACGTTAGCCCTTACTTTTTTCGTTAAGAAGCTTTTGTTACATTTAGATAGATGGCGCTAATTTTAGTAGGTCAGAAAAGATGCGTTCATATTTTTTTCTAGAAGTTGAATGCAGACGATATACAACGTGATGTTTTTTTGTTAAATTAAGTTGTTAATTCACTGTACAGAAGTATTTCTTTTTAGATCTATATGAAAATAAGAATAATTTAATCTATTACTTTAATTTTCTGAACGCGTTGTTACTATAAATGTCACATCTGTTCTGTAGTTCAGACTTCAGTCAATATCACTGTCACTATTGTTCTAGTTGCTTTGCGAGGAACCTCGAGGAACCGTAGGTAGAGGGGCGAGGAACAAATAACAATATACATACAGAGCTACTTGAAATACATTAGCAACTTAACTAGACTATTAAGTTATGGCAGGTAATTACATTACTCAGGGAACTCGTCCCTTATCAAACCAATTCATTTGTGTAATATTTATTTTCTCAACTTCAATGTGATATCTAGATAGTTATAAAACCCATTTTGCCGTTCTTAAACTTCTCTCTTGTGTCTAAAAAAAATAATTATTCGTAGGTTTGCTCGTTACATATATTAATTAAATTTAGACAGTAATTATTTCTAAAAGGATGTACCTAAATGTTTCAAAATGTAACAGTTGTCCTTTCAATATTCAACCAATTGAGTGCCAATGTTTTGCATAATAAATTAATACTGAATATCTAGTTAGGTTGTTCTGATATGGGTATTGAATTTTGTAGTATTTGACATAGCCCTGTATTGAAAATTGTTTGCATCATTGAGAAGCTCTCTATGACATTTTAAATAGTTTCCTTTCCTGCTTGGTTTTCTAGTTAAACCAAGAAAGTTTATCAGAATGGAGAGGATATAAAACAAAAACTTCGAAGCTTGTTACCACTAACACACAACCCTGGTTGAAACTTCAGTGTGCGGGCTTTCAAGTTATCAAGTAAAAGAAGTAAGTACCTATACAGGTATTTTTAAGTGATTATATTGCCTAAAGCATAGCCTAAACAATCAAACTATCTTTGTATAACACAATTCTTTACCTTCCAGGGCACACAATGGCACCAAAAGTGGTTCTACTGTTTAGCGGTAAAAGAAAGTCTGGTAAAGATTTTGTGACCGACAATTTAAGAAAAATGTAAGTACACGAACAGAATTAGGTGATGTGATCGCATCAAACTTATCTATTGTTTGTTTAATACAGGTTTTATAACCAATTGTGAAAAGTATTTTACCAATTATTGAGTCTTGCTCACGAAAGAAAAAAGTGGAAATAATTACAATCTATAAAGCATAGCGCAATAAAAATACACACATGTACCTTAGTAAACACACATTGTGATGAATTGATCTAGAAGTTACAGAGTTCTATGTTGAAGTTTTTCAGTAACTGGTGGTCAAACTATAGCATGCTTATGACATCCATGTGATAAACAATATCATTAAATTAATTAAAAAAAAATACTATATCATTTATATGATTTATAAGGGCCATCAATCTGATATGAACTTGCTCACTTAATGTAAAAATTAATTTCATAGACAACTTATTATGTATCATGACATTTTCCAGTCTCGGAGACAGGTCTGAAGTTATAAAAATATCAGAACCAATCAAAAGTCACTGGGCAAAGGAGAAGAACCTGAATCTGAATGAACTCCTCAGCGATAGCGAGTACAAGGAACAGCATAGACTGGACATGATCAGGTGGAGCGAAGAAATGAGAGACAAAGATTATGGGTACTTCTGTAAAATTGCCTGCCAAAATGGTAAGTATATATAGGAAACTTTATGAATTTTTTTAAGTACTTATATCACATTAAGTGAGTGTGGCTTAGCGGTTCCAGTGTCTGCTTTTGATCCAGACACATCCAGGTTTGAATCCAGCCCTACACCAATGACTTGTATCTTCAAGATATGTGTGGATTTGCACTGGTTTAACGTTAAAGGAAAACATCATAAGGAAACCAACATGTTTGAGGGCCACAATATCCAAGGACATGTGTCTCATGTGGAAGTCCTGGGTGCCCACCTTGATGTATGTTCCCAAGAGAACTCCCCTAATGAATTAATTCTGTAGGGGGAGTAACGACTCAAGAGAGAGATATTACATTAATGTTTCTTATAGACAGATTAAAAACTAATATTTTATTCATAACTATAAGTCTATATTTAACCACAAAGGCTTCCTGTGTGATAACAAATATGAAGTTACTTCTATTATTATTATAATTTCTTCTAATCTTGTACACAAAATTATATGGAATGAGTTACATGTTTTTAGTGAGCTGAGATTATTATTAAATGTATTAGAAATCTTATAAACTCTTAGCTCATCTTAAATAACAAAAACTATGTAAATTATATTTCCTATGATTATTATAATTATTTATTATGAGTTTAATTCAACCACTTAAATGAGACCTGCTCAAGGAACACTGTGACAGAAAGTAGAGCATACCTGTACTGAAAATAGACTAGCTTTTAAAAAAGGGTGACTGAACATACTATTAATCATATTGTTGTCAACATAACATACATAACATAACATATAGATAAAAAAATATAATTGTTCCTTAACTTTCAGCCAATGATGCAGCTATATGGATAGTCAGTGACATCAGACGGAGAACAGACATCAAATGGTTCAAAGAAACTTACAAGCACCTCATACGGACCATCCGAATACATGCCGATGAAGATACAAGAAGATCTCGCGGATATGTGTTCAGAGAAGGCATAGACAATGCACCTTCAGAATGTGACCTGGATGAGTATACTGGTTGGGACTTGACAATAAACAATGGAGATGGCAGAAACTCTTTAGAAGAACAGCTCGGAAGTATTTTACGAATGCTATCGGACTTATAACATTTAAGATAAATATAACATAAATAGATAGCAATTCAATGGTGATGGATTAATAATCACATTAATGGTGTGTTAAGCAATTGTGGTAATATAACAGGTAGATACATAGATGTAGTTAGAAAATATTCCTATTTATTGAAATTATTATTTTATGTGTAAGTCTTATTTGTATTTTTATGAGACTACAGGTTGAACTTTAGTCACATGCTCTAGTTAGAGAATTTACAACACATGAATTTCCCCAATGTTGATCTTTGGAAGTGTTATGTGGTGGAGGCATACAATTACATCAAAAAAATGTTATGCTATCAAATAAGGTATAATGTTATATGCTACCAAAAATGAAGATCTTTTTCATAGGAAAATTGTTTTCATCACTCTGTTAAAACTTACATCTTTATTACAAATTGGATTATTTTGTACAAGTTGACACAATTAAATATTTAAAAACTAAAAATTTATTGTGTATTCTTATGAATATCTTAACTTTTATGACATCCTTGTGTGAAGACACACAACTATTTTAGAAGGAGGCTCAACTTGTAGTAATTAACTCAGATATATTTTGCCCCATGACCTGACCAAAATTATTATACTTAAAAAAATAGGCATTCATAGGCGGGTGAGATTGCACTTATTAAACTACTTTACAACTTAAAAAAGGGAGGTTCTCAATTCGACTGAATGGTTTAAATATGAACCAAAAATATTAACTTTGGTTTATAATTCCAGCTTTTTACAGGTTTTTCTGAAGGTTGGGTCCATTGATAGAGACTTTGCCTGGCTTTTCACTAAAATACTGTGTATTTTAAAAATCCCTTTTACTGGACAGGATTGGAGGTGCACTGCCTATAGAGTTTTATGATAATATTTATAGAGTATTAGACAAATACTTGGATGGTATGTCTAATTCAAATCATGGTTTGCTATCAATAGTGTCACAGTATTTGATTTAACAAGGTAAAATTATTTATCTAAGCTATACATATACATATTTTTTTCTAGTTTATTATATTTATGACCTAGTTATTTTTTAATATACATAATATACAATAAAATTTAAGTTTATACAATTTAATGAAATAAAACATTTAATACAGTAAATCTGAATTTGATTTGCATGATATCTTATATTGCTTGTCTTAAATTGATGGTATCTGGGATATTATCACAATTTTTGATTTTATGAGGGCCCGCTACTTATTGTATTTAATAATCTTCTTATCAAATGAGAGTGGCCAACTCTGGTGTCGACAGTTTATCAAGCCGCCCTAAGGGCCTTTAACATGGCTTAACGACTGCCGTACTGTGACAAACAGCTGGGGCCTACAATTTTAATTAACGTGTCATCCGATCCACGGAAGCGCCCAGAATGGAATGCCACTTTTCGGTCACCCATCCAAGGACTGACCAAAATGACATATAATAATAATCGCATCGCAAAAGCTTGCGATTTTGTCTGCCGTATTTAAATCTTTGCTCATTTCGATGTTTTCTTTAATCAATGTAAACTGTATCGTAGAGTTTTAGTAAATCGTTGTACTATGATATAATATGATAAAAGAATGGAAACATTAACAATGGATTCTCGGTAAGAGCACAGATGGCGCCTCTTAATCTGTAACTAGTTACAATTGAGTTGCTGTCCCGGTTGTATGTGAATCAATATAACAGTTTCACAGACAGAACCCAAATTCATCTTGTCATGGTTTGTATTGTAGTATGGTAAGATTTGTAAAAGAAATCAAGACAGCATTGAAAATATTTCTTGGGTGAGAGCATAGATGGCGCCACTAGTTGTTGAAAGGAGTTGCTCAATAATAAAGTTGTGTGATATCTCATATCTGTTACTACTAAAGTCTGATCGCAGATAACGAAGAAATGAACAAGAACTTTTTTGATTTATCTCTATCGTTCGCATTAATATAGGTAAGTATTGCTTTTTATATTCTCTTTTGATTTGATACGATATCTTTCTTTACACAACCACCACCACCAGAAAAAAGGTTTGTTAAACCTCACACAGAGACAAAACTTATAATATAATGATTCATCTTCCATTCAGCTGGCCGCGGCAGTAGATACTGCGGATTTCCAACACAGGATCCCAGGATACCTAGCGCAAAGCCCAGAAAAACCTACCAAGTGTAGCACCGACACATAGGAAACAAAAATACTGTACCGAAATATGTAGCTAACTATGTGCGTAGACATTAAATTTATACACTAATGAATTATTATTAGGCATGTGACGATGCCCAGCATAAACAATGAGAGATGCGTAGTATACTTCCCTTTAGTTTCGACCAATCAGCGCCTTCCTAGTCTCCGCCAATCACAGGTTTCCTTGTCGTCCAATCAGAGCATCTGTCACCAACTTTTCTCTTTGGTCGCCAGAGAGGGTTGTGGATCACTTTCCGTCATAGCGTCGTTACTTCTCAAACTGAACGCACGTTTTTGAATTAACGTGTTTCGAGCAATTTCTTTTTAATTTTCAAGTTTTAAAGAATCTTTATTGGTTGTTATCCGAACAATCTGTCTAGAGGTCTTTCGGAAAGACCGAGCATAGTGATTTTTAGTGCGCGATGAAGTGTTAGTGCGCGATAAAAATTATGCGAATTTTTGAATTTTAAATATAACAGCGTTTTCTAAAAACCGCATGGACTCTTTGAGTGCGTCTTTGAGAGTTTGAGTCTCTTTAAATGTAACGGTTTTTAAAAACCCAATGGACTATTAAAGCGTGTGATTTAGTGCTATGCTAAAATATTTAAATGTAACGGTTTTTCGTTAAAACCTTATGGACTATTTCGTGCGTGTTAAGTGCATTTTTGTGTTATTTAAATACAACGGCGCAAGCGCACAGCCTGCGAGCTACTTCGCAGAGGCTCACTGATGCAGCGGCAGCTCGTGCTAAACGGCAGCGGCGCGGTACTGAGCGGCCGTGGTCTTCATATATACGAGATAGTTGGACTCTTCTTTAACGTCGGAAGGCTCAAGTATCTGGGTGAAATGGAAGTGATTTGGTGAGTCCATTCCAATTTGATTTATGTACATATCTAAAATATATTGTTAGCTTAGTGTGGGGCTAGATGGCGATGTGTGCAATGTCCCGAAATATTTATTTATTTATTTATTTATATAAATAAATAAATAAATAATAAATAAATATCCTGGGACATTGCACACAGCGCCATCTAGCCCCACACTAAGCAAACGCTTGTGTCGTGGGTACTAGATAACGGATATAATACTTATATACTTTTCTTTTGTAAATACATACTTATTATACATACAAACGACCAGACTCAACACAAGTAATTAAAAATTTTTAAAGTGCATAAATACTTGTGTCATGCGGGAATCGAACCCGCGACCTCTGGATTAGAAGGCAGAGCCACTACCAACTAAGCTAACAGGCCAGTCAAGCCTTTCTTGTTTAAAGCTTGATAGACCAGACCGGTTTCTAGAGAATTATTGTTTATTATCTCCAAGCATATCACGCTAATCATGATAATGGCTGGCCGCATTTGGCAAGTTATAACTAAGTAGTTACTTTCAAATTCATTTAATTTTAATAAACGGCTAGCATTTACTTCAGTAATTGCGTCGAAAAGTAGCTCGACATGTGCTTTAGTACAGTTACTTTCAAATTATTCGTGAAATTTCGATCACCTATACCGGTGTCGTTTCTTTGCGCAAGGCCCAACGGTTGAGGTTGCATTAAATCACCTTGCACTGGGTGACACAATGGCTCATTTTGACACTTTAATGTTAACACTGTACTGCATTATAAAACCTTAGCATTATACGTCATTGTAAAGCTCCAACAACAACAAGCCTCAATCTGTTCCCTGAACATAATGCATCACAACTTAATCACAAGCGCTTAAATTGTGAAATTTAACCCAGAATAGTTTAGTATCTAGTTGCCTGAAAATAAAGTTAGTTGCGTTTCATGTCCAGTCAATATTAAAAACCTTCGTCCTTCAGGGCTCTGCATTCAGTCCAGGTGATAGAGGGCCTTAACTCCCAGAACAAGTAAATACAATCTCGGATTTATCGAAGATGTTCTTTATAATGACATCGCAATTTAATCGCTTTAAATTGCGATTTGCAATTAGCCAGAATGTTTTTTTTAGTTTAGGCTTTATACATGTTTGTTGCTTTTGTTGTTGTTATTTAACTCAAAATTTATTAAGCGCAAAAACAATAAAACAACAACAATATCACATACTCCTTGCCCTAATCTCTATTCCCCTTGAATTATAATTTGTCGGTCTTCAAGTCGAGAGTAAACCGGTTTCTTCTAGGCAAGCGCGCTAGATCGTAGATAACGTTGCTTAACATTAGGCATGTTGTAGTCAAGTGTAAGCCTATATCATGTAAAAGAAAATAATTAACCAACGACTTTATGTATACTTGTGTACTATAGTTCGTGCGGAACAGGTAGTCAAGTAAACCTTCTGTAGGGCTTACTGTTATTTATTCTGTGGCATTTAGATACTAAATATTACGCGAGACTACTGAGGCGCCAGCTGGTCTGGCTGAGTTCATCTATACAGCGTATAGCGTACCGCGTTTATCCAGGATATTAATAGCATTAATCCACACTTTAGTCTACCTCCATACCAATTTTTTCACTTTTGTCCAAACGTTATAACTTAATTTCACATAATTATGCAGATTATTTAAATTTTTATTTAATTGTGTTCTAATCACTCGCATAACTAATAGCCTGTTCGTGACGTCACCTGCCGGTCCCAACGAAAGACCAGCGCTGGATGCTTGCATCCAGCACATGCTGAGTTGGGGCCGGATTGTGACACGAAACTTGTATCTATGTGTTTCTTTTTTCTTATTTTGTTGCATTCTGTTTTTCATGTTGTTTCGTGTCTCAATAAAATGTCTATTATTCTTTAATCTTTATTCACTACTTCCACCTAAATACATGTACAATTATACATATATGTGCCTACATATATACATTGAATATTAGTGCGATCGTTAAATAAGAAATCGTTGCGATCAGCCCTTTTATGGGCGAACCTAAAAACAGCATTCGATAAACCGAGTTCAAGTAGCTTAAATACTGGTTTGGAAATCCTTAACTTACATTTCTCTACTCTGCCAAGTAGAGAAGATCTTGCGCTATACGCGTATTTTGTAAAACCCATTACATTTTCTTATGTAGGTATGTAACCTAAATAAATCGTTCCCGTAAGCTCGGCGTTATGGGGTCAGACCGGCGATTGTAATCTTTCACCATTTCTGCTGACTTTGCCAAATAAGCCACACTATTCATTTTTACTCACTTTACTGACTGATGAAATGCTCAAAAATTTACTTTTGAGGGTATTTTTAATAGGCCCATTTAATTACAGTCATTATCTGCTCCATTACATCTGTACGAAAATCTGAAGTCTTCTACTTTAAACAAAATATTGGCCTAATACAATACTATTCTACACTTTGGCTATATTTAATATCAAAACTGAACAACTGCTAGTTCACCAGGACTGCTTTAGTCAATAAGAAATAACTATTCTATGGGCGGATATAAATGTCGTTACATGAAGTACTTGACGCCTGTAGTTAATCAGACACAGTGAATCGCTGTAGTGGAGCGGGGCGCGCGGTGCGAGCTGTCGAATGTCCCGCATTTAGGGCACGTCGATCCCACTCCTGCCTAATTAGGTACAAGTTACTCCAAGTACCGACAACACTTCAAAACGTTTTCCCAGCTTTCTACCGTGCCTAACCTACATTTTGCACCTTAACGATCCTTTGTTAAAACATTTTTATTCTAGAACGACATAAACTGGTGCAGAGTGGTAGTTACACGGCTCACTCGCCATGAAAAACCCCATTACGAGGTCGCATACCACGGCCTTCGGCCGCTTCTTCCGAGAGCTTTAAATGTCGTCAGGTCTCCCGTAGACTCATCGGTGACCCTCATTGCTACGATTGATCATGTTTGACCTATTTAGTCTTGATTTAGCTCTCGCTATAAGTCGGAGAGTTCATTACGTGTATGCGTGGGAACCATAAACAAGCCGAGCCATTTGTTTTGACGAGAGTGCGGAACAGGCGTGCGGGCGGCGACGGCGGCGCTAGTGGCGGGCGGCGGCGCGGCGCGCGGCGCTGCGGCGGGCGCGGCGGGGTCGATGATGCGCGCGCCGCTCCCGCGCCCCTCGCTTCGATTTTCCTCGTCCGGGCGACGGTGGCGGCGCGTTGCATAACTTGTGGCGGCACTCCGCGCGCGAGCCCGCACCGAGCGCCCGCGAGCGCGCCCGAGCGCCCACCCGCGCCACCGAGCGCCCTTTACGTAACGCGCGCGCACGCCCAGTGCCAGGATCAGTGTGCTCGCGCCCGCGGAGCCCCAGCGCGCCCCCGGCCTGGTACGTCCGCAGTGCGGGCAGCACGCGGTGGCGGCGGCCCCTCGCGTGCTGAATAATTGACGCGGACTGCCCGCCGCCCGCCGGCCTATCGACCTCCGCCGCAAGGCCGCCGCCACCAGCGCTGCTGCCGCCACCAGCTCCGACCCGCCCCAGCCCGCTCGCACGCCTCGCTCCATGCACGGGGCTGCCTCGCGCGCCCCACGGACCTTGTTGTTCCGCGAAATGTTAATGACGCTACATAACCATTGATCGAACAATAGCTGGCTACCACGAATACCTAGAAATCCAGCCGTTCGATAGTTATGAAAGTTTAACTATAATGAGTTCCGCAGTGTGATTGACTCGGCCCCGCTTGAAACGCACCACATCACTCTTATTATCATAATTCACATGCTTACTGAGCTTGTATGCTTCTTTGCTTGTTACGTAAAAGGTTTCTTTCTCGTTTCCAATGTTGACATGTCAAATGTTTAGTGTAGTAGATGCCAGCCTGCTATAAGATATCGATTTCCTATAGCTTTGAGCTTGTTTGACGAACGTTGGAGCTATTTATAAAGAAAGCAACGTCTACGCTACGGCATGCTACGGCTACGAAATCGTGTGCTACGTACTCGCTACGAGTTCGTAGAACGTCTACAGCTCTGGTTCTACGAAATCGGCAGCGAGTGAATTAGAATTTAGTTCGATGTCTATTGAGGCGAGTAATATTGGAATCGTAAAGGGTTTTATGGCTAAACCTAGACAGGGCCCTTTAAAGATGAAAGAACATTCTTCCGTAATGTTGACTGTAAGTCTGAAATGTGTCTATAAAGTTAGCTCGCAGTTTTATTGCCTTGAAAGTTATGTAACTGTTCTTGAAGTCTGATACCATCCAAAACCTATAGCTGTCAAGGATTAAGAACCACGTCTCAATCCTTTAGCTCGACGCACGCAATGTGGTTCATTGCTCAAAGCCTCAGTAGCTATTACAACTCTTCTACTTCCTAAACCGACCAAACATCTTCAACATTCAATGAAACACAAGCTTCGTATCACAATTAATATGACTGTATTTAGCTTTTTTTACCGATATATTAGTATGTTTTAATTATTGCTATTTAGGATCAATTTCACTGTTATACTTTTGTCTGGTAGAATGATACTGATAATGATACATACGTTAATCACTGATCAGTGTTTGTTGTTTCATTGAAAAAAGGTTGAAAATTAAAACTGATTGGTTGATTAGTTTACTAGTATAGGTACAAGTTTATAGGTAAGTCGGATAGATATTAGACTCAGCCTTCGTTAAAATGTTTTTCCCATATCGGCAAAATGTCTTTAATGGCTTAGAATTATCAATGGTTTCAAGGCCGTTTATAAATAACCGTATCTTGTCACTGTGATGAGTATGTACTCGGTTCTTCCTTAGTATATTTTATTGTTGCCCTCGGGAATAGCTCACATGTACCTTTATCCACCAAACATAGGAGTACACAATAAACATAAAACTCAGGTCCTGGTGGAACCTTCAGTATAAATTAAGGGTATAGTGTTTGTTTGAGAACAACTCTGCTAAAGACTGGAAATTTTTTGTTTCATGTCTGCAGTGTATGTACATCTATACAGATATGTTAAATGCATATCAATTAAAAATCGATAAAGATACACTGTTTTAGTGTGATGAAAACCTAAAGCTCGACATGGATTTTGGGTACCAAATTTGTTGAGAGATAGATACGTAAAAAAAAAAAGAAAAAAAAAAAATAAGCCTTTATTACTGTTTATGTACAATTGATTATTATCTATTCAATTAATAACTATAGATAGATACGTATTTTTATTTAAACGTGAAGATATGTACATTCACTCATCTAACAAACATTTTGGTAAATGTCTCATATTTCACGTACACATTTCAAGTTATTCTTGATAATAAAACATTGAGATTCTTTTATAACTTTTAATGCATAATAGTACTGATATTTTAAAATTCTAATTTTTAAAGTTCTAACATAATTTCAATAAATGATAAACTACTTTAAATTCGTAGCAAACTCATAAAGGAGGTTCGAAATGGTACACTTATTATTTGAAATGGCTAGTTGTCATTTCTGAACAAATTATTGCCCAAAAGTAATTAAAACAGAGTCAAGTACAAAGTCATTAGTGTAAAGGCAAGCATGGAAGTAATTAAAAGTAGATTATACAGTGACAGTATCCTATATTTAAACCGTTTGTTTATAAAATAAAAGAATATTTTTACTCCAAATTGATAAGACGAAATTGCTGCGTGACGTATGATAAGTATCTCCGTATAATTACAATAATTACTTATTGTTTTATTTGAAAAACTGTGTTACTGCATTATGTTTATCATTGCGACATATAAGATTCAATTGGAAAAATAAACATCAAAATATTTCCACTTTTATAATTTAACTATTATAGTGTTGGAAAAATCTTATTATTTCAAATAAATTTTAATTTAAAGCTATTTAATCTATTAGTCAAATAGTTACTCATGTTGTTTTCTTCTCTTCAAAATATACAGAAGAATACAACATGATAGAAGATGTTTATCTAGTGATTGAATCACTATTCGGTGAGTCACTAACTATGACTTGCTATACAAAACAAAGTAATACTTCTCTAGCATATTCCATCTGTAGCAAATATGACAGTCACTTTAATTCTTCGTAATAAAATGACTAACACATTTATTTTATGTATAAGCAACTTAATAATATCTTATTTTTAAACTGTAACTCAGTATGGGGCTAAAAATAAGGTTCACATATTAAAAAAAATCTCTTTAAAACAAAACATTCGTTGGTATTATATTCGGAGTGAAAATTAATGGTTGACATGAAAAGGTTCAGATCTTTCAAATCTATAGTTAATAGGTATCTTCTAGGTAAGCGTGTTACACCCTAGGCTGCAGCAATGCTTAACATCAAGCAGGCTGTAGTCAAAGGTAAACCTATCCTACGTAAAAAAAATCTCTGTCAGTTTTTTAAAGGTAGCTATAATATGACATTATGCTCCCCACAGACACGTTCCTAATTCGTATTACACTATGATACTAGAAATCTTACCCTTTATTTCGTAGTTAATGCGGTTATTACCATCTTAAATTTTACACCAAAACTAATGTGTCCATTACATCATGTCTAAAATATTATAAAACAGAAGTGTCTACTTCTTCTACGGTCTTTAACTGTGAAATTGCCGTTTTTTTCTTAAATTTATACTGTTTGTAACTTTTATGTTATAAGCTATGGTAAGAGCATTACTTGTTTTTAAGTGTTGCTAACCCATTGGTCGTTTCCACAAGTAAAGCCAGAAGTTGCTAAGCCTTGCTTAAGTGCCAACGCTACAATTTTAGACAATTGCCATCTCAAAATTCCGTTGTAAAGTAGGCGAGGTCAGTGCTCATGCGTTACTGGGGTCGGCGCCGGCCTTGCGTTGCGTCTAGCGCGCCGGGACCGCGCGGCGCCGCGACGTCTGTGTAGCGAGATCTTGTCCTATTTTGTAACTCTCTTTTGTTCTCTTAAGATATTAAGAGTTGAAGCATACTAGCTTTTGTTACTTCTTTATCATGTTCAATATGTGAAAAGAATTGAAGAAGTGGTTTACTAAATAAATAAATATTATTCTGGAACATTACACATTGCCATCTAGCCCCATAATAAGTAAACGCTTGTGTCATGGGTACTGGATACCAGTAATGTAATACAATTAGCTTCTCATGATCATTGCTTTAAATCAATTATTGGTACAAAATCATATTTATTCGTAACCTGGTTCATCGTCTCCATGCATTTTCTCATAGCAACCTTTCACTTCGCCACGATATTGTATATGTCTATCTATGAAAACTATGCTGTAGAGGTGTACACCTCTACAAAAGTTTTTTTCCTCGTAGCATTAATTCACTTCGTTAGTTAAATAAACTACACAGATATATTTTAACTGGATCTCTACAAAAGTTGTGCTTTGCGTAGCATGCGTCAATTTCGTAGTCCATGATGCACAGATTGCTACGCTTCGTAGGCCTCTACATTCGTAGACTTGCAATTGCGTAGCATACGATGATTGAGACGACTTACGAAATTATATGTATTAAAATAAAGTTGCCCCTTTACTAGTAACGTGTATTTTGTAAAATCATTCTGAAGTTGAACATAATAGTAAGAAAAGAAAATCATTTAAAATGTTTCCAATTCAAAAGTTCCGTACATAAATTCAACCAGTACATAAAAGTTCGTAGACCTTCCTAGCTGCCAGACATAGTGCAACGTAATACATAGATATCTACACTGTACAACGTGTAATGCAATTTAAATAAACTTATGAATTATTTATCATTAAAACAAGACGTTTACTACGGTACTTATTTCGTCAGTTTAAATATGTAACCTTGTAAAATACCGACTGTATAAGTCGGAAGTGAAGATATAGAAAATACTTTATAGTATGAAACTATTTTTTTTATCTTTTCACGTATAAGTCAGTATTTTACAATATAAGGTACACATAAGTGTATCTGGAGCCCATTTTAAAAATTGTGAATATGGCTAAGTGAAACACACTCTTATATACATAGTTTTACATCATAATAATCATTACGGTCAATTCTAAAATAAGTGGCATTTAAAAATGGTTGTTTAATTGCCTCGTTCTGCTGGTCATGTAAAGCTGAGGTCATCCATAAGCTATATTAAAGGCCTTGATTAGAAGACACTATACATCATAGTCAGCCATTTGTTCACACACAGAGCTAGAATACCATTTATTTTTATGCGATAATATAAGCAAAAGGTGGGGTCCGGGAGCCCATACTATTTTCCAAAACCTCTCGGAGCGCTTGGTTGACGCGACGCGTGACCAAAATGCTGGCCTTTTTCTGGCTCAACGTATCAGCATTGCCATCCAGCGTGGTAATGCAGCCAGCATGCTGGGTACGCTGCCGTCTGGTAGTGGGCTGGAGCACTTAGATTATCTTTAGGCTTTTCTAAAGATTTTCTAAGTGCCCCTTTTTGTAGTAGTTAGAAGTAGTATGTTTAGTTTTCCTTCACTTGTTTTTATATTTTATTATAGCAAAAGTATATACGTATTATATCCGTTATCAGTTATCTAGTACCCATGATACAAGCGTTTGCTTGGCTAGTTGGTGCTGTGTGATATGTCCTTAAATAAAACGTCATCTAAAGAGGCCTTAAAAATGGGACTTAACTCTTTTTAGTTTTGATTAATAGTCTATATAGACCACATAGTATAATGTACATATACAATCACTTAATTTCGTTCCCAAAGGAGCGGTTATACTCAATTTGCTAAATGCCGTGTCTGTGAATTTTCAATTTCTAAAATGCTTTCATATTCCATAATACATACAGTGAGTATACACATTTCACTGGAACTATTAACTACCTATACGGCAAAAAAAGCTTATTTCAGAATGGAATATTTAATCACAAATTGTATGTCTACAGACATCAGTCGTTTTGCAACTAATATTCACTATTTTTGTATAAGTTTGGATCTTTTTTTGTTTGCTTAGTTTGGGGCTAGATGGCGCTGTGTAATGTGTTATATTATATGTATATATATTTACTTTTCTAATCGACAAGCGTGAAGCATACTATCAAGTGCGTGGTTAATAATACAATTAGCAAAATATATAAAAAAATACTAAGTCAAGGAATCTTAGACCTCTCCTAATTTCTTTTCGGAACTTTAATGGAGTAGAGAGCAAAGAGTTAAAGTCGTTAGTCTGAATACCTTGACATCATTTAAATTCCTGTATTCTGTTTTAATTATTGGGAGGAAATATATTAATGACGATTAAAAAAATATAATTATTATCTCATATTAAAAATATTATAAATTATTATATTCAAAATATAAGTAAAACTTTTCAAAATAGCATATAAAGTAATAGTGTTTTTACTGTTTGGCAGAGGAGCTAAAAATCTAGTGGCACAAAAATCTACATCACTTGAAACTACGTACCTTCCTACTCAAATGCGATTTAGAATATTTTGACACTCCAAACCTCGCGATCAATCGATTCAAGTTTCTTGAAATCCTTACTCTCCCTAATTGACCTTATTTCGATGTACACGTATTGGTCGCTAGTGTGCGTGATGTGAAGCGGGCGTTTCATTTTGCATACCCACACGCAAGCCACCTCCTACCTCGGCTATTATTGTCACTAACGAATATATAAGCTCGTAATAACTGGAAACCGAGCTCAATTATGTTGCGACAGTATTTGAGCAATACTCGGAGCAATTAACTTTATATATTAGTTCGTATCGTGGATTAATTACTTAACGTGAGCGTTGCGTTGAATAATTGCAGTCAGTGACTTACATATTTTAGGGGAATTAGCCTTTTTGTAAAAACATACCATGAGTAGTTATTAATTTGTTTATTCATACTTGCAAACTTACAATTTAACAAAAAAAATACATGTGTCAAATACCTCGGGTATTGGGGCGTAGAAAGAGACGATAGCTATATGATAGCTAGTGATTGCACTAATTTTGCTTACATCTAATAGTCTACTATACTTTACTTATTATATTTTTAAACAGACTTTACATGATACCTATTTTATGTATTCACAACGCCTAGTATTTAGTGCGTGTCAACCTTTAGTAGTTGTGAAAGAAATAGAGTAGAACAAATCCTATTTGATCAATCTCAAGCGAGTCTCTGTATAGAGGTTTGCCCTGATGAGATAAAAGTGCTCCACCAAAATGGCATTGGCGATATCCACGTAACTGAGGAACAAACCTCCAAAATCACAAGAGCTCTCGGCGTAGCCGCTTTTGGCATTTTGATAAGTCACGCGGCGGCGGCGAGCGGCCTTCCTAATTTGGTCGGGTTGTACGTTACGTAGAAATACGCATAGTCCCGCAGTGGCGCCGCTGAAACTTGGAACCTTGAAACCTCTCCCCGCCCGACCCCTCTCCTGAACAACATTTTACTCCTTGTATTTTACTTTATCAGTTCAGCTCGGTGCGTCTCGCTTGTAATTCACATTGCTGTTGTTAACTGCTTTATTGAGGATCTCGTTGAATAAGTACGGTCATTTGTTTTATTTGTTGTTGAAACGCGCTGAGCTTTAGCCGGCTGCGGCTGTTTCATTACCAGGATTAATTGGCTCGGTACATTCAGTCTCTAAAGTGAGAAGCAATATGCTCGATGCGTAGTGGCATATGATTTGGCTTTGATTGTGGTCCAATTAAAATTATCTCTTTTAATAAAAGGTAAAATAAGCCTATAAAGCTAATAAAATACCCTAGTGTTTGCAACATTTGAGTGGAGAAGTCAGTTTTTAGTCAGCTTAAATAACTCTTAATTAAACATACCCATTAATATCAAACGCCATCAATTTATGTGACTCCAAATACTAAGCAATTCAATCATGAAAATGCAGAAATTCTTTCCAGAAAATGCCTTGTCAGAAATAACCTCTTGATAAACTTACCTAACTATTACGATGTCTTGTACTTGTCTGTTACCGTTGTCACACAGATACAATATATACAACAGAAGTCGCACCGCAGCAGTACAATGAGCACAATATTGCGTTATTTCTGTGCGTGGGCCTGTTATAGCACAATGTGTATGGAAGTATTCTCTAGATATAGGTACTTAGTGTGGGTTGGTTCAGACGCTACTGTCATACTAAAAAGCTCTGTACTGGCTGGAGTGCGTTAGGGAAATTTAAGAGTTCATATAAGCTTGTAAATGAATGTAAGTTTATATTTTTATGTATCAATGGTATGAAAGATAACTTAAATAACATTGCTTCTTCTTTATTTATTCCAAAGTCTTCTTTTCTTACTTGTTACCTAAACTTTCTTAAATAAACTTGAGATTTTAAAATGTGTTTGCACAACAACGTTTACTAAAGCTTCATAGAAATGATATGTAAATCAAATCAAATTCATTTTTATATTTGCGAAGAAGTAAGTATTGCGGTACAAAAATATTTAGTATGTATGGTGACCCTACACAGTTCATACAACACAGATACAAATCTAAATATCCTATCTAACATTGTAAAGTTCACTCACCGTACTGTTCAAATATAATATTTTAAGTTACTTACATCAAGTACACTGTTCAAAGAATAGGCATTTCCAAACACGGCTTCCGGCGAAATGTATAATTATCTATTCCATGCTAACTTGTCGCGTGTGAATTCTATGCATGCCCAAGGCCCCGAGAATTAAATTTGTTATATATTTGTGGTTGTATATATGTATATGTATATACCTACATGAACCAGCTTAGTAGGCCACTGGCAGCGTTATGTAGGGTAGACCTGCTTCGAACAAAGAATACGTATGGAATACAAGTTAATTTCATTTTTGTTATTGACACATTTCAATCAATCAAAATCAATCAATCAAAAATTCTTTATTGTACACCAATATATCAAGAGAACACAAGTATAAAGAAAAAAAAAAAACATAATATTGGGACAGAGGGCGGCCTTATCACTTAGAGTGATCTCTTCCAGGCTACCTAGTTTGGAAAACAACGATAGGAAAACATTAAACATTTGTTTGTTTCAAAAAGTTATATTTTTCACTCCGCATTTTTCATTAAGTGCTTGTTTATAGAACAACACGTTAACTTCTAGCTATTTTGCTTTAGATAGATAGATAGATAAATTCTTTATTAATACACCACAAATGAAACAATACAAAAAAAACATACATATTAGAATCAGCGTCTTAATTGGCGGCCTTATCGCTAAGAGCGATCTCTTCCAGGCTTTAGCATTATCCTATCTGTCTGAACTCCAGGATCTCGTTATTTATTCACTATTATTGTTTTATTTGTAGGCTGCATGTGCTTGTTATTCAGTATACCTTAACCTTATCAAAGATTTTTTAGCCGGTTTAACATTTCTCGACACCAGAGATTCGCTACACTTTAAGGAACATATTTTATTATGTATAATTATAGCATTCATTGAGAGTAACTCTTCGTTACTGATTACCATTCTATTAAAAAAAAAAAACTACACGAATCTTTAGCCGTGTAGGCGCCTGAAGCCTGCTAGCTAATTGGCACCTGTGTCACCACGCCGGTAATGAGTATTAGAATCAATACTGATGGAAATTTTAATGTAGGCTTTAGATTAGTTTGATCGTCAAGTCTCTATTGTGCCTAGTAGGTACTAATTGTGGTTTCGGTTAGAGATTATAACGCTTGCGTGCGGCGAGGCACGCAAACGTGTAATGTCAACAAAATATAAATTAGAGTCGCTGTCCGTATCTATTTATCCTTGTGTTAGTCGGGCTATGAACTTTCGCTAAATCATGCAACGCATTTCGATGATGTTCTCAATGTAAAAAATGATTTTAAATATAACATTTTTACTAAAAATTTTGTCGTAATTTGCGACGCTGGGTCGGGTCTCGTAAAGTGATATCACAAACCCCTTGTTTAATTGTTCGGTTATTGTTTAATTACTTTCCATGCACCTGACATCGAGAATACATATGTATGTTTATAAAATTATAGGAAGCTCGGGGTGCCATAGTAATTTAAACCACCCTCATAGACAAACCTGCCGTTAAGCACTTACAGTTTACCTGTTTATTTGGGCAGCTTCGATTGAGAGCTATTTCTATTTAGATAAGCCCCTGGGCCCTGCCTACTTTTGAAATCCAGAATAAATAGGGTTTTTCTAGACAAACATGCTACAACTAAAACTAAAGTGTTGTTTAACATCACGCAGACTGTGGTCAAACGTAAGTCTATCATGCAGTAAAACCTCCTTCATTCATAGTTTCCCTTTTTTATACATTTTTTTTAATATACATATAACCTAGAAAACTCGGTGTGTTTATTGTTAATAGTGACTACAACCATCTGGTCAAATGCCCGACTATCACATGCAAAAGAATAACGTAACCTACATAGCGAGTTCTTGCAATGCTCATAGCTTCCAAGAAAACACATTTAGTGAAGGCTTAGCGAAGGACGCAGAAGGAATTCGTAATTATATAGCTACCTCCGTCTACCTGGCCCTCGGGAGTAAGGCAGCTCGGCCATACCAGCACAATGGAATTGGTTTATTACGTCAAGATAACTCGACTTGTCTTGTATGCTACCAATTTCATTTTATGTACTTGTTTCGTATTGTAATCTACTGTTGGTTGTTAATTCTTGTTCTTGTTATATCCGGGTTGATTAGATTATCAGTATGGTTGTTTTTAAAACTAGTAACCTTCACTTACAGTCGTATTCCTTATGACTTTGATGGTTCGTATTCCTTATGAATTGAATAATTCGGAAAGTTTTCTTAAGCAAATAATGGTCACACATACATACACATACATCGTGGCGTGTGCCCAGATTCTTTCCCGGAAACCAAGTTCTTGGATTATGTTGTCCTTAAAACCTTAGGAAACCAAGTTCTTGGATTATGTTGTCCTTAAAAAAAACAGTCTCTTCTGCTACGAGTAAATTAAAATTAACCCTGTGGAACTATAGGAAAGCTTTATAGAAAAAGCCTCAAATACTCTTTTTTATTACTTCCTTCGTTAATGTATGAATTTTCCTGGTTTTCGGCGTAGTAGCAAAGTATCATATACATACTATACTTACTCCACACTTATGAACGTTTCAGATATTGTGGCCTTGCCACCCCAGCTAACGAGAAAGATGCTTGATTGATCGATTGACTATGCATGTATTTAAAGTATGTAACGTATAGTATCTGTATATCTACTTATATATGTTACTTAAGCAATGTTTTTTAATTACTGGGTATTTTTTAGAATAAATAATTTTATTTAGCCTATATTTAAAGACTTCTAGCTATTCTCGTACATCTATACATACAATAAAGCTGAAGAGGGTCGAAAGTCTGAACATTAAAGATATTAAAAAAAAAATTGGTGACTTTTGAATTGATGTCAGAACACATTGCAAAAATTACTAGAAATTATATATGGTTACCTGTTTCTCTGTTTATCTGTGTCTCTGTTTGTCTATTTATTTAAACGCTCATCACACAAAAGCGGCTGAACGGATCATCATGATTTTTGGTATGTAGGTAGTATGAAGTCTTAGGAGTGTCATAGGCTACTTTTTATTCTAAAATAATGCGACTGAAGCCACAGGCGCCCACTTGTACATAATATATACATATATGTAGTATACCTTGCAGTACGTCGTACAACAATTCAGCTGAGTGCAACTGCCGCAGCTCCTATACTTTATTACTGCAATAAAATATCTCTCCGTCTCATCCCACACGATCGCTGGTCTCTTTCTATTTATATCTGCATATAAAACTACGTCGTATATTTTACTAGTTTGGCTAATATAAGTGCGTCCGCTAGTAAATATAAAGGTGAAAATTGGCATGAGAAATGATATGCGGGTACAATTTGCTGTTATTGATCTGGCAGGAACTAAGTACCATTCGTATTATGAGGCTTTGGTTATTTAAAGAATGCCGGTATTTGCATGTAAATGTTTTTAGACAGCCAATATATTAAATAATTGTATCATTGGCTTTTAAGTATCTTATTCGTCGTTCCGAACTTGAGCAGAGAGGTTGTGGCTTCGAATAAACCATGAGTTGTGGTCATGTCGAGTCGACCAAACTGGGAGCCTGAAGCGTAAATAATATAAGCAAATTATTTATTTATTTGCATTAATACCCAACTAGTTTACTAAATGGAATATGCATTGCCTTAATCGGGGTTTTACTTAAACATTTCATTACAACTTTTCAAACTGATAAAATATATGCTTATTACTTAGTTCGCGAACGAGCGAAGCGAAATATCATATTGATACCTACTGCAATACTGAATAGCTCTCGTCTTAACAAAGATGTTGTCATTTTAAAAAATTGTCACACGCAACAACTATTCATCAAATCCTCTAAGCAGTATAAAATTCAAAGGACATACATTAGTACATTGTAGAGCACGGAGTATTGTAGCGTGGCGAGGGTCAGAGGTCTGACCGGGTCGGGCGATCGATCGACCTACTGCCATGCCGGCTATGCCGCACCATAACCTACAACTAACAGGCTTTCGTATGTACAGATATCGGGCGTGATGGACGCCGTAGAAAGAATGTTTAGTTACTCTGTGAGTGTAAAAAGAATCGAAATTGTAATTAATTCACCGGAAGATCTTAGAATTTTTTAATTATATATTATTTTAACTACCTGTGCGCGCGACTAAGTCCGCGTGGAATAGTTATTTTGGGCATCGTATTTATTTTTGCAAACTACCTCTTCAGCTTTATAAATTATAGTTGTTACCCACGACTTGAACCGTTTTCGCAGCGCACGCAACGAAAGCCCTCAAAGGTGAATATTTTTCCCCGTTTTTTCCACATTATCCATTGTTTCTTCGCTCCTATTAGTTGCAGCGTAATGTTATATAGCCTAAAGCCTTCCTCGATAAATGGTCTATTCAACACAAAATAATTTTTCAATTCGCTTCAGTAGTTCCTGAGATTAGCGCGTTCAAACAAACAAACAAACTCTTCAGCTTTATAATATTAGTTTAGATAGGCTAGCTTGATGTATAATATCAATGAAATTGTAGTAAAAAAAATATTTCCTAAAATATTTTTGTTAGTTTTGTTACTGTTATAATACGCTATTATATCTTGTTGCCTGTGGATACCTTTTGTTAGATCTGCGTTCCTCTTTATCAGTCATTCTTCATTTTTTCACCATGAGTTGTGGAACTAGTCGATCAGTCTACAGTCTGCAGATATAAATGGACCCTGTAACGTGCGCTGTAACTTGTACATTTTATTCAGTTCCTTTGTGGTCCTAAAATACGTCTAAGTTTTGTGTTGTTGATTCCAATATAAATATTTGGCACTTTAAGGAGCTCCTTATATAAGAATTAAATTTGGTTACTATAAATAGAGTAACTTTCCGAAATAGCCATAACGTCTCGTTAATGTGTTGGTGGTGGTTTTAGACTCCGAGTAATTAAATAAATAAATAACAAAAATATTTCAGGACATATCACACAGCGCCATCTAGCCCCATACTAAGCTTACGCTTGTATCATGGATACTAGATAGCGGATATAATACAGATATACTTTTTTTTTGTAAATACATACTTATACATTGAAACGACCAGACTCAACACAAGTAATTACAAATTTGAATATGCATAATTACTTGTGTTATGCGGGAATCGAGCCGGCACCCCTAGATTAGAAGGCAGAGCCACTACCAACTAAACTAACTAACTAGCTAATTAGTGTTCTATTTTTGATTTATTTAATTCTTACAACAGAGCAAAGATCAAAAAACAGCCACTAATGCTGTAATTGATTCACAAACGCTCTCCAGCGTTTGTCAGATTCGTAGAATTACACTTATTTTTCCATTTGCTCAAAACGAAACTGATGAATTAAACATACCTATTTTCGTCGAAAGATGACTAAAGCTCGATTCACAGAACGGTGTCTGAAAAGGGTTGCCAATAGTTAATTATCTCGATAGACTCTCGTAACCATTTTTCATTGAGAGCGCAAAAGAGGGTAGAATAACAAAACACTAAAAGCAATTTAATCCCCATAGAAATTCCTGTCGTGGCCGCATGGTTGACATTTAATTACATGAAGGAAACATAAAAATAGGTCACGGCCACCCCATCGCCTGGTAAAACAGAGGGCTGTAATGTGTACAAGTGAACTGTATCTGTGTGCGTGAGTGCGTGTGTGTGAGTGTAGAGGGAACGCGGGTAAATGTGACATCTTCGAAATCATATAAGATTGAAGTATGCATTTTAAAAATTTATAATTACTTGTGTTGAGTCTGGTCGTTTCTACCTATATGTATAATAAGTATGTATTTACAAAATAAAAGTATATAAGTATTATATCCGTTATCTAGTACCCACGGCACAAGTGTTTGCTTAGTGTGGGCTAGAAGGCGCTGTGTGCAATGTCTCGGAATATTTATTTATTTATTTAGTAGTAATCATATAGTAGCATGTGTCAACATTTGTACAGCGAGAGTTGTCGCCGAAAATTAAACACTTAATGATTTAGGACTATATACTTACCTTATTAACTTTGAAATAAAGTTTTTTTTAAATCTAATAGTGATTGTAACTTTTTATATTGAAAGCTATTTAATTAAATAGTCCAACCAACATATCTTCGCCAGCCTGGTCACGCCCAACTGCCATTTCCTCTCCATAGTACAGCTGCCTCTCTCTTCCATGCTCGAAATGAAGTCAGATGTCACCTGCTGCCTCGGCGCTGCAAGTTTTATTAGAAATCGGAATATGAATGTCGATATATGATTTACATGCATAGAGTCTTCTTACTTTTGTGGGTCGGCCGTGTAGGGGATTTCGAGCCAGTGGTAGAACTTACTTACCACAAGCTCAAAATCACCTACACGTGCGGGAGCAAGACTCTATGAGAATGGCCAATTTTGGTGTCAGAGTTTTCAAACCGCACTAAGAGTCTCTGACATTGCTTAATGACTACCTTACTATATGAAAAACAGCCGCAACCAAAAATGTAACGTGTCATCCGACCAACGGAAGCGCCCAAAATAAAATGCCGATTTTTGGTCACCCATCTAAGTGACCGCGTCTACATATGCCTATTATTGGTAATCGCATGCGATTGCCTCTACTAGCGGAGCTACGGGTGTTTCGTGCAGAATATAGAAATTGGGAAATTTCTTACTAGTCGAACGATTTATTTTTGTTGATAGTTAACAAATTAAGTTTTTTTGTGCCTGTCGTTTCTGATGTTACAATAATTAAAAGGCTCATTCCGAGGAACATGAAATTTCAAGGTCCACACTATTATTGACTCAAGATATTTCTCAGTTTAGCCATTTAGACCTTTTAGATTGCGCAAAATTAGAGCAGTTCATCTTACACTAACATTTTACCTGTAACATATTTCATTCTAAAATACACACACATGACAAACTTCAATTAACTAATAACTCCAATGAACTAACATCGACATTTAATCCATTATCCAATATACTTAGCTCTCAAGGAATGTTTAATCTAGTAATTGTCACATGTCCTCGCGGCTGTTCTTTTATTCACGGCCTAAGGTCGAACCATTTACATAATCTACTATTAATGTAGAGCACATAAGCACATAAGCATGTAGTTGTTAATGACAGAAATAACTTTGTAAGTAATAACGAAATGTTAAGATCTGTAGATAAAACTATGGAATGGGCAATAGAATGAAAAAATCCGGCAAATATCTATACATAATCCAGCATCTTCAAAGTTTGTTTAAAAAAAAATGTTTCCATCGTGAGGAAACCGACATGTTTGAGGACCACAATATCCGAGGACTTTGATCTTCTGTGGAAGGACCTGGGCGCCCACCACGATGTAACTGCCCAAGAAAACTCCCCTTACGACTTAATTTTGCGGGGGCATCACGACCCTCAGTCATGAGGAAATAAGACTCAAAGAGAGAGAACGCAAAAACGGCTGAAGGGATATCATGATTTTTGCTATATAGGTAGTATCAAATGAGAAGTGTCTTAGACTTCTCTTTATCTCAAAATAATGCGCGCGAAACCGCGGGCGTCCACTACTTAATAAATATTTTTCGTTTTACGTTCACTAACTCGTGAAGACTTTTTTGTGCCTCTATTGTTTAAAATAAAAGAGATCAACTGATATTCGTCTTAGTCGTTTTATTTTTGAAACTTTTAAACATCGATTGGGCGTTGGAATCTTTCTTTAATGTTATATTTTTAATTCAATTTGTTTAAATCAAGACAGTACAAAATCATACATTGGTGTTTCGATCGTGATTTCGCACTTACGTTATATTTAACCTATAATGTAATTGGTCCAGTAAAGTAGGGTATACGTGTCATTCTGTAGATCGATATAATCGCAGCGCCATGTGACGAGGGTCGGCCGGTGACGCACGCCGTCCGCGCTTGATTCTGCTGTCGGATACCATCATACTACTATTGACGGTACTGAATGCCAGCCGAATATTTCGAGGCAGACGAAAGGTTCAGAATGATTGTTGATTGTAATTTTGGTTACAGAGTTATTAAAATGCTTTAGTATTGGTAATAGATATGTCCTAATAAGATTATTATTTTTTATTAGGTTTAAGGTTTTGTTTATACGCCTACATTTAAACCTGTAATTCTATAAATAAATATTTTTCTTTCTTCTTTTCTTATTTTGTTTTTTATTCATACTTAATTTCATCCGCTTTCTTAATTGAGTTTCATGTATTCATGAAGTCGTGACTCCCTCGCGGATTTAATTCGTTACGGAAGTTTTCTTGGGCAGATGCATCGTTTTGGGCGCCCAGATGCCTCCACAGACATATTTTTTTAACTCTTCGCGATAATTATTACTCAAAGAAAGATCTTAAAATAAAATATCAACTGTACATATTCCGTCTCCGATGCATGCAAAATTACATGGCAGTAAGATTTAATTCTGCTATGAACAAAAAGAAAACCACCACAATAATATAGCAAATTATCGCAATTACAATCACAATAGACAATATTATAAAAGCTACATACATTATATTCCACATTTCTTGTACACAAATGGGTAAAAGAAATATTAAAATATATCTTTTTCCCATTTGTGTACAAGACCTTCATCAGTGCCAAATCAATTGAAACCGCAATAAAATGTTACATTACTTTCCTTATGGTGCAAAAATTGGACAAGATTCAAAGATTGAGTAGTGTTGTCACCATCTTTCCCCTTTGAATACTAGGCCTGGCTATAATAAAAGCTCTCTGACCTATTTTCAAGCGCGGCTTGTCTAAGATACTGTCACAAGCCAGATTCAGAGAGAACTAGAGCAATGTTCCATTTATAGCCGTTATTCATTGTTACATAGCGACCTTTTTCGATAAAATTGGAATATTATGCACATATCTTGTTTCAAATATTTTTTTTATAATCCTCGAAACATATGGGAAGCCATAACTTTAATGGTTATGTCTGTTTCGTTTTATACAAATACGCTTGGCTCCGAACATTGGAGTCACACTCGTAAGATGTGTCTTGTTTATGTAAGATATGGGGATATAATATCAACGGAGTTGCGATGCTTTGTATATTATTATCTACGAGTTTTGTTTCTTTCAATTGTTTCAAAACTGTAGTTTACTTTTATTGAACATTTAGATACATTTTATTTTTAAATCTGAACTAGTGAATGACCTTTACTCCACTCACCTTATACACGGAGATCAAATAGTTAACGCTTTTAATGGGACCCCGTACTACCTCTTTATTCCAAGCCAAAAATCACGAAGACATATCGCTCCGTTACGACGTGACAGAGCAACATTCAGACTGACAAACACACTTCATTTCTCGACAGTTCAGCCATCATCAAATCTATTCAAATAGTTAGCCACGAAGGCCCTCTGTTTCCTACTACTGGCACATAATCCGATTAAATTGCACTAAGAGCATTGTTCGTGTAATACGCAACTCAACACATATAGACTAGGAGACACCCTCTGGTCAACTTATTGTTATTACTATTGGAACTAGTTTTTTGTAACAGCTGAGACATATAATATTTTTTACGTCATAGAAAAAAATGTTCATATCTAAACAAATAACGTCTTGGATCTGCCAGCAAATATTAAAGTTAACTTTAATTCGAATATTGCTAAAGAACGAAAAGTATAAATAATTTTGGATATCAATTTTACAGTTTTTTGTGTAATTTAAGTATTGATTCTGTCCTGTCTAAGATTTCAATCTAAATCATCGGATTAATAAATGAATCATTATTTTTATTTTTCATGAGGATATAAGAAAATGCCACCAGTAAATAAAGTAACCATAGGCTCCTAGAACTAGTATCGGCTGGCTCATGGCTAACTTGATTTGTCCATTGCAAAGCGGATTTCACGACCGGTAGCGCCCGTTCATTGCTATTATGTAGTATTCTACTCAATTTGGTTGTTCATATATATAGATTTATTCTTACGCATATGGTTTTAGTATTTAAGTAAATTTGAAGATAAACTGTTTTTTAGGCATACAACTTTTTACTTTTTGTTATAAGTTTACAAAACAATAGCTTTGAATAAAAAAACAACATTGGAGTATAACTAGTGCATCATCTAGTATTTTTAGTGATGGAGAGAAAAAAAAAACTTTATATTAATTCAACCATGCATCTCTTATCTTATTCAAATCTGTTCAGTCTTTTAAATGTAAACAGAGAATTAATATATGTATTCATATAAAATCTCACATTTCACGTAGAACTATAAATATATTTATCTACACTAATGTTGTAACATTCTACTTATGTTTCCAATACTTGACTTATAATTACTACTGTTATAGCACAGACAACAAAACACTCAATTTAAGCAATTTCACATGATGCTATAATATCCACATCGATATCGTAATCGCTCATTATAACATCGGTAAAGCGCGACCAACCTGATTGCAGGGCCAATCAGGTTGGTCGCGCTTTAGAGATAGTTAGATTTTAATGGCGGCAAAATTACTGTGACAATACACGTACGTGTGAATTTAATGTTTCTCAATGTGTTTTGTTTTTTAAATACAAATTAAAAGTTAAAAATGGACAGTGACAATGATATTTGTACGCCTCCGGATATTCTAGAATTGGCAACAAAAGTAACTCCCAATCTTTTGCCAGAAAAATCTAGAAAATTATATGAAAATTAACTATTGTCAGCATTTACTCTTGTTGTTTGATCAATTGCATTAGTGAAGATAAAGTAGTGTATGCAACTGCATATAACACGGGTATTAAAACACTCGTTACTATTGTTGCGCCGCGACCTTTCTGGAAGGTTCACGTTACCACCGGCAGCTACCTGCGCATACACGTAACATTTGGTGTCAGAAGTGGGATAAGGAAGCAAAATGCCTCTCTTGCCTTTGGATGACGACTCGGTGCGCACAAGGAACCAGCGTCGGGAAGAAGCTCGTCGGACGGAGGAGCAGGCACGCCGCCGCGAGAGCATGGACAGCAGGCGTGATCTGCCTGCCGAAGAGATGGGTGAGCCTTCGTCAGAGAGCGCAACTGAGACTTCGGCTGCCCGCCCTGCTGCATCTGCTCCCATGGACTTGTCCCTACTGATGAATATGCTGGCAGAGCAAGCAAAACGCCAAGAAGAACAAGCAAAACGCCAGGAGAGCATGCTGCAATCCATTCGAGCAGAACAAGCTCAGCAGCAAGAAGAACTAGCAAGACGCCAGGAAGAACAAGCAAAGCGCCAAGAAGAACAAGCAAGGCGCCAAGAAGAACAAGCAAGGCGCCAAGAAGAACAAGCAAGGCGCCAAGAAGAGCAAGCGAAACGTCAAGAGGAATTACTACGCTTGTCGCAAGACGAACATGCGAGACGCTTAGAAGAAATACAGGAGCTGCTGGGAAAGGACCTGAAAAAGATAAACCTGAAGTTGGACCAACATGAAGAGAGGTTGAACGAGACAGAGCTGCAGATTGCAAACGTTCAACGGTCGCTTCAGGTTATCAAAACTGAAAAGGGATCAATCTGTGCTGCTGCTCCTGTCTCAGCGCCCAGCGGCTTCAAGATCACCCCATTCGACGGGATGTCATCTTGGGCCGCTTACAAGATACAATTCGACGCCATAGTGAGAGCCAACGGCTGGAATAAAGAGCAAGCGATGACTGCACTTATAGTAGGCCTTCGTGACCAGGCCCTGTCAGTTCTGGAAGCCCTGGGCGAAGACGTTACTTATGACACTCTTCTCGAAGCGCTGGAGCGTCGTTACGGTGATGCGCATCTGGAACACGTATACCGTGCTCAGCTGAAGGATCGAGTACAACGGCGCGAAGAGACCCTGCAGGAGTGGGCTCTAGAAATCGAGAAGATAGTGCGCAAGGCCTACCAGTCCGTGCCAGAGCTGGTGGATACACTTCTGGTACAGGAGTTTATCAGTGGTATTCGAGATCCAGAAGTGAAATCTATCGTGACACTTGGGCACCACCAGACCTTGAAGAATGCCCTGGTACATGCGCTGGAGGTTGAGGCTGTACGAAAGGATCATCGCTTTGAGCACATGAGGGAATTGAAAGTGACAACGCCGACGTACTACAATCGAGGAGTTCCCAAGTATTCGCCGACGTATTACAATAGAGGAGCTCCCAAATGCTACCATTGCCAGGTTAGGGGACATTTGAGCCGCAATTGCCCCAAGTCGAATCAAATTCCAGATGTACGGATGGAGCGTGATGGATCGTGGCGTAAACCAGTGACAGAGGAACAAGTGAGCACCAGGACTATGGAGCAAGGGCTGGCAGGTTCTGATAAAGTCCCGAAGGTCTTGGTTACATCGAGCTCGCAAGCGAAGGACGGAAATGTGGACGCCGTTTTGAGAAGACCATCTGAGGAAGATCGACTATATGAGGAGGAGACAAAGGAGACCATACCAGATAAAATGCTGAAGATAGACCTAAGCGACGAATGGAAGGAGACGATCCAGTCAGCGCAGCAAGAGGACGCCGACATCAAACCAATTCTAAACTGGATGGAATCCGGAGCCACTAAACCGACATGGAGTGACGTTGCTGGAATGAGCGTAGTGACACAGGGCTTATGGACACAATGGAACAGTCTCGTCATTCACGAAGATGTATTGTGCCGAAAATGGGAGAACACTCGTGGAAATCAATGCCATCTGCAAATGATTGTTCCCAAAGTAAGAGTGCCTGACATCTTGCGACTTTTCCATGAAGGATACTCAGGAGGACATCTTGGGGTGAAAAGGACCCTGTTGAAAATACGAGAACGATTTTACTGGATCAACTGCAGAGACGATGTGGAAGAATGGGTTAAAAATTGTACCAGTTGTGCGTCAGTGAAAGGCTCGCATATTCGGAGCAAGATAAATGACATCAATGAACAAATTCGAGACTCTGGCCGACAATCGTCTGAGAAAATGAAAACTCGTTACGACCGAAATTGCAAGCTAAATGGGGTGGACCGTATAGTGTGGTGACCAAGATCAACGACATCACATTCCGGGTACAGAAGGGTCAGAGAGGTGGACCTAAGATCGTTCACGTGGACCGGCTGGCGAGATACCATGAAGACAATGGTGCTCGGGACGAGCACGTCTAAGGAGGGGGTAGTGTTGCGCCGCGACCTTTCTGGAAGGTTCACGTTACCACCGGCAGCTACCTGCGCGTACACATACACGTAAACAAGTTGTTTACCTCATTTTAATTGCGTTCCAGATTGTTCGACATTCATCATTGTTAAGTGTAACACAAAAGAAACTAATTTGCATAATAATGGTTTTATGGTTGTGTTTTGATCCAAGTAATACAAAAGCATTCGAGAAGTTTCTTACCGATATATAAACGGGCGCAGTTTGGGCCAGAGGACAGTTTCAATCAAGCGATCGAAGCGAACAGTCAAGCGATACCGAAGCGATATTACGAGTGTGAAAGTGCTAAGTGAAGTACTGTATAGTGAACGTGTGTGCTTAGTGTTTTTCGTAGTACTCTACGTACTTGTGTGTGAAAACATCGTCGAATTAAAGGCAATAAATTAAGGCATTCTGTTTTTCCTTAAAAACAGCCCCCTATCCCGTAACACTATTTTGAAACTCGCTGCGCTCGTTTCATTAACTCACACTCGTGTTTTAATACCCTTCATTATATGACAGTTGCATAAAATACTATATTATTATTACTGTGCTAAAAACAACTCAACATAAAAGTGTTTGACATACTTATTCACTTTCATATTTTGTGTTTATAAACGATGTTCCAGTATTTATTCTAGCTACAGTTACTAGACTTGTCTGTGTACTTTACTAAAACAAACAAGGACAGGACATGCCACGTAACATCGTAATTTTTGATGCTACAGAATAAGTCAACACGTTTTAGTACTCTTTTAAATTTTGTAGCAATACATAAAATATTACCTTTTCTCTTGCGACCTAAAGTGATAAAATAAGTCACACGTATAACGAGTAATTTATTTCAAACAACATAAACGCTTTTAGAAAAGACCACACCAATAACAGAAGTTTAAAATATCGTATCATTCATTGCTTATCTACTTATCGTGAGAAAAGCCCAAGTGTTTTTGGTTTCTTTTATTTACGATAGAAAAATATTTATTTTAATAAGAAAGTGACTTGACCTTTGTTCTGTTAGCTGTGTCAATCTAAGTCGAAACTGCTGGAGCATACATTAGTAAACCTAGTACCTATCCTATATTATTCTTGTAGATTCTACGCCGCTACGCATGTTCGTAGCTGCGTAGGCGATACTATGAATAGCTTGACGACTTGACATGAAGAAACTTGTATTTTAATTCCTTTGCTCGATATTTGTTTACCTTTTACAATTTTCAATACAAAAACTTGTCTACGATAGACATGTACATTTTAATGAATGATGAATATGTTTAAGTATATTATATGTATTAACTTTATTGAGTTGTGCTTCCTTTACACACAATACTCATACCTCATTTACACAATTCTCGCAAATCTTATAAATGATTTAATATTGAGGATATTTGAATGTGACAAAAATGAGATAGTTACCAACGACATTAATATTTAGGTATTATTCATGTCGTTGATTGTTACAGAGATTTTAAAACAACATCCATATTTTTCGCCCCATATCGAGGGTTTGAAATATTTCTAATCGAGTCATTTCACCTCCCAGATAAGGTTCGTGTTACCTTCTCTTTGAATACTCAAGACGTGCTTGAAAGTCGTTTGAAGGTCGTTGACTTACAGTCGACGCCCTACAGCGCCTTTCTAAATTATTATCATATGTTTACTTATTTCTTTCCAAAACGTTAGGCATCCCGCAAATATTATAAATGGCCGTCTATTCAATGGCTACGGAAATCGACGAAAACAATCGGATACTTTTCCGAATAGAAAGCGAGAAATACGTTAAATTGTGTGCCATTTATAAGGCTTTCTAGGTATTCCGATTGGGGTCTTTGAACCGTTATTTCCCTTAAGGCTACAGCATCGATCACGTGGTATTGAAACAAATTGAAACTGGTCAGTTTCGTGTAACCACTGGTGGAAGACAAGGGCGAGCTGAGGTCGTCGACTTGTCCTTATGAAGCCAGCTTGCTTCGGATCGATGTAACCAATAATTGTATAAATGAAACCAGCAGCTCGATGTTGACCGCTGTACATAAAAAAAACCTTAAGGTTAATTTAAGGTTGAAAACATAATATTTGTTAGGGTATTGGTCAATACCATATTCAGGCCTTTTAAAAATATATGGCTTTAGACATTGAGGCAATAAACATTAAACTAACTAAATAAACATTAAACTAACTAAATAAACATTAAACTAACTAAACTAATAACTTATTGGCTTCTTATAATTGTCTAAAAATAATTTGGAGAAATAACATTTAACCAAAATGTTACCACAGTTTATGTAGTATCAGAATAGATACTAAATTATCAAATAACATAGAAGGTACTTGAAAATTATAACCATCACTATATAGCTAATTCATGTTTCTTAATCTTGCTTACTCTTACGCAATAATAAATGTAAAGTAAAAGTAAAAGTAAAAAAGCCTTTATTCAATTACACATTTGATATTAAATAAATTGCACACATTAATTTCACCACTTTAAATATCTCATGTCAACCACTTATGTATAATATGTCGAGAATGTTAATGTCAGTAGAAAAAATATGTCAAATTATTTATAGTCCATAATATGTCGTATTGATATCCACTTGAGTGTTGTTTAGCGTCATGATATAATTTATTCATCGTGTGTAATTGTCGCCTCATTGGCGTAGGCCTCCCCCAGCTTAGTCCATAGTTTCCTATCGCGGGCTACCCTTGTCCATGTCTGTCCGTGTCTTTTTGTAAAAGTATCTGCCCATCTTCGGTGCGGTCGTCCTCTGCTTCGCTTGTTGGCTCTTGGTGTCCACTCTATTACTTTCTTTGTCCACCTGTTGTCTGTCATTCGTGCAATGTGTCCGGCCCAATTCCACTTTAGCATGCGTATACTTTGTATAATGTCCCTTACCCTAGTTTTACGTCTTATTATGCGATTATTAATCTTGTCCTTCAGCTTAATTCCTAGCATACTTCGTTCCATTTTCCTCTGACACACACTTAACTTGTTCTCATCTTCGGCTCTCAATGCCCAAGTTTGGCAGCCATATATGAGTCCTGGCAGAATAGCGACGTCATATACCTTTTTCTTGATTTTAATATTTATTTCTTTATTATGATATTTTCTTATGATATTCTATTTATGATATTTTCTTTAAGGAAATTATGAATAATAAATGTATCTACTGAAAAATATTATACCCAGCGATGTACATAATTTAAAAAAGAAAACACAAGAGCACGCTACCTTTTAGTCTGCTGCCAAATCTGCACAAATGAAAAGTATTATGCAAACTTTCCGAGACCTCGGATGATTGCGGAAATGCACCTGCAATATAGTGACAGCTGATATGTACTCACTTCTACTCTAATCACGCGATATTTCTTGCTAGCTATTAGTTAATTATGTGATAATGATATATGCAGTGGTGATTATATGTATTATTTAGTATTACATATCTACATAAATGTGGTCTAATATTAATATTAATATACGAAGTTGTATCTAAAATGGTTTAGTCGTTTCAGAGTGAAAGAAGAGAACACCAACATCAACTAACAAATTTTATACTTAAATTAGTAGTTACACATTTATCTACAATTAAAGCGGTGGTAAACAAGTTTTTGGTTACGTTTTAAATATTCGATAGTGGAGGCAAGTCCAAAGGTCTAGTTTTCAATGAATGCGTTCATGATAATAATGTTTACACTTGTAATCGTATGTTGGAGATAAAATTGTTGTTGCTTTCAGCATATACAACGAAATTGTTATCTGTGATATGGAATATTCCGTCTAGTAAGTAATCTATATCATCCATACACTCGTATGTACCTACGGTCGCCGTTTATATGCGTCCTTACGTAATTTATCCAGATCCATATTGTAAAACGCGAAAATGTTAAAATATCCGTACATATAGCTGCTCAGCGATGGAGAAACTTCGCAAACAAACAGCTTGGCCCAGATAACCTCAAAGCATTTGACATCCCCTAATCCTCTCTTGGTCTCGTGTTGAATTATGGCCCGCACTTCTTTGAGGGCAGATTTACACCACTGTTTGTACACTTTTATATCTCAAAAACGTCGTTTAGACACAATGCCCGTACTTACGAGTAATATTCGATATTTTAGTGCTCGTTAAACAAGTTACTATTCAATAGACCTCACTATAATTAGTTTTTGGACAGCAAAAGTTTTGAAACTGTAATGGAGTTCAGTTCGCCAACTTTTCATTTATTTTCTTGTGAAATCTAGTATTGTTTGTGTAATGTTTCGATTTGATATGTGTAAATAGTTGTGTAAGCTGTTATTGCTCGTAAATTGGATTTTCTTGTACCTATCAAATTTAACCCATCAATATATTTGCACCCACACAAGGCAACATTTTAAACTTTTAAAATTTATAATTTAGAAGGAATTTTAAACTAATTTATAATTATCAAATGTTACTTTCTATCTGTATCGACTTTATAAAACTGAAATTTCGGTTTATTTCAATAATGTTAGTTTATTTAAGCTTATTATTCTTATTTATTTTGCCCTCTGGCAGTTGGCTAAAAGCTTAAACTATGTTTAGGCTTTTTTATTTTTTAGTAGGGATAAGTAGGTATGTTTTTAGTATTCTTTATTATTAATTTTAGATTTGATTTAATTTTCCAAAATATGCATTAGTTATTAGTATTGTAAAATTATAATATCATAATACCTTCTTCAACTATAAATAATATGAACATGGTTTCCCCCACCACGGCACAGTTGGCTCGTCACAATGCTTTTCAAAGCTAAAAAGCAGCAGAACAAAGAAGCCCAGTTCCGTCCAATGCAGCTGTCTAGTGTTGGGGCGTATCGATCTATGCGGCACTGGGTTTGTTCACCCGCCCGCCCAGCTCAGACGTACCTACTCATTCAATTATACCCGACGCTGGTACGATGTTCATCGATACTGTTCCTATACGTCTCCTGGGGAGCTCTTCGATCGTCTTCAATATATAAAGCTGCTCATGATAGTAGTCATTTAATTGTATGCAAAAAATTAGAAAAACATCAGTCCTTCAATAGGTACCTGATTATTGTTTTTGAACAGTATGTATGGTACTAAATTAACAGTATGTGTGGTATGTAAATTAATAACTGCTTACGTTCGCGCATTACGTGTATATGGACTAAATGTAGCCTGTTCGAAAAAAGCTCATATTGGTGTACAAAGCACGAAATAAGTATTTGGTGCTTTATTTCACATTCGTGGCCACAAAAGTAGGTTACGCCTGTCCATCAAAATCCAGTCAAGCACAGCAATCGTCGAAAACATGACAATGCTTTTAAATATCTTTGGTGGACGGATCCGAAGCTTCAAAGCACGAGAGAAAGTTCAAAAGCTAACACACTCCGAACCAACTTCCTTCTAATATACCTATAAAAGTAGGGACAGCCGGGGAAATTTGAAACATTGTTTAAACAACAAACAATGTCATGCTTGACTCTCATTAGGAAGGATTCATTATTGAATGTCTAAATATTTATCCTGGATAATCTAAAGCGCTTATTTGTACAAGACATGTTACTTTGTACAACTACAACTGTAGAGCTACAGTACCTCACATGTTACTCTTCTTATACTCTGATGTTCTTCACCAAAAACACTAAACAACTAACCATAAAACAAAGTAGCCTGATTACCTGAAGAGCAGGTGTAAAATTAAAGAGTGAAAAATAATAAGCTAATTCATTAAGAGCAGCACCGCTACGCTAAAAATGTTTCACACTCAAGACAGGCCAGGTAGAAGAGTTTTCAGTTCAGGTTTCAGACGTCGGTAAAAAAAGCCGCAGCTACTTTGGCGTCGCAAACGGGTGCCTTGGCCTACTTCTACGGAGCGAGAGCTCGCGCCTACCAACCAAACGACTTTCTGAGATATAAGACAAAGGACTAATTTTACATTCTTCGGATTTTGCCGCCTGGAGATTAAAATGGTTTATTGTTCGGCTGGTTTAACGGCGACCGGAATCTGGGGATATTTGTTTGGTAAATAAGAAAGAGAATTGTGCTACATTCTTGTATTAGTACTTCCTGCTTTTAGTATTTTTCTTCGTTCACGTCACAACTTTAAAATATAAAAATTAGGTAGGTACCTATTAATAATTAACTAACAAAATAATTATGTACAAAACTTATTAAAATATGTCAAAGCAACTCCTGTGTAGATATATTATTATGATCAATATGTACATGTAAACTTGTAGCTTTGTTGCCTAGTATTAGGTATTTCGTAAAATTCGTATTCTAAGGTTTTAGGTAATTCTCGCAGGAAAATATAATTCCGCAGACTTTCCGGCGCCGTCTCATAGTTGACTCACCCGTTTCTATAACTGACTGCTGTAGAAAATAAGCTTATATAAAAACATTAGCTATGGTATTGGAAGTTTGAAACGAATAGCGTAGATTTGTGCGTTTGACCTTAATTATACTTGAATTGCTGTTTCAGAATACTCTGAGAATTTATTTAAGTGTAAAATAAAAGACATGAAACTTGTTAATTATATTATTACTCTAGTTCCAAGGTTCGCGGATTTGATTCCCACACAACACAAATCCATTTACAATCTGGTTTGGTGACCTTTGTTTTGGTGGGATTGAAATTCTCATCTAATATAGCTTTGTATTCGACCGTAATGATAGCAAAAAAAATAAAATTGTCTTAGCAACAAGTCTTGAGACGCAAGTCATAATGACTTGTAGTTTTCGATATTTATATAGTTACTTCCTTATCTATTCGTATTATGTTAATTATAAAAACATAAAGTAAATGTCATTTATGGAAGTATACTTTACATATCTTCATATACCCTGGTAAATATTTTTTTCATGTTTAAAAAAACTTACAAATTCAAGTTTACTTATTAAAAATAAAAACTAACTTATAAACTAAAACGTATAATAAACTTAAAACACCTATATATTTTTTATATCTGTAGGCAACGTTCCCAGCATGCTGGCGGCATTGCCACGTTGGATGGCAATGCTTATCCTTTGCGCTAAGAATGCGCCAGCATGCTGGTCACAGGCTGCCAAAACTATCTGTTTTACTAAGAATTTATATACATATTTTATGAAAGAAAGTAAGAAAGAAAACATTTATTGTGACAGATTTTAAAAACACACAGGAGTAAAAACATAAAAAAACAAACATAAAATCTGCCACAACACAGCCCCAACTCAGCATAATGCTGGTTGTATGGAAGCAACCAGCGCTGGTCTTCCGTTGGGGCTGGCTGTGACGTCACGCACGTACAAGAAGGCAGGCAAACAAACAAAGGACGTATACAAAAAGGAACACTGGTAGTGGAAGAAATGAAATAATGAAATTTATGGGTTCCTGGACCTCACAGCCCCTTAAATAATAAATGTTTTTATGATCCAATACTAAAATGGCTACATATGCGTCATATTAATTAAGTCATACCAGAATAAACGCATTTTTGTCATATCAGTAAAGATTATAGTTTGGTAAATGTCTTTCTTATCAGTTACTTAGGTAAATATCTGTCTTTTATTCGTTTTTATATTATTTACTGGAGTTTAAGAGTAGTGTGAAACAATTAGAGCCAATTGAATAGGAGATTAATATAAGTAGATAGTTTAATTATTATAATTTATTTACAACCGTTAACTTTTTAACGTTTTAAAAATATATGTACTATATTATATATATGATTTTGCCAAATTTACCGCATTATTTGTTTTTTATACATTTGTCTTTCAAATTATTATTTTTACAGACTTTACTTTGTTTTGCCCTTAAATAATTGTTAAATTTTCTCACATAATATTATTTTGGTTACAGTTCAAAGCTAGGCATTAACAAGGGCTAACAAATATATGTAAAGATTTCCAATAATAACTAAAACAATGGCCAAATAATATTTATCTAATTAAATTTACTGGTCTCCGGCCAAATACATTCAGTCTTTGAATAAAATGAGCTATAAGGAATAGTTTTGATTTATTCCCTTAATGTAAAGTATATATTATATTTTTCTAGAAAAAAATCCTCAAAATATAAATTGTCTCTTACTTGTGCTGTTTTTAAAAATCCATAGCCTTTTTAATTTTTCTGGCGGTATTTAACGTCTTCTGGTGATGTTCAGTTTGATGCCGCCGTCGGGGCCGACGATAGGTCTCTTCGGGCAAATTGGCATTACCCTGGGGGTGTTCTTGGACATCTCCACTCGGAAGTTTGTGAGCATCTTAATCATACACACGCGGGACTGGACCTTGGCGAAACGCATGCCTGTGAAACAAAATAAATGTATCATTACTGATGTTGTGAAGGACCTATTAGGCAACAATCAGTGGTTGCGTACAAAACATACTATTTTATCATATTTATCGGTCATTAAGTCGAGTAAATCGGGGTTTTAGAGGCCAACGCGCGTAGACTGCTATTATGCTTAACATCAGCCAAGTTGTAGTCGAACGAGAAACTGTCTTAAATAAATAAAAACACCAGAACTAATAATCATAAAGTTTTGTGTTGATCTATGGTTAGCCTTGACTTAAACTGTAGTTTTCATTTCTATAAGTTCTCTTTTTTAATTGGGTTTAAAAATACATAAATCTAATATAAGATATTATAAATATTGAGATAACTTACCAATACAATTTCTAGGTCCAACTCCGAACGGCAGATAGGCACACGAGTGCATGCTTTTGGCATTTTCAGGAGCAAACCTCTCTGGATCAAACTTTTCTGGGTCGGGATAGTATTTGGGATCGTGTTGTATTCCTGTGACAGGCACTACTACCATAGTGCCTTTTGGGATGGTGATGTTGGTTCCAGGAACTTTGTAATCCACTCCAACACATCTCTGCAAAGGATCTACCAGAGGGTACATTCGGAGAGTCTCGTCGAATACTTTTCCTAGATAGGACATGTCTTGAATTGCGTCATATGTTAACTCTCCATTATGTCTCTTAAGTACTTCGTTAATGTCAACGACTAATTTTTCCTGAATTTCAGGATTTTTGGCTAGCTCGTAAAGCATAAACGCCATCGTGGTAGCGCTGGTTTCGTATCCAGCAACATAGAATACGAAAGCTTGAGCAGCAATCACATCATCTGTCAGTTCCAATTTTAATTGTTTCTCATCATCATTTCTCTTCGTTCCAATAACTTGTCCTTGTTGTCTTAGTTCCAAAATTAAATCCATGAAATCTCTTCGGTTTGTGGGCTTGCCATCTCTCTGGCGTATAACGTCCCTGACGAGACCATAAAAGAAGGTTCGGACAAAACTGGGCAATATGGACATGTTTATACTCTTCAATATACCAGGATACAACATGTCCAGTTCGTTGGCGAAGTTCAATGTGAAAATTAATTTGTCTACCTTCTTCAAAGTGTCGATCATATCTTGGTTGTGGTGAGTATCAATATCGAGACCGAAGGCGGTAGCGGCGATGGTAGTGTTTGTGAATTTCTGCACAAGAGTATGTACCTCTTGTTCCGGGTTCACAGCAGTAATATCTTCAATGTATTTGATAAAGTCGCCTCCACGTTCTGTGATGAGGTACAGCATGTTCTTCAGTTTCCCGGAAGTGAAGATGGGGGTGAAGCGGTTCCTGAGCACGCGCCAGGTCTCGCCGTCCGCGTGGAACAGGTTCGCTCCCAGACCCTCCTTGCTGAATTCAACTCCACGGTCCACAAACACATCGAAGTCTTTGATCATGACATGTTTGATTATGTCCAAATCCCGGATGAGCAATGTTGGAGTGGTCATCCTATATACACCGACGACTTTCTCATTTGGGTATTGATTGTAAATTTCTTGATAGAGTACACTATAGTTTTTGGTTCTCAGAGCAGATGGCCCCATGTTGCCAAAGAAAGGAATTGGTTTTGGGCCGGGAACACCCAAATTTTTCCAATAGTTAAATGTTCTTGTAAAGTAGTAATACAAGAGCGTGGCGATCGTCACTACCGCGAGACTAATATAGGCGAGCTCCATCGTGGCTGGATCACTGCTCACCGATTACTGACTCAATTTGGCCATCAGTTCTATTTAAATAGCTGTAGCGCGGCGTTTTTATCATAATTAAGATACCTACCGCTATTAGGTTCAACAATGTACATTAGGATAGCTTATCTATGATGACGATGCGTTAATTAAACTAAAATAAGCGTGTTAGTTGGAAATTCTTTGCCCAGGAGTAGGACAGCATAGGTTGATTAAAAAAAATGGAATTTAAAAACCGCAATATTTTTGAGTCTAATAACAACAAAAACAAAGAACATTTTTTTCTAAGTATAATTCAATATCACTATAGGTCACATCACATCGGTGCCTAAAAATAAATTATTCATTAACTGTTTAGTGACAACAGGCTTGAAGTCAGTTTTTGTTTTTTTTTTAAATAAATTTTATTTTATTCATTTTAGTTTCATTTCGTACACATACCTACTCATACTTATACGGACAGTGTTTATCTGAATTGATAAAATTAAATGAAATCAGCATCTGAATCGCCCTAGCACTTTTAGTTTTAGGCGCCAACAATTGTAAGTATGAAGCGTCCCCTAGTGAGTAATCAACGAATCACATAAATCAATTCATATACCAAACAAATCTAAGCTTATCAGAAAAAACCGCATCAAAATCGGGCTTATAATTTATAATTGTATTTTCAAGTTGTGGATTTGTACTAGCTTAACGGTGAACTTTGATCAATAATGCACTAGATTCAGCATTGCTTACAATCACGGCTCAAAAAAGTGGCATGAGTTTACTATATACTGTATAGATTACGATATACACAGAAATACAAAATATGACTGTCACAAAAAATATTTATATGAAAGTCAATCTTACTACTGCATTATAAGGTTGAGTTTCGACTAATGTCGTATACATCATAAGTCATCTTATTCCGCGATAACAACGAGTGCTCATAAAATTTTATGACCAAACGCAGTGAGCGTTAGAAAATTCAACCGTATTGCTATAGCGATAACGCTTAAATTCTAACCGTCGTAAGGCCGTGTGATGGTATTTAACTTACCATGATATAATAGAACATAGAATTCATAGAGTCGCTTTGTTAATAAAAAGGTGGATAATTATTTTACACTTCTACACTAATATTACCGGTTTATGGTGGAAGTTCCAAAGACTAAAACTTAAAAAAAAAATAACAAAGAGGAAAGAATTGATGTTTTGTTTTCTTATTATATTACATTTACTACTTAATATCCCGGATTAACGCTGGTGAAACTGCAGAGTGCTGCTAGTATAGGTACTACAAACATTTTATTTTTCTTAAAATACTAAAAAATAAAAAATAAATTTTATTACAGTATTATTTTATTAAAACAGTATTAGGTACCTAAATCTTGCATGTTAATTTAACACAATTAATTAAAGATATTAAACATTTTTATATATTTAAACTATTATATATATTTAAACTACATCCATTTTACAGTCTAAGAAAAATAAAAGAATGCGGCGACTCCATTAGACTTGTTCTAAATCAGGCCTAATTTGTTCTTGTCTCGCGTGTTAAATCTATTATGCGTGCGAAAGAGACAACTGCGAAGCAAATACAAAAGCATTTAAATTCTAGAAAAAAATCTAATTTGGAGATGATAACTGGTCTATTTCAAATATTAATCACTGTATGTATTTGTAAAAAGTATAAAACTTATCGAAAATACGAAATCCCATGTTGTTTTCTCTTTGTAAGCGTGTTATTTTTGCAACTTTTCACAGCACACTTCGGCATTGTTTCACATGACGGTCAGCGCGTCACTGACGGCAAAACAGTGCTTAGTGTGAATTTAAGCACTGTTTAGTTAGGTTACTTTTAGCGCGCTTTCGCGTGATCTAAGTTATATTTGATCGAAGACGGTGAAGGAAAAAAATCGTGCGGAAACCGACATGTTTGAGGACCACAATATCCGTGTCTTCCGTGGAAGAACCTGGGCGGCCCACCACGATGTATCTGCCCAAGAGTCACGACCCCCAGTCATGAGGAAATACGCCTCAAAGAGAGAAATCTTTTAGTACGTTGAGAATAATTACCTATGTCGATAATTTGCTAATAATTTAGTTCTATTTTTATTTCCTAATTATAGGAATGATACGATAAAACGTTATCTGCATCTGAATATGATATTTCATACGCTTATCTGAAAGCATAATTTCATAAAATTGTAACTAAATAAACAGTAATTGTTTTTGATTCAAATTTATTTTATTGTTTATTAAATATACACGTTATATTAGACGATAACATATACGGTATTTTTAGTTTCATATCTGTTCTTTAATGTTTACAGAAATAGTTTATCTCATTCGTTTTATTATTCGTACATTCGTACATAACTTACTTTATAGAAAATAAAAGTTATGTAAGTGTTGAATAGTATAAAATTTTCACTAAAGAAGGAATAACAATAATATTTTGTAACAGTAACACGTTTACATACTCGTACATATATACTATACATCTATTACTACACTACGGTGCTCAAAATCGGACTTAATTTTATCGCCTGAGTATGTTTAGTCGTACTCCGCCTTTAGGGCCTATAATAATCCGGTTTGGACATATTTCCATATCTTTGGGCGTATTTTTAGACACCTGTACTCGGAATTTCGAAAAGAACTTCACTAGACACACTCGACTTTGCACCTTCGCAAACCGCATCCCTGTAACAATGAAAAATAACAGTGTTGTTATGTAACTTCTTAACAAACTAGTGCTTGCAATTAACGAACGTGGTCCATATTATTTATAATTTTATAAAAGTTTGTTTAAATTTAAAGGTTTCTGTTTTGTGTGCCATAATAAATAAATAAAAAAGATAAATTAAATTATTATATCATGCCAAAATTTACCATGCCGTGTGTATATATTTAACCAATTAACAAACCGAAACATCTCATTGTCTGTTTATAAATATATTTTTGGTTTGTTATATCATATTATCTTAATTCTTTATTTGGAAATCAGCACTTTTTGTTTCTTTCCGTCAATATAAAATGGTTAATGAGAAAAAAGCCTCACCAATACAATTCCTGGGCCCGACTCCGAAGGGCATATACGCGCAGGGATGCTCGGGCGCCTCCCTCTCCGGCAGAAACCGGTCCGGCTCAGAGTAGTATTTCGGGTCACGCTGGATTCCCATAGGCGACACTAACACTGTTGTTCCCTTCTTGATGACAACATCTGTGCCCGGCACTTTATAATCTGCAATAGCATTTCTCTGCAAAGGCTCCACTAACGGATACAGACGCAAAGTCTCATCAAATACCTTTTCTAAATAAGTCATGTCTTGTAAAGTTTCATAAGTCACTTTGCCGTTGTGTTTCTGTAGCACTCTGTCGATATCAGCTATAAGTTTATCTTGCACATCAGGATTTTTAGCTAGCTCGTAAAGTAGAAACGCCATAGTAGTCGCAGTACTTTCGTACCCGGCCGCGTAGAACACGAAAGCTTGAGCTGCTATCACATCTTCTGTTAACTCCAGAAATAGTTGTTTGTCGTCGGCATTCCTTCGTGTGCCTTGGATCTCGCCTTGTTGTTTCAGCTCCAAAATGAGATCCATAAAGTCTTTTCTATTCGAAGGAACGCCATTTCTTTGACCCACAACGTCCTTGACGAGACCGTAGAAGAAAGTTTTCACAAATTTCGGAAACAGTGAAGTATTAAATTTTTTTAGAATGCCTGGAAACATCATGTCAAGTTCATTTGCGTAATTCACTGTAAATATCAGTTTGTCTATTTTTTGCAAAGCGTCGATTGCTTCTTGATTGTGCTGAGTGTCGACATCTAGTCCGAAAGCACAAGCCGATATAGTCGCCATGGTGAATCTCTGCACAAGCGTATGCATTTCGTGTTCTGTTTGATGCATGCATATCTCATCAACGTACTTCAAGAAGTCATCGCCACGCTCGTCGATTAGGTACAACATGTTCTTCAATTTGCCGGACGTGAAGATTGGCGTAAATCGATTTCGCAGCACGCGCCAAGTATCACCATCCGAATGGAACAGATTCGAACCCAAACCTTCTTTGCTGAACTCTCTCCCGCGGTCGACGAAACCATCGAAGTCTTTAATCATCACATGTTTGATGATATCCAGGTCCCGCAGCAGCAGACATGGAGTGGTCATCCGATAAACGCCGACTATTTTCTCATTTGGATATGAGTCGTATATTTCCTTAAATACTATTCCTTGGTTCCGAATTCTCAACGCTGAGTCTTTCATGTTTCCAAATAATGGTACCGGTGTAGGTCCGACGACGCCTTTGTTTTTCCAATAGTTAAATGTTCTTGTTAAATAAAAGTATAGCAATGTTGCTAGTGTCGCAAATGCAATAGGCAAATATATGAGTACCATCTTAAACACTCTACTTCGTAATGTAGCCTTGACGGTGAGACGCCAGTATTTATAACTCTCGCGCTCATTCAAATTCATTTATTCCAATTAGCACCGTTCACGATTTGCACTAATGATAACATAGAAATAAATAAAAAAATACAAACAAACACCACAATATTGCACATTAGTCAATTAAAGAATATCTATATAAAATTAATTATTAATCAGTCAAAAAATTAAATTAACACAACAATAAGACATCTTAAGACAAAAAAAGTATAATAATTATGAGATCAATACATACGAAGTGTTGCGTATAATCAAATAATGGTAGATTGCCTGAAAAATGCTGTCTCACAATATCGCAAGCAATCCCCCAATATTCCACTCCACGCACCATCAAAAAGATCACAGTCAGGCTTAACATCTAGAAGAGCGTTTAGAGTCGCAAGGGAGCGAGGTATTGGTGATACTTCATGCGCTACAGTTCTGCATTTGGGGACGTCCAACAGTTTATGTCGGCGGCCTCGCAGGTAACTGCCCGGAACAAATAGGCGACATAAACGATTGCAGAGGTCGGGAGCATCAATCTTGCCACGTAGCACTTTACACATTCCCACCATTTGGTGATAGGATTTCCTAACCTCCAACGAGTTATACCCCAGGCACCCATACAAGAAATTGGTGGGATATCGATATGGGTAAAATCCATATGTACGCTTGTATAAGTATCTGAGGAAAGTTCTATGAACTTTTTCCAACATTAAGCTATACATATCTTCATGTGGATGCCACACACACGAACTAGCTTCCAATTTGCTTCTGACTAAATATGAGCTTAATAACTCCAACATCTTGAAAGTCCCGGTAGTTCCGGAGTACAAATCCCAAGCGCCTAAAAGCTTCCTTCGCAACTATATTTATGTGGTCGTTGAAAGTTAGCGCTCGATCAAAGACAACGCCCAAATCTTTAACTGTTGTAGACCGCGAGATTAAATTATCGTCTAATTTATAATGAAATTCAATCGGCCTCTGCCTTCGAGAAAATGTCATCTCAAAGCACTTAGAAGCATTGAATTCCATTTTGCTGTCAGTACTCCACAGATGGATAGCATTGATATCCTGTTGCAGCTTAAGACAGTTATCGATTGTACTAATTTCTAGGTATAGCTTCAGGTCATCGGCATATAGGAGACACTGCGAGTGCCTGATCACAGCAGGCAGGTCATTGATCATTAAGATAAACAGTAATGGTCCCAGTATGGAACCCTGGCTCACTCCGGAACGCGTGTGATAGGGTTTTGACTCATACAAGCCCAGTCGAACATATTGTTGTCGGTCGCGTAGTTAGTCAGCAACGAAGCGGAGGAGACTCGGTTAATAAACCTATTGCGCTGAGCTTTTCCAACAATATATCATTATTGACCCTATCAAATGCCTTCCGGAAGTCAAAATATAGTACATCCACCTGCCTGCCACGATCATGACTAGCAAAAATGTAGTCAACAAGTGTCAACAGGTTGGTATCGACTGATCTTTTTTTCCTAAAGCCATGCTGCTCATTACACATAAACGGTTCAATTTGCCTGTACAGCTTCTCATGGATGATATGCTCAAACACTTTTGCGAGGGTAGATAGAATAGCTTTAGGGCGATACTCCTCCACTAATGATTTATTTGAGCTTTTGGGAATCGGCGAATCTCGAGACAATTTCCATTCAGGTGGATATATCCCGGCCTTAATCGCAAGGTTATATAAATGACATAGTGGAGGAATAAGAACCCTTCCAGCTTCTTTGAGAATTAACGGTGGAAAGCAATCAGGGCCAATGGAGCCACTACTTTTCAGCTTTCTGATGCCTTCGGCTACATCCCTAGGTAAGATCACAGAAATGTGCACGTAGTTACTTGCACGAGACGAATCCTGACCCCGAAATGTAATCCGCATCCAAAGTGGGTAGATAAAACAAAAACACTCTGGAAAAGAAATCAGCAAACGCTTCTGAGGCCTCAACAACCTTTCCTCTATAAGTGAAAATAGACTCATATCCACCCTTGGTTCGCAGGCTTGTAATGTGACTCCAGAGCTTACGAGGATTGGTTTTGATGTTTTGCTCTATAGTAGCCATGTACGAGTCATAGGCATTGGCAACGCGTTGTCTTAGATCAGACCTTAAGTTTGAAAAAAGCTCATAGGCCTCCTCAGATGCCGTACGTTTCCAATCGCGATGTAATTTTAATTTTATGTCGCCTATAATATCCCGTGTAAACCAAACTGGATAACGTGGTTCTCTTGAGCCAGCACGCCGCTTCTACGGAACACAGAGATCAAAAATGTTATAAATTATGTCATAAAACAATTTCACACATAAATTAATATCGTTCTCGGCACAAAAATCAATCCAAGATATTTTAGATAGCATATCATATAGTAATAAGTACATAGTCAACTTTTTTAAAATTCCAATCTTTGTACAAATCTATATTACTAGGGTCCATCTTTTTGTTATCTACTTTTGGATATCATTATAGTCACATCAATATCAAGAGGTGGATTATGTGGATCAATTTTAACTATTGGCAATGTAGCCTCTAACACATTAACCGTCATACGTGTACTATTTGAACTCAACACTACATCTAGCATTCTATTATTACAATTGGGTATAAATTTATTCTCATTAAAATTACAAAATGTCATGAAATAATTATAATAGTCATTAATATTATCTGAAGCAGTATACAAATTCAAATCACTTAGAACAATCACATAACCCTTTAGGTCATTAATAAAACTTTGTACTTTACAAAAAAACTTTATATAAAAGTCATTAGGTCCATTAGATTTAATATAAAAAACACAGACGTAGATTCTATGGCCAGACCACTCAAAGCTAGCCCATAAAGCCTCTCGAACTTCGTCCACCCCTGAAGCCATGTTCCAAAGGTGTAAGTATCTACGTGTCTCCACTGCTTTCAAAGCCGTTACAGAGGGCCCCGCAGTCCCAAACAAGGATGTCAACCCTTTGCTTCTCTTTTTTGTCACTTGAATCCATTCTTCTGATGACGGTTCAGGAGGTATCTCTATTGACACTGAAACTTTACCTGCAGCTTGCAATTCAGAGCCTGTTGTCAGAGAAATACTTGACGCTCCAGAATATCTCTTGTCATCACGTTTCCCTTGAGATCCATTTGTAGTCTTGACTACCTCAGCTAGTTGCATAGGTGCCCTCGGCTTAGTAGTCAAGTTATCTATTGGACCGTTCTCTGACTGAAACTGTCACTGCGCAGAAGCAGGAAGACGGGTGGTAGAATTGGCTATAGCTGTCTTGGAGCGCATCAAGTTTGACTGTGGACTTGAATCAATGACAGCTTGGGTGCCAGCGGCATTTACGGTAGTCTTAGGTTGAACATCCTTAGCGCAATAGTGAGAAGAACACGCATTTGGTTTAGATGTAGTTGTGGTATTCCTGGAGTTCGAATCCAATTGCACATTATTGCTTAATACCTGTACCAAGCTTGTAAGCTGACAAGCATTATCACTGGCTTTAGATTCGTAGCTAGTCATAATGGAGACACAGAGGTTAAGCTTTTCTTCATAACCTGCCATGACTAAGACTGATTGACTTTACCTTTTGTCATAGTTTTTAATAATGGAGATTGCACTATCTAGCTTGGCCTCATAGTCTACCATAAGCGAGTTAGCTTGCATCAGATCCTTCCTCATCTTCATCATTTCACAACGCAGCTCGTGAGTCTCAACAGTCAAGTTCTCGATTTTCTCTTCATCTTCTTCGGAAAGAACTCGAGATACTTTCTCTCGAACAGTGACATTATGATTGTCACTCAGCTTTTTAGACATGCCGACCGGGGTGTGGGTGTTATCCCCCCCTCTTTTGACATAACAGACGCATTCAGGAAAAACCCAGGTTTTCAAATCTGTTTTGGTCAATTTCTTCTCTCCGGTGCACAAAAGATGGAAATATTTATCACACTTTGATACAGTACAGTGATAAATTCAATACTTATTTTTTAGTATCGTTTATGCGAGTGTGGCTCAACGGTTCCAGTGTCTGCTTTTCATCCAGACGCACCCTGGTTCGTATCCGGCCCTCCGACCCAAGATAACTCCCCTACGAATTAATTCTGCGGAGGAGTCACGACCCCCAGTCATGAGGAAATACGACTCAAAGAGAGAAATCTTTTAGTACGTTGAGAATAATTACCTATGTCGATAATTTGCTAATAATTTAGTTCTATTTTTATTTCCTAATTATAGGAATGATACGATAAAACGTTATCTGCATCTGAATATGATATTTCATACGCTTATCTGAAAGCATAATTTTATAAAATTGTAACTAAATAAACAGTAATTGTTTTTGATTCAAATTTATTTTATTGTTTATTAAATATACACGTTATATTAGACGATAACATATACGGTATTTTTAGTTTCATATCTGTTCTTTAATGTTTACAGAAATAGTTTATCTCATTCGTTTTATTATTCGTACATTCGTACATAACTTACTTTATAGAAAATAAAAGTTATGTAAGTGTTGAATAGTATAAAATTTTCACTAAAGAAGGAATAACAATAATATTTTGTAACAGTAACACGTTTACATACTCGTACATATATACTATACATCTATTACTACACTACGGTGCTCAAAATCGGACTTAATTTTATCGCCTGAGTATGTTTAGTCGTACTCCGCCTTTAGGGCCTATAATAATCCGGTTTGGACATATTTCCATATCTTTGGGCGTATTTTTAGACACCTGTACTCGGAATTTCGAAAAGAACTTCACTAGACACACTCGACTTTGCACCTTCGCAAACCGCATCCCTGTAACAATGAAAAATAACAGTGTTGTTATGTAACTTCTTAACAAACTAGTGCTTGCAATTAACGAACGTGGTCCATATTATTTATAATTTTATAAAAGTTTGTTTAAATTTAAAAGTTTCTGTTTAGTGTGCCATAATAAATAAATAAAAAAGATAAATTAAATTATTATATCATGCCAAAATTTACCATGCCGTGTGTATATATTTAACCAATTAACAAACCGAAACATCTCATTGTCTGTTTATAAATATATTTTTGGTTTGTTATATCATATTATCTTAATTCTTTATTTGGAAATCAGCACTTTTTGTTTCTTTCCGTCAATATAAAATGGTTAATGAGAAAAAAGCCTCACCAATACAATTCCTGGGCCCGACTCCGAAGGGCATATACGCGCAGGGATGCTCGGGCGCCTCCCTCTCCGGCAGAAACCGGTCCGGCTCAGAGTAGTATTTCGGGTCACGCTGGATTCCCATAGGCGACACTAACACTGTTGTTCCCTTCTTGATGACAACATCTGTGCCCGGCACTTTATAATCTGCAATAGCATTTCTCTGCAAAGGCTCCACTAACGGATACAGACGCAAAGTCTCATCAAATACCTTTTCTAAATAAGTCATGTCTTGTAAAGTTTCATAAGTCACTTTGCCGTTGTGTTTCTGTAGCACTCTGTCGATATCAGCTATAAGTTTATCTTGCACATCAGGATTTTTAGCTAGCTCGTAAAATAGAAACGCCATAGTAGTCGCAGTAGTTTCGTACCCGGCCGCGTAGAACACGAAAGCTTGAGCTGCTATCACATCTTCTGTTAACTCCAGAAATAGTTGTTTGTCGTCGGCATTCCTTCGTGTGCCTTGGATCTCGCCTTGTTGTTTCAGCTCCAAAATGAGATCCATAAAGTCTTTTCTATTCGAAGGAACGCCATTTCTTTGACCCACAACGTCCTTGACGAGACCGTAGAAGAAAGTTTTCACAAATTTCGGAAACAGTGAAGTATTAAATTTTTTTAGAATGCCCGGAAACATCATGTCAAGTTCATTTGCGTAATTCACTGTAATTATCAGTTTGTCTACTTTACGCAAAGTGTCGATTGCTTCTTGATTGTGCTGAGTGTCGACATCTAGTCCGAAAGCGCAAGCCGATATAGTCGCCATAGTGAATCTCTGCACAAGCGTATGCATTTCGTGTTCTGTTTGATGCATGCATATCTCATCAACGTACTTCAAGAAGTCATCGCCACGCTCGTCGATGAGGTACAACATGTTCTTCAATTTGCCGGACGTGAAGATTGGCGTAAATCGATTCCGCAGCACGCGCCAAGTATCGCCATCCGAATGGAACAGATTCGAACCCAAACCTTCTTTGCTGAACTCTATGCCGCGGTCGACGAAGCCATCGAAGTCTTTAATCATCACATGTTTGATGATATCCAGGTCCCGCAGCAGCAGACATGGAGTGGTCATCCGATAAACGCCGACTATTTTCTCATTTGGATATGAGTCGTATATTTCCTTAAATACTATTCCTTGGTTCCGAATTCTCAACGCTGAGTCTTTCATGTTTCCAAATAATGGTACCGGTGTAGGTCCGACGACGCCTTTGTTTTTCCAATAGTTAAATGTTCTTGTTAAATAAAAGTATAGCAATGTTGCTAGTGTCGCAAATGCAATAGGCAAATATATGAGTACCATCTTAAACACTCTACTTAGTAATGTAGCCTTGACGGTGAGACGCCAGTATTTATAACTCTCGCGCTCATTAAGTCACACAACTAAAATGTATAATATCGTCTTATTATCATGCTTATGTCATTATATGAATACTTTGTTTATACTAGGGAGGTGAGAGGTGACAGCTTTTTCCGAGACGTTCTTTGAACGAGCACAACTGAACTGATCAATGAAACATTTTAATATTTATGTTTTTATTATATTCATAATCTTGTACTTCTGGATCTGATACTTTATTTAATGCATTCCACGTTAAATTCTGCGGTATGGTGAATAGATTGGATACAAACATATGTCTTATTTCTTCAGTGAAAGAAAAGATCCTTGTTACAAAAGCAGTTTTTTTAACAATAAAATTAACATAGGAACTACCTACACTTCTTATTTGTGTGTAACATCAAGTCATCGGGCAAATAAAGATAAAATCAATTGAAATTGTTTGATGGTTCTAATTTTTTTACTTGGACCAATGATATGCTTGATTTTCTTTGCTACTCTGTCAAATTACAACTCGTGTCTGCATTCAAGGCTAAACGTTAAAATGCTATTATTTAATAATAATAATAATTTATTTATTTAGCACTTAAAAACTAGTTACATATGTTAGTTCTATATAATATACTTAAAAATATTTAACATGGTTTACGAGATAGGTTACATTGGTACAACATAGATATTAAACACTGGGTGCACTACATTCCACACTAAGTCCGAGACTTGTGTCGTGAAATGTAGGCTCTGTCCGTTAGATTTAAATTTAAAGACGGCACGTAGTTATAAGCTATAATTTTTAAAATAATAAACTAAAGTAAAAGCAGAGATAAGTATAGTAATTATTTGTATGATACAGTTTTCATCACGTCATCATCATCATTTCCAGGTGTTCTGCATAAGGCATGTTTCCCTTTTGCTATTCAATACTTTCTTCAGTAAGCGATCCGAAGATCTAGATCCATTTACTCAAAGTGTAGCACGATCCATTTTAGGTTCAGCTTATTGCTTGCCACCAGGCCAACTATGGTCAAGTGCATCATTCCATCAGCCCGTGCAGAGTTTACGCACGGCAGCCTTTTAAGCATTAGAAAATAAAACTTGTAGTGTAACGTATCCGTTTGTATCATTGCAGAGAGGCGGGAGGAGCCAATGCAGATGTATCGTGCGCGGCCGACTGGGAGAGAGGAGAGCGCGCCCGCGCGAGCGGCCACCGCGCGCGCGTTATAAACACCGCACTGCACTATATACGGTACTGTATCACTTCTTATTCTACTCGTATTATAAATGTATCCATTCTCACGACTTTAATAACACTTAAATTACCTACTTGTGTTTATACCGGCTAACATCTTCATCATCATCGACATTGGCGAGTTCCATCTACGATAGACGACATCTATGTGGGCTCCTGCAATATAATGTAGCGTAGCATTTGTACTCGTGGCTAAACCAACCGATACACTAGAGGTCGATGCAGTCACATTGTCAGCGGCTAACTCGTCACTTGTAAATGTGTATTTTGGGAGCGCTACAGGCTCCATCATCATAAAGATGCGTCCCGACTGGTTGGCTGGCTCGTCTAGTTTTATAAGTATAGATTGTACAAAATAGTATTGCTATTCAAAAGTAATTATATGCTATTCTTTAAAAAAACCTTGAATACTTGCTGAAACGCTCTACAATTTTTTGCTTTCGTTTTATTTATATTTTTGCCTGGCGTTCTGCATCTAAAGAAAACCTCTCCAAAACAATTTCTTTTTAAAATAGTTCTTAAAGAAAAAGTTCTGTGTGTCAAAAAAGGAAAGACCAAACCAACACCCCTTTCGGTTTTCTCACTGTCTCAGGTTCATGGAACCCAACCATCCACGGCCACTTTAAAGGTCGTCAACACCATATAAACATACATATATACCCGCTCTCATAGTATCATGTACTTATGTATATGTCCCGGCAATTGTTAACTTTTCGTTATCACACCCGTTGTCAACAATTTATGATTTCGGGATTAGGGTTAGGATGAATTTGGGAGTTATTTTTGAAAGGCCCTTTGTGTGACCACAAACTTGGAGTCAATGAACTCTTTGTTGTGAAAAAGTTTACTGCCCTCTTTATGAATTATATCCTGGACTTTGTAATACGGGTACTTTTATATAGATAACATCGGAATATGAGCATACACTTTCCACATTAAAAGAGATGTGATCGAACACTGATGATTCTTTATAAAAAAAAACTACGAATAATGAAAATGAGTAAAGAGTTTTTTTAACAGCAAATATGAAAATTAAGCATCTAGAGAAAAATAAATTATTTATTTATTTATTTATTTATTTATCCTGGTTTTATTTCTTTCCTATTCTTAAATTAATGGAGATATTTAACGGGACAATACGTTCTCTGCTGCAAAATCCGGCAAAGCGACTGCGCGAACGATCACCTCGTCGCTGCAGCATCGTAACGTCACGCGGCTTTTGATTGGTTCATTGTGACGTCACCCGGTCTCTGATTGGTTCGCGCGCGTGGAACATCTCGGTATCGCATGCGAAGAAAAGCTTGAATAAAAGCGGCGAAAGTACCTCTGGTAATCTGTGATCGATTTAGATGAAACTATTTTTATTATTTTAACTACTTACCAGTATCATTTTAACTACTTACCAGTTAGAGGCGTTAGAGACAATAGAGAAGCGAGCTAAGATGATCATTGGGAACGACGCTTTGTGCGAGGTGAGACTTCAGAGTCTCGAGCACCGTCGCAAAGTTGCTGTCTATCGATCTTCTATCGACAACACTTTGGAGAGTGTGCAGCGGAATTGCACGATCTAATTCCGCCCGCCCCTTTTTTACCACCGGACGAGCAGGGGCACAGCAGGTCGTCACCGCTTCCGGGTCCAAGTTCCCAAGACTCGCACTAAGCGTTTTGCTTCCACTTTTATAGTGCGAACTGCTAAATTGTGGAATTCCCTGCCTGACTCCCTGTTCCCCGCGGAATATAACCTTGCAATCTTCGAATCGAGAATGAATCGGTTCTTACTGGGTAAGCACGTTCCATCCTAGACCGTAATGATTGCTTACCATCAGGCGAATTACGGTCAAGTGGAAACCCATTCCTTGTAAAAAAAACTTTTATATTAATATTAGTGGGTAACAAAGTATTTTAGAGTTTGACATTTTTACTGTAATCTTTGACGTTTTAATTTTTTTTTATTAGTAGACATTTGATATTAATAACTCGGTATTTGGTTTGATTATTGTTTGACATGACTGCTATGTAATAATTTTTATTTAATTTTATCTTTAATGTGTATGGACTCAAAGTCTGAAATAAATGACATTTATTTATTTATTTAATATTTTGATGTCTTCCTGATCCTCATTGAAACTAGTATGGATTTTAGAATTTTACATTTTAAATTTGTGTTTTTGTAGTATAGGTAAGTTTTCAACGTGCTATATCTTGGACTACTGTACCTAGTGCAGACATTACATTAGGCAGACTGTGGTCAAAACCTGAGCTATTTTATAGTAGCTATATTTAAGTCCTACGTTATATTATGTAGGTATCCTTCATCGAAACCAGTTAAAAGTTATTCGAATATCAACAGGACATAAAATCAGCTCACATTTTAAATACAAGAACTTCACTAAATAGCATTAGTTAGATACACGTATTTTAAATATTACAGAACTTAAATAAGTACGCCTTGCCCAAAATAGAATTACCAAAATATTTTTGTTGATTCGTCTAGGAAACATGTCCTTGACATTGAGTTATGTTAATATTTACATCTCACTATCAGACGAAACCAGTTCCTAACGTTAACGCAATATAACTAATATTATGACGTAAGATTAAGGTGACATAATGCAACTAAATTATATTTTTTTTATTCCTATTTATTCTAGTGGACGCCCGCGGCTTTGCTCGTATTATTTCGGGGTAAAAAGCTTATGACACTCCCAATATCACATACTACCTACATACCAAAAATCATGATGATCCGTTCAGCCGCTTTCGCGTAACGAGCGTTTAAATAAACAGACAAAAAAATCGGAAAACTGCTAAAATTAATTCTGTTAACGGATATTATTTTTCCAATATCTTCTACGTACAGATTTTGACTTTGTTTAGCTTTATTATCATAATCAAAATATTCATTTATTCATAAATACGTCAATTTCTTTACATATAATCATGTTCATGTTCATTAAACAATTCACTTAAATTTACATGATCAAATTACCATTTAAAATATTCAAAAATAAATTAAATAATACAATAAACGAGTACAATGTACTCGAAAACGTCTCAATGTAAAACATTATGATAACAAAGAGAATAAATAATACCGTAAATATGTACATACATATATATTAATTAACAATCGTGTCATACCCTAAGTTTAAACAAGTCAAACTCGTAAAAGGCTTGCTCGATAAGCCAGGCTTTCAACATGTGTTTAAACGAAGGTAAACTGGTGGCCGCGATGATTTTGTCCGGCAGCATGTTGTACAGGTACACTGTCAGGCCCATAGAATGCGTTAATTTGTCAGCCTTTACTAAATGTCTTTCAACAGCTCCTAGTTTGCTACCACTGCGAGTCGGGTATCTGTGCCGTGAGCTACGCACAGTGTATTCATCTAGGTTGATCCTAGCATAGACTGCCACTTGATAAATCAAGATGGCAGGCAGCGTCAGGATACCCAGCTTTATGAAATATGGACGAGCCGCGGTGTCCCGGGGCACGCGCGCCAAGCAGCACACCCAGACAGACTAAACTGAATGAAGTGTGTCTTACTTAGGTTCAAGGCAAGCCTATTAACTCTGAACCAGTTGGATAGTTCATCTGCTGCTGAGTTCAGTTGCTGTTCCAGCCCTTCTGTTGTCTTGCAGGTGGCCACGGCTGCGACATCATCTGCATACATCAGGATCTCTGCTGAAGGTACAGCTGCAGGTAGGTCATTCAGGAGGATCGAGAACAGAAGATTGGAAACCGAGGATCCCTGCGCCACACCCATATCTGACGACATTGGGTCAGAATTGTGCAGTCCTCCTCCTCCAACCACCACCTGTGACCGCTCTCGCATAAGGCCCTCCAGCAGAGACATAGCAGGGCCACGCACGCCCAGGTGTTCCAGCTTTGCAGCCAGGACCCTGGCGTCAGCGACGTCGAATGCCTTCGAGAGGTCGCAGCATAAAAGTTCAGTTTGGGCCTGGAATCACGAGCTGCAACAACGCGGCGAACAACCTCTCTAGCTAGAGCTGTTGTTGAGCGTCCCGAGCGATACGCGTATAGTCTGTCAGACAGCGCGCTTGTGGTATCGAGAAAATTGGTCAGATGTGAACTCAGGCCGTTCATTGCAAAAATTTTCGTTTTGCAATTGCAGGAATAATCGAGACCGGCCTGTAGTTATCAATACATTCACGCTTCCCTTTCCCTTTGTAAAGTGGCGAGACTTTACTGATTTTCATCGCGCTTGGGAAATCTCTTTCCTTCAGGCAAGCGTAATATATTTCAGCTAGGATAGGAGCCAGTGAATCTATAGCAACTCTGATCAATTTCATTGACGTCTCGTATATGTCTTTGTATGACTTCGGCGGTATACGCGTCATAACAATGCGATATACCTCGTCCGCACTAAACCGCAGCAGCCATACGTCGGCCGGCCTGCTCGCCGCAGCCAGCGCGGTGCGAGCCCGCGTGACGTCAGCGCGCGGCGCGCCGCGGCACCAACGAACCTAGCATTCATTGCATTCACGGCGGCACGCTCGCTACTGAACCGGGAGCCATCAGCTTGCCTCAACAGCTCAGTGAAATAACAATTGTCCTTCCCTCTTTCTTTATTAACAATTTTCCACATCAGATTCGATGAAGTTTTGTTTTGTTTTATTAAATTAGAATAATAGTCAGACTTACTCTGCTTTATGAGCGTGTCGTAGTATGTATTCATGTCAGTAATTAATATATTCAATTTCTTTAATATTAGGATGTCGTTTGCTAATTTTATAGATATAGATGGTATTCGTTGTACATAGTAAATGTCTCTTTGATAAATTTGCAAATTAATTGTTTGCATCAAGCTTAGGGAGAAAGTGTTCGGGTCGGATACATTCTGTGTCGATACTAATTTCCACCTTACAGACAGAGTACTAGAGTTAAGCTCTGATTTCCTAGGAAAGCGGTTCCGACATATAGCGGCCGTAATACAGCGGTGAATGATGTCACAAGAACGTTGTCTACGTAAACGAAATGGCGCGGTTTCCTAGAGATTATTTTTGCGTCCGTAATATTAAAGCCGCTATATGAAGGCACCGCTGTCCTAGGAAACCAAAGCTTAACAGTAAGTGGCTGAACATTATATTGAAACAATTTGTTTATTTTCAGGTCGGTCATGAAAAATCTTGCCCATTTGCTGGCTGTCCCTATCAGCGAAAACGTGGTAACTTTCATCTATTTGGTGGCCGCGATCACACTGCTCTCGCGGACGACAGGTAAAATACACTATTATTATATAATATAATCATTTATCATTTATGCAAGCTTCCCTACCTGTACGGTTAGGAGGTTTGGGTGTCCGCAAAATTTCAAGTGTTGCTTTACCAGCATTTTTGGCTTCTGTCCACGGTACTTACGAATTGGTCCAAAAAATCCTCGCACCCGCTTTAGGCCCGTCTGGCGTAGTTGTAGTTGCGCATACGGACGAAGCTAAAAATGCTTGGCGCCTGGCCTGTCCAAACACCGATTTTCCTACAACACCTCGTTCCCAGAGACTGTGGGATCGGCCGATCAGCGAACTAGCACGGAAATCACTTCTCGATACGTGTACTAGTTTCGCGGATCGCGCCCGCATCCTTGCGGTCAGTGTGTGGGAATCCGGTCTTTGGCTGCAGGCCATGCCCTCTTTTAATACAGGTAACCTTTTAGATCCGACAGCTTTTCGACTCGCGGTTAGCCTGCGCTTGGGTGCGAGGAGCTGTGAACCGCATCGCTGCCAGTGTGGTACTGATGTCGACCAGCTCGGGCACCACGGCCTCTCATGTTCGAGGAGTGCTGGTAGAATTAGCCGCTGTCTGAACGACATCATTCGCCGGGCTTTTTCCACTGCCAATGTTGCAGCTATGCTCGAACCGAGCGGCCTAGCACGTGACGATGGAAAAAGACCTGACGGTATGACTCTTGTGCCATGGAAGTTGGGTCGGCCCCTTGTGTGGGACGCAACTTGCGTCGACACATTGGCGCCGTCTCATCTGTCTATGACACGGTGTCGGGCTGGAGCGGCGGCTATTATTGCCGAGCATCACAAGAGACGCAAATATGCTAACCTCGGCCGAGGTTACATCTTTGAGCCTTTTGGAGTCGAGACTTTGGGGCCGTGGGGTCCGGGAGCCCATACTATATTCCAAAACCTCTCGGAGCGCTTGGTTGACGCGACGCGTGACCAAAATGCTGGCCTTTTTCTGGCTCAACGTATCAGCATTGCCATCCAGCGTGGTAATGCGGCCAGCATGCTGGGTACGCTGCCCTCTGGTAGTGGGCTGGAGCACTTAGATTATCTTTAGGCTTTTCTAAAGATTTTCTAAGTGCCCCTTTTTGTAGTAGTTAGAAGTAGTATGTTTAGTTTTCCTTCACTTGTTTTTATATTTTATTATTGTAAATAAAATTTTATCATTTATAAAATTACAAATTACATATTTTCTTTTACACTCTACTCTATTTTTACACTTGAAATATTTTTTTCTCCGCAAGCTGTTTTTATCTGTTCTTTAATCCACACACATTATTAAGCCATAAAAATTTTTGAAGATCTGCAATTTTTTGTCTATCTACAAAATATTCTGTTTTTGTTAATACAATAATAAACCTCTTGATGTCGATAGATAAAACCACTTTAATCATAGGAATATTTAAAAACATGTCTGGTTAGCTGTGGTAGGTCATTTAAACTCCTTATGCTATTGACGTCGAAATATCTTGAAAATATCAGAAATCTTGGTATCAGGGTGCTTGTTAGAGAAATATCTTGGATATGCTTGCGTTTGACACTAAATTCCGCAATAAAACGTATTTCCTAGTGTATCAAAGTACTACAAGACTCTATCTAAATATATAAAACTCAAAGGTGACTGACTGACTGATTGACTGACTGACTGATATAGTGATCTATCAACGCACAGCCCAAACCACTGGACGGATCGGGCTGAAATTTGGCACGCAGGTAGATGTTATGACGTAGGCATCCGCTAAGAAAGGATTTTTAGAAATGCCGCTTTTAAAGGCGTGAAATAGGGGATGCAAGTTTTACTTCTTAATGCGAGCGAAGCCGCGAGCACCCACTAGTAATAATATAATAGTTGTTATAATAAAATATCTTTCCTACAAATACTCGTATACGTAGCAATACTCTTAGATAGTATAGTCTATCAATCAGCAAAATGTCGAATAACTCTTCCTTTTTAGGAGTCACTAAAAATATATATCCTTGAAATTATCAACTAACTCCTGTATATAAATAAAGGCTGTAGCTATGTTCCCACGCACGCCGCGCTACTTTGGCCCGGGAATGATGTCTCCAACATTGATAAATATACTAAGTAAAAATGAACAGTAACGTAACTCTTCTTTTTAAGCGGTCGGTATACATTAATGTGAATTAAATAAATATTTAGAGACGTTACACACCTCTGACGTAGACTATCAGACGACAAACAAATGGATATAACTTTCCTTTCACGGATAAAAATAAATTAAAAATTGTTAACAAGATTACAAGAAGCACAGCATGCACAACACATTTTAGCGACAAATTTTCCTTAATATTTAAAAAATGGCTTAAATTTATTAAAATAATAAGAAACAATATTTACACATATTAACACTAATAGAACTAAAAAAGAGTATTTACATCTAAACTAAATTTAAACAATCTACATGTGGTATGGAGCCAAGAACGCTGGCTGCATTCCCACGCTGGATTGCTATAGAAATCCTTTGCGCAAGGAACCAGCCAGCGTTCTTGTCTCTAGTGATGTCAATCAACATTTTATTTAATTTTTTTATAAAAGACTTCGTGCTTTTACCCCACGGACCAAAAGTTTCGAAGCCAAGCGGTACGAAAATATAATCAGTCGATAATGATGTATATTTTCGCCGCTTGGCTTCTTCTGCTGCGTCCGCCGCGGCTCCTGCCGCTTGTACTGTTCCACTGAGGCGAGAAGGAGCTAGTGTATCGACGCAAGTTGCGTCCCATACAAGAGCTTTTCCCCGCTCCCAGGGAATCAGTGTGAGGCCATCGGGGCGCTTACCATCGTCACGGACCATGCCAATCGGTTCAAGAACTGATGGTACGTTGACAGTGGCAAGTGCCCGTCTCACTATATCATTCAGCGAGCCGTGGCGGGAGAATCTGCCTGCACTGCGAAGGCATGAAAGTCCGTGGAGGCCCTTCCTATCGACATCGCTACCACATGTGCAACTGTGTTGTTCGACAATAGCAGCTCCAATTCGCAAGCCGATAGCGATTCTGAAACTGCCATTGTCGAAAAGTGTACCGAGGTTGGCAGAAGGGAGGGCATGTAGCCATTGGCCAGATTCGTGTTGAGACACTGCTTGAAGCCTTGCGCGATCGTTGTCACCTATTAAATTTTGTTTTAAAGAGTTAAATTGCTTCTGTACCAATGGAGCATCCCAAAGTTTTTGGCAGAATGGTTCCTTAGGGATGTCAACATTGGTACAGAGAGATGTCCACTCTCTCACTGCCTCTGCCGCACAATTTATCTCAACTGACGATGATTTCAAAATAGATAAACAAAGTTGAGATACGCCATGCACAGAAGACAGAAAGGCAGGAAGTGCAACACTAGAAATTTTGCGAATGCCGATACCACCCGTTCTAATAGGTAAAGTTGCTTGTGTCCAAGAGTTCGATGCGAGGTTCAAATTTAGAATTTTTTCCAATGCTGTTTTTAGCGTGGTATCTAAGTCTTGTAAAAGATCTAAATGTTTCCAGATTGGGCAAGCTCTTAAAGCGTAAGTAAATTTTGGTACAAAAAGGCAAGATTTAAGTATGTTGTGTGCAATGTGTGAATTTAGATAACCCAATCTGTGAATATTTTCCGAAAGCAACTTCAATTTATTTTCTAAAAAGGGCCCGATACTATCCTCGCAAATTGGGGCACCTAGAAGGCAAAGTGGTTTGGAATCAAGAATTTGTATATTTGGAGCTATTTTTTGAAAACTTTCAATTAGGTTAGTACGTTCATGATTATTGAATTTTTTTGACAGGTGTAACTCACATTTATCAAAATTTAAAGTCAGATTTATTTTTTGGAAATTGTTGATCAAACTTTGAAGATCATTTAAAACTGTATCAGCTTTGCCCACTAAGGTGCCATCGTCCAGGTACCACACGTTTAATTTGGAAGAGAGGCTTGAGATGATGGGATGAATACCTAGACTGAAGAGCGCCGGTCCAAGAGGATCTCCTTGTTGAACACCTACTTCAGAAGATATCTCTTCTCCGTAATAAAAAAGCTTTGAATTAAAATTGTAGCATTGCCAGATGTAGTTGTATGCTTCAGGTATGTGAGCAAAAGCCTCGTTTAGCAAGGTGCATCTGTCTAAGGAGTTAAAAGCGTTTTTCACGTCGACTTTCAGAAGTACATGTATGTATGTACATGGCTTAAATGTGTTTGAGGACCGTTATACATGTAAACCATGTATAACTAACTCATACTTTTAATAATTTTAAAACAGATTCCGGTCTTTCCTTCTAAAATATGTCCTTGTAATAATTTAGTAACTCCTGTGTTCAAAACACGCATTAGTAGCAGTCTTCGCTGCCTTGAGTTGGAACGATGCGTCAAACATTGTGATAAATGTACTACTTTCTTTCCGGCTTGTAGCCAACTATTCTCGTTATCTCCAAGGTCAACAAAGAACTGTTTGTCAATCAATAAATATCATAAGGGAAGAAATACGGTGTTTTACAAATTCGAAAACATTGTTGCTTTTCAGTGGCGTACCATCCAATAAGTATAAAGTAACATACATTATTGTAAACAATGACAGGGATCTACAAACCATAGAAGTTTCAACAGTTTCTATTAATTAGCGTTTCCATTTCGTGAAATACTTTTCAAACTTATGGCACTGCTGATACAGCTTTTGCGCAACTTGAAACAACCTCGTTTGCGTTAAGTAACGTGCATGGACCTATACCTCACGCACAAAGCCTTTAAAATATTCTTGCAATACTTAAGAGACCAAATTCGTTTAATTAGATCGAAAACATACTACGGTCAAGTGCAAACCTGTTTTAGTTATAAAAACAGGCCCACGGTGACGCGTGCCTTATGAAAGATACCTACAAGTCAAAGGCGATAAATTTTATAAATAAATATTCCGGGACATTGCACACAGCGCCATTTAGCCCCACACTAAGCAAACGCTTAGATAAGGATAGAAAGAGAGATAAGAGTAATGTGTTACGTACCTATGTGTTGTTACAGAAGGGCAGTCCGGCGTGCGGTGGTCGGCGGGAGAAGGCGGGCGGGGAGCGTGCGCCCGCGCGCCCTACACGCACCATACACACCCGCCCATTCACTGTTAGCAGGTACAAGAAACCAATGTTACATATAGTAACTTTAACATACATCTTATAGGTATAACTGTATTCGTACTTATTTTTTTTTTGTAATAAACAATTTTCATTTAACAGACTTCTAAAGTATAAGTTCAAAGCAGGTATACTATTATACTACCACTGCTTCGGAAACGTGTAATAAACAGTGATATTGCCGACTTTTAAAGCCTGGAGTTTGAAGTTTATTAGTCCAGCCTATTCGTTATGTGACACAACATTGGACAAAGCAATCAAACTCGTCGTTATGTTTTTTGTCATATTCTTTAAGTTGAATGTTTACCTATAGAAAGAAAGTGCTTACGCAAGTTTTTAAGAGTAGTTATGGTCAATCTTACTCACAATTTTCCTTATAACTTTTGAAAAATCGTAATAAGATAGCTTATCTATACAAGAAGATCCTATACAATCAACCAGTTTAGCATTTGAATTGTCAATTTCATTTGAAGTAAGAAATAAAGTACCTAAACCTATGAGATACGTAAAGTTTACATAAAGCTGTCTACTATCTATCTACTTTTTCATTAATGCTGACATCTTGGCTCGTGGATTGAAAAAGGTTCATGAGCATTTTTAACAGCAGATATGAAAAGTAGACAACTAGAGAAAAAATATTCTGTTTTAGTTCTTTTTCTATCTTAAAAAATAAAATAAATATTAAACGCGAAAGGTCGGTCTCCGCCGCTAATTCCGGCAAAATGACCGCGCGTCCGATCAACTGGCAGTCACATAACCGCAGCAGTGCGGTGACGTCACTTCCGCCCCGTATATCTACATACATGTTGTTGCTATTGCCACCCGCGGCCTCTGATTGGTTCGCGCGCGCGCATCATCTCGATGTCGCTAAGCGCGCGAAAAACCGCAAATTCAAAAAAGTGGTGGAAGACCCCTGTAACTCGTAATCCTCGTAGTCAGATTTCAATGAAACAAACGCTTTTACTATCTATCAAGTACATGCTTTATTTGCAGTAATTTTAATTTTAATATTCCGATATCCGACTGTTTCTCAACACTACCACGACTGTCTAAAAACTTATCGTGATATATTGGTTTATCTAAATATTAAGATATTGAATCACGCGTTACTTTGCAGAAATCTATATCAATAAATTGTAACTGAAACTCTGGAGAAATGTGTAGTGTTTTTCCGCTGCGACTGTTCCTTTACCTTCACACACATCACACAGAACATCTTGCCGAAGGAGAACAACAAAGCTTCAAGACACGGAGGCCACGTTGTTTAGGAGGTGAGGTGTGGCGGTGGTATATGGAGGAACACACCTAAAAACCATCAAGTCTATTGTTTGATGTCGGTTACGGAGCAGTCGCAGCGGAAAAACACTACACATTTCTCCAGAGTTTCAGTTATCTAAATATTTATCGATTTAATTACTTTAATATTTCTTTAATCTCTATATGTTTATCTGCGTATATGTAGATAGAGATAGAATGCTGTGTCATGATGCATAGTAGAAATATATCATGATAAGATTGTAATTATTTTGTTATGATTGTTGTTATGGGGGTTTTTACCGTTTTATTATATATAGGTACCTACGTTAAAATAAAATATGTCAATATTTTATACAAAATTGCGAATTTGATTAGGGATCCGCCACAGTCCAATTAATAGAAAAAGTTTTCATAATTTAATATAAAAGAAGTTGTGACTAACTTCTTATAATATTTGCAGTTTTTGCTTGTACAACAAATTCTACAAGCAAATCTGCGCTATGAATGTAAGTTTATGCAACTTGCTCGATATTTTACTGATCTTCCATAGTACAAACAAATCTATATCTAAATTCGCATGATGGCTGCAAGTGTGTATAATTTTGTTTATACTGCATTTTTAAGTGTAATATTTAACAGATACGTTGTTTGTATACAGTAGGCAGTTCACTCGGGGGGAGTTCGATAGACAATGTCCGAAGACTTGGACTCGATCAGCGAGGAAGAACGAAGCTTGTTCCGACCTTTCACACGAGAGTCTCTGGCCGTTATCGAAGCCCGCATCGCTGAGGAGCATGCCAAGCAAAAGGAACTCGAGAAAAAACGAGCGGAAGGCGAGGTAACACACACACACACACCCACACATACATACAATGTTGTTACATGTACCACTTGAGTGTCTAGATGTGCATACGCTATACATTGTGATTATTACAGTTCCGCTCTAGGAACGTACGGCGTGAAGTATCTCCGACTAACCCACACGAGCTCTCACTAACACAGACGTAGGGTGAAACTGTTTGTTACCACTGGTTGGACGCGCTCATGGATAATTTTTAAATTATTCCAGAACGATTTGGGGCGGCCGAAAAAGAAAAAAGAAGTAAGATTTCTTGCTTGCCCCTATTTTACCTTTTTACGGCTCGTTTTATTAGAGAAATGTTTTTTATAACAAGTTATCGCTTGCGATGGATCAAAATTAGTTGTTGCATTGCGATGTCCACAAACATTGGCGTTGAAGTCGTTCAGTCGCGATAACTTGTGACAACCGCATCTACTATGCATATACTCGCATCTACCAGCATTCCTAACACATCGCTTAGTCGGCAATATATCGTAACCGAACGTTCACAAGTTTAGCTGTTAACTGCGCTAACAGCTAATCTTTCTGTAGTTTCAAATACGAAGGCTTCTCATGGTCGTTAGCTCCGAATGTCAAATGTGTGTTCCTACCGCGGTGTGACTCTCCAAATAGACATCCTTGGCGTGGAACCGTTTAGTGAGTTTGTAAAGAAAGTAAAATATCGATTAGACTAGTGTGTAACCTTTAGCTAGCCCTCGCCACGTAATCGACCCGCTTGGAGCGACTAGAGTAGTTCCCTCGTGTTAATGTATAATGTATAGGTAGCCTTCGAGGTTGGAGGACGAGAAACCTTTGTCTTTCGAATGTCGGAGAAAGAGCCCCGAGGCCGCAGAGCTGCGTAGCGTACATTCAGCCCACGAGCACATGACATGCCCACATCAAGCATTGCACCGGACTGGCCCATCGTCACGCCTCACGACCGCAGTCATCTAGGACTAGCATGGTGGCATCACCTAGCTAGCGATTAGTGCATTACTTAGCTCACTCGATATCAAACCGACCGCTCCGGTCACATCTAATTTGTCTGGGCTTGCGCTACTCACCACCTCCTATTCTGAGACCGATTTCGAATTTATTTGATTTACTAACAAATGAAAGCCGATTAAAGTATATTCTATTCGGAATGGTGACATAATAGAGGGAGAATATTCGGCGACAGCTTTTAGAGCAGAAACGCATTAGCAACACAGACAGCACTGACACTGATCGACATTAGCTTATCGCCTTCTCGAGATACACTGGATGAGCCAATACTGTTACTTGAGCAGACAACGACTAGTTTTCTGTAACGAGATGTTCTGAATATTGTCAACTATGCATTCAGATAATGCAGAGTTAAGTTCTTATTTTAATATAGTGAATGATTGATCACTACTCATTCTGTAAAAGTTGAAAAAGGCAATATCTAATACAATTGGATTCAAAACTAAAACCTACCTTGTGGCTCGCGGGTTAAAACTCTTTAAATTAAAATCCATGAAACAGTATTGCTTCAGCCTTAGAGTATTTGACTAGGCTTGTTGGCTAGCTTTACTCTACCGCAGCTACAAGTAAGTCTAATTAAGAAACAAGCAATATAACAATAATATATTAACACGATACACCCACAGTTCCAAGGAAAAATGTTATCAAGTGAAGGTCAATCATTGTCTGTATTAATAATAAAACTTCTGGAATATTCTACATATTACAATTATACCTTTATTTTCATGTCACGCAACTGATTGGCTCGGTCAGTCATTTGTTTCATAGTCATATCGATAAATGCTTGTGACATAGAGTGAAAAAAGACAAAACACTAAACAATTAATCACCTATTGGTTTTGTAAGTCGGACAGTTAAATTATACTGTGGATGTATCGTGCTTTAAGTTAAGTTATAGTGATAAGATATTTTTATGGAAGTATCAGCAAGCTCAAAAGCTCTACAGCTAAAATGCTTGCAATTCAAACCTACAATAATCACAAAAGCTTTGTTATGATCACAAAAGAAGGATAGTATATTTTGCTAACAAGAAGATTGTATTATTCTGTACAAAAAGGGGTTTATGCTGATAGCACAAATATTATACATCAACAAAGGACACAAGTGTAATTTGTGATCATTTAACTTTATTATCTATATGTAACGCCATTTTTTTACCCACATGTTTTTTAATTAACATTTCCATACGATAAATGCATAATGTTATGGCTAATATTGGATGCGTTCATAAACTTGAGTACTTAACCAACATTAGCCGAAAAATACATTGCAAATATGGGAGTGTACACAATATATATATGTAAGTACTTATAGTTTGTACGCGTTACCAGACGTAAGCTAAATGATTACCAATCTTAAGCATAGCATAGGTATATACTTAAAGTACAACTACATACGTAGGTAAGCAATGCAACTATACGATTGACCGCAGTAATGCTTACCAAGCTAATATTGTGGTCACACACGGATCTACTATCGTAATCTATTTATTATTAATTATTAACACAATTCAAGGTCAGAAAGACATGCTTTAAAAATTGTTTATATACAAAGTTTGATAAAATAATAAAAGAGGCAAACTTTAAAATTCCAAAAAATACAGCTGTACCATAATAGTTGGCATGCGTGTTCCATCATTTGTAAAACAGCTGGAAGTTTGGGATTTTCTGGTTTGTTGCTACTGACTATAGACAAAGTTATTCGAACGATCGATCTTATCAATTACCAGATTAAAGTAAACAGCTGGAGCGAAATACGTCGAAATAGGCGCATATCCAAGATACCGTTGTAATATTAACTTTTATTCTAACGTGTATTATTTAACATCTTATTATTAGCTGTTTATTTCAATCCGTCCAAATACAAACAAAAATATACAAAGTAAAAAAGGTAAAGCATGTCTTTCGTTCACCACGTTCCCATATCTCCTCCAGTGGCAAAACCAATATGGCGGACTGATACTGGTTTCGTACCATTGTAGGAGACAGACATGTTCAGGGGCTCGGTTGATAAACATGTCTATCCCCTGACTGGCATGTGACTGGTTCCTCGTCAGTGGAGGGGCTACTTAGATCCAGATGTTAACAAGCTCGTGCCGCAGGTGCGATACGATGACGAGGACGAAGACGAAGGGCCGCAGCCGGACGCCACGCTGGAGCAGGGCCTGCCCATCCCCGTGCGCATGCAGGGCTCCTTCCCGCCCGAGCTGGCCTCCACCCCGCTCGAGGACATCGACCCTTACTATTCTAACCAGAAAGTGAGTACCTATGCATATCTCTCTCTTTAATCTGTCTGGAAGAAATCGCTGTTAGCGATAAGGCCGTCAGTTGTGGCACTATTGTTTAAGTCTTTTGTGTTTCTGTTTGATTTTTTTCTGTGTTTGTTACTATAATGAGTTTTATCTATCTATCTATCTAATCTACATATCCGTCAGGTTGTTCCTTTATAGTCAGACTTGAGGCTTGACCAGATAAAACGAAAAAAAGTAACTTAAAAAATATTACCTAGTCACTAAAAGCGCTTCCGGGCGTTGCCCGCATTAATCCGAGATAAAAAAAAAACAAACTTGTTCATAATACAATCAGTGACAAATATTTAAAATAAGATGTACTGATCTCGATTAAATGTGTTCTAATCAGGTTAATGATTACCCTAACTAAGTAAGAAATATAACCAATAAAAAAATAAACCAATTAAAAATTAATTAACTTTATTAATAGGTTCTCTTTTGTGTTAACGTCTTTGTCAATTAATTTGTTATTTTGAATTTGCGTTACATATTTTTTAATTTTGATTATATTTTTCAATATCAAAGTCAAGTAAATAATAAAATTGACCAATGTATGAAGCATACATATATTGTTACAGAGCATGCAGGGATATATAATATGACATCTTCGAATTAACTTTTACGTATTATATATACTTATCCTTTATGTAAATCTTCATAAACGTATCCACAACTTTTCTGATATCCCATTCCCTTTTTCCGTCGAAGTTATATTAAAATCTGAAAATAGATTACATTCCAAACCTTACACGTGTTTTTTTAAATATAAGTATAGGTAGGTATACTTTTAAAAGTAGATACTTACCTTACTAAATATATATTATAAAATACAAGGTTACTGACAAGATAACTAACGCAAAACCTTTTGAGGATGGCTGTGGCATGTCATTTTTGTCAGCTATAGATATATCACTAAAGACAACCTAAAAAGGGTTTACTCTTACCTTACCTGTTACCAAAAATATACCAATTCATCAATAAAACGTTTATTTAGATAAATACAATTAAAAAAGCAGCAAACAATATCATCTAAATTAACAACTGTATTATCTAAAATATATACAACCTTACAAATAATATACTAAATCGGAATCTGAAATAAATAATAACTTCTAATACTTTAAGTTCATTTTCCTTAAAGTTAGCAATCAAAAACTTATATCGCAGTACACTAAGCCACAGGTGTGATGATTATTGATATGTACATTTCTACACAGAGAAATTGTAACACAAAATATGTAGATATTAAAAGAAAAGTCATCATTATTTTCTCCTTTTTTTAATTTTGTTGTAGTGCGTTATTAGACAAAAATGGTTTTGTCTGTTTATTAACGCTTACAAACTCTAATCCTTTTGATAACATAGCCTAATGATAAGTCAAAAGGTACCTATGTCAATCTTAGTTGAAAACTAGCGCGTGCCAAAAGTTTTAAACTATACCATACTAGGTACAAGTAATCAGAAAGCTTACACATTAAATAACAAGTTTCAATTTAATCTTTGTGACGTGTGATGCCACGTGGAACGTGATATATAATCATGTACATACCTACTAATAATATGTTTTCCTTTGTTCCAGACCTTCGTAGTTGTAAGCAAGGGTAGAGATATCTTCAGATTTTCGGCAACCGATGCACTATGGATGCTAGATCCGTTCAATCCCATAAGAAGAGTGGCGATATACATTCTAGTGCATCCCCTTTTCTCCTTGTTTATTATTACCACAATTCTAGTCAACTGTATTCTTATGATAATGCCTACGACGCCAACCGTCGAAAGTACTGAGTAAGTATCCCCCGATTTAAACATCATCCAATGTTCCAATTAGACTTCTTTCGACCAATTTCGATTTGCAATTTTGAACTACCGTCAGACGATCAGAACATATTTCCTAGGTTCTAGAACATTCGTAGAGTGCACGCTAGTTTCAAAATTGTTAGTGTTCGGCTAGTTATCGAATTGGACTTATATCAATAATAGATACGTATATAAAGTAAACATAATAGATACACCATCGTGTATTTACATAGTTGATTATTGGATAACTTTGTTGACTGTTATTTGAGTTTAATAGAAGTCTTATTACGCTTTAGAGTATATTTACTGAGCCGTATGTCAATAAAATGTCTTAAATAACCCTGGCTAGCTCCACAGATACCAATCGAGATAAATATAGAGACATTGAGATCAGTTGCCATTCTGAGAACATTACGCCTACCTACATTATAGCAAACACCTTTGAAATTCTTGAAATAAATGAGAACATGTTTACCTGAGCACAATCCGACGTATGTCATCGAACTTCCATCCATCTCTATTTCATCCAGTAGTGACTAACTGTACATACTACTTTTCGTTGTTAGAAGTTCCTTATTTGTGTACTTTCCGACATACATAGCCCTACAAATCATGACGAGTTCGAATACAGAACTTCCATTGCCCATAATATATTTAGATGTTTGATGTACTTACGAGAAAATGATTATGTTGAGTGCTGTTCCTGAGCGAAGGTGAATTTTTGCAGAGTTATCTTTACCGGGATCTACACGTTTGAATCGGCGGTGAAAGTAATGGCCAGGGGTTTCATTCTACAGCCATTCACATACCTTAGAGATGCATGGAATTGGCTTGACTTCGTAGTTATAGCTTTAGCGTGAGTAGTAGAACTATTTTATCCGATTTTTATTAGTAGTATTTATTGAAGTTAGATTTACCTGTGATTATATTTGATGTGGCATTATAGTTGTATAGTATTAGTTGAATAAACTGAATGAGTCAGAGGTGTCTACTAACGTTTGAAAGAAGCGACACACAGACAGTTCACTAGTGTTATTGAAAGGTGGTTTTTGGCTAGTTTTGTTTAGTTGTGTAGTTATAAGTATTAATGTAGTCGTTTTGGTTACGGATGTCTGTTTGCAGTTATGTGACGATGGGCATAGATCTCGGCAACTTGGCCGCTCTCAGAACCTTCCGAGTACTGCGAGCTCTCAAAACAGTGGCCATCATACCGGGTAATATGTCTTTGTATGCTTTATGTTAGGTAGAATACATAGATTGTATTATCTAGAGAGAACACATAGATCTGTACATATTTTTTCACACAAACGTTAGATATAGATTTGTTTTAATTAATATGTCACATAACACGAATATACAATTAGGTGTACCTAGGTATCTAGATATCACATATCAATAGACACGTATAAACCACACAAATTTAATTCTATTATTGTAGGTATCTGCTATCTTAATAAGCCTGGTCAATCGATACAATACTTTATGAGCCAGATTGCGAGAACAATAGCTTAATTGAAATCATTTGTAAACGAAATTGCCATCAAAGACACCCTGAATTGACACATTTTGAAAAGTATCTGCCAATCATAAATACATACCTATACTCGAAGTTTCGTTATCGAGTGAATAATTAGCGCAATAAGAAATGAATTAAAAATAAAAGTAAATAAACACAATTGTTTTGTATTTGCTGGAGTAGTTTGAACTTGCACCTAATATTTGAGAGCTCATAAAGATTTGTGTCTACTAACTAACTTTCCCTTTGTACGAAAATGAAGTCTAAAAAATGATATATTACATTCTACAAATAAACCTTAATTTTTTAACTTATTTTTAACCGCATTCCGAAAGGAAGGAGGTTATCAAGTCTTGAGAAAGTTTTTTTTTATTAAATGCATACAACATACTTTAAGTACCTATAACGGTACGAAAATGCTCTAGAGAGCCCTACACTAGGTACAAGACTTGTATCGTAGGTGCTATCACATACCCTATCATTAATTTTACTGTAGTATGGCGCGGATCTTTGATATGAACGAAGGATATGTACGATATGTTATCAATCCCAGGTTTGAAGACCATCGTTGGTGCCGTGATAGAGTCCGTGAAGAATCTCCGCGATGTGATCATCCTGACCATGTTTTCGCTGTCGGTGTTCGCTCTCATGGGGCTGCAGATCTACATGGGGGTGCTCACGCAGAAGTGTGTGAAAGTATTCCCAGATGATGGCTCGTGGGGCAACCTCACAGATGAGAACTGGGAGCGGTTCTGTCAGAATGAAAGTAAGCATGTTTTGTTTTGTAGCTTTTGTTTGTTTTTGTATGTTTCTTGTTTTGTTTTCGAGGTATAACTTTACATATATATCAAACACATAACTTGAAAACGATACGCCCATCGAAGACGACTAATAGTATTTATGTTGTATTTATTTAGCTGTTTGCCTAGTTCAGCAGTCGTTATGCCATGTCACCTCTGACATGGCATAACGACTGCTGGACTGACTGCTGGTGTCGAGAGTTAGCCACTCTCATTCGATAAGAAGAAGAAGAATAGTATTTATACCAGTTTAACCAAAGGAAAATTGGGTCTAATAACACCCATGAATGGCTTTTCATTTTACGAGTAAAATCGTTCTGATTTCTGAAACACCCTGAATCCAATAAGTCAAGAGACTTTGGTTTTATGTAGGTTAACCCGTGTATCGAATTAGAAATATCATTGTACAAATATTTTTCATAAAGTTTCATGTAACTGACTGAACTGAAAATTCTCGATATTTTTATCATGAAATCCAACATTGAATCTCTCTCTCTCTCTTTCCCTTATCCCACTACGTGGGGTCGGCACAACATGTTCATCTTTTCCAACATTGAATATAATTGGATAACTTTATGTTACCATCAAGTTAGACGACTCAATATACCTTACACATGTGCGTGAAAACCTTGGAAGTAGGTTCTATTATTTTTGGAACGTTAATATTCTAGCAGCGTTTCATGTTTGCTTGGTTAGGTATTCTAATTCTATGTACTTGTTATATCATGGCTTAGGTACTAATTTGTAGACGCGTGTAGTGTATACTTACTTAGGTAGGGTATAATTTGTCTGGTGTAATTAACTTGTATAATAGAAAATTCCTGATATGTTGTTATTTTTTTTCAGCAAACTGGTACGGAGATCCAGAAGCATATCCACTGTGTGGAAATTCGTCAGGGGCTGGGTAAGTTCTAATAAGACCTAACTTCACAAACTTATTTGGAATTTAACAAATATTATCTCTAATAAAATCTAACTTACAATTTTAAGAATATAATATTTTCCTTTTGTATTCTACGTTTCATGCGAATTAGTTTTGTCTTCTGTGTTAGAACAGATTTTTAGACAAATGTAAATTTAGTTTACAAACATGCAAGTATTTTATATCCACCAAAACAGTGATAATATGCATTATGCCACGACTAATTAGTATGTCTGCAAATAAGAAATATTTAGTAAATATTTCTATTATATTGTAACATTATGATTACTGCCGTTACAAATTATGTCGGTTGTATTCTCTTGGCGAGAGGTGGAAGATGAACAATCCTTTAATATAAGAAATCTTTAAGATTTTTACTACAATCAGTCAATATAGTCAATTTTACATACATTTGAAATAACTGAGAAATGCTTCATAAATATTAATCTTTGTATGTTTGTTTGGCCTTTTTTTTATGTGTCTTCTCTCTTGTAGATTGTACACTTTTTAGACAGATTATACAAATTCTCATTTTCTTATTGTGTTTTTGGTCCTATTTTATATTTGTTTTTATATATTATTTTATATTTGTGTCCATGTTGAAGAAAAATCTATTATATTTTTATCGTGGTATAGGTTAGCGTTTGACTACAGTCCGCCTCATGTTACGTCTTGCTGCAGCTTAGGATGTACCACGCTTTCAACGTCTCCAAATGATTGAAACTATAGTTGATGATTTCAATGATTTACATTAAAATGAAACTCTAGAGAATTTTATTAACACGAAATTGGCTTATCTGTGACTATAGCCTGCCTGATGTTAAGCACCACTATACCACCATATAAATAGTGTTTTCCGCTGCGACTGCTCCTTAACCGACTTCAAACAACAAACTTGGAGGCTTTTAGGTATGTTTACATAACGCGTCGTGCACCGACCGTCGTGCGTCGTTTCAATAAATGTCGTTTAACAATATTTTATCTATGTCTTACATAAAAGTTATTTTTTCTCCACAGAACATGTGAGCCGGGCTACATTTGCCTGCAAGGCTTCGGGCCGAACCCCAACTACGGGTACACGAGTTTCGACACATTCGGATGGGCCTTCCTCTCCGCCTTCAGGCTCATGACGCAGGACTACTGGGAAAATCTCTATCAATTGGTAAGTAAGGAATATTTTAAATATTCCAGTAAATATAGGACTGCGAAATATTTATAGATTACTAATACAATTAGATTATTTATAAGATGTGAGCATGTTAGTGTGTATTTATCCTTCTTGCTCAGACGGATGAACCGATTTGGGTGCAGTTTTGAACGGAACATGATTAACGCAGACGCAATTCTTATCCTAAATAAAAACGAACACGAAGCTTTCTTTGCTCATACAACATAATAAGCTTTTTATTCATGGGTTTTAGTCCCTATTTATGTTAGGGCTCCCTCGCTGGTGCAGCGCGTCCGAAATGTTCACACAAGCGTATACTGACGGGTTCCATGCCATTATTCGCAAGAAAGTTGCATCATTGATGAGGAGAGTGCGAGGGAGCCACAACAGTCTCCTAAAAGTTGTCGCTGAAGATGTATGTGCACCTGTACGGAGGCACCTCATCAGGGTGATGCTCAAATAGTAAATTTATTTATTTTCTATGTCGCCCGGGCGGAGTGCCTCCCTGCAGTATGTATTTGTAGCATGTCAGTTTTCCACTCTTAGGTTAAAACACTAACAATAGTCATTAAGTTTTTATCACTAACCCCTGGATCATGTAGTTGTCCCAATAAATAAAATTTGAATTTGAATTTGATATTTGACCTATATTTCCATAGAAATGCAGGCGGAACTTAAGCAACTAAGTAGTCTATTAAATGATCTCCTTATGCAATAGTAAAATATATATACTTTTTTTAGAAATAACTTACTTTGCAATATATCGTATTTAGCTAATACATGGGCACTTAAATAAATATTCTTGTATAACGTGCAGGTGCTAAGGTCAGCCGGTTCATGGCACGTGCTGTTCTTCGTGGTGATCATCTTCCTCGGCTCCTTCTATCTCGTCAACTTGATCCTGGCCATCGTCGCCATGTCGTACGACGAGCTGCAGAAGAAGGCAGAGGAAGAGGAGCAGGCAGAGGAAGAGGCTTTGAGGGTGAGGGAGAGGGGCTTAATCTTAAATAAGTTTTTTGGTCTAAGTATATTAATTTATGTCTCTGGATGTGTCACAGGATTACACTTTATCGCTAAAGTCAATGCTGATTGTACATATGATAGAAGACAGATTTTGCATTTCAGTATAGGTAGTATCACCAAAAATGTTTACGCCAAGTTCTTTTTTCGGACAATGTATGGCTGTTATGTTAGGAATTCAATAAACATTCATTATTGCTGATGAATTCGAGCGTGACAAAAGAAAGCACAAAAAATATTGTTATAGTAGATCGTATTCTGTATTGTCCTTATATTGTACTTTGACACATATTATCCTCCAGGAAGCTGAACAAAAAGCAGCAGCTAGAGCGGACAAGCAGGAAGCCCGGGAGGCGCACGCGCGCGAAGTGGCCGCGGCCGCCGAAGCAGCGGCCTACGCCGAGGCGCACCCGGCCAAGTCTCCCAGCGACTTCTCCTGCCAGAGTTACGAGCTGTTTGTGAACCAGGAGCGAGGCGCCCAGGACGACAACACTCGGGAGAGAATGTCGCTCCGCTCCGACCCCTTCCAAGACTCGGTGAGCACTCAGCCAACGCACAAGCCAGATCCGCACCACGACGCACGCCGCCCCAGGAAGGTCAGCATGGTGAGTACTAGCCACTACACGCTGGACGGCTGGCAAACATTCAATGCTCTAAATATTATATAGAGTCTCTGATGTGGTCGACTGTGAATATTAGTGGAGGGGCGGGAAACAAAAAAAAATCTGTTCTAAATTTTACATTTATATAAAGTTTCTGATGTGGGCGGAGGTGAATATTGGTGAAGGGGGAAGGAAAACAAACACAAAAAATGCTCTTTTCTTTGTCATGGTTATTTGGGTCGTGTTTACACCAGCGCGTCGCGTCGTGACGAAAATAAAAAAAAAACCGGCCAAGTGCGAGTCGGACTCGCGCACCGAGGGTTCCGTACAAACCTGCAAGGTTAAATATTTTGTGATGTAACTAAAAATGTATGGTTTTCGTAATTTTTCCTTTATCTATGCTATAAGACGTTGCTTCGTACCAAATTTCAAGATTCTGAGTTCACGGGAAGCACCCTGTAGGTTTTGATTCCCTTGCAAGTGTCGAAAATTTGCGGCATAAATGGCTGTATCTTTTGATTGCGGTGGCTTAGAAGTTTGATTTTTTCACAGCTTCAAGGGACAGTAGACCTGAGTAATTGATATAAATTTCAGCTTCATACCTCTACGCGTTCCTGAGAAAAAGGGTCTTGACAGACGGACGGACGGACGGACAGACGGACAACAAAGTGATCCTATAAGGGTTCCGTTTTTTCCTTTTGAGGTACGGAACCCTAAAAATACAATAACAAAGAGTTGGCGGTGTGAACACCGGCTATTGTTTCCTCTCCGTTCCATGTCTAAATATGTTGACGACTCGGTAAAAGTAAAATCCATGTGTGAGGTTAGTTAAGAAATCAATTCTAATTGATACATACGTATAAGAAATCATTTTTTTTTATCTTTTTTTTGGAAATTTATTGAGTCATCTCATATGTATTTACAATAATAAAATATAAAAACAAGGGAATAAAAACTAAACATACTAGAAATCATTAAGGTTTGGATGTAGCTGAAATCTCCAGAATTAAATGGACAGTGGACTTTAATCCCGGATGAAGATATCTTTAAACATATATATTTGCTCATAATCCGCATTTGATTGAATAGTTGTGCCTACCACGTGAAAAATATTATCAAAAAAGTTTAAAATATGCAAGCATGACATACGGAATTCGATATTTCCCAGATTTGTGATGACTTCCATTGAGTATTTGGCGGCCGATATTATCTTTTCAACTTGATAGCCTCCACGCTGCTTGAAAGCAATTAAAATCTGCCACTTATTCACTCGACCTCACTCCCATGCCAGCACCAGCAGTCTGTTTCCCTAATTCGGAAACTTTTCAATCGTAAACGAATCGCCAATGAAGACGTCTTAGCTATATTTTTTTAACCAATGACAGTGTTGTGGCAATGATAGAAGCTCCATGAGTTTCCTATCTGGCGTTTCGTTTTCGAGGGAAACTTTTCCAAATTTGTGGTAACCCTGCTGAACTCAAGTTGAAAAGAACCTCTCTTGTTATATTTTTACTGCGAAGCTTACTGTCTCTCTCTTTCTGACTGTGTGGACGCAAATATACAGACCTAAAGTATCATATTTTGATGAAATAGATACGTTTATTTGTCGTTTCAAAATATAAATGCCATATAACACCTATATACTTAATTATTATATGCCCAGCACATACAAACAAAAAATGAGTGATTGAAAAATACTCATACTAACAAAAATATATCTGTATATTTGCAATTAGAAACTGCCTTCTTATGTGAACGTTTTGTTTGACTATCTGTCTGTTATAAATTAATGCCCTCTAAAAACTTCAAAAAAGAAAAGAAATTGCATGTTTGTGGGACCACTGCAGCCAAAGTTATCACATTATTCATTCATGTCAAGATTTTCAGCAATTCATTAGAATTAGCATTAAATTGATCTTTTTAGAATATTTAATTTATTTTATCATCATTGACGTCTTGAATAATGTACATCATTCGCCATTTCTCGACCAGCATGAAAAAGCTTTCAAACTATGTTTAGTGGTAACATTATTTCCTCAATTAGATCTTTATTTGTTCAATTCAACTGTTCTAGCACGATGAGAATCAGTTATTATTTCGATAATTTCATAGAAATACTTAGCGCCAACTATAATTCATGCAAGCATGACATTGCATTGGGTTTTTCAGTCACATGTGCATGATAACTATGCACGTGATGTTTTTAGTTCTCCAATATTATTTCTTCAGAGGACTGACTATGTATGGATTAAAATTTGATATTGCGCTAACCTTTTTGATAGAGATTTTAATATGACTTAGAAGATAAAATTCTTTGAATTCATGCTTTTACAAGTATAGAGTTTAAAAGGAATAGTATTGGAGATAGCTGATCTATTGTCATGGTAGATTGTTTCTTTTGCAATATGAGTGTTCCCGAACGGGCCGGACTGAAACTGAATCGGAGAGGAAGGTAGGTTCAGTTCTATTTAATAATAAAATTGATTGAAAAATAATCATTTGTAAATTCCTCAATTTTGATTTAGATAATAAGCGGAGGTTTAGATATTTTTGAGTCAAAAGAACAGTCCTCATGACTATAGATGTAGTTTAAAGGAATAGCTACGCTAGGAGAACGAATATAGTCGTATGCGAAATGCATGGTTCCCCACATTACTTACTTCATGTGTTTATAAACAAAGTTACTTGACAAACTATTGCTTCCACTCACTGCCATTATCATTATTCGATGTTTCTAATTCGATTTGTGTTCAGCAATCATTCTCACTAGAATTTCACATTCTTTGAGTATCATTTTTCAAGTTACAATATTCTGTAACGCAATTGTATTGTTGTTTGTTCAAGTATAGTTTCCTAGTAGTTCACCAATAAATCCATTTTCAAAGTAATTTTGTTTCTATCACAAAATTTGCTTCAATACCACTTTAGTTTTTTTTAATGTATGCCTTTTGTTGGTCATTGTGGTATAACAGCAGTGCCTTTTCCGTTCTTTGGTTCTTTATGGTGGATGCTAGATATTTTTGATCAATTTATGCTTTGATTAATGAATTCTAAATTTTCTTTATGTATTGAAGGTCCCTCACCCTGAACGCATAAATAAAATCGGACAGTTGGCATATGGGCCACTGCGCGAGGGCTCACAGGTTTGTCCTTCAATCACTCATTGGTGTTTGTGATCCCTTACCTTTTCGACAGAACTTACTTCATTTTGTTTGATCTCTTCCTGTCTATGAATTATTATGCTATTTCTGACGTTCTCGACTCTTTTTCCTAGCGTCTACTTGCACCAATCCATGGTATGCGACGCTTCGACTACCTATACATAATACACATCTCATGTACATATTATACCGCTTTTACAAATCGCTTTTCAAATCAATATGGCTACATTACTAACATGCATTGATGCAATAAGACCATCAGCGACACTTATTATCTTCATTTCTTTATCAGTTTCATTTCCGTCTTACTCTTGTGTATGTTCTGCTCCTATTTTTTGTTTATCAGCACATGAAAGTAAATAATAAATCATTTAAGAGTAAAAAGTAACTAGGGCTACTACAGACAGCTGAGAGCCTCTGCAGCCGGTTCACTAGATACATCGAATCAATAGAACAGTTCATAGAGAAGGTTGCTAGTTTGATCTGAATTGAGGAAAATTCTGTGACTATTAAGTTTGAATCGGTTTTGGGCTGCGGGATTTTGTTTTGAGTGTGATTTGTGGTGCTGCAGGCGTCATTATCACTGCCTGGATCTCCGTTCAATTTGCGTCGTGGTTCGAGAGGATCTCACCAGATGGCGCTCAGGCCCAACGGTCGGAACCGTTACCCGCCGGGAGCGGACCGGAAGCCCCTGGTGCTGTCCACATACCTGGACGCGCAGGAGCACCTGCCTTATGCTGACGACTCCAACGCGGTCACACCCATGTCGGAGGAAAACGGTGCTATCATTATTCCAGTTTACTATGCTAATTTAGGTGAGTACATGCTTTCAAAAGCCCGGTTGCAGAACAGAAAGAATTTACTGTCGCAGTGAATTGCAACAATACAATTTATCTTTCGTTAAGGATCTTACGAAGGTTAATAAATTTCCTAGGAAATTTATAAACGTACGGATCTTGTTATTTTTCGATGACATATACACGCGTAATTTGCAAAATTCTTTGTGTTCCGATACCGAACTTCATAAATTAATAACATATCATATAATTTTAACACGTTAAGGACACGTGATTCAAATTATATTAACAATGACATTTACAAATAGTAATGTAGAGGTATTTTGCCAAGCACTTATCTGTTTTATTACAAACAAACGGCGCAAATAAAATATTCCAATGCACCGTCATGTATTTTCATCATCATGAATTTTAAAATATCGAATCTGCCAATTCAGAATGACTCGGCACATTCTTTAAAACGACTACTTAAGGTGATAGAGCTAATAATACTTCCAACATATCATGGAACTGGTTTCAAACTAATTTACTATAGCTATGTATATGCTCACCATGATACAGCAAAATGTTTTAAACAGCTCGTTGCATGACCGCTGCCATTTTGTCAGATCATCTATCATCTGCAACTCCTCTTTATCATTCATTAGTTACAGTAACAATAAAGAATTTATGTTTATCGTCTATTAGGTATGAAATAATAAATTTCCATGAATGATTTTATTACAGTAGGTAAGGCAATGAATAATTTTCTGTTTTTATGGATAATTTAGTACGTATCTACAAAATACAAAATTATTTATTGACTGAAGGTATTACATAAAACCTTAAGAACTAATGTTTACATACTTAGTTACGATTTCTAGGAAGGTTTGTTAGAGTTCTATTTGCTCATAATAATTATGGGCTGTAAGCATAACTTCTAGGTACTCAAATCACACAAATTATGTAAGCCTCCTGAAACAATGACAATACATACATGTTTATTGATTTAATTTTAAATCTTATCTATTGACTCTTTGGCTCTTTCAGAATGATTGATGCAACGGCTTATTTATGTACATATCTTTACTAATATTATAAAGCTGAAGAGTTTGTTTGTTGGAACGCGCTAATCTCAAGAACTACTGGTGCGAATTGAAAAAATATTTTTGTGTTGAATAGACCATCATTTATCGATGAAGGATTTAGGCCATATCACATCACGCTGCAACTAATAGGAGCGAAGAAATAATGGAAAATGTGGAAAAAACGGGGAATATTATTCAACTTTGAGGGCTTACGTTGCGTGAGCTGCGAAAATGGTTCAAGTCGAGGGTAACAGCCATAATTTATAAAGCTGAGGAGGTATTTCGCAAAAATAAATACAATGCCCAAAATAACTATTCCACGTGGACGAAGTCGCGCGCACAGCTAGTCAGTTATATGTTGTACACTTGAAATTACTATGTAAAAGCTACTATAACTTGGGAGCCAAACGTGCCTAGATCTAAAGTTAGACCTAGAAATAGGTGGTGGGTTAAGTACACCACAATGGTCAGTTGCTCATCGGCAGGTTCCAAAGAGCTAATATATTCTTCAGTAATAAACAAAACTCAATTAAACGCAAATCTGATAAATAATATTTATAACTTAGCTACCTACATGTACTATTTTGTATTGAGATTTGCGCTTTTTGAATAGTTTTACTAAGATACGAGAATATTCAGTGGTTGAAAGATAAGAAGAAGAAGTATTAAGAACTTCATCATTTTCAAAAATTCAAACTAATTTATTGGTGTAGAAAAAAGTACATACACACTTACGGCTACAAAAGAAGCGGTTCTATATACCCAACTAGGCGATAGTCTGTACCTTGAATAAATACTTATAACATAGACAAAAAACTCAAGCTGTATCGTAATACTTCCAGGTTCAAGACATTCATCATACACATCCCACCAGTCCCGCCTGTCCTACACGTCGCACGGAGACCTGCTCGGTGGCAAGGCCCAGACCAAGGAGGCGAGGTTGCGAGGCAGGTCGGCCTCCAGGAACCAGAGTATCACGTCGCAACCGCACGGGTACCCACTACCCAGGCAGGACTCCTCACTCGCTTCGAGGCCTCTTAGGGAATATGTATGTATATATTTTGTATGTTATGTGTTATACAAATGGACCTTAATTTATCTATTTTTTTCTGAAATCAAATTTATGTGACAAATGACTGTTCCACAAAGCTTTACTAAAGCACGGATCATTAATTTTAATTCCTGGTATATTATATTACTCTATGGCCTGGATCATTAAAGTTATGTAACGTATTATGTATGTGGTATACAATTGATAACGAATAAACTAAGAAGCCTACATGCCGACCATATAAGAGAGATAAGGTAAATTATAAAAAGTAATCTTAGTTTATTCCACATACTACATACTAAATTCTAAATTCAACTTAAATTGTGTCACCTATTTGTACGTGAAAAACAGACAAACTTTTTAACATATCTACCTACTTATCAACAAAACATCATCCAACAAAAATATTGTTGCTTTTTATAGAAAATTGAATATGGATTAATTTATAATCATGTAACGTAATGGTGTTCAAGGCTAGAGAGAACCGGTTTATCTCAACAAATACATTGGATTGTTAACTATATATATATACCTTAAACGAGCGGATATTAGTCAAGCGTGTAATTATTCAAAGCAACACACATCAAACAATGCAAAAAATGATTATTATGCTCTGTTTGAAGTTAGATCTAATAGAAGTTCTTAGTACATAGAAATAATTTGATACAAGGAGTGATTAAAGTATGAATTTTCTTAAACTGTTATCACTAACAATAACCTACTCGTATACATATATACTTACCAATATTTTGATAGCGGTTCTAACTACCGAGTTAGTGAATAAGAACTATAAATAGGTTTGGTATTGTAGCTTCAAGTCGAGAGTAAAACGGTTTCTTTTAGACAAGCGCGCTAGATCGTAGATTATAACTTTGTTTACCATCAGGCAACTTGTAGTCAAGCGTGGGCCTATCTCATGTAAAAAAATACATTCATAACAACCCATGAATAGGTAATGATTGTAATCATGGCATCAAATTGTTTTAATGAAATTGATTATATAGTATTAGGCTTTACGTAACGTTTTGATAAATACATTATCAAAATAAAATTTCAATGACACGATAATAATACTGCACATTCACAATGATTTTGTCAAATTTATACTTTACAATAATAAACATTGTTAATTAATCTCTAATAATTATCGCAATGTTTACTTGGACCTATTGCTTTGTCCTACGACTTTGCTACTTAGCTATTATATAATTACTTATAGTATTCTTATGCCCAGCCTAACTCGTTTTAGTTAAACCACGTACAGACACGATAAACTAATCAAGGACTATTTGTTAAACCACTGATCTATCCCTGATAGTAAAAAAATATTTGTAACAATTTAGTGGTAATAAGAATAATTAGGTACATTTTTTTATTACATACCCACTGCGAGTTACCATTTAAATTTATTTTTAACCGATATCAAAAAAGAAGGTTAAAAACAAAATCCTGAAAAGTCAAGTGAAGTCTTCCGTATGATTTTTTTTGTATGAATTATTTCAACCAATAGTTGTGTTTGACTATTCCAGGACATGAGTACAACAGAATGCACGGACGAGGCGGGCAAGGTCCTGAAGCCTTCCAACGACAACCCGTTCATAGAGTCCTCGCAGCAACCTAATGTAGTCGATATGAGAGGTATGTCTTCAAATCTAAATATATAAAACTGAAAGGTGACTGACTGATATAGTGATCTATCAACGCACAGCCCAAACCACTAGACGAATTGGGCTGAAATTTGTCATGCAGGTAGATGTTAATATCCTCCTCCTCGGGACATGCTCCCCATTACTGAGAGCCGTGATTCCCCACAGATATTACTCATTATAAGCATACGTCACCCTTATAGGTATTTACTGCTTTTACCCCCGGTTTCTAGATCGACTATCAGTTTAAATATGTTAGTTCAAACTTGAAATCCACCAATGTTCGTACGTAGTAGGTACTACGTAGAAATATAATTCTTTGGAGACTTAATTTCATTGTCGGTCCTTGGCTCTGACGATATGTACATATATATTATTATATTGACTTGACTCTTTTGGGACGCGAATTCTGGCTTTGTCTAGCTCTTTTTACTGTTGATGACGATGATGATAATTGTATTCTTTGTGATATTTTTATACACAGCTCTATAAATATTTAACGTGTTTCAATTCCAGATGTGATGGTACTAAATGAGATCATAGAGCAAGCAGGTAGACAGAGCAGACAGAGCGATCAGAACGGTAAGAAAACGTTGCTTACACTACCTAACATAGTCTTCATATTAATGTCGTTGTCTACTCGTGACAACGCTCTGTGTCTTGTTGCATCTGTTCTATTCTTTGACGTTCGATGTGTTTTATCGTTTATCGCTTTATTTCTAAGGTAACCTTCTAACAGTTCATCTAACAATGTCTTTTTTATATAAAATACTGCAAATACATAACACTACACTATACACAACCGGTATTTGCTCATTATGCAACAAATCGCATAATTGGCAAAGATTAAATTTTATTTGTGGATGTCATTTATAATATTTGATGCTGCGACGTAGATTTGTTGGTTGTGATGTGATGTCGATTCTGATCTACCTTTATATAAATTGACCGTCATATAGTTTTAATTGGCACATAAACTATTCAACTAAATGTGATATGCGGCAAAACTATTTTGTCAAGTCGATTTCAGTAAAAATATATATAAGAGCCTTATATGGAAATGTTTGTCATAATAGTCCTGTCGTCTTGTAGCCAATAACGGTATAAAATCATAATCAACATCAGTACCAAGCACTAGCACGTACGCACAAACATTACAAATATTTTCATTATGTCAAAATTATAATAAGATTTTATAGATTTTAAATACTTAAGAAACATTGCTGGGAAAAGCAAAATTGTAAATGTATTTTCTTATGTTTTCAACCTAACTGTTCTCATTATATTCTTTACGTAAAACTAGATTTATAATTAATAAATTACATATTTTATTTTTTATTTTCAATTTCTTATATAAAATTTAACAGAGTCCTGAAAAATAACGTCTTTGGAGAAGGCTTCTACTTCTAGTTACATATTTTTTTCTATTTCGTAATGTCCCTGTATAATCCATTAAATTAATATTATTGAAAATATACAGAACAGAAGAAGTAAATATTATGAAATGTAGGTTCATGATGAAAATATTTATTGTACGGCAGCTCCCTACCAACCAACATAGAGTGTACTTGCACCTAAACCTACACTCTTGACAAACATCCTCCACTTTTTATGTTTTATTAGTTAACATATATGTAGATATTTACTCACATCTGTATTCTTATCTCATAATACTCGTAGTAGTTCTGCAAAGTAGAGTGAGTTGCATGTTTTAAAACAAAGAAACCTGATTGGGTAAAGCTGACGTGTTGCAATTTATGATTTGATAAAAACGACTGTTTGTAAATATTTTTGATACGCATAATACAAGGTTACTTTCCAAATGATATGTATGTACATTTCTTTGTTTTATGTTAGCGTACCAAGCCTTGCCTTCTCATATAAATAAATTAAAATCGTAAATTTTACATAAAAGAGATTTTTATGGCGTAGTTCTAGTAGGTACTATATTAGCTAGCGCTTCCTTCGAATGGCTAATCTAAAATCAATAATCAATGTGTCCATTCTGGTATCTATAGAGATGGAACAAATTTTATACCAACTCGATAATTTCGGTCACATGACGACTAGTCATGTGACGACATGTCTTACAAGTAATTATGTCTGTTCTGTTTGTGAAACATGCACCATCCTTCCCGATCTTCTGCCAATTCCTTGACCTCCTTATTCGACATGACACCCGCCTTTTCTTTTACTTGGTCCATGTATGACCTCCTCGGCCTTCCTCTTCCTCTCCCGGCTTCCAATTTTACTTAAATGATGTTTTTACATCCTATCATTTACAAGCAATTATAATAAGAAAAAAAACTAGCGTTGCCTCGCGGTGTTACCCGCGTAAATCCAAAAACAAAGAATAGCATACATATGTGTTATTCTAAGATCTGATCTCTTTTTTCAAATCTTCATGGCAAAAAATAAACCATATCGGTTCAGTAATTTAAGCAAAACAAAAAACTGACACTCACTCTCAAATGTTGGCTTTTAAAACATTAGTGTGATTTTCACTATCTATGTACCTAGATTAGCTAACTTAAGATGTCTCTAGATGAAACATTATCTGCATCGTAATGTATCAGTAAATTAGACACTAATATATTGGCATGCCTACCACTAGAGTAGTTGCCACTTTTGCAAATACCTTTTACATATCCTATTATCAAAACATTATGTTAGTGAATAGAAAATGGCTTTGCAAAATATTGATAATTACCTAATAAGTAGATAGTCATGATCGAAACCATACTTAGTGGAAATATTTGAGTAAATATCAACTGAATGAACAGCTTCAACAATTGCTTGTATTGGAGTGGAATATCACGATATTCATATTTTTTGGCATAACTTCGAGTCGAACCAGTATCCTCATCCATGATTGTAACTCAAGTAGCGTATTGGAGCTTAGTGCCGAGTGCGCGCGCGTCGCAGCCACCGCCAGTATGTTTGAGTTTGATTTGCACCGATAATACCTATGTAGCACTGAGACGTTGAACCCCGAGAAGTGTCGCAGGTTTGGTGCTTGCTATCACGTTTTTGAGTGCCACGTGTTTATGCATCCGTTTGCGACCATAAATGACAGCCAGCAAAATTACAAAAAATATGGATATTGGTGTTTAGTTCGTAAGAAATCGAGAAACGCTCCCGACGGTCGAACCTACCCTCTTCCGTCGGGGCGTCGAGGTAAATAATGAGCGAATACTAACAAGAATGTTTCTCTCTCTCTCGCGACACACACACACGCACGCGTGCAAACGGGGCGCCACAGTGTCAGTGTACTACTTCCCAACAGCGGAAGACGATGAGGACGGGCCCACGTTCAAGGAGCGCTTGCTGGAGTTCCTCATGAAGGCAATAGACTTCTTCTGTGTGTGGGACTGCTGTTGGTTGTGGCTGGAGTTTCAGAAGTATGTGGCCCTGCTGGTGTTCGACCCCTTCGTGGAGTTGTTCATCACGCTGTGTATCGTGGTCAACACGCTGTTCATGGCGCTCGACCACCACGACATGGACAAGGACATGGAGAGGGCGCTCAAGAGTGGAAACTACGTGAGTCTCTCGACGACACTCAACCGCGCTTTACTTCCTAAACGTGTTTACTGACTCTCTGTTCTCTTTTCCAGTTTTTCACAGCGACATTCGGTATTGAAGCGATGCTTAAATTAGTAGCTATGAGCCCAAAATTTTATTTCCAAGAAGGTTGGAATATATTTGACTTTATCATTGTGGCCTTATCACTTTTGGAGCTCGGACTGGAAGGCGTTCAGGGTTTGTCTGTTTTGCGTTCCTTTCGTTTGGTAAGTGTTCTTTAATTATCACCTCCATCGTCTGCATTTCGATGTTTCTTCCTCATCCATTCGTACGTAACTCATACTTGTAGATCTAGTTTCACCGAACTATTTTCATTTTGTATCTATTTGTTCATATTTTTAAGATACCTATTTTAAAGTTACTTTTTGGTATCTAAACTGATAAAATAATAATTAATTACTCTTAGAATCATGGTGTCGAGCGTAATTAAAATTAAAATTTCCTTATCATCCACTTGTTTCTAAATGATTGCCTACTGTTGATCGTGAACGTTCATTCATGCCTATTCATAATGATTCTTGTGATGTGAATGTAATTAATATGTATGTGGTGGAATATTTTCAGCTACGTGTATTTAAACTGGCCAAGTCTTGGCCGGCGCTAAACCTTATTATATCCATAATGGGTAGGACGGTGGGAGCTTTAGGGAACTTGACCTTTGTACTTTGCATCATTATATTCATATTTGCCGTGATGGGAATGCAGTTGTTTGGCAAGAATTACACAGGTTCTAATTTACAGAAACTATAGCATCTCTATTAACGAATTAAGCTTCATTAATATTATTCAGCTTCACACTACAGAACTTATTACACTGGGCTTTTGATTGAACATTATTTTCATAAGGAGCGAGTGTCGCGAGCCACGCTGTGGCTTTATAACCCCCGGTAACTCCGGGCATCACGTTATAAAGCTATGCCACGCGGCTTCAGTCATGACGTCATAACTAAGCTTCGCTAAGAGTAACTAGTATTGACTTGCAGCTTCGCTTACAAAGGGTATTTCGATGCATCAGGCTGTCAGCTGATGGGATCTATGTGCTCAATAGGACTTTGAAAGACTAACAAATAACTGTTCAAGTAAAAGCTCTCACGATAGATGAGAAACATATATATCCCACTCATTCAGAACCGAGTCAATGCACATCGATAGGAGAGTCGAGCACACATTCGCTACCCACTAGCCCGTGGCGCGCCCTGCGCACTGGCCGAGTGCCCAGGGGGCCCTGCCCGGCGCGCCCCTGGCCACTTACCGCTGGGAGTGCCCAGGGGCCCTGCCCGGCGAGCCCCTGGCCACTCACTGCTGCGAGTGCTCAGGGGCGCGCGCCCTCCGCAGTAGCATAGGTGAAGCGCCGGTAAGCGAGCTTGTGTGACGCCTTGTTTCACAATTTGTAATTGCAGCTTCGAGTATTCAAATTGGCAAAGTCATGGCCGACACTTAATTTACTCATCTCTATAATGGGTAGGACAATGGGTGCCTTGGGCAACCTGACCTTCGTATTGTGCATCATTATTTTCATATTTGCGGTGATGGGTATGCAACTATTCGGGAAAAATTATGTGGGTAAGTGTAATTGGTGGGAGTGTTGCATGTACATTGGTGTTTGAACATGTTACTGTTGACGGCGGCGGCGGCGCCCGTTGCCTCGCCCACTGTGTTCCAACTTGGCAGCGCTACCCGCGGTGGCCGATTGATTCCATTCAATTCTATACCATTCAAACATATTGAAAACAATGATGATATAATCATGCTCATCAATAACGCCTGCATTATCAATGAGAGTTGTGACTTCGTTCAATCCGCCACCGCTAGGACTAGATTGCGTTGTTTTGTGTAAAGTTGTTGTAACGTAATGTCACGATTGGCACCGCTAGACTGGCCCAGGTTGAAATACAAGTAGTGTCGTACTTAGAGAGTGAACCGCTCCATTCTTGCCTACGAGTAGATCCCGGTTCACACTTTAAGGCGGGCTCGCCGCCCGGATTGAATAGTGAATATTGTGTTTATGTGCGTCACACTGTTGTGCTCCATTTTAGAGTTGATAAGATTTGATGTGTCCCTTCCAAGTGAGCCTGATATCCTAAAATATCTCTAATGCCCTACGTATGTACGTTGAAAAGGCGCCTCACTTGTGAGACATTAACGCTAGCTTCTATACCTATATTACTTATTTTCATCTTCTACGTTTTGGTTGGCATTAACAGCGGTTAGAGTTTTTAGTAAGTTTCTTCAAGTTTATTGACGCTGTTGATTAATAATACTAATACTATTCCTTCGTTTAAGATAATACTATTTTCCTTTGATCTCAGTAGTAGCTACTCCGCATGCCGAGCTCGGACCGTGCCAGTGATGCTTCTATAACTAACTACGTTACTTTACTCTTGAGCTGCTAATGTAATGTTATAGCCGCATGCTTCTACTTCCAATTAGCTGATTACAGAGCAATATTTTAAGGAATTTAGTTTAGCCAAGCCAAGTTATTTCGCTGATTCCGAATTCTGACGTTACTAAAGCTTAGGCGCTTATATTGCCTGGTAAAGTTTGCTTCACTGATATCAGAAATACTTGGCAGAACATCCATGAATGTACCACTTCATTACATATCACATGGTCACTGACTAACATTTACATTGCGGTACATTTCACTTAGATTCCAGAGCATTAGAGAACATATGACAACTGCATGGATGAAGAGATACATTCTTGCGATTACAACTTTGTAGTTTCACTTGCATACATACTTTAGCTCTGACTTTTCTCTGCGACGGGGTGTATATTTGTTCGTTGTGTGTTCAGATTACGTGGACCGCTTCCCGGACGGGGACCTCCCGAGATGGAACTTCACCGACTTCATGCACAGCTTCATGATTGTGTTCCGAGTGTTGTGCGGAGAATGGATAGAGAGTATGTGGGACTGCATGCTCGTCGGAGATGTCTCCTGTATACCATTCTTCCTGGCTACTGTTGTCATTGGCAATCTTGTGGTTAGTATTCAAAAACAATTTGATATACCTCTACTAATTAAAATCTAAAGCTAGTAATTTTGTTGATTTCATACTCTATTTATTCGTTTGTCACGCCGCCGCAGCAGATTTTTGGCATGACCGTAGTCGGTAATGGGTCTCTAAAGTGGTCAGAGAACGATAATTATAAAATAATATGTTCCTGAAAACAACATTGCTCAAAAGTTTCCAGGAGTCCAAAATTAAAATATGAACCCATTCGCAGGTACTCAACCTTTTCTTAGCCCTGTTGCTCTCCAACTTCGGTTCGTCAAGTTTATCAACGCCTAGTGCTGATCAAGACACGAATAAAATAGCAGAAGCGTTCAACAGAATATCCAGATTCACAGACTGGATAAAGAAGAACGTTGCAGACTTTATGAAGATCTTGAAGAACAAACTAACGAACCAGATCGCCATTCATGCACCCGGTAAGATGTGTGTCTTTGCCACAACGTATCGGCATGTGTTGTTTCGATGTTGTACCTAACTGTAACCCTTCTTAATGTTGAAATACTTACTCTCAGATTATGAGAAGCTTCTATTCGTGATAACTTTCTACTCTTTAACTATTTGTGTGAAAAAGGGAGCTTGACAACTGACCTTGTTACTGGTAACCTTTAAAGGGCAGCTTCAGTACCTACGTCAAAAGTAACTACTTCAGTTCTACGACTTTTGAAAAATATTTCCAAAACTCGTTGAAGAATGGTGTTTATTTTTGACAAACTAAAGCCACCGTTACTAAGTTACATGTAACTCACCAGTAATGTTATAAATCAAACTTGTTTCTGTATATAACAATACTACATACTATTATGTAACTTAAAGACTGCAGTTAAATCGTTACCTTTTCCAATATAAAATTAGTCAACGAGAGACCGAAGTCGTACTATATTTCTGAAGTAATGTCTGACCCTATAAATCTCTTTACTCGTACTCACCAACTTCGTAGGAATTCTAACCTAAATACCAACATAAAGCTAAAAGTCGAATATGTAGCATGGTGTTGTAACAATAAATAAATAAAGCATGACGTTGTGTTTGATTATTATGTGTCGTGTCGTGTCGTGTCGTGTGTCTGTGCGTTGCCTGAGGCTAGTCCAAGTGTAGATCAGACCTTTGTGTTAAATCGACTTCCCTTTACACCTTCCGATTTTGTTTTCATTTTCCCTCATCGTTACATACCATTTTCCTTTCTATCGTGACTTTGTAACAATTGGCTTGTACTGTAGGTATCATGTACTTACCTATGTAATATGTAAGTATCTCCGTAAACCCTGTATTTAATAGCTTATTTATGTGTTTTGCATGTAAAATATAATAATGTATGGTTGTTGTGAACTTCAGTTGTGGACATATAGTATTTGTATAAAAGTGCTTTGTCATATATGTAAGAGAGCTTTGGATACTTTGTATGTAAATATTGAACTGGCGCTTTTGTAGAAGATTTCCTAAAGTTGGAAACTCGGAAGCTCATCAAGAATGTCTTGGCTACATTATTATTACGTATGATAAATATGAATAAATATATACTGGTTTTATTGAAGTTATGCTTAGTGACATAAATATTTCACTAAAAAATGCTGCTTTTACATATTTTTTTATATTTAAATGAATACTGAATAAGATTTTTTTGAGACTATATCGTAATACATAAAATTACATAGCAATATGTATCATTAAGTACCATATATTTATATTCATAAAATTTTGTCATCATAAAATAACCTTAAGCAAAATTAACAAATCATTACGCGTAAGTTGATTTATCCTGGTCTGATTTTTATGCTTGAACGCTGTTCGGACATCGCATCGCACGGACACACACTCACACACATGTAGGCTTAAAGGCGGCTCTGTGTGGTCGGTGTGTGTCCTCAGAACGGGTAGACAATGAACTGGAGCTCGGCACAGACCTGGATGATGCAGTACTGTATAAAGACAAGAAACTAAAAGACCAAGTAGAAGTAGCTATAGGGGATGGAATGGAATTTACGATACCAGGTAACTATAAGCATGTAAATGATGAGTTTTACAAAATTTTGTCAATAACAGAACAGAAATGTAACCGTGATCATGATTCCACAGGTGACAATAAATACAAGAAAGGAAAAGGCATCCTAATGAACAATATTAACTCCATAACAGATAACCATAGAGATAACAGGCTAGATTGCGAATTAAACCACCACGGTTATCCCATACAGGTAAAAGAAATACTTATTTTTCAGTACAATGTTAAAGTTACAAATGCACTCATATACTAAGTGTTTTGTTTTTCAGGATGACGACACGATTAGTCAAAAGTCGTATGGTAGTCACAAGATTAGGTCGTTTAAAGATGAAAGCCATAAAGTATCAGCAGATACGATAGATGGCGAAGAAAAGAAGGACGCTAGTAAAGAAGATTTAGGTTTAGAAGAAGGTACATAAAATACTCCATATGAAACTAATGTGTCACGTGTTGAAATTGAAAAATACTTCATATTGTATATTCCTTTCACAGAAATGGTAGAAGAAGAGGAAGATGGAAAATTAGATGGCTTAAAGGACATCAAAGTGGTAGCAGACGAAGATGTAGTAGATGACACGCCGGCAGACTGCTGTCCTGACCCTTGTTATGCTAAGTTCCCCTTCCTTGCCGGAGACGACGAGTCTCCATTCTGGCAAGGCTGGGGCACTCTGCGACTGAAGACGTTCAAACTTATAGAAAACACGTACTTTGAGACGGCTGTGATTACGATGATTTTGCTCAGTAGTTTGGCTTTGGTAAGATTTACTATTAAGAGTTTTACTTAGTTTGTTAAATTGTTGTGTGTAATATAATTAATTAATTAATTAATTAATCAATGGTTTAAATTGTGTTCCAGGCCTTAGAAGATGTACATTTACCACATCGCCCGATTCTCCAAGATATACTGTACTATATGGACCGTATCTTCACAGTCATCTTTTTCATTGAGATGTTGATCAAGTGGCTCGCCCTGGGTTTCCAGAAATACTTCACAAATGCGTGGTGCTGGCTCGATTTCATTATTGTCATGGTAAACATCATTCTATTCATATATTGTTTTACTTTCTATGAACTATTTTATCTATGATTACAATTTTATATGATGACTCCACTAACAATAGTTTCCTTACAGGATTGAGTAGGTTAGTTACTAAGTTAATTTATTTCCTTATTTTTAAGTTTGTGTATGGTTTGTGTTTCGATTAATTCCGATATTAGCGTAAGTTGACGATGTATTGATGCGTGGTGTAGTTGTCCCTCGTAAACCACGGCGCGGTGATGGCGGGCGCGGACGACATCCCCGCGTTCCGCTCGATGCGCACGCTGCGAGCGCTGCGCCCCCTGCGCGCCGTCTCCAGATGGGAGGGCATGCGCGTGAGTACGCGCTACAACGCCACGCTATCCGTGTCGAAGACGTTGCGATGCTCATTGACCTCTCCACAGCGCCAACGTTAATGGGCAACGCAACCCGAAGCGTGTTGCTTTGTTTGTTCGATGTCTGTGGCAGCGGAGACTCCGGCCGGCCTCACCTCGCTCTAGATGTCGTACCGTACTGTCTGTTTGTGGTTCTCGCTTCTGTATAACTGTCACCACGACCCCGCTGTTATTGACTTTATAAGACCTACAGAAACTTACCACTTGTTGGACTTGAAACCTATTTCAAGTGCATGGCAAACTAACCTCTGTGTGTGCTGTGTTACCAAGATTAATGTGCTGTTTTCAGTGTTATCTGATAAACACATACAAACAAGTTTTGTTACAATATGAAAACGGCACAACATCCTATTTCCAGTCTATTGGTGTTATATGCAGCTGTTATTAGCTATTTATGTAACTCCCTGTTCCTAAACCCTTAGCTTATGAAAGAATGTACCTATATGTATGCTACGACTCTTCCGCGATCTTCCGTTTCTTCATTTTATCCTGCAACATTTCATTGTACGTTATTAATTAGATTACTATCTTCACAAAGTATGGTCTTCGAAGTTGTGGACATCTCTTTAGGGTTGTTTTAGGTGCCGGTCGTAACTCTTCAACCAGCGGGTTCGCTCTGTTTCTTCGGCGTCGTATAATCCTGTTGTTCTTTTTAGGTGCTGATTACTTTATAAACTAAGCATGTTAATGATATTGAATTTGAAAATGCAACCCTTGATTTCATCAGGTCTCGCTTATAAACTTCGTAGCGGCGCTTTGTGGCGCCGGAGGCATTCAGGCGTTCAAAACGATGCGAACTCTGCGTGCGCTGCGACCGCTCAGAGCCATGAGCAGGATGCAGGGCATGAGGGTACGTACTGCAGCCGCCCGCCCTCGTCCACACACTCGCTCCACACTTCACTTCTCTCTACATCTTTAACGCGCTCATTTACATTTCAATCAACACCGACAATTTTTAATCTCTTTTTTTCAATATTCTGCATCACTCACCCGGTTGTAATGTTCAAACTGTTATCGAAGAGCTGTTTGGTCATTATGGTAGAAGTATCGTCAACTGTTAGATCATCACTCGAGGTCGACGGTGGCACCCCGGAATGGCTTAGAATCATCTATTTCGTCATGATCCTCTTTAGAATTCGATTAGTGGTTTTATTTTTGGGTATTTTTTAAATTTTCGTCCACTTTTCTATTGTCTATCATTACTCGCTAATTAGTTTGTACATTTAGTAATTTGGAATGCTAATTTAGATTTTGCACCATAGATTTGTTCTTCTTATACTCGTCGCTCGTAAGTTGGACGTGCGCATGCGCTATCACGTGGATGGTTGTATGATGGGGTCAGGTAAGACCTAGTGCTACCTTTATGTTGGATGTAGCTTGGTTTCTGTACGCTTCGATGTTGTGTTCATTACTTTGTTCATACTTACTTATTGTTGACTCTAGTTTTAGTATTGAATAAGTAGTAACAAGCTGCAAAATCATTTGTCACTCTAAAATTTTTTTACTCCAATCATCCAGTACGTCAAAAGCTTATAGAATTTTTCAAACTTTTAAATCGACTTCATGCTTCAAATGATTCATAAGATATGATTGTTTCTTAACAACAGCTACTGACGAATAATCTCATACCCAGGTGGTAGTAAACGCCCTGGTGCAGGCGATACCTTCCATCTTCAACGTGCTGCTCGTGTGTCTCATCTTCTGGCTTATCTTCGCCATCATGGGGGTCCAGCTCTTCGCTGGCAAATACTTCAAGGTAAGTAATAATTAAAATATTTTTTGTTATAGTGTGAAACAAGGATTATTGATCGTTCTAAACGGTTGCTTCGGGAAATAAGCTATTTGAATATTCAGATGTAGGTAGATGGCTACCTACTCGTACATATATATGTGCAACGCAACCCAATTTATGGTTTTGACTTGTAAGTTCTAGTAACCATATTATAGAACACCGATACGAAACTACTTATAAAATATTACCACATTTTTTCAATGATACCTATATTAAATAGTTTTCGTATCGTATTCCTAAATTCCTTACATGTGTAGAAAACGATATTCTTTCCAATAAATAAATATACTTATACCGGAAGAATTCACACAGCGATGTCTATAGCCGCATACTACGCACACTTTTGTATCATGAGGTTACTATTATAATGGATTTATAACTTATATACTTTCATTTGGTAAATTCAAATTCAAATTATTTCTTTGCTTATAGGATTACATGAAACCTTAGAATAACACATTGCTGTGTGTAACAATAGGTTCTTAAAGGTCAATTTGTGCTCATGTGGGCCTGCACTAAGTAGGTAAGTACAAATTTGTATCGCAGGCGCCTACATCTACATAAGTATAACTTAAATATTTTTTAACTTTTTTTGCTGTCATTTACAATAATAAAATATAAAATAAGGGAAGAAAAACTAAACATACTACTTCTAACTACAACATAAAAAGGGGCACTTTTAGAAAAGCCTAAACCTAAAGATAATCTAAGTGCTCCAGCCCACTGCCAGAGGGCAGCGTGCCCAGCATACTGGCCGCATTACCACGCTGGATGGCAATGCTGATACGTTAAAATGAATGTTTAATTGTATTCCAGTGCGTGGACCTGAACCACACGACCCTGAGCCACGAGATCATCCCCGACAAGAACGCGTGCGTGCTCGAGAACTACACGTGGGAGAACTCGCCCATGAACTTCGACCACGTGGGCAAGGCGTACTTGTGCCTCTTCCAGGTCGCCACCTTCAAGGGCTGGATACAGATCATGAACGATGCCATCGACTCGAGAGAGGTAAACAAAACAAGTGACAAAGTTTATAACTTAACTTTACTTCATATATTATTTTTTATTTAGTCCATTTTAATGCGTTTTATAGAAGCTGACACATTTCGAACTTATTGGAATTTCACTTGCATATAACGATAATTATAAATAAATAAATATTCCGGGACATTGCACACAGCGCCATCTAGCCTCAAACTAAGCAAACGCTTGTGTCGTGGGTACCTACTAGATAACGGATATCATACATATATACTTTTTTGTAAATACATATTTATTATACATAGAAACGACCAGACTCAACACAAGTAATGACAAATTATAAGAGACTTGTGTCTTGCGGGAATTGAACCTGCGACCCTTTGATTAGAAGGCACAGCCACTACCAACCAAGCTATCAGGCCAGTCAATATATGATAATTCATTAAAACGTTTAATTTTCAGGTGGGCCGTCAACCAATCAGAGAGACCAACATCTACATGTACCTCTACTTCGTATTCTTCATCATATTCGGCTCTTTCTTCACTCTCAATCTATTCATCGGTGTGATCATCGACAACTTCAACGAACAGAAGAAGAAAGCCGGCGGGAGCTTAGAGATGTTCATGACAGAGGATCAGAAGAAATACTACAACGCCATGAAGAAAATGGGCTCGAAAAAGCCGTTGAAAGCTATTCCTAGGCCGAAGGTACGAGTTTAATATTTTTGTCGTGTCAAAATACTATTGTCTGCTTGGATCGGTAAGCTCTAGTTATGATTTTATTATATTTTTTACATCTGAGTCAGTTGACATGCACTCGTATGCATTTTAATTTAAATATGTGAGCCAAAAATAACGTACATTATAAAGAATATCATAACGCACATGGCTCATTAGAGCTTAAAGAGAGAGGTCTGTTATTTTAAATACTACATACCTATTAAAGGTTTATCTTAATAGCTCCTTCCAATTTCAAAGAATTTGTACCAATTTAGTCAGGTAACTTGTACTTAACAAAGTTATTGTTATTCATTAAAAAAACTCATTTCTGTTTCAGTGGCGCCCTCAAGCGATAGTATTCGAGATAGTAACAGACAAGAAGTTCGACATGATCATCATGTTGTTCATCGGTTTCAACATGTTGACCATGACCCTCGACCACTACCAACAGACTGAGACCTTCAGCACAGTCCTAGACTATCTCAACATGATATTCATCGTGATATTCAGTTCCGAGTGCCTGTTGAAAATATTCGCCTTACGATACCATTATTTCGTCGAGCCGTGGAATCTGTTCGATTTCGTCGTTGTCATGTTCTCAATTCTTAGTGAGTATGCGTTTTGTACCTTAACTAGCTTTAGGGCTAACATTTTTTAATTTTATCGACATGAAAGTGATACACTGAAAAAAACAGTAATGTGGAGACCACACGATTATGAAATGTTTCGAAATTACACATTAAATGAAAAATAAATTATTTATTAATAAACCAATTAAAGAAGGGAAGCATTTACTTTTGGATTAGTATTTTTGATTCAGTAATTAATTTGATTCTAATTCACCATTCCTTTTGTCCCCAGGTTTGGTACTGAGTGACATTATCGAGAAGTACTTCGTATCACCGACCCTGCTGAGAGTGGTTCGTGTCGCCAAAGTAGGTCGTGTGTTGCGACTGGTGAAGGGCGCTAAGGGCATCAGAACCCTGCTGTTTGCCCTCGCCATGTCTCTGCCAGCTCTCTTCAACATCTGCCTGCTTCTGTTTCTTGTCATGTTCATCTTCGCCATTTTCGGAATGTCCTTCTTTATGCACGTCAAGGACAAAGGAGGATTGGACGACGTCTACAACTTTAAGACTTTCGTGCAGAGCATGATTCTTCTGTTTCAAGTGAGTATATTTCAAACACACGTGGTTAGATTATTTTGGTCTGGGACAATCTTTATTCACTGTATGATCATGGGACCTCGAGCAAAAAAGCGGCACAGCCGTACTATCTTTTTATAGAAGCCAATTAAGCCCATTTTCGACCCCTATAACTTGGAGAAATAATTGCAAACTTTATCTCTATAGATGTCGACGTCAGCTGGTTGGGACGGTGTATTAGACGGCATCATCAACGAGGAAGAATGTGACTTGCCAGACAATGAACGCGGGTACCCGGGCAACTGCGGCTCTGCCACCATCGGCATCACGTACCTGCTGTCATACCTCGTCATCTCCTTCCTCATCGTCATCAACATGTACATCGCCGTCATTCTCGAGAACTACTCGCAGGTCAGTGTCTTCTTTTCGGTCTTAAGTGGTCTGTGCTATCATCTTTAGCTAAGCGTCTCACGAACACAATTCACACGCCTATAAAACGGATACGAGGATGCGCGAAATATGTTAAACGAGTGTCATGAAATACAAATTAAATGTGGTAACTACTTAATTATAATGCACCCTCGAAGAGAACTAGCTCCTACAAACACAGGGAATCCTACTGTGGGGACTAGGGACTCATATGTATCTAAAAATGGTATTATATCACACTCTCTAACTTATTATTTTGGAATGTACTGCTCATTACAATTTGCCCTAAGTTTTATAAGTATATTATAATGCATGATAGTTCTAAGACCAATTTTCTAATAATCTGTAGCCTACCATTTAAGTTTTGAACAGTAAATAAACGAAATTTAAAATTTAAAACTGTTGTGTTTCAGGCGACGGAGGACGTGCAAGAGGGTCTAACAGACGACGACTACGACATGTACTACGAGATCTGGCAGCGGTTCGACCCTGACGGCACTCAGTACATCCGCTACGACCAATTGTCCGACTTCCTGGACGTTCTCGAGCCTCCTCTACAGATACACAAGCCCAACAAGTACAAGATCATATCCATGGACATACCCATATGTCGCGGGGATATGATGTTCTGTGTGGACATACTAGACGCGCTCACGAAGGATTTCTTCGCGCGCAAGGGGAACCCTATCGAGGAGACCGGCGACCTGGAGCCCGGCCGGCCCAACGAGGTACTTTAATAAACTATGCTATATTTCTTCAACTCTTATGGAATATGTGTGCGATCAGGGTGGTTCGTAATGACACTGAATATTTTTGCTGTTTTCATGGAGGTTACATTTGAATTGTTATAATATTAAACATATTAATGTGTTCAGGTGGGGTACGAGCCGGTGTCGTCGACGCTGTGGAGGCAGCGCGAGGAGTACTGCGCGCGGCTGATCCAGCACGCGTGGCGGCGCCACCGACGCGGCGGCGAGGGCGCGAGCGGGGCGCCGGGCGCGGCCACGGCCGTGCTACTGGACGCCGTGACGCCCAACGGGCACCGCGTGGTGCTGGCGGGCGCAGGCGCGGGCGCGCGGCCGCCTGAGCCGGCGCCGCCGCCCGCACCCGTGTGACCCGCGCTGGCGCTCGCGCTGCTGCCGGCGCTGGTGGACGAGGCGCCGCTGCCTGCGCCGCTCCCCGCGCTGCTGAGCCCGCCGCCGCGCCCCTAGTCCCGCTGCAGAGCCCGGCGTGCGAGCCACGCGAGCGCCGCACCACACGCGTTTTTTCTTTCGGACCTAGTTTCGCGTTTGGACGTATCACGGAGTGTTTTGTGTTCGCGCGGCCGAAGCTTCAGTGACGTTTGTTTTGCGACCGATGTTCGCGCTCGTTCGCCGCGACCGGACGCGGTCCGATTCCGAGCCGCTCGCTCGTGCGTCGCTCGGGTGGCAGGAATCGTGTCGCGAGCGTGCCCTTTTTTATTCGTCACTAGGTGTAACTTTAAGGTGTTCGGATAATATTGAAAAAACTCTAAAGCTTATTTTTGTATTCGACGAGATCACTGTCTATCTGTAAACTTCTAAAAGGGAGTTCTATCGATAATTATGAATGTTGTATAAGTTAAGAAGCGCGAGACGTCATCTGCCTTCCCCGAGATGTCGTGTCGCGAGAGGCGCGGCCTCGCGCGGCCCCGTGCTCTGCTGGCCTGGACACGTGCTCGTGCCTGGATGCTCTACGACCCTAGGCGCTGCGCAGTGTTGTGGCCTGAATGCTCTCGAACAGAGGAGCTGCGGGGGCCGTAGCCCGCAGGCCGGGGCACGAGCCCGTGGCCCGAACGCTGGAGCCCTAGGAGCCGCACGGCCTCCCGCCGTACCGCTGCATCGTTTTGTATCCACTCACACATTATTATTGTACTCACGCGACAAACATTGAACGTCTTCGAGTCGTCCGCACGTCCGGGCGTTAGTGTAATCGTATGTAATAGAAGCTTAAGAGGAGCGATGGCTACGCCGATTCATATCAATTTTGTCCGTATAGTTTTAATAGTTCCAATTTTGTAAGCTTGTCACCGTACCGAGGCACGCCGCGTCGCGCGGGCGAGGTCTTTCGGCCTCGAGCTACGAGACTTTAGAAGAATTTTTACGAGTCGCATCTATGTAAGCTTGACAGATCAGCTGTGAAATCGGTACCGGGATTCACTTCCGTCCTAATTCAGTACGCATCATAGGAATCGAGCCATTTTATGTAACGCGCACTACCCACACTAGTTAATGTAATTCCCTTCCCCGAGTTACATTAGCCGCGGCGCCGCGGAGTCCCCGCCGCGCGGATTTCCCCGCCGCGCGCGCCCCCGCGCTCCGCCCCGCCCCGCGCCCTAGACTAGTCCTTTATGATAACTTTATACCGCTGCTGCCAGCCGCGGGGCGCGGCGGCGCGCGGGCCCGGTGCCCTACCGCCCACCGGCGCCCTGCCGCTTCCCATGTCGCTCTGCAGCTTCACACCACGCTGGCGACGCGACGGCGTACCGTTCATCCGCATCACCGAGCGATTCGGCTACTCGAAAGATGACCGTACTTAGCGATAAGATATTATCGATATACCTAAGAGATCGAACGTCCCTTACCGAGTAAGGTAGATATTATTGAAGTATTTTTTATTTTTCGAGACATCTCTCTAGATAGACGGAATAGTGCAGTCGTGGTTGAGCCCGAGGTCGCGGCGCGCCCGGCCGCTCCCGCCACGCCGCGCCGCGGCGCGCCGCGCCGCACCGCGCGCGCTCGAGACAGTATCGTCCTCTCTAGCACAACAGACATAACATTTTGTAATTTAACTTTGAAAGTGGTCAATTTTCTACTACTGTGTAAATATTGAGAGCTTATCGCCGGGTAGATCCCGATCGCACGTCGCAACACACGTTTTCTCGTAACTATGTACCTATCGATGTGAGCGAGTGACGCAGCGATACGTATTGCTTGCGCGACGGCGCGCGCTCGACGAGACGTTTCGCTTTCATCGACCGCACGGAACTTGTCGCCGGAAGTCGCGTGTCGGTCGTTTTACATAAAATGTGAACGAGTCGTCCGCGAGACGTGTTCTCAGTGTTGCAAGTTTAAGGAGTCAGTGTATCGTAAAGTAAAGAGACGCTTACAGTTGTGCACATGTGCGGGTACGTCGGGCCGCGACCCGGTCCCCGCGGGCCGCGGCCGCCGGAGCGGGCCGGCCTCTCCCGCCCGACCTTACATTTTATAAGATTACGCGTTAAAAGACTGATCGAATTAGGAATATCTTGATGGTTTGCTCTAGAATGCGTACAGGAATATTTTATGTCGTGACTTTGTTAATATTAAGTGTAAAAATATATTGTTTTAGCATTAGAGACGCTAAGGCACGCTGTTAGCCGCTAGTTTAACGAGTCGTACTCTAATATTAACTCGATCACGATGCGATTCTTCTCTTCTTAGTTACGTAGTAGGGAGACGCGGAGGCGCGGCCTGCGCCACACCTGCGCCCGCGCCGCCGCCGTAGCTGCTTAGATTCTCTCCAAATTGTGTAAATTGTTCAAGTATTGCGACGTGTGGTGATATTGTTTCGTGTAGACCGCGGCTCGGCCCGCTCCCGCCGCCCCGCCTGACGTACCGCGAACGACGATTCAGTTATTTCTTTTTGGTGAAACCAAACGTTTACTTACTATTAGGCATATTTGCACAAAAAAGTTGTGTTTAATTAAGTTTAGACAATAAGTTATGATATCAATTGTATTGTTTATTTATTTTTAACTATACTTATGACAAAAAAGTGAGTTCAGTTTGCTGAATGATAGCAGTTTAATTGAATATTTATTATATATATTGTTGAAGTTTGTACAAAATAAATTAAGTAAACGATAAAATATAGAACTTGACTGCTTTATTTGGTTGTTTTATTTGACGCTAGCGCAGGGTCTCCTATTACAAAGTGCCTATATAAATTCCACAAAGGTAGCTGAATCATACTTAAGTGAGTTTAAATGTGCAACACCTTATGAGTAACTCTGTAACGTGCCTGTTGCCCCAAAACAAAGGGTGGTATCTGGACAATCTATCTCTATCTAAGGTCGTATGAGAGTGGCGAACTTTGGTGTCAAAAGTTATCAAATACTTGAAAGGAAAGCAAGCAATGGACAACGGACAATGTCGACATTGATCTACAAATCAATTTCATGATAGGTATAGAATTGTAAATCGCGCTGTAAATAACTTAATGTCGCGTCAAAAATGCTTCCATTTTCAATTGCTACTAATTTCTCTTGAATATCAAGATTTTTGGCTAGTTCGTAGAGCATAAATGCCACCGTGGTCGCGCTTGTTTCGTACCCGGTCGCATAAAACACGAAAACTTGAGCAGCTATCACACCATCAGTTAGATCCAATAATAGTAGTTTGCCATCATCATGTCTCTTCGTTCCATAAACTTGTCCTTGTTGTCATAGTTCTGAAATGAAATCAATGAAATCTGTCCTATTGGTGGGTTTGCCATCTCTTTGTCGTATCACATCCCTTATGAGACCAATAAAGAATGTCTTGACATATGTAGGTAACAGCGACATGGTTATTTTCTTTAATATTCCATAGGATACATCATGTCCTATTCGTATGCGAAATTAATGGTAAATATTTCTTCGTCGATTCTTTTCAATGTTGCGATCATATCACTGTCGTGATGAGTGTCGATGTCAAGACCGAAGGCAGCAGCAGCGATAGTACAGTTAGTGAACTTCTGCACGAGACTGTATACATCGTGTTCTGGACGAGCACTTGTTACTTCGCCAACATATTTTATAAAACCAGCCCCACGTTCCGTGATGAGGAACAACATGTTCTTTAGTTTCTTGGAAGTGAAGATGGGGGTGAAGCGGTTTCGTAGCACGCGCCATGGTTTGCCGTCCGCGTGAAACAGGTTTCGCTCCCAGGCCTTCGTTGCTGAACTCGATACCACTGGTCCATAAAGAGGTCGAAGTCTTTAAGTCCTACATAGATTATTATATTAATAGTTGGTACCTATAAAATAATGCTGTGTCACGATGAATCGTATAAAACAGCTTGATAAGTAGGTATAATTTGTTTATAACATTTACAAATATATATACCTCTTTTTATGATGTTAATTCTTACATCAATACAGTAGTCTGTATGTAATAAGGTTGATTTTTGTTTACCGGTTCTTTTACTTCTTTGGATCAGCTGACGAATAAAGTCATACATGAGCTAGGTCCTGTTTATCACCCTAAAAAACTAAGGTAGAGTTCAAGCAAGATAACTCTGCGCGCAAATAAAATTGGATCTAAAATGTTCTGATTGCAATTTGATCAGAGGCCAATTCTAAGCAGAAATGCTGCTGCCAGTCGCGCGCAGAGTTATGTTGTACGGACTCTATCTTGCTAGTTGGAGTTGCCACTGCAAAGTCTTGAACCTCCCTGTCTGACCCTCTGTTCCCCGCGAACTATGTATGTAGGTACAATCTAAAGATCTTCAAAGCGGATGTGAAACAGTTTTTTTTTCGGTAAGTACGTTCACTTCTATGCCAATTGGCGTTGGTGGTTGACGACTTATCATGGTCAAGTAGAAGACTTATGAACCAAATACCAAACCATATTTTTAAAAGCTGGTTAGTACATGGATATTTGGGAGGCTGTTTGAACATTGTTGTAGAATGTAGGTATGTGCTAGGTTTATGTGTTATAGTTTCAAACCTATCATCTATCCTAGACGCTACAATAAAACGGCGCTGTCTATTTTTATTTAGATTTTTATTTCATATTAGATATAAAAACTTGACCTATACATTTTTAGTTACATTTTATAAAGATTTTTGGTTATAATTACCTACCATCCTAACTATAGGTTATATTAAAATAGTCTTTATTCACTTGTGCGATTTGGAAAGACATTTTCGAAACTAGCTGACATATACGACCTGAAAGAGAGAGAAACACACAAAGCTGTGGCGATCAAATGTGATTTAAATTTATCAAATTGCTACGAACTAAATTTCGGTAGCAGTACGGGAAGAATTAGTAAGAGCCCTATGTTTGCCTGTTTCTAGTGTTCATTCCCTTACACAATATCCGTTACTGCCGATTTATTTTCTGCTCTGCGACCGAACTTTAGGTAATCTCTCTGCAGCAAAAATAATTATTATATTTATTATCAAATTTACCATCTGCAACTACATACCTACTTACTAATAGTACCGTACAGTGGCACGCACTTTAACCCGGGAAAAAATAAGTGTATGAGTAAACTGAGGGTCTAATATACCAAATTTCAGCAATTTGAGCATGATGGAGAAAAACAGAGAAACATACACGCCGTCAAACTTTCGCACATTAGTGGGATTTGGATCACCCTCTCTACTCACCTACACTCTACACTACCTACCTATTTTAATGCAAGCACGAATAAATGGTTACTACAAAATATTCGTACATACACTCTCTGTGAGTCGTATTTCCTCATGACTGACGGTCGTGACTCCTCGCAGAATTAATTCGTTAGGGCCGTGATAGGCGCCCAGGTCCTTCCACGGAAGAAACATGTCCTCGGATATTGTGGACCTCAAACATGTCGGTTTCCTCAAGATGTTTTCCTTCACCGCTAAGCGAGTGCAAATCCACACATAACATGAAAATACAAATCATTGGTGTAGGGCCGGATTCGAATCAGGGTGCGTCTGGATGAAAAGCAGACACTGGTACCACTTAGCCACACTCGCTTACATACACTACTATGTACATATATACATCAGGGACATTTAAAACCCCAACTATTCGGTGAATCTACAAGCAAGTACCTAAGTTACTATCAAAGTCTATCAACTGTAGAATAAAACATTATTTACCGGAGTCAGTTTGCTAAGCTTTACTAGGTCTTGTCGGTGAAGGCGCCAGCGCATCCCTGCCACAAGGAAACAAAATATATCAAGAACTTGTAATAAAGAAAACCCTACTTAATAAAAAATAAAATAATAAATATTCCGGGACATTGCACACAGCGCCATCTAGCCCACACTAAGCAAACGCTTGTGTCGTGGGTACTAGATAACGGATATAATACTTATATACTTTTCTTTTGTTAATGCATACATATTATATATAGGTACAAACGACCACCTTCATAATAGTATTTATATAACACCTGCTCGTCAATGGCATATTATGTGTCATGCAAACTCAACTTAAAGCAAGTCATTTGTGTCCTATGGTCTAGCCGGGTCATTATAAATGTACTGAATTTCATAATCCCCTAGGGAATAATGACATTTGAATTTGGAATGCAATCAACATTGAATATACGAGCTCCTTGCAATCCATGACCAAACGTCAAAATTAGAATATAAACTTTTCATAGAGCCCTACACCAAGAAGAATTTATTCAAAATTAGAATAAAAACTTTTCATAGAGCCCTACACCAAGTAGAATTTATTCAAAATTAGAATAAAAACTTTTCATAGAAACCTGCATGAAGAAGAATTTGCCACTACAAAAAAAACAAATAGAACGAAAAGGAGCTAAACTGCAAATCTTTGTGTTATTTTGTAACAAAATAGCATATTTAATTATTTTTTTTAGTAAGTACTTTCTTTTTAATTGTATTATGTTTTATTGCCTCGCAGTGTTTATATAAAGTAGAGTATGCATTTTGAGGATAAAGCAGTGTATTTGTCTCGGGCGTTTTAGAACCCCTCGGCCTCGGGATTCTAGCTTTAACTCTGTATCTCCCTCGCTTCGCTCGTGAGTTAACCCTAGGATCCCTCGTCCTTGGGGTTCAAAATATCGCCCGAGACATAATACACTGCTTTATCCCCTTAATGCATAATCTACTATAAAACTTTCGTGAGACATTCTTATCAATATGTAACGGTTTTCACTCACGTGTAATTTGGCGTATGTTCTGATATCCAGAACGACGATCTGACGATGGGTGTCATTACAATCGCGTAAACAACATACGCGAAATTACACGTGAGTGATAACCGTATTAGTTACATATTCATTATAATACTATTAAGCCCTCGGAACTATTTTCCAGTTTTTGGATGATTAAGAGTATTTTTTTTAGTATTTATTACCAATAAACAATTTTGAATGTTTACGCAAAGTTGTGGAGAAGGTTGTGTATATTCTGCAAATCATTATAATTTATTTGAATGGTCAATTAAATTTCGTGTTCTGTGTATAATTTTAAAGTTAGCTCAGTAGAAATGGGTATTATTTTAGTAGTAAGAATTAAGAATACATAACTTAAGATGACATGCTCGTTAAAAATTGCATGGGTACAGTTATGTTGAATATCGAAAGGTTGGCAAAGATTTGCAACTAACCTACGTAATAGGTGGTAATAGTTAAAATAAGGCGACAATACACCTTAGACATAATTAATAGGTCTTTACCTATGAAATTGCCGTTTTTTTCTTACATTTTAATCTGTTTGTAACTTTTACGTCAAGCTTTATTTTTTCCAAATACAATTTTTAAAGTATCAATTGTTGGAAATGTACCTTTTAGATAAAAAAATTTTTATTACTAGTGCATATTACTCATAGGGAAGTCATTGAAAACACCTCTTTCAATGTGTCTTCGGTTTAACTACTTTAACTAGGTATATTTTTATCATATACTCTGTTTTTGAGAAATTGATATACGCAGTGTATAGCTTTTTTCCATCTAACTATAGTTATCAATTGCATCTAAATCTGTTCAGTCATTTCCATACAAACATTAAAAATGTTTACAAATCGGCAATTTCATAGGTAAAGACCTAATATATTAAGTAGGTATTCAAAACTAGCAATTAAATTGTGTAACGTGAATTATTTTGTAAGTTTGTCACCTTTGTTTCTATTAATTTATATTTATAAATTCAAGGGGTTATCGTATGAAATAATAAACGTCCATAGATGTTACTAATGTATTTCCGTCTTATGACAAAATGTGTCCTTAACATACTAGACACACATACAAGATGCTCAACAATACGCACGTAAAGAGACTTACACTTTATCCATATAAATATCTATACAGCATCTATATGTACAATCGTATGTGTGTACCCAATCAGAGCCCTTCAAGTGCTGGTCGATCTCGAAGGGGTTACATCTACCTACAGAGTAGCCACTATGTGACTCTCTGACCAAGCTTCCATAAACACGACGTACTGGCAGTGCAATCGACTTATGCACGATCTAATAATTACGACTATTATATTACTGACAGAGATATGTAGCGCAATAGTTGTTTTACAGAGAAGCGACAATTGCAGATTATTTATTGGCAGAAATAACGTTTGGGCCCGTGATCTTTGTTCTATTTTTATTGGTAACAGACAGTCATTCTCGAATATTAAAATACTGAGTAAATTTAAGGCTGAAACTGATATTAATTGATTATATTCAGTAACCCAAGTTTCTGGTGCGCAATATTTAACAAATAATGTTGAGAATAATTTATCTTGGCCACATATCGCTATCGTGTTAATTAAAAGGTTAGTTTGAAACAGTGCGGGCCTATGCAGTTACTAGTGTTTAATAAATAACTAACAAAGCAGCTGCGATATTTTAAGGCTGATCAAATTCTTTTTATAAATTATTTGCCAGCAGTTTTTTTTTAATAAATATTTCAGGACATATCACACTGCGCCATCTAGCCCCATACTAAGCTTACGCTTGTATCATGGTTACTAGATAACGGATATAATACACACATATATACAAATATATATATATATATACATACTTTTCTTTCGTAAATACATACTTATTATACATAGAAACGACCAGACTCAACACAAGTAATTACAAATTCTAATATTCATAACTACTTGTGTCATGCGGGAATCGAACCCGCAACCCTAGATTAGAAGGCGAGCCAGTATTAACTAAGCTAACAGAGCAGTCAGATAATAATGTATGTCATATAATAATTCATAGTCTGACCTGTTAGCTTAGTTGGTAGTGGCTCTGCCTTCTAATCTAGGGGTTGCGGGTTCGATTCCCGCGTGACACAAGTATTTATGCATTTTAAAAATTTATAATTACTTGTGTTGAGTCTGGTCGTTTGTATGTATAATAAGTATGTATTTACAAAAGAAAAGTATATAAGTATTATATCCGTTACCTAGTACCCACGACACAAGCGTTTGCTTAGTGTGGGGCTAGATGGCGCTGTGTGCAATGTCCCGAAATATTTATTTATTTTATTTATTTATTTATTTATAGTTATCAAAATGAATCTACTAAAACCGTCCTTTAAAAGTTGTTCATTAGATACCGGTTACACTGCATAGGTACTATTTATATATTCTTTTGGTACAACTCCAGTCATTATTCGGCCATAAATGAACTACATTTGGCAGCTCCAAAATGGATCATAAAATAATAAGCCCTTTTAAATCAGCTTTCAAATAAATATGACATTTAATTGAGCTAAATTATTTAAATTCATCAGATAGTAACTAATTTTAGTCGCGATATTTTCTTGTCCTTGTATTTTTATTGTTACAATGAATACAAAATAATGCAAGTTTTGCTTTAACCATCGAAAAAGAAGAAAACCAGGCAACAAAAAAATCATTTACGTTTTGTTTTATGCGTCACGGTAACGGTTAGAAATTTTTAAATAGTTTTTACAGACGATTAAAGTAAATATTAATTAGTTTATTTAACGATCAGAGCTTATAATCCACCGTAAAGTTGCCAGTCGAGTACTAGTTAATCTAATGTTTATTAAACTGCAATAAGAAAGAAGTCGCCAGCTGTTAAATGTATAATGTAACGACACAGATACCTGCAGCCTTCCAGGCGTTAAACAATACATCGATCACAGAATTAAATCATACTATGTCCGCCAACATCACTACACTCATATATCATTATAAACAGTTATACATAACAAAAATAGGATTTCGGGTCGAAAGTTTTTTATTCTTTTTGTCTTTGCCTAACCAACGACACTTGTTTGTGCAACTATCCTGATTTAAACGGGAACCGGGAACAGAACTCGGTACAAGTAAACTAACTTTAACAAAATACAGAAATGACGTCGCACTATTTGACATGTTGGTGAGATGAGTCCAACCATACACATATTGAAAGCATTGTAAAGAGGTTTCAAACTTCCACTACATTATTCTAAGCAATTTACATGACGCTATGTTAAATTTAATGTACCAAAATATTGATTAAAATTATAATATTCTAAGATACAGTCACAAAAATAATTCTTACAGAGTCTATTTATATTTTACTTCATACGGGAGATCTGAACTTTACAATTATAATAATTATATTATAATATATGTAAGTAGATGTGTAGGGTGCATGTAAATTGTAAAAATATACCTATTCAAAATCATATATTAATTAATTTCTCTCCACGCGATTAATTTCTGACATATCAATAGGAGAAATGGTTAAAACAGCATATTTAAATTCAAAATATATTTTATTTTAAAAGTGTAAATTTTCAATAAAACAACGAATAATAAAAGATTTTAGAATATTTGAAAGCTTTGAGAGATAGGTTAGAAAAATAAACAAGTTAGAATTACGAGCAGTCAAAAGGTTATCGAAAACCGAAGTCAGAAGATGAGATCTCATCAGAATTGAAAGCTTTCTTTCTTTTGAGAAATATATTTTTTACTCCCCAACTATTAAACGAGCAACTTGATTTCATCAAATCGTAAACGGAACACGTGATTAGTGAATGCCCATCAAAATTTAACCACAGAATACAGTACAAATACTTCCGTATGCTGTACTGTATACAAACAGTAGCAGTACAACAAATCGCCAACAACGCGGTGAGTTCCAAATTTAAACTAGCATAAAACTCACGTCACTTTTTTATTGAAACGCGGTCCAATTTCAAAAGTGTAAAGAACAAGCGATCGTCACTTTTCAATCCGTCGCGTTCGTGATTCAAATTTGTTCCAAATTCAAGTGAATGCAACGCGAGCGATCTTGTTTAGAAACGCGGTCGTGAGTTCCAAAGTTGTGATTGGTGAGTATGTTGAGTGTCATGTTGGCTCTGCGGCGCGTGTGAGTGCGGAGTGAGAGGGGGCAAGATGTTTACTCTGTGTAGTCCCAGCAGTCCTTCTCGTAGCCCTCGTGCACGTGCTCCAGCAGCACCTTGCGCCGGCTGTCGCAGTATCTGGCGGCCGAGGAAACATACTATGTATAAGCAACATTAAAAACAAACATTGACTTGGAACACCTGCGTTTAGAGGTACTAAGTAAGTATCAGCTAAACTTAATCATAAGCAGCGTCTCGGTTGACATCGAAGATAAAAGAGAAATAGAGAGAGAGATAGTACGGGACATAGGGGAGAGAGAGAGAGAGAGTGAAAACGAGATAGAGTGAGTGAGAGAGAGGGAACGAGACAGAGTGTGAGATAGAGAACGAGATAGAGTGAGAAAGAGAGAGAGAATGAAATAGAGTGAGTGAGAGAGAGGGAACGAGACAGATTGAGTGAGAGATAGAGAACGAGATAGAGTGTGTGTGAGAGAGAGAGAGAGAACGAAATAGAGTGAGAGAGAGAGACAGAAGGAGACAGATATAAAGTGAGAGATACTTGAATACTGACCTGTACTTGTCCTGCACCTTCTGCTTGATGTCAGCCAGGTTCTCGCTGGTGATGTCCCGCTCCAGGTACTCGGACAGCGTCTCGGTGGCGGACTCCAGGTCGCGCTGGTTGTCCTCGAAGATCACGGACTGGTTGTTCTTGCGCAGGTAGTACGCGAACACGTACGTGTACATCAGCGTCTGCCGGCACTGACACAGGATGTCCACCGCCTTCTTCAGGAATTGCACCTGGAGATGTGGACGTTAAGTTTTAAGGATTTTGGCCATGACAAAACAGTTGTTTTTTTTACAGTGTTTGGTTATTCCAATAGCAATGATACCCCAAGTTATAAAACTAAAACTAGTCAAACTATCGACATCTATTGTTGTACTATTATAAATCCGAGAAAACATATCATCAAGGAACCTTTTGCAACGAAAAGCTGTTAATTCCTCCGTATTCCTAAAAACAAAGCATAGAAGAGAGTGTGGCTCAGTGGTAATGTGTCTGGTTTACATCGCGTTTATTGGTGAAGGAAAACATAGAGGAAACCGACATATTTGAGAACCATTCAATCCAAACACAAGCGTCTTCCACTGAAAGATGGTGGTGGGCGCCCCGAAAACTCATCTAACGAATCAATTGTGCAAGGAAGTCAGAGAGCATATAAGCAAGCAAGTGTCACCTCAATCCAGCTCATGTTGTGCTGCTGCATCTCCTCCATCTTCTCCTTGACGGAGGCGTACAGCTTGGACTCGAAGCGCAGCGACTGCATGTGGTTCATGTAGCGGTTGCAGTAGAACAGGTAGCGCTGCAGCGCCGCGCGGGAGCGCTCCTGCGCATCGCGCGCCGCCTTCGCCTCGTCCTCGTCGTATCTGGGAGTGGTATAACATTATAGTCCATATATATAAATATTCAGGGACATTGCACACAGCACCATCTAGCCATGCAATAAGCAGACGCTTGAGACGTGGGTACTAGAGAACGGATTTAATACATACTTTTCTTTCATAAAGAGAAGTATATTAGTGAGGTTAGTAGTGGTATATGAATAGATGTGATATATTTTATGTGACAACCAGAATGTTTTCTACACATAATCACAGTCTAGTTCTAAAAAGTGTCCTGTGTAGGTTGAGGTTTTCCAAATCGTCTGACAGTGTACCACAATCAACTGGCTCTAAGCCTAAGCACCCAAAGAATGACGGTGATAGCTAGCACTTGACTACGAGTTCCATTGTATAGAAATGTACTGGAATACACATTGACCACGACAACAGAACCCATCTTATTATAGAATGAAAACTGACCGCAGATAGAGTAGAAGAAAGGATTTTAGAATTGAATTGTATAATCTTTTTTTGCTATAGTTATTGTATTTTATTGTACTTACTATTAATTTTAATTGATTCAAATTATTTGTTTTGCTGTGTCGTGTATCAAATATATGATATATGTAAATAAATGACTACGACTATGTTGAGATTGGTTTCTGATTATTATATACTAATTTATCATTCTAAATTTTTTTTGAAATAATTTTATATGTATTTCAAAAAATATACATTAAATTTAATTTTTCTGATAATGTTTGAATCGGTCAGTGTGTCGTACCTGTTGCAGTTTTACCAGCTGCTGCCGTGCGGCTCCCAGGGCCCGAGGCACACCCAGCAGAAGTCTGCCTTGCAGTTCTGGTTATGACGTACCTGTTGCAGTTGTACCAGCTGCTGCCGTGCGGCTCCCAGGGCCCAAGGCACACCCAGCAGAAGTCTGCCTTGCAGTTCTGGTTATAGCGTACCTGTTGCAGATGTACCAGCTGCTGCCGTGCGGCTCCCAGGGCCCGAGGCACACCCAGCAGAAGTCTGCCTTGCAGTTCTGGTTATGACGTACCTGTTGCAGTTGTATCAGCTGCTGCCGTGCGGCTCCCAGGGCTCGAGGCACACCCAGCAGAAGTCTGCCTTGCAGTTCTGGTTATGACGTACCTGTTGCAGTTGTACCAGCTGCTGCCGTGCGGCTCCCAGGGCCCAAGGCACACCCAGCAGAAGTCTGCCTTGCAGTTCTGGTTATAGCGTACCTGTTGCAGTTGTACCAGCTGCTGCCGTGCGGCTCCCAGGGCCCGAGGCACACCCAGCAGAAGTCTGCCTTGCAGTTCTGGTTATGACGTACCTGTTGCAGTTGTACCAGATGCTGCCGTGCTCTCCCAGGGCCCGAGGCACACCCAGCAGAAGTCTGCCTTGCAGTCCTGGTTATGACGTACCTGTTGCAGTTGTACCAGCTGCTGCCGTGCGGCTCCCTTGGCCCGAGGCACACCCAGCAGAAGTCGACCTTGCAGTTCTGGTTAAGACATACCTGTTGCAGTTGTACCAGCTGCTGCCGTGCGGCTCCCAGGGCCCGAGGCACACCCAGCAGAAGTCGACCTTGCAGTTCTGGTTATGACATACCTGTTGCAGTTGTACCAGCTGCTGCCGTGCGGCTCCCATGGCCCGAGGCACACCCAGCAGAAGTCGACCTTGCAGTTCAGGTTATGACATACCTGTTGCAGTTGTACCAGCTGCTGCCGTGCTCTCCCAGGGCCCGAGGCACACCCAGCAGAAGTCTGCCTTGCGGTTCTGGTTATGACGTACCTGTTGCAGTTGTACCAGCTGCTGCCGTGCGGCTCGCAGGGCCCGAGGCACACCCAGCAGAAGTCTGCCTTGCAGTTCTGGTTATGACGTACCTGTTGCAGTTGTACCAGCTGCTGCCGTGCTCTCCCCGGGGCCCGAGGCACACCCAGCAGAAGTCGGCCTTGCAGTTCTGGTTATGACGTACCTGTTGCATTTGTACCAGCTGCTGCCGTGCGGCTCCCAGGGCCCGAGGCACACCCAGCAGAAGTCGGCCTTGCAGTTCTGGTTATGATCTACCTGTTGCAGTTGTACCAGCTGCTGCCGTGCTCTCCCAGGGCCCGAGGCACACCCAGCAGAAGTCGGCCTTGCAGTTCTGGTTATGACGTACCTGTTGCAGTTGTACCAGCTGCTGCCGTGCTCTCCCAGGGCCCGAGGCACACCCAGCAGAAGTCGGCCTTGCAGTTCTGGTTATGACGTACCTGTTGCAGTTGTACCAGCTGCTGCCGTGCGGCTCCCAGGGCCCGAGGCACACCCAGCAGAAGTCGGCCTTGCAGTTCTGGTTCTTGCACACCATGTGGTTGCAGCCGCCGTCCTTCTCGATGGTCACGTTGCACTTGGGGCACTCCTTGGTGTTGGCGGCTATCCAGTTCGACGTCTCCGAGTCGTCGTCGCATTTCTGCAAAGGGTAGTGACAATACATGTTTTATTTGTATCGAGCTTTTATGAAGTTGCGTAAATTTTCTCGTGTTTTGGTACATTGACGATTTTATTACTTATAGACTTTTTAAGTCATGTGATCTTGAGATAAGCCGAGGAAATTTCGAGTGTTGTTTTTTACCGTCCTCCTCCACCAATTTTAATCCCACTACGTTGTACTTTTTTTAGGTTTCTTTCGAGTGTGTGTTTGGTTAGGAATACAGATATGACAGATTTTTGAGTGAGACCTATATTTAAGTTACCAAGCTTAGGATTGCGAAACAGCCTACTAAATTAGCCCGTCCCGACATGTGCGGCTATAGGATTCTATAGGAGAACTAGTGGGTGCTCGAGGCTTCGCTCGCATTTAGAAAAAAAACTTGCATCCACTATTTCACCCCTTTATCGGGCGTGAGGCGTTTCCAAAAATCCTTTCTTAGCGGATGCCTACGTCATAACATCTACCTGCATGCCAAATTTCAGCCCGGTCCGTCCATTGATTTGGGCTGTGCGTTGATAGATCACTATATCAGTCAGTCAGTCACCTTTGAGTTTATATATTTCGATATAGTGTACCTTGATCCACTTGCGCAGCAGGCAGCAGCGCACGGGGTCGTGCCAGTTCTCCCCGCACGCGAAGCAGAAGGTGTGCGTGCAGCGGCACGTCACCGGCGCCGCCTCCACGTACGCCACCTTGATGGCGTTGCTGCAGTCGGGAGACGGGCACCAGCGGAGCAGGCGGTTGCACTGCAAACAATCATATAAAATGAGATTTCTTATGTGAGGCGCTAAAACACTAGATTTTATTTACTTATTTATTTGTAAAAGTTAACAATACTGAAAATATACTTAAACTAACTTAAAAAACTACTATGAATAAACTACTAAATATAAACCTAACATGTATATAAAAACTAACAATCTAATACCCTAATTATCTAAACATGTTTACAAAAATAAACGTTGTTTAAAAAAATAAACAATTACTCCTTGACCTTAGTTTAACAGTAAGACTATTTAAAAAGCAATGTCAGATGATGTTTGTTTCTCCTACACGCCGCAACGGAGCAACGAATCACTGTTACTTTTGATAAGGGGATACTTTAGGTGACCGAAACTAATATAGGCTACTTCTTATCCCGATACAACGCTGCCTAGCTATCGGCATCTACTCCATTCTTCTAGAGTCATATTTCTTCATTACTGAGGGTCGTGACTCCCCACCGATACATATTATTAGGGGAGATCCCTTCAATTCATCACTAGTAAAGAATGTTAATTTAGAATTGAGATAAGAATGAGTTGATGAGGTTATGCTCATCATGAATGTAACAAAATTTTGTCTCAATGTCCCGGCCAAGATGTCTGGAAATAGAACTTATTACTTAATATTAGATATCTCTTAGGAATCGTCAGAAAAAGGCCAAATCAACTAAAAAGTACTACAAGTGTCGATTCATTAGTTTGTACACTTTTAAAATATTGAATCAGGCGTTACTTTGCGGTAATCCATTGTAAATGAAACTCTGGAGAAATAGATAGTGTTTTTTCGCTGCGACTGCTCCTTAACCAACTTCAAACTGATGGTGTTTAGATGTGTTTCTCCATATACCACCGCCACACCTAGTGACACCGGTTAGGAGGAGAGGTGTGGCGATGGTAGGAATATATATTTTATTACAAGGAATGAGTTTGCTCTTGATCGCAATTCGCCTGATGGTAAGCAATCATTACGGTCTAGGGTGCAATGTGCTTACCCAGTAAGAACTGATTCACTCTCGCTTTGAAGATCGCAAGGTTATATTCCGCAAGGAACAGGGAGTCAGGTAGGGAGTTCCACAATTTAGCAGTGACATTTAGTATATGGAGGAACACACCTAAAAACCATGAAGTTTGTTGTTTGAAGTCGGTTAAGGAGCAGTCGCAGCGGAAAAACGGGACAAATGGTTGGTGTAGAGTAGATGACAAGTTACCTCGACGAAGCTGTTAGTGATGATGTGCTGGTACTTGAGCTTGACGCGCGGGTCGCGCACCAGCCGCATCACGGTCGCGTCGTCCACCAGAATGTCGCACGCGTGCGCCGCGCACGCTATCGTTTGACCCTGGAACGAAACATATCATCAAGTAATTTAACTTTATGGTAATTTTATAATGATTGGACTATCTCATTTGACTGGCCTGTTAGCTTAGTTGGTAGTGACTCTGCCTTCTAATCTAGAGGTTGCGGGTTCGATTCCCGCATGACACAAGTAATTACTTGTGTTTAGTCTAGTCGTTTCTATGTGTATTAAGTATGTATTTACAAAAAAGTACCTAAATAAGTATTTTATCCGTTATCTAGTACCCACCACACAAGCGTTTACTTGCGGGGCTAGATGGCGCTGTGTACAATGTCCCGGAACATTTATTTATTATAATTATTTCAGTGCAAACATAAGCTGCTAAATTTCAAATTATTTTTTTAATGTTAACTTCGACATGTGACACAATCAACTATTTACCTATGTATATTGTATGTTTTAATTTTATTGTATGTACTGTTGTGATTACGAATGTTAAGCCTTAATAAATAAATAAATCAATAATTTTGAAGGTTCATTACATACCGCAATAGAGTAAAAACTAGCTTACTAAACAGTATATAGTTAATTAAAGTATACAGTTGATTCAATGTGAGATTCAATATTTTTTTCCATATTATCGTTTACTAAAGAAGCTGCTAATACACTGATAAACCAGTTACTGTTTGACCTTAGTTTAAAAGTATGTAAGACGATTTAAAAAGCAATGTTGCTAAAATTATCGCATGTGTTTGGAACTGTAAATCTATATATGTATATAAAACTCAAAAGTGACTAACTGATTGACTGACTAATATAGTGATCTATCAACACACAGGTCAAACCACTGGACGGATTAGGCTGAAATTTGGAATGAAGGCAGATGTTATGATGTAGGAATCCGCAAGAAAGTATTTTTGGAAATGCCACTTTTAAAGGGGTAAAATAGGGGATGCAAGTTGTACTTCTTAATGCGAACGAAGCCGCGAGCACCCACTAGTATACCATAATAATGAAAATTTATCACATTCTGATAACATCACATAAATACAAATCGAATTACCTAATAGCTTCATTTGTGAAGAAGTTGAATTAAGGCGTATTATTATTTATCTGTAACATGTACCTATCATACAAAACCATATCAAACAGTAGCTAGTTTTAACACCTATTCTCTGACTACGGTTGCCTGGAAGAAATCGCTGTTAGCGATAAGGCCGCCAGTTGTGGCACTATTTTTTAAGTTTCTGTTTGTCTTTATTCTGTATGTGTGTAACAATAAGGAGTTTTATCTATCTATCTATCTGACGTCATCACAGACGATTATTAGTTCACCTTGCAATGTTATTTGTTTATAATCTATGTCTAATCTGACTTATCTGGTATTGCGACAAATCAGTCAATGAACTTATATGGAAATGGTTTGCGGGAAAATCCCTTGTTTACAATTAACGTTGAAAATGATTAAGATTTATAAATTATATCAAAATACAATGAACTTTGTACAAAAACCAAACCTTCCAACTGGAACTGTTGTTTTTTTTCAGTACGTAGTTTTATTTGATGTACCAAGGTCGTTTAAAAAGTTATAACTATTTTATGTAGCAGTACCTATCCTTATGCAAGTAAAAACCTGCAATAGTTTCTCATTCAAAAATACACAAATGTCATTTATATTTTATGTAAATTTTATATTATAAGCAGATTATTAATCAACTAGATCGTAAAGCACTACATACTAGATACTATAAATAAATAAATATTTCAGGACATATCACACAGCGCCATCTAGCCCCATACTAAGCTTACGCTTGTATCATGGGTACCAGATAACGGAAATAATACATATATACTTTTCTTTTGTAAATAAAAACTTATTATACATAGAAACGACCAGACTCAACACAAGCAATTACATATTTTAAAATTCATAATTACTTGTGCTATGCAGGAATCTAACCTACTTTTATTAATACTATTCATCATTACTAAAAATATACCAGATATTGATAATATTTGGAAAATCACAGGCCTCTTTAGAGTCTGTTTCCTTAAAAAAATACAGTCGCAAATATAAATCGCATATGAACACAGTGACGCATGTCTACTAACATAATTGGTTTTTCCTGGTAATAACTTTCTTGAACGAATTAGCCGAATGACATAAGTATTGATATTATTTATTGAATGGCTCGGAAGCACAAACGATATAAGTCTCTTTAAGGTATTCAAAAGAAGTACCTATATCTAATAATATGTAGGTATAATTTAAATACGTATTTTTATTTACATTGGTCTGTTTCATATGCGAAAATGGAGCGATGCATCACCAAGATTTTTAAAATAGTAGTAGTGACTATAGGATCTCAAGTATTACACATTATGCTACTTTTTATCAAACAAGCGAAGACACATGTGTCCACTAGTTAAAATTTGTGAAAACACAATTATCCTCTAATTAACAGTTGTAAAACTAGAAAGAAAGAAAGAAAATATATTTATTGAGACACACACAAAACTTTAACCTATTTACTTACTAAACTTACATGCTAAGAGTGAGATGTCTCAATACAGCCGCAACTCAGCCTAATGCTGATGGCACAGGGCGCCACCATCGCTGATTATAACTATGGTTTACAATACTCACTAAGCCCTCCTCCATGATTTTGGTAGTTAAATATTCGCACCAGCACTGTGTGCAAAACCGGTGTCCACATTCAAGACCCGTCATCATCTGAAAATGTAGAGATATTATATTAAATATACAATTATATAAACAAAAAAACTATATAACAAACTACTGGAGTTCATAAGTTACCCATACAATTATGTACTCATAGGCCAGCAAATCTTAAAATTAGGTTTTAGGGCAGGTTTAAACAGTAATATAAAAAAGCGAGTGTGGCTCAACGGTTCCAGTATCTGCTTTTCATCTGGTTCGAATCTGGCCCTACACCAATGACTTGTACTTTCAAGTTAGGTGTGGATTTGCACTCACTTAGCGGTGAAGGAAAACATCGTGAGGAAACCGACATGTTTGAGGACCACAATATCCGAGGACATGTATCTTCCGTGGAAGGACTCGGTCGCCCACCACGATGTATCTGCCCAAGAGAACTCCCCTAACGAATTAAGTCTGCGGGGGAGTCACGACCCTCAGTCATGAGGAAATTCGACTTCTTTAAGAAATAGTAACAGACGTATATGTATATACATACATCATAAGGCAATTCGCTAAAATATATACCTGTTAACGATCGAAACTTACAAATTTTCACATAGACTGATATAATTTTTTTAATCTTGATTTACCTCCGTTTAATTTGCGAAGTTAATGAGAAAATATGAAACAGAAAACAAAAAACAGCAACAGCAAAGTACAAGCATACTTACAGAAGTAGGTAGAACCGAGAAGCATATTTCGCATTCCTCTGTGCCCGACGTCGATATCCGTCTCGGCAGCTGTATTGGAACAAAAACGATTGATTAATTACAAGACCCTTTGCAACATAACTTTAACTATTGTATTGTAGCATTGTGACTGGTACTCGGTAGCGCAACTGCGACTGTACAACTCCGAGACCCTTCCTTATATCATACCATTATATGTATAATAAAGCGCCCGTAGCTCGCGATCAGTACGCGGATGGGTGACCGAAAAGTAGCATTCCATTTTGGGCGCTTCCGTGGGTCGGATGACACGTTAAATTGTAGGTCTAGTACAGTCATTAAGCTTTGTCAGAGGCCCTTAGGGCGATATGAAAACTCTCGACAACAGTACAGAAGAAGAAGATATGTATAAAATGGTAAATATGTTTGTTGGTACATTTGTTCCTTTCTCACTCCACAACGGAATGACAAATCGTAATTTTCGGTATAGTATGACACTCTTAGGGACTTATGTGGTATACATACATGAGACATAGGCTACTATTGCATGAGTGGTGAACTAGGTATATAGAAACCACTAGAGTGAATTGAAGAATTAGTTTTTTGCAATGTCCATAATGTGGGGTCTAGTGCTATTTCTTTGCCGCGAGCACTAACTTTGTAATGGTGCTTATAAAATAAGGTCAAGTTCATGACAAATTCAATGTTAATACATTAATTGCGTTTGAATCAGTTTGGATTGTAATAGGATAATGTTGGATGACTAATTAGTATTTGGTTTTTGTTTTGCCTGTTAAATATTAATGGATTTGAGCAGACTCATAGTGTGTGTAGATAATTAATTAGACTGCATACTAAAAATATTAATTGTAAAAGCTACACCAAAGTTTTTTCGTTTTTGATTGTGGTTTTTGTGCAAGCAAAAGGTTAAAACGTGATTAATAATTAACTACTGTGGTCATTGTACAATCTAAGATTTGAATAATATTCATATATATATGTATGTTATTTGTAATATAATTGATAAAATTAATGGCTGTGCTCATTATACAATCTATCTATCTTACTTATTATACTAATATCTTAGCTTACCAACAATAAAAACATTTAAAAAGGTAGAGAATGGAACCTACATATTTTGCAGTTTTAATAACCTTGGGCCTCTGAATGACAGGTTTCCTGAATGGGTTGATGACTCGGGCCTCCACAAACAGCTGGTCCTGGTCCCCGTCGTAAAATCTTTCCATCAACTTCTCTTTGTCCCATTTGAAGTGATTTAAAAGAATCCTCGTAGTTGTTGCTGGGATCTGAAAACAATACATTCCATGCTCTAGTTTCATAGGTAATAGAAATATACTTATAAATTTGAAACTTTCTTGGACAATCCATACACAGATATAATTATGACAAAACATGTAATTTTAATGGTATTTGACATATCAATCTATACATATAATAAAGCTGAAGACAATCAAAAATCTGAACATAAAAGATATTAGAAAAAAAAAATTGGGTATTCTTTAAATCGATAACAGAACATACTATACTTGAACAGTTTTTAGAATGTTTGACTGTTTATTTAAATACTCATAACGCAAAAACGGCTGAAGGGATCATCATCATTTTCGGTATGTAAGTAGTATAAAGTCTTAGAAGTGTCACAGGCTACTTTTAATCTCAAAATAATGTGAGCAAAGTCGCTGGTGTCCACTAGCTTCTAATAAAAAATATTAATTAATTTCCTTGGAAATAAAGAGTATAGAATAGTATAAAGTAAAGTGATAACAAGAATTTAAAAAAAAAACAAGTGAATTTTTAAATAAAATATGTTTACGTTTGACCACAATTTGTTTGATGGAAAGGAATAGATGTGGCCTAAGATGGAGTGTTTGACATGCATCATTTATAGAAAGCACTGTATAATTTGTTAATTAAAATTTATTAGGAGCAAGGACCAAAGCGACATGGTCAGGCAAAAATAAAACATAGTATTTGAGATTAAGTATAAACAATATTGTTTACTAAAAAAATATGATGGATAAGCTAGTGAGTACCTAAGGCAGAATCACTTATATGTGCTAGGTAATGCAAACATATCATGATTGGAATAATAATAATTTAAGGACAAGCTTCATTTAATAAAAACAAATTTAATGTACATGTCATTGGCTAATTGCAACAAAATCCATACAAATGTTTTTACATACTTAGTCATAAACAAAATCTATGACTCATATCAATTTGCTGAAAAAAAAAATGCTGGGAAACACAAAGAAGGTAACACTTTACACCATCACATTAAGCTTATATGTACATGTTTACTTTCTGAAGAATAAATAAACTAGGTTTGTGAGTCAACATCTTTGTTCCTTAGTTGCACCCTAACTGTCATCTATGGAGTTGGAGGACAACTGGTTCGCTACATTAGGTGTGTATGCATTAATGACATCTAACGCAATAAAATGTTTGAAGGCTACACAAAGATATGGAAGTGGAGCAATGGACGAGTAACCTCATTAGAAGAGTCCATTGTTTACCACACAGCAACCCACTGACCTCAACCACTGTGTTCACTTCCTTGATGCAATCCACCATGTGCTGAACGATTTCCTCCGTCGATAACACCTCGTAAGGATACTCCTCGAGCTCCGTTTGTCTTTCCCTTGTACTGTGTGTCTCAACGTCCATTGCAAAGTCGACATCGTCTCCACTGGATTCGTTGCCAGAATCCACATCGTCTTTTGTATCGTCTTCGGAGTCCATCGTCGAAACTTTCACGAAATATGTAAACTATATAAATAAGGATGCAGCTAGCGTACGTCTAATGATGAAATAATTACACCTAAGATTTAGGAAAGGTCAACAATGAAGAAAATAGTTCACCCGCGGGCTGCCAAAATCTCTGACGTTTTATGACGGCAAATGTTCCAAGCCTAGGATGAACATTAGAAATGTTCCAAGATAGTTACTGACATTAAGCATCAAACTTCTGAAAGAAATTGTCTATGGCTAAGCAAACAAAACAACCAAAAAACTATACATCACTAATTTAAAATAAATTAATAAACCGGCCAAGTGCGACTCGGACTCGCGCACGAAGGGTTCCGTACTATCATCTATAATAGAAAATCACGTTTTTAAATACTACAAAGTTTAGTTCTGTTTCTATAATAACGAGAAATCAACGAGCAACCGCCTCGCGCTCGCGCCACCACTTCGATCAAATATACCCTATAATATATAGGGTATATTTGATCGAAGCGCCACCACCACACCGCGGCGCGGCACTCGCACCGCATTTAGGTAGATGCACGGATTATTTTCATTTTGTGAGATTTTATGTAGTAGTATTAGATTAGGTAACTAGGTATTTATTTATATTTCTAAATATTTACTTACAAATATTTAAGTTTCTACAATTACGTTTATTGTAGGTTTGGGGACCCCTTAATATATGATTTTTTTAAAATTACTTATATTTTTTGTTATAGAGGCAACGGAAATACCTACATCATCTTTGAAAATTTCAGCTTTTTAGCTATCACGGTTTATGAGATACAGCCTGGAGACAGACAGACAGCGGAGGCTTAGTAATAGGGTCCCGTTTTATATTTTGGGTACTGAACCCCAAAAACAGCCAAGCGCGAGTCAGTAATGAATACTAATCAAACCTCGGAGGAAATATCAATATCTTCCTCCGAGAATCAAACAATACTATACGTAGTGGTAATTTCTCTGTGAATACTATTACCCTCTTAAAATAATACCCACCTTTATTAGCGAATCAGTCTCTCAAACAGGTATAAATAAATAACTTTATTTTTTATTAATTACTTTAAAAAGTTTCTACCGGTTTATTAAGGTCTATTAAAAATTTGCGTTAATTGTATGGGAGTCCCTCTTTAATATTTTACCTCAAACTATGTTGATATTTTAATTTCCCTGATTTCCATAACTAATTGTTTCATATAACTAGGAGTATCTCCTTATCTAATTTCTAAAAACAAACTTGTAGAGCTGCTGTCTTGTTATAAATAAAAACAGGATATACATAGGACCTACATATGTTTAAGATTAGAACTTGAATAACATTTTAATCTAACTTATTGTATCCTACCCTGTAATCTCTGTACCTATGTCATTATGTAACTCCTATCATGCTTTTAAGTACCTATTTATATGAAATAAGCTTAGATAAATAACTGTTAAATTTCTAATTTTAATTTTCTTACATTATGTACCTGCCAGTAGAACTTATTCAACTAAGTGCAGGATGCATGCAGTAGATGAAATGCATAGAAGTATATACTTCTATGATGAAATGTATTTTCATACAAACTGTAGTGTTATAGTATGAATCAATATAATTAGTATTTGATACCAATCTCTATGTACCTACCTATTCAAGTTTAAGCTTGTAAAACTAAATTATGATTTATCTATATTTAAATTGTACCTAAATTTTTGTTTGCTGTCTCGGAATCCAAATAAATTCCTCATCATCAGACAAGAAAAAATACATACAGGATATTGTATTTGAATTTCCTAATCTAAAATATATAATAACAACACTTATTGGGTTTAGGTACATATAAAATATAATTTGTTATACATTTATTAACAGTTTTGGTTGCTGCTTTCCTTTAAGTGAAGACAGAAAGCTTTGCTTTTCATATGTCTAGATTATCTAATTCAGTTTGAACTGCTTCAAATTGAAGAAACATAGAGTACAACTCTGGATGTGTGGTTTCTATTTGATGACTATCTCTCTCTCTGGACAGTGATATGTATGCCTTAGGCACTTTAGTTTTCTTACAGCAGTCAGAGCTGACCTCCGCATTAAGCTGGAATGTAAAATTAAGTTTCTCAACATCATTTTCTATTGCTTCTGAATTTAATACATCCAGAGTAGTTTTTGTTTCAGTTGAGTATAACTTAACAACAATATCTGCCTTCTCACCACTCAATCCTATCATCTTTAAATCATCTTTCAAATTATTAGGCATGAGCACAAATTTCAGTAATCTCTTGAAGATATACACCAAAGTTTTCACAGACAAAAGTAGACTGTCTTTTTCAACTTGAAATATTTTCACCAACTTCTGTATTTCATCTTCATTGAATATATCAGAGTCTTGCAGCTTTATTTTTGTTACGATTCGTCGAAGAAACTGTTCAAATCGAGAGTCGTCCAAGAGATTTATCGCCGTAATACCTTTTATGAAACTGGAACACAAAGTGTAATATTGGTTCATCATGTATTTTCATTAGGATGGTGCCACTAACGTGTTTCTCTAAAATTTAGAATAGGTACTACTTACTTGGGTGAAGTTTTTAGCCATAGGCAGCTCATTTTGTTAATTCTTATCTTAATTTCGAAACAAAAATCTTTCCAGACGACTTTTCAACAAACTTACAAAAACAAACAAAACAAAACTAAAAATGAGTGGACTACGGATAGAGACGATATACTGAGATAAGAGTCTATTTCTTTCCTTTACCCAACAAGAGACAAACATAAAAAAAACAACTTTTAGCCATAGAAATGGATTTGTTTATGTATCTGACTGTTTATTTTCAGAACGTAATGGTAAAATGTCAAAGTCAACGTCAATGTATAAACTCGCCGATGTCTGTCTATGCATGCGTGTGAAATTCCGGATTTGGTTAGGTTATGGATATGCTGAAATAAATAAAATATTAATAAAATGGCACTAAAAGTTGATAGAGTACCTGAAATAATTGATTTTCCTAAGGAGGAAGAAAAAATTCTGCAGTTCTGGAAAGATATAGACGCATTTCAAACATGCCTCAAGCAATCTAAGAATAGACCGAAGTAAGTAGATTTTCTGAATAATTTAACTACTTAGCTCTTAAAACATACATGTACAACAACATATCCTTTTTAATAAATCAGACCTGCCTCTTACTCTCTGATAATTTTAAATACATCCAAATTTACACCTAATCAAGTTAGGTACATACTTATCAGTCTTTCAACATATGGCACCCTTATTTTGTCTAAAACAACTACCTACCTGGAACTACAATTACGTTTAAACCTTTTAGTTTTAGTAACCTACTCCTATAGAGAAATTTCACTTCCACTAGTTGTCATCTACCCTGGATGTCCTATCAAAACAGGGGGTTTGTGGCATTCTGATGCAATAATTAAATATATCATTCAACCAACTCAATTTCTATATCTCACTTAAAGTAATGCAAGTTGTAGTCAATTTTAATTATATTGCAAACTGAATGTAAAAAGAAAAATCATACCTATTACAAACTATAATATTGCATGTCCAACATTAATGTTATTAATGTAATATTTGTAACAACTTCTAACTCACAGTTTTGAGCAAAATAAAGATTGATGTCATTTGAATAATTTTTGTTCCAGATATTCTTTCTATGATGGACCACCGTTTGCGACTGGGTTGCCTCACTATGGCCATATTCTTGCTGGAACCATTAAAGATGTTGTTACTCGCTATGCTCATCAACAGGTACCTACATATGTATAAAAAACCATTAGTATAATTGTTTAAACACTCTTTTAGTATAATTTGTTTTCTTGGGGCTTAAAGTGATAGGATGAGTAATCAAAATAAACAGGTATGTTATAATCAATGTTAAGGTTTGTATCTGAATGTAAATTTACTGAGTATGTACATATATTAGTAGCATTCATATCAATCAATTTTCAATCTTCAATTTAAATAACTAAGTAATGGAAAAAAAATACAATTTTGATAATGTGCTATGTGTGACTTGTGACACTAGTTTCAGATAAAGAGTAGATATCTATATCTATGTTGGATTTGTAATAAAAATCATTATTTTATAAAAGTATATTTCTTTTTTGTTCCAAAAAAGTGACACCAACATAATTTAAATATTTTATGTAAGTATGTTTAGTGTCTTGAGAGTAAGAAAGGCTCTTTATCTCAAAATAAAACAATTGAAGCTGTGGACTAGCTTTATTCAATACACTTAACTTCACCAGGGTTTCCATGTGGAAAGGCGTTTTGGTTGGGATTGCCATGGACTGCCGGTGGAGTTTGAAATTGACAAAACTCTGGGCATCAAAGGACCTGAAGATGTTCACAAGATGGGCATTGACAAGTACAATGCAGAGTGCAGGAAGATAGTGATGAAGTATGCCGGAGAGTGGGAGATGATTATTACAAGGATGGGCAGGTGGATTGGTAAGGATACTTCAATGACATAACTTACTAATGTGGTGTTGCAACTCAAAGTCTGACACAAAGAGACCCTAATCCTCCCGGTTTTGCACTATCTCTTGCCACTTGGTAGCATGGAGCTGCTGCAGATACTCTTTAAGAGGATAAAGTTATTATTGTAGTCTTCATTTTAAAATAAGTTATGAAATTCATAATGTACTATTTGCCTAACAATACTAAGCTACATACAATAGATTTTTAATTACTGTATGTAATTCAAAATTTTGCTGAATTAACTCTGGTCTTTGACATTATAATCAACACTGTTATTTGTTACAGATTTCAAAAACGATTACAAAACACTCTACCCATCATTCATGGAATCCATCTGGTGGGTATTCAAGGAACTATTCAACAAAGGCTTAGTATACCAAGGAGTCAAGGTAATGCCCTACTCTACTGCTTGCTCCACGCCACTGTCCAACTTTGAATCTGGTCAGAATTACAAAGATGTAGTCGACCCAGCAGTGGTCATCACATTCCCAACAGACAAAGGGTTTTCCTTCCTCGCTTGGACAACCACACCATGGACATTGCCCAGCAATCTAGCTCTCTGTGTCAACCCCAAACTAATTTACCTAAAGGTAAAAGAAAAGTCTTCAGGCCAATGCTACATCATCCAAGAAGCGAGGTTCCCAATCATGCTGAAAAGTGAAGATTTTGAAGTTGTAGAAAAGATGCCTGGTGACAAATTGAAGGGCATCAAATACACGCCAGTATTTGATTACTTTGTCAAGCAATGTCCTAATGCTTTCCATGTATTGACTGATGGGTATGTATCTGATGATTCCGGTACAGGCATTGTCCACCAAGCGCCATACTTTGGTGAAGACGATTACAGAGTCTGCTTAGCAGCTGGAGTAATAACGAGAGACCAAGATGTAATCTGCCCTCTTGATGCAAGTGGTAGATTTACAGAACCTGTGAAAGACTTTGTTGGACAGTATGTTAAAGATGCTGATAAAAATATAATGGCGAACCTGAAAGCACGCAACAGATTATTCTCTGCTGGACAGACAAAGCACAACTACCCATTCTGTTGGAGGTCAGACACTCCTCTCATTTATAGAGCAGTACCTTCCTGGTTTGTTCGAGTTGAGCAGATGAGTCAAGATCTCCTGAAATCCAGCGAAGAAACCTACTGGGTCCCAGAATATGTGAAGGAAAAACGATTTGGAAATTGGTTGAAAGATGCCCGAGACTGGGCCGTTAGCCGAAACAGATACTGGGGAACTCCAATTCCTTTGTGGATGTCTAGTGATAAGCAAGAGGTGGTGTGCATAGGTAGCATTGCTGAACTGGAGGCACTGACAGGCCAAAAAATTACTGATCTGCATAGGGAAAGCATTGATCACCTGGAAATCCCGTCATCGAGACCAGGCCAACCCCCATTAAAAAGAGTTTCAGAAGTATTCGATTGTTGGTTTGAGTCGGGCTCTATGCCCTACGCCCAAAACCATTATCCGTTTGAAAATAAGAAAGAGTTCGACGATATATTCCCCGCGAACTTTATCGCTGAAGGCATTGACCAAACAAGGGGATGGTTTTACACACTTCTTGTTCTTTCAACAGCACTGTTCAAGAAACCTCCTTACAAGAACTTGATTGCTAATGGGCTCGTCCTTGCATCTGACGGACAAAAGATGTCGAAGAGGAAGAAGAATTACCCTGACCCACTCGAAGTCGTCAACAAGTATGGAGCAGACGCTTTGAGACTGTACCTCATCAACTCGCCTGTCGTCAGAGCAGAAAACCTTCGGTTCAAAGAAGAAGGCGTCAGAGACGTGATCAAAGATGTCTTCTTGCCATGGTTCAACGCCTTTAGATTTTTGATCCAAAATGTCGAAAGAATCGTCCAAGAAGACAAAATTGATTACAGATTCAATGACAAAGCGGAACGGGAGAATGTTATGGATAAATGGATTACGTCATTCACACAGTCTCTGATCGACTTTGTGAAGAAAGAGATGGCGGCTTACAAGCTGTACACGGTGGTGCCGCGACTGACGAAGTTCATCGACCACCTCACCAACTGGTACGTGAGGATGAATAGAAAAAGGCTAAAGGGTGATAATGGCGTGAAGGACTGCCAAGTGGCGCTCGATACGTTGTTCGGCGTGCTGTATGACATGGTGCGAGTGATGGCTCCCTTCACTCCCTTCCTCGCCGAGCTCATGTACAAGACCTTACGGCAGCTGCTGCCAGGAAGCTCGCTCGAGAGCGTGCACTACAACATGATCCCCGAGCCGAGACTCGACTTGGTCGACAAAAATATCGAAAGAGCCGTGCAGAGAATGCAAACTGTCATCGAACTCGGCAGAGTTGTGAGAGATAGAAAGACTGTCCCGATCAAATACCCACTACCGGAAATGGTGGTCATTCACCGCGACGAAACGTACCTCAACGACATTAAATCTTTGGAAAACTATGTACTTGAAGAAATGAACGTGAAGAATGTTCTTCTCACTAGTGAGAAAGAAAAATATGGTATCACGCTCAAAGCTGAACCTGATCATAAACTACTAGGAGCAAGACTGAAGGGTGATTTCAAAGCTGTCACACAAGGATTGAAAGCTTTAACCAACGAACAGTGTGAGAAACTCATCAGCGATGGCTTCGTAGAATTAGTCGGCCAACGCATCGATGTTTCAGAAGTGCGTCTCATATTCCAAGCCGTTGGAAACGATCAATATGAAGTACACAGCGACAACGACGTGCTGATTCTCGTCAATGTGACCCCAGACCAAGACATGTTGGACGAAGGCTTCTCGAGAGAAATCATCAACCGAGTACAGAAGTTGCGCAAGAAAGCGAAACTAGTGCCGACCGACGAAGTGGACGTGTTCTTCTCAGTTAGCAAAAACAGTGACATTTTGCGTATAATCAGCCTACACCGTGACTTCATTGAGAGTACCGTCAAAGCGCCTCTTATTCCTATCGAGTCCATTTCGGTATCTAAGCCGGTGATAATAGAAGAAACACAGGAGCTAAAAGGCTCCCAGCTGAAACTGGTTATCACGTGGAGAAAAGAGGTGGACGTGCCAGCGAACCCCTGGGCAAACGTCATCTTGCAGGGACTGACGCCGCGCTACGGAGTAACTGCCAATCAAGGCAGTCTCATCTTAAAGGGCAAAGATGGAAAAATCCTTACACTCGACCAGCTATACAAAGAAGTGAACAATCTTTTCGGTCTTTACGGATTAAAGTTTAGCCTTTGGTGTGATGGGAAGGAAATTAAGGACACCAAGAATTTGAACGCGAAAACGATAGTTGTATCTCAAGAGGCACCGACAGAATGCCAAGCTGTGCCCAATCCTTTCTGCAAGTTTGTGAACATACCAAATGGGACGAGAACATTCACTTTGTTCCTTGAAAATCCTCTTGGCAAGATTACTCTGGAAAAGGAAAACGCTATAAAATTCGTGGCTGATTACTTGGGAGTCAAGGCGAACGAAATTGATAAGAAATTGTTTAAGTAAATAAGCTTTTATGTATTGTATTGAGAAACGCAAGACTTCGTAGGTAAATGTTAATTTATTGCTTCAAATATTTTGCATCTAAGCAAGTTCATTGTCATCTAAACGTTCTTCAATGTTGTAAGTGATGTATGCTGTACCAGACTTACCAATTACCAAGTAATACAAGTATTTATTACATGTGAAACATGTCACACAGTTCTCTTGTTCTTTGGTTTCAAATAAATTTACTAAATTAAAAAAATAATGTTTTTCTTATATGTAATCATATTTAGTTATTTTATTAATAGGAAGTGTCTCTGAAAGACAACGGAACGGAGCGACATATTCCGTAGTGGTGACACTAAATTAGCTGAGAGATGTAATGCATACTAACTTAGAAATAATAACACAAATTGAGGAAAAAAATAATTTATTCAAACAGATAAAATGTATACTAATTAAATTATCGTCGAAAAACTATATACAATACTAGTAATGTCTGTCTGTATTAACTATGGTAATATTGCTGTGTTATGAGGGACAATCTGAACACTATAAAAATTGATAATTTGATTTCACCACTTCTTATAAAAATATAAATAAACAAAAAGTTGCCTTTGTTAAGTGTCTCATTATTTTCCGTAAATGGTAATCGATAGTACTATAACAGCTAACGAAATATGCAAAACACTTCAATAGCAACTGTTTGTTATATATTTTTATAAGAAATATTAACAAAATTATGTGCGGGAGCAGGATACAGACACAGTTTGAGAAAAAATAAAACATCCTAAAAATAGTTAACCAAATGAAAACAACAAAATTAATGTCTTTTGAATCAATCACACCGACTTGTTAGTATGGCATTCATTTGTCATTGTTTATTGTTACTAGTAATGTCTGGGACGAGAAGGCAATCGCACCGCGACACAGGTTCGCCTAGTGCGGTGTTCATAGTGCATTTATGTATAGTTTTATTATGTTTTTGGAGCAATAAACGAAATTTTTATTATTATTATAAATGGATTCTCGAAACTTACTACGTGTTTGCAGAACATTAACTACTTTACAATTTCTCTTTCAACGAACTTGTGATTAATTGATTAGGCTTTTGCGTTTTTCACTCAAAGCGAGAAGGATACAAAAGGCAGATCAACAAACCACTCGTTTATCATTTTTTACTAGCAATCGTTTGGTATATGATGTAATTATTATTAAAATAATTAGTTTATTAATTAGATAAAACATGGTATTAAGAATTTAGCTAAAAGGAGTTAAACTTAGGATAGACTAAATAAAAAGCCACAGTATTTGTGAAGTAATTAAATAATTTTATTAGAATAAAATGCAAGACCAACATTAGTTCTGCTCACATATCACTATGTATCACATAAACATAACTTTATTGTTTCAAACTGCTTTCGTCAACACAAAGTCGACGGTGGCTTCAACAAGTTCCTCAGCCTCGGTCTAATACCTATTAAAATTGTATACATAATACTGTTAAAAAGCATAAGAATATAAACTTTATTGCTTCAATTAAAGAAATGCTTCCATGGATAAATATTGCTTTAAAAACAATAATAAATTTTAATCTCGAATAAATCACATGATAAATATTATAATAATAGATAGAGAATACTTACATCTAAAGGATGAGGTGCAGTATAAGTATAGGGATTAATTATTACAAATGTAACATGAACAATAAACGATTCGGCAACTCGACATCACTAGATTGTTTCATTTAACGCGTTGAGCTAGGATTATACAGAGACACAATCTCAAACTAAAAAGCGCAGGAAAGTGTCCGAACGCTATCATCGTCAGCGAGCGCAAACAAAACACTGCTCGTCTCTTTCGCTCTTACATATTTTAAGAACGTGCAAAAGAGATAGAGACGAGTAGTGTGGGCAGAGTTTTGGCACGGACATTTTTTTCGAGCGTTTGTGACACTGTATAATTGTATCTCAATGATTAAACTAGATAAACGTGTCTCATCAAGCAACGAGGACCATATAGACAAATACGTATTATTTTAATAAATAATTTATTATGCGTCAACAAGTTACATTACATACGAAGTCGGGTCCACAGCGACATCTCGAGGGGTTATGTTCATTGTAAACTAGGAAGGCGTCGACTTACATCGATTCGGATCATAAGTTAGCGATTCTGTTAATATTTATTGCACTTGATTATATCCTATACACGAAACATTCAACTACCAGACCGCGTGTACACATACAATAATTTAGGCCAGCCGTGCTAACGGAGACTTCACTACAGCGAGTGCGAATAAATAAATTATATTCATCTAGGACAATTTATTTGACAATAATATAATTATTATTTAAAATAGCGAATATTTCACACTAGAAATAACTAAAGATTCATTTAACAGTTTAAATACATTAGAAGATACAACATCGGCTACTCATTGACTAGTCTACCGCGTATATTATACTCGTACGTAACATTTGAATAACAACAACGAAAGGATCACATACATCACGAGGTGCGGGAGGCGGGCGCGCCCCTTGCCTGCAACGGGGAAATAAATAGATTAGTCAAATAGTCATAATACATTATTCCAAGAAAATTAACACCAACCCGCTATCTCTTATAGTTTTAGAGATCCCCTGGGGTACTTCAGGGTATGATTGGTCTGAAGGTCGGTCTCCAGCCTCGCATAATATCAATTAAAAAAATACCTACGATTGCGAAAACACTTCACACACACATACACTCATAATAGATTATTAAAATTATAATTTTGGAGATTATAGATAAAGAAGTTTCTTTTTCTTTGAAGTTTTTAAAGATAATTCTTAATTTTGGCTTACAAGACCAATGTTTTAATTTAAACTATAAAAACAAATGATAATTCGTAGGTACAGATCTGCGCCACAATGAGTGAACCACAAAAAAAATTAAGATCTTCAATATCTGGAGTATCAATACTATTAGTCCTGTCGTATCGAGATTTAGGGAACGTCTAGTTGAGGCTAATAAGTTCGTAAATATTAATAGTAAATTACTGAAAAAAAATATAGCATGTACACTTAGTTAACACAATATGTACTTATTATCAAAATAAATAATGTAATTGTAGTATTGCGAAAAAATATCCAAGTTGTTGTTGAACCCGGTTCATTAGCAACAGGTTTTATATACAGTGACCAAATTTATTTCATCTTTTCAAGCAATGATGGAATGTTTTTGGCCTCTATACAGGGCCACTGGTAACTAACGCATAACCTTTTAAGGGTGGCTTAAGTACATCTATACCAACAACTTTTGTTCAAAAACTTTTGGAAATTCGTGAAAAAAAATCAGCTGTTCCATACATTTTGTCGAAAATTTTCCATAGTTTTGTATGGAACAGCTGATATTTTTTTCACGAATTTTCAAAAGTTGTATAACAAAAGTTGTTGGTATAGATGTACTAAAGCCACCCTTAAAAGGTTATGCGTTAGTTACCAGTTACCCTGTATATAAAACTTATATATTTCTTAAATGAGAGGAATTACTTGGGCGACGTATCTGCCCAAGAGGACTACTCTTACGAATTAATTTTGGCAGGGGAGTAACGACCCTCAGTCATAAGGAATAACGATTCAAAGGTCTAACCGTACTTACCTAATGCATGCAGCACGGCACAAGAGAACTACTCTTACGAATTAATTTAGACGTGGGAGTCACGACCCTCAATCATGAGGAATTACGATTCAAAGGTCTGACCGTACCTACCTCATGCATGCAGCACGGCTAGTAGTGGTGGTGCGGCGGCGGCGCGTCCCGCTCGGGCAGCTTGCGCACCTTCATGGTGCCGTCCGCGCCGCACGAGAACAGCCGGCCGGCGTTATCTGCAACATAGCATACACAGTAAGTAACTTTGTATGTGATAAGCAAACATATGTAGGTACATACAAACAAAAATAACAACAGATAAAAGTAGGAAAATAATTAATGAAATGGAAAAGAGACACATGCTATTCTGACCCCACATAGTGGGTAAAAAAAAGCACGAAAAAGAACAGTAGCAAAAAATAGATTAAATAGTTAACTGGATGTACAAATGTTGATGTAATAATTTAATTCTTAAGACGTGCACAGTAAAGTGAACTATATTTTAAAAGATTTCTAGTAAAAAAGTAAGACGAGAGTGGCCATCTCTAGAGTAGAGTTTTCAAACTGTTCTAAAGGCCTCTGTCAGGGCTTAACGACTGCCGTAGAATGACAAACAGCCGGGACCTACAATTTAACACACACACGACACACGGAAGCGCATATATTAGAATGCCACTTTTTGGTCACTTCATATAAAACCAGTGATGATAAGCCTTTTATTTGAACCTGAGGTATTGTTTATGTAGTTTCCCTCTGAATGGCAATTTATATAATGTCTCTCCGCTCAAATTGCCTCTGGGCACAGGCCTCCTCTAACGATTTCCATTGAACCTTATCTTGAGATACTCTTCTCTAGTGGTGACCTGCTGAGAGCCTCAGTTCGTCTTCCCATCTAGTCATTTGGCGTCCTCTGCTTCTCTTCGTATATAAAAGCAGTAAAACTATTTGAGTACACTTACCTATATGTATCTGCGTGACGCCCTGCCCGATGTGCTTGAAGAAGGAGCTGCGCGCGTGCTCGCCCGCGAACGTGTGCAGCAGCTGGTGCGTCGACAGAGAGAACACCTGCGAATTCAACATGAAGTTAATAATGTTTTTCAATAAAAAGAACTGCATTTGTTTCATATTATTACAGCTATTTCAACCCGCAAGGTAGTTTACATATATTTTTTCACGGAATGCTATTCTATTCTATTATTCAAAATATCTATTACTCAAAAGAAATCCACCAATCGTAGATGAAATTATATTATTTATAGAGAGAAGATAACTTTTTCCGTCAAAATAGAACTATCATATTCATATTTACCATCGTTGATATTTATTGATGCCATAAGGATAACTGTATAGATAGATATAGATATACCTGTATAATCAAATGTAACATGATTGTAACTGTGCATTTACATCTCCTCCTGACTAACAAAACCGTCACCTTGATATCTCCGTCCGCAGCTCCGATAGCGTAGTGGTCCTCCCTGGGCGAGAGCGCCACGCACTTGATGGGCGCGTGGTGCGCCTGCGCGCGGTGCCGCACGGCGCGCGCGCGTAGGTCCCACACCAGCACGTCCCCGCGCCGCCCGCACGACACCAGCGCGCCGCTGGAGCCCGCCCACGCGACGCACGCCGCGCCGCCTTCGTGGCATGTCCATGCTATAATGTGACGAATATTAAAGTTAGGACACATACCTACTAATATTATATAATGAAAAGTATAACAGCTAATCGAAGAAACGGCTAATTAAATTGGAGTGCCAGAACAGTAGGTGTCATTTTAAGTGTTATTAATTGGCAAATAGATGTCAGTACCAAAAAATATGAGTGGATAATTTATATGTAAGTAGATAGTGCATAGGAGTAAATAGAAATGGAAGTAGATAGGACTTCATCATCATCATCATCAGCCTGCTATCGCCTACTGCTGAGCATAGGCCTCTGTTCTTGTACGCCATTCGTCCCGGTCCTGCGCAGATTGAATCCAGGTGCTCCAGGTGCGGTTGTTTGAATGTCGTTAAACTACCGCAGTGGTGGGCGACCTCTGTTAGATATGACTTGCAATATATTTATTTAGTGATTTGGGGCACTTACAAACCACGAGCGCTTTCTTGATAGGCATCAAGGTATCCCATATCGCAACGTTTTTGTTCTCAGAACTATGGCCAGCTGAAAATATACAAAATGAAATGGTGAACTTTGGCTATTACTTAACAAATTAAAAAATGCTAAGATGTAAAATTGTATTGTAAAGCTCACCTGTGGCGATTAAACTACAGGAACCTAAGAACACGAAATCACTGATTCCTTTGCTGTGGCATTGATGTGTCTGAAATAGAAAACATAATACATTTAGGAGCAGTTTAATTATAACCAGTATTTTTTTGCACAGGATCGACGTAGATGGCACGTACAAAGGCCTATAACTCAGAAATGGGATCTTAAAGGGTGCAGATGATGATGATATTGACTGCTCTGTTAGCTTAGTTGGTAGTGGCTCTGCCTTCTAGTCTATGGGGTGCGGGTTCGATTCCCGCATAGCACAAGTAGTTATGCATATTATACAATTTGTAATTACTTGTGTTAAGTCTGGTCGTTGGTAGGTATAATAAGTATGTATTTACAAAAGAAAAGTATACATGTATTATATCCGTTATTTAGTACCCATGATACAAGCGTTAGCTTAGTATGGGGCTAGATGTGTGATATGTCCTGAAAATATTTGTTATTATTGTTTATATTAATATCACAAAATGGCCCAATACACGCATGTTGAAGACACAACTCTACAACCAATCCGTTTTATTACAAAACGTGGTTCAAATAATAGTCTAGACCTTAAAAAATAAAAGTCTTTTCTTGTTGCTCAAACTTCGCACATAAACAATCAAGATGTCATCTTAAAATTGGAACGTTGATTATCATTGGTAACATTTGGACAGCTTGATTATTATGACAGAAGAAAATAAATATTGAACAACAAAAGCGGACTGCATATTTTCAAAGTTCTGGACTCATAATTAAACTTTGTTTTGTAATAAGGCCCAATGTGTCGTACACACAGAGTTCGTAATACTGAATTCTAAAAACCGATGAAGGTAGTCAGTGAACCACACTTATGTTAGCTGTGTTAGTCATACATCAATGATCAATCATAACCCATTAAGTATTTGTAGGTATTATTAATGTCGTTGTAAGTATTCATAATTAAATCTGATGTGCTCTTTATTGTACTCCTCGTCAATTCTTTTTATGATTTCCTCTCCATCCTACGGTTGCATTGCCTCGAATCGCTTTTAGCTATCAAAATTTTTTAGCATTACATTTAAAATGTATTTATCTTGTTCTGTGTAGTGTTTTTATTTGTGTCCATTAAAGTATTAAGTTTACTCTTTATGTCTCAATGAACTCACAAAGTAAGGGCGGGGCGAGGCGTGCGGCTGACCGTGCGGCTGCGGCGCGGGGTGCAGCTGCCACATGGCCAGGTTGCCGTCCGCGTCCGCCGCCGCGAACTTGTTGCCGTACTCGCTGAACCGGACGCGGGTCACCTGCGCACATATACAGGTTACAAATACATGAGATAGTCTAATGAAAATATATGAACTATGTATCGCAATAGCGTTACCTTTGCAAACGCTCCCGGCGCGCGCGGCGACCACACGCAAGATCCATGCGCCCACTCCCACAGTTGGACGGAGCCGTCAGCACCGCCCGTTAGATCTGCAATATTGACATAATAAAATGTAAAGTCTTCTTCTTGTTATCGATTGAGAGTGATCAACTCTGGTGTTGAGAGTTTATCACGAAGCCCTAAAGGCCTCTGACATGGTTTAACGACTACCGTACTAGACAAACAGCCGGGACCTACAATTTCACGTGTCATCCGACACACGGAAGCGCCAAAAATGGAATGCCACTTTTCGGTCACCCATCCAAGGACTGACCGCGTCTACCTTTGCTTAACATTGATAATCGCATGCGCTTGCCTTCGCTAGCTAAGCTACGGGCGCTTTAAATGTAAAGTAAGTCAAATAAAGACAAATATGTTAATACGAAGAGCAGAATATAAGTTTAACTTACACAGGGGTTGTGTAGGATGCGCTGCCATTCTCTTGATGTTGTCGATCTTATGCTTCAATACCTACACAGAAATATTACATGTCAATAATAAGTAATGGAAGCAAGGGACTTTTCTACATCTGCCCAAATCTTCAAAAATCTTTACAGATCTCTCTATATTCGGACATGGTTAGGACGTCACATACGAGTACATGCTATACAAAACTAATAAACAACAGGCAACGGACGCAAACACAACTACAGCGGTGAAACGACCGATAGCTAAGAAACATAAGGAACCTACAACGAAACGACAACATAAACCTAACTGTAATGCAGGGTGTCTACAATGAGAATATCGAACACAAATCCGCAGACAAAAATGAGAGGAAAACAAATAAACCAAACGGGTGTGAGACGGTGGGGTCGCCATGTGAACATAAAACTGTGTCGCAGAAACAAAAAACGGTAAAAACGTCGTCGAAGAAAAAAACATACTGTCAAAAATTAAAACGTTAACATCGAGCTGGGAACAAAAAAGGGGGAGGTAGTGCTAAATTATCATCATCAGGAAGTGACGTCGGGGAGTAGTCACTGACCGGTTTCATGAGAAGCTTCGAGCGGTGAAGGACCAGCCGGCAGTATTTCGGATCGTGGCAACCCGGGAACTGAAGACCCTTCACCTGTGACCAACATGCCGTACACTCACACATACATACTACACAAGTACATTGAATCACGAGACACGTCGTAAACAATGGGACAAATATTACCCTTTCCCTTCCATCAAGATGTAAGGCTATCCCAGTCTCCGAATGCTTAAAGTATTCCTATAGTTTGTCTAATGCAGCTTGATCATTTTGGCAGCAGACATTTTAGTATGTTTCGTCAAAATATACTGAAACGGCAGCGCCTAAAACGACCAAGCTACATTGGACAAGGAAATATGCGACAAGTCAATTTTAGGTGACAATTCCATACTTGCAACTATGAATTCGTCTGTGAAAATTGCCTTATCTGTCAGTAGATTATATTATTCGAGCCTGAAAGTGCGAAGCGAGGCGAACGTATACATATGCAGTTATGCACACAACACACCACGTTAATATCCCGCCGGCTTACTCTAGGTGGATTCATGTTTTTATTGTGCGCATCTAGTCAATTCTGTGCACGGCTAATCAAATCACTCGTCTAAACTATGAAGTGATCGTAACACAACTATGTGGATTTGTATTTTCTTATCACAATGTGTTGTTAATTGTATTTTATTCTATGTATGTAGTTTGATAATGTAACGACAACAATGGCATACAATTTAGGTACAAGCAATAGATTTCAAAGTATAAATAAATATAGTAATTTTATAAAACAGTATATATTAAAAAAATAAATTTTATTTAGAGTAAAGTTATTTATAGTTGTATTTAGGGTTTAAAGTATTCCGAAGATATCACGGCGAAAACTTATATTCCGGCCAATCAAAGTAAACCAATATACATCATCGGATCAGTGACAGCATTTGGTTTCTAACACTGGCTGATTATTTTTAGGACACATTCTCGTCGTGAAAATACCACACTAATATGTTTTTCTTCTTTTATACTTAACAGTCAGCCATTAGATCATTCATTACGGAGAAGTATTGCTCGCCTGTCAGAGGAGTCTCTTTAGCTTCGAGCCCGAAATACCCCGCTGCCCCACCCGAGGAGAGTGCTTGGATCAAAATGCATTTTCTCCGCGTAAAAAAGGGCATTAGACCTTCAGACAAATATTTTATTAAAAATAGGCATTCACCATTAGGTCCTTAGACAAAAAAAAACATTGTTTATTTATGTTAAACATGAATCCACCTGCAAAGCGTAATTATTGTATTAGTTCCTGGACGTACTGTGACAATATACTGTTCGTGCCCCGCGGGGGCGACACTTGCGCGCCGCTCCAGCTGTGGATGTTATTATTTACATCATGTTAGTGCCCGCACCGATATGTAGTTAAATCGCCTTGAGGCTTATATATGATCTCTTTTTTGCTGGTAAGATACGCTACCATTGCTACGTTATCGGACGATAATTTATACGGACTCTAATAAACCAGGACTTACAATTGTTCTGACTTTTGACTGTGGATTGGCCCAAGGTTACTCCTATTTCATTAATCATAAATCTAAGGGCTGATTATTGGTATACACATGATAGTAAAAGTACCTTTAAATCTGATTTGTAGTGTTAATCTGATCATTTCGTTAATCGTTCTTCATCCTTTATTTACAATTTCATTGATTTTAAGGATTTAGATACTAAAAAATAGTTTTAAAAAAGTTACGTACTATGAAAATTACTTTGTATATATAAAAAAATTGGTCTACTGAGTTCTGTTTTCAGCAGATAGGTAGTTTAGTTAATCTGATCATTTCGTTAATCGTTCTTCATCCTTTATTTAGAATTTCATTGATTTTAATTAAAAAAATAAAGGATTTAGATACTATAAAATAGTATTAAAAAAGTTACGTACTATGAAAATTACTTTGTATATATAAAAAAATTGGTCTACTGAGTTCTGTTTTCAGCAGATAGGTAGTTTAGTGGTAGACGGTAGTCATGCTAGAGTGTACAATAGCCCATCAAGTTATACACCGATGTTAGTTACACCAAGTTTAATATTATAAATTAGATTAGAAAGATGATAGAGACGCCTTTGCCCAGCAGTGGGACGGAACCGGTTCTTAATAACAATAAATAATAAGACTACTCTGTCCTTTCACCCCGTTTTTTACTCATGTGCGTCTGAGCTACATATATTTTTTTTGCCAAATACATATTGATTTATGTTTGCAAGTATTTTTTTGACAATAATACACTAAATAACAGATGCCGTAGCTAACATCTCTTTCTCTTTGAGTCGTATTTCCTCATGACTGAGGGTCGTGATTCCCCCGCAGAATTAATTCGTTAGGGGAGTTTTCTTGGGCAGATACATCGTGGTGGGCGCCCAGGTCCTTCCACGGAAGACACATGTCCTCGAATATTGTGGTCCTCAAACATGTCGGTTTCCTCACGATGTTTCCCTTCACCGTTAAGCGAGTGCAAATCCACACATAACTTGAAAATACAAGTCATTGGTGTAGGGCGGATTCGAACCAGGGTGCGTCTGGATGAAAAGCAGACACTGGAACCGCTGAGCCACACTCGCTAACATACCAAGCACAAATTGCAAGCCCTTTTTTCTTATCTAAAAAAATCAATCAGCAATTTTGCGCTTATATCAGTTTATGAACACGAAAACTTTTAATGTGGCTTGTATGATCTATTTGTGGGAGTACATATTCAATTTAAACATTTTTTTTCTATTACCTATTTATAAAGAAAGTTGTAGGTAAAAAAGTTCTTACGATATAAAATCTTTTGCAGGAATATGTAGGTGACGGAAAGTTATTATTCGTAAACGAAACCGCCAGTCAAACAAGCCTCAATGTATATAAATAAATAAATAAATATTCCGGGACATTGCACACGGCGCCATCTAGCCCCAAACTAAGCAAACGCTTGAATCGCGGGTACTAGATAACGGATATAATACTTTTCTTTTATATTGTGATACACGTCGTTGCTAGAAGCTCATTGGTTGTTTCGATGATTGACAGATTCGCTTCCGAGTAAAAACCTTCCGTAATGAGAACCACATTCTCTAGAATGTCTTTAAAATTATACTGTCTTTGTCTAAACACATTTGTTTAAATCTTTATTCATATAGGACATGTAATGTATTGTATAAAGCCGCATATTTCTCTCCATCATCACTTATTTGACGTACATATGTGTATAAAGCAGTTACTTACAACACTAGCGCCGCGCCCGGTCTGGCTCGCGATGCCGGCCGGTATCTGCGGCGCGTTCGTATTCAGCGGGGAGCTGTTGCCAGTGCCAGGCATCGAACCGTTGTTAGGCCTGAAATTTAAGAATGGTAACAAATAGATATTGTTTTTAACTTGATTATAGTATAAAAATAAGCTAATATAATTGTTAAGGGAGTGCGGGAGTGTAGCTCGGTGGTATAAGCGCTTGCTTTACATTCTGGCGCATAATCTGGTTGGAATGCGGCCCTACACCAGTGGCTTTTATTTCAAGTTCTCTGAAGGAAAATACCGTGAGGAAAACGACATCTTAAAGGATCGACTGGCACCATGTTGGGTTTTAATAATAGTATTTAATTAATTAATGATGACACTTTAATGTCGAACCCACCAGCAGCAGTGATACATCCATCTCTAAGATATTACTCGTACTCACTTGTCCTGATGCTGTATGAGCAAGAAGCCGGTGTCCGGGAGCGCGGCCGGGTCCGCCGCCAGCCCGAGCAGGTCCACCTCACACTCGTCCTCGGCCCAGCTCGCACCACCCTTCAGTAGCAAGGACACGTCCATCTCTTGGACTTCGCGGGCTGTGGCTACAGCCAATAGGCAGCCGCCGACCTGTGATGTGAATCATAGTTTTAATAGATACATAAGGCAGTCGTTAAGCCATATCAGAGGCCCTTAGGGCGGTTTGAAAACTCAACACCAGAGTTGGCCACTCTCATTCAATAAGAAGAAGAATAGAGACATAATAACATACTCTTAAAAAGACGAAATTATAGCGATGATTTTGGTATATAAGAAGAGAGAATATTTCTAGAAAAGAACGGAAATATGTAAGTTTGGCTATATCTTACTGATGACATCTTACTGAGTAATAGATTCAGTGATGGCTCACACGAGTTTTGGCAGAGAGGTAGATAGATAGAATATTCAATATAACACACGAAATAAAAAAAATACAAAGGAAAATATTAAAAATAACTATGCGCGATCGAATGCTGTTACGATTTATACAAATATAATTGGCTATACATATGGACAACACTCGAATAGCGTTGCCTACGTGATATTTACATAAAGCCTAATACAGTGCCTTGTTCAAGCATAAACCACCATCCTGTATATCATGCAGACAGAGCTGTGTAGTTATTGTCCAGAGCACGTTGGGTGGTACGTGCGTGACCCCGTGCGACCGCCAGAGTAGACATTGAGGCGACGTATAAACACCGTGTAAATGAATAGCTTGGTTCAGTAATATAATGTACCTTGTTCAAGCAGAAAGCAGCGATAGAGTCCTGCTCCTTGTGTATGATCCTGACCGGGTTGTGCAGTTCGTTGTCGTGCGCTCGCTGCGTGGTGCGCGCGTCGCCCGCCGCCGCCACGGTCGACATCGAGGCGGTGCGCCGCCGCGTGAACACCGCGCGGATGAATAGGTCCTGGAATATAAACATACCATTAATTTATTTAAACAAGTAGATTTCTTCAGATTTGCACGTATTCTTTCTGCAAAAAAAATTAAAACTGAGTTTCAACATTTTCTGATTAAGGCCTGAACTTCCGATGTTGGAAGATTTGCAATGATTGTTGTGTAGCTATCTATACACCTGTTAGTATGTAGTCATGTTAGTGTAATTGTTAGTGTGGACAAATGACAAATGTGTACAAACCTGTACAGGCTCCTGTCGTACTAGGAAGCTCCACAAGCGGCGAGCGGGCGCGGCGCTGAACAGGACCGGGAACGGAGTGTTGTGCTTCTCCAATAAACATCTGCAATAAACAATATTATGTTGATAACTACAATTAAGAGAATTGAACGCTCAAAGCGTAAGCTAGGTAATTAAAAAAATACTACGCCATATACGACAGAATATTTTGGCCTAGCTACGCTGTGAAGGAAGACATGATGAATACGAGATTTGAGCGAACTTCAAACAAAAACTAAATAAATAAATAAATATTTCAGGACATATCACACAGCGCCATCTAGCCCCATACTAAGCTTACGCTTGTATCATGGATACTAGATAACGGATATAATACATATATACTTTTCTTTTGTAAATACATACTTATTATACATAGAAACGACCAGACTCAACACAAATAATTACAAATTTAAATGTTCGTAATTATTTGTGTCATGCGGGAATCGAACCCGCACCCCTAGATTAGAAGGCAGAGCCACTACCAACTAAGCTAACAGAGCAGTCAACTAGCTCCAAATCACACAGCGCTGCAGCGCAATGATATGACGATGACTGTTTGTTTTGCAAACCTAAAGTCACAGTATAGTAATGTCGACGGGCACCCCGAATAATACGAATTGTATTGTATTGTGTTGATGTATTGTTGTTTGTTTGTGTTGTTGTTGTAGGTGTACATATTTGTCCAGAGTTTCAAATACCAAGAAATAAACGAATTTTGTACTTTTGTACATTTTTATTTACCTGTACTTGTTGATGGGCGGCCCCTGCGTGACCTGGTCGGGGAAGCACCCGGGGATGTAGTCGTGCGGCGGCGCGCGCGCCTCCAGCGTCTCCGTCAGCTGCTGCTGCCACTGGTCCACGCGACGCAGCGCGCCGTGCACCGTGGGACTTGTCGTGGCCAGCTCTAGAAAAGAAGAAATGGGTTTGTACTTGACCGTAATTCGCCTTATGGTAAGCAATCATTACGGTCTAGGATGGAACGCGCTTACCCAATAAGCACCGATTCACTCTCGCTTTGAAGATCGCAAGGAATTTCGCGGGGAACAGGGAATCAGGCAGGGAGTTCCACAATTGAACAATACGTAATGTTAAAGCGAGTGTGGATGCATAAGGAAGCGTCCACCGTCCAACAACTTATGTACATGACAATGGAAATTTTCCAAGATTTTTCGAGTAGGTAGACTAAACTCGGACTAGTTCTATAGTCTGGCCTGTCAAAGATCTAACGGCATAGAGTGTTTTTTATGTTCAATGCATGCAGTGTCTGTAGTAGGTAGGACATGCGGCTTTGTTTGTAACCAATAACTGTACTGTCACTTGTATGTTTGCTGTGTTGTCCAGTTTACACACCTAAATAAATAAACAAATAAAAACTTGTAATTGGTTACACACTAGAGGAAGGTATATTGGGATAGTGTCCTAGAAGTTACATACCTGACATCTCGATGCCGGCGGACTGCAAGAAGTGCTGCAGCTTGAGTTGCGCGAGGCGCAGCACGGCCACGCGCATCACGTACCACGAGTACGAGTCCGGGTCTGAGTGCTCCGTGTTCGCGCCGCGGCGCCGCTTCTCGGGCCTGGGCAATACATGTGTAAGTAAATAAATCATTATTTCAGGGCATATCACACAGCGCCATCTAGCCCCATACTAAGCTTACGATTGTATCATGGGTACTAGATAGCGGATATAATACATACATACTTTTCTTTTGTAAGTTTTACTAATGTTTAGTTCATCTTTTATGCTGCAAATTAACCCTGTTTTTTGTGTAGATATAAACCTTAAAAAAATGGCACAATGTTTCCATAATGACTCCGTAAATCAATGCCAATAACAACGGATTTCCAGATATCATTGGATATCCCAATGCCACTCATCAGTTCAACTTCTGCATGGTACATTCAAGAAGACACAAAAAAATAAATACTCAAATTCGTCATCAACCTTTATAGCTTAAATGCTGGGACTCTTTCCCTTGTGGCCAAACATGTTGGTCCTACGATCTTCGAGTCCAAAGAGTCCCCTCAATGTGTGTGATATCGATGATCAATATGTCTGTGATGCGATTATTATCACAGAGTAAATAGGTTTCCCCTAAGCAAACGTGCAACATCTTAAGGCTACAGTGGTGCTTAACATCAGGCAGGCTGTAGTCAAACGTTGGCCAATTCCATGCAAAAATAATAGTTTTATAGATTTAGTAGCAGGTGAACTTACTTATTGGTGTTAGTGTCAAAGATGTCATCATCCTCCGGATCGCTCTCACTGTCTGCCACGTCCTCTGCGCCAGACTCAGCTGAATCGTAGTCGTAGTTCTCAGGGTCTTGCTCTGCAGTTGGCTAAAATCGACAATCTACAATTATAACACAGTACACACTATATACATACAAACTAACGAGGGTAACACCGTGGGGCAGCGCTAGTCACATATCTTGTTTATCGTCTGTTACGAGTCTGTCATTTATTACAACGCGATTCAATAATCTTGTTACACGGATATTAAATGATTTTAATAACAAAAAAATTCATTATTTTATTAATAAAACTAGACATATGTAACTTCTAAAATTTTATAAAAGCTAATTGTTATAAATTCAATTTGACGAGATATTGTAATTTGTGTAGCATATTCTGTGATAATATTAGTACTTATACCTATGTATGTTACAATTTTACATTATCAATAAAGATTCTTTATCTTTATCTTAAAAATAAAATAGCCTTTATTTCCCTTGTTGTTTAAAATATTACATTTCATTCACTTCTTATTTAGGTTGTTCCAAATTCTGTTTAAGATTTAATTATGAATATTTTTATAGTTGTTTGATATTAGGGCACCCAAAAGCGGGTAAAGGCCTCTTCTTTGCTGGCCCAGGCGTTGCGATCCTGGGCTAGTCTGGTCCACGTGACTCCAGCCACCTCTACTATGTTGTCCCTCCACCTTGTTACACCGATAAAGAGTACTTTATTGTCGAAATAACATAGCTTAACTTCAGTTTGTATGACACGAAATCTTATTAAATTTGGTGCTTCGAGCCGGATACATAATAGTTTACTGGTCAAAAAATACATATGTAAAATGTACCTATTTTATGTGATGTAGGATATGCAAATATGTACATTAAAAAGGGTTTGGTACGCATACCTTAGTAAGCAAGAAGGTGAGTATACTGCAGTGCGGAGGTACGAATTGCTCTCGGTATGTAGGTCGACCTTCGTGGATGATCTTGTGCGGCGCTGCAGGACCCAGGCCTAATAGCCGCATGTTGAGAAGAGCACGCTTCTCACGTAGAGATGACCAGACTGATGTGCCTTCTGGTCGCTCGACTAGTTTGGGCTGTGGACAAACAACAGAATATTACGAAACTAGTTAAAACGATATAAGTATTTGAATTGGAAACAAACCTAGTGTCAAATATAAAAAGGTAGGATTATTTGGTACTCGTACATACTGTAAGTTGCGATTGCGATATATTTGTTTATGTTCTATGAATTTGTACGACCTGATATAAAGTTTTTTTTACTATGCTAGTATTTTTCATCAACTTACTATACATCATTGATATTTTTCTTTGTAGAAAATAGAAAAAGTACGAAAAAAATGAACAAAATAAAGTGAATGATAAAAATATAGCTAAGTTTGTCAATAGTGGTCGCATAAATGACTCCACTCTTGATGGGGCTGGCATAAATGTTTAGTTTAAAACCCCTTAATTTCAATTGAATAACAAAAAAAATTCTCTACTTCGTACCTGCGGCGGCGCCGGCGCAGTAGTGAGCAGCTTCCTGATCCCGCCCCCGAAGAGGCGGCAGTGCGCCCGGCCGTCCGCCGCGTGCGCCGCCAGCCGGTACAGCAGGTGCGCGTCGCGCGCCGCCAGCGCCCAGCCCAGCAGCGCCAGGTACACGGCGCAGAACGCCTCCGCCAGCAGCACGGGCAGCCGCGGCGCGTCGTCCTCCTCGGCGGCGCGGAGGGCCAGCCCGCGGAGGGCTGATACGCCTGGACGAAAAACGTGTTTTAAATAGTTTAATTGTGTCGGATTCGTAAATGATTAAGACTCTCTCTATGAGTCGTATTTCCTTATGACCGAGGGTCGTGACTCCCCCGCAGAATTAATTCATTAGAGTATACATACATCGTGGTAGGCGCCCAGGTCCTTCCACGGAAATGATTAAGACAAATGGATCAATATAATATCAATAATGAGTAGATAAAGAATGTAATATGCTTACATCTAATTTTATTGCAGGACAAATCATTCAAATTATTTTAAACAGAACCAATACTTTTCATAAATTGCCATATCTATTTTTGTGTGCAAAATGTTTACAAAAAAATATTTTTCTTCCCACTTACCCGGCCATTTGTTGGGTGCCGTGCTGACGGACTGCTCCTCGGTGGAATGTCTGCGCGTGCGCGCCAACAGCTGACTAGTACCGGGAGTCTCGGCTATTATTCTGGAATAATAAACATTTTCCAATCAATAAAACCTATATAAAGATGGTTTAAGGTATCTGTAAAGCAAGAGGCGCAAAAAATCTGTCGATAAAAACGTATAAGCCAGAAAACTATTCGCGAAACATGAAAGGTCAAGTGTACACTTTTTGATCAATGACAATATTGTTTTTTTTATCTTTCTATAACTAGTCTACCAACGCCGTTGTTTGTTTGTATATCTTATGCTCCCAGTAGATCAAGTATATCTTTAGTACATCATCATCAGCCTATTGCTGAGCATAGGCCTCTCTTCTAGTACGCCACTCGTCCCGGTCCTGTGCAGATTGAATCCAGATGCTCCCTGCTGTTTTTCTTCGTCAACCTACCGCATTGGTGGGCGACCTTTAGTACACTTCATCAAGTATAGATAGACACTCACCCGTCGTGATGGTGCGTGTGTTTGAGGCTGAAGGTGTCAGAGTCACACAGGCTCTGGTAGATGCAGGCGGAGAGGGCCACCGCCAGCTCGCGCAGCGTGTGCAGCAGTCTGGTAGCCGCGCCGCCCGGGATGCCCAGCTCGCCGATAGTGCCCAGCATGTCGTGCGCTACCGACTGGAATTAGAGCAAGTTGCATCTTATTAAAGGTTTAAAAACAAATATATATTGAATCAGTGCTGGTATGCATGAGAAAACTAACCTGACACTAACTGTCAGGTCATTGAAAAGATGTTTGAAAGAAATTTAAGACGATTAGTTCTTATATGTAGAATGAGACAAAAATACAAATTAAATGGTATCGAGGAATCTTTATTGTAGAAAACTAGCTAAAGAAATCTAGATTTCTAAATTGACTGAGAATAACTCCTGTGTTTTTATCGACAACATTAACTGTCAGTGTTGCTTATCGTGCCCATATATTGGAGACTATAGTAAAGTTATTTACCTGCAAATGTCTAACAGGATCAGCGACCACTGTGTTGTTATCGACAACATTAACTGTCAGTGTTGCTTATCGTGCCCATATATTGGAGACTATAGTAAAGTTATTTACCTGCAAATGTCTAACAGGATCAGCGACCACTGTGTTGTTATCGACAACATTCAGTGTTGCTTATCGTGCCCATATATTGGAGACTATAGTAAAGTTATTTACCTGCAAATGTCTAACAGGATCAGCGACCACTGTGTTGTTATCGACAACATTAACTGTCAGTGTTGCTTATCGTGCCCATATATTGGAGACTATAGTAAAGTTATTTACCTGCAAATGTCTAACAGGATCAGCGACCACTGTGTTGTTATCGACAACATTAACTGTCAGTGTTGCTTATCGTGCCCATATATTGGAGACTATAGTAAAGTTATTTACCTGCAAATGTCTAACAGGATCAGCGACCACTGTGTTGTTATCGACAACATTAACTGTCAGTGTTGCTTATCGTGCCCATATATTGGAGACTATAGTAAAGTTATTTACCTGCAAATGTCTAACAGGATCAGCGACCACTGTGTTGTTATCGACAACATTAACTGTCAGTGTTGCTTATCGTGCCCATATATTGGAGACTATAGTAAAGTTATTTACCTGCAAATGTCTAACAGGATCAGCGACCACTGTGTTGTTATCGACAACATTAACTGTCAGTGTTGCTTATCGTGCCCATATATTGGAGACTATAGTAAAGTTATTTACCTGCAAATGTCTAACAGGATCAGCGACCACTGTGTTGTTATCGACAACATTAACTGTCAGTGTTGCTTATCGTGCCCATATATTGGAGACTATAGTAAAGTTATTTACCTGCAAATGTCTAACAGGATCAGCGACCACTGTGTTGTTATCGACAACATTAACTGTCAGTGTTGCTTATCGTGCCCATATATTGGAGACTATAGTAAAGTTATTTACCTGCAAATGTCTAACAGGATCAGCGACCACTGTGTTGTTATCGACAACATTAACTGTCAGTGTTGCTTATCGTGCCCATATATTGGAGACTATAGTAAAGTTATTTACCTGCAAATGTCTAACAGGATCAGCGACCACTGTGTTGTTTGTGGCCACGGCTGCTGCCAACAGCGGTAGTGTGGTCGGGAACGGCAGCGGCGACAACAACTGCTGGTGCTGCTTATCCTGTCCCAGCTCTTGCAGGAGTAGCACCAGTTCCATCCTGACGGAGGCGAGCCCGCCGCCGCCCGCGCCGTGCAGGGAGCAGTAGGATAGTAATGTTCGTAGGAGGGTCTCGTTGGCTGTAATAAAGAAAGAATATTTAATCTCGAGTTAATAGGTATCTTCTAGCTAGGTAAGCATGTTACACCCTAGGCTGCAGCAATGCTTAACATCAGGCAGGGTGTAGTCACGTAAACCTATCTTACGTAAAAAAAAAAAAAAAAAAATGAGCAGGCCTACAATCAGGAGTGGGCTGCTTAAGGTTGATAAAGACTTTGCTCCAGTCCAGCTCAGTTTTGTCAGTATCTGGTACATTTGGAATGACTTGTGAACTGTGTAGTACACATAGGTACATTGGTACATATAATACATATGTTTTAGCCACATTTTTTTTAGCCTGCTCGCACAGCATGCTGGCACTGTGGAGTGTGAATTATCCGTGCCGTTATGTGCTACAATAATAATAATAAATGTTATCAATTTGTGAAAAAGACTTCTTTTTGTAAATTGTATTATTTCTAGTACAACCTATAATAAACTTACCTTTCAACCACTTCTTCCTACTAACAGCCCTCTGCACCTTAGCTTCAAAGTCCGCCTTCTCTCTAACCAGCAGCTGGTGCAGTGTCGGTCTGTCAGGGAGCGGAGGAGGCTCAGTCTCAGCACAGACTAGCTCCCCGCCCGCGGATTTGTCTGCGCTCGCGCCGCTAGTGCTCGCATATCCGCAGAGACGACGCAAGGCCTCTACTTCTCGTTCTAACCAGATATAAAGCTGGTAGCGGAGGTGGCCGCCTGGAATTAACATCAGATTCAGTCTCAAGACCAAATTTTATATCTACTTACGTGGTGACTCACGAAAGCTAACTACCGGTGATTTATATCCTTTGTATTTGGCCAGCCTTCCACGACAATACATTGTCGTGGAAGGCTGGCCAAACTATATTGGCGAACTTCAGTATATTTCATACAGCTGAGCTATAAATAGCGAGTGTGGCTCAGCGGTTCCAGTATCTGCTTTTCATCCAGACGCACCCTGGTTCTAATCTGGTCCTAAACCAATGACTTGTATCATATAGTTATGTGTGGATTTGCATTCGCTTAGCGGTGAAGGAAAACATCGTAAGGGAACCGACAAGTTTGAGGACAACAATATCCGAGAGGACACGTGTCTTCCGTGGAAGGACCTAGGCGCCCACCATGATATACATATCCGCCCACGAGAACTCCCCAAACGATTTATTTCTGCGGAGGAGTCACGACCCTCAGTCATGAGAAAATACGACTCAAGAGAGAGAGAGAGAGAGAGAGAGCTATAAACGCATTTTTCTTAATTATAAATGAGTTAAAAAAATCTTACCATCAACCTCGAACCCAGTGGCGAGCGTGCTAAGCTCCTCCATCAATATCTTCAAGCAGGCTACAAACTTCAACTGTTGCGCCATTATATCAACAGAGGGCGCTTCTTCGGATTCTTTCTCCTTGTCCGATACTCCGTTGACGGCGGGCGCTTCCGGCTTGTCTATCTTCATCTCTAGAGGGGGCGTGGACGCGCCTGACGCGTTTGAGCTGGAAATTTAAAACTTATAAGTGTATTTTTTGGGGATATGTGCATATATTTAAGTTATACAAAAAAGCGTTTTCCTATAAAAATCATTCAAAAGTAACAGGGTTTCTATAATTCACTATAAATTCTCTTATGGTGCAATTCTCTTCCCCTGCCAAACTGGCGTAGTCATTTACAATGAAAACTTTAGTTTTGTTTTGTGTGGCTTCGTTTTGACAATTAATACACATATTTTTTTTTGACAATTATTTAAATTCACCACATTTGATGTTTAACGGCGCGGTCGATGGAAGAGATATACTTTAATAATAATAATAATAATAATAATAAAATTCTTTATTATCAGGCACATAACCCATAGACATGTCTTAAACTATTCAATAAAATTATATTATATAAAAATATAAAATAGTGTCACAACTAAAAAAGTAAGAATTGCAATTCAATAAAATTGCAACTCGAGTCATTTTTTATTTTCGCTCTGGTGAGTATACATCCAAAATTTGTATATGGGACTACATAAATCCTCAGACAGGCACTGCAGTATTCCATTATTTGATCTCCGTATTCTTTCCCAAAAGGAAGCAATGCGGGACCGAATAACTGCGAAGAAATCAGGAACCCGCCCCTCAGCAAACATGCCCGACGCGCTGCAGTACCTTGATTTCTTCATAAGGATGCGATATGCGTTATTATATTGCACCCTTATGGCGTGATGAGCACTTCGAGAATACTCTGTCCATAGCTGACATGTGTAAAGGCACATACAGTAAGCCTTGAACAGAGTAACCTTCACTTCAGGAGTACATTTTGCAAATCGGCGCGCGAGCATATTACATCTGATGGACAGGTTCCTTCTTTCCCGTTCCATGTCCAGGTCGTCCCTTAAGTTTTCGGTCATGATGTGACCAAGGTATCTGAACTGCTTCACAACCCTCACGGGCAAACCCAACAAGTATACGTTAGGTACCTTTTCCGGACCTTTGCCTGCGCGAAAAACGAGCATCTCTGTTTTGGTTACATTATATTTAAGACCATGTCTTGCAGCATAATTCTCGCAGATAGCCAATAGTTTTCTTAAGCCGCTGATGGAGGGGCTGAGGAGCACCATGTCGTCAGCATAACTGAAGTTGTTGACACATATGTCACCGATGTGACATCCAACTCTGGTGCCTCTCAGCTCCACAATCAGGTCGTTCATATATAAGTTGAAAAGATCCGGAGAGGTAAGCCCCCCCTGACGAACACCGCACTCCAACCTATATTCGCTGGAGGTCTGGTCGCCCCATTTCACTACATTGGTTTGATTTTCGTACCAGTACCTGATCATACTGAGGACTTCTTCCGGGACCTGCGCCGCGGCCAATTTATTCCAGAGAATTCTGTAGTTTACTAAATCAAAAGCGCGACTCAGATCTAGGAAGCAGGCATACACTGAAGTGTTACGAGCGCGGTAATAATTTACCGTGTGTTTCAGGCTAAAAATGGCCAAGTCCGTAGATAGTGCTGGACGAAAACCAAACTGTGCATCATCAATACGTAGATTATTTACCAGTGAGGGCTGCAGAAGCCGTTCAAACACCTTTCCAATCACAGTTCCTAAAGAAATAGGTCTATAATTTGTCGAGCTGGCAACATTACCGGTTTTGTTTTTTACAATTGGTGCAACGACTGTCTTCATGAGGTCCGATGGTAAGTAGGAGTACTTTAAGCACAGATTGTAAAAATCACACAACTTGACATATATCATATCACCTGCACTGTAGATATGTTCGAGACTCAGACCATCGTGCCCTGGAGACTTGCCCCTTTTCATGTTTCGCACTGCCTTCACCACATCTCTAACGCCAATCAAGTCATTATTGACACTACAGATAGGGACCCTAGGTGAAGTCTCGATCACATCCACAGGAAGGTCAGATTTCATTTTAAACCTATCAACAAACAGCTGTGCAATGTCAGTTGGATTGTGCTTGCCGTCGACGGCCACCGGCTTTAAAACGTAGCTCTTGTTTTAGAGATATTTTTATACTACTTTCACTATTTAACCTAGTCCTTGCTACCTTAATTTCTAGAACATTTCGCCCCGGCCCCATACAAAATTAAATGACGCGCGAGCCACGTCATAATCATAATCATAATCATTTTATTTCGTAAATCATTTACACTCGTCGTTGGCCATTCTTAGTGATGACACGCCCCGCGAGCCTTCGGCCGCCAGTAATGTTTTTAAGTTTTTATTTTTGCGGTTTCAAGTACAAGTAATAATAACTAATATAATAAATATAACAAAGTAAAGTTAAAAGTAAATGTAAATATAATAAAGCCAATTTATACCCATTTCTAAAAAAAAACATTATATTTTTGTTACTTGAACTATGTTAGTAAGTACTTAACTATTTTTTATAAATACATATAACTACTTAAATCTACTTTATATGAGCGCCCAACTTTGGGTGTAGGCCTCTTCCATGCGTTGCCAGTTACAACGGTCAAGTTTCAAGTATACAAAATTTTATGAAAATTGCAATTCCTATAAGATTTTAATTTTAATTTTAATTTATTTTTTTCCTATTTTTCTAAAGATTTTCTAAGTGCCCCTTTTTGTAGTAGTTAGAAGTAGTATGTTTAGTTTTCCTTCACTTGTTTTTATATTTTATTATTGTAAATAAAGTATTCCTATAATTATCTAAGGACGCAAGTCTCGCGTCACAGGCCAGGAACTGTTAAGATATTCGAAAATACTTCAAAAACTCACTCTTTATCTTCCTCATCGTTGTCCCAGTCCAGTTTCAGTTCATCTGACTCCACCTTGCTGACGGGTGCGCCCCAGTCGAGATCCAACTCTTCCGTCTTGGGAGCGACGGGCGCGCTCCAGTCTACGGACGATGCGCCCCAATCCATAGTACCATCTTCCTCGTCTGAGAAATTAATATAAATGCATTATAATAATTAATAGATCAGTAGTTTTAAATCTATTGGATTGGTGATCTGCAAATTCGAAACTTTTCCGCTCGGAAACGAAACGCCAATCGTAAAACTCCTTGTAACTTCTGTGTTTGATGGACGACTGTTATTGGTTAAAATAAGCCAGTTTTGACGTCTTTGATTGGCGTTTCGTTTGCTAGCGGTAACGTGCTGAATGTAAAACACCGCGTTACGATGAGCTTTGAAATTATTATTGTGCCACTAAGAGCTGGGCAATAAAAAACCTCTGAGAGAAAAGTCATAACGGCCAATGGCTCTATTGCGGTGCTCGCACTATAAATCAGGGGTCTTCAAATCTAGAGTAAATAGGTTTCTTCGGCAAGCGTGCAACATCTTAGACTATGGTGGTGCTTAACATCAGACAGGCTGTAGTCAAACGTAAGTCTGTTTCGTGATAAAGAAAACTAATTTCGGGGTGGTTTGTTATTCAGTACTTTTTTTTTATTCTCATTTTAAGGGACTTTTGTTATTACATGTCAGTCCCATTTATGTATTGTACTTTTTATAATGTACTTTTACGTGTTTGTCATATATTTGTATATCTTACCAATAGGTGCGGCTTCAACTTCGGTTGCTATTCCGTAAAAGAGTAAGGACATAAATCATTTGTTAGTTTTTATAAGCATTGGGTTAACGTGTGAAAGCAGAAGCTATAACAAAATGAAACAAAAGTAATGTTTAAAAAATACCAAAAAAGGTTTAAAGGTTTACCTAGCTTAATTTTTTGCTTCAAAATAAATCAACAAAAAGGTATTTCGAAAAAAACCAATTGTACTTGAGAATAAATTCATCTCCTTTTTTAACTGACTTCCAAAAAAAGGAGGTCATCAAGTCTTCTAAAAGTTTTTTTTTTTTGTGGGGATGTTACGCGATTACTCCGTTGTTTATGAACCGATTTCAAAAAACCTTATTTATTCGACGGGGAAAGTTTTCGAGATGGTCCCATAAAAATTGTTTTTCATTCGGTTCAGTACTTTTTGAGAAAAAAACAATAAACCAACAAATTGATAAAGTTTATGCAAAACAATTTTATCCATATTTCCAAAACTACTAGTCGGATTTTGATACAGTTTTCTGTGATGTGTTGAGGTTTAAGCGCATCTTTTAAGCTATGTATTACGATGACAACTCACCAGGGGGCGCTGCTGTATACACTATATCTTCTGAATTATCAGCCCGATTTCGATGCGGTTTTCTCTGATAGGCTTAGATTTGTTTAGCAAATGAATTTATTTCATCTATTTTACGGATTATGTCAAAAGTTTTATATTAGTAATCTATCGATCGAAATGTGACCTTTTTAACTGACTTCAAAAAAAGAGGTTATTAAGTCTTCTGAAAGTTTTTTAGTAAAGTTTCAGTACACTTAAAGTCGGTTTTGTATTTTTTTTAAATAATGATTATTACCATCTAAGCTGCTGTAAGCCCAAAGTGGAATAATAAACATATACATATGTACATATACCTATCATATACATAAAACAACAGAAACAACTCACACATACACAGAAAACAAACAAATAAAGCACATAGACGTACAAACTGAGAACGTGTCGTACTTTTGGCTGAAGTCAGTAGTTGTCCGGTGTGCACCGCTTCGTGGGGACTTTCCACCGTCGCTTTGGGTCTTTCGTCCTTCACTCGCGCGGGGAGTTTGGACAGGACTTCGAGAGCTAGCGCGGGACAGCCTGCTTTGAAGTGGCCGTGAGCTGTTTGGAAGTAAAGGCGGCGCTCGAGGCGCGTGATGCCTTCGTCGTCTTCTTTCTGGAGGAGAGCTAGCGTGCCGCCCTGGGAAGCAGACGAAATATTTGTTCAATCAATTGTATTCGTTCACTTTTAAAAGTGATTTGGGATAAGCAGATTGAAATACGATCGATCGGTACGAAAGCCTAATAAACATAGAAATAGGTGACTGAATGACTGATGATGATGAAACTGTTGTCTGACAATAGTTTTAATAATAAAACAGGTGATTGAAAATTTCAGCCATAGATTTTAAGATTGTTTATAAACCTGTCTGATTAAAGTTGTATATTTTTTTTAAACTGAAATTGGCTGATTGTGTAACTTACTCTTACTATAAGAATGTAAAAAAAATAACCACAAACATAATATAAGTATTATATCCGTTATTTAGTACCCAAGACACAAGCGTTTGCTTAGTGTGGGCTAGATGGCGCTGTGTGTAATGTCCCGGAATATTCATTTATTTATTTTAAATCGAAATAAATATTTCTCATAACATATAAATAAAAAAGACTTAAAAAAAATGTAAATTATATTGTGATGACATATAATTCTGACAAAATATTAATAAAAATGTTTATCTGTTTATAACAACATAGTTTTCTGAGTTATTACCTGTGTAGGCAGATTGTTTCTCTTCAACCTCGGATGCGTGCGCAAGAACACGTAGAAGTTGAACACGCTCGGCATCGGGTCCGTGTTTGTAGCATCTTTATTTTCTCTGGACGGATGTAGTCTAGGAAACAAAAGGATATATTACAACTTTAACGTAATTTACCTAAGTACCTAGTACTATATTGGGACTATTGGGAGATGACTCTGGCCTCGTAACACAGTCTTACGTCTACCACGAGGTCAGAGGATAATAAACAAATTTTGTATATGTACATTAGTTACAGTTTACGACCAGAATTGATAGAGAGAAGTTCGCGTCAGTCTAGCCTCTGTTGCATATTTTTCATAACTGTTGTTTACTTTTACTTTCAATAGATAAGCTAGCGTTGCCTCAAAACTGAAAAAAGGTTAAATTGAGAACTGTATATTGATACCTTTGACTACAGTGCCGCTTATAATCGCTTCAGGTGACAGTAAAAAAAAACTAGACGCGAGAATTTCTAAACACAAATCTAAATATATAAAGCTCAAAGGTGACTGACTGACTGATATAGTGATCTATCAACGCACAGCCCAAACCACTGGACGGATCGGGCTGAAATTTGGCATGCAGGCAGATATTATGACGTAGGCATCCGCTAAGAAAGTATTTTTGGAAATGTCACTTTTAATGGGGTGAAATAGGGGATGCAAGTTTTATATCTTAGAATAGAATAGAAGTCTTTATTGCAACATACGATAATATTTAAAAGAAAGAAAGAAGAAAAATAAACACTTATAGTTATTAAGTATTAAGTTCTGGGTTGAATATGCCTGAAATAAATGACTTTTATTTATTATTTATTTATTTTATAGTTATACTAGTGCCACAAGTGGCGGCCTTATTGCTAAAAGCAATCTCTTCCAGGCAACCATTTATTTATTTATTTATTAGGCACACAACACAATACACAGAAAATACATGATTAACAACAAAACACATAAAAGGTAATGATCTATTCTGTGCATCAAACACATGTGTGCACAACATGATTATAAACAGTGACAAAGTTCAGTAAGTTAACTAAACTAAACTAAAACAATTAAAATAATTCATATATAACAATACTTATGGAAGTTACAGTTAATTGATAATATTAAACAAAATTATAAAAAAAAATATATATATAAAAACACGGCTAAGGTACAACAGGAATTTGTGTAGCAATCAAAACAAAACAATGTGAAATACAACATTATTATTAATAAAACACCTTAAATAAATTATTTCTAAAAGAACTGAGACTAATTCCGAATATGTCTAGATCTTCATCATTGTTATCAGAGGCGTTACAACTCTCAAGTTCGTTATAGGACCGACACATACGCATCATAGGGCTATTTTTAGATACATTATTTCTATAAATGTCATTAGTGTAAAATACATTACATGAGCTGCGTCTGAGATTATATTTTGAGTTTATTTTAACAGATGCAAGCAAGATAGGGCAATCTACAGTGGAGTGTATAATCCTATGTAGATATAATAGCTCAGCGACCTGTCTCCGGACGGACAGCGGACTCAGTTTGAAGTGTGTGACGCGGTCCTCGTACTCCGGGTACCTGCGCTGCAGGCCGTGGCGGCGGCACAGCGCGGTCAGGCAGCGCCGCTGGATACGCTCCACGTTACTTGTGTGAGTTTTATAGTAGGGTGACCATACTACGGCTCCATATTCTGCGATGGGCCTAATCAAACTTTTGTAAAGGTAAAGTAGACTGCTTGGATTTTTAAAGGGTTTAGTGATTCTGAGAGTGAACCCTAAGAGTTGATGACATTTTTTAACAATATTGTCGTAATGTTGTCGGAATGAAATTTGCGAGTCAAATAAAACTCCTAGATCTCTGGCCTCCGTTTTACGAGCGAGGCTATTGGAACCATCTTAATGTGAGCGAAGCCGCGAGCACCCACTAGTACTTGTATATGTTCTATTCATCATATTGTTTTGTAGTGCTGCGAAAAGCGTGTACACATTAAGCTCCCACCTGCCAGCCGGAGTGAGCAGCGTGTCGAGCGCAGCCCCGTACCGCTTCAGCTCCCACAGCGCCATGGAGCGGACGAACGGGTCCGGGTGTGCGTGCTCCATGTCTAGCTCACCGTCTTCGGTCTCGGAACCACTGGGAAGTTATAACGGTTAGGTCAAATGGCAAATATAATATTTAGACTCATCAAAAAGTGATAAGCCACCGTTTAATATATCGTTACTAATTAGGAATATATGTACTCCTCCTCCTCGCGTGGTTTTCTTCACTGCTGAGGGTCGTGACCCCCGCCACGGATCATCTCCCGCACGATCGTGCGCCATCGACTCCGGCCATTTGCCAAATTGTTGTTGTTTTTTACTAATTTTTTCAGCATTTGGAATATACACTCACAACTTTATTTATTCATTTTGATTGATTTTTTGTGGCCAGACTTTTCGTGTTGGTATATAACCAACACCGAAATACTTCAAATACTGATTACAGTACCATGTACAAATGTACATACCAAACAAACAATCAGAGACTATTCTAAAATGTACACTTACCCTAATATTTCATCCAAAAGTAGTTTCTTCAAGCTTGTCGGTAAAGCGCTGTCCGATTCGTACAAACGGGCGACCACCATAGCCAGTTGTAAATCTCCCAGACGAGTGATCAGGACCTGAGAACATAATTTTAACGTAAAAAGTATATGTTAACAGATATTAGACGTAAAATTAAGGCTTTTGCTTTTAGTGAATGAACGATTTCTATTTCATGGTCACAAATCTTAATGATTTAATTAACACTTTCTGTTTTACTTGAAAACTAGAATCAAACATTGGTTGATAAGTATTTTTTTCAATCCAGAGAGTACTGAAACTTTTGTTTAAGTTCCTAACTAAAGAAAATTAGTAGATTTGTAGAATCTTTTATACCTCTAACGCATCTTTGAGAGCTCCACCCAACAAGAAGAAAGCGGCGGCGTGTTCAAATCGTTGCTTGCCGAGTAGAACGAAGGCATTTTTCAACGCAGCTTTACGCCATCTGTCTTCGCCGAAATCGTTTGCGAAGAACTGCAACATGAAGATAGAACGTAAAGATACATGGCGGAAGTACCAAAGACTCGCACGAAGCGCAATGCTTCTACCTTCGTAGTAAGGACAGCGAGATTATGGAACTCTCTACCTGGAGTCCTTTTGTCAGAAAATTATAACGTGTCTTCAAATCTAGACTAAATAGGTTTCTCATAGGCAAACGTGCAACATCTTAGATTACAGTGGTGCTTAATATCAGGCAGGCTGTAGGCAAACGTTGGCCTATTCCGTGTAAAAAAAACATACTGAATTTAAGGCACATTTTTAAGGAAACAGTAAAACGGTAGGCATAGCTTTAATACTATCATGCTAACTGTTTCAACGTAGTAAATATCCCTGAAAGCATTTCTTAGCGACACGCGTCAAACACGGTGTTTGTCTGTCTTGCATTTTGTCTAGTTTTGGCAAGCCTTGGATTGTAGGTCACAGGAAACACAGCTACCGAAGTTTTGTCGTAATTGCAAAAAAAAGTAGCAAAATGCTTTGTACGATACTTTGGCACTTTCACCATAAAATGGTGTCTACCAATCGAGTTTCTGCTCGTTCAGTTATAGAAAGGAACCGGAATAATCAATCCATGTAGCTCCGTTGTACACTTGAATTAGTGCAATCGATAAAACATAGAAAGGAACTGGGGGAATAAATTCGTGCATGTTTGTAGGAAACTTACAGAAGTGTACACGGTAAAAGATCAACAGGTATTCGTTAAAAGGAACAACAACTAAATAAACATGGCTTATATACATACGGCAGTCATCTTTTCATTACAGTTAGACCGGAACAGCCCCCACAAGAGCGTGCGTTTCTTCATAGCGAGGTAGAACAGAGCTGCGTCCATTGGATCTTGTTTCTGCATGTACGCAGCGCGGGCCAGCTTCTCCACGCAGGTCTTGAGCAACTCGCCGCGTACCCACCAACCCACACCTGAAATATAATTTTAATTTATTTAATTTTTACTGTCTCACACTTATTAAATTTTTGCTGAACAAAGGTCCTCAGAAAAACAACAAAGGTACCTAAAAGTACAAAAACAAATGATCAATGCAAATCATGATCCTTCTCAAAACATAGTCACACATACAATTATTTTCCTTTTTTCAAAACGAAGTTAAAATAGATGTAGAAAATTGAAAACGGTCTTATTAATATAATTTAGGAAAATATTAGAACAGTAAATTGGCGCTCCATGCGATGAGCACAACTCTGTATATATAATGTATGTGTTCAATCAAGATCTTAGAGCAAATTGGCAATTTTTGGAATTTACTAAACTTACCTAATTCTCTCATAGTGATCCACTTGGCCTGTCCTTTAGTATAGCCCGGTATAAGAGCTAGCAACTGTTCGTGGGACTCAGAATGGAAAGCCCACACCAAGTTGCAAGTTCCGACGCCATTACGTTGTAGATTTGCTCTTTGTGCGAGAGGTAGACAGCGTAGGAGGTAGCCGTAGTGTTTCATTGCCAGGAGGAAGCGTAGACCGCATGCGTCGAGAGAATCTGTAAACAATGTTTTTCTTTTTATGAGAAATTGGAATGTTAAATTATTGTTACTATGTGATAATTTTTCTACCTTTTGTTTGTTTAGACAGTGACTTTCTGAATATAAACCTTTTCGAGTTATTTTGTGGTCATAATCTAAGAATTACTTAAACTAGGCTTAACTCAAGATGGGAGCGCAAAATACTGCACGGACATCCGGTTTGGGTCAATTTGTGCAGTGCATGCCTATATTTTCAATAAATGGTTTTTATTCTTATTATATTTTTATCGATTTCCCGAGCTAGCCCGAGGAGATGCTTGCATCTGGTTAAGAATTTACCTTAAATTTGGAGTATTCTCTCCAAGTAACTAATAAAAATCTGTTTTTTTCTCTATTTCCTTCTAACTTACCAGGCAGTATCTCCGCCTGGCTGCCTTGCGTCATATCCACTCGTGCGCTATTGGCCAGTCTCTCAGACACGTCCGCGTCGCAAGTGGACACTGTGTCTGCGAGCGCGAGCAGGTGCATCTGGTCGAGGGAGCTCAGACCGGGCAGGTGCGTGTGGGTTAGCAGGCGGGAGAGAATGCGACCTGAAAATAGAGATTCGGTTAGGATTTGTAGAATATAAAAATTTGGATAGATAACGAAGTATTCTAGCACTGGCTCTCAAATTTATTCAGTCGTATTGCGTCAGAGTAAACAGAAGCACTTTCTTACTATTTTCTTTGGCTCTCAAATGAGGGAGAGGTAGTTCTATTTCAGTATATGTATGATCTATCTAAGCCCTATATTTTCGTTTGCGAATGTGACGTTTCAGCTGATTGGGTCGTGAATTTGTTATGAGTGACCGTCGAATTATCCAATTCGACATTAAACGAGTTTCCATACTTTACATGTAATGCATACAGATAAATCAGACAAAATAGTTTGAAAATAGGAACTATTTGAGATAAGATTTCTCAGATTCAGATTCATTTATTTGCATGTAAATGGGTACATAAAGATCCCATTAAATATAAGTATATCCGCCATTACAACCTCACATAAGGTACGCAAACGTCAAACAATATTTTATAAACTTAAACATATGGATTACAAACACACATATTGATTGAACTTGACTCAAGCAATCGTAATGGGCTTTTTACTCACAGTTGTAATGAATATAAGATCTACATTACAGGATTTTCCCAGTGCTAGTAATCATACCTTGTCTGGGTGCAAAGTGCGACAGCGGTTGTCTCTCCGGCATCGAAGGCCGTCTGTTGACAGTTTCCTCGTCACCCAGCAGCAAGGCGTCCAAATCCTCATCCGTGTCTTGTATCGTGCCCTCGAATAGCTCGTTGTAATCCTGTAGAAATTAAATTAAACATTGTAGTTTACGGTTCAAAACCATTTAAACGATGGAACTGTTTTTTTTTATTAGGATAAGATTAAGATATTGATACTGTAAAGTTGTAACATTTATAGGTATAGGTATAAGTACTAATATCATAGAATATGATACACCAATTACAATATCTCGTTAAATTGAATTTATAAAATTGAGCTCTAATAAAATTTTAGAAGTTACAATGTCTAGTTTTATTAGGTCTTAATTCTTAACAGGAAGAGTCAGCACGCGCGTGCCGGTTGGCCGCCTCGGTCCACACTGCTTGCGTACTTACTCCGAAACATGTCGGCCTAATTTTTCGACATCATTTTCAACGTAAGAGCTACCGATTTTTTATTTTTTTTTGTTATCAATATTCATTGGATGGAAATATGTAGAAACCTTGCTGGAAAGCTGTACCTTAGCTTCTTGTATAGTGGAGGGATGATGGGCAGACTCCTTATCTGCGACGAGTAGAGTCCACAGCGGCAGCGGCGGGACGGACGTGATCTCCGCGTAGTCTAGTTGCACGTCTTCTGTTATCTATGTCCATGGAAATATGGGATTAGTATTTTTCTAGAGCAAATTTTCATGCGGACGTTGTTTTAATTATTTTAAGTATCATTTTCAGATTTTTATTTCATATAAAGAGTCGATAACTAAGCTATTCCTTGTTAGTCATGTTTTATATTAATTTTGATTGGCTTAACTTAAAATGAAATAATGAATATGAATGTTATAAATTTGTGGTAATCAGTGCTAGTGCAAAGTTAATAACGTTTTTGTTGAGAGTTGACCTTTGATACGTTATTTCTGTTTACTAAGAATTAGTGGTGCAAAATTTGGATACTTGAAATTATTGTGATCTAAGTTATATGTAAGACTCTACGTTTCAATATAAAAAATGTAAAATAGAGGTATAAAAGTATTATAAAAATCTAAATTCAATACAAACATTAATTTAGAAAAAAAACAACCGAATAGGGTATAAGAGTAAAAAAAGTGTAAAAAATAAAGTGTAATCTACCTACAAACGAAATAAATAAAAAAATAGATCGTGGTGTAGTGTTGTGTTTACCTGTGCAACGCCATCTATTGGCGAGGCGGCGCCGGCGGCGAAACTCACGGAGAGAGTCCGCGAGCGCGACCAGCCGCGCTGCAACAACGTGCCACATGCAAGCAACAGCGTACACGACACACATGGACAAGGATATGTTGTGCGACAATGTTTCATGTTCATACAAGTTGGAGAAATAAGTTTTTACAACAAAAAAAACTTATGCAAGAGCGGGTATTATTTTCAGCATTTCTAACTTGCCAGGTTTTCTTGTCAAGTAAGTGCCGTTAGTTCATACGCGAAGACTAAGTTCACTGCTTGATATTTGCTTAGGACGAATAATTGGTTTCTTTACGTGATTTCATCATTTTTTTATGTCATAGAAGACTCTGGCCTTGTAACACAGTCTCGCGACTAGCACAAGGCCAGAGGTATCATGAAATTTATTGGGACCCGTTTTTATTATTTTATTTTAGTAATAATTCGTAATTAATAGTTATCATACGTTGGTTAATGGTTCGTAATTTTTTTACATAGATTGTTTTAGAAAAGGAGTGAATTAAAAAATCATTTATCAACTAATAAGTCGGTGATTCCGATTAAAATGTAAAAAGTAGTCTGCTGTTATCCTTGTCCAAATGTATTTGACATAGTGCGAATATGGAATGCTACACAGTACAAATGACTGATTTCCTTTGCATACTCTATTATACTTACATTTTGTTAGTTAATCTATAGTGTATGTGGTAAATAACGTGTTTAAATGTAATTGACCAATGCATTGTCCATGACAACTAGGATTCATATGGAATGCGTTCACTCAAAATAAGTCTACTTTATATTACTAAACCTTTATTTATGGAAATATGAAAAAAACAATATGCGAACTATAATTCAGGGTTTTTCAAATCTAGAGTTATATAACATTAGGGAGGCTTACTTAGATTACTTTGACTACTCAAAGTAAAAAATAATAATAATTCGCCCCATATAATGCTCCAGATTCAAATCAAATTTTATGAACCGTGGTGAATTAATAATGATTTAGGTAAAGCTGGCCCCTCAAGCGATATTTGAACATGCCAACATATCATATGAATTGATTTTACTATACATAATTTGGTGTTTCAAAGCTGTATATAATTTGAAATCGAAAAATGATTTTATTGCTTAAAACATAACTCATTCTCTTACATCTGAAATCTGAAGACAGAAAATGAGTGTGCACATATTAGTCGCGTGGTTTTTTACTGTGCACATTTTTTATAGAAAAATATTGATTTGAGGGAGATCACGACAAAATACGCACGTAAGAAAGGTAACATAAAGGTATAATACGCGCATACAAATTGTTGAATTTGATTCATACGATCTAGGGTTTATGTTTTTATCTATAGATATTTTACTCTTTTCAATTTATCAGATAACACTTATAGACAAGTTATCCATGGATAAATTTACATCAAAAGAAACAGAGTAATTCTATTTTTTCCCCTCTTTTTGTAACTGTATGCGCTTATTTACAGCAGGACAGAAATATGTCAATATGTATGACAAAACAGAAATAGTAAATATTGTCTCACCTGTCGTGATAAACTATCTTCATCTCCTTGCGAACTGCGACCCGTGTACGTACCGCCTATACATCTGGTGATAGCAAAATTGTACTGTAATGTTAAGGCAATAAGATATTATGCAATTGTTAAAATGTTTTGAATATACATCTTTAGACCAAATTCATATTTATGTGAAGACAAGGAAAGCCAAGGTACAATAAATATATCCCTTTTTAACATAATATTAAAGTACATTCACTGAATACGAAAAATATTGAATGTTTGCACAAACTTCAGTCATATGGTAAAGTGATTGAAATATATTTATTATAAGATAAGGTATGTCTTTAATGCACACCAAAAAACTACATAATGAAAGAAATTTAAAAACTAATTTAATGCACATTGGGCGGCCTTATCGCCTTAGGCGATTTCTTCCAGGCAACCATTATCATCAACAGCGATAGACTTAAACTGGTCAACGTGCAAAATTCTCCGAGGCTCGATCATATTTTATCACTCATCACATCTCAAAAACATTTTTTAAATGCGGCACGCAGATCTCGACAAGAGTAAAAAAAGGAAATAGTATACCTGACAAGATGAGCCAGAATAGCTTTGACCCATCTAATCTTGCCGCTGTTGAGTAGCTCCATGAGCTGCTTGGGGTGGTACTGCGGCAGCACGGGGCACGCCATCTGGGAGGCCTCGAACAGACCGTAGTCGGGCATGTAGTCCAGGAGGGGCTGGAATAATAATGATGAAGATTGGTCATTTCATTTATTCATCAATACAGGTACATAAAAGTACACTTATGATAGTCAATTCAGTACATAATTATATAAATCAAGTGTAATATCATTTATACAACATAAATATATCATTACTTAAAGTAATCTTACAAACTAACAGACAAAGAAGAGAAGCCCTCGTCTTTTAAAAATCTTTCAATAGAGAAAAAATAAATTAAAAAAATTGAAATGTAAATGAAATAAAATAAAAAAAAACTTATTGGTAAATTAGAATGTCTGTGTTTTGATCTGGATGTGTCTGGTTAGCAGATTATAGTCTAAGAGGCCATTGAAAGAAGGAAATTGATCTTTACAAAGATCAATTTCTAAAAATGACAACAAAATCTACCATATTTTTTTAAAATTAAAAATATCAGATTGTTCTGAACTATTATATTATTTATTATTTACTCACTGCAATAAGCAAAATTCATTTATAACCACTTATATACACCGAAACTTGCAAGCATTATTGATTCGGCAAATTGTGGTCAAGTACAAATCCATTCTAGTTAAAATATACATCAGAACTTGCAAACATAGTTGTTACCATCAAACAAATTGTGGTCAAGTGTCCGCCCAAGCTAGTATATATGTTAGTCATAGTGATTAAATAGCTATTATACAAAATGACTGGTCATTATATATAGTGACTAAATTGTCTAGATAATGTGATATATTTATGACCTTATCCAGATATTATTTATAATAGCAGGCGAAAGTCAGTCAAAGTAATAAAATATATGGTCCGACTTGCACGTGGCAACGAAATGAGGAGCAGGAGGGGTCCCGCCATTCCGTTGCCACGTGGCGTAATCTCGCGGTTGACCTCAAAACATGAACATGGCATAAGAGGCTCGAAAGTAAGGTTAGATTATTTTCTAACAAACAATTCAATAAACAATGTTAATTGACGAGATTATAATGTTTTGTTATTATAAAATTATTAAATTTATAATAATAACTATTTAAAATAAGACTACATGTTTACTACATATTAATGCTTCAAAAAAATTTAAATAAAACTTTATAATATTCACCTATAACTTACTTTTATTACATTATCCGCGTGTTCCAAGATATTTTATAAAATAGCTAGTTAACGAGATTAATTCTGCCTCAATTATCACTTTGTCTAAATTGATTAGATATTATTTATAATAGCTGGATAGTATATTATATATAATATCTGGATTTATTACTTTCGCTGTAACATATACATATATTAAAAAAATCATTATACCTGCGGCTGATCTGGCTGCGACTTGTTCCGCCTCATCGCGTTTCGCTCCAACAGCTGCAAGTTGATGGAGGACACTCGCTGCAGATGCGGCGCGGACACGCGCAGGTCCGAGTCGCGGAGGGCGCGGGACTCACTGCCCTCCTCTATCTCCTGGAATCATATGGGGACAGTGACTGAGATGAAGATAAATAACTCTCATAACCTAAATTAAGTTAGGCGACATAACATCTACGAATCTTTAAGCCGTATAAATAAGAAACGAAAAAATAGCAAAGAAATATAAGTATATTAAACTTTTGGACAGAATAAAAGTACATTAGGAAACTAATATCGTATGGTTTCCAAGGTTTTTTTTATAGTAGCGTGATTTATACACAACAAACGAAGAGTAATGGCACATTGCCCAATATTTAATGAAAAGTCCCATGTTCCATGTTGAAGTCTCATATAGTAAGTAGTAAATTAAATAAGCTGGTTTTAAATCACATTTATGATTCAGTATTGATACTTATATATAGCCAGCCACAATATTTTTATTAGCTTTAATCTTTATAATATATTTCTTACCTGCCCACCCAACTGTCCATTAGCCACCTGTGGATTCTCAGGCTTCCACTGCGAGTACACATGCATTTCCGAGTCCATTCCGACCACCAATATCCCGTCTCTGACCCAAGATATCTGCATGGGGAGTGGAGGCAATCCATCGGCTGTCTTCAACTCGATACGACGGAGTTGCATCCATCGGATCTCTTCGACGAATAGCGGAGCCGCAAGAGAGGACGCCTTGCGTAGGATTGGGCGGTTGTTGTTGATTGATTCTTTCATCGCCTGCCGATAGAAAATTGATGGTATATAATGACTAGCAGTACCTAGGAAGGGGGATACTAAAAATTTCATACTAAAATTATTATCCCATTTTAAACAAACAAACGTAATATCAAGTCATCTTGAGTAATTGAAAAGACAGTGCATTTCGTGTGTCAAATAAAATGCTACTAGCGCTTTTACCTTAGGCATTACTAAAACAGAGGACATCATGTGGTATATAGAAATTTAACTTAATTTTAAGAAACAGAAATTGCAACCTTATGAACTAGTAGCTAACCTTCAGATTCGCTTGCGCCAGATCGCTAGAAACAGGCGTAAAGAGCAGCACTCTCGATCCAACTGCCACAGTCAGGATATGTGAGCCGTCTTCCTTCGACACCCAGTCCAGTTGCACTAGATGCTTCTGTGTGAGCGGACACGTGTTCCCATTCTCCATTATGCTCCTGAAAGACAAAAGGTCGGAATAAATAAATGTTTAGCAATATTAATATAGCAAAATCCGGCATAACTATACAAATACAATTAACTTTTGCGGTGAAGCCTTTAGAAAAATAGAAAGATTTGATAGAAAGTGGCACCTAGCGGTAGTATTAGCACACGATTAAGTTGTCAAACAACTGTTGATACGGTCTGTCTTTAGATGGGTGACCAAAAGTGGAATTCAGCATTCCTGTGGGTATTAATTTGTAGGTCCCGTTTGTTTGTCATAGTGCAACAGTTGTTATGCCATGTCAGAGGCCTTTAGCGCGGTTTGAAATCTTTCGACACTAGAAATGGGCAATCTCATAGAATAGGAAGAACTTAGAATTTTTTTTTCAACAAAGCTTTTGCTTGTATTATGTCAGTATTACCTGCGCAACGACTGCAAAGTGCTGAATGAGGGAACGGCAAGCAGACCCGCTGACTTGCCAGTGTCGCCCTCTCCGTTGCGGCTGCTGCGGCTCTCGTCCGACGAAAGAGTTTGTAACACCTGGAAATAATATGAAATTTATAGCAATAGCATAAAAATCTATAATATTACAGACTGTTTTAGTAGTTCTTATACAAATTTTTGGGGTATTCATTTTGATACAAATTACAATGTGTATCAAAATGCTATAGCGTGAAATGAGCTCGCGTTGTTCCGGGATAACAAGTAGCTATAATAATTCCCTCCAAGATAAATGTAAACTATGGTGCTAACCTAGATCCTGCACTACCTTCATACTACCTACTTCATATTGATCTCCCGCTTCGATGCGAATGAAGCAAGAACATAAATACGAATGAACAAAACGAAAAAGGTCACTTTCGCTTTCACGTAATGTTATAATGTACAAACCTGATTGAAATAGAAATAGAAAATCATTTATTAAGACAGACTACAAAACATATACACACATATATACAATAAATAAATAAGTCTGCCCCAACACAGCCCCCACTCAGCATAATGCTGATTACTGGAAGTAATCAGCGCTGGTCTTCCGTTGGGGCTGGCTGTTACGTCACGTACGATACAACGATTAAGTTTTTAAAAAAGGAAATGATACAGCAAAAATAAAAACAAACATGTAACAATGAATGATCCTCTGCTTCTTAGCAATGAAGGAGGTGTCGTGCAGGTAGGAGAGGTCTATCTGCGTGTCGGCGCACACCTTCACCCGCGGCAGGCTGACGTTCCGCAGCGGTATCGTGTCTTCCAGCAGCCACTCCGCGCCGCCGGTGCTCTCGCATTCGTACACGCACACGCACAGGTTCACGACACGTGCGTACAGTACGTTGTTTCTGTACTTATTTTACACTCTTATTCTGACACTCGCCGTCTCCCATTTAGTTTTTGTTTTTAAGATAAAATAACAACAAACTACTGGAGAAATGGTTGGTTTCCCCTTTTCGTGGAGAAAAGTACATGACACTCCTCAACTAATCACTGATTAAGGATAGAAATGAGACAAGTTCGGCTACCAATCAGAAAATTCGTGCAAATGATTTATCCGATTAAACAACACGTACCTGGTTAATCCTCTGCTTCTTAGCAATGAAGGATGTATCGTGCAGGTAGGAGAGGTCTATCTGCGTGTCGGCGCACACCCCCACCCGCGGCAGGCTGACGTTCCGCAGCGGTATCGTGTCTTCCAGCAGCCACTCCGCGCCGCCGGTACTCTCGCACTCGTACACGCACACGCACAGGTTCACGAAGCGCGCGTCCGGACTTATGTTGTTGGTGGAGGCGCTGGCGCCTTTAGGCCTGGTGAAGGATCGCCCGCATTTGTACGCGCAAGCGATGCGGCCCGAGTAGGCCGCGCTTATGTGGAGCGGTTGGCCTGAAATCGTAATAAACTGGAAGTTGGTATGATATTATATTGAACCGATCCGTCCAGTGGTTTGGGCTGTGCGTTGATAGATCACTGTATCAGTCAGTCAATCAGTCAGTCAGCTTTGAGTTTTATATATATAGATGGGAGGTAGTTTTTACTGTAAGAGTTGGTTGGATATGTAAAATAGGGCAACATACAAGCAGACTCAGGAATATCATTCTTATGATACTGCACCTATGTTGATACCAGACTAAAATGCAGCATCATGACAGTTTGTCAATGTCCATATTTTTTTCTCAAATATTATATCTTTCTTATGTAATATCACTGTCATAAAGCTATAAATTAAAGCACACACTTACAAAAAATCAAGCGTAACATTTTACTGGCAATCATTATAGTACTCTTCATCTCTACACAACATGCCATCAAAGTCCAAACAAGTTTTCTTTTAGACCATCATGGAACAGACAGTAAGAACCATGTTTTTCCTAAATATTGTATCTTTCATATGTAATATCACTGTCATAAAGTTATAAATTAAAGCACACACTTTAAAAAATTCAAGCGTAACATTTTACCTGAAATCATTATAGTACTCTTCATCTCTACACAACATGCCATCAAAGTCCAAACGAGTTTTCTTTTAGACCATTATAGAACAGACAGTAAGAACCATGTTTTTCTCAAATATTATCTTTCTTATGTAATATCACTGTCATAAAGTTATAAATTAAAGCACACACTTTAAAAAATTCAAGCATAACATTTTACCTGAAATCATTATAGACTCTTCATCTCTACACAACATGCCATCAAAGTCCAAACGAGTTTTCTTTCTGGCCATCATAGAAAGAATAGTTTTTTTTCTGACTATCAGATGAAATACATAGATCTTACCTGGAATGTCAATAGTAGACTCCTGGTCCTTGTTCATCATCTCCCACTCGTTCCACGAGTACTCCACATCATCATCATTCCTCGCCACGTTGCACTTCCAGAAGCGCAGCGTGCTGTCCGAGCAGGCCGTGGCCAGGATGTAGGGCGCGAGGCAGGCCGGGTAGATGGAGGCGGAGCTGAGGTGGCCGGCCGCGGGGGTCGCGTGGATTACGTCCACGCCATCTGGCAGCGCCAGGGGACACTCGCACACCTGGGAAGTAAAAGGTTGCTTATTACTTTCGATACGTTCTACGTTGGTTTTATTTCAGTAGACCATGAGTAGATTAGATTATAAATGCTTTTGCACTTATGGCCGTACAGTTATTTTTTTTCGGAATTGTGTCCGAATGACATGGGCACCAATAAACTAAAGTACAATCATAAGTTCTGCTGAAGCGCAGTGCTATGAATGTCTTTTACTAGATATCATATGTTACAATATAAACACAGGTTAACATATCGTGGCCGAAACGTCAAGATAGTTACATCATACTATAACAGATAAAACACAGGTTTTATCTCAATCTCGTTAATTACAGTGGGTCTTCCTAATCACTCTTTTAAAAACCAAAGCAAACCGGATTTAGTCAGACATAACTTCAGTAACAGGGAAGAAAATAAAAAAGCTTACCTTCTTAGTAGAAATGCTCAGGTGTGAGTTGGGCGGCGGCGGCGGCACGGCTCGCTCGTTATCCATGGACATGGAGTTCTTGCGAGACTCCATGCCTTCGTCCTCTTGGATGAGAGCGCTGTCTGGCATGTAGCGCATGCTGTTTGTTAGGTCCTCTGGAGGAAAAGATAATGTATAATATGATTATGATAACGCATAGAACTTCTAGAATATTGTTGAAGGCTTTCAAAAAGTGATGAACCGAAGTTAGTTGAATAATTAATGATAATAAATACTTCAATAGTAATATTTTCTACACAAACTATGACCAAGTGCAAACCCGTTCTAGTTAGGTTATTTAGGATCAAAACTAAGCTAAAAGAAGCTTAATCCGTTACGTATTTCAGTAAGAAATAATTCATATGATATGAATCCATCGAATTTCAGCAGATATATAATATCACCCCAAGGAATTACTTGATTTAACGACTGCTGATAATATATTTTTTAACGTTTGACTACAGTCTGCTTGACTGCTGTTGCTTGCTGTTAAGCACCACTGTAGTCTAAGATGTTTCACTTTTGCTTAGGAGAAACCTATTTACTATGGATTTTTTCTGGGTTATAATTTTGTAGAAATAGGGCTCTAGGTAGTTATTTTGACTTCTGTAAAAATCTCACCGTGGATCTAAGGGCCGTGGAAGGACTTGGGCGCCCACCATGATGTACTACATATTTGCCCAAGAGAACTCCCCTAACGAATTCATTCTGCGGGGAAGTCACGACCCTCAGTCATGAGGAAATACAACTCAAAGAGAGAGAAAGATCTCACCGTTAGGATCCGCCTGCGAGCAGACAGTGAGACGCCACATGTGCACAGTGGAGCCCCCGTCGGTCCGCTCCAGCACCACGATGTAGAACGGCTCGTTGAACGTGGCGGCTTTACGCAGGTCCACAATAGCTTCCAGGCCCGCCTCAGTGATGCTGGTTACGTCAGGTTCTAGGTTCGTGTCTGCTGTTTCCGCATCTGGGGGTGTTCGTTCGCCTGCAAAATCAAAATCAAATCAAAATTCGAAATACATTTAATTTAATAACAAAAGGTTCATGTAAGTAGGTACTATTAAATTTTATTTCTAACATAAGCATGTACGTTATGTAGTGATTGTTTATGAATGATCAAAATTGGTATACCACTGTTACGGAGTAGACAGAATTTGTATTTTTTATGCCTCATTATTGGTTTAGCACGCCTATTTGCGTACGTTACGTATTGTACGTTCGTTGTGAAAATTGCACTTTCGATTTAAAATTATATCTGTTTCATAAGAAATGTGTTTGTTTCTTACTTCAGTTTACTCTGTAAAAATGCTTGCTTGGCTTGGACAAACCGTTTTTAAATTATCATCTTAATATGTAGCATGGGAATAAAGACAGCGAGAGGTAGAGAGATAACTTAAAAATATACCTGTTATCAGCTGTTCTTGGAACACGTGAAGTAGCTGTGTATTATGCCAGTCGTGCGTAGCATCTGCTATAGCATGTAGTTGTATTATAGCGCCGGGTCGAGCTGTAGATTGTTGTGAGACGATGCTTATTCTTTCGTGGAGGGGAACGCCGCTAGATTCCGATAGTGTTGATTCGGATGACATTGATAGTGTGTCGTGACCGTGCTGCAAAGAAAATAAATAGTTCAAATAACATATTAATCTAGTAACTCACTGTTTATGACACGGTTTTACAATATAGTATTGGTATGGTTACGACCTAACGAATTAATTGTGCGGGGGAGTCACGACCCTCAGTCATGAGGAAATACGACGCACAGAAAGACAAATTGCAACAATACAAATGTCAATATAAATGTACGCACACCTTGAAAGGATAAATAACGATGTTTTACCTGAAATAAAACATATATTAAATACTTACCTTATTTAAAACTTAATAAATTGAGAGTGGCAACCGTGTTTTCCGCTTCCTTTTTCCCTCTCTTTCAATCTTTGTGCACTTTTATCGTTCTGTCTCGCTCGCACACCCCCACCAACAGGCGACCGAACCATGAAGGCGAAGATGGTCCGACCTCTTTTCATTGAGTCGAAATTTACACCAGGCAGAAATAAAATGTAAGTTTTAAATAAGGTAAGTATTTAATATATGTTTTATTTCAGGTAAAACATCGTTATTAAATAACTTGACCGTTATTTAAAACTTAATAAATTGAGACGTGTCTGTTATCGCCTGGTGGGTAAAAGACGCCAATGTGAACATGTACAGAAGTAATAGATACTTAAGTACTGGGAAGGTATATGTACATAGGTAAAGGGTAAGGTAGGTGTACCTTAGATACATACATAAAACCAACCAATGTGCGAGAGACAGAAAGTGATGTAATCACATTTTATTCAGAGCTAATGTAACTACTTTTGTTGAAGTAACTAAGTAATCAAAAGTACTAGCAGTACTAGACAGACTAGAAATAACAGCTTATATCGGGTTGACTGTAAGAGAACTGAGGCTATTATTATAAAATAATAATAATTTATCAGTTAAATAATATAATCACAGAAGTATTATTTTAAATCTTTACTTTGGGATGGAGACCAATCAACCCTGACCAGGCTTTAATCAGAAGTAATTTGTCAGACCTACTTGAATACTACTACTTCCGACGGTATGAATTTGAACCTGATATAACATCTCTCCAGAAAGCTGCTCTTATTGATTTGTGAAATCAATAAATAGATTTGGTCATAATACTAATATGAGTCATAATACTATGGCTTACATGAAGAAAAGTTATGCTTTACACAAAAACAGTGATGAAGCTAAGTAGTAGGATTTTAAGACAATTCTCGTCCTGATTGTCTATAGCTACTTAGTTGTGTCAGTTTTTACTACGACTAGTATGGACACAACAGTTATTCTTGGTTTAAATGTTAAGAGTACTCAGCTATCAAGGCTAACTCTTGCGACTCGAGCAAAGTAATAAATGCAATGATTTTGTGATTAATTTAATGTCGAAAATATTTTAAAAACCAATACCAAGTCATGGAGGTTTTTAAACTAAGATAAGATAAATTTATTGTAAATAGACAATATGTTACATTTTACAAATTGCACTGCCATTAGTAAAAAACTGTGTCGTAGAGAGCTTATATTATAATGCGATAGTTGGATGTATTGGGTATGATGACATACTGGTACATAAGCTCAATTTCTATGGGCCTACGACACGGTAATATCGTGCCTACGATGTAACATGAATACATTAGTCCATATAGGTACCACGGATTTATAACCAAATGAAGCATGTAATTTGAATAAATCTGTTATTAAAGTAATAAGCCTGCCAATTTTGGTACAAATGGAAAAATGTTATTATCATCAGCTCATATTAAATACCTCGTGCCATTTTACGCCAGGGTTTTTCCAGTTGTGATTTTGTCTAATCAACTTAACATTTTGCCAAGCTAGCGTTATATTCTGTATTCTGACAGGTAGATAGTAATTAGTATTTAGGCTCTAAGTTGAGATGTTGTCGGTTGAAACATTTTCGTAACTACAAAAGGGTGACGGATATACCCACACCAGGGTTGATATATGTACATTCGCGTCCGCAAGAATGTTCAAATCAAATCAATGTTACCCAAATGGTATCAATATCAAATCGATCTAGTCCGGTGACATAAAGATGATCACTATTTAGACTGAGCATTAGATCTCTTTAGTCCTTATAGGTGCTATCAGGATAATGATTATGATGACCTAGCTAGTTATAGGTGTTCTGTATGGCACTGTTGTGTTTCCATGGGATGAATTACACTGTCAAGTTTAATCAATTGAATACAAATAAATCAAAAGCCTGTATGCTTATTTGCATTAAGACAGCAATTTACAAGCACTGTTCAGATACATAAACTTTGACGATGATCGTGCCTATGGATACGGTTTATCGTCCATTTCTATTGTTCGCGGTGAAGACACCGTGACTCGTGTCCAGACTGATAATACGTTTGAGTCGAGGACCAAAGTCAAAATCGACACCTCTGAGGACAAATAATGCGACAGGGAAGGATTACGAAAAGAAGAACCTCAGTGACAAATGTGAAAATGCAGAAAGATATTTCTTGTAAACAGTCTTGAGAACAAGAGTGTTTATCAGGAGTTTCATTTACTGAGTCTAGACTAAGACTAAGCTTAACAGGTAGTTAAGAAACTCTTTGAACAAGTATATCACCATAAGGCAGAGAACATTAATTTTGAATATTCATATTCTACGGGTTATTCCCAGAAATACAAGACAACGCAGGAGGAAGAAACTTGAATACGAAATTAGATTTTCCTCGCTTGCCACACCTGACGTTCATGGTGTCTATTACGTATGTAATACTATGTATTACTCGTATAAGGCGTATATCCAGATCACAAATATTAATTTACTTACCTACTTGCCATTTAATTTTACGGATATAAGTATTAAGTTCTATTTCATTAGTGATGTCACATCTTTAAAAATCAGGTTGCGAGCAAAACGGAAGGCAGCTTTGCGAGATTTAGTTATTAGCTAAATTAGCCTTAGAAACCGTCTGTTAGATCTTTGTAACTGTCAGGTGGGTAAAGACAGTACCTACACGTATACATTTATCAGTATGTTTCATGTATCAGTTTTTATCAGTTTTGTGACGACAAAACTATTCTGCGATATTGCTTTAGATTCTATAGATTTAAATCGTTTGGTCGGCATAGGCCTTGGGGTTTTGAAACAATGTCATATTTTAGCACTAGGTTAAGCGTATGCTTCCACTTCATGCTATCTGCTGACAAGATATTTAAGCTGGCCTGCAAAGATATTGTCATAATATATCTTTATACTTAACCAGCAGTTTGTCATGTATTGAAATAATAGGTAATTAACGTTGCTGGAAATTTAGCTCTGCGCTGAATATAGATAATAGATATGATTAGAAATGCGAATAACTTTGAGTTGTTACCAGATCCCTGCGAGGGATGGCTCTGCATAGGGGTCGTTATGACCACAGCCCTGCGAGGGCTTGGTCCAGACCACAGCATGTCTTCAAAATACCCTACGAGGGTCCGGTATGATTAGCTTGTCTTTGTTAGAGGCTACGTACCCTGCGAGGGTTCTACATAATGAGCCTCCCTTTGTGAGGGCTTACGAATAGATTTACAGTGCATCACAGCACAATGTGTTACACAAGATCCCTGCGTGGGAAAGCTTTGTATAGGGCCGTTATGACCACAGCCCTGCGAGGGCTGGGTACAGACCACAGCATGTCTTTAGAGTACCCTGCGAGGGTCCTACATAATGAGCCCCTGAGGGCTTACGAATAGGGCCCCTGAGGGCTTACGAATAGAGCCCCTGAAGGCTTACGAATAGAGCCCCTGAGGGCTTACGATTAGAGCCCCTGAGGGCTTACGAACAGAGCCCCTGAGGGCTTACGAATAGCTTTACAGTGCATCACCGCACAATATGTTATACAAGATCCCTGGCTGGGAAAGCTTTGTATAGGGGCCGTTATAACCACAGCCCTGCGAGGGCTGGGTACAGACCACAGCATGCCTTTAGAGTACCCTGCGAGGGTCCTACATAATGAGCCCCTGAGGGCTTACGAATAGATTTACAGTGCATCACAGCACAATATGTTATACAAGATCCCTGGCTGGGAAAGCTTTGTATAGGGGCCGTTATGACCACAGCCCTGCGAGGGCTGAGTACAGACCACAGCATGTCTTTAGAGTACCCTGCGAGGGTCCTACATAATGAGCCCCTGAGGGCTTACGAATAGATTTACAGTGCATCACAGCACAATATGTTATACAAGATCCCTGGCTGGGAAAGCTTTGTATAGGGGCCGTTATGACCACAGCCCTGCGAGGGCTGGGTACAGACCACAGCATGCCTTTAGAGTACCCTGCGAGGGTCCTACATAATGAGCCCCTGAGGGCTTACGAATAGATTTACAGTGCATCACAGCACAATATGTTATACAAGATCCCTGGCTGGGAAAGCTTTGTATAGGGGCCGTTATGACCACAGCCCTGCGAGGGCTGGGTACAGACCACAGCATGTCTTTAGAGTACCCTGCGAGGGTCCTACATAATGAGCCCCTGAGGGCTTACGAATAGATTTACAGTGCATCACAGCACAATATGTTATACAAGATCCCTGGCTGGGAAAGCTTTGTATAGGGGCCGTTATGACCACAGCCCTGCGAGGGCTGGGTACAGACCACAGCATGTCTTTATGTACGCATGTCCCGCTATATAAATTCCTGGTGTTTTCCAGAGTCACGGACTCTGAAGTATTGGGTGTCACGGACACAACCACCGCGCACGGCGCGAGTTTCGCTACTCCCGGGTCTGCGACGCGCAGACTCCTACGTCAATTCCGGCGGGGAATCGAACCCCGGTCTCCCGCGTGACAGGCGGGGATACTTACCACTATACTACCGAAGAATTAATTAAATCGAACATAAGAATCGAACAAAAAATAAGTTCCATTTTTATCCGTATTCACGGTTCTTAGCTATATTATCACATAATATATGTATTTTGTAATGTTACAAATTTAACTCGTATCTATCACAGATTCTTAAATTATGGACTCAATAAAATTATTGAATTGTAAGCAAAGTAAATTAACACTATTAAATTTAGATGTAAAAAAAAAACATGTCGGTTACTCTATTGTATTAGAACATCATTTATCTGCATTAGAAAAATACTGCGTGAACCTGCGAGGTTCATATCTTGTGAAGTTATCTAGCAGATCGTTTTTAACAATGATGCATACTCGCCCCCCCTTTTTTTTACCTCAGCGACGGCGCATATTCGTGATTCATCGAATTGAAATTCTAGTTTGATCACTCGTGAATATCATTTTACTTGTAAAACACAGTATTAGCTACGTCCTATGTACGGGGTACATATACAATACACATACAAGTATTAAAATTACTGAAATGCAATCCACAAATAATTTTGAACATTACGTTAAAAATTATTGATTAAATATATTCTGAGGGTAGATATTAAAGAAAAATTGTATAATTCAGTTTTCAAGTACACAATATTTAAAGTCAAGCAAATCATGCAAGAAAATTGAGGGTAATAAAATTATTTATAATAAAAGGAAACAAGTCAAATGGTAAAGTCGAACGGTAACACCGTTAAAAATCACTTTACCAATAAAATAAAGTCAAGTGGAATTAAACTTACTGCTTTCCATTGGAAAAGGCACACTTACAAATTGAAATTTAGAATTTCAATAAAAAATTAATATTCCACTTTTGCTCCAAGACTAGCGACTTGTCGCAGCGGAAAACTCGACGCCAATGAAAAGAGGTCGGACCATCTTCGCCTTCATGGTTCGGTCGCCTGTTGGTGGGGGTGTGCGAGCGAGACAGAACGATAAAAGTGCACAAAGATTGAAAGAGAGGGAAAAAGGAAGCGGAAAACACGGTTGCCACTCTCAATTTATTAAGTTTTAAATAACGGTCAAGTTATTTAATAAAGGAATTTGACTTGATTTGGATTTAGTAATATAAAATTATGGTTAAGGTATCAAGTAAATTTATAAGTTTTCAGAACACACTTTGCATGAGCGAAGTTTACAAATACGAGTAGCTTCTTGATAACATTGCTGAAGGCAAGCAGAAATTTAGTCTAAGATGGAGCGTTGTTACTCATTAGAATCAGGTTCATTCCCACTTACACGACTCCATATTTAAATTTTTGCAAGGTCATTTTGTTGTTATATGCTTTTAAAAATAGTTGTCTGAAAGCTTTATTTAACACACATAAAAAGAGGTACTTACATCTCTATGCCTCCTCTCTGAAGTGGCGATTTCGGCTAACAAAGTCCTCGCATCTATAACTGCTTGGAATACACGTAAACTCTCGCCGTCACTCGCCACGAAACACGCGGACGGGGAGTTTGATAGATTGCCTAGTGTTGTGCTGGAATAGAATAAAATAATTTGTTAGAATTTTGAAATTATCAGGCTTTTAAGAAATGCTTCGTGTATACACAAACTCTTTCTTACATAACAATGGTCAATGTGATACGTAGCTAGAGTTTCGGCATTAAAAGAACAACAGTCAGTCAGGACATCATAAAGACCGAGAGAGAATTTATTGCGAATCTGTGAAATGTTGAACGAAAATTCTTAGTATCATAGCTTAATATCGATATTAATATATTGGCTTTTAGGTTCCGATTTTTTTTTAGTTTACTAGAAACCTAGAAAAATGTTAATACATTCGGTAAAAGTTTACAAGAGTGCGCCATATTGCTTAGATATTGACTGTTCTGTTTGCTTAGTTGGTAGTGGCTTTGCCTTCTAATCTAGGGGTGCGGGTTTGACTCCCGCATAACTAGTAATTATGAATTTTAAAACTTGTAATTACTTGTGTTGAGTCTGGTCGTTACTATGTATAATATGTATTTACGAAAGAAAAGTGTATGTTTTATGTCTGTTATCTAGTACCTATGATACAAGCGTAAGCTTAGTTTGGGGCTAGATGGCGCTGTGTGTTATGTCCTGAAATATTTATTTATTTATTTATATTATTACCTTGGTAGTAAAGTAGGTAGCCAGGCCACGTTGCTGAAGGCAGACAGATGTGGCGAGTTGACCCGGGCTAGCTCCGACACTCCGCCGGACTTGCCCAGCGGACCCACGCACTCCACTCGCCACATGATCAGCTCTGAGCATAGGCCTCCCGCCGCCGTGTCGTCGTCGAACTTGTGATGATCTCTTTCGCTATCTGTGAAATGATAATATTTGTTAGTTTCGAAGATTTATGTACAATTGTAAATAGCAATATATCTAATGTGTGTAGTCCTTTCATGGTTCGATCACTGTGACATTTGATATGGAATTAGTTTAGAATTTAGAAATCGGCATCGGCTTTTACGACCGAAGCCGAGGCCATCCAATAGTATTATCACTTTCCCTTTCTCTCTTATCTATGAGATAAGTAACTAATATACTTTACTATTATAGTTACTTATACTAATTTAATTCGTAAATATATATAAACAATAATATTGATAACTGACCCGATATGTTGTGATGGCTGGTAGTGAGTAGCAGGGGTAATACTGGATGGCATGTGATGTCGTTTACTCTAAACCTATGGCCAGAGGCGCGCGACGCGTGGCCTATTGATAGCACCTGGAAATAATCATTGGAAATAATAATTAAATATTGCAGTGTAATTAAAAAGGAGTCCGACGTTTTTTTTTTTTACATTAAATAGGCTTACCTTTGACTATAGCCTGCCTGATGTTAAGCACCACCATAGTCTAAGATGTAGCACGCTTGCCTAGAAGAAACCTATTTACTCTAGATTTGAAGACCCCTGGGTTATAATTTTGAAAACATTACGACTAAAAAAAGTTAAGAAATATAAACCAAGCTAATATGAATGGAAAGAGTAAGAAGATACAGCGGGTACCATGAAAAACCTTTTAGACTGTAAAAGTTTCTTATTAGCGAAACTTTGCTAGTAAGAAAAAAATCTATGGCTTTCAGAGAGATTGACATAGATGCCTATGGCATGTAGGTTAGCTGTGCGTATAGTACAATCTAAAAGGCAGATAATTATCTATATATATAGCCAATTAAAAAATATTTATGTTTTTCAATCATAATCAAAATATTCATATATTCATAAATACGTCACTGTTTACATAAGATTTATGTTCAATATACATTCAATCAAATTAATTAAATGTATGTTGATAGTTTACCGTGTCTCACTTTTACTCACCATCTTGTTATTTCAATATCGACTTCCCCAACAAAAGTTGGTTGACAAAACTGTATAAAAGTAATTGAAAGTTGTACCTGTGTAAACTTAGACTTGTCATCGAAGGTGAGTTGCCAGAGGTTGAGCGTGCCGTTCGTGTGGTTTGTGACCATCGATATGACGGGCGCGGAGTCCAACACGTCCCCCTCTTGGTTTTCCAACTCTTCCGTCGCTATGCTCAGCTTGCGCTGCATCTCATTGTTGTTCTCTTCTCGGCCTCCTGAGGAAAATATATTTATAAACATTTTATTAAAACTCCGGCAAATAAGGTAAATCATACATAGAAACAATGGAACACTTAATTTTTTGTAAAACTAGAATGTCAGATAACCAATCAAGCAAGCAAAATATGTAGGTAACTGATATGAAATACATAAATCGGGAACCTATAGTAAAAAACTTATTATTTAAGAAAGGAAGAAAAATAATAAAGCTAGGAATAATTGAACAATGCAGCAAATCTAAAGCTTGTATTGAGCATACCGTTTTCTTGAGGTTGACTTTGTTCTTCGTTCTGCGGCCATTCCGCTTCTTCTTTCTCTTCCTGGACACTTGCTAACGGGGTGGTGACGGTCTCTGCCTGCTGCGGTTGGTTACCTGTAAACGAAAAAAGAACGATTTTTGGATCAAAAATATGCCAATTTTACACAAAAATAAAATTTGTATAATTAGCAGAGACGATGCCCAGCATAAACAATGAGAGATGCGTTGTCAACTTCTCGCGAGTCTCGTCCTATCAGAGCCCAGGATACCGTATCAACCAATCAGAGCACCTGTTAAGATATTGAATCAGGCGTTACTTTGCGGAAATCCATTGTAAGTGAAACTGTGGAGAAATGTGTAGTGTTTTTCCGCTGCGACTACTCCTTAACCGACAACGCATCTCTCATTGTTTATGCTGGGCATCGTCACATGCCTAATAATTAAACATAACACTAGAAACTCGTGAAAAAAAACTGGAACTGGATTATAGAAATCATAAGAAATATTTGTGCCAAAACAAAGATAAAGATGTATTTATTTGCAAGATATAGTAAATAATACATATGTTAAGTTAACATGCCTACCGGTTCTCACCAGGTCTATAGGATAGATCTGTATAGACCAGCGGTTCCCGAAAGGTGGTCCGCGGAACCCTGGGGTTCAATCAATCAATCAATCAATCAATATAACTTTATTGTACACCAGAAAACAAAATACTAAAACAATTTACAATAAAATTACTTAACCTAGGTACATTGGGCGGCCTTATCGCGTAGAGCGATCACGGGGTTCCGTGGGAAGGCCGCAAGGGTTCCGTAAAAAATAATAAAATAAAATTCCATAATAAAAACCTACATATTTACAGTAAAAGTACAAAAAATATTTCATAAAAAAATAATTGTTTTTCATTTATACCTTTATAAGGTAGGCCAATTCCCATTCCCAGTTATCAACGTAGGGTTCCGCTAGGAAAAGTATAGTACATTTGGGTTCCTTGCTAAAAAAAAATAGGGATCCCCTGATAGACAACCACAACCAGCATTATGCTGAGTTGGGGCTGTGTTGTGACATATTTTATGTTTGTTGGTTTATTATGTTCTTACTTGTGTTTGTTTCTCTGATAAATCCGCCATAATAAATGTTTTCTTTCTTTCTATATACATAATAATTTATCGTGGCAGGTCAACAAACTCACCAGGTATGACAGGCTTGGTCCTATGTCTCACGTAGAGCGGCTGGGCGGCCGCGTGGTACAGGGCCGCTGGGGTGCACATAGTGGTGGCGTCTCCGAGGGGAAAGGCGGACGGAATGCGAGCGGAGAACGACACTTGGGCTTGTCTGATAGCACCTGCTTGGAGCTCGTCTAACCATTCGCAGACCCTGGAAGATGAAGTGCATGTTACAGTTTGCGTATAGAGATTTGTTTTATATAAACTGTATCAAAAATTCTTACGACTTGGGCATGAAACGATAGAGGAACCCGTTCGTTTGTGACGCGCCCGAGGTGTAAGATTGTAAATCTCAAAACTTATTGATTTATTATGAATTGCGTTTGAGTTTCTTAACGATCTTAATTTCTCAAGAAGTGACCTTATGATCTTTCCTCCTCCTTGCGTCGTAGTCCTCATTACTGAGGGTCGTGAATTATGATCTTTAATTCATAATAAATTTGGTAGGTAAAAGAAAGATATACATTTGTTCCGTATCAGAAAGATGCAACGACTGTGATAAAAGTACTCTAAGGCTATCACTCTTAAACTCAACATACCTATCACTATCATCATCCACAACCTTCTCTATCCCACTGCTGGGCATAGGCCTCTCTTTGAATGTGCCATCTGCGTCGATCTTGTGCAGACCTCATCTATAAAGAACCCGCGACTCGTAATAATAATAATACATATACGACGAAAGGACCAATATTACAAGAAATACTTACCATATAAGAAAACTGCCGTCCACCGGGTGTATAGAGAACAGCAGGTCTGGGCTCTGGTGCCAGTCCCGCAGCAACGCGTCTATTTTAGCATCGAGCGAGTCCGGGAGGTGCGTGCACGTCACATCCGTTGCTATGGAGTTTATGGAGGTGGTGTTTGAGAGGCTCGGGTGACTGTGGTTGCCGCTACCTGCGATACAAAGATGTAAAATTAATAAACTTACATTTTACTCTCTGTTCCCCACGCACTAGAATCCAGCGATCTTCAAATCGAGAGTGAATCTTTTATATCCAGGCTGGGAGTATATATCTTCGCATGAAACTTACTCATATAACATTGATCGAACTTCACTTTGTAAGTTCGTTAAATCATATATTATATTTCGTAAATTTCATGCTTCAGATATAATAAACATAGTAGATGTTTAGAGAGTACAATTTTGTGTTAAATAAACTTAAGAAATGATGGTATATTAAAATATACAATAATTTATTGGGAAACTCAAGTATACTATAACTCGACATTCTCTCTATAGGAGATAAAAATATAAAACTAAATTAAATATTTAGTAGGTAACTTACAGTAAAAAATATACAAACTTATAGTTAGGTATGTAAGATAGTGAGTTGATAAAATATCAGATATTAACTTTTTAGTTTCCATAATTGCTATTATAAAATTATGAAAAAAGGCTAACTGTAATATTTAGCAAACACTGCAGAGTTGACAATCAAACCTGCAGCTCTAAGAGTTAGCTCTCATGTAAGTATTGTGTTTTATAAATAAGACGCCAGCGGCAGTTGAGTAGCCGCGTGTATTAATTACGCTTTATCCAAAATACATGCACTGTTGTCAACTAAGACTTTTTAATCCATTGGCTGGTGGATTCAGATGTTGGCCTATGTGGTCGTTTAAAAGTTAATATTAAATTGCTAACTAATTAAAGAGGACAACAATATTTTTTCAATGCCGTTGCAGAACATACTCATATTATCGTGAATATGGTTAGTTATATCAAAACTAGTTTATCTTCCTTATGCTCTTGAAGTTTTCATTAAGTACGCCAAGTATACTTATTTCGGTTAGAACCTTAGCTGACTAAAAATCCCAAACAAGACTAATATATTATGTATTAGAGTCATGGATCCAATTGAAGTCTATTTCCAGTACGATATGGGCCCTACGTTTGAAATTAACTTCGTATTGGTAATTTATTAATTGTTTTTTTTTCTAAATTTGATTTTTGTAAAATCAACACTTCGAACTTTTTTGAATATACATATATAATTTTTGACGAGTTCAAACACGATATTTTTCTATCATTACTAATGACATGAACATGGCCCATTAAAAAGCAATACTTAGTTAAGCGTTGCAGGCATATAAAAACAGCTTCTTTAATTAATTTGTATAATGTCTGCTCTTTTATTATAAACAATTTACGCTCACATTGTTTATTTTATATTATTATTTTAATTTTGTCGCATTTTAGTGCTATACAAGCTGAAGAACAACTGTTCAAAAATTTATTGAGCAAAGTCGGGTATTATACTCATGATATATCATAAGAAGCGTAAGTATTACCTCTGTAATACTCTATTCGTTTTAAAGAAACATCATCGAAATTATATTATCGATTTTTATATAAAAATATAAATTATTTAATTACAAAGGCCAAATATCGTAACGCGATAGAGGTAATTTTACAAACTCTCAATACAATTATTCATAAAAAGGTAAGGCAATTTTACATAAAAAATAGCAGAGTACTTTTACGTGCTTTGCATTGCATACCGCGAACGACACGACCTGACTGCTGCACAGAGTTTAAAAAACCGGCCAAGTGCGAGTCGGACTCGCGCACCGAGGGTTCCGTACAAACCTGCAAGGTTAAATATTTTGTGATGTAACTAAAAATTTATGGTTTTCGTAATTTTTCCTTTATCTATGCTATAAGACGTTGCTTCGTACCAAATTCTGAGTTCACGGGAAGCTCCCTGTTTTGATTCCCTTGCAAGTGTCGAAAATTTGCGGCATAAATGGCTGTATCTTTTGATTGCGTTGGCTTAGAAGTTTGATTTTTTCACAGCTTCAAGGGACAGTAGACCTGAGTAATTGATATAAATTTCAGCTTCATACCTCTACGCGTTCCTGAGAAAAAGGGTCTTGACAGACGGACGGACGGACGGACAGACGGACAACAAAGTGATCCTATAAGGGTTCCGTTTTTTCCTTTTGAGGTACGGAACCCTAAAAAATACAGGTACTCTTAGTAAAACTAAAGAGTAAGCACAAAATATGTTGAAAAGTTGCTTTTGCAATTGATCATCAAGACATACATAGTTACTAAGATAAGATGATCACCACTTTCATGGTGTTAGAAAATATATGGTAAGTAAAATATACAATGCGGAGCGTGGTAACAAGCCGTAATGCATCGATGATTTTAGTTTCAATATAAGATTTTTAGGACTTATTCGTAAGTAGGTAAGATCTATAGTGATACATCTTGAAAGCTGATCTATCATTTTTTAACCTAGATACATTTATAGACTTTTTGATAAGTTATAAATTATTCATGTCTTGAAGTTAAGCATAGGTGACAAAAATATCGTACTATGATATAAGATTTGGGCCGAATCGTCTTGCGATTTACATTCGGATATGGCACCGAAATCTATCGTTTAGACTTTAGATAACTTTTAACTTATTAAAAAAGTTAAAGAATTTAAATTTGTTGCTGAATTATTGGTTTAAAAGAAAGGTAAGTATTGTATAACCGTTACAAATTGAGCCAAAATTACTGGTTTAGGACATAATTCCAGTGGTCTGTTCGCTAGACAGGCACGTAGTGTACAGTGAAAGTGTTCTCTTGTACTTACACTGATACCGACAGTTTTTATTAGGTATATCGGTTTGGTAAACGGCTGCAGAGATTTCAGAGTTAAGTAATGAACCTTGGGTTTAGGTTAGGTGCCGTTTCGACTTCCTGCGTAGGCAGCTCTAGTAGTAGCGCTGCGAACCGGTACGGTGATGACCGGTGGCGTGGACGCCGGGGCGCCGTGTTATTAGCAGGAATTTCCGATTTCCGAAAGAGATTTGTATGAAATAAAAATTAAATTAAAAAAAAAACTAATTAAAATTAAAAATTATGGTTATTAAAAAAACAAATTAACTGAAGTTGTTGTCTCGCGAGGAAAAAGAGGCCACTCTAGATGGTCCTACACTTGAGACCCGTTATGAGAGTTCAGCGGGGTCGAAAATAGAACCCGTAGGTCCAGCACTTTATTTCCGCATGGGAGTGCATAAGGCTTGAAGAAAGAACCCCGAAGGTTCTTGCACTTTGTCCCGGCACGGGAGTGCAGCGCTCGAAGAAAGAACCCCGAAGGTTCTTGCACTTTGTCCCGGCACGGGAGTGCAGCGCTCGAAGAAAAGACACCGAAGGTTACTTACTTTAATCCCGGTCCCGGTAATTAATATCACTTAAAAACTTGAGCACAATTTTCTTTCGAAAAGTCGGTAACATTTTTTGCAGGTAGTTTATCGGAAGATATCACTTAAAACCTTGAGCACAATTTTCTTAAGAAAAGTCGGTAACATTTTTTGCAGGTAGGTTATCGGAAAATATCACTTAAAAACTTGAACACAATTTTCTTTCGAAAAGTCAGTAACATTTTTTGCAGGTAGGTCGGATACGAAAATACTTCGACCCAGCCAGATTATCTTCGGCATCTCATGACGAATGCACAATAAAATGACAAAAAGTGAGTCCATTGTAACGTGTGATTTAAAAATAACGAATTTCATTCCAAAATCTTGCATCCGTTATAACTTATGATAAGGCCGCCCACTTCTTGTGCATTCATTTATAGTTTAAGTTCATTGCATATTGTAATTTATTTTTGGTGTGTGTTGCATATTGTAAGTTATATTGTATTGTATTTTACAAATTTACTTTAATCCCAGCATGGGAGTGTTATATCACTTAAAAACTTGAGCACAATATTCTTTCGAAAAAGTCGATAACCGTTTTTGCAGGTAAGTTTTCGGTAGGTAGATACGAAAATGTTTCGACTCACCCAGATTATTTTCGGCATCTCATGATGATTTAAAAATGAACGAATTTTATTCCAAAACGTTGAATCCATTGAAACTTGTCTTGTGACTATTTAAAAAATAATTAAGAATATATTTAATTTAAAATTTTGAAGTGGCGCTTGATGCGTGCGTTGGTTGCCGTACACGAAAAAAGACTGAGGACGACATCCAAGATGGTTACCAAGATGGCTTCCTAGTGAAGTTAGAAGGACTTAACTTGACTCGTATTGACTATAGTCAAACCAGTCTCTAAATACGTGCAAATGTTGCCTGTAGGATAAAAGTACTACCATGTTTATTATATCTGAAGCATGAAATATACGAAATATAAATATTGTTCTACACTTTGATTATTTTTATGATATCAGTTCATCATCATCATTCACAGCCTTCTCTATCCCACTGCTGGGCATATGCCTCTCTTTGAATGCCTCTCATTGAGCTGCGACGATCTTGTGCAGACCTCATCCATAATGTTGATATAAGTTAACTACTATTATTTCACCAATGTTAACTAGCTATATACCGTTACCTGGCGCTGGCTGTTCGTCACTGTTACTATTATCCTGCGACTGTTCCTTGATAAGATGCTGACTCGGTCTCCTGTTAGCTGGTTCTAAGCAGCGTGGAAGCGATAAAGCGATATTTTATAAGCTTTACTCTTATATGATAATGGTTAGGTTAATACTGGTTAAAATAGACGAATATACTGCGCGAAGCACGATAACAAAAGCAGTATATTTCTCATGTAGTCTAAATGTTTCTACACTGTAGTTTATTCTTTGTATTACATATTTTTACATGTATCCAAATAAAAAGACAATTACAATGATAACATAATATAACATACATTTAAGGTTACAATTTATAGCATTAGACAATAATGTATACGAATGTAACAACAACTTGATTAAGTAATTTTGAACCTCAACTTTACGCAAATGAAGATTATATATTGAACAGCAAAAGCTTACATTTTACTTGTATACTATGTCTATTACTCGAACTAATCAACATATATTATGTATATTTAGTTTACTGCATGTTACCTCTTCTTCTTTTCGGTGCTAGTAAAAAATGCATTATATTATTTTCAAAATCAGTATAGAATACAAATAACCTTGATGAAAGACTACAAAAATGTTATTCTGATTCATTTTTTTTCCGGTCAGCTTACTACTTTCTTTTAATTAGAGACTTACTCCTCAATCGTTTTGTGTGTGAAACTTAACGCGACAAAAACCACCAAGAAAAGTCAAGAAACGCAGGATTTAGTACCTCTCCATGTCGTCAAAAATCTGGCCAATTTCGGTATATCAGGATATTAGATCTTACGCTAAAAACTCACGGAGCGGTTTTTTCCCGCGCCCGCCTCGGTGGCGGCACCGCAGCCTTTGTAGAATACAGATATGTATGTAAAAACTCAAGCACATTTCACGACGCGGTTTACTGCCGCGGCGGTTGCGATTGTTCGCGGCTCCCACTGCACACGCGCGCGGGCGCCGCTCGCAGCACCGCTGCCGCGAACGGCGCCCGCCCGCGCGCTCTGCGATCAAAGTCCGGCGAAGGTCCTTCGGGGGAGATAATCGCTGCCGCGGCGGCAGCGGCGCCGCACTAAACTCCGGCTTCGTGAGCCTTGAAAATTAAACGCGGTGCCGCCGCCACGGCGGGCGCGGGAAAAAACCGCTCCGTGAGTTCTTAGCGTTTCTGTTTGATAGGATCGATAGTTACGTAAATTCATGATAGCACGTAAGTTCGGGTTTTAGTACTGTCGGGACTGTTTTTCTTTTGCACACGTTTTATATACATATTTGTTTGCACTTACTTCCGTCATTTTCTCCGTCCGGATGTGTGGTATGTTCCGAACCCGAGCCACCTTCTTCTGTTTCTTCTTTATCTAATACCTGAAAAGGGCCAACTGTTTGGTCAAAATCTGTTGTTGAAAATAATTTTCAAGTTTTTTATGCATACATGCACTATTCATGTTTGCCCATTCTAGTAAAATGACTTAGTATATTTCAACTAAACCTAGCCTAGCGTATCACAGCACAGATATCATCACCAGTGAGTAGTCTTTGGTGGCGCTCCTGCGATCACATCAGACTATGTGAAATATGATGAATCCATTATGTATTTTTTTTACCCTGAATAGGCCAACCTTTGTCTACAGCCTGCCTGATGTTAATCACCACTGTAGTCTAAGATGTTGCACGTTTGCCTAGGTTATAATATTCAGGGAAAAAGGGCTCCAGGTAGATAGTTCCATAATTTCGCTGTCCTTACTACGAAGGTAGAAACAAAGCGCTTCGTGCGAGTCTTTGGAACTTCTACCATAAATCGGTGACTCCCTGCAGACTTTCGGCTTGTTCGACGGTGGAACGGAGGCGAAGGAGTTATGTCGTGAAGCTCCGTTGCACACTCACCGAAATGTAACCGACAGAAAACCAACAGGCTAGCAACCTTGCGGCGATTCTCCAAGCTCTGGAGTTTCGCTTTGGCAACAAGGCTTTGGCTTTGTTTTTTGGTATTATATTAAAACTACTGCAAGATACACACGCCCAATAATTTCAACGACAACAACTCTTCGTCTAGTTTACATGTTACCTTTTTAGTGAGGTCGTGCAATATGGCCTCCGCCTGGCTGGTGAAGTACATCTCCTTGTTGTGCAGCCAGTGCAGGATGAAGCGGCCGCCGCCAGCCAGCGACGGCACCAGCGGGATGTCCGTCTCCGCGTTTATGGACGCTGCCAGGTGGAAGTGCAGGCCTGGAACACGTACAATATAAAATAAGTACATGTATAAAATGAGTATTAAGTAATTATTGTTGAGTACTAATATAAAAAGAGTATTTTATGTAAAATGGAATGTAACCAGCCACCCCTTCTGTCCATTGAGGTACGTGAGAGATTGATAGTAAGAAAAAAAATAGGTCTAACCTTATTCCTTTGGGTAAACAAGAGAAGTAGAATGTACTAGTCGGGTAAATTATTTTTTTTACTTATAAAGCTGGTTAAATTAGAGACGTTGTCAGTAGCTTTAGTGATCGTCACACTATTTAACCTATGAGAGTCCATAAACTAAATTGACACCAGAGTTCGCTTTCACGAACTATCTGGTCTGAGCAAAAAGCGCACAACACCCTAAAAGGTAATTTTCACGGACCTTAACTAAGTCACAACATTTGATGAATGCAATAATCAGATACAAAATAGATTTAAAAAATTGCGCAATCAGTAAAATAAAACGGTGGCTGGATGATATTAGAAAGTTAGAAGGAAACATCTGGGCAAGAACAGCGCAAAAGAACGAAGAAATGTAAGACCTCCCTCTTTCGCCAATACTCCCTAGTATTGGCGTAAGAGGGAGGTGGCCTATACCATGCAGTGGGTCTCATTAGGCTGATGATGGTGATGAATCAGTAAAATAACAAATAAGACTGACAACACACCACCAGTATAAGAAGTAGCGTGGTACGGGTTGTGGAAGTCGTGCGCGCTGTATGTTGAAGGTAGGGTTGGTATCGGCGCGCCGGGCTGCTTGGACGACTGCGCGGTCCGCCGGATGTGGAAACAGGTCCTGGGGGGAACAATGTCACTTGTAACATAATAATAACAATAAGAAAACGTTTTTGTACAACAACTCAATTTATACATAAAGAGCCAAATTTAAACATATAATAAAGCTGTCACAGGTCGGTGTCTGTACATTAAAAAAAAAATATTGGAGGAGTCTTCATTAAAAATCATGTTTTAAAAAAAACTGTTCGTCTGTCGGTATGTTTGTATAGACTCGAAAACGGCTGATCCGATTTGTCTACGGTTTTCACTAATATGTTGGTGCATTTTTAACTTACCATTAAGTGTTTATTTCATTTCAATCGGTTTGTAAATAAAATAGTTATGTTCATTTTAATCCAAATGGTCATCGATATCCGCTGCCTACACTCATTTAGATTCGTGTTTGTCGACGTATGAACTAGATGGCGTTGTATTAACTTTTTATCTCAAATTAATGCAAGCGCAGCCGCGGGCGTCCACTAGTTTATACTTAGAACAAACAAATAAGGGTATGTACAATTAATGCTATTTTTGGTGTACTGTGCGTCTCACATTAGGACAACTCGTGTAATGAAGTACAGGCTCTTCCTTATTTAGGAATTATGACCAGGTAGCCGTAGCTGGTTCCTTTCCAGTACAGGTAAGCTCCACCTTTATTAGCTCATGGAGGTGTCACTTCAGGTGTCGTGATCTTCCGATACTTGTCCTAAAAGTAGTTGTCCACGGACGACGTGACCAATGAAATGAAATATTTATTTGCCCAAGAATGTAGGTTACAAAGATGACAAGTATATATTTAAGCAATTTGCGTTTTTATGTTTACGTTCCGTCAATTCGACCAATAGCTGCCGTGCAAATGTTAAATAAGATTGATAACTAAGCTAAAGTAGGTAAACAGATGATGTAACTCCTAACACTTTTACAAATTCCTATTATAGGATACAGTTAGTTCACAGGTTTTGCAATTGATATGCCAATAACTCACTTCATATGCTTGAGGCGCTGCATGAAGCGGTGCTTGTGCCGGTGCGTGGCGCGCTGGCGGCGCGGCGGGGAGCGCGAGTGTGACGTCACGCAGCCCCCGCCCCACTCGTCCTCCGGCAGGAGAGTCTCGGCCCACACGCGGCAGATGTTGTCCACGGACGACGTCACCAACACGTTGCCGACGCTGCCCCTGCAATGTCACATTTCAGTTCGATACGGACTGTGGGACGTTGCTGTAGCAAGGATAATAACGGTCATAGATACGGTTAGTCTGTCAGTGGTACCTTTTAGCACTTGATGAGCTCTTTAACACTGTATCAGGCCAGGGGCATTTCTATAGTTGGTATATTTCTTTTCCAGGCAAAAAATATTAGGACAAAACAGTAGTGCATTGTCATTTTATATAGTTAGAGAGATTCGACAGACAGATTCTTTTGCAATATATTCATTTTAAATTTATGTAGGTAAAACATGGCCCATATTCTGTACACCATTCAAGAAAAAAACATACAAATAGGAAGTTCAAGTAGATAAATTCAATTCTATTAGTGTGTAAAATGAAAAGCTTACACACTCAAATCGCTTCACTGATTGATACTTGACATTATCACTCACTAAAGTAATAACCACTCAAAATAAATACACCGCGCAAGTTATCGTAAACATTCGGGAGCGCAATGTTTATAATTTCCTACGAAATTAGAGCGTAGTAAAATTAAAAATAAAACGTTGGCGGGGCAGTGAACGTGTGATGTGTTTATTAGACAACCACAGACGTTTATTGAACGATCGGAAGACGGTTAGTTTCAACGCGACGCGACTTGCGTATGTGAACCTACACAAGGAAATAGGTGCAGTTAATTAGTAGGCCTTTAAAGAATCGTTACTGGAAATAGTGTTTGTGGTTTGTGAATAAAGATAATCTGTGGTGTTATCCGCGAAAATGTGTTGTTTTTATATAGATTGAAAAAAAGATAATATTAGGTAAATTGATTGAGACAAAACTTAAGTTACAGTTTACTTTTGAACGAAAATGTTTACATATGAACCTGTGTTGTGATTTGATCATTTTATGCACGTGGAGAACTCTTTCATGTGCAGACGTTGAACTGTTGTTTTTTAGAGTATTTTACGACCTGGGTGAATCTTTTGTGTTTATACCTTTTATGAACATTTTTGGTATGAGTTTGTTCAGAAACTTAAGACGGGTCTAACAACTACTTTTAAAAAAATCGCAAAAAAAAACATCCAATACCAAAGGCTATATTATCTTAGATGTTATAAAGAGTCGATAAAATGTTTGTATATTTTCAAATTGTTTAATTCATTTGGTCTATTGCCAAATAAGAGTTTCAAATATAAACATGCTGGGTTGTACCGCCCCTAAAACGTTGCCGTAAAGTCTCAGTAATCCTATATATATAGTAGTATCTTGTATATACTCACTTGGGCATGTACTTGCTGGTTTTCCGCCATGAGAGGTGTGTGACGGCGCGCGGGTGTGCCACGTATATGAACGTGTAGTTGAGCTGCGGCGCGCACTGCTCGCCTGCCGTTTGGGACAGAACTGAAATGGATAGCACACCTTTATTTTCATTGTTATATAGAGATAAACCACAAAATAAACAATAGTAAGTAAAAGTAGTCATTTATTTTTATTAACACAAGCGTTTGCTTAGTGTGGGGCTAGATGGCGCTGTGTGCAATGACCCGGAATATTTATATTTATTTATTTATTAAACATAGGTATGTTTATTTACAATTTAAAAACATTACTCATGTATATATATTAGTAAGTATATAAGTATAGTTAAACTATTTTCACACATGATGAATGAATGAAAACATGATGGAAAGATGCTCCGCTATGCGTAAAAACAAAAAAAATATATTATAGAATAGAAATATATTTTTGGGAAAGTCACCGAGAATAGTATAATTATATGTTTAAGATATACCGAGTAAATTTGCATTCAGGAAGGGCATATAATTACATATATCGTAAATAGATGATCAAATATTGTATGGGGCAAATGTTCAAAATACATGCTTTTATCTTCGTCTCAAATTAAATCCTACCTTTGTTCTGATACCAGATCTTGACGAGCCTATCGTTGACGCCGGAGGTGGCGAAGAGCACGCCGTCGGGTGAGAACGCTAGATGGTGCGCAGGAGTCGCCGTCTGACACTGCCACACGCATATCCAACCCTGGAACAAATACATATACTATTATATAAAAACAGTGTTGTCGTGATCTTGGACATGAAGGTTGTAAATTATAGAGTGTATATAAATAAAATATTTTTATATTATTATTACTAGTGGACCCAGAAAGCGATGGAGGGACGACTTGGATAAACACCAACCAGATTGGAACGCAATAGCACTAGACAGAGATAAGTGGAAAGAGGGTAGGGAGGCCTTTGCCCAACAATGGGACAATACAGGCTCTTAATAATAAAGCCCGCGAAAATTAGTTAGTTACCCTCGGAAACGAGAGATAGATAAAAATCTATAAATATAAATAATAATTACTAGTGGACGCCCGCACATCCCCGCATTATTTCGGGGTAAAAGTAAGCCTTTAATAATTCTAAGACCTCATACTACCTACATACCATAGCTGTGTACACTCACCTGAGGAATTTGTTCTGGTTCAAAACCAGTTTTGAATGTGTATTTGGCTTATATATGAACTCATTCTGTTATGTGTACCGTTATAAATAAATAAATAAATAAATACCATAAATCATGACGATCCGTTCATCTAAAATTAATAATGAAGTTAGTTAGTGAAGTTTAATTTCAAACAACCATAGTGCAGGTTAGCACTAAATAAATTAACTCATGTTTTATTATCGATTTAAAGTACCTATACCCATTTTTTTTTCTAATACCTTCTATGTACAGATTTTTGACCCTCTACAGCTTTATTATATGTATGTGCATATATGTATAATATATACATATATTGAATCAGTTTATATAAGTAACGTTCGCTTATAATTTTGTTTAAAATAGATTATGGTCCTTGAATTAAAAAAAAACAGTATACTGTTTATCCCGGACTAACGCGGGTAATAACACAAAGCACCACTTGTAATAAATATTAAACGAAACAAATTGTTACAAAAAAAAAAAAATATTAAGTCCCAATTTCCTTTTTTATTGACATACTATGGTGACCTTTCGTCGCTAGAATGTCAAGGTGATACTTTGTTATGATGTTTATTGAAGAAAATGCCACTTAGCTTCTACACTGTCTATTTATAGACTATATAACCTAGAATTAAAATTCAATTTCGATTTAAGACGTAGTTGAATATTTAGATTAATGATTTGATATGTAAGCAATTAGGATAAGTATTTATTAATAAGATAGGTATTTATTAATAATATACATATATTTATGTGATGATAAATACCGTTCACTTATTCAGGTGAGCGTATGTCTGGTACAAACGTTATATAGTAAGTATTCTATTAAATTCTTATTACATTCAACCAACAAATTACAATACAGCCCATCGGTACACGGCTCTGATTGGTTAAAAAGCAATACCGTTTCAAATCTCTTTGCAAACTGTCGAGCGGAGATTTTTAATAATATTGCTTTTGCGTTCATACTAAACCCACCGTAGACGTAAGAATAAATCATAACTCCGCCGTAAAATCGGTTTTAGTGCTAGAAAACCTTCAACATATTCAAATGAAGCATCATACGGTCCAATCGTGCGGGACTAATTGTTTACGCGAGCAGAGAGGTAGTTATTCAATTGAATGAATTACACTTAATTATGGCCGATTATAATGAGTATGGGGAAGCTTCTCGTTAGTCTGTTAGACCTATATACCTATATCGGGATGAAACTCGGTCAGTGTCAGTACAGATAGGCTAAAGTCATCTGTAGTGTAAAGTAATAAGATTAAGTTTAAGCTTAACGAGTATTAGGGAAATAGATATATAGCATTCTTATGTAAATGCCGATTTAATAATTTAATCAGGGTTAATATTATTTGTATGCAAAACGTAATGTAGTAAAATATAAAACTTTTCGAATATTTGATATGAATTGAGATGTTTCAAACCGCCATACTGCTTGAAAACCAGCTAGATCTATTTTTTTAAATTATCATTTCACATTTCTCACACATAGTCCCTTATGTAATTCCAAGGTATTATAATGAAACTGAGAATAGTCGTCAAGAATTTCAAACAATTGAATAAATTAAACAATATGCAACTAACTAACGAAGTACCTACAACATTACAGATCTATAAACTAATTTCTTGGTAACCTTTTTTCGCGAATCTCGATCACTTTACTATACATCGTTTCCTAGCGGTCACACTATAATTAGCAAAGTAAATCTCATCTGTTAGATAAACATAACATTGTTATCAGCGGCCGTATGTTTGTTATCTTATCGAGACAATGCATGTAAAGAACCTACCTATACTTGTGTATATCGGTCTAAACTCTATGTACAATTTGAATATCTTAGATGAGATATGAATACGAGTACGTGTTGATAAAAATGGGACTATCTTTTCTGATGGTATAGATAGATTATGTTGGTATAAATGCGAGATGGTTTTCTTTGCACATTAAACCCTAAGTTAATTTATTCTGGGACTTTGTAACTGCAACGTAATTAGTAATTTCAATGCTCTATTATAGACTTTTAACCGACTTTCAAAAAAAGAAGGTAATCAAGTTTTCTAAAAGTTTTTTTTTTGTGGGTATGTTAATCGATTACTTCCTTATTAATGAACCGATTTCAAAAATTCTTTAATGGTTCCATATTTTTTTTCAAAGTTTAAATTACTGCTTTTACGGTTTCGGGGTGCCTGGCGTGAGGAGGCCTTCGACCGGGACGCATGGAGGGAGTTGGGGGAGACCTTTGCCCAGGAGTGGGACAAAATAGGTAAACAAAAAAAAATGCTACTGTTTCACTCTTGGAATATCCTTTGCTTTGTAATATTTGTCAACTACTGGATACTAAAATTACCAGACACAATGGGTGTTCAAGGAATATTATTAATAACTTTAGTACTTACAGGCTCTTCCTCTTCGGGCTGCTTTGGTTTCTCGTCGCGATCGCCGCCAATTTGGAATGTGACCCCGGAACTAGCTGGAAACCCATACAAAAACATTTTTAAAGCTAAATTAAGATCGACCTACATATATTTTATAATAAGTTCGTATGTGCCGCATACTCTTTGGCATTTTCTTAAGACTCTTTGCGAACCGCTTTAGAAGCCAAAAGCAACAATAAATTTTATCATTGAATCATCATAAGCGCTCATAATATTTTATAAGCGAGTGTGGCTCAGTGGTTCCAGTGTCTGCTTTTCATCCAGACGCATCCTGGTTCGAATCCGCCCTACACCAATGACTTGTATTTTCAAGTTATGTGTGGATTTCCACTCGCTTAACGGTGAAGGAAAACATCGTGAGGAAACCGACATGTTTGAGGACCACAATATCCGAGGACATGTGTCTTCCGTGGAAGGACCTGGGCGCCCACCACGATGTATCTGCCCAAGAAAACTCCCCTAATGAATTAATTCTGCGGGGAGTCACGACCCTCAGTCATGAGGAAATACGACTCGAAGAGAAGAGAAGCGCTCATATACACAATCATTTTATCGTCACCAATCTAAGGACTGACTGGATCGATTCCTGCTTTACCGGGTTTGGTAAAAGCATACGATAGTATGCAAAATCAACCAAATCGCTTTTACCGACAAGGCCGCCGATTCAGACGCTAATTTTAAGTTTCTGTTCTGTAATTTGTGATTTTATTGTTTTCTTGTAGTGTGTTGTGACTTAACGCGGGGTGCTATGAGAAATCGACATTTCATAAAAATCAAAAATAAAATAGAAGTATGTATATAAGATAGAGCTACATTTTTTAGTTTATATAATTTTGATTCAGTGTTAAGACAATACAAAACGCTAAAACACGATTATGTATACTTCGGTCGATAGTTTTATTTTTTGAAAAATAGTTGTTTTGAAATATTCATACCTTTTTTTCCAAAAGTAGTACAGAAATTTAAACCAATTTAATTATAACTAAAAGATAATATTATTATTTAGAGGAGTAAAAAGCAATAAAAAGAATATTCTGGATTGCTGATTTTATATGCATTTATTTCGTCTGCAAAACTGCTCAATTTGTGCAAAATTGTTTGCGTGTGGACAAGACTCGTCGGCCGAAACTATGCGCGCGATGCTCGCCCTTGCTCTCATGTTAATACGGCTTGGAATTGCATGCGAAAAAGCAACTGTAGGCATTTTTCTAAGCGCAAAGCGTTTTCGGGTGAAATATCGTGGCCTTAAAGTGTTTATCTAATTGCCCAGCTATGGAAAATTATTGCGTTCATGTTTCTAAGGCAGTAAATAAATCATGGTCATAATATGACATATGTGTGTACGCGTGCGATGGATGTTTATTTATACAGCCATACACATCACAAACACGAAGGCAGAAGGAGTTTATTTACATTAGTCACGAAGCAACAGTCACGAGATTAATGTGACCAAAGATAATATACCCTTTTGCATTCTTGTATCGAGTACATTTTGATAAAGCCATGATAATAGATAAGAATTGGGTATGTAAACACTGGATTACTCGTGGCTTCCGAAAGTTTTTTTTTTACTTTCATAACGTTTTATAGTTTATTCGACGATAGTTACTATTTCAATAATAAGTATCTATTTACAAAAAAAGTATATGTATTATATCCGTTATCTAGTACCCATGATACAAGCGTAAGCTTAGTATGGGGCTAGATGGCGCTGTGTGATATGTACTGAAATATTTATTTATCTTATTTTTATTCATTAAAGTGGTTAAAAAATAACAAAATTCAAAAATGTATGTGAGCTTGTCTAGCACAAGCTTCATAAGAGACTTAGTGGGTTAGTTAGTAGCATCAAACAATCGAGCGGTCGAATAAATTAAATATCAATTATAAAGAATAAATAAATGGAATGTTTATATTTTTTGTATTAAATGCTTCTAGATTATATAGAGAGTCACGGCTTAATGAAAAAGCTGATAAGAAAATTCTTTGATATAAATACACCAGATCAATCATGAACTAAAGAATTAATGCAAGTCAAAAAGAAAGGCATTATAATTATGTTGGTATTGGTAGATATAATCACATGTAAGATTGTATACTATGTGTGTACATGGTACATATGATTGGCCTTAGCTGTAAATAAGCTTTTAGCATAATGTAACACTCAATAAACGACAATTGAATACTGAATAAAGCGAAAGTGATTTATGAGTGTTTATGTCAACATTACGAATGGACTGAATTATTTTTTATTAGTAGCCATGTTGGCCACTCTGATTCGATAAGAAGAAGAAGAAGTATATCTAAACTTGCAAGTAAGTTTCCCAATTTCATTTTACTTCCTATTAACCGCCTCCAAAAAAAGGAAGATGTTTCCAATTCGACTGAGTGTTATTTTTGTGTAGTTTACACCAGAGCCAGTTTAGGTACTATATGTATAATGGCTCGTGATTTAATAAATAACAGCTATATCGTCTACTGATAGTTATACAATATTCAGAGTTACAAAGTCTGCCAACATTCGGCATTGGTTGGCGTCGAGACGTCTGGCTGTTCCAAGCTGGCCATCGCTAGACCTTGGCGTGTCGATAAGTGCGCGCGCACCCTAGGATACCTATTTAAACCTAAAAGTTGGACTTGGAAGTTTTTCCGCAATCTATAAATTTAATAAAGCTGAAGGGATGAAAGTAGAACATTGAAAATATTTTTTAAAAGTTGTTTAGAGATACTTCGAATTGATAACAGAACACGTTTCATCAATTTCTAGAAATTTTGTCTTTTTATCTGTTTCTTTGTGTAAAAAAAAAAACAAATAAACAGAGACACAGATACACAGACAAAAATATAAAACTGCTGAAACGTATTTCATTATCTATTCAAAGCATACCCAACATTTTTTTTTAATATCTTCTACGTTCAGATTTTTGACCTTCTTCAGCTTTATTATATGTATAGAAAGATAATATTAGAAGATAAAACCGAGGACCTATTACACATACCTACATTTACTCGAAAGGAACGACCAGTATTCAAATGCTATAATATTATTTATATGTGACAAACGGCAACAGAACTGAAAATAGGTCCCGTGACTGTATCTCGAAGTAAACTTCCCAAAGGGTCGACTTCAATTACAAAGTCTAAATGAAGTAACTTTAATTAGAGAGTCTTAATTAAATTGATGTTTACGTTTTAAACCAGTAAGACCTGAGACTTGCGTAACTTTGAACCTGTTTTTTTATAATAATTAAACGATTATGTTCGAATATTTGTTCGTTAATTCTTGCTCCTAATTCTAGTAACCGGTTGCTTCAATTCTTACGAATTTCTTGAAGCTTTACGATAAGAGTTAAAACAATATCATGTCTCTATAATAACAATAATCTTCCTTGCCTTTTTCGGTGGATATTTTCTGCACCGAAATTGGCAGAAAAAATAACTATTTCATATTAGCATGCTCTTTATTAATTTCGATTGCTTTTTGCAAGCGGAAATTTAGTGCTCAAATAAACTAGTTGCTGTAGATTAAAATAACTCAATTACTACTAGAACGAACAACTTCTATGTTTAGAATAAGCGGATCAACTAAAAAAAACTTTCAGAAGACTTGATAATCTCCTTTTTTGGAAGTCGGTTAAAAAGTGATGCACCCACGTGATTATATCCAAAACATATCTTCATTTTCAAACACAGATTTATGACATTCCCCAAAACTGATATCTAAAGTGATTTACTGATTAGCACGTGACGGCATGGGATCGTCTACAGATAACACAAGACCGGAACGATTCCAATCTAACTTGGCGAATAACAAATCCGCACAAGTGCAGCAAAAGCTGACCTAATACCGAAATCATGTCGATACTGCCTGATATTCCAAATTGAATTCTATTTTCAGGCAGTTAAAGCTCGAATGAAGTCGCTTTCAAACGACCTCGTGAAATGTGCTAGTAAAGTTATTTTAAAATGGCGCAGCGTGACTTTGGAAAGCTAGTCTTCTAACCCTTATATTGTACTACACGTAAGTACTCGATCTACGAATATATTAACTCGTAATAGGTAACATATTAGGAAATTAAACTTTTATTGGAAAATGAGCGAAAATAATCACGACCGGCAGTTTTTCCAATAAAAGTTTGATTTAAACAACCATAGTGCAGGTTTAGCACTTAATAAACTAACTCATATTAAGCAATCTCCAATTATGTATGAACATTTCATTATACTAATATAGGTATCCTCTAGGTAAGCGTGTTACACCCTAGGCTGCAGCAATGCTTAACATCGGGCAGGCTGTAGTAAAATGTAAACCTATCCCACGAAAAAAAAAATACTTTGGTAAAGAAGAGCAATCGCGATGAAAAGAAAACGCTAACACAGGGTGTAGTGTGATCGTATCAATCAAATTGAATTAAACACAATTCAGAGGGTTAGAATCTAGAGTAAATACATGCCTTAATAAATAAATCCTGCTATATTAGCAAAAGCACAAAATATAGGCAAAAGGTTAGCTGTAACGTAACCTAACCAGTACAAAACGAATGTATGCTATTTATCTAAATTACTACACCTCCAATATCTTCAGGCTTAGGTACTCCATTATCGATCACAGGAATTGTAAAAAAAATATATTTGAAATCTTGCACCTGTCAACACGTATGCTGTCTGCTTCTAATTTTTCTCTCCTTGACACATCATCCAAAAACTTGAAATTTCTTTTAAATTGCACAAATAAATATGCTTTAATTACAAATCGTGTTTATGTCCACTCTCTAGAAGTTATGAGTAACTATCGTAAGAACAGTTGTTTCTGACGATAAAATATCATAAGACGTGTCCTTACGTTGACTGTCATCCTGATACAGAGACGCTTGGTGCCAGAGCTGCAGTATTTTCCCGCCAGTCAGGAGCCTGGTGCCTTCCAGGTTCCAGGAGAGCGCTGTGATTGGTCCGTCGGCGACCAGCTTCCCGGTCTGCACCCAGCGGTACTCCAGACCCTGTGAACAAGACGAATTGAATAATCGACCGGCAATGCTATACCTAACAGACACCTCAAAATGGAAAGAAAAATCGGAGGAAAAGATCCGATGCACATAAGTATGTATATGCCAAAAAATCTTAATCAGAGTCACAAACACACACATAATGCATACTTATTGGCCCGTGGCTATATACGTTTCATAGGTAGGCTGGATCACAAGACGTACGGTCGATAGAATGCTTTGTACAAATAAAATAGATGGTTAATAATGGATGGCTATCGATTCTAAGGCAGCTTTTTCTTTACTTTCGGCCATAGTATGTAGTATGGCTTATGCAGGTTACATTTCAGGATAAATTCCTGACTGCACATTATAAAGGGGGAAAAATGAATTTGAAAGCCGGGTTCAGTAATGGTGTAGCCGCAGAAGACTTGGCCGGCTAAGGAATTCACAATTCTCCAGCGTGCCCGGAGCCCATCTCCTCTAAAGAGATTTATTTAGATTTTTTTACCACTCCCCCCTCAGGGGCTGGCAGATGTCCGCAGATGATGTGTATGTGAGTTACACTGTCTATGCCAACCGGATTATACCGTAAACATAAAGACCGGAATCGCACAGCAGAAATTGGTAAATTGAAGTCACGTGCTGAAATCGCTATTCACAGATCAGACCTACCTGTATCAGACGAATCTGTACAATTGCGTAATTATATCATAATCTATACATATAATAAAGCTGAATAGGGTCGAAAGTCTGTTTATTTTAACGGTCATCACGCAAAAACGGCTGAACGGGTCTTCATGATTTTTTATATGTAGGTGGTATGGAGTCATAGAAGTGTCATAGGCTACTATTTATCTCAAAATAGTACAAGAGAAGCCGCGGGCGTCCACTAGTTATTACCTAATGGTTGTTCGGTTGGTATGGGACCTGTAAAACAGGTTTCTTTTTATCCCGGATTAACGCGGATGAATCGCATGGCAGCATTAATAATAATAATAATCCTCTCCTTATAGTCGGTTTCGGCTTCGACCGGGTTCTAAATAAAAATATTAATTAAAAGTTAATTTGCATCCAAACCTTGCCATGCAACCAAGTTATATATTTTTTCTAAGCAAAGTGGCATACTAGACTGTAAACAATACAATGTACATATGCATTTTAGTTTATGCTAGGTAATTTTGTACCGTGGAATATAAAGGAATAAATGCTTCATAGAATGACTTTTTTTACATGATATAGGCTTACGCTTGACTACAACTTGCCTGATAGTAAGCAACGTTATAGTCTACGATGTAGCGCGCTTGCCTAGAAGAAACCGGTTTACTCTCGACTTGAAGACCGACAAATTATACCTAGTTCAACTATAATTCAACTATATTAATAGAAAATCTTTCTTACTTTGTTAATCAATTATTTTTTGTACGGTGATAAAATAAAGCTGAAAAGGGTCAAAAATCTGAACATATCTATCTACAACAGTCAGTTTATCTATAACAGTGTGTTTGTCTGTGCATCTGTTTATCTGTTTATTTAAACGCTCATCACGCAAAAACGGCTGAACGGATCATCATGATTTTTGGTACGTAGGTAGTATGCAGTCTTAGAAGTGTCATAGGCTACTTTTAATTCTGAAATAATGCGAGCGAAGCTACAGGCGTTCACTAGTAGATACATAAAATAATTCTAGCTTTATGACCACCCATCAAGTACTACCGAGTAACAGACTTTCCTACACATTTAGCGCATTTAGCTAGTTGGAAATGACACCACCCGACTAATTAGGCCGATAATAAATTTGACTGATTACCAAATACCTAAACAATAGTCGGACATCAACATCACATTGTTTTGACACATGTGTCGATCGTTTTCAAACAGACGAAATAAGCGTAAAGTAGTATCTTCAACGCGTCTCTAATGTGATTCGTCGTATTTAGTTCTACATAGTTACATTCACGGTTTAATGTTTGTGACGTAATAACATAATAACAGATCGGGTGCAAAAATATTTTCAATTTGCTTAATTGCGATTCGTTTCAGGTGAAACAGTCTGGCGTGTGCACATACTTTATCGATACGATAATGTACATATGTATATTGAATTTTTTACATATTTGTTGTAAATATATCACCTTTGACTTATTGTGCCGGTTCTCTAGCTAGTTTACCAAACTTATGTCAGATGTGATGTGTGTATCGTTTGGGTTATTAAAAAGTGTCCTCTTTTAACTAAAATAGGTATGCACCTGACCATAGTTTGCCTGATGATAAGCAGTAGCTTCTGGCTGAATGTCCCTGTTTGTGACTGAATCTGTAATCTGTCCATACTCCATTTTAAACCCATCAAACAAGTAACTCCGCTCGTTTGTCCACGTCGTGAAAAATCAGGGAAAGTCTAAAGGAAAAGTCACGATAGATTTATTACGATGCCCTCATTAATTCAACATCGCTGTACTCGTCGAATGCGAGTTTGCGTGATTGTCGAAAAATTATCGGGATTCCTGTTGCTACAGCAAAAGTTTCGTTACACTTTTTTTTTCTGATACTTAGAGCTGTAAATCTTTGCGAAACTCGGTGTGTGATTAGCATTTCATACGAATACGCGAATATTACGAACGTAGCGTGTATTTTGGTATGCATTTAAGATCGTTAATGAAACGAGCCGTGGCGACTGCTGTAACCGCTCCGAAAATAAACAAGGACACTATTAACAATTAGATATTATAACTGACACAACTATTATTCTTATGATCAGGTCACACTAGTATAATACAAATTTATGACAACATAGTGGCCATAATTGACATATTTGCATTTATAATTTTGATCTTTTTTATATTTCCTTTGGAAAACTATATTTTTCTTTAAATTGTAATCTATTTATACATTCAATGCCTGCTCAATCTATATAGCACATTTCATCCATACCGGTTCAGTTTAATTGAGCGTAAAAAAGTAACAAAAATACAACCACACTCTTGCATACAAATTTTGGGAATAAACGGCGCCTGTTGTATCATCTGCTTTAGTCTGGAATAAAAAAAATAACCTAGATACGCGGAGTCTGGTATATAAATAATGGGACATAATACATCCGAATGTGAATAAAACCGGTCGTTTTAATGCCACCCGCGTCACTCTGCGACTGTTTGCAGATAAATAAGTGCAGTCATTTGCCTCGACAATGCGTAGTAAAAGAGCCATTAATCAAACCAATCACATTACAACTAATAGACACCTTACTAGGGCACAAAAAGCAAAAAAAATCGACACACATATGCCAAGACCACATGATAGGTGAGATTCAAATATCACGCGATACATTGGCATTGTGATTGGTGCGTCGGTATCGACGCGGGATGTGTCTGTCTGATGATCAGACTTGATGATAGTGATGATATATGTAGTACAAATACAAATAATTTATTACCAATAAATTATTTGTATTTGTACACCAAATATTACACATCACATTCTAAAATTTCATTTTTTTTTAGTAGTATATTATACTGTGTAGTTCAAGATAGAGACACATCAAACATGTTAAATAACGGCAGCACTATCACAATGCGACAGGACTTACAAGTTTACGTGTTATCTGAACCACAGAGAGGCTCAAATATTTCGTTACAGCAAATAAACACAATTGCAAATTTAAGTCGGGAGTCTGTGTATTCTTTTGTCTATAAAACAGACCGACCATCCATCTGCCCATATCACGTGTTATGTAAAGTAGGTGTATCTGATTGTATTAGCCCTTTTTGTTTCGCGCGAGATAAAATTACTAGGAAAATGTTGTTATGTCCTTGTGGTACTGAACTATCTAGATATTGTATGCTGGTGTATGTCATAACTAGGTACCTACTATATAGGTACTTAGCTGAAGTTTTTTTCACTGATAGTAAAGCAAATATAGGGGCGTTATGAGTTTAGTATGTCTATTTATTTGTGTGTGGAATGGATGTCTGTCTATAATATAACTTTACTAGATAAAATAAAGTATTTTATTGATTTCACTATGGATGTTCTGTGATTTTGCGTCATAATTTTATGTATCTTATATACTTACATATGTTGATGTAATCACATAAGTATGTACTTAGAGCATTTGCATAATTAACTTGGTACTTCACATATTGTGGTTCATTTATAAGCAGGCCAGGAAGCAACAAATTAGATAACAGGTTTGTGTCTGTATAGAATATATTATGATCGTAATTTGCGACCTAATAATCAGGTTTTTGTTGTACTTGTTTTCTTATTGTTATTGTATATGTAGTGTAGGTACATGATACTGTAAACTAGGTGAATTGAAAATGATAAGTTTAGGATTTAGGCTACTCAATTTCAACCACACAAACCACAGTCTGCTTATGAAAAGACTAATTACAGGGTCTTCAGGAGTAAACTAAACTATTAAGTTTTTGTTTAACTAGGTCAAGGTGTGCAATTTCCAAAAAAATATTCTTTTAACCTGTAACTGTCTCACAGCACTTTTGATGAATTTAATTAAGCAGTTAATCATTCAAGAAACCAACAACTGAACAAATAATCTATAGCAAAAGTGTGTTTGACGGCTAGTTTTTTTTGCTTTCACGCCACAATGGAGTGAAGCCACAGACCATTGTGATTTTTAGTAAGGTGACAGTAGATATAGGATCTTGTGAGTCACAGGATGTTAGTGCCAGAGGATTCTTACTATCCTGAACTAACACAAGCATAGCAGCGAGAAACCAATAAATATTCTGGGACATTGCACACAGCGCCATCTAGCCCCACCCTAAGCAAACAAATAATAATAAAATATAATAATTTAATATTACTTACATGACTGGTGTTGGCTGTGTGTATCAACGGTGTGGGTTCAAATATGCACACTTCAGCACCATACGCCGCTGCGATCTTGCCAGTGTCGGTGCTGCAGTCCAGGGAGCCAATGCGGACATAGCCATGGATAGCGCCCGGAATGATCTGCACCCGGTCAAAGTTGGACGCTAGGATCACAATGTTGCAACCCGCTGCATAGGCCTGGTGGACAGAGAAAATGCTAAATTAATAAAGTCATTCATTAAAACCTAGTGCATGATTTTATTTTTACCGGTTTCTTCTTGGCAAGCTCGATAGATCATAGATTATAACATTGCTTAACATCACGCAAGTTGTAGTCAAGCGTGAGCCTTTCTCATGTAAAAAAACTAGCTTTTGCCCACGGCTTCACTCACATTATAATACATTAAACCTCCTCCTCTTGAATCACTCAATCTATTGAGTAAAAAAACTTTATTAAACTCTATTGTGTAGTTTTAAAGATCTAAGCATAGATATAGATAGATCAGGAAGCAAGTTTGCTTTATACTATGTAGTGATCATCAATTTGTATTGTGGTTCAAAATTAAGGTAAGATATGATTTTATTCCCAAAACTTATTATTCTGCATTTGATGATTTACCTAAGTAGGTAGTTACCTAGTTGTAAGTGTGGGTATCAATAAATGATATCTTATTTACATCAATGTCTACAGAAAGATTCCTCCAGGAAAATAATTGGTTAATTTTAGTGATGAGAAGTACACTTCTGATGATATTTATCAGTTAGAATAACTATAAGCAAAATTGCTAAACTACAAAATTTACAGATTTCTTAAAAGCTTTAGTTCTTCCATCTCATCCACATAAGTTCAATAAACTTTTAAACTTTGCTTTTCAAATTCACTGCTCAAATGCAGTCCAGTTTTCTAATCAATCATTATGCAAGTCTATAATCTTACTTACAAGGTAAAAATAAAATATCTCATAATAAACACATACACAGGAAAGAATACTATTGAATTATAGGTATATTATAATATTGTATACTACTTCATGGAGAATCATGCATGAATAACTTGTTACATGAAGCAATGAGGTGTTATATAACTCAAGGCTGTATTTATAAACTAGCATTTACATTTTGGTTTTACTATAATATTTCTACTATGTTGTTACAGGGTTTATCATCATAAGACAACAAAAAAACATTAAATAGGTAGGTACAATATATATATATAGGTACACAAAGTCATACAAACAAAATGGTTGAGCTGAAAATTCAGAATTAAATTAACTATATTCCTTAGGTGTCTTACTTAGTTTGATTTGAATCTTTGAATCATTGAAAGAATTAAAAATACTATTAAGTACAATACCTTACACATACATTGATATACCTACAGATACGTGTGGATTTGTATATTTTGAAGGGTACACATAGCTTATAGCTACAGAAGATAAAACAAGATGTCATAGAACTAAGATAACCACTGATAGCAATATGCAAAATGCATACCCATAAAAAATGGTTTAGTTAATTTAAATGTTAACTTTCATCTTTGTTAACAATTTTATTCATTTCTGTATCTTTGTCAGACAAGCCTACTCATTATAAAAACAAGTATTCAAAAAGCCAATGCAGAAAAACAAGATCATCATGATTTATGTTAGGTAGGTACCTATACAAAACTAAATGAATGATGCAAATTAGGTCTCAAGGAGACACAATTGTGAACTAAACCACCATTATCTTAATGGAATGAGGTTAAACACATAGACAAGCAACGAATGATAGCAATGTTTAGTATCCAAATGATTTGGGGCTTATCAAGGTAGCCAAATTACATTTTCCTGTAGAGCCAATCCAATCAAATGTAAGGCAAAATTCAAAGCATTCTTTCTGATATCGAACGAGTCTAAAAACTACAAGGAGGACCTTGACTATTGTACTCACTGTAAAAGGTATTCCCTCCACGGAACCAACAGCAAAACATTGATCTCCTGAATTACAGGCACCACTTAGCACTTGATGACAGTTCATATTGAACTATTATAGGAAAAAATCTTTGTTAAATAAAATCCACGTAACCAAACTTCACTGACATCACTTTAGCAAAGTAGCACATAGTAAAACAGATATTGGAACCCATTAAACATCTCTAGATTTAATAAATTTCGTTAATTTTATCGCGAATTTATTCCTTGACACCTCACATCGAACGTGAGAAAATGACGTAGAGTGAGAAAGAGAACAAAAAAATACTTGTGACGCGTGCGTTCAAATATTCGGATATTGGTGCGTTTCCGCTGTTATTTTTACTAGAAACTCAAAAATATCTCCTGATGATTTTATCTTAACTTTGACGATCCATATCTTAAAACAAAAAAAATGTTTTTCATTTGCCATTAAAAGTTCAGATTTTATAATTGGTAAATTAAATCATTTATTATTATGTACACATTGATTTGTTGTTACTATATTTTTGAACGCAAGATAAATGCAGTATTGTTAGTTACTTTCTTAAAAAATACCCTGGTATATGCCCCAAAGGCAGGCGAAGGATTTGTCAGACAGATGCCCAAAGGATCCTCAACTTGTTTTTTATGACACGCTTTTATTAATTCATCTTGTAACCTACTAGGTAAAAAAAACCTAAGAATATTTATTTCATCTACCTACTTCTAGTTATACCTAATAAATATTCGTAGAAAGTAAAGAGGGGCGCCGTGAGTCAATCCTCAAATTACAGTCAAACCTGGATAAGCGAGAGTTCAAGGGAGCACTATCTCATTCTCGCTTATAGAGGTTTCTCACTAACCCGAGTTTCTCGCTAATGCAGGTACATGGTAGCGTTTCTCTCTTAATTACAAATTTAGTAGGTAGTGATTTGAAATTTTGCCTGGTGGATACCATCGACCTAATGGTAAAGCCGAAAGCTACCTAGGCGTTCTGAAACGGAAAAAATTATAAACGTTGATTGAGTTTGTTGTCATGGTCTTGAGAAGTAGTATCACAAGAGATGATTTTTATGTATAAATATAATAATAACAATAAAGAGCTCCAACCGCAGGGGCGACTTTATGGCGAGTCGTCGGTGAGTGGCGTCACCGCGGACCCCGATTCCCTGGGGGCTAAATGAGACCCCCTGCCTCCCGGCTTGCCCTGATTGGCCGTCCGGGAGTGGAAGACGCAAGAGCTAAGTACCTAAGCTCCAGGGTGGAAGTGTTAAAGGGCATAACGCCGCTAGTACCGCTCAGAGAACGCGCAGTACACCTCTCGACACCCTAAGCCACTCACATCAATGTTGCCATTCCGGCGCCATCTTAGGCTGCCTTTTGTGGAGGGCCCATTTAGTGAGTGGCAAGTCATCACCCGCTATAATTTTTATGAATGAGGCGTAACTGGCGGGTGCCGTTCCTCATACAATAGACCAGTTTAATTAAGTCAATGAACAACTCAACACAATAGCCTGTAACATTAATACCATTTCTGCAATAGTTATTTTATATACCTAACATCCTCTTTCTGTAATTTTGTACTTAATTTTAAGTATAGCATTGTAAAAGGCCTCTCAGTGTTGGCTACGTCCCCACTGATGCCTTAAAAATACCGGGCGTAAGGCCCGAGAGTCTGTGAATGAATAATAATAATAATAATAATAAAACCGCAGGGGCGACTTTATGGCGAGTCGTCGGTAAGTGGCGTCACCGCGGACCCCGATTCCCTGGGGGCTAAATGAGACCCCCTGCCTCCCGGCTTGCCTTGATTGGCCGTCCGGGAGTGGAAGACGCAAGAGCTAAGTACCTAAGCTCCAGGGTGGAAGTGTTAAAGGGCATAACGCCGCTAGTACCGCTCAGAGAACGCGCAGCACACCTCTCGACACCCTAAGCCACTCACACCAATGTTGCCCTTCCGGCGTCATCTTAGGCTGCCTTCTGTGGAGGGCCCATTTAGTGAGTGGCAAGTCATCACCCGCTATATTTTTTTTTATGAATGAGGCATAACTGGCGGGTGCCGTTCCTCGTACAATAGACCAGTTTAATTAAGTCAATGAACAACTCAACACAATAGCCTCTAACATTAATACCATGTCTGCAATAGTTACTTTATATACCTAACATCCTCTATCTGTATTTTTTACTTAATTTTAAGTATAACATTGTAAAACGCCTCTCAGTGTTGGCTACGGCCCCACTGATGCCTTAAAAATACCGGGCGTAAGGCCCGAGAATCTGTGAAGTGAAATAAAGATAATAATATTAATAAATTAAAAATAATAAAGATAATAATAATTTAATAATAATTTTAAAACCGCAGGGGCGACTTCATGGCGAGTCGTCGGTGAGTGGCGTCACCGCGGACCCCGATTCCCTGGGGGCTAAATGAGACCCCCTGCCTCCCGGCTTGCCTTGATTGGCCGTCCGGGAGTGGAAGACGCAAGAGCTCAGTACCTTAGCTCCAGGGTGGAAGTGTTAAAGGGCATAACGCCGCTAGTACCGCTCAGAGAACGCGCAGCACACCTCTCGACACCCTAAGCCACTCACACCAATGTTGCCCTTCCGGCGTCATCTTAGGCTGCCTTTTGTGGAGGGCCCATTTAGTGAGTGGCAAGTCATCACCCGCTATAATTTTTATGAATGAGGCATAACTGGCGGGTGCCGTTCCTCGTACAATAGACCAGTTTAATTAAGACAATGAACAACTCAATACAATAGCCTGTAATATTAATACCATGTCTGCAATAGTTACTTTATATACCTAACATCCTCTATCTGTAATTTTTACTTAATTTTAAGTATAATATTGTAAAAGGCCTCTCAGTGTTGCCTCCGGCCCCACTGATGCCTTAAAAATACCGGGCGTAAGGCCCGAGAGTCTGTGAAGAGAAATAAAGAATATAATAATCGGAAGATTCTGGTTCTACTTAATGGAGCAAAACATACACCGTGTTTTGGCTGGTTAAAATGGTATTGAGAGATAGCGCTCTGCAATATCGGAAATCGGGAGGTTGCGATAACGAGCCAATATGAGAGAAACCGTGTGAATCAATAGATGAGTATACGGGCGTAGTGATGTGAAGTCCCTAGCTAGGCGATAGCGTTAAGTTAGTAGTATGAGTGGTATATAGAGTTTTTTTCTTATTATGTATGTAGTATGTAAAATCGCTAAAAACCACCAAACAAACCGTAGAACTATAGTATTCGGTATTTTTTTGTAGTTGGTATCATTAGTTTTTGACATTGATAATATTCTTTTGACATTAGCTTTAAAATGACAGTTGACGTTTAATTTGGAATAAAGTGGTCGTTGTTCGCTTGCTTTTTCGCGAATACGAAGAACTTTTATTTTCGTGTATTGATCGAGAGATCTGTGAATAACTTTCTCTTAATAGGTACTTTGAAGAGATAAGGAACTTTAATTTTACTATTGTTTGTTATATCTGGATACGCCAACTACGTGGAAAAGGACCCCCCCAAAGGCTGTCGAGAGGTAAGTAATTTTTTCGGAATCATACTTTTACTCATGTAGGCACGTATTCTTCTTGCACTTACTGACTGATTTGTTGTTGGTTAATTACTTATTCTTCTACTGATTGTCGTTTAAAGGAGTTATCTTTTATTTGTATTTGAGTACAAATTCTAAAAGGGGTGGTGACCAACTTGAATTTCTGGTAATGGTTCATGCTGAAGTCTAAATTCTATCATGCCAAGCAATGTATCCCAGTTTATGTTATGGCATATTTATTTTAACCAGGGTACAGATAGAGATGATCTTTTAAAATATCTTGATCAGCTAACACAGCATTATTACTAAGGAGATATAGTAACTGCAACTCACAATGTTGTCCACATAGGTAGTGTAATCTAGAAAGTCTGAAAATGAGAAAATACTTTATCAAAATGACTGTTTGGTAAATGTATAGGCTTGTATAGTTTCTGAGTTTATTTATGCATAATTTTGGTAAAATATATATTTCTAAATGGAATTGCTTAGTCTAGTTGTTATGATTAATTGTGTTTTTTATTGTATAAATAAATAAATATTCCGGGACATTGCATACAGCACCATCTAGCCCCAAATGAAGCAAACACCTAGTCCTGTCCAGACAAATGTGTTGAATTACTAATTAAGACTAATTTAACTTAGCTCATGTTTGAATTATTTCACCATTGAATTTGACATCACATATTACAGCGATTTGGACCTTATCTGACTGAAAATAGTGGATTAATTGGTGTGTGGTTTATGATTAGGAGGAAGATGTTTTGTGATATGATGTCATGCTGAATTTGAGCCCACCAAGGTTGTGGAGTATACACACTACTCTGATTAATTCTTGATCAAGCTTTAGGTATTTAGACTGGCCTGTTAGATGCATTGGTAGTGGCTCTGCCTTCTAATCTAGAGGTCGCGGGTTCGATTCCCACATGACACAAGAATCTATGTACCTACTTTAAAAATTTATAATTACTTGTGTTGCATCTGGTTGTTTGTATGTATAAAAAGTAGTATTTATAAAAAAAAGTATATAAGTATTATATCCGTTATCTAGTACCCACGACACAAGCATTTGCTTGGTGTGGGGCTAGATGGCGCTGTGTGCAATGTCCCGAAATATTTATTATTATTATTGTTTGTAATCTATGTATGGAATATGCTTTCTAGTAAAATTGAATTCTTTTACTTACAGTATGAGAATAAATAATAAATAATAAAGTTCAGCCATTGACTGAATTGCAATGTATAGATTTTATCTTAGTGCTACATTATGATTTGATAGGTATTACCAGTGGTGATAACATGACCATGATTTTATCATCATGGAAATCTTATTCTGATAAGCACATTTTATTTTGTCATCTCTGCACTCTTGTGTTATTTCTGAATGTAGAAAAGAATAGAATATAACTTTAATGCACACCATAAAAACACAAAAATTACAAATAGGAAATAAACATAAGTACATAAATTAAAGTGTTGCACATGTAATGTGTACTTTTGATAACTGTTATCAAAATACCAAACATATGATTTTGCTAAATGTTAATACTTTGTGTTTATGTGATGAGCTATTAATACATGTACATACATGTGTATATTTTTCAATTGCATTTTATTTGAAAGAAAACTTTATTTTTATCTTCTGATAAGTACTTAGTAGGCAAGTAATATTAATATAATAGTAATATAATATATAGGTACTAGATATGTCCTGTTTAACACATTTCTCTCTTAAATTTCATAAATTTTCACTCATAACTATAAGGACTTGTAACAATTTTTTTTAAGGAATACTGTATTATGATACAGTATTCCTTAAAAAAAAATGTTATATAAAGAAAGAGTTTTGCCTCCACATACAAATAAGAATCCCACACCCATACTAGCCAAGAAATGGGTTCAGAATTCTGATTCCAGATAAGTTTATCTTGTTTGTCAGAAGGGATTGAGCGAGGAATAGTAAAGTAGGATATACAATACACCCATCCCGATCAATAGGCATTCCTATTTAGAAGTATTGCTATTTCTGACTGTATCCCTGGAGATTTGCTTGTGGTAACACATAGATAATATTACTGGGAGACACCTAAGTAGTAGTGTATGTGTATGACTATCCTTAATACAAACCGTTTAGTCTCACTGCTGGCTTCTTCTTCTTATTTATTTATTTAATAATAATTAAAACAGTCATAACCAATTACATTAATTACTTATTTCATTAACAAATATTAATAATCACACCTAAATTCACGTTGTAATGTTTGATGCTACATATTGTGTTGATGCTGCTTATTGAGTGAGAATGGCCAACTCTGGTGTCCAGAGATTTTAAACCATCCTAAGGGCCTCTGACAATATTTTAACGACTGCCGTACTAGACAAATAGCCGGGACCTACAATATAACATATCAGCATCTTCTCATGCATCCTTAGCACAACAAGAACTGCAAATAATATGTTTGTGTGAATTTTTTACTGTAAACTTATTTTTTTTACATTAATTTATTTGGTTCTATTATTGGGTAGGTTTAAATAAGTAAATAGAAGAAAAATTTACAGGTTCGGTATAATTAGTATATTTACTTAGTTAAACTTAAGTACTTGGGATTTGCTTGTAAAGTTTCGAGAAAAAAGGGTAAAGAATAAGCAGACCAACAATAATAAAAATATCAACAAGCCTTCTTTCCCTCTTGTAATGTTATGATGATACATATGTCAGATGTGTCCACCATTATGCCATGTCTATGAGGTGTGTTGTTGTTGCACTGACTGCATTATTAAACCCCTGACATTGGCGGCGCGGTGGGGGTCCGTCTATAAATAGACCGTGTCAATTAACACTGCCCAGACCATGTTAGGAGAGCATTGTTTTCATTCACGTTCACTTTGATGCAAAGAAAAAGTAAGCTGCAAAAGTAGCACAAGAACCATTTTGTGTTGAAAAAGTTAATTTCGTATCTGGAGTTCCCGATATTGCGGTCGAGTATTAGAAAGAATCAAACCACCTAGAGAGCCACTGACATGGTTTTAGTAATGCTGGATTAAGTGCGCCCGAGACATACAGACCACTATGTGTATTTGCAACTGTTATACTCTGTATTCTGTGGCAACGGTTACCCATCCGACGACTGACTGCGAAGATTGTTGCTTTGGTAACCGAGTACGGATACCGCATTATACTGAGACTCGGATGCTTCATTGTATTTAAATGATGTATAAATTATAAATACCGATTTATTGCGGTCACGTGTTTACAATACTTGCATTTTTTTTAGAGTTTTATTTTTTAATATTTCATGTAAATTACCATGTTGTCTGTTTTAAATCTAATAGCTTAATTCTCACACGGATATAGATAATAGCTTTTATCTACACTAATGTTGTAACATTCTACTTATGTTTCCAATACTTGACTTGTAATTACTATCTACTGTTATAGCACAGACAACAAAACACTCAATTTAAGCAATTTCACATGATGCTATAATATCCACATCGATATCGTAATAGCTCATTATAACATCGGTAAAGCGCGACCAACCTTATTGCAGGGCCAATCAGGTTGGTCGCGCTTTAGAGATAGTTAGATTTTAATGGCGGCAAAATTACTGTGACAATACACGTACGCGTGAATTTAATGTTTCGCAATGTGTTTTGTTTTTTAAATACAAATTAAAAGTTAAAAATGGATAGCGACGATGATATTTGTACGCCTCCGGATATTCTAGAATTGGCAACAAAAGTAACTCACAATCTTTTGCCAGAAAAATCTAGAAAATTATATGAAAAATTAACTATTGTCAGCTTTTACTCTTGTTGTTTGATCAATTGCATTAGTGAAGGTAAAGTAGTGTATGCAACTGCACATAACACGGGTATTAAACACTCGTTACTATTATGAACCATTACTATAATCTACATCCTATATTTGTTTTTATTTATTATTCTACAAAATTTGTAACACACTGGTTCTCGCGTAGTAAAATACACGCCGAATAATAATAACTATGTCTTATCTCATCAAAGTAGTTGAAATGTTCACCTGTTTGATAAACTTGTACAATAATACAATAAACTATCAGATATTCTCGATTTGTTTATATTAATTTTGGTAAATTATTCACAGTTTTCTCGTACATTATTTTAATATCAGTCTTCTTACAAATCAGGACCCTTGAGGTATCTATTACAAGACTCGGTAATACAAACCCACGTATTACATCGATGTAATATATGTATTTTTTTATTCTCACATTCTACGACACTGTATTTTTACTCAATAAGCAGATTTTTTTAAAGAAGACATTTTTTATTAAAATATACGGTCTGTTTCAAGATCGGTTACCGCCCTTGGGATTCATTAAATGATACACTTGAACAGCTAATTACTTATCTAAGGCCATTATACTGTTATCTTTCAATGTTTTTGTTTGATTGTAACTTATCGAAGTTTTTGTGATAAAGATAGGGGTACGAAATGTTCCTAATTATTGATCGAATTAAGCCTGTAGCATAGACTAAGTATACTCAAGTAGACCAGCAATTCCAATACATTAGAGCGTACAACGCAAAAAGCTTGAAATTACGTATTATTCGTAGATGGCGCTGCTAAATAGCCCGGGAATAAATATTCCGGACTAGAACACCAACAAAAAAATTTTTTTATTGTGTTATTTAAGCCTAAAAGTCCTATAGTATTTTTTTAATATGTAATATTGGTCTAAATCGATTGTATTTTTTTGGATAATAAATTTCAAGTTTAGTAAAATTATCACAGGCTATTGAGAGATGGCGTTGCTGTCGAATGAAAGATAGCATTCGAATTATCGCATCCATAATACGCTAGATGACGCATAAACCAAAATTACCGTTTTTTTTTTTTTTTTTTTTTTGTTATGGCTTAAAATTACCGTTAATAATAAATATTTTTGATGACATTGACAGCTTATTTATGTACTATTATTTTTTTATTCGTTGGCTTTGACAATTAAAACACGAGAGGAATGTAAGTAAATAAATAAATGCTTGACTTTATGAAATCTGAATGAAATAATACCAAGTTTGGTTCAAACTTTTTAACAAGAAAAGGTATAATTTTTTGACCATATGTAATTTATCATAGTGAATGTACCTACGCTACGGGTTAAAAAAACTTGTTAAAAAAATATGCCTAAACCTATTTTAAATAGCTACTTACATGATAATCATGAGAGGGAAAATTTGCTAGACCTAAATATAAAAAGAAAATTATATTTTCTTAACAGCCTAAAATAAGTCTACATCTTTTTAGCATCTAAACTAAATGATCACGGTTAGTCCTTTTCCTCGAAATGGTTTTGCATTTACTATGTTAGCAAAAATATTGGGCATTGCTGTTTGTAAAAATAATAGGCAACCAGAGTCAGCAGATTGATGGGTGGGTACTAAATAACTTGGTTATTAGGTATAGGGTAGGAAAGACACTAAGATGTAGGTACAGTTTACAGGAAACTGTAAAAGCGGGGTAATACAATAACACAACATTATAGAATTATCATTTATTTTTTTAAATCTTCAATTTTGGGTGGCCTATTTTGTTTTCGGACATTTTTGTTTTATCTTTACAGTAAAAGTGGATCTTTACCAAAATCATCTGATGGATAATGTATCTTAAATGTTCCTTGCAACTTATATTTAATAATTGCGGAGCTTCTGACCATAAAAAATCTAATATACATTTATTTACACAGCTTTTGATTTTATTTGTGTGGACAAACTAGGACAATCTCACACGCAACACAATTTTCAATTTCATATCCAGCCAGTGTTGCCAGAAAGAAAAGCTCATTCCGCGCTAACTGACTTCAAAAAAGCGCTAGATTTGCATAATAATTATTATATTTAAAAATATTAGGTAGATAACGCACTAATGTGCTAAAAGCAAAACGACAAGAAAAGCGAACTTTCATTATTATATTTAAAAATATTAGGTAGATAACGCACTAATGTGCTAAAAGCAAAACGACAAGAAAAGCGAACTTTATTTTGTAGGTATTTCTTGTTGATTTTCTTTTTGTGCTCTGATATCGCAACATTTTAACGATAACATAATTTTCAACCAACTACAAATTTTCGTTTTAGCATGTCGTAATTAGCATAAATAACTACTATGAAAAAAAAGTTCGGAATGTGTTTTGCGCTCTAAACTATCCCAAAAAGAACCAGATTCAGCGGAAAGCGCTAAAATGGCAGCACTGTATATTTTAATCAAATAAAACGCACATCACCAAGACATCAGTCCACGACACGAACAAAAAACGAATAGGTAAGAGCGGCAACGTCTCACAAAGAATATTGGTTCACGAGCTGGCAACGTGTCATTATGTCGGTCATTATAAACAGCTAAGTCCCGAATATTGTTTAATAGCGCCATCTAACAATTTTGCACTGTACTGCAACGAGGCAAGATTCTCTCTTTAACCAACACTTACCAAATTAATTTTATATATGTCTCCATTGCATACTAGTAGTGACAGCTAGTGATCTATATTGGAACTTACAATCGGCGTACGCTCTAATGTATTGGAATTGCTGGTCTACTTGAGTATACTTAGTCTATGCCTGTAGTTTTACGTGTGACAAAATCTTACAAGTAACAAAAGCGCCATTATCAGTTTTACAGTTATAGCTTAGTAGAAGTTGTTTTGAGTATACTTCATTTTACTTTTGACGTCATTATAATAAGGACCAATTTGAGATTTTAAGATTTTCATCTGGGATGTTCCGATTGAACTTTGGTTTAAATTACTCGCTCAACCTTATTAACATGAAATGAAATAAAATGTTTATTGTCTGGCAAACTAGGTATATACAGATGCTCAAATTACAGAGCTTCGTCATGTTTGTGATATGAGTACTCTAGTTACTGCCCATTTGGGCTTACAGACTGTCCTTAGTACTATTTGAATTGAATACATAATGATGAAAATACATTTTAATAATACATTTGATGACACACAAAACAAATTCAATTAAAAAAACGTCATGCAGCGATGATATAAGATTTACATGATAAATTATGTCAAAGGTAATATACAAATATGTCAGTTTATTGGAATAACATTAAATGTCAATGTAAAATCGATTTATCAAATATCATCAGAGATAGAGAGAGAGAGATTTATCAGATATCATCAGAGATATCAGAGTTCGTCTTCAGACTGGCATACGAACGCTTGGCTGTAGATGATGATGATTATTATACGAACGTACTATTATGACCTAATCTTATCTAATGCATAAAATGAAAGTGGATCCATAAAACACTGCTGCATCGGCAATCTCCGTCTGTGTGAAAGTGGAAAATTCAAATAAGCCAAATAAACGATTGCTCAATCCAGTTTTTCCACCAAAGTTGAAGTTTGCTCTTTGAATAATTTCTTAAAATTCTCTACAAGATATTAAAGTTTCAGAAACAGGTTTTTATTTAGCATCTTAGCAAAAAGAAAGTTACGAACGATGTTTTCCAAAACGCGTAAAAGTTTACGTGATTTGCGATGGAAATTTGTTTAAGTTAGTTTGAACATTACAAGTTGAATAAATACATTTAAAGTAACTATGTAGTAACAACGACGGTAAATCACTTACATTTTCTTTGAAACGTATTATTCATTTTATCTTTCTACTATTCTATCTTTTTATTTATTTTTATATCCCAGACACCCTTCAGACAGTTTGTGAATTCACGATTTTCGCTATCCTCACACAGTAAAATAAGTCATTGATAACTACGATAAAGATAGATTTTCATTCACTACGCTGGATAATATCTTCATATAATCATCTTTTCATATCATAGAGTCCGCTACAAATACAAAATATTTTTTTTGTGTGCTAAAGATTATTACAAATAGGTACCTCTATATATATATATATAAAACTCAAAGGTGACTGACTGACTGACTATACTGATATAGTGATCTATCAACGCACAGCCCAAACCAATGGACGCATCGGGCTGAAATTTGGCATGCAGGTAGATGTTATAACGTAGGCATCCGCTAAGAAAGGATTTTTGGAAATGCCACTTTTAAAGGGGTGAAATAGCAGCCGCGAGCACCCGCTAGTATGATATAAAATCCAACAAAAGGTTTTCTTTGCCGTACCTGTGTTGTGTTTGCACCTTGCTACTTGCTTGCACTATATAAACATACGGAAATAAGTAGCGCTTGCGATATAATAATTTCGAAATGATTTCCTAATCTAGATCTCGTAGAGCAGTTTTCTAGGAAACAATAAGTTGAATACACGTAAGATAGGCAATTACGTAATTCACTTTAAGTAGTCAAACACCGCAATGCGGAGACTGGATTCCTCTTAGATGAAAGTCTATTTTTACTTGGAAGAAAACATTATTCTTTTAAATAAAACCTGTAATGGAAAGAGCTCTGGTGGAAAACGTCACGTTGGGCCCCTTATCATTTCATATTGGCATAAGTAGCAATGATACGAACAAGACCTCTGGTGGAAAGCAAAATGCTGACCTGACTTATTTTATTTTACTTTTAACTGTCAGCCATTTGAAAATTAGTACACCTGAAGCGACGCCCGCACAAGTGACAGTGTGGCCCAAGGTGAAGCATGCATTATAACGACCACCGCTGGCGGGCGAGTAGGCATTGACCTTTGGGACTATACCATGTAGGTACTGCAATTACCGAAGATCAAATTACGTTCATTTAGACAATTCGTAAAACATATTAACTAAATATATAACGCATATGTATATTTATACAAGTGTAACTTTACGTAACCAATTACACAAAGGCTGACTGAGTTTTAATTTATCATGAATTTGTCCTGCATTCATATTTTGATTGGTTTTATTTTTCATCGGCATTCCCAAAGGTCTGAAAAATATTTACGGCCGGTTCGGGTATTCATATCACCAGAGATATGGTCAATATACACGTAGACCGTAGTTATCCTCTTTATATTCATAGCGTTTTCACTTTCAGAAAGTTACTGAATCCAATATTTTATCGAGAGAAGCCGTGAAACATTCGGGCCGAGATAAATTTTATTTTCTGACGTTTGCCATTTGCCGTCGGTATATCCAATTTAAGTTTTGTTATCATTCTGAAATATAAAATAAGGTAAATATGTATAAGCGTTGCCTACGCCCACACTGTTCAAACAATCTTATAAAAACACATGTTTCATTAACTTGCCAGATACATATGTACGTATATGTATAACGTAGGTACATAGTATTTCACTAGTGGTGATCCGCGGTGTTATCTGCCGGGATGCCAAATTTAAACTCTAATTTGTAGTCTCGCGATACAAAACATTCGAGTATCTTAAGCAGTGTGATAAAGTTTTTATTACAATCTGTCCTCTAATCCCCTTCTCATTTTCTTTATTTATTCTTTCAAAATCAAGAGCGTACTTTCAAATAATGCCCCGTCCACACTTTTGTAGTTACGGAGTATGGATGTCTGTTCGCCAAGCAATGTGTACAGAGCATAATGATATCTCATTTCTGTCCGTAACTGCAAAAAGGGAAGTGGCCAGCAAACACACTCCATTAACATGACTGTACTCATATTTATAATCACGCTCGATAAGCGAAACTGATAATTAAATTGTGATGTAATTAAATCACTGTGATGAATCTCGTATTACTAATTAAATATTTATTTATTGCTAAGCGCCCGTGGATTGAAGTATTCGTTCGTGATTGTAGCCGTGTGGATTGGGGCTTTATGTAATAAATACAACATTGTAATGCTGTTCAGAAACCCCTGGGATAGTTTGAAAACTGTTGAAGACAGATTTGGCCACTAACATATAGGTACAGTTTCATTCAAACTTCTTGCTGTAGTAGGTAGGTCCTAATAAAGAGTAAAGTAGTGACGGAGTGGTGGCCAAGGACTGGTGACAGTAATACTGGGCGTCTGGTTGCAAGATGGATCGATGACATTGGTCAAACCTGGATGAGGCTGGCTAAAGATCGAAGCCAATGGCATACTATGGGAGAGGCCTATAACCAGCAGTGAGACAAAACTGGCTGTGGATGATGGTACGGATGATAAAAATATCTGTAATATCAAATAAATCGAGAACCGAACACAAAAATTGAGCAACAGCAACTGTATTACCAAAATCAGTGTATTTTATCGTACATATACAAACGTTACATTGGAATGAAACGAACCGACAAACCGCCTTTACTTTCTCTCGAGAGCACCAATTCGTCTCGCAAACAAGTCCCCAGACAACACTTTTTTGTGACGATACCCATTTCTGAACCTGTCTATTTCCAGACAAATTGAAGTGCTGATATCTGAGGTTTTAAAATAAAATGTATCCAAGAAGATAGGAGTTACATCTCTCTCACACACATTGACACACATAAAGTCACGTTTCACAACAGTTTTAAAGGTTTATAATTACATTTTAACTTCTTTCTATAATCGTGAAAACTCCATTTTACTTTGTACTTCTCAAACATAATATTGTTAATTTTCCTCCAAAGAAAATGTACGGTACATCTATCTCTACGGACCTCCAAGATACAGGCTTTTGCCTAGTTTGGGGTCCAATGAAAACATGTGTTAATAAAATAGTAAGCCTTAGTTAAACAAAATATAAATATTGTAATATGTAGGTTAAGTTTTCAAATAAACATATTTTTTACTTTTTTTTACATAGTTAATAGACCTCTTTGTGCTTAATATTGTTTATATTGGTTACGGGTACGTTTTATTCGATACGAGTCGTATTTCCGTATTACCAAGGGCCTTGCTTCCCTTATAATTAACTAGCAGTGCCTGCGACTTCGTTCGCGTGGAATAGTCATTTTGGGCATTATATTTATTGTTGCAAACAACCTCTTCAGCTTTATAAATTAAAGCTGTTATCTACGACTTGAATCGTTTTCGCAGCGCACGCAACGGAAGCCCTCAAAGATGAATAATTTTCCCCGTTTTTCCAGATTTTTCATTGTTTCTTTGCTCCTATTAGTTGCAGCGTGATGTTATATAGTCTAAAGCCTACCTCGATAAATGGTATATTCAACACAAAAATAATTTTTCAATTCGCACCAGTAGTTCCTGAGATTAGCGCGTTCAAGCAAACAAACAAACTCTTCAGCTTTATAATATTAGTATAGATTTGTTGTGGATACTAGTTTACCCTAATAGGATTATTGTTTTTAAATATAAAATGTACTTCCGGCGGTTAATTAAGAATTCTGTTTGTACATATTATTATATTACATATTATATTATTATTATATTTTGTAAAATTTAAGAAACAATTATTACTATCACAGAATTGTTCATAAATTAACAATTTTGTGACCCATATGTATACATAATGTAGAGTCCAATTGAAAATCACTAGAAAAAAATCAGTCGATTTGTGTTTAAAATTTATCTGAGTCCAAATTTAAGTGAATCGACCTCGAATACTACTCAAAGATGGCTCATTAATCATTTAGCTCATATCGATCGATCGTAAAATTTTATTTTGAGACATATTAAGAAGCAGCTGCGCGGTTTATCAGTACTTTAGTTTCGAATAAACGAAGCTACGTAATGCATATTTGGATCGTACGCCTCTTTGCAGTAATAATGTTTAAGATACAATTTTGTAAGTGCTTTCCTTCTTACACATATTCATTTATATTTATTTGATTTTTATATCATAAACATATAATACGACAACGTTAACTAGTAGTTACCCATGACACAAGTGCTTACTATGGGGCAAGATTAATTATTTGTTATACATAATCACTACAATTATACATTTGAATAGATCACCTATATCCACTGTAACATTTAGGCATCACCATCATCATCTACAGCCGGTTTTGTCTCACTATTCTTCATGTTGGCACACAACTTGTTGATAAATAATTGATATAACTTTATTTTTTGCTACTTATCGTTTATGATTGTATACCATATTTCTACCTCATTCTATCCGTAATATTTTGCGTCAACTTACTTCAACGAGGTCAAGGTAGCGTGACATTTAATTGGAGTGCCTCTAAGGTGATAACTTTTTCTGGACGTCTGCCAACCAAATGCCTGCATCAGACGTTTACTGCGCTAGAAAAAATAAACCTATTCCGCCTTATTATAAAACGCGGTTTAAAAATTAGTCCAGGACTTAGAAAATAAAAAAAATGTGTTCATGTTGTTCAAACATCACATACAAGCAATCAAAATGTCAACTAAAATTGGAATCTTGATTTAACATTGGTACATTTTGACAGTTTGATAATTATGACAGTAGACAGACAATTTTCGAATAACTAAAACAGACTTGGTCTAGACTTATATTTAAACCACGTTTTATAATAAGGCCCATGGGGTCTCATTGCAATGTGGTTTAACTATTAGTCCAGAACTTGCAAAATATGCAGTCCGTTCCTGTTGTTCAAAATTTGTTTTCTTCTGTCATAATAATCAAAATGTTTTTTTTTTTGTGCTAACATGGCTTTTGCGAAGATTTGACTCTGCAATTCTGCCAATGTCAATTGATTGTTAAAATGTTACCAATGATAAATCAACGTTCTAATTTGAAGTTGAAATTTTGATTGTTTAAATGTGATGTTTGAACAGCAAGAACTATTTTCATAGTCCTAGACTAACATTTAAACCGCGTCTGGTAACAAGACGGATTTAGATCAACTTGAAGAAATTAGTTTTTGTTAACTAAATAATTGATAGTTATGAAATTGGCAGTGATTGAAATATATTGATAACAAATAGTTTAGAACTAGATTTTGTAATGATTTACAGGTGGGCGATTTGCAGACTTTGTGATTTTGAACTCGTAGGTAATTAAGTAAAGTAAAGTAAAAGTAAAGTATTTTTTTTTTAGAGAAACCTTATTGTATAATTTACATGATTCTGTCTTTTGCTTTAGTTGGAACTGTGTTGCAAAAGACAGGTTCTTCCAAGTGGTTTGGATGGTTAACAAATACAATTAAAAGTAAATATAATCTGACGAAACATCTAATATGCATCACATGAATTATTTCTGTTACAATATAATTTGTGAAATCGCGACACAAAGTCCAATTAACACACATCAAAGAGAGTAAATTAACTATTCGTTTTATATTCGCAGTAATTATGTTTGCCAATTTAATTACTGTCTGTATCACACAGGCGTCTTAAAAGGTATCAGCTCCCTGAGGATAAAGTCAAACCAAACTGATTTCTGTCACCGTTTTCTTGCTAAGGTTGCCTGGAAGAGATCACTCAAGGTGATAAGGCCGCCCACTTGTGCATTCTTTTATAGTTTAAGCTCATTTCATATTGTAATTTATTTTTGGTGTGCATAATAAAGTTATATTGTATTGTATTGTATTGTATTGTAATGTGTTTAATATAAACCTATATGTTCAATTACGTATATGTAGAAGTCAAGCTAGGTCGGACTGAAAGAGGCTCCAGGGATTCCAAGAATCTCGTTTACTTGTTATGTTTACTCGATATTATTACGGAGTTTATTCTCCACATGACCTACAAGAGTGGTTGGTAAGTAAAAAAAAACTTATAAATTCTCTCAAAGCGAGTCGGTCTGAACTTTAATTCCTCATAATTCAAACTGAAACTTTCCGCATGCCATAACTCACGGTTTATAAGTCGAGTGTTGTTCCGTGTCGAGACGTGATTACACAGAAATATGATCCGCCATTTTTCTTTTCTTATTTTCCCCTCATTTACACTCCGGAAATGAGGTTAATTTTGATTTCTAAATCCGTTGCGCCGTGACTTATATTCTGACACCAAGTAATTTTGGCGTGAACTGTCTTAGACATGCTTGAGCTGGGACAATTTTACCCTCAAGCACGTCTCAAATTACGGTTTTTGTTCGCATACGTACGTAATGTCCTCACCACAATATATCACGCGTCATGTGACACGCAGCTTTGGTGCGACAAACCTTATTTAGGTTTTCTGGGAAACGTTTTGTTAAGGTTTAGAAAAGTGAAGGTCAAAAAAATTCCAGTCTCACTATCAAGCATCGTCTATAAATTGACCCACAATAGTAGCTTTTGAGTAAAAAACTTTGACGCACTAGTGTTTAAAGTAAATGCTGTAGCATTCATGTAATTTTTGCTGGCGCAGTATAAGAAGTTCGTAAAATCATTGTATTTAGGCCAAAGCATAAAATATGGCATCAGATCGTCCTATAACATCCGTTAACCTATTTGGCAATGGTATCCAGGCTTGGTTTTGCCGCCAGCCTTCCCGGCGCCGTCTCAGCCTCTTTTATAATGATATAATGTGGACTCGATAGGAAACAGAACCATGATTCTAATATGATCAAAAGCATTTAAAAGTTTTTTAACGTTTACTCATTTAATTGAATTTTACAAGGAGGTCAAATATATGGCTAGTTAGACGAACAGATATGAGGAACCCCTATTTCTTCTTATTTTCTGTTTGATGAGAAGAGTTTTTTTTAACTAAAACATTTGCCCGATGTTAGTAAACATATGCTAAAAGGTTTTAGATTAACACATTGGTTAACTGATTTATTTATTACATAGGTTCGAATTTTTCTTGATAATCCGAAGATACTAATAACCCACGTCATGCCCTTTCTGCCTGACGTATTCCAAATTTCCAATTCATATAATGTTTGCCCTTTTCACTGCCCTTTCCTCGACAGAACTCTATACAGATATACGGAGCTATAACAAAGTGGTTCGGTTAGTTTATGTACTGCCTATTTCCAGATTATTGTGCGACACCCACGCCCTAGAAACACATTTATGGAGCCCTGTTTACTCGCTGACGAATCGCTCTGGCGTCGTGCCCCATTCATGCTAAGCCGGTTAAGAGAGTGGCTATTTAATTGAGATGCCTTAACGGATTAGACGTGGAGGCACTAGGAAAAATATGCTGGGATAGCTTAGAAGTCTGTTTTTTCTCCGTTCCTATTATTTATAAACAGTTGCTGCCTCGTTAAGGTGTCTGATATAAATAAATAGATGAATAAGGTTTGTTATTGTTTCTTATTTTACGTCTCAGCAGTCTCTTTAACAAGATTTGTAATAAGGGAACAGTGAAATTATTTTCTAACCATGCTTTAGATAACCGCTTAGCTTTAATATTTTTACATCTAACTCTTTCAGTTAAATTAAAATTAACCGACAGGAATATAAAAAAAAAACGAATTACTCCAATCCCAAAATGTTGAAAGTACAATTTTAAACTTAAGCATTTATGGTTTCTTAAAGCTACCCTCCGTTTCCCCGACCTATATGCCGTTACGAACGATTTACGCCCCTGACACATTGACTCACATTGGGCGCGCTTGACCTGTTTCTACTCAACGATTGGAAGGCTTACGATCAACTTTAATTGATTTTATTCCACTGTAAAGGTATTCGAACTCGAACCTTAGTGTTATTTAATTGGGGTGCTCAGTTTTGCAATTGATTGTTTGCGGTTTGTTTATAAAAGTAGGCATGAATTAAAACAATTAGATTCATAGTTAGTATCTTCTGTGTCGTAAATCTAATTAAATATTTAAATATCAAATATGCAGATTATATATAGATTAAATAGGTTTGGACTTGTAACAAACAAACTTGTGTAACAAAATAAATCCACAATGTCCGCATAAGCGACCCTGTGGGTGAAAAGTGAAACATACTTCTACTGGAATGGATTTTGCTACCTTACTAAAGATATCATGATATCTTCCCATAATAAAGCCTCCTCCACACTCTTAATAACACGATAAAAGCTCCAATAATAACCTATTTTCTTCTTATAACTTATATCTTTAGCTATAGGCGATATCCCCTAATCCGGCTTGGCTCGTCCTAACGGCATAAGTAGAAAACGCGACGTCTCGTCGGTAGTCTTGCAGGCATGGACAGTAAAATTTACAGAGACCTAACTATATTATATCAATCTAAAATCTACTATATAAAAATAAGTCGGGTTTTCCTTCCTGACGCTATAACTCCAGAACGCACGAACCGATTTCAACGGTTTTGCATTCGTTGGAAAGGTCTTTGGCTCCGTGAGGTTTATAGCAAAGAAAATTCAGGAAAAAATTCAACAGAAAAGCGGGAAAACAGGGTAAATCATTTTTCACATACAGCGCCATCTCTGATACATAGCATGTACTACAAACTGGCGAAACGGAGTTCGCCGAGTTTGCTAGTTAACTTATAAACCTGTAAGATGATGAAAGATCTTTTTGCATAGTTTTGTCACTTGACGTTGCTTCATAAGATCTCTATTAACCAATAAATTATTATTATTTTTCTGATATATTTTTTGTACCTACAAACTATTGCATTCCATTACGTCACGCATTTGCTTACTATGGGGCTACATGAGTCTGTGTCCGGAAAGTTTATTATTCAATTTTATTTACACTACGAGGTTCTATTAGCATCCAGTCTTATAACGCATCCATAGCTTCTAATAAATCTATGTAAGTACAATGTTAATGCTACTTTCTATCACGTGATTATTTGACCATATATGCAGCGGAATTATCCTGCCATAACGAAACGTCTCGTAGGTATAATGATACAGGCATGAGTGGAGTGCTGTGTGCGCGCGCAGGCTCTTCGATCGGTATTCCCTTCTGAATGAAAGATCGGTCACTCAGCTTTGGCTGCTTGGTGCCGGCGGCGTGTGTTACCGCCTTTATTGCCGTTTTTGCTTTTCTAGCATTAGACCCATCATTTATTACATCCTGCCCGGCTTTGTCCCGGTTCGAGCGCGGATATGAGTTCCTTCATCAAAGGGAGAGAGTTTATTCTGTAATGAGGTGTTTGTATATGTAATCATCACCAATAGGTTCATTAAAATATTAGAATATCTTACAAAGTTTTACTAAAACTATATATTTATATACATGTAATTTTAATGAATTTGTAGATTTATGAAAATAAATAGACAATACTTTGTTAAATCTGTGTACGGTGTATTTAATGTACATTTTTGCATACAATTTACGTGCATACTAATCAACATAAGTTATGCATACGTAAATTAAAGTTGACATTATAATTTTATATGTCGAGTACTAATGAATGTTTGCCTCACTAGTTGACTTAATGTGTATTATTAACCCTACATTATTTTTTATGTACACTTTCAGAATCAATATATTTAACTTTAATTCCGATAAACTGCTTCAATATTTATACATATAGAATACTAGTGGGTGCTCGCGGCTTCGCTCGTGTTAAGAAGTAAAATTTGCATCCCTTTAAAAGTGGCATTTCCAAAGATCCTTTCTTAGCGGATGCCTACGTCATAACATCTACCTTCATTTTAAATTTCAGCCCAATCCGTCCAGTGGTTTGGGCTGTGCGTTGATAGATCTATATCAGTCACCTTTGATTTATATATATATATAGAACGGTATATATAAATATCGCCGTTGAATTCTACTGAAATTCTTAAAACTCGTTGGGCGTGAGTTCAAACGATTGAGCCGTGAACCGCCGCTAATGCGAAGTCTATTCTATCGGGTCTGTAATTAGCCAAGTCACTCAATCCATTGTGTTCAGGATACCTAGCTATATCTACGTAATGCACATAGGTAATTTAACAAATTGACGTAACCACGGCTTGGAGTTCGCATGTAAATATTTTGACTAAGAATCTAGGTATAGTACAAGGTAAAATTCAATTTCAAATCTAGAGTAAATAGGTTTCTTCTAGGCAAGCGTGCTACATCTTAAACAACTGAACAGTGGTGCTTAACATCAGGTAAACGTAAGCCTATTTCGTGATAAAAAAGAAAGTAATTTTGGAAACACTCGTATTTACTAGTAGAATTGAGACGACTAGGCAAACTCTTGAATTAGTTAATTCCATGAAAATATTAAATATCATTCTTCTCCATTATCTTGGCTTATATTAGCATTAACTACATAGTTTCAACTGTCTTTATCCATAGTTCTTGGATTTCGTGTCACACTATCGCTGTAGACGTTAGTTCTTATTACACAGTGAATATGGCTCAAAATCATATAAAATATGTCTTAATATCCATTGCGGTTGCGTCATTAAGGTCATCCAGAATATAAAGTGGTGCTGCGAAATGAACTACGACAAAAAGTGGCTTACGCTCTTCCACCGTCCTGTTTAAATATTAAAAAGATGTACGTACATATTTTGAGTACGCTTTAGGTATATTTTAAAGCGCGCGTGATGTGGAAAATGTCTGGCGGAATTTAATACCTGCTTTTGATGTGAAAAGTATGACAACACAGCGACGACCGCGTGCGTTTAGCCTCGTCATTATCAAATCGTTCATTGTCGCGCAAACCATTGTTTATACTTTTTATCGTAGGTATTATTGCAAGTTCATTCAAATAACTCGTTTTATATTTGTACAGCGACATTGATAACAATTCGAGTTGCTCTGCGGACGAGTTTTTGTCAAACAATTAATTTGGACGCCACTTGTTCGTTGTATTTTCGCTTTTTTCAAGACGGTTCGTTTCTTAATAAGAGTTTATAAAAGACTCGACCCTTGTTATCTGTAAAAACGCGGTGAAATGAGCACAAACAATAATACAGGACACAATGTTGACGGCGAGTTTTATTCAAGTGGTTTTTTCGGCGGAAATCAACGAGAGTTATCACTATTTGCGTGTTTGAAAACCACCTTTTTTGTTACGCTGTGATGTTTAAATGATCGTAAAATAATACAAACGGAATTATGTTTGATGTATTGTTGAATTGATTATTATTTATGGTCTACGGGACTATACACAAAACTTTTGTATTGTTCTGATACTGTGCTGGTTTACAAGAATTTATACGAAAATGTATACAATTACCCATGAAATATGTACTTGTTATAAGTTATTTGTATGATCAATTTGTGCTAAAGGCTTTTGGATTTATAGCTAATTGAGTTTTCAGTCAAAGCGTGTTTTTCAAGTATTTTCTCAGAAAGAAAAACCAATCGTATGTAGGTATTACATATGTATAGGGTTTGTTTTTGTACTTGCTAAAACTTAGCCTACAACATTACAGCCTTACAAAGTATTTATAAATTATTCTCAGAATGTTTTAAAGGGTTAATGTACGTAGGAGCAGAAGATAGAATAACATCAACACAGTTAGCATTATTAGGTGATCCTTTAATAACAAACGCCTCATTAAGGAGCACTTGCGATCGCACTTTGGTTTGTTATATCGAAAGTGACGAATAAAAATATTCCTATGTATTATTTGATACTTAGCAAAGACAATCTGTAAAATATCAGTAGCAATGATAATATCAGTGAGTTAAAAATTCCTGTTCCTTCTTTTTGGATTTACTCGATCAGGTCACCACGATGTATCTGCCCAAGAAAACTCCCCTAACGAATTTTATCTGTGGGGGGTCACGACCCTCAGTCATGAGGAAATACGACTCAAAGAAAATCCTATAATTCAAAAAGTTTTTTTTTCTCTCTCTACTTTCTGTATCCCTTCTTTTTATTTCTTTTTTTGCATCCCCTTAACTTCATTAGCAGTACCAGTCGGTTCCGACCTTTAGAGCCCGTGTGACCGTGGGCGAGCCGTGGGCGTGTTTAATAGAAGGCTACGGAGTCTGCCATTTAGTTTAACTCGTTCAGATTTCAGCGTGAGTGAGAATATTATGTACCGTCTATATTAAACACTGTTTAGCCGCAGGGAAGATAATTTAACAAGCAATTTGTAGATTTATTTTCGTAGAAATATTTGGGCTGAAAAAATGACTTATACATATTTGCTTAGAAATATCATGTATGTGGTACCCGGCGTTAAAAATATGATGTTGTTGCGGGTAACTATTTCTTTTAATTATTTTCTCCCATTGCTTGACATAATCTTAGTCTTTGAATTATTTGTCACTTTTCCTTATCTTGCTTCTCTCAGTTGTATTGGTGCTCGATCAAATTTTTGCGTAGTCAAGTTGATGTGTTATATGCATATACATTTATACTTTATTTAGTGATAGATCATATTAATCTTATATAATACCTGAACCAATAAATAGGTAAATACCCGTTAAAAGCAATTAACTATAGGTACCGTTTGAATTGGTTTTAGTCAATGCTCGTTAGCATAAATCGGGAAAGCTATACGTACATTAACATACGTTTTGTGTAAATACAACCTTTTGTAATGAAACTGACCGTTTGTGCGTGATGAATACTGAACGTTGACACGCTAATGATCGTGACAATTATCTATAAATAAATATAAATAAATATTCCGGGACATTGCACAGGCACACAGAGCGCCATCTAGCCCACACTAAGCAAACGCTTGTGTTGTGGGTACTAGATAACGGATATAATACTTATATACTTTTCTTTTGTAAATACATACTTATTATTATATACAAACGACCAGACTCAACACAAGTAATTATAAATTTTAAAATTGATAAATACTTGTATCACGCGGGAATCGAACCCGCAACCCCTAGATTAGGAGGCAGTGCCACTACCAACTAAGCTACCAGGCCAGTCAATTGTATAATCATGGTATTTCGTATAATTAATCTTAACACTAGTCTAACTAAGCAGAATATAGAGATATATAAAAGTGTTATTGACTTGACGTGTACCTATGTGTTGTTAGGTTACCTATATCGATGGATACAAAACTTACGCACTGGTTTTAATCTAACATTTTGGTGTTTATATTCTTACTTAATTGAAGGTAATCTTAACTATATTTCGACTGTCATTTTATAACGAGAATGTTATCTACCGCCATTGTTTCGTATAGAGAGGAAAATTGGTTTTAGAAACGGAATTCTCAGAGAAGTTTTGTTTCCGATTATTTCTGACCTGCCCATTGATTAATATTACCTTCGCAGAAAAGATACTGTCTTATTTATTTCCGGATTCTTCTCAGATTATAAATAGACAATTTTATCTCGAGTATTTTCTCTCTGGTTTTCTACGCCAAGTTCTTTTGAGCCGTCTCCAATAAGTTGCCAAGTTTAAATAGAAGCTTTTAATTACCAGATTGCCAAAGAAGGTATTTCCGTCGTTACGGTGTTTATGTATTTTGTTTTTTCTCTAGACTATGGTTAATTATAGTAGCTTTATAGTATTTTGATATTTTTTAGGAACCTGCTACTTATTTAAAAAAGTATCTGTAGAAATTTTGTTTAGATTTAGGAACATTTTGCATTATTTGAACAAATTTATAGCGGGGTCTCGCCCGCGCTTATTATAGTAGATAAAAATAACCTTTATTTTAAACCAAAGTCCAAACCAGAGAGATTTAATCTAAATTGGCTTAAGCATTCAAAGCTAAAAACATTAACAAGCACTACAGATTTGTATTTTTAAAGCTATAATAATATTAGTGCGATTCAAACACGGCGTTGTATTTTAGTTTTTCTAAAATTGCCAGGAGTTGTAAGCTTCATTGCATTAACCCTACGAATTATAAATACTATGGAAACGTAACAAAAATAATTCCACAACATGGTTAACCGCTTCCGCCGCGGTTGATCTGATTGGACTAGTTGGCCGCTATATAGACCCCCCTTTAGCGGCCAACTTGTTACTGCAGTCAATCATTCAGCAGCATTCAGCTATTTCCTGAATCATAACCAATCACAAGCAAGCTTTGTGTACGAGTGGTGTGTTGGAGAGGGATGTGATGTGGAAGCATTTTCCACGCGACATTCTAAAGAGTTACAATTCTATCATCATCATCAGCCTTTGTCGACCCACTGTTAGGTATAGGCCTCCTTCTCTAGGAATACAATTCTAGAGTACAATAGTTCATATCATTAACCGTAGTATCAGATAGTGTCTAGTCGTAAGTAAGGGCAATGTACTGATCACTGAACTTAACAAGCAGCCTTCGCATGCAGGCTGGGCCTGTCTAACTTGGATTAACTTGGATCGCACTGAATGTGCACAAGTTTATTCATTTACGCGTACATGAAGAGTAACCGGTTTACTTCTAAAGCTTGATCGCCGTCGGATTTGTTCATCAGTGGTTTTTACAAAATTTGTTTTTAGGAACGAGACAATTCAATGTGAGTTATAAATTTATAATACCTTACCTTTGTAATCCTGTGATTAGTTGTTCAATGCCAATCAATCCTATCTTTTCTATAACGCATGTTGATTATTTTTTTGTTAATTCTAGTTTCTTAGTAAGACTTGATGTATTTTAAAATTAATGTTTCAGATTCTCGTTTTATCAAAACATATAAGAATAATCGAAATTTTATTATAAAAATTCGTTAGATATTGTCTATTTCTACCGTATACAATACATACATACAGACAATGCACATTAGTTTTCGTTTAATATTGTCGCTACTGTTTTTAAACAAAAGTTTTAAATTAAAAAGTTGGCCGGTGTCAAAGTGGAAAACGAATCTAGTTAGCGCCGGCCAAAGTCTATTATTCTGTCCGATGCAGTCCTGCTAAACTTTATTATACAAAAGTATAATAAAAGTATATATAAATACTACCTGTTATTTTTATTTAGCCTATATAATCTATACATTTATACAATTTAATGTTAAGATGCATACAAATGGTTTGTGTGTCCTGGCTACTGCTGTAGGATTCCCTGTGTTGCAGTAGCCAGGGTTCTTCCGAGAAACGAATTTTATTTGGAGAGTAATGATTAAATCTATCTACATAATAATCTATACAACGCAATACAGAATGATTGATGAATTATTTTATATCATCGTCGTCAGCCTGTTATCGTCCATTGCTGTGCATGGGCCTCTCTTCTAGTACGCCCCGTTCGTCCCGGTCCTGTATATATTATCCCACTGTAGATTACTGTCCACCCTCTTAATTCGTTTAACATCAGAATCGGCCACTCTCATTAAAACACCCGTGAATTATACCTAACTAGGTGTCTTTAATTCCAGACTAAATATGTTTTTTTTTTCCCTAGGTAAGTGTGTAGTATTGCTTAACATCAGGCAGGCCATGAAAAAAACATGCTGTAAAAATAAGACGTTTTGGCAAATATTTCATGTTGGTGTGCAATAAAGACATATTATTATTATTATTATTTCAGGTTTCTTGTGTGACTGAAATTTTGGCATTGCTCCTAAAGTTAATGATCCTTTCAAGGTTTTTTCTATTCTTTATATTTCGGTTGTCATTGAAGCAAAATAGCAAAGCTAAATGTTAGTAAGTAATTCTAGTTGGTCATCAGTCTTAATTAGAGACGTAAATTAAAGAGCTTGATGAAACATGACTTAATTGCACCATACTTTTATACCATTTTTATGAAGTGCTTTGTGGTAATTATTCAAAAAAGTAATACCTTTAATTAGTGTCAATTTGATATAAAATTATGTTTTAATAAACCTGAAAGTAAAACATTGGGAAGAAATCGACATATTTGAGAACCACAAAATACGAGAACATTAATTTCCTTCGGAGACGCTCACCACGATGTACTTGCTCAAGAGAACATCCCCTATTAATTAACTGCGGGGGAGTCAAGACCCTCAGTGGCGAGGAATACAACTCGAAGAGAGAGATATTTAATTACCTAAAGAGGTATTCTCTTAGGTACTTATATCGAACTTAATTCGCCGTACTAGCTTTGAATACAAAATGATTAATTACGTTCGGTTCGTTATCGCAATAATTTGGTTAACAAATTGTAATTGGGTGCGCCATTGTCGTAGACTATCGGTATTGTCTTCGCAAATGGGAATGAGATATACCAGAAGGCGGAAATTGTATCGAAAATATGTAAAAGTTTTTAAAATAATGAGTATAATTTTTGTGTCTTTTTTTGTGAATGAGATCTGGTTGATATTTTTTATCAGTGACAGTTTTAATTAACAAATCAGGAACGTGGCTTTTTAAGATTCAGTCATTACCGCCTTGATTGTACTAATAAGCTTATGATTAAAGAAACGGATAACAAACACAATAATTAATTACACAAATTGTTTAATGGATTACGTAATTTTTCTGGAATTTAAGCTTTCGTTTAATCATTATAACAAACAATTAACTCTTACGATAGACGAACCCAAGTTTCGTCTGATGTTTGGATTTAAATCTAATTTTGGAAAATCGTTTTGAAATTGTTTGGTAGCGGATTCATATCGGTCTCGTTTCATGCGGCTATTCAATCGCATTCTACATATCGCTGTTATTGTCTCGCTTCAGGGACGGGGGTAAGAGTGAGCGAGACAAATGATCTCGATAGAGCCTTGTGTGAGGGCGAGGCTGCGCGCGCACCCGCTACGCCTCTAGCGCTACGAGTCAGTCACGATCGGGCTACGAAGCTACCACACCGCTACGCCGTAGACCTCATCCCGCAGGCAATCAGTGTTTTGTGTGACGCTTTGATCTCAAGAAAAAAGAAGCTAACACCACCGCGAAATCCAAGGTATATCAAATATAAATCATTCATATTTCCTTCCCAATAAAGTCCAGTATCGCTTGTAATATTGTCGTTATGACAGCAATAACCAGTCGAAGGATTTTCGCTCTTATATCTTTATGACATTAATACGGCAAGCTCGTAATGAGATGAATGAGATGCCGTGAACTGTACCAAGGTCTATCCGATATTGATGCATTGGCATTAGTGTTTCCTAGATGGAAGTATTATGCAATAATGTCTATTTTACTCTGACATCGGGACTAAATTGCTTGGATCCGTTTTCCGCTGTTACGAGCCGTTGAACTCGATTGTTCTTGGAAATATGTGTCGACCAGTCAGGTGTAATCTAAACCGTTTCTAGAAATATAGTAATACTCAATGTATGTTTCTTTTGTAGTGGCTACATTATACATAAAATATCAAGTTTTAAGTTGAAATCTTGTGACCTATCTAGATGCATTTTTACTAATATTAAAATTCCGTGATTTAGCTTTGTGATTTCATACATAGATGTCTTTTGTGACTGCCCTGTTAGCTTAGTTGTTGGTGGTTCTGCCTTCTAATCTAGGGGTGCGGGTTCGATTCCCGCACAACACAAGTAATAATGCATATTAAAAATGTTTAATTACTTGTGTTGAGTCTGGTCGTTTCTATGTATAATAAGTATGTATTTACAAAAAAAAGTATATTTGTATTATATCTGTTATCTAGTACCCATGATACAACCGAAAGCTTAGTATGGGGCTAGATGGCGCTGTGTGATAAGTCCTGAAATATTTAAGTATTTATATTTAAAGCTTACATATTATATGATTTTTACGTACGTATAATGCATGTGTTATATACATACACATATGTATGTATAAGCAGAATATACACACGTTATCATATAAGTATTCAATCGAAAGTCTCGTCACGATCCGTATAAATATCTATCAGCTCACGTAACATCCAGATCTTATGTCGTAATTAGGATCTCTTTTACCAAAATAATGAAGCTGAGTTTGGTTGCTACACCTCCGGATTTCATTATTTGGGAAAGCTATATATAAAGTCGGGATAAACTGAATAATATAACGAAAAATCAAGCACATTCGGGTCAATATTAGAGTTTTTGTATACTCATCTCTTAAATATGTTACTGCAAATCATACATTCAGAAAGTCGTTGCAGCTATGAACGCCAACCGAAATGGTTTCCACCAACCACGCGACAAATTTTATTGCAGTATACATATACTCATAAAAAATTATGCCTACATTTCTGATCCCGTTAATTTCCATTCTAATTCCTCCGATTCCGCAGCATTTACTTAATCCGTCCGTTTCCATAACCGTAGTCGGCGTATTTGTGGACTATTTTGGTGAATTACCGTGACCTTTTGACCTTAGCTAAATACACCTTTTAGGGATCATACAGAGTCCCGCAGTGCGTTTTTGCGGCCCTAAGCAAACAAAGACGCACCTGCTACATTGTTGCCCCGGACCTGTCCCTTGTACAACGACATCATGACTGACAGAGGCCTCATAATCTGAACTAACGTTTACACAATTATACCATCTATATATATATATATATATATATATATATAATAAAACTGAACAGGGTCAAAAATCTGTACATAGAAGATATAAGAAGCAAAACACATTTCAGCAGTTTTTAAAATTTTGGTTTGTTTATTTAAAAGCTCATCACGCAAAAACGGATGAACGGACCATCATGATTTTTAGAATTTAGCTAGTATATAGTCTTAGGAGTGTCATAGGCTACTTTTTTATCCCAAAATAGTACAAGCGAACCCGCGTACGTCAACTAGTTATGTATAAAAGTGAAAGTGTGGCTGTTTGTTTCCCTTTCAAGCCTTATCAGATTGACGGATTTTCGGTACGTTAGTAAGAGAAGGTTTCGAGAGTGTCATATACATATGTTACTGTTTACGAATGTACTAGCTTCTACATGGACTTGGATATTTTTCGTTACATTTCGGCATTATGATTTGTCAATCAACGTGATAGACATGTATGTTAATTGGATTCAGGTCAGACATCGTTGATGAAAATAATGCTGAAAACAGATAGGAAAATTTCGGACACACAGCAGAAAAAAATCTCGTTTGTAACAAAAATATGAGCACGTATGTACATTTATTGGCGTTTAAACTACAGAGAGATGTATAAAAACCTGTTTGTACAAACGTCTAGTCAGAGATTAGTTAGACATCTCCTAGTTATTTTATCTATCCCTGTCCTGCCGAAACATGAATGATCAGGGTTATGACGGTGATACACTCCACTATTCCACAGTATCCTGACCTTTATTGAATGAAGCGGAGCCGATACTTTGTATATCAGTGACAGAAACGAGTATACATAAAGTTGTTCTATGCTAAAATCACCTATATATCTGAAAAAAGTGGAAAGTTAATCCTTAAAAAGTAGGTAACGAGAAATATAGACTTGTGATACAGTTTAAAATTTTAGTATTGAAAAATTTAAAATCGAAGGCTTCATTTACTTCACAACAAAATTGTTCTTTAAAATGTCCCACATTCAGATATTTATTTATTTATTTATTTATAACGGTACACATAACAGAATGAGTTCATATATAAGCCAAATACACATTCAAAACTGGTTTTGAACCAGAACAAATTCCTCAGGTGAGTGTACACAGATTATATAAATGAATATAAATATAAATGATTATATAAATAATAATATAAATAATTATAATTATATAAATGATTCTAAGACAGAAAGGTTAATGGAAACTTTTAGGAGCGCCTTTATTATTCTCTTTTGTAAAAGAACCAGCTTTATGTCCGAAGCGTGACCAAATAACTAATATACTTCTTTGCGTATTAGCTAACTTTTCAAATATTAGAAACATAAATAAACGTTACTTTAGCGTGCTGAAATCGTTTATGTTTTATTAAATTAGGCTTAACATCAAAGTTTACCACTTTTTTTAATATTTCGCGTGTTTAAAATTATGGCAACGGCACGAAATGCGGTACTTTTTTTCGAGAATTTAAAAGAGATAGTACGCTTTCTAGTACGCGGAGAGTGATACTCGTAGGCTCGTAGCATCTCGTAGCAGACGGCTACGGCGTAGCTCCGTAGCGTACTCGCAGCGTGATATCGTAGAATCATTTTTTTTCAAGCTTTATATAGAGAGTGTAGTACGAATTCGTTCTGTAAAAACATTGTTGTATTCTCATAACGCAATGAGTATAATTCATTTTTGAATCGAGCCACTATTCGATGTTTACGGATGTAATTGTGTCTACATATATGTTTCAAAGCTACTTGAATCCAGCACGAAATCTTAATAGAATAGAAACCGTTGTAATATACTCTATCCCCAATATGACTGTTTCATGTTTTTAAAATGTTAATTTATTTGGCACTTTACCATTCAATATTGAATTGATATTCGATATTATCTATACTAATATTATAAAGCTGAAGAGTTTGTTTGTTTGTTTGAACGCGCTAATCTCAGGAACTACTGGTGCGAATTGAATTTTTTTTTTGTGTTGAATAGACCTTTTTTCGAAGAAGGCTTTAGACTATATAACATCACACTGCAAGTAATAGAAGCGAAGAAACAATGGAAAATGTGGAAAAAACGGGGAAAATTATTCATCTTTGAGGACTTCCGTCGCATTCGCTGCGAAAATGGTTCAAAATTCTAAGAATTAATGCCCAAAATAACTATTCCATGCAGACGGAGTCGCAGGCACATCTAGTTTTGAATAATATTGTGTTCCGGCCTCCATACCAAATCATAAGAGATTATTATGTCTTTATTGGAAAATGAGGACAAAGATACATACACATTATATTAGTACATTTTTTCATATATCTTATTGTAAAAGCTCACACATTATATAAGACGTGACGTCATACTTCAAGACGTGGCAATGTCTACGTGAATTTATAAATAGCTATATGATACGAGCTTTTTATGAAGGCTACGTTATATTCGCAATTCTAACAATACATTCGTGAATGAGTATTTCTGGGAAAAGCTTAAGAATTCGGCTTTATGCTAAAAATAACGCGCGTTTATTGATTTGGTGGGTGTTACACATTCGTAGTACGAGAATTTAGGTATTTATTAGAGATTTTAGGTGTGTTATTTCTTTATTTCCCACGTATTTTCTAAAACGAACTTAAACTCTTTTAAAATGAGTAGTGTCTACATACAAAACGTTTTTACAATTAACTTAATTAATTCGTGGCTTAACGCTTTACCAAACATTCATTAATCTTATGTGTAAGCCACACATTAGATGACTACCAGTCCAGCGTATTCTAATATTGCACAGATAAATCAACTCGTGTCCACTGAGAACATGTATTATACAGACGGTCCATTTACCTACATGTACATGTGTGCATGTATGTAAATGGACCGTATACTATATAGTACACGTACATGCAATGTAACAGACATGTCGTTACAAACGTACGCCTGCATTCAGTTATTCCGATTGTACGGTAAGCGAAAGGCAAATGTAACCGAAATCTCGTGCATTTTTTATATACATATGCAAACACCGAATCCCACGATAAATTGTTTTGTTCATGCACTTTAGTTCGGGGTTCGACGTTTGTTGTGAATTTGTGCGCTGGAAAAACAGACCAATTTGATTTAACACACGGAAAGTTTAACTAAATTATAAAAATTATATATATTCATTTAGTTACAACCGTTCGATAGAAAAAGTATGTTATTAATAATAAAAGGTACGTAATTCCCAGGGGCAGAAAATCACAATTACAAAATTTTGGTTCAAATATTATCTAGTTTAATGCCATTGCAATTTCTAGTTGTCTAGTCTAGAGATACGTTTAGTATACATTTCTAAACCGAATGAGCCAAAATAAACCTTCACGCCACAAGGTGGAGCGAGGACATCATGAAGATAGCAGGGAACAGGTGGAGACGAGAAGCACAAAGTCGGGCTGAGTGGCGTGCCTTGGGAGAGGCCTATGTCCAGAATTGGACGACCGTGGGCTGATGATGATGATGATGATGATGAAACCTTTACGACTACTTTACTGTCGGGTTTTGAATATCAAACGGAACACTTGATAGAGTATACCTAAACTGTACACATTGCCAAAGGTAGGTTTCTTCTAGGCAAGCGCGCTAGATCGTAGATTACAACGTTGCTTAACATCAGGCAAGTTGTAGTCAAGCGTGAGCCTATCCAATGTAAAAAAAAACATCATCATCATCCACAGCCCTTGGGATCCCACTGCTGGGCATAGGCCTCCCCTTGCATGTGCCATCTACGTCGATCTTGTTTAGACCTCATCCAGGTTGGACCCTGATTTGATATGGTATAACCAACAATGCCATATCAAAGTAACTACATAAATCCTTCATTGTCAGGCTAGGTTACTAAGCCCACTACAGGACAAAAGCGCAAGCCCTTTTACGTAAATACTCCTTGGCTTGTCTCTACTATGATATTCCGTTATTGTAGTTTGCTTTCACGTCGGCGGCTTTACAAAACACTTAGTTAATTTGTTAATTAACTAAACACGCCTGTACTAGAGTATTCCAGAGCTTTCCGGCGAGAACCTAAGCCGGTGAGCGTGGGAGCTGTTTGCAGCATTTGAGCTTTGCTACACCTACAGCTTTTGTACTCCGACTAGGAAAATACAACAAGGAGATTATTCTAGAAATGAAGTTATTATTATATATAACCTTTGTAGTAAAGTGTTGATAAAGTATAAAACATTTACATACTTTTAATATTTGCAAAATGATAACGTAAAAACGTTTAGTTTATATGTAAATTAGTTCAAAATCAAAATTTTGTTCCTAATGTTTCCTAATCAGTTACATGAAAGCGACTTAGAAGACAATAACAAGAGCTTTTAAAGGGAGTGAATGAATCCAGTTTAATAAATATAATCAATGGATATAAAGTGTGAATTATCCGTGCCGTTATGTGATATAATAAAATGTTAGTACGATATGTGTAACCACAAAAACCTTAGGTTTGAGACATTTTGATTCTTTAAAAGATGTCTTGAAAATTGATCAAAGATTCTTCGATCGCTTCTTATAAGTGAGGTTAAAATCATCGTATTCTATCTGTGCATTGTAGGTATTGTGAAAAAAGCTCTCAGACCGTCTCATTATCCTTGAAATTGTTGTGAAAGTTCCTCGGGCGTCCCACGCGCTGTTCGATTCCAAGTTCTTTTACAAGTATCAAGCCTTGTACCATAAAGACACCTAACTACCCATTTGATCACTATGAAAACCGTTCCGTATGTCATACTGAGACCAATATCAGCTTCTTTTTCAATCCACGCGTCTATACAGATGGTCAAATCAGCTGGCAAATGTATCGCGTCATATTTGTGAAGTAATTTATTGCGTGTATTTGTTAGGAACTTTAATGACCTGCGATGTTTCTTACGATATCTGTGATAAATGTAGCCGATCTGTATTCTGTGCTTATATAAATATCCAAGATCTATTCTATTAGTGTCTGAGCATGAAAAAGGAACAAACGCACGTATACTCAAATCAGTTGAACTTTTTAATATTTCTGTCTTATGTGTTAGGTTTGTTTATTTATACAAAGAGGCATCTATTAAGTATTATATCGCTGTTGCTAAGTGACCTCTAATGAAGCGAGTGCGGTCAACCGTCACTGACCACATACTTTGATTCTATTCACTGATAATTTAAAGACTTGCGTAGAGCTGCTACTGAAAATGTTGGATTAAGTGTGAAAGAGACAAAGTAATAATATAAAAGATCTAATTCAACTATAATTTCAAATTGATTTTGTTGAGTGTCAACATGAACAACTTTAAAATGCTAATAGCCGTTCTATAATAATTTATCAAATATAACTCAGTATTTTAAATTGTATTCGCATAAATTTTCCACACAAATGCTGTGTCGACTATTTTTGTTACCACTTGGTGTTACGAGTATCATCTTACTAACTACCACGATTCATTTGGAATCAATGTGATATTCCTACCAAATACTAACATATGTGTGTGTACATACATACCTTCAAGTAGCAGAGGTTTTACAACAGTCCTTCGATAAACAGTCTATTTATTTTTAGGAAAGTCTCATTTTTAACTACGGTCTAGTGAAAACTCAAGAGAAACCGATCATTATCTTCTGCCAATAAGTTGCACTATACTGATGCTGAAAATTGGGAAAATGGACATGACACGAACATAATGTACATCTCAAACTAGATAAAAACATTATCTTCAGTCAAACAAGATATACTGTGATCCCGAAAAATTGGAAAAAGGGCATAACAACTTGTCAAACTAAAAGAAACCATCATTATCTTCCAAATAAAGCAGACCTACCGACCGACAGTTATTGTACGGATCTTAAAAACTCGACAAATGAACGTAACAACAACATATCTAAGTACATAGATGTCAAACTAGCCAGCATCCCCTAATAAGGCAAAATGTCGGCCAATCACGTGTGTAATGCACCCATCACGCCACTACAGAACACGATGGAGTTACGTAACAACCCCATAGACATTCTATTGACCCCACATTGTGAAAGGGGTCGAGGGTGCTTTCAACTTTACTACTTATGCAGCGCCATTTCAAATGTTCATCTTTGACTGTGGAGCTGAACTGCTGGGAATGGTCATTGAAAATGTGACTGGTTTGATTTGTACATGAAAAGGTTTTCTTATAACACGGGATAGGCGTTTGTCTACAGCCTGCCTAATGTTAAGCACCACTATAGTCTAAGATGTAGCACGCTTGCCTTGAAGAAACCTAGTTGCTTTCAATTTAAAGACACTGGGTCCTAAAGTAAGATTGTATGAAAGTGGTAAACTTTGGTGTCGAGAGTTTTCAAACCTATGCCTATGGCTCTATGGGCTTCTGGCATGGCTTAACAACTGCCGAGTACCCATTTGAATATGATGATTTATATTTGGTTAATGTTGTTTGAGAGACAGTTTTATTTCGATGATTGTCGCTTGTGCGTATTATTTTTTCAGGAAATCTTGTGGTTAATAAATTGCTGTTGTGTGAAAATACTAAATAAAAAAGCAGTTCGAAAGCTCTCAACACCAGAGTTTGCTACTATCATACGAGCTACATTTAGTTAGTTCAAACGGTACTAAAGGAAACTGATATGATACATAAGTCGAATGGAAAAAGACCGGGACCGGAAATATATTATTTATATCTTTGTTCAGGCTACCTTCAAATTCGGTTGATTTATGAAACTGATGTGAATGAGGGAAAGGTCGTTAAAATAATGTCGCTCTTTACTGTCTTTATTTTCACGGGGACTTCTTACCACAAATTCCATTCATCATTTCGTCAATCCTTTTCTTCAATATCGGGATATTTTTACTCTTTCTTTACTTAATAATGAACCTTACTTTTACAAGTTAAATTATCATAAATATTTGTGTACATTAAAGTTTTATTTCGAATTTCATACTCGTAGTTTCTCTTACCATATTCCTAAAAGCCTGCTGTCTCCAAAAATTCCGTGACCTATATTCGGAGCAACAGAAAGCGGTTCCAAAAATAGTCAACACGTGCTCTTCCAAAGCCATAAAGACATTGCAGCTAGCCTAATGAGGGTCACTGTGCACTACACAGGCTCGTAATAAGGTTATCGTGGAACAAGCACATTACGTAATGTAGCCGGTACTCACGGCGGCGCTATCGATCCGCCCCTGTGGCACTCTGCCAATAACAAACTCTGTACCTCTACTCCCAACTCTGATAGAAGTGGGAACTTGTTCCCGTTCACAAGTTTCGGTGTTAAAACTGTTTTATTACAATAAGAACTTTGCTCGGCCCAGTGTTGGCGACCGTGCTGAAATATTGTGTGCAATTTCGAAAATGTTCGCGCTAAAATGTAGGTGGACACTTTTTTTTTCAATTTGTTTGTTATCCGATGTACGACTCTCGATTTGGTGGCATGCCAGATTTTAATGCGTTTTCGTTTATAAAAAGTAGTACAGAATAGGGAATGCTGGAGACATCTCTCTCATTCATTCATATTAATGAATTTAGGGAAAATACGCTCATAACTTGTTACACTGATGACTCATGAATTTACAAAAAAAAATACCTTCTTGAACATTTCAAGTAGGTTCCATTAGAATTAAAAACATGAACTATGGCCTATTTAATACGGTTTATTTTCCCGTTGGTTCATATTTATTTCCATCAAACGGCTTCCCTTAAAAGTAAAACTCGGGCGGAATACTAATCACGGCATAAACTTGGCCATTATTAAAAGTACAAAACAGGAAATCGAGATACCGATGTTTTACAAAATTCCAAGATATCTTTCCTTAGAGATTTTCGCGAAAATCTTCTCTCTGAGGATTATCTTATAAAATTACGAAGTAAATCTGCTAAACAAAATTATTTTACAGATTCTGAAAATTTGTGTATATTGTGGCCTGATAAGGCTTAGATTCAATATTTGTGTATCTTCCTTTTTATAATGTATTTTTTTATCTTTTGCAGGATACTGAGTCCAAGCAGCTAGACTGACGTTCCCACCATGGCATTCGCAGGACTCAAAAAACAAATTAATAAAGCCAATCAGGTAAGCATTTAATCGTCCGCAGTTTAATAAGTCCAAAAGCAGTTAAGGGAATTAAAGCTCTCTCGATAAAAGCAGTGGCCGAGGCGAATATCCTTTAATCTAAATAAGAGGCGTGATTAAAAACTTGGGAAGAAATTGGAGATGGCGCGGCTACTCGGCTGTCTGGCTGAATATCAGGAAAGTTTGTTCGAATGAGGTTGCAAGTTCGATTATATCACGCTACTTTCCAGCCGGGAATGTTCCGCTCCTTATTTAAACATTCTTAGCATCCATTCCGAAGCACACTTCAATTACCTGCAGTCAGGTTTCGATTCCCATTTCGTTCAGTAGGTCACAGGGGGATGTATTTATGTTTAGTTTTCTTGCGTGGGTGAGTTATAATATTGCTTTCGAACACCTGTTTGAATAAAACATTCCTTGCCGCTGAGATAAATAAAATATAACTTGTGCCAATTTACTTATGTTGTTTAGAGTGTGATGAAAGCTTACGCCTACTTACTGATCCTTAGAAATAATTTTCTCTAGTTATTTTGGCATCAGCGTAGGGAGTATAAGTAAGTAGACGAGAAATTCAAATTTATATTACAAGTATATATCTCGTGACGTAATTGAAACGGCACTCATACATATTTAATTTTGTATTTAAATTTGAAAACACTCAGTAGTACTTAAGTTTATTTGGTAATAGGACTTCAGACTAAAATAATATGATAGCTTTCGTAATAATGCATGAATAAAGCTATGAATTTGTGTGCCTAAAAAGCCCAATTGTGAGTAGAAGACGATTGCTACCCAGATGGCAATAATAGCTAGACAATTTGTCTTGAAACTGTGACTGGCATAAAATTGTGAATTCCACACAAAAGACGAACTAACCCGAAATGTGTTTCTCCAGAAGCTGACAAGTCACTTTAATCTGGGACTTTATGGGTTGAATCGCAGATCGTATTTGTCGCAGATGTCTTTGAAAATCATTACATTTATATTGAATTGGTTTCTTATGAGTGGACTTAAATTTTACTATGCAAATTACCGTTTAAGTGCAGTTCCTGAAAACTACTAGGACATAAAATATATGTAATCTAATGAAATTACATTTGAATGACAAATCTTCCGTTGGAAATCTCAGTATTTTAGACTGTCACGACAAAAACAATTGAAAGTAAGATATTTTTGTAACATCTTACAGTTTTAATAATTGTTATGCAATCCCAAATATTGGAAGGAACATAGCATCGACGGGACAAACAACAATAATTCAAACAAATACATTTACTTTTTCATAGGAACTCGCGGAGCGTGTAAAAGCTGTATCCATTCATTTTGTTCGGGTGCGATGGTGTGTTCCGCCGTCAGCATATTGCAGGACGATAGGGCCACACTGTCAGGAGTTCGCTTGAAATATTTTCCAATTAAGCGAACCGGTAACCCCGGATTGTATTAAAGTTAATAGCCGGAACGTATCTGCCGGCAGTTTCTGAAACTGCTAGATTTCCAGATTGATTTCTACATTTTATACCTACATACGCTAGCCTAGTTTTCCTGATATACAAATAAACTTTTGTACGAATAGACATTTGCTAGATATGTGAATATAGGTATATGGTTTGGGTTTCTCGCCTTTCTCTGTATATGATAGAAATATCTGTTTAACGTAAAGGCAACAATATTTTTAAATATTCAAATGTAGACTAGTAACCAAGCTAAATCTAAATTTAGTATCACGACCATGATTTTTTAAATAGTATACATTAAAAATATGTTACAATCGCATTGTTAGTGATACAAGTACATGACGTGACGTTTTTTGCGCAAGGCAAAGCAGTTAATCCAACAAAGAAGTCGAGGCATTTAATTTGAGTTGCCACGACAACAGCTAGTATGTTGGCGGCATGGAAAAAAGAGACAGCTATACCAGACTAAAAAGCGAGTGTGGCTCAGCGGTTCCAGTGTCTGCTTTTCATCCAGACGCACCCTGGTTCGATTCCGGCCCTACACCAAATACTTGTATTTTCAAGTAATGTTTGGATTTGCACTAGCTTAACGGTGAAGGAAAACATCGTGAGGAAACGAACATGTTTAAGGACAACAATATCCGAGGACATTGTGTCTTCCGTGGAAGGACCTGGGCGCCCACCACGATGTATCAGCCCAAGAAAACTCCCCTAACGAATTAATTCTGCGGGCGAGTCACGACCCTTAGTCATGAGGAAATACGACTCAAGAGAGAGATATACTGAACTAGGCTGCCCAGATTATATCCATATCAGGTTTAGAAAATAATAAAGTTTATTTCATAGGACATCCTGATAATCAAAACCATTCTAGGACTTGATCACAGTGACAAATTTGCAAATGAAATTATGACAGATTTCCCTTCTCCTACTCCACTCTTCTTTAGTTGGCGGCCTAAATTCTATCACCGCCCGTCTGCGTTCCACAGCTCTGTTTCCTTTCACTAAACACGTACTTCCTCTTGCAAATAAAACCTAGCGCGGGATGAGATTGAATTATTTATTCACTACCCTCGCATTTATGGTACAAGGCCCTTGTAGAAAATCCTACACGAGGTTTTATACCCACGCAATGCGACCCTTTTAAACTTTCCAAACGTTATTTACTCGAGAGTCCAGTTTACTGTGTCATATATGCCGGCTAATCTTAGTAAGTGATACTAGGTAGCAAACCCACTGTTCACAATATTTTGTTTAACTGGCGTAGACTCATTAAAACTCTCGTGAGACATTTTTATCACTATGTAACTAAAACGATTTTCACTCACGTGTAATTCGCGTATGTTATTGAATTACACGTGAGTGAAAACGGGTTCAGTTATAATATTGGCGTAAACTTATTTGTGGAACGGTAAAGCTATATGAGAATGTGATTGTAGCAGCTCTACGAGAGAAGCTACGACTTTACGGTATGTTACAATACTGTAGTTCTAAAAATTTCGTAAAGATTTCCAGGTGCAATGTTCTCTTAATCAAGTCTTTGATTTGATCGAGAATGTCTTGTCCTAAATGACCAAACTTAAGCTTTACTATGCCTACCAAACAGTTTTTGGAATAAAAGCGTAATTACTAATTATATTTTTTAAACCATTTCGCTCGGAACGTGTGTGTTTAATAAACTTTTATTATACAAGTCACGCTTTCAAAATACCACTGCTTATTAAGTTTTCCACGTATCCGTTTTATAATTTACCTTATTGTTGTTGGCTTTACGTGTTGAGTTGAGTTGACTAGATTAAATCTACGATGTAAATCGATTCCGAGAACTGATATACACAGTATTCGCGTCTTTACTACAATGAACTCTAATGCTCTCTAGCCACTGCTATTATAGTGACATAAAATAAGTAAAAACAGGTGAAATAAGGTTTTTTTGCTTTACATTAAGCTTACGTTTACAACACAACGTCCACAACGGATGTAATGGTAAGAGTCACTGCAGTAGGTATGAGATATAACCCGATATAATTCTTAGGAAGTAGCCTTAGAAAATAAGCTTTGCCCGAGTTACTATAGTTAAAAGATAAAAAAAATCGATGCCAAGATGAGTTTGTCTGATTTATAAATCATGATTCTAACTATATATTTCGCCTAACTTAATCGAATTCTTTGCTGAAAATATCATCCCTAAATAGCTAATACAGTATTCAGATGAATCAGTGAGTGATATCATAATATCAGAGACAGATAAACCTCGTCACATAGTAGAAGCTAAACGATGGTATTATCTACTCATGTCTAGTCTGATTTAGTAAATAAATAATAAATATTTAAGGTTAGATGGATATCGCTGCAGTACAGTATTAGTAAGCATTTGCTTAGTATGAGGCTAGATGGTGTGTGATACGAACTTATGTTAAATTCTCGACATATTCTTGACCACACTTTAATGGTCGTTGTTTAATATATATTAAAGTGTTGTCTACACTGACTATGGTTTTATGAAATAACTATAGATAACTATCCAATAACCCGTAATACCTAAATATTTCCCCGCTCGCTGTGTGTCGTCACCCTTATTGTGGCGGCCATGATTGATGGGAATATAATGGCGTCTACAGCCTCCAGACAAGACAAGATCTGCCCTTTCGTACATAATACAACGAATACGCTAATCAGCTTTGTTTTCAACGTTTTCTTTTGCAAATACAATTTTCTTTGTAATTTCCCGGAGGCTTGCGGTGGATATTTGTCTCGTGGACTTAACCAAGTAATGTACTGTGTGCCAGGAGCATAAGGTTAATCTTCTTATCTGCATATGCGATCTATCTGCATATGCAGATAAGATACTATTCACATAGTATCACGTACCGCACGTAGCATTAAGTATTTAAGTTAAGATGTTAGCCTCAATAAGAACATTATACACATTCACATTCATAAGAGACGAGTCACAATATACTTTGATACATCTCAATATGTAAGTGTTTAAATTATCCTATCACCCTTGCCGCGCCGGTAAATACTGCATAAATCGATGTGCAGTTTGAGTTTTCGTTACTTGTTTGAAATGTCAGTCTATTATACCCACAAAATAATACTAGCTAGTAAAAAATATGTAAACAGAAAAAATATAGTCTTATGCAGACAAATTGCCGTGTCGAGGATAGTTAGTATACTTCACGTTTATTTTAATATTTTTAAAAGCTCACCTGACCGAGGGAGTAGCCTCCATCCACCGGTTTAAATTGAATTATTAAAACCGGGAAGTTCGTTGTTTACGAACATAATTTTGTTAATCAATTTATAAAGTGGAGCTGCCGGCGTCAGCGTCGGCAAAAAGCGAGATTGTATCGCTGATCATCGGTCGCTGATACTACAACTTTGGCAGGCTCTTTATGGCAGCTTTAAAAGTTTGCCCGCGGGAGTTAACCGGTAAATTATCTCTCTTTACCTTTATAATGGTATTTTACGACGCCCGCGGTATCAGGAGGGAGGCAAGACATTTGTTTTGTCGGAAAAATACTTAAAAATTCTTGTTTGTACCTTGTACGTGTATTTTTCCGAGAGCAAAATGTTTATCGGAGAGCTTTTCGGCTTATAGGAATGAGTACGCGTGTTTTCGTTTTTGGACACGGCTTGCTGCAGCGGAAATCCCCGATACGGCCGGCGGTGCAACGTGCGCTCCATAAATACAACTAGCTGTGCCAGCGACTTCGTCCGCATGGAATAGTTATTACCATTAAAACGGTTGTAGTGAATTAATCTTAAAAAATAGACATATACGGTCCCAGACATTTTGTTAGATCATTTCAAGAGGAATAATTCTTTCATACATATTTTTTTATATCTTCAACCGTTTTCGCAGCACACGCAACAGAAGCCCTCAAAAATGAATAATTTTCCACGTTTTTTTTTTCACATTTTCCATTGTTTCTTCGCTCTTATTAGTTGCAGCGTGATGTTATATAGCCTAGATGTTATAAAACCTTCCTCAATAAATGGTCTATCCAACACAGAAATATTTTTTCAATTCGCACCAGTAGTTCCTGAGATTAGCGCGTTCAAACAAACAAACAAACAAACTCTTCAGCTTTATAATATTAGTATAGATTTTGCGGAAAATTGAAAATTCTGAATACAAAAACAGTCACCGGCTTCCTCGCCGTGTTGCTATGACAAAGAGAATTCAATACATTATGTATATGTCCATAATATTTATAGTAACGCTTCGCTATTGTTCCGGAACAATATATTCTGTTGATATCCAGTTGTATTACCTAGATAGGTACGACGGGGCTGAATATGTGATAGCCTAAAATAGAAACTTAATCCTACCGCTCAGAAAAGGTCAGTCTTAACGCCCTTTTTGGCCTTCTTAATTTAGTGTTTCAGAAATATGTATTCTATTCTGAGCTCACAAAATGCCGTAGGCGAATTGAATTTGAAAAAGAGTATAACATGCTGCCAGTTAGTTACTTATAGAATAACATTAGAGAAAAATTGTTTTTTATTTATAATGTTTTTTTCTCTCTTGAGGTTTTAGTCAAGATAGCGCAGCTGGTATAATCAAATTATGGTTTTCTTTAATCGATGTAACTAAGTATACAAATTGAAATCTTTATAATCTTAAAAATTAGAACTTTGATTTAACATTGGTACATTTTGACAGTTTGATAATTATGACAGTAGACAGACAATTTTCGAACAACTAAAACTGACTTAGTCTAGGCTTATATTTAAACCACGTTTTGTAATAAGGCCCAGTAGGTTTACAATTTTCATGCATAATTATTATTGTGTCCAAAATTATTGATTATACTAATCTTGTACTATACAATTTCCCCTACTTTGTATCCCTAAATACGGCGACGTCGGGTCGACCCTTTCCTATCAATATAATAACAGAATATGATGTCGGGCACATAAAATACGTCTTCTAAATTGGGTATAAGTTGACTAGATGTAAATAATGTTAGTAATATGCAAGGGACAAGGTAAGAACCCGACCCAGTTACCCTATTTTAGCTCAAACTGTTTGAAACTACTCGTGTGTTTATACATATACTATTATATCTATTCTCATGGTGATCTTAAAGTTTGTTCTGATTGATTCAGGTGGTTTTAGGGACGCGAAGACCGCTACTTGTGGCAATAGTTTAACTTTTACAGTCTTTTTATATTTGGTGTCAACAATAAATATTATAGTCATCTACATTTTAGAAGTTATTTTGGGGTATTTAATTTAATCTCGCTAAGCCAACCAATCAACATTATTTTTAACGCACCAGCTCATTTATATATGATAACAAAAATGTAATGAAATGGGTAAGAAATATTTTTTTAACGATTCTTTTTCTCAAGTCTGTAAACCCTTACTATGGTTACTTGTTTAATGTTCTTAAATAAAGTCCAACTAGTCTTGTCATGTCATGTCTTAATAAATCTATCGAATTTTCCAATGCTGCTTGTTAGTCATGTTAGTAGATAATCTTACAATAACGATCGACAAGTATATCAATTAGGTTTACAAACCCCTTTTAGTTTTCTTGTCAGTATATGCCTTGAGCCTCAGTTTTAACCGAAAAGGTTCTACCACGAACAGCGTATTCGGTAAAATAACCTTGACCCACAACCTGACCTATTTAGTCGGATATAATTGCTTTAATCGGTAATTCAATGACACCTCTGTAAAATGGGGTCTGGACAGATTTATTAATGGCCTTCCTTACGATGAGTAAATGGGTAATAACAAGCCATTAGAAAATTGTGATCGTAATTTTGGGCATTCTTTGTGGCTTTTCTTTTGAGTTGATTAAATTAATCAATTAAAATGAATAAACAATGAGTAAATTATTGATATCATTAATTGCAATGTTACCATTATATTATTATTATGTTTTCATTTAGTAATCCATAATAAGGTACATTTCATAATTTTCAGAAACATTATACACTCAATTTAACTAACACCGTCGATACCGTCCTCGCTAACAAAGTTTCCGTGTCAGGTCGAATATTCGTATCCCAGCACTTAAAGTTAAAGCACCTTCAAATCGATCGACTCCCGAAGTGTCCCGGCTCTATTCGCGCATCACAAAGGGTGCAATCGCGAGATGAACCTTGATCCAGTGGGGGCTCCGCCCGCGGGCGCTCTGCCCCAATTACACTGGCCTTCAATCCACCGAGGTCCTGCCGCGCTCCAACTATGCGTCGAGACCTTGCTGCAATTGTATGGAATTACACTACTCTCCCTGGGGTGATTTAAATATGATTGCAATGCTATAAATGTGTTAAACTTTGATTTTATTTATAAATAAGATGTTTCGTTTTTGTATAAAATAAATCGGCCAGTTTCATATTGAGCAAATGAACTCCATTTGCTGTAAAAAAACTGGAATAAATAACAACATTTATATTTTTTTACGATTACTTATCACTATAATGAAACAGTTTGAAAGAGAGTCTACTCTAAGAGATATATAGGTAACTTTTCTCAGTTTATCTTATGAATTATGGGCGTGATTTAGGTCCGTCAGATGCGTTTAGATAAATATTAAGTCGTGGCTACATACTAACGCTTTTATCGTATATTCCAACCATCCGTCATAATTAAGTCTACCCCTTTGCTATCATACCTTTTTACGTTTATCCCACAGTCAACACGTTTGTGATTTATCTCGCTTTGAATCCCGAAAATATTTTTGTTGTAATTTTCTTTACGTGGATGCTGTAACACGGTTATCCGCTTGGAGCGAGACTACAAACAAAAATCCTACACGACAAGCCAAAGCCGCGCTGCTTGCTTTTAGCTAATTAAAAAGGGGTGGGTGTAACGGACTCTTTGCTACCAGTAACTAATTTTCCATACGCTCTTTTTTCCACCGAGCTTTGAGAACCTTCGCGTTTCACATGATATACATTTTTTGCTTATCTTAACTCTCGTAGTAAAACCTTGATTTGAATCGCAAAGGACCTCAGCGAAAGGGGAACAGCAATCCCGTTTTTACGACCCCACTGTTGATAAAGACTATAAAGTGTTTCCACCGACATGTACACAGCTTTCCATTTTAAAGGCTATTTGTTGGATCCGTTTGTAGCCCGTTCTCCTTTCATAAAATAGCTGGCAAACGTAAATAAGCTTCTTTAGAGTCGGCGCATGGAAATAAATTATATTGTTGGTTCTTATTAAAGAGAGATAAACGTGAGCCCACCCCCTATTATTTGCAAGGGAAAGCGCGATAACATTATCTTCTCGACGTCTTGATTTCACTTAACTACGGCAAATTCCATGGAAAGCCAAATCTCACTCAAATGGAAGTCAGGGCATAATTTAATTGGCGGTAATTAAGAGCTGACTGTAGTTCGGCTCTCATGCAAATGTTCGGTAGATTTCCAGAGACAAGACCACCGGGTATTTGTATTATATTGTACTGTGCTGCGTTTACAAATTATTTCATTTGTATTTAATTGGTTTGATTTCACTGTTTACATTTACAGTCATACTATCCTACAAGGTTGCTGATTTGAAAATTTGTGTTAATTTTTAATCGCAATGCGAATTAAACTTGAACTCGACTTTATTTATTGAAATGAATTGAAGTTTGATGTTATTTTTCTAACTCCAATATGTATGACTCAACAACGGGCTACATGCCGCTAAGTAACACAGACTCGCTAATTGTGACCATTCATAGCAGAAGCTTTCACCGTGATATAATAATTTTGATTTTACGTTATAGTAGGTCTCGCAATTCGGCCAAGGTTAGGGCTTGACCAGCGCTTTGTGCGCCGACCTACCTGTTTATCCTTTCTCTGCTATAAACTTTTTTAAACAAAATCTGCGGAACGTATCGGTGAGAAACGCATTTCCCTAAAATTATCGATTCGGATTTTCGCCCGTAGAAGTTTGCCCGCAAAATTGCTTTTGCCACTCCAACTTTGGATGTTACACAACTTTTTCGGTGGAAAACATTGTGGACTTTTTATGTTTGCTTCGTAACATTAGATGTGCCATCTTAAGATATAGAACAGAATGTTCTCTAAAAAGTAACTTAAGATTATAAATATAGGTTTTCAAAAATTCTATTTGATGATAATTCACTTTGCATTTATGATAAAGATAAAAGATAAAGAATCTTTATTGATAATGTAAAGTTGTAACATAGGTATAAGTACTAATATCATAAAATATGCTACACAAATTACAATATCTCGTCAAATTGAATTTATTACATGTAGTTTTAACAAAATTTTAGAAGTTACAATGTCAAGTTTTATTAATAACATAATGAAAATTTTTGTTATTAAATTATTACTATGAGTAACTTTCTTTCGAATCAAAGACTAAAAATGCTACAAAGCACCCAAATATCCGCTCTGTATAATTGAGTATTACATTTTAATACATTAACATGTTTGTTTCAGTATGTCACAGAAAAGATGGGCGGTGCTGAGGGCACAAAATTGGATTTGGACTTCGTGGAGATGGAAAGAGTAAGTACGCTTATTTTGGTTACACTTATTGCGTTATACGAAACAGATTTATCTAATAACGACGTCTGCGAGTGTATAGTACTTGTAACAAATTACATCTCAGACGTTTTATTTGACTTTGGTATCGAGTCAGGCATCGTTAAAAGTTTATAAAAGAGAGGAAGCCTTTTTAAAAAAACTTATATTAGCTTGTAAGAGAAGATATGTAGTTTAATTTTACTAGTTAGGCCACCGCTTGACTATTACTTGTCTGACGTTAAGCAACGTTGCAATCTATGTATGATAAATAAAGTGATAAGGTCGCCCACTTGCCGTGATTAACTTCTACCTTTTTATGTGAATTGTATTCTTTATTTTGGTGTACAATAAAACAAATTATCAATCAATCAAATATACTTATATCTGATTGATGGATATTTTTTTTCAACGTTGCATTTTAAGATAAATTTAGGCAATGTGTATGAACATTTTTAAATTGTTCATAATATTTGAATAGAAACGTAATGTACCGCCACGTTATAAATGCAGCTGTACTACACTCCATTCGTCAGACAAACATCTCAAATAACATCTTCTTTCTTTCCAGAAAACAGACGTAACATGCGAACTAGTAGAGGAGTTACAAATAAAAACAAAAGAGTTCCTTCAACCGAATCCCACCGCCCGAGCAAAGATGGCCGCCGTGAAAGGAATCAGCAAGTTGAGTGGACAGGCCAAGAGTAACACCTACCCGCAGCCAGAGGGCGTTCTCGGCGACTGCATGCTGCTGTATGGAAGGAAACTTGGAGAGGACTCCATTTTCTGTAAGTTTTTTAGCACAAAACATAATATGTACTTACCTCGAGATGAGATTTCTTACCACGTGAGGACTCTGTATACTTAATATATCTCTCTCTTTTATCTATATCTCTATAAATATATTTTGATTTGATTTGAGAAATTGCTTTTTTTGTACTGTAAAAATTGAAACTATTTCTTAAAGAAAGAGCTTTAATGTTATGCCTACCCAAGTTGTTTTTGGTCTCTTTTCCAATCGTCCGTTTTAAAATCTTAAAGGGATCCTGTTTCCTTCTCGGTGAAGGTGAACAAAAATATAAGAAAAACCATATGTTTTTTTATTCTGCTACATAAATTCATGTTAGTCTAGAATAAATGTATACTTATTACCCCTATATTTATACCCACGTCAATCAAAATTCATAGTCTCACGTCCAATCTGGTTGGAAAATGTATTCGTTTTATTTAGGACCATTTCTGTGAATAACTAATCCAAGAGGGCTCAAGGGAGCTCTTGTCTCAAGATAAGCTAAACTATCGTGCAAATTGTGCCTTGTTTTGTTGTTTTAGTACAGAATTGTAAATGAATATTTACTGATGTTGTTTCACGCGAAACGTCACTAGTAATATAGTCCTGTTGATTACTAATGATATGAAAACAGAGTAAAGTTTAATGTGATTGGTAGTCTAAATACCGCTACTTAGGCTTAAGTATAGCACTAAGTTACTAAGAACAAATTTGCCCGTGCTTTAGCTCTCGTTGTATCGGGTCTAAAAGTAGCATATATATCAGTTTTAAAATCTAATGCTGCCACACTTAAAATCGTAATCCGTCAATAGAATTATAATCCGTTGCTCCGTTGCATTGTTAAAGCAGAACAAACAAATATACTTTCGCTTTTAAAGAATAGTACGATATGAGTATAGTACTATTTTTAATGACCATTTTATTTTGTTTTTTTCTCAGCACAATGCCTGATCGAAATGGGAGAAGCGTTGAAACAGATGGCTGACGTGAAATACTCTCTCGACGACAACATCAAGCAGAGCTTCTTGGAGCCACTGCACCATCTGCAGACCAAGGATCTAAAAGAAGTTATGGTAAGGAAAAGAACATAGAAGAGAAGAAAAATATTTTTTTGTGGTTAATTTTAAATAAACAGTTTTGATCTAGCTATTCACCTTCACTTGATCGAATCTTAAAGTTTTAATAAAGTTAAATTAACCTACCAAATCCAATCTCGATAAAGTGTTTGTAAAAATGAAATTAAAATGTACCTTAATTCTAAATCTAATGCACAACGTTTCTTGAACGCATATAGCAACTAACTTTAAGAGAAACATTTCATAACATACATACGTAGGTGGGTCATATTGTAAGATGTCAACAACAGAAATATTATTTTAAAATTGTTCATTCTGGATTGAATGTGATAAAAATATTGCGTTATTAATATTTTCCAGCACCACCGGAAGAAACTACAGGGACGTAGGCTCGACTTCGACTGCAAGCGCCGGAGACAGGCCAAAGGTGATTATTACAACAACAATATCCGCATGCTTTATATAGAAAAAAAATACATTCATTCCTCTCTATCTCACTTGTGAAATTATTCCTACTTTTCGTTTGATTCTCCTCAACGATGTTTTTTCGTTTGGTATTTGATTATGTCTTTTTCTTTTTGTTCAAATCAAAGGCCCCGGTAGGGCCCCAAGTCCCTATATGAGCCCAAGTCACGGATCAACAAGACAGGGTACGTAGGGACACGATATTTACACGCTATACATCACACATTTACATTAAGCTGTAGGCTATAACACACGCATACATCCATGTAGGCTAACGTACATATGTATATATAAGTCCTATAATAAGCGCTCACATTTTTTACATGATTTTGTTCCTGCCCTCGCCTGCAACGGTCCTACCATCATCACTATACCCGCCTGAGTATTATTTTCGACATTTGGTCTGTATACATTTTTGGTTCTTATTATGTTTGTCATATTCATCCGTATCGTGTATTTGTGTATGTGTTTGATTTTGTTTGGACATGTGTGCATTGGATATGTAAAACGTGCATGTGTTGAAAATATACATATACTTTAATAAACTGTTTACGTTAAATGTACGAAATACGTCCGTGTTATGCACGCATTTATATACGTGTAACACTGACATGTTCGTATTTCGTGGCGACCAATGCGTGCGCGTATATGTCTGTGTGCGTAATGCGTACACGTACGTATCTTTGTGCGTGCAATACGTGCGTGTACGTTCGTACGCGTGCGTGCGCCTCCGTGTGTGAAGTACGCATACATCAGGCTCTCACATTCCAGACGACGAGATCCGTCAGGCCGAGGAGAAGTTCGCGGAATCGCTTCAGCTCGCACAGATCGGCATGTTCAATCTACTCGATAACGATGTGAGTTACTTGCTTCTATTTTAATTGGTTCCAGACTATTTTAAATTCTATTGATAAATTGTTTCAAATACCTGTGTTCAATTTGGTTTATCTTATTAGGGTGGATTGCCGCAATATGTCAATATAACGGTGGAACAGTTTGCATATATTTCAAACTATTTAAAATATCAACGGTAAAAATAATCCTTTGTTTATGACATGTGGTAGACTAAACTAAACTAAATAAAACACAACTTGATTTTGGATTTTTTGAAATTAGTTTGCTTCTGTTTAGCTGCATGTCAATAAAATAAGAACTGTTCTTTTTGTGAATTTCCATATGTTAGGCGTTAAAAAAGTTGATATTGATGGATATAAGACGTCTATTACAAGTTTCGACTAACTAAATGGATTTTTTTTAACTCTGATATATATTTTTAGGTGGAGCAAGTGGCGCAGGTGAGTTTCTTCGCGGAGGGCCTGCTGGAGTACCACCAGCAATGCACCGAGATCCTGCAGGGACTCGTCTCCCAGCTCATGGAGAAGTAAGACTTAATTATATGTATACTTGTGGAATTGATTCGCACATAAACCGCTGTTCTTATAAATTACCTATGGCAGATTAGTTGAACAGTGTTTTGGCTTTTTCTTCCTAACTTTATCAAAGTGAGAAAAACTAATGAAAGTAATAAATTAATTGTTGTCTACTTTTTTGTAAGTGAGACGGTAATGATATGACTTGATAACAATTATAAAAATGTAGTTGCGAGCTAAGTGAGCCGAATATTGTAATATTTCTGTAAAAAAAAATACAACACGTCACATAGACGATTGATTTCAAATAAAAAAAAAAAAACAAAAACTGCATTTCGATTACATGAATGCCTCCTTAGTTGTTATAAGAATAGCTATATAAACCAAGGTAAATGATTTCCTTCTAAACAGAAATGTTCGTATTTCCAGGAAAGAGGAGGCAGTGAGCCGACCGAAGCTCGAGTTTGTCCCGAAGACGCTGGCCGACCTGCACATCGAAGGCATCCACGACCTAAACCATGGTAGGCGCTACGGTTCCTCTCAGAGCCTCTCCCGGCCCCGCACCGCCCTCCCCCCCTCCTCCTCAGTCGGCGATCTCTCCTCAGTAGACCCCTTCAAGGCTTGGGAAGCACCTGTACAACAAACTAACAGAATAAGGACACAAATGCCGCCACCTCCCGGGTTCAAACCGCACCCGGCGCCGAGAAATCAGAACAATCACCATTTTAATGGACTCAGGGACCCCTGGTCAGGTATAATTTGTTTGCTGGTTCCGTTTTGGTTGAGGGTTTTGGATGTGTACTGCTTTGTTGGTGGATAGGTTTGGTAATGGGAGGAAGATATGGAATAGTTGGTAGTTGGTGAAAATCAGTGCTATGCTAAATGTGATATGTAGCCGTGTTGTCAATAGAAAGGTTCGGATACCAATGTAGCTTATTTGATAAAATACATTTATTTATTATGAGAAAGTAATGTGGAAGAGTATCATGTAGAAAGGATGACAGCAAACCAATGATTGAAGTTGTTATTTTATCATTGTTGAAGTTTTCTTAACAAAATATAATTTTTCTGAAAATTTTGAAATCGTCTCTTCAGTTAATTAAAAGTAAAAATATGTTTATTTACCATTAAAAAACTTAACCTACATATTTCAATTTTCATATTTTAGTTAATTTACAATAAATAAATAAAATAAATAAATATCCTGGGACATTGCACACAGCGCCATCTAGCCCCACTAATAATACTTAATATTTAATATTTACAGTAGACCCCAAACTAGGCGTTAGCCTGTATTTTGGTGGGCCGATTAAAAATAATCCTGATTTTGATTTGATTTGAGAGTTATTTATTTTTCTATATTGTGACAAGCTAGACACTGTATAACAAGTCACACTTCCTTCTTGTGGTGTTGGTTAATTGTTCAGTGTGGGGTGAAAGCAGTGCATAATCAAAATCAGTTCACTATCACACATTCACTCACTCATCATTATTTAAGTGCCTTCGCACGCTTTATACACAACCACAATATACATTCACAATGCACAAATATCACAAATCACATCATTACTGTATTTCGATCAAGAACTTATGAAGTTCTGAATCTCGTCAAATTTTAGGTAAAAGGTATATAATCTAGTAATTTTATCTATCTACATATACATATAATAAAGCTGATAAGGATCGAAAATCTGAACATTAAAGATATTTAAAAAAAAATGTTTGGAAATACCTTCTTCGAATTGATAGCAGAACACGATTCAAATTTTTTTTTCTCTGTTTGTCTGTTTATTTCAACGCCCATCACGCAAAAAGGGCTGAATGGATCATCATGATTTTTTGTTTGTACGTAGTATGAGGTCTTGGAAGTGTCATAGGCTACTTTTTATCCTAAAATAATGCGAGCGAAGCCGCACGCGTCTACTAGTAATAGATAATGGCAATAATAGAGACAGGCAGCTTTGTTTAACAATACTTTGTAATGTTATATTATGTTCATGAGAACTTACATATCTAGCGTAGAAATATTTTTTTTTACAAGAAATGGGTTTGCTCTTGACCGTAATTCGCCTGACCTTACATTTTATGAGATACAATTTATAAAGATTTCTTTTACAAAATAGGGACTCTTTACAATCAACAAGCTAAGTACTAAACACTAATTTACATTCACAGTATATGTACATATGTATATAGGAATACATAAGGGGACACTAACTATTTTCAACGTAACCTATAAAACTTTATAAAAAATGTGTAATATTGTTTATCAAAATTTGTGAATAAAATAACATACTTAGAACATAATAATGGTAAAAGTATTTTAAATTTAAACATACAAGTAGTTTGGCTAAACGTCACTAACAATTTAATTTCCCTCAAATATCAGTATTTAGTCAGCTAGATTTGTTCATAACACCGTTACTTTAATTTGAAGCTTTTTATTTTGTGTTAATAATTCAAGGTACCAGGTTAATTCAAGGTTTTACAAGTTATTGTACAGTTCTTTTACAGATTGCCGATGATCCTAGTCCCAAATCCCTTTACAATTAGACTAGGTTAAGTAATATATATATCAGCATATACTATGGGCTTGTTTACTAACGGAAATTTCAATTTTAAAGATCACTTTTGAATGTTATTGCGTCGCTGTCGCCATGACTATTATGTCCTAATTTTGTATGTTTATTTGTAAACGTATATGAAGATACGTAATTGGAAATATCAAGGAACAGACAATACACATTAAAACAGGTAAAAAAGATGTGGATTCCAATTTTGCTGGTCGTGTTAATTTTCATATAAGTTTACAAATAAAACGATTAAAATAACATTCATTAGTATACTCTATATTAGTATAGCATATTATTTCTTATGCTATATTACAAAAGAAGAAACAAGCTCATAGTTGTGCATTAATGTTGTATTTATATTTAAATACGTGTTCTTTATATCGAAGTCAGTATGCTTTTCGTCTTCCTATCTGAGTGTAAGTAGTCGATATTCAGTGTCTCTATCTCTTTCTAATGAATGTTCAGTCACAGACGAACCAATTTACCTACATACCGAAATGTTGAGATTAATTGAACACTAAGATACACTGATGTAGGAAAAATATATAGATTAGGCAAGGATTTTTAAATCTCTTTGGTAATAAATAGGCTAGAAAATTGGAAAGTTAGAAAATCGATGGTCGTAATAGAATACGGAATATCCGAAAAATATTATGTAAAACTGATATGCATAAATACAATGAATTGCTCTCATCGAATGCGCAGAACAATAGGCACGACAGGAATATATAGATTGCTGCATTTTTGCAACTAAACACGAAATTATAAATCTGCCTCTCTCTCTAAGATCACAACTATCCTATATGCTATCGGTATAAAAACGGCACAAGAAAAAAACTTTATCACAGAAAAATCGGCCTTAAAACACGTAGTAATTAGGTCCAAGTTAGTGGTCAGTAGCGACTGTGTACTGAGTGTGGATGTGTGTTGTTTGCGTCGCGGAGAGGGCGACTCGCACGCCAGCTCGCCGGACCACAAGCCGCCGTCACACCTCGAGTTGTTCCCGGGCGGCGGCAACAACATGCAGCGCTCCAACAACGGTAACACACACATACACTCACCTACACACATATTAAACACACATACATTTAAAGTAACCACACACATACACACTCTGGCACTTACACATATGTACATATGTATGTCCCTCAATTTGTTAAATGCACACAATGTTTATCTGAATGTAATGTGTGTGTGTACATGTACACACACAAAAATATCGTGTAAATACGCATTGTTCTGCACATTCTGATTTTTATTATGTGTACTTTTTTGGTGTCGTACTCGTATGTGTCAATGTCACCGCCAAAGTTTGTGTTTGATGGAGAATAATGAAATTACACATGTGCAGATCCATTTAAATTAACTTAAAATACACATAATGATTGTAACACACACGTTTATACTGACACAAATACATACACACAAACACACTCACACTCACACACACATACATACACTCTTAGCACAACACACCCCTTGACAAATCCGAGTGGGGACGTTTGCCATGATTTGTGAACTTTTGTTAAAACGTAGACGGTTATCGCTGATGCATTTGTAGGTATTGTGAATTATTTGTTAAAAAAAAACAGCAACAAACACACACATTCCACTAAAACCTAATGAAATAGACCTTAGTGATTTCAATACTTCCTCCGGCTTGCGTATGATTTTTTTTAAATAGATATTCTACTTGGCTTGATTTGATTTTACTCGTGGTTTTACTTTTGTACGGAAATGAAATATCATCATCATCATCAACACGGCTTAAAACCATTGTGCATGTCTCAGAGCAAGTTTAAATAGAAATCTGTTCATTACCAGCATATCAAATACATCAATCAAAGAAATAAAAAAAATCACGACATTACAAAATCTGTTATGATCCTTTTGTCTTGTAGAGTAGTAATAGAAAAAAAAAAACGATTTCCTATACATACGCGCATTAGCTTATTATTGTGTGATTTTTTTTTGTTTGATCAAAAACTGTGATGTGACACAAGTCCATTTCACTTTATGCATTTTTACATTTCAGCTTTCATTGTTGATTAAAATTAGAATTTTGTAGATACTATCCCGAAAACTATGTTCTATAATTTTAGTATCTTATGATTTTGCAAAGCTTTGTGCGTTTTTATTTTCTTTTTATCTGAATGTGTTCGCTATAGTATCTACATCTTTTACAACGGATCTTATTTGTCTGTACTTGATTTAGTTATAAATATCGAATTAGATATAAAATAATTATTTGGCTTTTAAAAATGTAACGATTTACGTATCATATATATAGGTATTTACAAATATGTAAAAGTCCCATTTAATAAACAAAACTAAGTTACATTAGAAATATGATCTCATAATTCGTTTCGTAAGGAACAATAATACCAATCCTGTCAATCAAGAGGAAAGTCTTTTTTTTCGTCTTTGGCTATAACTTTGTATTGTGCCAGTTCTCAAGTGAAAAAGAGGAAAGTAATTTCCCGCGCTTTTTACCTTCAGAAACATAAACAAAAGAGTACAGACAATTAAGGTCCAATACTCCCAACTTTACACCTACTAACCTAACCTCCTTATAGCGTCCCCGCTGCCATCTCCCGTCAAGTCACCCGCGCGGACTCCATCGGCCACGCCCTCTTCCGCCGCGCCCAAGCAGGCTTGCTGTACCGCTCTCTACGACTTCGATGCTGAGAACCAGGGGGAATTGGGATTCAAGGTTAGTTGAAGTAGAAAAGAATAGAAAAGATAAAAATGATTTTTGTAGAGTTAATGTTTTAATCAGAATTTTATCACGTACCTACATACTTAAAATCTAGTCTGTGTGTTTTTCGTAGGCGGCTCAATTTGTAGTGCTAGGTAAGTAAATAATTGTAAAATTGGAGGTCTGCGTTTAGTCTTAGTGTGATATTTTAAGGTGCAGTTGCCTGTTTGTCATCTTTATTCAAACTGTTGTTCTATGAAAAAAATTAAAGGTCTTTGTTGAAAATGACAAAATCTATGGACGGGTTTACAGAAGACAGAATGCTATATATATCCTTGTATCCTTAGACGGATCAATTGGATAATGAAAATCTTGAAAAACCAAGACAAGAGAACAAGACAAACAGTAAGGAACACTATCAAATATTAATAAAAAAAAATACGAACCCAATTTGAAATGTGATTTCACCTAATTTTATTAACTAAGGTTGTGAATGTGACTTGACAAGTTGGCAATAAATGATTCCATTTCATTCATAATATCTGGTACTAATAACACAGGCTATAGCTAAGCCCTATGATCGCCCTATAACCCCTAGTATTTGGCGCTGTAAAAAATGACTCGTCACATTTATTAATTAAAACATGTGTTGCAGGAGAACGACGTGATCACGCTGATCAGCAAAGTGGACGACAACTGGTTCGAGGGCTCCGTGCACGGCAAGACCGGCTACTTCCCCATCAGCTACGTGCAGGTCACCGTGCCGCTGCCTAACATGTAAACACACACACACACACACACATACACACACACTCACTTACACATGCATTCAGTCTGATCTGTCGTGTCATGTGACTTGTATAATGTTAAAGATAAAAATTCATTTATATGCAAGATGTAGCTGTGTTACATGATGGTAGGTGATAAAAAACCAAATATTATTATCATAGGTACGAGCATCTCAACCATTACTGGTGTGCAAATTAGATTTAATATAATACCTACTAAAAACTAAACTGTTCTTATTGGGCAAGCAAGATTCACCTTTGGCCATAGCTGTTGTGTGTTGTTGAGCTTACCATCAGGCAAACTATGGTCAAGTGCAAACGTGTTTTAGTAAAATAACGTGACTTTGGAAACGAATGTCAGTTATTTACTTATATAATTTTAGTAAAACCGGTCCTGAGTATTTTGAATTTTATATTGAGCCCAAAAATCAGAAGAAAAAAAAACAAAACTATACTACTGGTCAATTTTTTGTCGTTGTTTTTATTCATAAATGTGGGAAGGGCAAGTCACGTGGCACGCCGCAGATAAAAAAATATGTATTTAATCGTCTCCTTCACCATTTTACAGTATTACGTAAAGCATTATATACTTCAAATTCGTTTCAAAAGCTCAACATCGATGTTAAATAAAAAAAAACATGTATTTAATTGACCCCCATTCTCTCAAGCCGTTTATATAATGACATATCTAATTTAAAACAACAGGCTATGCATTTTTATTATAAAAAAATACAAAATTATTAACTATTTTAGATTCGTCAAAGAAGGTTAAATAAGAATCGGGGTCACTATTTTACTTTCACGAAATATGCAATTAAAATTGAATCATATTTAACATACAAATAAAATATATCTATTTATTTGTATCGTTATTGATTTGTTCGAAAATAATATTAGGAAGGAATGCACAACAATACATTATTTATTCAAATTGAATTTATTTAGACGAAAATTATTTTTTACCAATCTGCTCTTCCCGATTTTGACTCGATATGACAGCTATTACATTCTGAATAATTTTAATTTTATATACTTATTAATTTTTCATTATAAAAATGTTTTAAGGAGCGTATAAATGTTCGTAGCGACCATGATATTCCATTGTAATTTTAATATATTGACAAATTAATTTTATGAATTTTTCCATTCTTCTTTTTTTTAAATTAATTAATTGCCAAATTATGAAGACGTAATTATAGATTGATTTAATGTAGTCGGTAGTAATGTTGCCATGTTATTTTGTGGTGATTTTAGTGGTTCCAATTCGGACTATTTTATTCTGTCACCGAGTCTAATCTTAGTTAGTGAATTAAAAAAATTACTGATATTATAGTCATCATCATCATCAGCTTCCGATATGTAAACCGGAATTTAATATTAATCTTCTTGGTTCATTGACAGAATAAATTAGTTCATATACTGATAATCCTTATGTATTATGAATTTAATTAGTTGGGAGCAAATACATTTTAGTTTCGTTTAGTTGAATCACTCGTAAGTAATAAGTATTTAGGAAATGAAATGTATAACACTCAGTACTAAGCAATTTAGTCAAAAAGTTATGAAATCGAATATGAATTTTATTTACTAACGATTAAAGATGAAATTGCAATGCAATTCGTTGGTACTGTTGTTATACATGAAGCCCTATGATAGAGTTTATATAAAGGACTAGGTAAGATGTTGAAAGCTCCACTTAAGATTGTTGTACATATATGTCTTCGCACAACGTATGTACTTGATATCTAAACTAACTGATATATAAGAGGCAGACAATCGATGTAGTTTGTTTTTTATTATCTTATATATAAGCCTTTTATGTTTAACAATTATTATCAATTGATGTGTGTTTTTTTTTAAACGCTAGGCAACTTAACTAATCTAAATAACTTGAACTAAATGACTACAGTCTCTATAATCGACTTATTTAGATTTAATTCTTTTTGTAGATTAAATTAGTATCCTTAGAGTAGATACGTTGTGCGAGGATTATAAAGGCTTCAAGGCTCGGGCAGCATCAATTCTGAATGGTGATATTTTAAAATAAATCGTGTATCTATTTTTGTAGATGCGCTCCGTTATCTATTTAATAAAAAAAAATAACCGAAAACATATGAATTATCAGTTCACTTCTTCGATTGGATGCACATTCTGTATTAGGAATATTTACGTATGAGATTAGAATTTTATAGTTACATCTTTGCGGGTAATTATTTATCTAAATGGAGAATGTACTCGTATACACTGTAACGTATATTAATGAATATTGAATTTTAACGGAAGTGTACGTTGTTATTCCCTTGCCAGAGGCAGTTCATGTTCGATGTGTTGTTGGCAAGCTAAGATGTATGAATAAATATTATATTATGTCATTGTGATAATGATATCTATAGATAATATCATGCTATGCTGGTGCGTCGTCCTTCTACATTTATAGTTTAGCGTTTTTTAAGCTTTTAGTTAAGTTATGGTTACTTTTTTATTGAGTGTAACATGTGAGTGTATAATCTGATAGAGGTTCTAGATGTTCAATCAACTTGTAACTGCGATTATGGATTTTGGTAGATAAAACGACGCCAATTTATCCGCCACACAAACAACACAACAAATAATTATATTTCTAACCGACTTTAAAAAAAGGAAGTTATCAAGTCTTGTGAAAGTTTTCTTCAGATAAGTCTAGTACATCCGGAAAAAGAATCTGCCACAAAATTTACTGATTGGTCGGTTATTATCCCGTAAAAGTTTTCACCGTGAGAACCACGTAGTAATAAGGAATAAAATTTATAACAGGAAAAGAAACTTTGAGCAGTCACAAAGTTAATTGACGTTTATAGAACCGAGCGTTTAATATTATTTAGTTCATCTGATACCAAAAATGATTAGTAATTTTACATACATGGCCTCTATTCAATAGTTAAATGTAATGCACTTACGATAAGATCTTTAAAATCGTCATTTGTGTCATTTCTCTTCGTCCAATCGGTGTTGCAGTAATAAAGGACATAATTTAACATAATTTTGGATCGTATTCATTAGGATGTCTAATATCTGACCCCATCGTAATCACGTTTTCTGGCATACAAAGGACAATACCTAGATCTAATATTAGTCGTATGTAAGCTCATAAAGTAATTGTTCTTCAAGTGTCTCTTAACGTAAGTATTTTGAGTAATACAATTAATGTTCCGACTCGTGTTTCACTGTTTTAATGTACTGCTGAGGGTTGCGACTGGTTGCTAACAACCACAGAGTTAATAAAACCATACAGTAAAGTATCCACGCAGATTTGCGAGATTCAGAAATTGAATTTTCGTTCTTATTTTACGTAGTCTAATAGTTTCTATGTATAATGAGTATACATGTATCATATCAGTTATCTACTACCCATAACACAAGCGTTTGCTTATTATGGGGCTAGATAGCGCTGTGTGCATTTTCCCGGTTTTTTTTTTACCTTTGACTACAGCCTGCCTGATGTTAAGCATTGCTGCAGCCTAGGGTGTAACACGTTTACCTAGAAGATCCCTATTAACTCTAGATTTGAAAACCCCTGGATTGTAGTTCGAATATAAATACATATTTATCTATGTATTTATATTGACGAAAACTAATGTGGATCAAGACTTAAATTTGTTCGTTTCGAGCGAGCTATGCTTACACAAACTAAGACGCCTTAGCATAGTTCGCTCGAAGCGAAATTTCCAAAACAAATCTTAACTTACTTTATCATCAGTCGCAACCGTTAGTAAAAAAAACAAGCGTTTTCCTCCGAGTATCGCTACACTCGTTGAAAATACAATTTAATTGTACGCCTAAAATTTCACTGTCCTATAAAAAACGTTTCTAGACTGTTGTTGTGTTTTAAAATGTTTTCTAACGGCTTGTGGAAGTGTGCGTAAAAGTGTTGAGAGGACATATTTTATAGAGCATTTACTGTTGGTGAAGTGACGCTGTGGCTGGAGATGATGATGATGCTTGCTGCCGAGAAATGTTTGATGCCATCTGTTGTAGAAAAAAGATACTAAGATTTATAAATGATTTAAGATAAAAAGCAGCTAACAAAGTTGTATAATGATCCGAAACTTTAAAGTACAGTAACTTTCGAGGTTTTTACTTATGATCTACTTAGCATTGTTTAGCCAAATATGTTGCAGTGAAATCTTTTTTGGAAGTAAGTGAAAATATATCACGACCCAATACATGCCCAGTACAAAAATCTGGGATCATTTATGTGTGAACACTTCGAAAAAATGTTGATAGTCGGCAGCTTGCATCATGATATAAAAGGTAGCGCACTTTTAGAATGTAAAGTTTGTACCGGGTGTGATAGTACCTAATATCGGCTCTCAAATATTTTGCTATCGACACAGAATGTCTGTTAAAAGTGTATTATTCTTGTTCATGTTACTGTAATCTTAAAATTACTGTAATTTAATAGAATAACTTGACGATTTACGAGATGTAATGCAAATACCATTTATTTGTATTAAAATTTATCCCAAAACTTATTGCTCGTTTTCGCCTCCTAATAAAATGTTAACAATTAAACAAGTGGTTGATTTTTATTTACTTCATCTACTAGGTAGGTCTTCTATCATAGAGTAATATAACTGCCCCCTTTTATAGGCTATTATAAATTTTACATGCTCAACCTAATCAATTAAAAAAAACAGTTTAGGTACTAATTAGTGAAACAGAATAAAGGTAACACAATAAAACTAACATAATATAGGTACTTTTTACTTGTATATTTATGAGACTGGATTTCTAGCACAGATAAAGATTTGATAGAAAAACAGTAAACGCTATTGAATAGAATAAGAGATTACAAAACAGTTAAAAAGCTAGTTACAGTACGACTCAATAAATACTTAAATAAACTGTGTTCACTCAATCTCATAAGCATTACCTGCGATAGGGAGTAAAGATATTTCCTACTTCACCTGCGTTTTTATCGTTACAGTTTTAATTATTTTAGAAGCCATTTTAATTGCACTAATCTACCAATCTGGAAGGAAATAAACGAAAATTAAATGTCTAAGTGACCATAATGAGTTTGGAAATGTGTTTGATATTAGATTATCTCATGATGAAACATCTTTTAAATGTATTAATTGTATTGTATATGTTTTTAAGCAGGTCACCTCACTATGAAGAAAAAACTAACAGATGTCAAATGTTACCTATTATTTTGGCCCAACTTTATCTAGTTATATAGAAAAAAAAATGCAAAATAAAAGACTATCTTTCTATTGCAAGTTTCTATAGTGAACACAGCTCATCTTTAACCCTTAATAGGGCGGAGAAAAGAATAATTATAAAACAAGGTTTTGAGGTATTATTTATACGTTTATTAGGACCATATTTAACATTTTTTCGTAAAATCTAAAAATATTTAATCACAAGTACGCGAATATTTGGTGGTTATTATTTTACCATCGCCCGTTTACGTTTAGGTGTTGGTGGTAATTATTTGACCTTAGCCCGTTAGGGTAGAGCTTGTGGAGCTGCTACAGTCCATAGCCTCTCCTTCTTCTGAAGCAATATGAAAGCTTTTGAAGCATGGTGTGGCACATAAAGCTACTTTGCAGACATCGCAAATGATTCTTGATCGTTTTTGAGTATTTTTTGTGCTGCAAAATCGGCATCTGGTAAATTTGCCTTGGTCTTGTGGGTAGTGTGGCACAGAAGAGCGTCTGATTTCAGCGGGTACCCCGAAATTTCCACCTTGCTTGTTTCTGAAAGTAATATTAGTGGATCTTTTTTTCCCTGTGAATCCATCTATAAGGCTACGAGCCAAACGAAGTCGAAAATCTCGATGCGTGTGAACTGTTTGCTTGTGAATTTGTATGTAAGCTATGTATGCGTTGATGATAGCTGCATCAAACATGAAATAAAATAGACGCAACCAGTTCCGCCTCGATTTTCGGCCTATTGGATATGAGGCCCGGAAGTGATCAAAATGATCAACACCTCCCATGTTTACAGTATATTCGGCAATAGCAGTTGGGATGGTAATATCTTTTTTGGAGCCATCTTTCTGTGTTCGTTTGATCGTAGACACCGATTTTGGGTTGTGTGCTGTTGTCAAAACGTTCACCAGTTGAGTATCCATCCACTGTATCGCAGAAACGGGAGCTTTGGTTTTATACATGAACTCGTGCTTTGCAAGTTTTTCCTTCTTGAGTTTATTTTTGGGCAACAACTTTTCTGGTAAGCCTTTTCGGTTCAAACGCACGGTACCGACGGCATATATTCCTTTCTTTAGCAACAAATCTATCATTAGAGGAATACCGGTAAAAAAGTTGTCAAAAGCTACTAGAGTATTGCGTGGAACACCTTGACATAGTTTCATTATGACATTATACCCTAAGCCTTCCTCGCTTGATGCATTTTCATCTGCTTTGCCGATATATATATCAAAGACATACATGTACCCAGTCTTAGCATCACACCGGGCCCATACCTTATATCCTCTTTTTATTGGCTTTTTCGGCATATACTGTTTGAGTGTGCTTTTACCTTTGAACTTCACCATGCTTTCGTCCACCGATTGAGTGCTTGATTGTGAACATTGAGTCTGGAATATTTCGTTTAGTCTTGTTATCATAGGACGTATTTTATAAAGCTTATCATGATCTGGCGAATCTCTTGCAGATTCTTTTGTATTATCATTTAAGTGAATGTTTTCAGTCAGTTTTTTGAACCTCTTTTGAGTAAAGGTTTGGGAAATATCGGGATTTCTATAAAAAGTATCAGTAGACCAATACAGATTGACATCAGGTAAGGGGTGAAGACCCATCATGATCAAGACACCAAGATATGCACGCATTTCAGCTTCAAATGTTGGACTCCAGTGACGCGTTTGCCTTTGTGCCGCATAAATATTTGTTTGTTCTACCAACAAATCTACGAGATCACTAGGGAAGTAATTGTCGAAAAATTCAATAGGCGATGTTTTATGAGTGACGTGCCTGTTTACAGTCAGCCGTTTATCAAACTTTGGTATGCTATGCTTTGGAATCGTATCTGACCAGATTTGTGCTACACGAATAGGCCTACTAACTATATTTGTGCTCATCGTTTCATTAGGCACTAAGTCAGACTGAGCCGGAGTCAGGTGGTTTGATTCGGAAAGAGCGCCAGAAGAGACTTTGTGATCATTTTCATAAGGCGTACTTACTTCCATCACCGGTTCCTTAGCCAGTGCTGGTTCAACGCTTTCTAAATATTCTACAGAAACACGTGGCCCAGGAGGGTCTTCCCAATGTTGTAATTCTCTGATCTCCAACATAGGCTCTTCCCCAATTATCCTTGATAGGCCGCGCGATACTTCATCGTCGTAATCCAGTACGCAATTGCCCAAAAGTGGTTCTTCTGAAACACTTTCGTCATTGCTTTCAATAGCGGAGAGATCATCTTCAAGAATACTGGCGATAATATTGTCAGATAACTGCTTTTTCTTCGACATTCTCCTGAAATAACAAGTACGTAAATGGGTAACGGTAACTATTTTACCACCAAAAACTACTAAGGTTTCGTAACCGGGCAATGGTAAGAGTTTTACCACCAAGTTTACGACAATTTTCTAAATAGCCCAGGTTTCACTTCAAAAATTATTTTACGAGTCATGCAGGATAATATAATCAATTATCGTATCAAATATCACAAAACCACTTACCAGAATCTTGGTATGACAAAATTTCTAATCAAATGGCGCGTACACCTCCTATTTTCAAAATTTGTCAAAATTTTTGTTTGAATGATGACAGTTTGCAAACTTTGACAGTTAGCTTAGTTGCCAGTACTAATAAAAGTTTTGATGGTATTCTCGCATTTAAAATAGTGTATTTATGAAAATGTACATAGAACTAATCTTGCACTATGGTCAAAAAGGTGAGGTGGTAAACAATTGTCCTTTGCCCTATTAAGGGTTAAAAGTACTAATAAAATAAAACAAACCAAACTTAGATTACAAATTGTATATTATGTGTAGCATTTAGTGGAGTGATCTGCGAGCAATAACAGGTGCTTTCACAACACAATCGCTTCTTATAACGTGTCACATATTCTAATATTGCATTGAAATATTCCTGTAAATAATAAAAAAAATCTCCAAAAGTATATGTATAAAAAGAATCCTTACATACATAACGCAATTCCGGATTACATTGTGCTAAGATACATACAAAATCATTACACTAACTGGTAAACACTAAAGCTTTGGTTTCCTAGGAAAGCGGTGCCATCGTATAGCGGCCGTGATATTACGGACGCAAAAATAATTAAAGTAAATTACGGTGCAAGTTACCGCTCTCCAGGAAACCGCGCCATTTCGTTTACATAGACAACGTTTTAGTGACGTCATTCACCGCTGTATTACGGCCGCTATATGAAAGCACCGCTTTCCTAGGAATTCAAAGCTTAAGCTATATACATGTATAATACGGATATAATCTCGTGAAACGTCAGTACAAAAATCTCCATCCAAAAGGGCCGAATATAATATTGCGTTTTCTTACATTTTTGTTACAATTTTGGTGAAAAATCTAGTGTGTTATATATTATAACTAACATGCCTAGTTGGAGCTTAATTCAGTCTAGTTTTCTTTCTAATACAAGCTAATTCACACTTACGTTATCACTGCTAGTCCTACAAATAGATTAGGTATATTAAATTACTGTAATGCAAGTCGATGCTAAAATTGATGTACAAAATAATAATCGGGAGTTTCGTAGAAGTTTGAGTAAAGCACATCTATAGATAAGACTGGTTTTATAGTCACGCTGCATGTGTTGTATGCACATAACAGAGAAAACAATGGAAGTGGTGCTCGTATCTCCTGCCTGTGCCACAATTAAGCAGAATATAGTATTATATTCGTTAACTAGTACCCACGACACAGCGTTTTCTTAGTGTGGGGCTAGATGGCGCTGTGAGCAATGTCCCGGAATATTTATTTATTTATATCGCAACATTCGCGGCGGCCATGATTAGTCGTGCTTAGCTACGTGAGCTAGAAAGACGTTCCGCACTCGCACAAAAAACATGTTAAAAAATAATTCATGCTTTGTTGTGCAATTATTACTTGTCAAAATGAAAGCAGGACGAATAATTTATCAAATGAAGATGTATATTTTGTTTTACTTTTAAATGAGTTTGGCGACACCGGTACCCGTACTAAGTAGTTCTAAGGGCACTTCAATTGTTTTCTCTATTTCGTGGTTGTATGTCTTCTTCTTATATCGAATGAGTGGCCAACTCTGGTGTCGAGAATTTATCAAGCCGCCCTGAGGGGCTCTGACATGGCTTTACGACTGCCGTACTAGACAAACAGCCGGGACCTACAATTTAACTCGTCATTCGAACCTTGGAATGAATGTGTTGTATTTCTAAACATATATGCTTCTTGGGCTTCAGTTGGCATAAGATTACTCATCAGCGTGACTCTCAAATCCATACTTTTAATTGACTAGTGCTATTGCATGTTCACGCCTGCAGATCTAGCACGCGTACTTTATCAAACTTTTTGGAAACTCCGTCCGTTATTTTTGTCCATTCTTTGCTTAGATTCGAAGTCTATTTCAACTTTATACTGTAGTTTTTTTTGAAGAAAAAGTAAGTCTGTGTTATGTATAGTGTAATCAATTTACAAAACCGTAGAACAACCCGAGAAACATGTACTACTTAGTCACAAAATTTGTAGAAATCAATAAGTATTGCTATTTGAGATAATCATAATACTTTTTCACATTTATACTTAGTGTAATTTACTAAATTTTACTGTATTTTATCCCGTCGTACGAATACCAAAACTTGGACTTAAGCTTTGTTACTATTTGTTGACGTATTTTTAACTTTGAAAAGTCCACCGTCTTGCTAGTTCTTTCATAACTATTCCACACTGGAATATTTACTCAATTGTAAATGTTCACTTAACATGTTTACTGGCCGACACAATCACTTCTATCCTTAGAGCAACTATATATTATCACCAAAACAACTCCATAGCAATTTTATATAATTCACCTGATGTTAAGCAACGATCTAGCGAGCTAGCCTAGAAGACACTGATATACTCTCGACTTGAAGACAGATACATTATAATTCAAGGGGTATTGACGAGCTGAGAGTTCCACAATTTGACAGTTCGCATAATAGATGTAGAAGTTTTTATTTTGTGACAAAAATCTTTCTCTCTCTATCTCGAAAGCAATATGACAATAAGAGATATAAGGTTTCATGCTGTCGTAGTGTCTTGGCAATAATATAAAGCTGCATTAAAATATTCAGGAAGCAGGTGCTGTAAGTACAGAGAATATGGCACTAGAAGTTTAAACTAAGATTTCTTGAGCAAGGTAGGAAGAATTCTGATATAATCATGTAAAAAATTGGCATAAGTTTTTTTTCTAATTAGGACCGTAATGTGTTTTTTGGTAAGTCCCATGATTATGATGAATATAATAATTTAGAATCAAATAATATTTATTCTCATAATTTTGATTATAATTGTTGTTTGCGAAATGGCTGACTGCATAGTTATGCAGTCAGTCAAAAAAATCTTAGTTTGTACACCAAAAGAAGATTTGCTAAATTGAAAATCGACCATTTATATCAACATTTTTTTGGTGGTATTACTGGCATTATGTTAATGCTAAAGGCTTTATTTTTTAATTATACTTATAGCCTTGTATCAAATAATTTGTAGAAAAAATGTGTCGTAAAGTTTAGCAACATTATTCGTCCAGTTACAACCATTTAAATACAAATTCTAACAGAAAAATGCAACAAGAATGAACAGAACATTTTTATCACAGAGTATTAATTTTACAGAGGTGCACTGCGTAATTTTAAGTGCTTCTTCATATAAAAAACCGATTCTAAAGAACACCATCCCTACACACATAATCCTATCACATTCATACGCTACTAGAACATTTTTTTGGTGTCTTTATCAGTGATGTTAGTTTTATAACTAGAGTGGCAATACATGGCAAAGATCGAGATTGATAACTGTGTATTTTTAACCGACTTCGGTCATCAAGTCTTCTGAAAGTTTTTTTTTTATTGTATTCTACATTTGAAAATGAAACAAAGCCAAATAATTTCTTTTGTATCAAACTGGGTACGAAGACAGTTAACATATTTAAAGAAAGTAAAAAGACTAACACATTTTGCACATACACAATTTCTTGTCACATTTGATAAAATTTCTTCTGGTTTACATAATGTAACTCACCGAGGAGAAAACGTTTTATACATTTCTTTAAATATTTTACAAAAGAAAAGAAAATATATTACTTTGCCATGTTTTAACCACATTATCCTAAAAGTAGTACTAAACCCTACTAGTCATTTGAATACTTATTTATGTACTTTTAACGTAATTGAAGAGTATAAAAGGAGAACTCAGTATAAATCTTAAAGTTTACCTTGTAAGTTCTAGGGTTCCATATTAAAGCATTCTTAGTGAGAGGTATTTCTATTAATTTTGATTTATTTTGTTTTATTTTTTGTCACGACATGGGTATATACAGCCATATGTAATTATTTCCAAAACGTTGTCCAAAATTCGCCAAATAAATGTCTTAGAAAATACCTCTACATTCAATAGAAGGGATTACAAAATTGTGACCGATATCAAAGGCACACATATTGTTGAAAAATAATATAAAAAGATTAAATTCTTTGTCATAATTTCGTCGTTATTATAAAATTACAGATAAGCAGAAATTAGATGCTTGCAACATAAATAATTAAGTTTGCAAGAACTAGAGAGCTTTTTTGATAATTTTCTCGTTAAATAAAATTATTTAGGCATTTTAAATTAGTTGTATCACTACATAATTCGATAATGATAGAATACAAAGTTTTTATATATAAATAAATACGCACACGCGATATTTTGGCACGAAAGCTTGAATAAAATCGTAAGACACTGCTTGTGCGCACAATCATTGGAACTTAACAACTAAGGTCTTGCATTATTAATGTATGCTTATAAATTATATTATAAATTGTCTCATTCCAAAGCTTCAACTCGGAATCTGCTCAAAATATTTTATCTTGTATACACCTTGTATTTTTTTTAATGTCAATTATTGTTTAACACTGTTTTGTTTAAAAAGTCGTTTGCGAGCCTCAAATGTGTACAACAGCAATATACAATATGTTACATTAAAGTAAAAAAAAATTGCTTATAAAAGCTTGCTAAGGCCACATAGCTTTAATAAATATTATTTTGAGCAGATTCTGAGAAGCGCAACAAATTTCCAATAATCATTCCAAGTGTTAACCATTTCTGCCGCATTTTTTTTTAATTCCGTGCGTATATTACAGTTACCTATAGTTAGAGCTAACAATGACTACAGTACGACTATGGAGTCTTTACGCCTACCGAGAGACTCGCTACGCTCACCGCTCCGATTGGTTTATACTGGATTTTACCCTGAAAATGAAAAAAAGGTGGATATTAGTCAATGTATGTGTATATATAGATGTAGTACGAAGGAAACAAAACAAGACAGAGATTAATTCTTTTAATACTTCTTAGAATAGGTTATCAATTTATATTGCATGTTGAATGCGCCAGTGCACGTATTGCAATGACACATAATTATGTTTTTAATTGTATGCTAAATGAACTATTATGTAAAAAAGCTTACTACAGTGTTGATTTGTTTTTCAAAGATAAGTTTAAATAAGAATGTATCCTAAATAAAATTATGTAACTTTATATTATTAGTTGTAAAGTCTGTAAGCCTTTCAGGTGGAAGCTAGTGACACAATACGCTATAAATGTTTGTCTAGTTAAGCAACATATTATATACTACAACACCTTAGCACCTAGTTTCACAGACCAATAAATAAATCATTCAATCAATCTACATTGAGACTTCACCCGTGTTTCTTGCTACATTAGCATTACTTTCTCGCAAATATATAGAAAGAGGCTAAAACGTCAACATTATCTTCTTATCGAATGCGAGTGGTGATGGTGACTCCGATGATGAGAGTTTATCAAGCCGCCCTGGAGGTCTCTGACAATCGAACTCAAACTCAAATCATTTATTCGCAAGAACATGGGTCATAGTGGCACAGAAGATGGTACATTGTTGCTGTTGTCCGCCATATTCTAAGCCACGTAGCACGCAAATTTAATAGTGAGATTAATTAAGATTCGTACCTCATTTACTTCCATGTCCAAATTAGAATATATCGATGGAAAATACATGGAAACGATGCCAATATTTACTTTAGCTGCATATTACTGACACCACGATCGCATAGGTAGTATGCAACATTATTTCTTTACCTGTGTTAGAAGCTAGTCCCCTATCTGATCATCTCGAGGTACTTGTGCTTGTGCTTGGTCAGCATCTCAGTGACCGTCACCAGCTTCCTGAGGGCGGGCTGGCTCTTGGACAGCGTCTGCAGCGACGCCAGGTGAGACACGCAGATGTGGTGCAGGGTCGCCAGCTCTTTAGCTGTGGATAAATAGGAAATTAATATAAATCGATTATAAAATACACAAGAATCCGTTAAGGAGCTACAATACAACAGAGACAGAATATAATGCAACAAAGTTTTTTATTTTATTTAATTAAATAAAATGTCACGAGACATTTTCATCAATATATAACATACATTAAATTGCTGACAACTTTCGAACATTGAATGAGTTTCTTGAAGAAAAACATTAAGCAAATACTGAGCATCATCTTTTTTAGGCGCATGGAATGTAGCAGTGGCCACTTTATGTCCTTTATTTTAGTACAACATGATGTATTCCATACGTCAAAAAAAAATTTTTTTATCTTATTTATAAAATTATTTAAATAGTTTTCGCTTTATGGACAGGGGTTTATTAGGCAGCAAGTAAATGAGTCTATACAGCACTAACCAACTAACAACTAGACAGCTACTAATAACTATAAGTACTGACCTATATCGAAGTTGTTGTTGGTGGGCGGCGGCGCGGGCCCCGGCTCGGGCACGTTGCTGAGCTGGTCCAGGAACACCACCATGCGCTCCTTGTTCTTCAGGATGAACGGGTTCACCACCTCCATGTACGGCTCCTGCAAGTATTATAGGAGTTTTGAGTCGAAGTGATATTTATCAAAATAGCTAGTACATAAATAGCTCCGGTAAAATTTGGTCTAAAAATTTAATTTAAATAAACATTTTTTTAACAAGTAATGGGTATGCACTTGACCGTAATTTGCCTGGTGGTAAGCAAACATTACGGTCTCGGATATTACATCAACAGAAACAGTAAATCAATTCTTATATAATCTTGCCAAAACCTTCAGGGTGTCTTGCGCTACCGTCGCGTCACCGTAATTTTTTAAAATGAAATTAATTACTCACTTAAGAGTTTATCAAGTCGCCTTATGGGTCTCTGACATGGCTTAACGACTGCTGTACTAGACAAACAGCCGGGACCTACAATTTAACGTGTCATCCCGGAAGCACCCAGAATGGAATGCCACTTTTCGGTCACCCATCCGCGTAAGCTTTGGTTTCCTAGGAAAGCGGTGCCATTATATAGCGGCCGTAATACAGCGTTGAATGACGTCGCTGGAACGTTGTCTATGTAAACAAAATCGCGCGGTTTCCTAGAGAGCGGTAACTGACACCGTAAAATCAAAAAGCGGTGCTGCCATTTGCATGATGGCCGTGTTGTCGGTGTCAGATGGTTTGGTGAACGTTTTATTGATAGCGGTGAAGCTATTGATACTTTTTGTTTGACGTTTATTTAAAAACTAACTGTGCCTGCGATTTCGTCCGCGTGGAATAGTTATTTTGGGCAACCTTTTAGCTTTATAAATTATATCTGTTACCAACGACTTGAACCGTTTTTGCAGTGCACGCAACGGAATCCTTCAAAGATGAATAATTTTCTCCGTTTTTTCCACATTTTCTTCGCTCCTATTAATTGCAGCGTGATGTTATATAGCCTAAAATCTTTCTCAATAAATGGTCTATTCAACTAACACAAAAAGATTTTTTCAATTCGCACCAGTAGTTCCTGAGATTAGCGCGTTCAAACAAACAAACAAACCCTTCAGCTATATAATATTAGTATAGATAATGTCTGACGGTGTGTTAAAACGGCCGTGGAACTTTCCACATGTCACTGTATTATAGTTCCCGTAAGGCATGATTTAATTTGATTTCCACATGTCATCACCGTAAAGACGGCCATCTATTTGTGTCCGTAGTATTACGGCCGCTATACGATGGCACCGCTTTCCTAGGAAACCAAAGCTGTACTGACCGCGTCGACCTTTGCTTAAAATTGGTAATCATAGCATTTTCAAAGAAATGCCGATACGAATACAAAATACAAATAATTTATTAATAAATGACAATTTACAGGTCTAATGTGGTATAAATTTGTATAATTTAGTATTTAGATTTGAGAAACTCATCTACTGAATAGATTGTTTTACTTAAAAGTAACAATTTCAATTTTGTTTTATATATATTATTATATTGGAAGAAGCTGCGTTTTTGATATTTTCAGGCAAGTGATTATATAGGTATTATTATAAAGTCGGTCCTGCTACGTATACCGACTTCGAAGGCTTAACCAGTGAGTGTGTGGGTTGTACCAACTTATCTCTGATGTATACCTTAGCCCCAAACTCGACCAGGTTGGCGAGGTTCTGCAAGCACTTGGCCACCATGAGCAGCGAGCGCTGCGCGTGCGGGGGCGGCGCTGCCGACACTAGCCCCCACGCGCGGGGCTCCACCAGCGCGGGACAGATCAGCCGGAGGAATATGAACCCTGCAGGGAAGGAAATGAGTGCTATAATTGGATAGCAAAAATATATTGTTATAGAAATCTTTCAGATTGCAATCCGTATCATCCAAAGCAATATGAAACTTGAGGAAAAGGGGTTAGTTATTATCAGATAGCAATCAAATATAAATGTCAAGAAATCGCAGGGCTGGTAATTCTTGTACATAATATTAATTCTGAGAAAGTGAAATGAGAGTTTTAGTTTTTCAGACAGCAACAATTTCTCTAGGATCAAAGTTATTGGCCCTCTCCCGTTACCTGAGGTTATGTAAATAAAAGATATACTTTAAAAAGGTAAAGGTGTAGTTTTGGTACCTATATCATCAGCAACGATTTAAATTGCATTATAGCATAAAACTATGGCACGACTCCGGGGACGTGAAGATAAACTGGGACGTTCTATGCAACCCTACATACATAGATACCTCAGAGACATAGATGTGTTCTGTTCTAAATATGGGAAATTTCGATGTGAGTGTTATAGATTTATAATTAACATTGTGTATAATATGTTTTACCTTTAGCATTATTGTAGTAGTTGGATTAATGTACGTGTTTGCTTAAGCTGTTAGTACATAAGTAATTAAAATATATACAGGAAGAAAGAAAGCAAGAAAACATTTTTTGTGGCAGATTTAACAGAGAAACAAACACAAGTACATAATAAACAAACGAACATAAAATCTGCCACAACACAGCCCCAACTCAGCATAATGCTGGTTGTGTGGAAGCAACCAGCGCTGGTCTTCCGTTGGAGCTGGCTGTGACGTCACGCACGTACAAGAAGGCAGGTAAACAAACATACAAGATGAGACGTATACAAAGAGGAGCAAAACTTTAAAATTATACCTAAATAAATGAATAATTACCTGACACGACCCTGGTCCGCACGAACCTCTCGGTGGGCCACTTGGCGACGGCGGCGCGCTGCAAGCACCCGCACAGGTAGCGCACCGGCCGCGGACAAGACTCCGGAGACGTGAAGATAGACAGCGTGATCTGGAATAACATTGGATAGCATTCTATTAGGTTTTTTTTTTAAAAAAGCGAGTGTTGCTCGGCAGTTCTAGTGTCTGCTTTTCATCCAGACGGACCTTTGTTCGAATCCGGCCCTACACCAATGACTTGTCTTTTCAAGTTAAGTGTAGAATTGCACTCGCTTAACAGTGAAGAAAGAAAGAAAAAAAAACATTGTAAGGAAACCAACATGTTTGAGGACCACAAAATGCGAGGACATGTGTCTTCCGTGGAAGGACCTGGGCGCCCACCACGATGTATCTGCCCAAGAAAACTCCCCTATGAATTAATTCTGCGGGGGAGTTACGACCCTCAGTCATGAGGAAATACGACTCTAAGAGAAAGAGAGAGAGAGAGAGGATTTTTTAAAATAAAAATTTAGCCTTGGTGTGAATTACAATATTTTAGAAACATAACTGAGTTAAAAATATATTCAACAGCAGTTCAACCGCTGTCGCCGTGGTTTAGTAGGTAGGCGGGGCTTAACAGTATAGCAACCAATCGTAGAAAAACTCTATTCGGCTATTCCCGGCATCGTAATCAATTACGAGCTAGTTTTGTGTGAGTATGGTGTGTGGGAGAGATAGTAAAAACATTTCGATTTACTGTACTTAATCTAATTTTATGATCATAAACCATATTCTTTTAATTATTACCAATCAATAGAATATCATTGTTTCTGATGAAAAATACTAAGTAACATGGTTGAAATTTATAAGCAACCGTCAATGAACCATCCAATGAGTTTTTTTTTAATGTTTGAGAAACTTGGTCATTGACGTTAAATAAGTAGCCTTGTTCTGACCTGATCAAGCACCATCAGTAAGAACTCTGCATTGTTACAAGCGTCGTCGGGTGAATCCATCTTGGTGGGGTTCAACTCTGCAGATTGTTTCGCGTCTATTAATTTCTGGACCGTTTCAGAGATCGCCGCCTGAAAAGAAAAGAGCCAACATTTGAGACAGATTGTATTCATTTCGAACTTGTGTTTTGGTGACAACTAATAGCGTTGAACATTTTAATGTTGCAAACAGTCCATATCGTCAAATGGTTTTTATATTTTACATTTCGAACTTTATGTATTTTTAACTTAGTTTTGCAAATCAAATCAAAACACTATACATATGAGTAATGTGCTATGCAATTTAATAACGTCAATTTCAAATTGATTTATGCTAAGTAACACTAATGTGATTTCAAACAGTTTATCTATGTAACATTTCAATTTAAGAAAGGATATATACTGTAATTTCTGTCAGCCTTGCATTGGGTAACAAGGTTTTTATTAATCCTTGACCTCTTTAACTCTAAATTTCACTAAAATTAATAATAATTAATTTCATCATCATCATTATCATCCACAGCCCTTGGGATCCCACTGCTGGGTATAGGCCTCTTTTTGCATGTGCCATCTGCGTCGATCTTGTGCAGATCTCATCCAGGTTGGACCCTCGACTTTGACGAATTATTTTTTTTTTTTCATTTTTTTAAGTTTGTCTCCCACCTGCAAGAAGGGCTTGCACTGCGCGTGCATGAACTCGTCCACGACGGCGGTGGCGAGCGAGGCGCCGCGGAACATGGCGCGGTGGTCGCCCTCCTTCACCACCTCCGCGCACACCAGCTCGCGCGCCAGCTCCGCGCCGCGCCCGCACTCGCTGAACGCGTGCAGTACCGCTGGAATGTACCAATCAATTTATTAGTAGATGTCCGCGCCTGCGCAATCCGTATCGCGATATTATCGAAATAAACAGCTGTAATCCAGAATAAAAAATAATATCACCTACTCCTATTCCAAATCTTTTATTTTCGTTTAAAATCAGGGGCTCGTATGATGGTTATGCCTTTTTTTAAAGGACTTTGCAGCTGGTTACCAAATGCTACCAATGCTGTGTCACCAGACGAAGGCTGGGAACTGAGGGTGCCCGGGCCTATGAAAATAGTTATCTGGCGCACATGACGCCGTTTGTAAGTAGCGAGCATGGATTGACATTTTGGTACAAAACAAAAGTGTCAAATACGATAAAATGACAGTTCATTACCAAAATCTTTCGAAATTGCGACAAAACATTAGGATAAAACCGTTCTTGCGGTAGCTATGCTCACCGCGGTGACATGTCACAAACATAAAGCCACCATAACTGGTCTGAAATTATTAATGTGTTGTTGAAATTTATTTTTGTTAATATTCTCAGTCCTAAGCAATATATGAAAGTAATAATTTATATCATAATGAAATAAGGCAACTTTTCCTGTAATAAACATATGCTATTATAGAAATTGAACTAAATTTTCCAAAGCTCACACAGACTTCCAACTAGGCAATAACTATACTCACAAGTGGCAAGAGGTTGTCTGTCAGTCCTGCACAGTTCCGAGAGCGCCTTGACGGCCGGCAGACCGGGCTCCAGCAGCAGCTGGCGCAGGGGGCTGTACTCCTCGCGGGGCATCACCAGCTCTTGCATGTACCTGGAAATAAAAAATAAATATTTCACGATATATCACACAGCGCCATCTAGCCCCATAGGTACTAAGCTTATGCTTGCATCATGGGTACTAGACAGCGAATATAATACGTATATACTTTTTTTGTTGTAAATACATACTTATTATACCCGCACTCCTTGATTAGAATACAATTAAAATATTGTAAGATTTTATTTTGTTTTTTTTTTTTAAGAATTTATGACACAGGCCTGATGTTGAGTTTGGATTATGAAACATAGTTTGGTAAGTGTGGGGCTAGATGGCACTATGTGCAATGTGCAGAAATATATACTTATTTGTTAATTGTAGCTAAAGAATCTTATATCTCAGCTCGCGAATACCAATGTTAAGCAAGTGTCGATATGGTCAGCTCATAGATGGGTAATCAAAAAGTAGCATTCCATTTGGGAGCATCCGTTGAGTCCGAGTCGGATGACACGTTAAATTGTGCGTCTCGGCTGTTAGTCATTGTATAACAGTTGATACGCTATGTCATACATATGTCCTAAGGATGGTTTGAAAAACTAACAATAAGTTAACTGTTCTCATAAAAAATAAGACAATTACTATGCTCATCGTTGGTACAAAAACTTTCTGCCCAGTTTTGTAGCATACCTAATCCTCAGCCTGAGCGACCCCCACTCCCCGATGGGGGTCATGCCGGCGAGGGGGTACCACTCCTCGATCTCCTCCCCGTTGGCCAGGTTGGCGAGCTCGATGGTAAGCTCCGCCACCTCGGACTCCTTGCCGCGCTTGCCGGTGTTGTGGACTGTGATCGTGAATGAAGTCACATCTGGGGGGACGTCGCTGGAAATAAAATAATTTATGATAAGAAACAGTTGGGCATTAATATCGTACGGGAAAGCGGCAATGGAAGCATTTTGCAATTAATAAAAGTTCATTAAGAAGATGTATTAATTAGTTGAAATATTTACATATATCGCTTTATATTTGTGTTTGTGATTTTCTATTATTAATACTATAGACTTTAGAGAGCTTCTCAGAGGGACACTGAAAGGTTGTAACTTTTCAGTGTTGGGTGTTGCAAATTTGTGGAAATTGGGTGCGTAAAGTGGTAGATCACACTCTGTGGCTACTTAAGTATTTAGAAAATCCATTTGGCAATATTAAGTAAAAACGTATAACAAGACGATTCGATTCTATTAATAATTCCGCAGGTTTATGATAATGATGACTCACTCAAACACAAACTCGTCGTCCCAGTGCGGGTCGGGCGAGGGTCGTGGCCGCGTGCGCGCCACCGGCGCCGCGCCCAGCGCCAGGCGCAGGTAGGGCCGCGGGGCGAGCCGCGCCGGCAGCCGGTGCGCCGTCAGGCAGCGCACGCGCAGCGCGCGCAGCCACACCACGCGGGGGACCTGCGCGGACCAACAAGTCAATTACAAGACCGACTTCAAACTTCTATTCTAATTATTTATTACTCGCAACACATTTAAACTATTTTAGGGACTAAATATGTCTAAACATGTGCCCTGTTCAGGACGTCGCAAGAGATGTAATCTAGCATACGCTGGATGACATGATGATATCATTATAAAAATATTTTTTCAACAACTTTTCTGGACTATTATGTGTGTAACAGTTGCACATACGAATTATTTTACGCGCCGATAATCGAAGTATTTTCGGTACGTTTCAAAGATGAAACCTTGTTTCAAGATTTCTACGTTTTTTCAACAACATAATTGAATTAAATAATAATCAAATATACTAGGTAAAAAAGATAAGTGCATGTGAATGGACTACGAAAGGATTCCGTATCTTCTATACTAACTGAAATAACTTAGTGTTGACAGGCACTACGATATGTGCTCTGGTTGAACGTGAATCCAAATCTACCGTGGAGCAGTACAGTAGTTTTGATGTCCGTATAGCGCCATCTAGTGGCCGCTTTGGGTAACTACCAAGCTATAATAGCAAAGCAAGTTTTAATAATGTACCTTGCACTGGTGCCTGGCTTGCTGCGGCACGCACAGCGGGCGCAGCGCGTCGAGCCAGGCGCGCTCCTCCGCGCCGCTGTTGGCGGACAGGAACGTGTGCGTGGACAGACACGGCAGCGCGCGCTCTACCAGCTGGAAGCAGAACTCGCGCTCCCAGAGGGATTCGTGCACCTGGAAAGTTAATTGCGTTGGTGATTAATTTGATAATGTATTTACAAGTTTTGACATACATATTTTAGTAATTTACATAATGTAGGTAATATTCTGAAATCTAAATTGTAAATTTTAATTTGCACGCCCTGTGAGTGGAAATACAGCACACTAATATGTACATAATACCACCTTTGTAAATACCTATGTTTGGCAATATATAAAAGGTTTTTTTTTGTTTTTTATTCAGACCAAAAATATTTTTACAAAAAATACCAAATTCCCACAACGTTTGGTATATTTGAAAGGTCAACATGAAATCCTAGATTAATGTGTAAAACTAGAAGGCAAAACTTCCATAAGATAAGCAATAAAATTCAATTCAATTAATTTATTATCAAATATTTGAATCAAAGTAAAGAAATATAACTTTTCATCACTCATACTCTGAAAGTAGGTCTGAAGTTGCCTGAGGAGTGGGTTGAAAGTAATACTTTTAGTCCCTAGGGAGAATCGCTTTTAACTGACAGCTGTCAAATTAACATGTAAAAACTCTGCGCGCGACTGGCGGCAGCACTTATGCAAAGAATTGGCCTAGTCTGATCAAATTGCAATCAGAACATTTTAGTTCCAATTTTATCCGCGCGCAGAGTTATCTTGCTTGAACTCTACTAACCTATTTACAACAAAAGAGTTCCTACACCTACATTTAACCAAATAGTTCTTACACCTACATTCAAAGAGGTTCTATGTCATGATACGTATTTACATTTTGCATGATTGATTGAAGATTGATTTAGCAGAGATTTGTACCCATAAAATGAGCTCATCTGATTCTGATATGGATTTAAAGACTGATTTTATAAGTGAAGAGGCTAAAGCGGTAGTGGAATAACCAATTGTTCTAATTTTACCATAAACTTATATATATCTCATCAAAGTTTTTGTTAAAAGTAAAATAAAATTTACTCATTTTTCGTTTAGCTAATTAAAGTTTTTTTTTTTACTTTCCTTGTATTTGTGATGAAAAGCACAATGTTTACCTCGGGTTAAAGACTTATTTAGTCCCTCGAACTATTGGCCAAACCCCGTCTCGGGACTAAATAAGTTACTTTCACCCCTAGGGTAACAATGTACTATTACAACACTATCAGATTTGCTTGAAAAATGTCTTTCTAGCATTTAAATACCAAGGATAATTTACCTGATAAAGGTAAGCACAGGACAGATCTATCAGTCCCTTAGGCTTAGTCCTCTTCGGCGAGTCATAGAAATACAGATGGGTGTCCGTCCCTTCTTGTAACAGCACAAAGTATAGCGCCTTCCATTTCTTCGTGACCTTATCTGACTTCTTGTTCAGGTAACCTTGATGTTTGATGCCCTTGGTTTTTTTGAGGCCGATCTGGTCGCGACACTCGCGTAAAGTTGCGTAGATCTTTTCAGCTGCAGCGCCGGTTGTGTTCTGTTGGGGCTCGATTTGATGGCCCTCTGCGATTAGCTGGGGAAAGATAATGGTTGTGTATTATTAAACTAAGTAGAAGTAAGTAAGTTAGTTGTAAGTTTGATTATCTTAGTCTTAAGCTACAAATTTTGTAAATAGGTAGATTTAAGTTCAATAAAAAACTTTTGATTTGATTTGAAGTAGAAAAACACAAAGCCCTTTACATCACTAAACAAATTGAGGAAGAGGCCGCCTGCCACTATCCTGGTGGTAAATCAACAGAAAGCCCAAATGGATGAAGAGACAACCCAAGACCGCCAGCTTGTAGGAAAAATTGTGACGAGACCAATGGTTTTACAGGTTAAATAATGGGACCCGAGTAGAAGAATTTATTTTATATGTTAGTTCTATATTGATTTTGTGAGAGCCGGCGGTTTGTTTACTATTTTTATCAGGTATAGCTAAATGGACTATACATATATCTATGTATAGAAAATAATAATGATCCTAGTAAAAGGTTCATGTAATTTGCACCAAATTGAGACACTTGTTTTTTCTTAACAATATAATTGCTGTCTAAAAAACTTGCCTGGTTTTTAAACAAAATTTTATATATACACCAAGAAGACATTTCGAAGCAAACTAAACTATTTAGTTCAAAGGCTCAAACCGATCCTATCTGTAGACTTAGATAGTGATCACATCTCTTATCTAGAAAGCCAATTTATTTGACTTGTGACCTAAATGCGTGTGTTATAAAAGTTGAAAGTATTATCGAAAATGGCTTCCTTGAAATAGAGATAAATTGTGATAAGAATATCAGGAAATAAGATATCAACTTTATTCGAGTTCATTCATAAACACGCAAAAAGAGCTATTATTAGTTAGGGACGTCTAGTAGCTTACTTTGTTGTTCTTATACAGAGCTGGAAAAATAATTAGACACTTGAAGGAAATTACTTTGCTTGAGTTTAATATACAAAAACTAGTTTTGCATTTTCTTTCAAACTTTATGTATAAACGAAAAAGGTACATATATATTATCAAAATAGCAATAATAGAATAATTATTTATTTAATTCGTAAAGTGGCATATAGCACTCAAAGTTTAAGTTTTTTTCTTGCTTCATGATAATAAGCATATATGGTACAACTTCACCGGTGTTGAATTTTTTTTTACATGGAATAGGCTCACGCTTGACTACAACTTGCCTGATGTTAAGCAACGTTATAATCAAGGGAAAAAAAATATGAATATTAAAAATTATATACCCATCCATATTGTATGTATATTGTAATAAAATATCTGTTGTAAAACCCTTATTATGCACTCCAGTAGTTTCGTTCGAGAACATATTGCTTGGTCACTTAAGAACTTCTTTTCTCTGAAGTCAGTTATAAATAGTAAAATATTACTTACCGGCTGGCCGAGAGTGTGTCCCTCGACGATCTGCTCCTTCCTGTATCGGTTGATGACGGCGTCTAAACACTCGAAGGTGCGCCCACCCATCAAGTATCGCACGCCTTTCTTCTCTATACGGAACCTGGGAATATCATACCATTATATAGACAAATATATTTTTATTTCAGGATATACATATGAAACAGTGTCGTATAACTCTATAGCGATTTGGAGTAAGTTCAAATTCAAATTCATTTATTCATTTAGTGGAAACTAGGTACATGAGATCTTATAGTACAATAAATTAAATAGTTCCACCAGTTCTTACCCTATGTGGGTTTATTAACATTTCCTTAATATCTAGTAAATTAAGTGCACCTTACTTATTGAAATGGTATAAATAAATAAGCAAACATAAACTAGAATAAGAAACTGTAGCTCACTTCGATGTTACAATTTTTACCTACACTTGCTAGTAAACAAAGATTCTTTCAAAGAAAAGAAAGAAGGGAACGAAAGAGCAGACGAGCTGGCGAAACATGCTGCGCTGCGACTTAGAGTGAGGCCTCACTACGATTGTTGTCCAGTATCGTTTGCAAAGCGAGAAATAAGGAAAGCGTCGCTCATCGAATGGAACGAACGCTATAGAAGCTAAAAACAGGGCTCGGTGACTAAAGCATTTTTTCCTGACGCGATTAGATCTTACCACGTAATAAAGAAGATAGACCTGGACCACATCAAAGTGCAGCTTTTCACCGGACATGGAGGATTCCTGGCCTACCTGTACAAATTCAAACGCAAGCCAAGTCCGGCCTGCGTTTGTGATCCTAATGTAGAAGAGAGCTCCCTGCACTTAATTACAGAATGTCCGGTGTACGGTAGACATAGATATGACACAGAAAATGAGCTAGACATAGATATGTAATCTGCAAAAAATTATGGAAAATAAACACATTAGGAACAAATTTTTGGAATACTGTAAAAACATTGTAGTAAAAGTTGTAAATAAAAACAAATAGTAATTACATACGGTACAACTGCATAATTCAGTTTATGTAGTATGTGCCTATAAGTTTATGTTGTATGTATATAATTATAAGTAGGATTAATAAAGCATCCCCAGACTCCCATATTCCCTATCTGTGTATAGTTAAGATCGTCAATTTATTAAACACATGCATAGGACAAACAAAAGTAAGAAAGATGAAGGATGAAAGGAAAAATAGTATGAAGCGCGAAAGTGCGAGAAGCATACAAGTGAGAAGTAGAATGAATGAGTCAGAAAATAAGGCCCCTGATATTGTCCGGGATCAGACAAAAAAAAACAAAGATTCTTAAGCATAACACAAAATATTTTTTCCTATGCAACCATTTTCCTTATTTAATAATAATAATAATGGGCGACTTCATGGCGGGGGCGACTTCATGGCGAGTCGTCGGTGAGTGGCGTCACCGCGGACCCCGATTCCCTGGGGGCTAAATGAGACCCCCTGCCTCCCGGCTTGCCTTGATTGGCCGTCCGGGAGTGGAAGACGCAAGAGCTCAGTACCTAAGCTCCAGGGTGGAAGTGTTAAAGGGCATAACGCCGCTAGTACCGCTCAGAGAACGCGCAGCACACCTCTCGACACCCTAAGCCACTCACACCAATGTTGCCCTTCCGGCGTCATCTTAGGCTGCCTTTTGTGGAGGGCCCATTTAGTGAGTGGCAAGTCATCACCCGCTATAATTTTTATGAATGAGGCATAACTGGCGGGTGCCGTTCCTCGTACAATAGACCAGTTTAATTAAGTCAATGAACAACTCAACACAATAGCCTGTAATATTAATACCATGTCTGCAATAGTTACTTTATATACCTAACATCCTCTATCTGTAATTTTTACTTAATTTTAAGTACCTATAATATTGTAAAAGGCCTCTCAGTGTTGGCTACGGCCCCACTGATGCCTTAAAAATACCGGGTGTAAGGCCCGAGAATCTGTGAAGAATAATAATAATAATAATTTATTTACCTTAACAATTAACTTAAATAACATATTTGACTTATCTAACTAAGCATACTGCATTTTTGATATCCCTGTGGGTTCTGCACTAGGAACATCCTGTGTCGCAGAAACCACGGTTGATTAAATAATAAGTAATAACATCATGCAGATACGGCTATAAATATTTATCTGGGTAGTGGTTTATAGCTATACAAAGTTAATACAATAAGTACTTAAAGTCAGTAGATAGCGTGCTTTGAGAGTACTGAAGACACATTTTGGGTGCTGTGTATGTATGGGTGTGTGTGTAAGTGAGTGTGTTGTGTGTGTGTGTGTGTATGTAGGTTAGTATGAGTTGTTTAATGCGAGTGTAGGTATGTTGAATGTATGAGAGTAAAAATAAAAATGTTTTTCTACTTAGGGATTACAAGCAGATTTTCTGTATCTTTATATGAGAGAGTATTTAAATACTGTGTCACGAGAAGTTTGCATTCCCTAAAAGTTGTACCACGAATGCTGCATTTTTCCAACATTTTGTTATATATATACGGAAATCTAAATTCTGGCAGACGATTTGCGAACGCTGTTTTGACTATAGGTTGAAAAGCACGTGGAAGTCTTCTCTTTGGAGAATCGGGCGTAATGGGCAAGGGAGTTGACATGTGTTCCGCCATGGTTACTCTTAGTATATAGAGTTGTCGGACGTTCAACATTTTTAATTTCGAGTAGAGGTCTAATGTTGGGTAACGATAAGGTAATTTGAACATTACTTTAAGTACTGCTCTCTGTGCCCTTTCTACTTCAATCATAGCAGTAACACAAGCTCCTCCCCAAACCGTATTTAACCGTTTAATTAAACACTTCCCTTATAATACACATACATATTATGCATGTGAGTACGTACTATAAAAAATTAGGTAGTTAGTTGATTTTGTTAAGATTGAAATCAAATGGAAATCAACTAAGAAGCGCCAAGATACAATTACATACCAATTTAGAAATGTTGTGTTTATGAATTCGATTTATTTATTCTTTCAACAGAATTGACGCAGAACCGAGAGGAGTGGCGTCTCTTTGTGTCGGAGGCCAGGATCCACTTTGGGTAGCAGCGACACATTAGTAAGTAAGTATTCTTTCAACATTTCTTGCTGCATGTTTTAGTTGAGACCGGTTGCAATAAAATAATATGCCATGTATAAAAACTATTGAATCTTACCTCTGTATCTGATTATTGATATGGAAGAACAGCGAGTAATCTCCGGGAGAGTTATCTGAAGGTCTGACCAGGAAGCTGCCGGGACCAGCTTTGACCAGCATATCCACTGCCTCAGACTTGGTGCAGTTTGGATGGAACCAGGAGAATACTGTGTTGGGATCGATGGATGGATCCAGGTCTTCCACCAGCTCGCGGAAAATCATGCCTTGTTCACCGGTTCTGAGGAAAAATTACATATTAATTATTTATAAATATTCAGGGACATTGCACACAGCGCCATCTAGCCTCACACTATGCAAACGCTTGTGTCGTGAGTACTAGATAACGGATATAGTACTTATATAATTTTCTTTTGAAAATAAATACTTGTAATATATAGAAACGACTAGACTCAACACAAGTAATTATAAATTTTAAAATTCATAAATACTTGTGTCATGCGGGAATCGAGCCCACAACCCCTAGATAAGAAGGCAGAGCCACTACCAACTAAGCTAACAGGCCAGTCATATTTATGACACCATCATATAAATGTGTAAATATATTTTTTGTCTGTTTATTCCTCATTCACTTCACAAAGAAATATCATGTGGTTTTTTAGTATAGTGGTTTAGCTCATAATACAATTGGCACGTGATTTTTTCTTTTCATCCTTAAACTACAAGCCAAGCCGTGGGCATTTGGTAGTTTATACAATTTAGGACTATATTGGGTAATTTTTACATACTTACATAGTAATAGTTTGTTATAAATATTTTAGGTCATATCATACAGCGCCATCTAGCCCCACACTAAGCTTACGCTTGTATTATGGGCACTAGATAACAGATATAATGCATACCTATATACTTTTCTTTCGTAAATATGTACATACTTAATATACCTAGAAACAACTGGCTAAACACAAATAATTGCTAATTTAATGTGTTTATGTAGAGGAATAAACACATATAACATATTTAAGGATACTATGCATTTGTTACATTGACACAGTGCAATAAATAGCCTACAGTTATATGATGTAATTTAGGTAGGTAAGAGTAAATAACTAAGTTCAAACTTTAAGTGTGTGTGTAGGATATTAATATCAATAACGTATGTTCTACGATTTTTATATCAGCTGTTACATACTTAAAAGTTTGTGGACCTGCTACATAATGTATGGAGTAAACAATGTTTATATTTTGCGAGTTTGAAAAATCCATCCACACAAATGTTTAAAGTAAATAAATTTATGTAATTGTAAAATACTTTTTTCATGGTTAAGAGAATACCATGGTAAAACATATTATTTTAGAGTCAGTGTGGAAAATATGTTACAAAGCCTGCCCTAAAGAAGAAGCTCTAAACGCTTCGGAACGCGTTGCATATTAAATACCAACATATCATGTAAATGTAGACCATATACATAAATATATAAATTCTTTATTTGAAAACTCAGACTCAAGACTATCTAGCTGAATGCGCGTAATTATTAGAAAGCGTCAGTGAGGCGCTTATTAAATAAATAATAAATAAAAATGTTTATTGGACACACAAATTCTTATAATATTAACACTTAATAATAATGTAATATAAAATAGGGCATTTTAGAAAACAAAAGATATGTCAAGCAGCTGCTAGGATGAGAGAAAGTGGTCTCTCGTGTTGTAGCAGCTGATTTTTTTAATAGGTTGGAAAACTCATGTTACATAAACAAAGCTATACAAAATTAAAATTGAAATTAAGAAATAAAAAGAGAAATATTTAAAAAGAAAAATCTTAGCCTAATTTTGTGTATTGTATATTACACAACGCATGTGCTCGTTATAATTTTATGTTACAAAAGTTACAATACTTAAATAAGTAGTAGCATCTTAATTTCCTTACAAATAATTAAAGTGCAACATACCTATGTGCAGTGACCCACAGCCAGCCGTCCCCCATATCATTGTGGACAAAGAATATGTCCCCTTTCTGGAAAGTCAGCTCATCCGTGTCCGGCATCTTTGTGTACGGCAAGATGGCCACCACCCTCTGTGGGAATGTTACAAGAAATATTGAATAAATTAAGTTTGTATTATGAAGATGATATTCATATCAGTTTGTTCACTTATGATGCTACTAGCACGAGCTTTCCTCAATTTATTTATTTATTTAAGAAAGTGCTAATTTACAAGTCAGACCAAATTACAGATAATAATTACAGTTCCAAAACTATTTTATTTAAGTAAATATGTACATATGTATGAAAATTTTGTTTTTAAAACACTTTGATATATCCATCATTAAGTTAAGTTAAGTTATTTTATACCATATATTCTAAATATACCTTGTAGCATAGTTTTTCAGACTAATAGCTAAATTAAGATCAAATAACATTTATAAACATGTTAATACGAGCTGAATTATATAGGCTGGAGACTGTACTGTGGATAATAATAATAATATAATACTAATAATAATATTAATTATTATTATTAATATAATATTAATAATAATACTATCTTCATTAAGTTTATTATCTTATTTACTGCCATTTAAGAAGTGAATAGATGAAGTATGATATGTCATTTAATTACAAAACTATTACTAATGATGTGTAAACAAATACATTTAAGTTTATTTATGAAGTAAATGTATCAGATTTCTAACATAAATTTGGGACGCTTGTGTGCACTTTTAACAATTCATAATGAAATTAACACAACAATGTTTAACATTTTTCTATGTGTCACATAAGCACTGGCCTATTTTAAGGAATGTTGAAGTTTACACAGTGCCTGTTTTATATCAATTCCTACAAAAAAGGACTGAAGAAATTAAAAGTACCTTCTTATCATTGACAGGTTCAGGTGGAGCCACAGGTTCCACCAGCCTCTCCCTCTTCAGCAGATCAGAGCAGTGGCTGTAGAAGCCCACCAACTCGGTGAGGGAGTCAAACTGCCGACCACCAATGTAGTAGTCTCCACATACTGCTGTTATCCTGTCGATGTTATAATAAAAAATATAGTGTGCCTATGTTTACTGTCCGTACCGCTGCATTGTGGAACTCCCTGCCTGACTCCCTGTTCCCCACAAACTATAATCCAATGATCTTCAAAGCAAGAGTGACCTCCAGTTCTTATTGGGTAAGTATGATCCATCTTAGACCACAGTTATTGCTTGCCATCAGGCAAACTTTGGCCAAGTGCAGACCTGGTTTAGTTAAATACATATATATAATATGGTAGCTGAATGAATGCATTCTCATAGGAACTGTTCTATGCATGGTAAGTAAGTAAAGAAATTATAACCATACTTTTTGACTACTGTATTCAATTTAATATCACAAGATGAAAATATGTACTTCTGTATATGAATAGAGAATATAGGTATGTATCTCTATTCTTGATGTTGAAACAGTTGAACAATTTAATGAAAAAGAGTATGGTGATATATTGGATCTTAAGTATACCTAACAAATAGACTATCTTTATGGATAAATTGGATGGATGGATTGGATTAACTGCAGGCACCACTAATTAATTTAAAATTTGATAGCCATCCTTTTCAGCTTCTTATTTTAAAACATAATCCTAGAAAGATAGATTAGGTTGTCATATAAAACTTACCTGAAATGGTTGATGCCAGTCCTCCCTAAATAACTCAGAACATAGGATCCTGGTTTTCGATCACTCTCCCTCACTAGGAAATAAAAAATGTGATGTTTTATTTTTTTTAAAACAAATATAGTCTTAACATTTCTACATTTTAATTTCAAAACATATTAAGAGATCCCTACAACATATATGTTTCAACAGAAAATCTTTTAGGTATGTACATAAATGCTATTCATTTTATATGACTTGTATTCAAGTACAATTGCTTGGGAAAATGTAGGGGCTTTTTACAACACTTTCCTGGACTATTACTGCCTATACATGACAATATGTACCTAATAATTATAAATGTTAATAGGAAACTTTCCTTATGTCTGTTATATTATTTTATGGGCATGTATCCAATGTAAAATAAAATATAATCAAATATGATTACTATTTTGTTATATAGGTATACACTATTTTAATTGCTTATAAAATGTGGTGTGACTTACCTAAGTAACTGCCCAGTTTTCCAGCTGCCCAGAGCCTTTCTTCTGAAGTGTAGCGATCAAGACGGCCATGGTACCATTCAGTCTCCGGAGGTGCCAGTACCGCCTGTCTTTCGCCTACCAAAAACCAAGTTTGAGTAATTATTTTGGTCATACAGGCTGTCATATTTATGTAGAGATAATTATACCGTTTGTGCTAGGTCCGTCTGCTTCGTCTAGCTCCAGATCAGCAGCCAACTCTGCAACGTCGCCTCCACCATCTTCTGACTCAGTAGAAGGCGATCCCAGCTTATCCTTTACAGGGGGTCCCATCGGCGCCCCCATACCGCGTATCATATCAGCCATTTTTCACTAACAAACACTCGCCAAACAGTTCAAAGACACGCGACGCAGCCAAACCAGTGACTCATAGTTTGTCACAAACAAACCGAAAAAGATATAATTTATAGAAAATAGCCCCAAACGTGTTTACAATAGAAACAAAAAGATAATGATTTTATTTCCACGTTTAGACCCTACAACGGAAGAGTTGTATGGGAAAAACTAGTGATATAGAAAAAAAGGAAGAAAATTACACACCAAACTAGTTCTTGTATACTTTTCAAGCAGAGAAATTAAATAAAATTGTTCGTAGAAAATACACAGGTTCCAAGTTCAATACGCCCGTCGCCCATGACTGCAGATAATAAAAATAATTGATTGATCGACTAAATGCGAAGAACGAATCTGTCAAATCTGATTGCAAGAAATCTCACGAATGTATTTTTCACATCACTATTTTGTTTGTTTCGAATCCTAGCCATTTCCGCTCGTTGTCTATGTGCGTTCATTCTTTTCTTTGTGAGCGAGCAAACAAATTCCGATTAATCAGTGTTGCCGATTTAGCATTAAATATGCTAAATTTGGCATATCATGGACTTATTTAGCATATTTATTTAGCATTTAGCATATAGCATATTTATTTAGCACATCGAAATAGCAATAGCAGCACACAAATTATTATTTCTTTATTTAATGGGCAACACATCCGAAGTAGAAAATCTCTATTGTATCCATGGCAAGAAATATTAAAAAAAAAACTCTCGGAATTACCTTACCATAATTTATGATCCATAAACAAGCTACATTATCTATCTTACTCTAGCTGATTTATAAAAGTGAGAAACACAATAATATCTGCCTACATTGTTTATGTTGTGCTTGAAACATTCGTAATATTGTTCGTAAGAGTGTTCAGCCAAATGAACTTGGTAAAAACCAAACTGCGGAATCGCTTGGCAGTTACTACTTTAAAATGTCCTTTATGTTAAATTTGGTCTAAAAAGAGCAGGGAAGTGTTGTTATTCCTATCCAGTTCCAGACGAAGTCTTGAGCCGTATAGGCACCAAAGATAGTTACGCCAAGCCTTTTAGACATCACTGCCCTTTAGTTCCGAAGTAATAATAAAATATAAAAACAAGTGAAGGAAAACTAAACAAACTACTTCTAACTACTACAAAAAGGGGCACTTAGAAAATCTTTAGAAAAGCCTAAAGATAATCTAAGTGCTCCAGCCCACTACCAGAGGGCAGCGTGCCCAGCATGCTGGCCGCATTACCACGCTGGATGGCAATGCTGATACGTTGAGCCAGAAAAAGGCCAGCATTTTGGTCATGCGTCGCGTCAACCAAGTAATAATTTCTGCTCATGAAATTGACCACGAAATTGACATTTTATTTCAATAACAACTATAAGTAAATAAATTGATGTTTTATTTAAACAAAATTCTAGCTAATTATGTTGGCATTTTGTTTGGTACCTATATTCGAAATAATTTTAGCATATTTTTGGCATTTTCTGAAGACCACTTTAGCATAATCCGAAGTATTCAAGTTGGCAACACTGCGATCAATGTTTCATTCATTTCATTGAAAATATTCAAATTTCAAATCATTAATTTTCTGACTCGCGTTGTGAAAGCGTCTGTGTTTGACCTATTTTTGTAGATATTCAATTAGCCTAATTTCTATTATTTTAAGTTATAATATACTGGTAAGTAACAACACATTTTCAAAATTATCATAAAATAAGATTCTTTCCATGATTTACTAGATTGACGTTGTCTTTTCATAACATTAATTGTTTGACGCCATTTTGTGTTCGCGATCTTTCTTTGTTCCTTTGTTCAGAGTTTCGTATCGATCGTAATTTCATGAAAACGTAACCAAATTGCTAGTTAATTCTCCATCCTCAAGCTCTGAATTTTATTGTTGCAGATCTAACCATGCAGATTTTCGTGAAGACCCTCACGGGTAAAACTATTACATTGGAGGTCGAACCATCCGACACCATTGAAAACGTAAAAGCCAAGATTCAAGACAAAGAAGGCATTCCTCCGGATCAGCAACGTTTGATCTTCGCTGGAAAGCAGTTAGAAGATGGTCGCACGCTTTCGGACTACAATATCCAGAAAGAATCTACCCTCCATTTGGTGTTACGTCTACGTGGTGGTATGCAGATCTTCGTCAAAACACTTACTGGCAAGACCATCACTCTTGAGGTTGAAGCTTCAGACACCATTGAAAATGTCAAGGCCAAGATCCAAGACAAAGAAGGCATTCCCCCGGACCAGCAGAGACTGATCTTCGCTGGCAAACAGTTGGAAGATGGCCGCACCCTGTCTGACTACAATATCCAGAAAGAATCCACTCTTCACTTAGTCCTTCGACTGAGGGGAGGTATGCAGATCTTTGTCAAGACCCTGACTGGAAAAACCATCACTTTAGAAGTAGAGGCATCAGACACTATTGAGAACGTCAAGGCCAAGATTCAAGATAAGGAAGGCATTCCCCCAGACCAGCAGCGGTTGATCTTTGCAGGCAAACAGCTGGAGGATGGCCGAACCCTGTCTGACTACAATATCCAGAAAGAATCCACTCTTCACTTGGTTTTGCGTTTGAGAGGAGGCATGCAGATCTTCGTCAAGACCTTGACTGGAAAAACCATCACTTTAGAAGTAGAAGCTTCTGACACTATTGAGAATGTCAAGGCCAAGATTCAAGATAAGGAAGGCATTCCCCCAGACCAGCAGCGGTTGATCTTTGCAGGCAAACAGCTGGAGGATGGCCGAACCCTGTCTGACTACAATATTCAGAAAGAATCTACTCTTCACTTGGTTTTGCGTCTTAGAGGAGGCATGCAGATCTTTGTCAAGACCTTGACTGGCAAAACTATCACCTTAGAAGTTGAAGCCTCTGATACTATTGAGAATGTCAAGGCCAAAATCCAAGACAAGGAGGGAATTCCCCCAGACCAGCAGCGGCTCATCTTTGCTGGCAAGCAGCTGGAAGATGGCCGCACCCTGTCTGACTACAATATTCAAAAGGAATCTACACTCCACCTGGTACTTCGTCTAAGAGGAGGCATGCAAATCTTTGTTAAGACCTTGACTGGCAAAACTATCACCTTGGAAGTTGAAGCCTCTGATACCATTGAGAACGTCAAGGCCAAGATTCAAGATAAAGAGGGAATTCCCCCAGATCAGCAGCGTCTCATCTTTGCTGGCAAACAGCTGGAAGATGGCCGCACCCTGTCTGACTACAATATCCAGAAAGAATCCACCCTCCACCTGGTACTTCGTCTGAGAGGAGGCATGCAGATCTTCGTCAAGACCCTGACTGGAAAAACCATCACTTTAGAAGTAGAAGCTTCAGACACTATTGAGAATGTTAAGGCCAAGATCCAAGACAAGGAGGGAATTCCCCCAGATCAGCAGCGTCTTATCTTTGCTGGCAAACAGCTGGAAGATGGCCGCACCCTGTCTGACTACAATATCCAGAAAGAATCCACCCTCCACCTGGTACTTCGTCTGAGAGGAGGCATGCAGATCTTCGTCAAGACCCTGACTGGAAAAACCATCACTTTAGAAGTAGAAGCTTCAGACACTATTGAGAATGTTAAGGCCAAGATCCAAGACAAGGAAGGGATTCCCCCAGACCAGCAGCGGTTGATCTTTGCCGGCAAACAGCTTGAGGATGGCCGCACCCTGTCTGACTACAATATCCAGAAAGAGTCCACTCTTCACTTGGTCCTTCGTCTTAGAGGAGGCATGCAGATCTTTGTCAAGACCTTGACTGGCAAAACTATCACCTTGGAAGTTGAAGCCTCTGATACCATTGAGAACGTCAAGGCCAAGATTCAAGATAAAGAGGGAATTCCCCCAGATCAGCAGCGTCTCATCTTTGCTGGCAAACAGCTGGAAGATGGCCGCACCCTGTCTGACTACAATATCCAGAAAGAATCCACCCTTCACCTGGTACTTCGTCTGAGAGGAGGCATGCAGATCTTCGTCAAGACCCTGACTGGAAAAACCATCACTTTAGAAGTAGAAGCTTCAGACACTATTGAGAATGTTAAGGCCAAGATCCAAGACAAGGAAGGGATTCCCCCAGACCAGCAGCGGTTGATCTTTGCCGGCAAACAGCTTGAGGATGGCCGCACCCTGTCTGACTACAATATCCAGAAAGAATCCACCCTCCACCTGGTACTTCGTCTGAGAGGAGGCATGCAGATCTTCGTCAAGACCCTGACTGGAAAAACCATCACTTTAGAAGTAGAAGCTTCAGACACTATTGAGAATGTTAAGGCCAAGATCCAAGACAAGGAAGGGATTCCCCCAGACCAGCAGCGGTTGATCTTTGCCGGCAAACAGCTTGAGGATGGCCGCACCCTGTCTGACTACAATATCCAGAAAGAGTCCACTCTTCACTTGGTCCTTCGTCTTAGAGGAGGAATGCAGATCTTTGTCAAGACGTTGACTGGCAAAACTATCACCTTAGAAGTTGAAGCCTCTGATACTATTGAGAATGTCAAGGCCAAAATCCAAGACAAGGAGGGAATTCCCCCAGACCAGCAGCGTTTGATCTTCGCAGGCAAACAGCTTGAGGATGGCCGCACCCTGTCTGACTACAATATCCAGAAAGAGTCCACTCTTCACTTGGTCCTTCGTCTTAGAGGAGGAATGCAGATCTTTGTCAAGACCTTGACTGGCAAAACTATCACCTTAGAAGTTGAAGCCTCTGATACTATTGAGAATGTCAAGGCCAAAATCCAAGACAAGGAGGGAATTCCCCCAGACCAGCAGCGTTTGATCTTCGCAGGCAAACAGCTTGAGGATGGCCGCACCCTGTCTGACTACAATATCCAGAAAGAGTCCACTCTTCACTTGGTGCTTCGTCTTAGAGGAGGCATGCAGATCTTTGTCAAGACCTTGACTGGAAAAACCATCACTTTAGAAGTAGAGGCATCAGACAGTATTGAAAATGTTAAAGCCAAGATCCAAGACAAGGAGGGAATTCCCCCAGACCAGCAGCGTCTCATCTTTGCTGGCAAGCAGCTGGAAGATGGCCGCACCCTGTCTGACTACAATATCCAGAAAGAATCCACTCTTCACTTGGTTTTGCGTTTGAGAGGAGGCATGCAGATCTTTGTCAAGACCCTGACAGGCAAAACCATCACACTTGAAGTAGAAGCTTCAGACACCATTGAGAATGTCAAGGCCAAAATCCAAGACAAGGAGGGAATTCCCCCAGACCAGCAGCGGTTGATCTTTGCCGGCAAACAGCTGGAGGATGGCCGCACCCTGTCTGACTACAATATCCAGAAGGAGTCTACTCTCCACCTGGTCCTGCGTCTCCGTGGTGGAAACTAAATATGCATTTTGATCTGTAGCAATATTAAAACTTACTTTGTGTATTCATTCATTCCATTCCTTACTTCAATAAATAGTAGCTTCTGAATGCAATGTTTCATTTCCTTATAGCTATTAGATTTCATCTATAATAATATGTAGATCCTTATTAATTATTTATAGGTCACCTATTACATAACAGCTTATAATTTTATTTTGGAGTAGGTGTAGGTCAATAAGAATTATATTGCTCACATTGCTTATGTATGTATTTACAAAAGAAAAGTATATATGTATTATATCCGTTATCTAGTACCCATGATACAAGCGTAAGCTTAGTATGGGGCTAGATGGAGCTGTGTGATATGTCCTAAAATATTTATTTATTTAATATATGTAGAGGCAATAGTTGTGTCTGTAAGTTCCTTTATCCTGGATAAGTTAGACTCATAAAGCAGAATTAAGCTTTACATGACTTAGGATTATATTAACACAGCCTACTTTTAATCCTAGATAAAACTAGTAAAATTAAAACAGTATAAAATATAGAATACAAAGTAAGACTTGTGTTCACTCGAAGAGTGAGAGTGGCTTCATTAATAGTTGAATTGATTTATTTTTTAATATTATGAGTGTGTTCTTAGTTTTAGCACTGAACATAAATTAGTAGTATATAGTCAGAGTAAGTAGGTCCCTGAATAAAAAGCAACAAGTATTATAAATAGGTATTTATTTATTAAGTAGGTAAGTTCACATACAAAAAATAAGTTTCCTTCTTAAAATGAAATGTATAACCTATGTTAGAAATAAAATAGAGAATGCCATCAGGATACAGCACACTGCAACATAGGGTGATTTCCTTTCTCCTATTCGAGCACACTTCCAGAAAGTTCCCAATAATCTGAAACATGAGAAATTACATTTAATTTATAAGAAAAGTTTTTTTTATGTTAAACACAAAACTTTATCTTGGTAATACCTATTTCTATCTTCTTATCGAATGAGAGTGGCTAACGTTGGTGTCAAGAGAGCCCCAAGGGCCTCTATTTTATAAAATATATGTTCATACCTACATACCCTGTTTTATTTCGGTCCATTAAACTAGGGAAAAATGATCGCAAGTATGCGCAAGTGCATATCAGCAACAGTATCACCGACAATAAGCTTTGGAAATTGAATATAGCGCTCTGAAACAAACAAGTAAATCAATATTTAATCACAAGTTTTAAAGTTATTGTCACATGTAAATTTCTAGCGTAGTAAGGTTTTAATAACTTACCATTTTGTAAGGCGGAAGATCTCCGTGATTCACATCAAATCTTAGTTTCGATTTAATTTTCTTAGGTTGTATGTATTCAATATTAAATCATCAAATTCTCCAACAAACACAACATAGACAAAAATGAAAAAACCAAAACTTTATGACGACAGTGACATTGATTTGTGTTCGTCACAAAATGATTTGGATATCAAACGTCGAATGAATTTCCTTTTTTTAGCTTTAAGCATTGTATATTTAGCCTTCTCTTTATACAAAATCAACACTAGTTTTAGCTTTGTTGTATTTGGATACTAATACTTACACGATTTATAATTAATCTCATGACAGGTCGTATAATTAATATAGATGGATCTTGCAGACAGTTGTGGAGAGGACTCTCCCAAGGTTCTGTACTGAGTCCTATTTTATACAATGTTTACACATATGACCTTGAATTTTCTCTATGTGGAACTTCTCACATATTGCAATATGCTGATGATGTTGTATTATACTGTATAAATAAGTCAGTTGATGCAGCCACTTCTTCATTATCAAATGCAATAGTTCTACTTAAAATGTGGTTGGACAAAAATGGGTTAGATCTGTCTGTAGCCAAGAGCACTGCTGTAATTTTCTCTAGAATGCAGATGCCACCTCCGGTGATATTAAAATATGATAGTAAAACCATTCCTGTTAAATCAGATGTCAAATTTTTAGGCCTTGTTTTGGATTCAAAATTAACGGGTAAGCCGCACTGTGAGCACATTGTAGCAATTGTGATCGTAATCTTAACATGGCACACTCAGGTGTCTTTCGGGTGTCTTGTGGAGCGCTCATCAATTCACGTTAAAAATAGTTTACAACGCGTTGATTAGAAGTGTAGGTACTCGATTATAGCAGTTTCTTTTTAGAACCATGTAATTTAGAAGCTATGAAAAAGTTGGACACAATTCAAGCTAAAGCCCTTAGAATAATTACTGGTGCCATGAAATCTAGTCCTATTTAAACGCTCTTCAGGTAGAATGTGTCGATCCACCACTTTATCTTCGTCGTCAGTTCCCAGCTGACAGATTTTTCTAAACATATTTGTAGGCAGAAAAGGTATGTATTCACATAATTTCCGAGTAATTGCGAAAAAGCGATTCCACCCCTTTTTCCAAGATGGCGGCCGGGGGACAAGAGTGGCGACACCACAAACTTGAAGTTAAGCTTCTATTGACCCCCCAAACATGCCCCAAAAATAAAATTGCGTCCTCTAAGAAATGCAATATTCGGACCTAAAATTGTAACATTTCAATGGTCTACTTAGACATGACGTTTACGGAGATCCATTTCTAGTAGGTACCTACAAACTTAAACCTACCTATACTGCCTATACTATGTACCTACTTATTTGTTAAATACCTACCTTCATCAGTTTAGGTAGTAGTAATACCACAAAATCTACTGCAAATCGTAGGAACATGTAAATAAATAATAATATGCAAAATAATTGTTTGGTCGAATAATCATGTAATTTTAAATACATAATCGATTTTATTTATTTTCATCGTCTCCCATAAATTGGTTCTCTAGAAGTCCGTATGCTTGATTGACAACTGCCGTGATATCTTTCGCTTGGCGATCGTCGGTGGACAGCCAGATGGAGCCACAAGTGCCGACCTTCAGCATCTGCTCTACGCTCGAGATCGCTGACTCCACTCTGAAAATAAAGCGAGTTTTTTCAACTAATACAGGTTTGTATTATGCCTGATGTTAAGCAAAGGCTATAGCCTAAGATGGAACGTGCGTGTTTAGTAAGGTAACAGTTGTAACCATATACTTGAGCGGCGTACCAGTAATGGAGGTCAGTGCTTGAGCGTTATATGCGCATGGCTATCTCGGGACCTACTTCGTTGTAGGTACATAAAACGCTTGGTGGAAATCGATACGCTCGTTTAATCTAGTACTTCTTCTAATCCTCAAGATATTTGGATATTATAAGCGGTTTTTATCACTTACAATTTTATTTATATAACCGGCAATAGAATATATTAGTAGATACCTACCTGAAACTCAATTTCTTGACAATATAATAGATATTTTGATATCCGTACAGTTTTACCTAAAGTTGGTTGGTTAATTGTTTACCCTATGATGTTGTGAGTGTCCAGTGTCCACGGGCGACGGCGATTGTTTACTATCAGGCCGAACGCCTGCCTTTTATCACTTAATTTATAAAAAAAGTTCGGTCACAAAGCTACTTATGCTTACTTTTTTTTGCTATCGTAGATTATAGCGTTGCATAATTTAACATCAGGCGAGTTATATAGGTATAATATGATATAATCTTACCTAAGTATTTTTATAAGAATGTTAAAACAATTATGATAAGAAGTCATAGTGTTAGGTACATAATGCATAAATTTATTTTTTTATTTTGTAATGTTTATGATTTCAATATTACTTTCTTACTTTTTTCTTTCTTTTTTTCTTTCTTTCTTTCTTATAATCATACCATGAGCCTATCTAGTGTAAAAAAATCTTACTTTTGATAATAGACACCGTTTGCAGGAGTATGGCCAGCGAATTCTTTGCCCAGCTTAGGATTGTACACTCGTTTGTCCAGATCATGCAACAGGGGAGTGTCTGTCGGGCCAAAGCACATGCACAGGATTCTAACGCCTGTGTTCGAATAAAATGGATCCGTCTGAAAAAAAAAATGATAATTAAAAAAAAATATGATTTAGGCACAACAAACCAGCAGTAAAAATCGGTATTCATTTATTTACTATACAAATTAACAAAATTTTTAGCATTTTTAAGAATCTACCAGATACCATTTTTTTCTTATTAATTAACATTGTAAGCTCCTAAAATGTGTTCCAGAAGCCTCATTTGTGTCTCAGATTTATTTCAATACAGGCAATATGGATATCTGGTATCTGTAGTAACCTAAACTTAGATAAAGTAGCACAAATAATAAGTTATCAATATAATATACCAAAAAGTCTATTTTAGGTAGATGCGATAAATCTTAGATTACCTACGGGTGTGTTTCCCCAGGCGGGCTGTATTTAAATATAGGTAAGCCTTAAAGCCCTAAAGATCCAAGCTGTTCCTAATGCCACTTTATCAAATTATATTATAGGTAATTACGTATTTAAATACTAGTGGACGTCCGCGACTGCGCTTGCATTATTTTGAGATAAAATAATAATAATATATAAATATCCTGGGACATTGCACACAGCGCCATCTAGCCCCACACTAAGCAAACGGTTTAAATGTTAAAAGGTTTAAAATGAAAATAACTTTTTTATTTATGAACCGATTGGAATGAAACAAACACTAAATGTTAAGTTGAAAATACACCAACATGTTAGTGAAAACCGTAGACAAATCTGTTCAGCCGTTTTCGAGTTTAAAAAGAACAAACGTACCGACAGACAAATAGAAATTAATTTTTGAAACATGATTTTTGTCTTCTATTGCATCAATAAAGACCCCTCAACTATTTTTTTAACATTATCTTCAATGTACAGACACTTACCGGTTAGGTACAGTTTTATTATATGTATAGATAAGCTGTTAAAAAACCAAGCTGTTCCTGATGCCACTTTTTCAAATTATATTATAGGTTCATACATAATGTTTAGTTACTATTTATTGAGTCGAACCTTTAGTAGGCACAAATTATATTTAAATTGAATTTTGTTATCTCAAAAACGTGCTTCGTATGGGTTCTAAACTAATATTGTAAAATCATCGTGAGCTTGACATATCAGTACTTAGGTATTTTAAAATGTTAACCGATTAGATAAGGTATTTATTGATTTGTCATTGTTATTGTACATTTCAGGTGTGCCATCAATCTTAGTTAAGTGGTTAAGGTACCTAATGAAATACAAAGTCCATTGCATGGGCAAATAAAAAATCATCTGTAAATATATTGTCTTTGTGTATCATTATTGTTTATGTGTAACTAATACTGTATTTCTCTCTAACTCATATTTTTGTAATTGTTAATCACATTTATGTACCTAGATCAAGCTGTGTAAGTACACATATTTTGGAATTTGTTCTGGATCAAAAACTTTATATGTACTTATATTCAGTTCATTTAAGAACACATTCTGTCTAGTGTGCCATTATAAAATAAATAAATAAATTAAATTAATTATGTTTTTTATACACTGGCTAGACTGACTTTGTTGATCAGCCTGAAGCGACTCTCTCACTAGGAATATCGTGTTCTTAGAAGGAATGCGTACTGCCAACTAGAATTCCTTACTTGGCTTTCCTATAGAATAAAGCAGATAATCACACATATAAAAAAGGTATTCCTTTTGTAATCTAATTATCTGTGGCGTGTCCAACGTAGCTTTCTAAGCTAATGTAAGTCTCTAAGACTTATACAATATGGAGACGTTTTGTGTAGTGAATAAAATAATGTTGTGACCTATGTACCTACCTACCAGTGACTTTTATTTACACACCGCAAGGCGTCTCAAATATCTTTCATAAAATTCACTGCTCATTCTGTTCACACACATGTAGAAGTGGACTGAGATACAAGCCTAGCTTAGTCCTGATTATCTACCAAATTAAATTGTAACATTAAAAATATATTTTTAAACAAATTCGTGGTTTGATGTTATAGTTATATGCTACATGCATGGAATTAAGTTCAATAAAGATATTTGATTTGATAATCAATTAGTTGTGTACTTATTACCTACCGCTAAACAACGTGAGAATTGCATAACAGCGCTCTTGGCTCCGCTGTAGATGGGCAAGAAAGGTATCCTGGTTAGAGCCACTGCTGATGCAATGTTGACAATGGTACCCCCCGCACCGCCTTCGCCCTTGCCCATGTGAGATAGGCCCTTCATGGTCAGGGATACTAGACCTTGCTGAGGAAAAAAAACGTACTGATAATATTACGTAGCAGGTCTACAATTTTTACGAAACTCAAAAGCGGCAAATCCTTGCATGATACAGTTGTCATATACCTAGCCGAGAACGGCAAGGAGCATTTTTCATAATTTATTTTGCGAACAGGAAAAAAGACTGAAATCAATGCCTATAAAAACTTCTACCTATTACATGTAGTCTTTCCCTCAGATTTTAAGGAAAGGGAATGAGTATCCACCCACTCGTTGCAGGAGCAGACGTGCATGGGATATGAGGGTATTTTTATATTACAACTAGCTGTGCCAGCGACTTCGTCCGCGTGGAATAATTATTATCATAAATCGGTTCTAGTGAGTGAATCTTAAAAGATAGACATATACTGTCCCTGACATTTTGTTAGATAATTTTAAGAGGAATAATTCTTTGCTACATGTTTTTTTTGATATCTTGAACCGTTTTCGCAGCGCACGCAACGGAAGCCCTCAAAGATGAATAATTTTCCCCGTTTTTTCCACATTTTCTATTATTTCTTCGCTCCTATTAGTTGCAGCGTAATGTTATATAGCCTAAAGCCTTTCTCGATAAATGGTCTATTTAACACAAAAAGGTTTTTTCAATTCGCACCAGTAGTTCCTGAGATTAACGCGTTCAAACAGACAAAAAAACTCTTCAGCTCTATAATATTAGTAAGTATAGATTAATAATTATAATTCAGGTACATAATTAACTCACAAAGTTAACATCCGCAGCAGTTCTCCATACAGCAGGAGAATCAACCATGATACCAGCATTATTGATGATCACATCAATTTGCTTAAATTCCTGAACAACTTCTTCAAATGCCTTGGTAATCTCGTCTTCTTTGGACATGTCGCACTTTATGAATTTCACTTGACCGGGATTGGTCTCTGCATATTGTGCAGCCAAAGATTTGCCTTGTTGCTCTGCTACATCCAATATTGCTATACTCTGCCAACACAGGTAAAAAGTAAAGATCAATTCACAAAAATAAGTTAGTTTTTTATGTAAATCTTATGTCAGGACTCGTAAATATTGCTGTAGCATGTTTTTCTGCTCTTAAATTTGAATGTCTAACTCTGGTGTCGATCCGTATTTCTTATTGCATAAGAGTCATGACTTTCACCCTGAATAAATTCCCGTTGATTACTATTCAGTGACAATTTATATATAAATTTATTTATACGAGACTTTTTTAGGTAATCACCGTGATGAAAAACTTTCAACTGTATCTATAGACTCAAATAGGATTAACTACCTATTTAGTTATTTGGATTAGAAAAATACTAACCTTAGCTCCTTGGTTTAGAAATATGACAGTATACCTCGCTCCCATTCCCGATGCACCCCCGGTAATAATAAAAGTTTTTCCTTTTGCGTCCCACGCCGCCATCTTGGTGTTGGTTTGTTACTCAACTGTCCACCGTGACTGTAAATTTTTATATGTTGTTTGTTTCATTACGTTTGGCCGTCTTTGTATTAGATAATGTATAACTATCTCGTCAATCAGGGGGATTAGATAAAGCCGTAAAGGTAAGTTATAAAATGATACGTTTCTTTCACAACAACAAGCTGTTCAATTGAGTACCACCTATTGTACCTACTCCTATTATTTATACAAGGTATGTACCTACGATAGAGTTACGACTGTTCAAAGGGAATATTTATAGTCAATTGTAAGCAGTTCAAATATATACTTATTCGTATCGTACCTAAATAATGACTTAATTTCATCGAAGTATAAAATTAATATCTACTTAAGTGTTAGTGGCGCCACACAGTAGGTATTATCAAAATAACAACTTCATAGTGGTGGTGGAGTGGAAAGAACCTTATAACGAATGAGTAAAATCGGCAAGTTGCAGGCTTTCTAATTATCTTTATAGATATCTAGTGTGTATAGATACCAATACTACCGATAAAATGTTTCTATTAGGTACGTACATACATACCTATATAAAGTTGCTTTTTAAGTAATTCTCCTCTAGTTTCTTTTCTACTAGTTTCCTTCAATATTCTCCTTTTCTTTATACACTTGGTAATATCCTAATCTGACAAGGATTTCTAAATTTAATAAATATCTAGAGAATATTAAAAAAAGTCTTACCAGAATCTAAGAATATAGCGCCCGCACTTATATATTTATTTGAACTATCTAATGTTTACTACTTGATAATAATCATGGATAATACTCACAAACCTATAAAAATTAATTATATTGATAAGGTTTATTCACAGAACAAAAACTTAAGTAATGACTTGCAGTTTATTTACTTATTTACAAATTCAATTTACAATATTACATAGTACAGTTTTATTTACATAAGATTAATGTGCAATGAACATGATGCTGGCACGTACAAAGGGAGGCCTATACCCAGCGGTGGAATCTCAAGGGCTGCGGATGATGATGGTGATAATTGCGCGATACATAATTAGGTATTCTTTTATTTCCCGTATAACTTCAGCGCAGGACAATCAAGGAAGGTATTTCTCAACTCGGAAACTATACAAATGAAAATGAATCGCCTATATGATTGGATAACTATAAAGTCGAGTGGTTTGGTTATGATATGTTAGTTGGCTTTTTAATTGGCGTTTGATTTTCAAGTGAAAAGTTTTTAAACTTGTTAAGTACCCTATATAGTTGGAATCTTTTCCCATTTTTTCATTTTTACTTAGCATTATCAAGAACAACTTGGCTATATAGGTCGTACGCTTGGTTGACCACGGATGTGATATCCTTCGCAGGTTGGTTGTCAGTAGACAGCCAGATAGATCCATTGGCGCCATGTTTGATCGCGTAATCAGTAGCTGTTATGGCAGATTCGGGCCTGTGAAAGAAAAATAATAAGAAATAGGTACTTACATGATACCGTTACATGATAATCGTACTTATCTATTTTAGGTATATTGTTTACAAAAAATAACAAAGATATCAAACAATATCTACTTATCAGATTGATGTAATTTGATGTTATGTAAGTGATGTAAGGGCTTAGGCACATGAATCGTAGTTCAAATCAACAAAGTAATAAATTCAAAATTTTATTACACCAGGTAACAAAAGACGGCTGAAGCGATAGCTGCACAAACAACCTATAATTATAATATTGAAATTGACTGTCATAGAATGCAACCGAAAGACACCGCTGAAAACTTAGCGATTTACTTTATACCTAGAAGGTAATAGCTAGGTAGTCAGATAAGTTTTAGAGTCTACCTTAAAAAAAAAAAAAAAAAAATAAAGCCATTTATTTCCCAACTTAAGTAACATTCAGGAGTTATTGGTTCTAAGTTAGTAAAGCATTATTAGTTAATATCAAATTTCAATTTCTTTTAATGTTTTATTGGGCACCCAAATTTGAGCATAGGCCTCCTCCATGCGCTGCCAGTGTCTTCGGTCGTGTGCTTGTCTTGTCCAGGTACTGCCCACTGCTTCAACTATATCGTCTCGCCACCGTCTTCGTGGTCTACCTCTGGATCTTTGGTCTTCCGCCGGGTACCAGTGAAGTATTCTTTCACTCCATCGACCATCGGTGGACCGTGCGACATGGCCCGCCCATTTCCACTTCAGCCGACAGAGTGACTCTATCGCATCGGTTAATTTAGTTTTCTTTCTTATTTCTTCGTTCCGAACTCTGTCTACCTTACCATAACGAAAATCATTTGATATCGGGATACATAACTGTGGATAACTTACTTTTGACTTCTTTTGGCGATTTCAGTTTTCAAGAACTGGACCAGTGTTTTTCCCAGCTGAGGGTCGATCACACGTGATTCTAAGTTTTGCAGCAGCGGAGTATCGGTAGGACCAAAACATATACACAAAATCCTCACGCCCGTGTTTGCATAAAATGGGTCCATCTGAAATATATTTATAAATAGAAATTTACCTCTGGAAATGGAGATCAAATCAAGGAGAAAGTGAATAATAGGTGAAGATCGACAGAAGTGGAACATAATCTAAAGTCGTTTGTCTCTTAAATTTAGAAGAAGACGATTAAATTGCGCGAAGACAAGAAAAGAAAAAAAGAAAAGATAGAATAAGAAAGAAATAAATAGAAAAGATCTTGATCTTTAATTGTCGTGCAAATGTTACAAGCAAATATCTTATTTTATCATCAACGCTTCAGGACTGCTTGTAATCTGCACTGCTTGCACTAAGTGTTTTGCTTCTACTTTTATAGTGCAAACTGCTAAATAATTGTGGAACTCTATTTTACCACGCGCTTTCCTGTGTGTAATCTGTAAGACAGATTACTGGCTACAAACAAAGTCATATCAGGAAGTTGAAGAATTAGTCAAAGTATACAACCAAGCAGGCAGAGAGAACATACAGGTGGAAGATCTCTTTTGATTGCCTGAAGCCTATATCACAACCATTACTTACTTCACACTGCACACTTAAAAGGTGATGGGATGACACCACAGCTTCATAGTCTGACGGCAGAAGCCCATCAATATAAAATACACACACTCACACACACACACACACACAAACACACAATCTTACCCGGCCAAAGTGCTTAACATACCTATAGTACCTAATAATAAATCTACCTAAGCTTAAGCAGCATCTTCATGCGGTAAACATCAATCAACCGATTTCAATTTTCAATTTTCAAAATGTAATTTTTGTGATCATAAATATTGTATTAAACTTTTTGACAAGGTTTTACTACAGATATCTTATTTAAAAAGATTTTTTATAAACTATGGATGAACATTTCTGTAACTATGTACATGGCCGTGATTATTATTGTTTTATACATCTCTAGATAGTATTGAAATTATTCTTTTACTAGCGTCAACTTCTTTCTGGAAAACAGGATCTTTTATAATTGGACCACCAAGATACAGGCTAACGCCTAGTTTGGGGTCTACAGTTAACACTATTATTGTATTGTAAGTTAAACAAAATATAAATATTGTAATATGTAGGTTAAGTTTTCAAATGGCAAATAAACATATTTTTACTTTTACTTTTTACTTTACTTTTACCCTGTCTGACTCCCTGTTCCGCGCAGAATATAACCATGCGATCTTCAAAGCGAGAGTGAATCGGTTCTTACTGGTTAAGCACACAACATCCTAGACCGTCATGTTTGCTTACCATCAGGCGAATTACGGTCAAGTGCAAACCCATTCCTTGTTATAAAAATATAATGGCTGAGATGGGACTTTGGAGTGTCGTCCTGTCGCCCCTACGCTGTTCATCATAGAGAACTAGATTTTAAAGTACATTTAGTCTAGTTACTATGACAAAAACAAAATTATTGGTTGAAATACCAAAATTTTCTTAGATTATCCAAAAATATCATCGATTACTAACCGATATGCACTGACAGAAATGCATGACAGCACTTTTAGATCCGCAGTAGATTGGCATGAAGGCACCCCTCATAAGGGCTGCAGTGGATGCGACGTTGACGATGGTACCACCCCGGCCGCCTTCAGCTTTACTCATGTGTTTGATTCCTTTCAAAGTCAAGGATACCACTCCTTGCTGAAAATTAGATAAAACATCATAGTAGAGTAAATAAAAGAATAGAAGCGAACGAAAAATTACAGTTACTACTATTATTGTCACTACTTTTAGTGACGATACGAGTATGAACTGTAATCATGGACAAGTGGAAAGATTTTGGTATACTTACAATCGTAACAATTAGTAGGTAATGAAGATACTAAATTTTTTATACTACTACTCAAATATTGCCTAACCATAACTTTGACAAGTTTGTTAAAGCTAAAGTAGCATGGTGCAACCCATCCTTAGAATTTTGTTTTTGGTAAAACGAGAAAATAGAAAATCTTACTCATATTTGAATGGAATCTTACTTAAAACACAATTTAATGTTATCAGTAAACGAAAACATCTATAATTCTAAAATTACTTACCCAGTTAACTTCACAAGCGACTCTCCACACTTTCGGCGCGTCGACCATAATTCCAGCGTTGTTGATGATGACGTCAACATACTCCAACTCTGCCACAACTTCGGCGAATGTCTTTTCGATCTCTTCTTCCTTTGATACATCGCATTTATAAAACGTGACTTTGCCGGGGTATTTCTTGTTGTGTTCCTCGACTAACGCCTTGCCTTGTTCAACCGCAACGTCCAAAATGGCTACAGCCTGAGACAACGAACGCAATAATTGTAGATAAATTACATAGTATATTTACAGATGACAGATTATTGCTGAAAGGAGCATGTACACTATATTTTTTGCATGCACACTTTGAGTCGTATTTAGTGAGGGTAGTGAATCCCCCGCATAATTATTTCAGTCAATTATTTCAGTCAGGGGAGTATATGAAGGTAGATCGAGCTTTATTGGGATAAAGCATAGGTACATGATATACGTTCATGCCAAAGTTTATACAAATGGCTATTTGGGCGTGTTGGAGTAACAAGCATAATAAACACGCTCATAATCACATACCCACTAGTGTAACTGTTTTCACCATTTTACTAATTTTTTACTAGGTAACGCTTTATCATAGATCACGTATCACAACCGTCGTTTATAATGACACAAAATTTCTTATGTACATGTACATAAGATAAAATAATCATTTATTAATCAATAGAAATACTCAACTCATGAATTAAAAGTTAACAGTTAGTAATTCTATTGTCTCATATTACAAAAAAATATGAATGCCAGTTAAAGATTTTTAACCTTATATTTCATTCTGACATGTTTATATAAACTGAATTAAGAGGTCCAATAAATTTAAAATTTCAAATTAAATGAAATGTCAATCATGTCATATCATACTAAAAGTATAACATCTTTATTTCGCGTGCTTTTTTGGGGGATATGAAGTTTCCCCGATTTTACTTGAGAACTGGCACAATACAAAGTATGGCCAAAGAAAAAAAAAGTATAACAAGATGGCGCCTACCTTAGCACCCTGGTCCAGGTACCTCCCCACATAAATGGCGCCCATGCCAGAGGCACCTCCAGTCACCACGAAGGTCTTTCCTTGAGGGTCGAAGACGGCCATTTTCGCAATAATACTCGCCTTGGTTAACTAAATACTAGTACTAAATATTCATTCGTCTGTTTTAATTTATATGGTTTTAAGAATGATAACAAAATAGCACTATCTTTCTAAATTATCGAAAGCTCAGTCATTATGATTATGATGTTTGACATAGAAAATAAAACTCATGATGACTCACGACTGATGTACCTAATAAATATCCGGATGCACCAATGATATTCTATATAAAGTAAAACCTCATTGGGATGCACCCTATTGTTGCTTGTCTGTGTTATCAGATAGGTGGGGTATTTTTTCAGATTGGATATCTATCTACTAGATTGGCAAGCGAACTTTTTTCCGGTAGGTATATTTTAGCAGAGATGGCAGGATACCTACATAAGTATAACTATGAACCTGCTACTTTAGAGTTTAGACACTAGGTACCTACAGTCTATAATGCACTGCATCTTGCCGAGGACAGAAGAAAGTGGAAAGATGTCATCAAGGAGAAGGTGCTGGGAGGTGGTGGTCACGATCCTCGGACAAAATGGATACGATTCGAGGAGGAGGATAATTAGCTATACCCAAAAAGTATACAAACGGAACTACTTTTTTTCTACAGTACCTACCTAATACGTTTTATTTGGCGCCGACATATAGGTATGTAAGTTCGACATTCGAGTAGTCGCCGGTCATTAGATACTAGTTAAGGTAGGTACCTACATATATTAGTCGGTACCTATAAATAATAGTATATTAGGCTGAGTTGCGGCAGCGCATGATACACCAGTTTTATAATACAAATACGTACATAGTATATAAGCTTCCTTCACAGCCTCGCAACAAACCTCAACAAAAAGGATCACGCGCATACCAGAAAGATATCACGAGCTAGCCACGGCACCCCGTCGTTTGCGATACCGTCACGGTAAGGCACAAAGCAGATATGGAAATAGGGAACTCTATCGTAAAAATACCAGGAGACGGCAACTGCTTGTATCGCGCTATAGCCCACCAAATTAACGATTTGTATGGCCTAACCTTCGACCACCAACACATTCGACGAGACCTCGCACGCCACGTAGAAGAAAACCAAAACGATCCACAAATGTACCTAGCGATCAGAAGTAATCTAGATAGCTCAGCACAAAGCGAACAAATTAGGAACTACATTCTATCACAATACCAAGATGGTACATGGGGCGGCACAGACATACTTATAGCGGCAGCGGAATATTATAGTATTAACGTGAAAATCTTTCAAAAAACCCCGCTACAAGAAACAGTATGCTTCTCTCCTAAGGAACCAAACGATGCCGCAGGTGGCATAGGTCTAATATTTACGGGGAACCACTTTGATTGCTTTGAAAATCACCTAGGAGTAATAAGTACAAACACCACGCAAAATGACCTTAGTCTAACCCTTGGAACTAGCACCCCAGAGGAGATACCAGATGAGTCCGGATACCGACTTGCCCGCCCCAGGCCACACCAAAAAAACAAAAAACAGGTAGTAAATGAAAACATAAACATTGCCACATGGAATATTAGAGGCGCCGCAACGTTGACAAAAAACGAGAGATCGACGAGTTTCTAGACGGAAAATCTATCCACATTGCCTGCCTACAGGAAACTCACTTAAAATCCGGGACCTACGAATCTAGTCACTATACGTGGCACCTAAGCGGAAACAACAACAAAAGAGGCCTAGCTATTCTCATAAGAAAAAACAGCGGCCTAAGGCTGAACTGGACTAAAGCAAACACAAACAATATGGTTGCTTCAATACATACAAGCAGTGGAGCCTCTATATTCATTACTACAACGCACTGGTCCAATTCAACGTCATCAGCAGCAAACGACGCGACTCGGCTACTACAGCTGACCAAGAACAAACCAGGGAACTCAATAACAATCATACTAGGTGACTTCAACGCCCACATAGGACTCACAGACACACACGAACTTCGCGATAAAAATCAAATAGGCAAAAATCTCTTACACCAAACAAGTAACGACAACGGAGACATCTTATTAGATCTAATTGCACGGGAAAATCTCCGATTGGACACATCATTCGGCCGGCGCAGCTGTAAAACGACTTGGACGTCGGGGAACAAAACGTCGCAAATAGACCACATAATGACAGATGCCAAAAACAACCAGATTTTTAATTACATCAAAGGCGAAAAAACTATCCTATCTGACCACAGAATCATATGGGGAAACGTAAAGCCCCTCACATTAAATTCCAATAGGGACTCTACGAGACCTCCAATAAGACTAGCCAGGGCCAACGTTGCGAACGAGTTTGACTACAAAACCCTAAACTACGAGATGCTTCAAAGTACCACCACTCGAGAAAAATACCAAGAAACTTTATCAGAGGAAACCAAAAAGAGCAGGAACTGCGAAAACCGAAAAGAGCCGCTATCGTGGGAAGTGATAACAAACGTCATGAAGATGGCGGCCAATAAGACTATCAAATATGAAAGAAGGTACTCTAAGGCTAGAGAAGAAGCAATTACAAACCTACAGAAGGCGAAGTTCCATTACAAGCATCATCCCCAAGATATAGATGCTAGAAATACACTTAAAGAGTGCCGGCGCCGTTTGCAAGAGACCGAAGCAACGGAAGACCAACAAGAATGCCGCAGTTTTTTCAGCGGTCTAGCAAAAACACACCCATCAAAAAGGATGAGGATCACCTATGACTTCTATAGAAGGCACAAACAGAAGGAAAGAAGACGGGTCAAAAACACATTCATTCCGATTTCCAAGTGGGAAAAAGAACTTGACCTTACAGAGGGGTCGTTTACTGACGTACTGAGCGATGAAGACCCGACAGATCTAGGGCAAGAGCCCACACTAGAGGAGATTGACAAAATAACCAGCCAAATGCGAAACGGCACGGCTCCAGGCATTGACCACGTAGTCACCGAGCTCTACAAAGCAAACACGCACGAAATTAAATGCGAAATATTAGCCCACATAAACATGGCCTGGACTAAAAATGTCCTACCGGCTACCTGGACACAGTCAATACAAGTGCCCCTACCAAAAAGGCTAATCCGAAGACGGTCGATGACTATAGACGAATCTCCATTTGCACCACCGGCTATAGGATATACGCTAACTTCCTACTAGGTAGATTAGACACCGTTACAAAAAAACTTGGAAACTATCAAGCTGCGTTCCTAAGCAACAGATCTACCGACGATCATATGCTCACCTTAAGACGAGTTCTGGACGAAGAGTGGAAGGCGGGCGAAACAACATTTGTCTTGTCAATTGACCTCGAAAAAGCGTTTGACACAGTGGACCTAAACGCCTTAAGAGACATTTTACTGTCTAGAACCAATAGGGCGCTGACCAATCGTATAGTCAAGGCGGCAATGAACGAACTTACGTGCATAAAATGGTACGGCCAACAAACTAGATGGGTTAAAAAAGGCAAAGGTGTCAAACAAGGATGCCCCCTGTCACCTAGGTTATTTACGATCCTAATGGACGACGTCTTTAAAACCCTGGAAGAAGAGCTTCCATGCGTCAAGCTCAACCAGGACGAAGAAATACGACTCCCGCTGATCCTAGCCTTCGCCGATGACGTAATCATCGTATCAAAAGATCTACAACAAATGAACGAAATATACTCCAAGGCCAAATCCCTATTTGCAACAGTAGGTCTCAAAGTAAATGACACAAAAACTAGGGTTTTAGTACGCGACCCAGTAAGAACCTATCAGGCAAACCATATGGCACTCGATAATGTGACTGTAACACCTGTCAAGGAAACTAAATACCTAGGAACCTACATCACATCCAACTTATGCAGGAACAACACCGTGAACGCAAGATGCAAACAGGGCATGCGTAACTCCAAAGCATTGACAAAGATTATAAAAGAATCTCGGATGCAATGGCAGATTGTAAGATTGCTTTATAAAATGGTCATAGAGCCCACAATCACATATGGGCTCAAATGCGCAGCCCTAACCAAAGCCAACAGGTCAAAACTCAGAAGATATGAAAGAATAATACTGAGGGACATGATCAACAATTCCGGATCGTCCCCAAAACCCGGCAAGGTACATGACATACTGAAAGGCAAAACGATCACGAAAAAGATTAAGTGCCTTCGAATGTGTTACCTTGGACATATTCTAAGACGCCCAAAACCGCACCTTCTGGAAGCAGCACTCCGATACAAAGCAAAAAAACTTAAAGTTGGTAGACCTATCTATACGTGGGAGGACTCTTTATCTCATGATATGGACTACTACTCCAGGAACACATCTGACTGGCAGGACATGGCGAAAAACAAAGGAGACTTTATAAGAGCTGCCAGGGAGATCTATAAGATGGCAGAAACCGACAGCGAATCTGATGAGGAAACAGAACGACATACCAACAGGCAAGCACCAACCATATCCCAGAAAAGGCCGTCAGATGACACAAGAACACCCCCTTAGCGACATAGGATCTATTCGACCCACATTTAAGATCCACCTACTACTCCCGACGCGGTTATGATTACTCACAATAGGACCAACATTACACAGCGAACGTGTTAAGGTAGCTCTTGCAAAGCCACACACTAACAAACCCCAAGATGGGTCAACTCAATAATCAACGAACACCAATTTTTACTAACGCTTATCCCTACCCCTAATAACAACCTTCTCCAAATCGGCGTCTGGCTGCATAGCCGGTCGACTACCATCCCGGAGCGTTAGCACAAAACCACGCTCCAAAACCTTGTGCCCCCCGGTATGCCGGTTTGACCGGAGCAGGCTTGTCCTGGCTGGGTGTGGTACCTATGTTCATGTTCATGTTCATGTATATTAGGCTGAGTTGCGGCTGTATTGAGACATCACATTCTTAGCATGTAAGTTTAGTAAGTAAATAGGTTAAAGTTTTGTGTGTGTCTCAATAAATATATTTTCTTTCTTACTTTTTTTAATAGTATCATCAAAATACTTATCCACCTCTTACTATAATAGGTATCTTTCGATTAATATATAGGTATGTATAGACATAGATCAAGAAAACTTGTTATAAAAAACCGCATCAGGTATTTATGTAAAGTTTGTTGTTTTTGGCAGTTTGTATAAGTATATCTGAATAAATGGCGGCTCAAGACCGGTGGCGATCTCTTGTATCGGAGGCCAAGACTCACTTTGGGTCGCTGCGCCAGCGGAGTAAAGGCCTGTTCACACGCAGCGAAGTAAGGTGGCGAGTTAACTTGCGTCACCGAGTGTGTTAAGTTCATAACACGTGTGAACGGCAAACGCAAGTTAAGTAGCAACTTGTCAAATAAGTACAGTAGGATAGACCGCGGTTCTATTTCCCGGCTAGTTCAAGTGATAAGTCGCCCCTCCCTCGCGTCTCCTTCAACCCGTCAACTTAACTTGCCAGTGTTTAGACCGTGTAGACGGATGAAATTATAGTTTAGTTAAGCACAATAGTGACAATTTGCTGAATATGATTGACAACTACATATTTATTTATTTATTTTATAATAGCATACAAAACAGAATGTGTTCTTAAATGAACTAAATAGGTATACCTACATTTAAAACTGGTTTTGATTCAGAACAAATTCCAAAATATGTGTACACAGCTTAATCTACATAAATGTGATTAATAATTACAAAAATATGAGTTAGAGAAAGAATACTGTATTAGTTACACATAAACAATAATGATACACAAAGACAACATATTAACAGATTAAATTTTATCTAACAATTAGTGATTATTTAGAGTTTTTACATATGATGTATATTACTTTTTCTTTGGCTGCTCACAACTTAACTTATCGCTACTTACTATATCAACTTATTAATAGAACATGACGCAAGTTAACTCGTTACTGAACTTCGCTGCGTGTGAACAGGCCTTTACGGTATTGCCGCAATTTCGCCAACGGTGCAAAAGTTAAATACCTACTGTTTCACGAAATAAGTCCCACGGAAAAGTTTGGAACAAACATTAGATGATAATAATATAATCATGCGGTTATGGCGCCTTAACTGAGGGAACTCTTTCGTGAAACGGTCTATATTACTCTATGGTCTAAAGTATATTATAAAATTGATACATCTTTTACTTGAGAACTAGCAGAAATCAAAGTTATAACCAATGAAAAAAAAAGAAAGAAATCTACTACATCAATGGATGTCACTGTCATTGTCAGAACATTTCAATCTTGCAATGGAAAAAAGCGCGGGAAACTTTCAACAAGGCGGGCGCGTATTTTTCTGGGAAAATATTATTTATTATTATTTGTATAAAAAGTGATCAGATAAGCTAAGTATTATTACTTTGTGTTTAAAATTAGTGTAATATTAGTTTTTAAGTGTATATAAGTAATCTAGGTAAGTTCTTTTTACATTTCTTTTCATGGAGGAGCCTCCCGACCCGGGGGACCCTGTTCCTCCGGCAGCTTGTTTTGTAACAATTAAAACAAATAATTGCGAGATGGATACGGAAATTCCAGTAGTAAAAAATAAAAAGAAAAGGAAAATTAATGAAATCCCTGATTGTAGTAGTGATTCGATAAAGGCTCCGGCTTCACCACCTAAGCCAGCTCCTGCCCCTGTTGTAAGAAGTTTGTACGTTAGCACGGACAACGGCCCCTATACAGTACATGTAATACGAGAAAACAATAATCAGAATGATGGCACAACTCTACACCCAATAACATTTGGCAGGTTCCTCCATAAACACAAAATTACCAATGTTGTAAATGGAAGTTTAAAACGTATCGGTCGATATAAAATAACTCTTTCTTTTTTGACTTTCAAAGATGCCAACATTTTTATAACGAATCAATTCCTGGCCACCGAAAATTTAAAGGCATTCATCCCGACATTTACAACTACCCGCATGGGCTTAGTGCGAGGAATCCCATCTGAGTGGAGCGAAGAAGAGGTGCTTGAAAGCATAAACGTTTCAATTGGATGTGGGAAAATTTTAAAAGTCATGAATTATACGGTTGTTATTAATGGTGCACCAGTATGGAAGCCATCGCAGTCAGTTGTCCTGACTTTCGACGGAAAGTTTCTTCCAAATCATGTCTATGTCTGCTATAACTCAGTTCAAGTTGAGCTCTACACTTTTCCAACAATAATGTGTTATAACTGTTGCCACTTTGGACATACCAAAAACCAGTGTAGGTCGAAACCCCGCTGTTATAAGTGTGGTCAGGATCACTCTGGCGATTCATGCAAAACAGAAGAAGATGTTGCTACCTGTTGTCATTGCTCTGGATCTCATTTTGCATCGAACAAAGTCTGCCCGGAATTTGTAAGAGAGAAAAAATTTAAGCTTTCTATGGCCGAACAATGCATTTCATATGCAGAAGCGGCGAAACTTCATGCGCCCATAGGCAAGTCCTATTCTGAAGTACTGTCTTCAAGTCCTCCTATATCGAAAATTGAAAAATCAATCATGTTTACTACTCCTGGCCCACGGCCGTCTGCAGCTGGCCCCTCGCGTGGTGGGTTTGTTGTTCGCACGTCCAAGTCGGGTTCACCTGTAAGAACGAATACACAAGCCAAGGGCTACGATCGCCGAGCACATCGCGAATTAGTTAAAGATTATGATATGCTGTCTGGTATTGGTAATGGTTGCGGCCTTAATAAAGCGAATAGTAATGATCAACTTAGTATTGAAACCCTCAAACAGATAATGTCAACCCTGATAGACACTTTAAGGAAAAATAATATCATGTTACCGAACAACGTTACAGTCCCGCTGGGCCATCTACTCACGATTATTCAGTGGAACTGCCGAAGTGCAGAACATAAAAAACTGAATTGTTGTATATAATTTCAAAAATCAATCCTTCTATTATTGCTCTGTCAGAGTCATGGTTAAAACCTGGCTCTATATTAAAGATTAAAAACTATTTTTTTCTCAATGACAATAGAATCGACAACCATGGCGGTGTCGTACTACTCATTCATTCCACACTTTTGTTTACTGCTTTGTCTTTTCCCCCTCATGGCGATGGTTTTTCCATTGTTGCTGCTAAGATTTTAAATATAAGTTTTGTATCTATCTACATCCCTCATCCTTCTACTTCTATAATAACTGAAATTCATGAAATTCTTCAGCATATTCCGAAACCATTCTTAGTTTTAGGTGATTTCAATTGTCACCATCAAGCGTGGGGCAGTTCGATTTCTAATGCATATGGCAACCAACTTATAAATATTTTTGATGACCTAAATTTATGTGTCCTAAACGATGGAACTCCTACTCGTAGGACTAAACCAGGAGAAAATTTGAGTGCCGTAGATTTATACATATCCACACCAGATGTCGCTCTGGATTTTACATGGTGCATTCGTCCTTACACTCATGGCAGCGACCACTATCCCATAGTCATTAGTTTAGCAAATAAAAATGTTCCACCACCTCCTCACCCATTTTCACCTCGTATGAAATACAGACTTGCTGATGCTGATTGGCATTCTTATAAATCAAAGCTAGAGAATATTATACCAACTCTTAAACAACCCAATACATACACTGAAGAAATTTGTATCGAAAGCTTGTTAAGTGCAATGTCAAACATTGCTGAAGAGCTATTCCCTAAAAAGAATAGCGCACTAAATAGAAGACCTTCTCCGGCTTGGTGGGATAAAGAATGTTCAGAAGCTGTCAAAAAAAGAAAGTTGGCAGAAAAAGAGTATAATTTAAACATGACATCAGAAAATTACGACATTTTAGTCAGTACAATAGAAGAAACTAAAGAAATTCTTGTAGAAAAGCGTAAGACTGGATGGAAAAGATATTGTACCTCAATATCTCTCCATACTCCATCAACGATAGTTTGGCAAAATATCAGGAAATTCAAATCAACTTTGTCAAATCCAACATTTTCTCTTCCACAACAAATATCTTCTCAATATCTTGATCATTTAGCACCTTCATACGCTCCCCAGAAGGAATTAGTTACTGACTTGAATTATAATACTCTTACAAGTCTTACTGGACTAAACTTACCTTTCACTTTCCGAGAGCTGAAAAGCGTTTTAATGAACACCAAAGACTCTGCTCCAGGCAAGGATGGTCTTCCTTACTCTTTTTATAAACACTTTGGAGATTCAGCTTTGTTCTATTTGTTAGACGTGATAAACACCATCATGATATCAGGCCATATTCCAAAATCGTGAAAAGCTCAAATAGTGTTACCCATTTTAAAACCAAACAAACAGCCTTCTGATGTATCCTCGTATCGGCCTTTTGCATTGTCTAATGTTGTAGTCAAAATTGCTGAACATCTGGTTAAAAATAGGCTTGAATGGTACGTTGAATCAAATAATCTTTTGGCAAAATCACAGTACGGTTTTAGGAGAGGAAAGAGTTGCATGGATAACATCAGTATATTTGTGACTGATATTCGTGTTTCTCTCACACTCAACAAACCCACGGTTGGTATATTTTTGGATATTAAATCAGCATACGACAATGTTCTCCTTACAGTTCTGAAAACTAAACTAGAAAAATTTAAAGTGCCACCAGCAGCTACACTCTCCAAGTATTCTATTTGCGGACGATGTGTCCCTTATATTCAAAAGCAAAAGTAACGAAATCACACAGCAAATAGAAATTACTCAAACTTTTAATAGTTTAAAATCGTGGTTATACGAACATAATCTGGAAATAAACAACAAGAAAACAAAAATCATCCAATTCCACCCATATCAGAAACAACCTCTAGATTTAACTGTTATCCGAAAAAATCTCAGCCTAGAAGAAGTCAATAACCATAGCCTCCTAGGCCTAACAGTCGATTCAAATTTAAACTGGAAGGAGCACGTTAAAAAAATCAAATCTAAACTATCCCAATTTGTTTACGCCCTGGCAAATTTAAAAATCAACACTAACACAGAAACTGCAATAACCGCTTACTACGCCTATGCCTATTCATGGTTAAAATATGGTATACTACTATGGGGAAACAGCACAGATGCAGAATCACTACTAACCATTCAAAAAAAACTTATAAGAATAATAGTTAACATCAGACCCAGAGAAACTTGCAGACCTCACTTCATCCGCCTGAAAATACTCACACTTCCATCCATTTACATTTTAGAAGCCGCGCTATTCACCCGAAAACATAGAAATCTTTTTACTTCCGATAGCAACCCCCGAAGACCAAACAAATTACTGCTACCCGTACCCAGGTTAGAATTATTCAGAAAAGGCCCAGAATACATGACTATTATAATACACAATAAACTCCCACATGAAATCCGTAATGAACCCTCAGAAAGAACATTCAAAGCCAAATTAAAAAAGCTCCTTATAAAAAAAAGTTACTACTCAATAGATGAATTCCTACAAGACGATTCCATTTAAAGATCCTAATAATGTAAGTAACTGATCTCAAAGAGAATAATTACAATGTAAGTACTATGCAATAAAATTATATAGGTACCTATAATGTAAGAATGTAATATCGCATGTAAGAATATCGCAATATATGTCACAGATCTCATACATATTTAATTATTTATATTTATCATAGAACTAGGTATGTACATAAGGTTTAAAAAATTTAAAGGATATTATTAAGTACTTAGGCATGTAACTACATTAGTATTAAGAAAAATTGTGTTTAAGTTAATATTGTAAAGTGCAATGCCCTAAACTAAACAAGCAACAGGGTCACACAATCCAATTTTTTTAGAATAAGTTCTAAAATGTAATTTTGTATTGTGTACAGCATATATAAATAAATAAATAAATAAATAGATACTTTCCAATTTTATCATCAACCTTCTTAGTGGCAGAACAATCCGACTCGACTCATCAGACGAATGCAGAACTCTTTGGAAAGGCCTTCCACAAGGGTCTGTATTAAGCCCTCTGCTTTATAGCATATACACATATGATTTAGAATTTTGTTTACTAGATTCAGTTAAAGTTCTTCAATATGCAGACGATCTACTGTGCTATTGCTCTGACAATTCAATTGAATATATGTGTACCCAACTTTCTCTATCTTTAATTAGTCTTAAATCATGGCTAGATAGGCATGGTTTGGAGTTATCTGTAGGAAAAAGCATTGCCGTTCTTTTTTCTAGATTACGTAATCCCCCTTTTTTAAACATCAAATATTATGGCAAGCTAAATCCCCAAAAAGAGGAAGCTAAATTCCTAGGTCTAGTTCTAGACTCCAAACTCTCTGGCATTCCTCATTCTGAACTAGTTTCATATAAGTGTGAACAGCGTCTTAACATCCTAAGATGTCTAGCAGGAGTATGGTGGGGTGCCCATCCGTTCTCCCTTAAATTGGCATATAATGCTCTTATCCGAAGCGTTCTTGATTATGGAAGTTTCCTTCTGGAACCTTGTAGAGTTTCAGTTATCAATAAATTTAATTCTATTCAAAATTAATCTCTCAGGATAATAGCTGGTGCTATGAAATCAAGCCCTATTAATGCTCTTCAAGTTGAGTGCGCAGAACCCCCTTTGAATATCCGACGCCAATTCTTGGCGGATCGATTCTTTTGCCGAGCCTTTCAATTTTGCAATCATCCACTAATTCATAAATTATCCCAGTTGATTTATCTTTGTTCTACTTCACCTTATTGGGTACATAAAACAGTGCCATGTCTTGTCAATAGTGCTAATAGGTTTACATCATTATCAGCTCCTACTTATCGCTCTACGAAACTCCCACTGTTTGACAATGTCCCCTACGAAGCACTGATTTTAAGCCCGGAAATACATGTAGATCTAGATACTTATAGAAAAAGGTGACATTAACTCTAATAATAATTTCAATTGATTATGACATGATAACTGGGATGGTTGGCATCATATTTATTGTGACGCATCGAAACATGGTGCTAATAACACGGTAGGAGTTGGAGTGTTTCACCGGGAATTCAACATTATCCAAAAAATCAAACTACCACAAGAAACGTCTGTTTTTACTGGTGAATGCTTCGCTATATATAAAGCATTAGAATATATTTTGCTGGCAAAATTACCAAAAACATTGATTATTTTAGACTCCAAGAGCGCCTTGCAATCATTAGAAAGATTTCCTTTCAAATCAAAAGCAACTATGCCTGTAATTGTGAATATCAGAGATATTTTGTACAAATGTCATCAAAAGAGTTGTTCTGTTACGTTCCTGTGGGTACCGAGCCACAGTGGTATAAAAGGAAATGAGAGAGCTGATCAAATTGCTAATGACGCTACAGGGTGTGGAGATATGTATCCATACATCAATTATTGCCATGATATAGCAACTTTACCTAAATTATATCTCCAGAATGCCTGGAGAGATATATGGGAGAAGTCTGCAATATTAACTGGAAAACATTATTATTCTATACAAAGTCACTTGCAAATTAAACCATGGTATTCTAAAATATTATTAGGAAAAAGGGCCACTTCATCCTTAATAAGATTACGTGTTGGACATATTTTGTAGTCCTGCACACCTTCATAAATTTAGAATCGTAGACAATCCTTCATGCTCGTGTGGTGAACCGGTTGCTGATGTCAATCATCTACTACTCGAATGCCCTCTAACTGATGTAACCAATTTTTACGAAAGCTTAATAGAACTGGAGATTCCGTTTCCAATAAATGTATCCTCCCTTTTAACATACAAAACAAAAGCAGTATATGGCGCACTGTCAAAGTTAATCATAGATAACGACCTCAAATTGTAAATTTATTCCCTTCCTTTTAATGTAAATATAGTAGTTACGTGTTAAGTTAATTTGTTAGGTTGTATATATGTGAAGCTTTCTGATCACGTAATACTTTCTTATAGTTAATTTCGCGTGCTTTTTTGGGGGATATGAAGTTTCCCCGTTTTTACTTGAGAACTGGCACAATACAAAGTTTTGGCCAAATAAAAAAAAAAAAAAAAAACATGCAATGCAAAATCTTATCATGTCAAAACAAAACTTGAAGGCTAACAAAACGAATAAATTTGAGATAAATTAAATTTGTATTATACTACACCCCGCTAAACACTAAACAGATGTAAAGTTTTCACACTTCTTAACAATTTCGGGAGATACCTAACCTAAGCTGTCCCATAATGGATGAGGACAAATTTGCGCTTGTTGAGAAAATTATCAAAGATATCGACAATGTTATGTCCAAAAACGCTGAGTTGTTAGTATTTACTACATTTTGGCATACTTTCAACAACTATTGTGTTTAATTGTGCTCTAATTTACGCATTATTTTGTAAACTTTCAGATGCGCATTTGATATCGTGCCCGTGGACAGTAATTTTCGTAACAAGTCACCAGTATTACATCTTGAAAACTGTCTGGGTTTAGAATCATGGTGTGTGAAACACGTCTACATGTATTGCTACAACGAAATAATGGACAAATATTTCGCTAAATCCAAGAGAAAATGTTCAAAACCTTCGTCAGTCAACTCTGAAAGACTTTCTAAGTTGTTAAACATAACATTGCTACTGAATCCAGAATTGGTGTCATTATGGAATAAGAAACGAGATATGGTATTGAGGAGTTTGTCAGATAAATTTACGGAGCTACAGTTTACAAAGATAGTGCTGTCAAGAAAGCCAAAATGCAATGAAGCTTTTGCATACAGGAGGTGGTTACTGGAAATTATTTTAAAAGGTACTTAACTGATCCATTGATGTATTCATATACCTTATTTACATATACTCTACAATTTGACTTTGAAATTGAACTTCTTACTTTGACTCTGTATTGTTATGAGCTGGCTCTTAAAGCCTTTTTTTTAAACACAAGGCCAACAAAAAATTCTATACTTAGTAAGAAACCCTAACTGTTCCTTAAATTTCTTAAACTGAGCTAATCTTGGCCCAAATGTAGGTCTCAATATTGCCATGATCAGTTGATATTGACTGACTCCTTATATATTTGTTTATAATTTTCAGATGACGGGCTACCAGCAAACATCATAGAAAATGTCATAAACGAAGAGTTAAGGATTAGTGAGGTGGCATCAGACAGAAGTCCCAACAACTACCACAGCTGGAACCACCGTATGTGGCTCATCAACACTGTCAAAGGTTTCAAACAATCTTATGACATAGGATTTCTTTTAATTAAAGAGTATGGGTTCTCAGAAAGATGGACCGCCAAGCATGTCTCAGATTTCAGCTGTTTTCATTACAGACAGTTCTGTATCAGAAACATTTGGACCATAGATGATGCTAGTTGGAAGTCACTAGAAAGTTGCATAGACACAAACCTAAGGAAGAGTTTAGCACATGTGTTAGCTACAAACTTTCCAAATGATGCCACAGTACATGCTTCAGAAGATGATCTCTTGTCTTACACAGAAGATGATTTAGTTAATTTATTACTGAGCTATTCACAAAAATGTTGTAACTGTACTCCAAACAACAAACTGACATCTCGCAAAATAGAAGTCCTATTTTATGAATTAGTTTTGAATAATGAGTTGTTGAAATTCTTCAAATTCCATGAAACTCTTTGGTATCATCGGCGGTTTATTTTGCATGAAATAGTACAGGTTATGTATGATTATTTCGGTTTAGTGAGACAAAAGTGTGCACTTATAAAGAGAACTTGTATGAGATGTAATGTTGATGATTTGCACCAAAAACAAGCAAAGATTGTCCGGTATGATGGCAACCGAGTGTATTCTAGTGTATTGTTCAAAGTTCTGATATGTCATGAGAAAAAAATTGTAGGAGAGAGACAGAATGATGGAGACAACTATGCAGATAGACATATTAAATATCTGAAATTTGTTGAAGGGCTTAATAATGTCATGTAAAGTTAAACTATAAGCATTTTAGAACTTTGGAACTGTAGAAGAAATGACTTACAAAATACATCACAGAAAAAAGTCCCATCTTCAAAGCTGAATCAGTGGTAATGAAGTGAAACTGGGTGTCTGTTACACAGAACTACTCACAGATATATTAGTAACTCAAATATACAAGCTATATTTCTTACTATGTAATGAGTGTATAAAATTAACATTAACATCATTTTATTATGACCTATGCCAGACTGAAGTTCGGAAAAATAAACCAATATGCCGTGCCATGATTGGTTTCAATGTGTTCCTTGATCAAAATCGTGACTGTGACATTTTTTGTGACAAGTGGTCTACCATTCTTCAATTATTTTTATTTTTTTATGAAAATTATTTTTTTCTTAATTTTTATATACTTAATGTGAATGTAATCTTAATTAATTGAATTAGCTTTTGGCCGTTTTTAATAAATAAATAAAATAAAATAAAAATAAAATTGTGTTCTGTCATGGTTTTGTGCTTAGTAAGCCTACTAAGGAGTAACTTTGATCTGACTGTGATGGGTAATGTCGTGCTTTAGTTATATCTGCCAATAAAAAAAGACAAGAGTACCTACCTATTATAATTGGTGGTTTAGTTTTATACCCTATTCACTTGGTTGGCTAATCTAATAGATGACAAACAGCACCCTACCAACAACAACAGTTTTGATGTGGCATTATTTGAAAGATAGTTAATGCACCATCTACTCTCTTGTTGTAGGAAGAGTATTTTGTTTATTTGATTTATCTGTTTGTCTGTCGTCCAGCATATTATGTATAATGTGTATTACAATTGTGTAGTAGCTGATGACAACAACAAATGAATAGCATATTCCCAGATATTGTGAAAAAAAGTTATTAATGTTTGTTTTGTTTGGTATTTTATTTTTATAGTGGTAATTAAAAATAGTTTAGCACTTACTTACTTAGTTTAGTGAACCTCTGTTAGCTTAGTTGGTAGTGGCTCTGCCTTCTAATGTATGGGGTGCGGGTTCGATTCCCGCATAACACAAGTATTTATGCATATTAAAAATTCTAATTACTTGTATTGAGTCTGGTCGTTGGTATGTATAATAAGTATGTATTTACAAAAGAAAAGTATATATGTATTACATCCGTTATCTAGTACCCATGATACAAGTGTAAGCTTAGTATGGGGCTAGATGGCGCTTTGTGATATGTCCTGAAATATTTATTTATTTATTTGCTTAGAATTATGTTACTCATGATGAAATAGGAGAAATTACATATCTGAAATGATAGAATAGGGATATTCAAGTGACTATTCATATTTATTTGTATTATTAGGCATGTGACGATGCCCAGCACAAACAATGAGATGCGTAGTATACTTCTCTTTAGTTTCGACCAATCAGCGCCTTCCTAGGTCTCCGCCAATCACAGATTACCTTGTCGTCCAATCAGCGCACCTGTCACCAACTTTTCTCTTTGGTCGCCAGAGAGGATGGTGGATCACTCACAAGCCCCTCCGTCGTCGCCCGAAGCATGTTCTGGTCGATCCAGATGACCCAATCGCCGTCGTGGTCTCGGCAGCGTTGGGCTCCCCTCCTTCCACCACCCCAGCAGGCGGTGTCTCAGCCAGTAGGCTCCCCGTCTTCGGAATTGGTCCAGGTTACCAACGCCCATCTCCCAGTGTAGGTTCCAGTGCACGTCCCCGATTCCGTCCTCGCCGGCGAGGCGGTAGACCCCGACCCGTTGACCTGAGGTCAACTCGTCTATCTCCAAATAATCACCCAGACACAACCACTGATAGGGCCTTAGCTCACTCCCCTTCAGGGATGAACAGGGCAACCCGGTCTCCCCCTTCTGGCGACGGTCCAAGCCGAGGTTCGTGCCTCAGAGGCGCCCTTGTGCCAGTCGCCCCTAACTAGTACATAGGCCCGGGCACCATCAGTGCCCAGCCATCGTCCGGTGACGCAGCAAAGGTAGCTACTAGCAACCAGCTGCATAGTCCTTTAAAAAAAAAAAAAAAAAAGGTGGATCACTTTCCGTCATAGCGTCGTTACTTCTCAAACTGAACGCACGCTTTTGAATTAATTTGTTTCGAGCAATTTCTTTTTAATTTTCAAGTTTTAAAGAATCTATATCGGTTGTTATCCGAACAATCTTTCTAGAGGTCCTTCGGAAAGACCTAGCATAGTGGTTTTTAGTGCGCGATGAAGAGTTATTCCGCAATATTTTTGAATTTTAAATATAACAGCGTTTTCTAAAGACCGCATGGACTCTTTGAGTGCGCAATTTAGTGCTTTTTCGAGCATTTTCAAATGTGAATATAACGGCATTTTTTGAAAGGCCGCATGAACTATTTCAGTGCGCGATCACGTGTTATTTTGGAACATTTTTAAATTTGAATATAACGGCGTTTTTGAAGTGCCGTACGAACTGTTTTAGTGCGCGGTCAAGTGTTATTTTGGAGAATTTTTAAGTTTAAATTAAATACAATAGTGTTCTCGAAAAACCTCATGGATTATTTCGGGCGTGAAAAGTGCAATATTGAGTTATTTAAACCCAACGGTTTTTCGTAAAAACCTAATGGATTGTGATAGTGAGTGCTTAAGTGCTATTCTGAAATATTTGTGTCATAGTGCGTGAATAAGTGCTATTTGTCAATAGCATACGGGTTAACAATGTTTTCTCGGGGCCCGGTAGCTCATCGATAATCGGGTTGGCGAAGATCGTATCATGTCGTCTCCAGCAGATCAGGATTTCGGCAGCAAACGCACAGCCTGCGTGCTACCTCACACAGGCTCACTAATGCAGCGGCAGCGCGTGCGGCGCAGTACCTACTGAGCGGCCGTGCTCATCATAAATACGAGATGTTGGACTCTTCTTCAACGTTGGAAGGATCAAGTATCTGGGTGAAATGGAAGTGATTTGGTGAGTCCATTCCAATTTGATTTGTGTACATATCTAGATGATCGATTGCAAAACTAACTTTTCAACGTGTTTTGTGCTTACTCTTGTTTTTACTAAGATCATAATACCTGTAATATTTTAAACTCGGCGCAGCAGTCCGATCGTGTCGTTCGCGGTATGCAATGCAAAGCACGTAAAAGTACTCGGCTGTTTTTTATGTAAAATTACCTTACCTTTTTAAAATTATTGAATTGTGTTTTTGTAAAATTACTACGGCCTTTGTAATTAATTAATTTAGATTTTTGTATAAAAATCGATAATTTAATTTCAATAATGTTTCTATAAAGCATATCTAATAGAGTATTACAAAGGTAATAAATACTTAAGACATACCATGAGTGTAAGACCCGACTTTGCTGAATAAATTTTTAAACAGTTGTTCTTCAGCTTGTATAGCCCTAAAATGCGACAAAATGAAAATAATAATAAAAAATAAACAATGTGAGCGTAAATTGTTTATAATAAAAGAGCAGACATTATATAAATTAATGAAAGAAGCTGTCTTTATATGTCTGAAACGCTAAATTAAGTATTGCTTTTTAATGGGCCATGTTCATGTCATTAGTAATGATAGAAACATATTGTGTTTGAACTCGTCCAAAATTATATATACTCGTATTACTTATTATAGGTACTCGTATATTCAAAAAAGTTCGAAGTGTTTATTTTACAAAAAATAATTTTAGAAAAAAAAAATATTACCAATATGGAGTTAATTTCAAACGTAGGGCCCACATAGATAGATAGATTAGATAGATTAACTCTTTATTGTTGACACATATTAAAAAAACAGTACATAGAACAAATTGCACCTTAACTAGTGCCACAAGCGGCGGCCTTATCGCTGAAAGCGATCTCTTCCAGGCAACCTTCAGCTGGAGAGAAATAAGCAAAAGAAAAAAAAAGAAGAATGTGGTGTACAACAAAAAGGAAAAAAGAAATTTTACTAATATATATACATATATATATATATACATATAAATACGCAATACACATACTTAATATAATAAAATTAATGTTTATATACAAATACATATAATACACAACAAAATATTTAAAGGTGATAGTAGTAGAAATAATAACAGCAATTTTCACTGAAGGGAAGCGAGATAAAATTCCTTTACTTGTTTTTTAAAGGAATCAATTGTCTGAGCCTTTTGAATGTTGATAGGCAGAGAATTCCATAAAGTAACAGCTTGTACAGTAAATGATGAGCCATAAAAAGATTTCTTTTTGAATGTTGGATGTGCGAGTGTTAATTTATTTGTAGATCGAAGAGAAAGATAGTGTGTAGTATGGACATACGCAAAACGAGAAACTAAGTAACGCGGGGTAGCAGGGTTAAATAAAATGTTATATAGGTACGAGAGAGAGGATGTGAGCATTCCGGCGAAGTCGAATAGGCAGCCACTTGAGCTTAACACGAAATTGAGATATATGATCGTACTTACGTAGACCAAATATAAACCTTATACAGTAATTTTGTAACCGCTCAAGCTTATCTAGCTGATCTTCCCGAAGATCGAGATAGCAGGCGTCCGCATAGTCCAGGATAGGAAGAAGAAGGGATTGCGCAAGCTCAACTTTAGTGGCAGTTGGCAAGAAGTTTCGAAGACGTCTTAGTGACCCACCAGACGAGAAAATTCTTGAGCTTAATGAATCCACATGAGCATCCCAACTGAGCGACTGATCCATTATCAGACCAAGGTTCTTGACTGTATCACTATAAGGAACGATGATGCCTTCAAAAATAACTGGCTGAATACCCTCCCAGTCAATCCTTGAGATCAGATGAGAGCTTCCAATGATAATGACCTGCGTTTTTGAAGGATTCACTTTTAAACCAAAGGATTTACTCCATTCAGAGATACGGGAGAGGTTATCATTAGTGTTCCTAATAGCCGAGTCAAGATGACTAATATGAGCCTGCGAGTATATCTGTAAATCATCAGCATACAGGTGGTAGGGACATGAAAGATGTTGCGAAATGGAGTTAATAAAGATAGCGAAAAGAAGTGGTGATAACACGCCGCCCTGCGGGACACCAGCAATTGACACATCGTACTGGAAATAGACTTCAATTGCTTAAAAACCAATAGTAATGGAAATAACTTAATTATGATGCCGTATTTCATTATCAGTTTTACTTCTTATTGCGAGCGAAGCCGCGAGCACCACTAGCACTAGTTTTGATATACATACAGGTTATTTTTATAAATATATACACAGGTTTCTTATACTATTACCCATAGCGCGTCGTCAACGATTGCAATGTAAATAATAGGTATTATCAAAATGATTGCAAGTTAAGACGAACAGATTAATTTGCAAATACCTAATGCAAACATCTATCTATACCTACATCTGCTTAACCATCTAGTCGCGTGTTGCACGTAATTACTGTAGTACCAACATAACAGGTGCATACGCATTACGCATCGCCAGGCCCCGATGTGGGTCAGGAGGCTTGTGGCACCCGCCACCTATAATCCTCTACAATTACAAATTGTCTTAACTACCACCTAACGTGTGTTGGAAATTGTGTTTAGAAAGAAGACCGATAGGGTTGATTTTCCAAATGAGGGTAAGAATTAGATGTCGCTGACGTCACAGCGTTGTCGCGCGCTCGCGATCGATATTTGAATTTGGCTCGGCCTATCCCGCGGCCGGTCGGGGGCCGAGCTCGCCACGTGCGCGTTACGTAATGATGGACAGGCACAACTCATTGACAAAGATTTATTTGTGAGAATTGATGCTCAACAAGCGGTAGCGTGGGCATTGCTCGTACAACGGAGAAAAAGTTTACGTATGCAACCTCTTTTGTTTTTTAATACTGGCTCTACAGAAGAATAACTCATTACATGTGGTCTCTTTCGTTATAAAGGACAGTTTGAGAAAAACTGAACGCATGTAGTCTTTTGTTTCTGATTCTATTGCGAAATTTAGTTAACCATAAGTACCTACAAGAAAGCCTGCATCGCCATATTGCTTATTTATTCATTGCAATCAAGTTACCTGTCTTACTTAGGTACCTACATATCTGCCTACCTACTGCAATCGCTTTTCTTACCAGAGTATGTATCATTGCAATTAATGCAATCAAGCTAAGTTTCTTCTAGGCAAGCGCTGCTAGTTCGTACACTAACTCGTACATAGATGCTTAACATCAGGCAAGTTGTAGTCAAGTGTCTATGTAACTTGTGTTAAAAATAAAACTTAAATTAGCAAGTCCATGGGTGGGTGCACATAAAAAACACCTAAGTTAACTTTCCTTTAAGATTTGAAAGCTCTTAAAGTTCATCACTCTCATATAAACTTGCTTAGGTACTTTAAAGTAGGAAGCCAGGTGTCGTGTACTTTGCCAAAGTTTGTCTCCGGAGCAGAATCTAAGATCCATATTCGATCAAGTTTTAACTCGATAAGCTCTTGCAGAATATATAACGATCGGTCGATTTTCAGGCGATGCTTTAAATATTCTTACTGAAGTTACATAGTAAAGACCTATCTAAATATATAAAATCAAAGATGACTGACTGACTGATTGACTGACTGACTGATATAGTGATCTATCAATACACAGCCCAAACCACTGGACGGATTAGGCTGAAATTTGGCATGCAGGTAGATGTTATGACGTAGGCATCCCCTAAGAAAGGATTTTTGGAAAAGCCGCTTTTAAAGGGGTGAAATACGGGATGCTTTGCAAGTTTTACTTCTTAATGCGAGCGAAGCTGCGAGCATCCACTAGTTCATTATATTTTTTGTATAATAACAGAAATAGGTATGTGATGAGCGTTTTAAACACTCTAAACAAGAGTCAATTCTCGGAAAAGTATCTTATTTAGATGCTTACCTATTTATAATTACGTTTTCCATATAAAAGAACAACTAATGCCGTACCTAGAAATACAGTTTTAGTACCCGTTTTAGTGGCAAGCGTTTTATAGTAAACCACGACGTGTTTTCAAAGTAATAAAATAGTATATAAAAATTGTGTAGTAGGTACCTAAATAGTATTCGCGAAAAGAATATTAAGCTCAAAGCTACTTATTCATTATTTGTACATTATTATCTCATTATAACATTCTTACACATACCGAGTAAATAGATTTATACCATACCTAGGTACTCTGAAAAGCTTATTTTATTTACGCAAAACAGTGAATAAAAGGGCCTTTTAATCACTGTTTTGTTTTTATTCTCTATTTTGGTGTTTGAATTTGGAACACAAAAATATATGCGGTGTCTATTTCAATGCTTACACAAATTCCTTGCGCTAAGATTCGATATTCAAAACTCTTTGGTGCAAATAAATTCTCGAGATTTGATTGGTTGATATTTGCGACAAGGAGTTTGCCAATAGATTAAAAACTGTTTTGTGTCCTTTGCTGCCTTTATAGAAAAAAATAAATATTGTTTCACAAGTTGACCACCCTAATGATACTATATATATTTCTATTACTGTAACAATTCTTATTTCTTGAATAAATTTCTATTTTCGCTCAAATTATGTCTTTTCTTGTAGTCATGGTATAAAGTATAGTAGGTATGTAACTCCTGAATAAAGTACGAATTTATATCGAGGGCCATGAATCACTCGCGTCGTTCAGGATTCTAACAGTTGAATCACTCGCTGCGCTCGTGATTCAATCATTAGAATCCTTCACTTGCTCGTGACTCATCTACGGCCCTCGCTTTAAATCCGTCCTTTATTCACTAGTTGCATAATATACTATCCTTATAGACATGCATAAAGTAATGCATATAAGCATGCTAAATCTTACACAAGAGTGATGTTTAACATTTTTTTTTTACGAAATAGGCTTACGTTTAACTATAGCCTGCCGATGTTAAGCACCGCTATAGTCTAAGATGACATAACATGAGACTCTAGTCAAACGTAACCGCTCCATTATTAAAAGTTAAAACAAGCCTCAAAGCCTACGGATACTGCATAAAGTATCCTCTTTTATAAGTGCTAGAATAGACCTAGCTTTACCAAGACCTACGTAAAGCCAGGGTTGAGAGTGCCGTGGAATGAATTGTTAACAACTGCACTCAGAGGAGCTGATTAAAGCATTTCTTTGTAGACTGTGACATTTTTTACAGCGAAAAGGAGGAGAGAATTTATGTAAAACTAGCTGTGCCAGCGACTTCATCCGCATGGAATAGTTATTACCATGAAAACGGTTCTAGTGAGTTAATCTTAAAAGATAGACATAAACCGTCGCAAAATTTTTGTTAGATAATTTTAAGAGGAATAATTCTTTCATACATATTTTTTGATATCTTGAACCGTTTTCGCAGTACACGCAACGGAATAATTTTCCCCGTTTTTTTCACATATTCCATTGTTTCTTCGCTCCTACTAGTTGCAGCGTGACGTAATATAGCCGAAAGCCTTCCTCGATAAATGGTCTATCCAACACAAACAAATTTTTCAATTCGCACCAGTAGTTCCTGAGATTAGCGCGTTCAAACAAACAATCAAACTCTTCAGCTATATAATATTAGTATAGGTCTAGTTTGTTAATGAGGCCGTTAAGATTAATGTTTATTCAAGGATTGGATATTAATGAGAAAACAAATATATTACATAGTTTATAGTTCTTATTTGATACAAATCTATTTATATTTTTGTATTATTATGCGACAAAAGGAGTAAGTAAAGGTATGTAAAGTTTTTAAAGATAAGATAAAAATCATTTATTTGCTCTAAAACATGATATCATTTTCACATAATATAAAAGTACCTAAATTATTCAAATTCAACAATTGGGGTCCTGTCTACTGCTTTAGGATTCCCTGTGTTGCAGTATCCAGGGTTCTTCCTGTGTTTTCATTATTGATATTAAAATTAAAAATTAATTACAGATTAAAATTTGCATTTAAATAGTACTTACAATCAATCAACTTTACGTAAGTTACGATTTACATAACTCACTTGTCTCTTCAAGCGTAAAGTTGTAATTTCTGATCTAGTGCGCTTGTCTAATGTAGATACGATGAAAGACACTACAAATTATATTATTTAGTATCGTAAGCTCAAAGCCCTAAAACTGTTAAGAAATTATTTATTCCAGTATTATTTACCTCACCTCACGTCCATTGCAAAGGTCCGCTGTCTATCTTCAAAACTGGCTGAATTAAAAATGATGACAAAAGATAAGTCAGGGGCCCAGGTGTTCATCAAGTTCCTTTGTTTTCCTGTTTTTTTCCTTATTGCGAGGAAGAGATTAAAATCTTGATTTAACATGTTTAATGGAAATTGATGATTCTATTTTTTAGAATGCAGCATTTTTTGTTAACTTGAAAGTGACTATTGAAACCTGGAAAGAGTATGTCTTTGTAAAAAGGCTACAGATAAGTAGTATTAGTAGCAATCATATGTTAAAACTAGTGGGTGCTCGCGGCTTTGCTCGCATTAAGAAGTAAAATTTGCGTCCCTATTTCACCAATAAAAGTGGCAATTCCAAAAATCCTTTCTAAGCGGATGCCTACGTTATAACATCTACCTGCATGCCATATATCAGCCCAATCCATCCAGTGGTTTTAGATCAGATGATGTCAGTAGACACCTTTGAGTTTTACTATTATATTATATTAAGATAATCGTTTAACTGAAAAAATCCACACAAATGAGTATCCATGAGTTAGACAGAAACTTGGCTTTGTTACAACAATGTTGCGGTCAAGCGTGACCCTATCTTACATTTAAGAAAACTAATAAAGATATCCGGGTGGTCTAGTTAAAAATACTAATTTAATTTCATATTTTATGCGAGCGTTTTTTTTTACCCATAACCACTCGCCCTGGGAGTCACCGCTAGAAGGGCGCCTACCCACTAAAAACCTAGGGTGTTCCACCTCTGCACCCTAATCAGGGCCCCGAGAGTGCGATGCATGCGTCCGCAGCCCTGGCGATGCTGGCCCGGCATCAGGTCCCGTCTCGGGGAGTTCTGCTCATCCCTCGACGTGTCGGAACACGAGACATGTCCTGCATCCTGTGGGTATACTTAGAGCCTAGCCAAACTACCACCAACACCAAATTTACGGGCTCGAAATTATGAACAGAGCATAAATGGGCGTTTGGAGTCAATTTCATTTTAATTACTCGTGTCTGACGTTTCATTTCCACACTTAATCCAACATTACTCAATATAATCTTACGATTTAGGCCCTGAATAAATGATCATTCCGGAACAGATTACGGACTAATTTTGTATTGTTAGATCTTGTTAAGCTACTTACGTCGCCATTGAAGCTATAAGTGGCTACATTTGTTGTGATTCCACTCCCATGCACAATTTGGCAAAGACGTTTTAGAATCGCTTTGATGATATGTTTGCCTGTTGTGTGGACGTGATATCAAACGACTGGTTAACTTAACATTATGAAAAGAATGTTTATTTTTTATGGTTTAAGAAAGACTGTACATGATTGTTAGTTACTGTCATCATCATCATCATCATCCCTATTATTTATAACGCTGCTGTGTTTAAACCTATTCCACTTTACGTGCCTTCTTTAAGCATACTCGTATTTTATATATACTATATATACTCGTATATATAGTGAATAGTGAGAAATTAGTCTCTAGTCTACACATTTTACCATTGATTGAAAAAACCCATTAATTGTGACTAATATTAATTGGGTTTATGTTTTAGAGCAGACTAATGAATGTACCTATGTGGCTTATACGTTAAAGATTCTCTATTACTGGTCTGAACAAGAAAAAAACAAACTGCAGCTATGCGCATTGTAGTTATTATACAAAAAGGCATTAAATTTAAATCAAAATACTACGCAATTATTTCAACTACGCTTCGACGTAAAAAGTCTACGACGTAGCGAATATGCTACGAAATTACACGCCTCGGAATTGCTACGTTGCAAGTAAAAAATTTTGCAAGCAAAAGTTTCCAATACTTTCCTAGGAATCAAAGCACTAAGCATTGTTTATATTCGAGCGCATTGCCCGAGGCCGCAAAAATTTTACGTAGAATAGGTACGAATGTACCTGTTTTATCGTAGCCGTAATGCGCTACGGCTTTTGTTACGATACTATCTACGTTTCAGTTCATTTTACTTGCTTTGCCTGCTTGTTAATGGCTTTGAATAATGGTTTCAGAAATTGTGTAGTATCTATGCAAAAAAAATATTTTCAGATTTATGAACCATTTTTACGAACATAAAATTGCGTAAGTCGATATTTTCAATTAAGTTTTCCAGCTTTACGACGGAGTCTCGTAAAAAGGTTTAATAGCCATCAATTGTGGGTCCATGACGACCAATAAGCTGCATCTAGGACTAGGGCAGTGCAATAATTGCATCAAGTTTAACCGGGCCCGATCAATGTGAGGGTATTTACCTCGCCGGGCGAAAATAATCCGGGTAGCAGAGCGGTGATGTCACAGCCACGCCAGAGCGCATGCGCGGCGCGCGCTCTTTACCAACCTACATGCTTACTTAACAGGTGCTCCGTCTCTTTCCGTTGTAGATGTACAAACTGAGAGAAAAAGGGACGAAGAATAAGGCTCGAAGCTTGAGTTGTGGTTGTAGATTTCAGGCAGCGGCCGGGTCGCGCTGGGATACCATGTGAATCAAAAAATTGTATTTTTAGCTTGTTTTTTTTTAGAACTTAAGTAGTTTTTATTTGGTCCAATTAATTTTAATCAGCTTAAGTTTTTATGTATTTACTGAATTAATTTAATATTCAATAAGATGAATTCATTTCAAATGAACTAAATGTAACCTCTACGCCGTAGCAGTTAGTTCCGATCTTATGGACTTAATCTTGCAGAGTTGTAATCTCTAGACAAATTGTCACGTTATCACAGACATTTAAAAAGAATTGAAAATACCCAGTTTTTAAATAAATGGCTGTCATCGATATTTAAAGTCCAATGCAAGTAAGTACCTACTATCTATTCTATGTTAATTATGTTTTTAGACAGATTAACAAAGTATGATTCTTTTGATATTGAGAATATTACATATTTTTATTTGTAAAATATACTTGCACTAGCCACGAATGTCTTCAGGGCCTATTCCCGTCGGGGTGAAGTGGGCACACCTCGGCGGCAGGCGTCAGTCGGTCGCCGGCCGCGCGAGAAGCCGGGCGCGTGTGCACAAATGGCGCCCCGTGGCGGCCGGTGAGGCGGCGGCCCCGCCGACCGCCCCGGGTCGACGGGATAGCCCAGGCGGATGTCTCAAAATGTCCTTGCTGAGCGTCACAGGTAGTGTAGTGTTTCTATTGTGCCCCCGGACTATTGAACGTGCTGCGCGCCATAGCTCCATTCTTGGTCAGGTTTGAGCCGCTTTTATGTACGAGATAAACCTTCTCGTAACATTAGCGCGGTCCGTTATTGTTCGTTCATGATATCTAGCGATGTTTGATTCATCAGGTCTGATAAGGTTGGCACACGTAACGTTTATTTTGCGTAGGTTGTGTTTGTGTGCGTTGCGTGCTTTTTCGTCTGCCGAGTAATAATACGAAAGGTCAGAAGCGCCGTTCGCGACGTTTCGCTCGCTTAGTGATTTCTTATAATCACGTGACCTAGTGATAGTATATTTTAAGAGTACGTTGTTACGGCCGATGGCAAAAGTGGTAGTGTACGATTTCTTGTTTTATTTCTGTGTTTAAGTCGGATCTCATCTCATAGTAAAATATTAAGTAGCTATCTACGTTTTATAAAAAAAAAATCAGGTACCTAGTCCATTAGATGTTAAACGTATAAAACATCTGTTGATATTCACAATTACTCGTATTTATTAGTATACGACTATTTTTTACACGATTTAGACTTACGTTTGACTATAGCCTGCCTGATGTTAAGCACCGCTATAGTCTAAGATGTAGCACGCTTGCCTAGAAAAAACCTATTTACTCTAGATCTGAAGACCCCTGGGTTATAATTAACTGGGAGCAGGGACTAATTACCGCCTTTGCCAAATAAACCAAAACATAAATTTACTTAAACTAAAATTGATGTAAAATTTTCAAATACTCTCAGCAACCGAGAATATCCAAGATTCACTTGAGCCTGATCTTAAACTTAGAAGTGTCAGAGGTTAGCCTCCGCCGTAAATATGTCATAACCCTTTCTGAATAATAAATCGAGCTAGTTCATACAAAGATTCATCTTCCAACCCCCATGATACCTTCAGATGACACAGGCTAGATGAATTATTTTCTACGGTTCTTACATTGCAAATAAGTATACCTACCAATAAACTAGACCACCTGGATTATAAAAAAACAATAAATGATACAACTAATTAATTGATTTTATTATTTCGTTTTTTTAATTGTTTAGAGAAATATCTACATATTATGCGAAAAAAATCTCAGCGTTGTTGTTCTTATTCGACACTATTTTTTAAGTTATACATTATAAATTAGTGCCTCACAGTATGGCGTTCTTATCGCTCAAAACGATTTGTATTACATGTCATTCGAATCAGGATATTTCTTGCATGTCACTGAAATAGTCTTTATATAAGGATCAAAGATTGTCTGTTTGTCTGTTTTGTATTTAAATGCTCATTACGCAAAAACGGCTAAACGGCTCTTTTTCATGATTTTTGGAATATATGTAGTATGAGGTCCCGGAAATGTCATAAGCTACTTTAACCCGAAATAATGCGAGCGAAGCCGCGGTCGACCACTAGTATACACATAAATACCTAGTCGTTCCGCTCAAAATACTTCCTATTCCCCAACTCTACTATAACTTGCGTGCAATTTACGACGCTTGGTTCTAACCACTCCAGAACATGAACTCTGGAAAGAAGTTCGTTTATTTGAATAACAATCCAAGTCGACAAAAATATGGTTGTTTGTGACTTCTATATTGCTAAGTTGGAGCCGCGATTTAGTGTTTGCGCAAACAGGGAGACTAAGATGGACATTTATGTAACTTATTTCATCCAAAATCACATTATATTTACATAAAGGTTCTGAGATTGCTTTAAAATGAAGATCGATCAATTAATCTCGTTTCTTCTGACACTAAAGACACGGGTAAAGTGTTACCTAACAAAAATCATAACTTTACATTTTTTTATAACTATTTCCCTTAACTGACAAATTTGAAGACCACATAAATAGGATATGTGCCATCCCCAATGAATTCATTTTATGGGAGAGTAACAATTTTCAGTACTAAAGCATACAACAATTTGCAATTCGTTTTCACCATACACACACACTATACATATACAATTTATTTTTTATAAACACAAAAATAATAACTCTATGACACTTAGAATTCTGAAACCTAGTGGGCTGTATTCTATATATACATAGGTATGTAAAGTATAAGTATTGTCACACCCTTCTGTTACACCTTGTATATAGACGTAGGTATATAAATACACACTGAAGATACATATATATACTTCTCTACTCTCTGTATATTAGCTTCCGAAACTAGCAAACAAGCAATAAGTCTAAGCAGTTTTCTAGTCTAAAGTTAGTTAACGAGGCTTCCAAACTTTATAAACCGAGTTTGGGTAAAGTTTAGCGCAGCTCGATATCTGACTTAGCGCGACAGGAAAATGCAATACGTGCATCGTGCATTCGTATTTTTAACCGACTTTCAAAAAAAGGAGGTTCTCGAGTCTTCTGAAAGTTTTGAATTATATTTTCATTCCTTCTTTTAATTTTGTGGTTCAATTTATGATTTGTTTCACGATTTGTGATTTTTTTTTCCTTGTGGCTAGTTGTTGTTGTAAAATATATATTTGGTCCACGAATAAAAGAAAACAAGTCAGTTAAACATAAATAAGCATGCACACTACATAATTGAGAGTAATTTGAACAGAATTGTAATTTAAAGCGAAATTAATGTAGGTACACATTAGGTTTTTTTACCTATGAAATTGCCGATTTGTATGACGAAATTGAGAAAATATGATATTTCCATACAAACATTTTTAATGTTTGTATGGAAATGTCTGAACAGATTTAGATGCTATTGATAACTATAGTTAGATGGAAAAAAAGCTATGCACTGCGTATATCAATTTCTCAAAAACCGAGTATATGATAAAAATATACCTATTTAAAGTAGTGAAACCGACGACACATTGAAAGAGGTGTTTTCAATGACTTCCCTATAAGTAATATGCACTAGTAATACATTTTTTTTATCTAAAAGGTACATAATTCACCAATTGATACAATAAAAATTGAATTTAGAAAAAATATAGCTGTACGTAAAAGTTACACTAAAACTGACTAAAATATAAGAAAATCATAAATCATAGGTAAAGACCTATTATAATGTACGTAAAATGTACATAAGATGAGTTTTTCGCATAAATACAGTGTATAAGATTAAAAAAATCCTGTTCTCTTGTTCGGGTTTCGATTCCGGTAATCTTGTGATCTATTAATATGCGGAGTATAAATTGTGTGTTTTTTTTTATTTCTTGCAGACAATATTTTGTTATCATTTATTATTAAGTAGATATACCTATTTCCCAATCGTTGGCTCAGCAGGCTCATGTGGATTTACGACCCTGACCTTTAAAGGGAATGCCTTAAAGGGAATTGTGAAATAATATCACGACTTTACTAGATTTTTCTTACAATGTACTTGTTGGCTTAGTTTCAGCTTAGTTTTTATAAATAGTGCTCATATGTTTAGCAGGGCAAGCCCTTACAAATAATAGTAAACCACCAGTCTGTCCGTTTCTATGTATAATATGGATGTATTTACAAAAGAAAAAGTATTTAAGTATTATATCCGTTATCTAGTATCCATGAAACAAGCGTTAGCTTAGTATATGACTACATGGAGTTCTAAAATGTTTGGTTGCATTTGGAAATGTTAACATCTCGGAGGAAATATCACAATGGAGCCGAAATAAGCTAGTATACCCGAAAGGGACGACGACAGATCTCAGGGCTGCCAGAGTCATAAAAATTCCCCTACTTTTGTTCATACTTACACATACACACGTACAAAATTGTACCAAAGTTGTACGTAATCATTAGTATCACCTAAAAAAGGGACTCAAATAAAAATGACACACACAGTACCTATGTCGATAAAATTTATGTAGGAATAAATTATACTCAGAAGGATTTGTAAACAAAATACATATTTATTTCAAGGAAAACTTTTTACATAGAAATACAAAGAATATAGTAATAACCGCTAGGTTGTGGAACTCCCTGCCTGGCTCTCTGTTCCCCACGCACTATAATCCAGCGATCTTCAAAAAGAGAGTGAATCGGTTCTTATCGGGTAAGCACGCTCCATCTTAGGCCATAGCCTTACTTGCTATCAGGTAAACTATGGTCAAGTGCAAACCCGTTCAATTTAAAAAAAAAAAAAAAAAAAAACCAACTGCTAAAATAATTTGTTGATTAATTTTCTGGATTAGAGTAAGAATATTAAAAAAACTACTTTAACATACCTACAACTTTACAAAAAATACTTAACTAAAACTGTACGAAATTTTCGAATACGAAATTTTCCTTTGGAATATCTAAATTCATATATTTATTTTATTACTCACAACTTTAATCAATGGAGTCAATTGTCTGGACGTGAATGGGACATTCATCCTAACAGGAGACGTACACGTCTCCATTTGAGCAACATCATATTTCAGCGCAGCCTAGATTATTACGAGTAGAAAATTAAATTATTAGTATAGATCCCTTCAATTTTAATTTTAATAAAGTGGGTAATTAAGACATTTGAATCAAAATATTATATTTATATTTGAAAAAACTTACGAAACAAATTTTACTAAATTACTTAATTTCAATTAATAAAAAATATATTTATCACCTTTGTCTCATTTTCATTAATATACAGTGTGGGTACAGCAGATATTAAATAAAAAATCTATTATTTGGAGTTTTTTTCAAACTGTTTTGGTCAAAATGTCTAGAACACATGCGTGCATGTTAGGAGATTCCCAATTATGTCGCCCTGTTGCATGAATCCATATTTGACGAACGCCTGGATCCATCGGAAATCCTTATAAATAAAAACAATTATAAATATACAATACAATATAGCTTTATTGCACACCAAAAATAAATTACTATATGAAATGAACTTAAACTATAAATGAATGCGCAAGTGGGCGGCCTTATCACCTTGAGTGATCTCTTCCAGGCAATCTTAGCAAGAAATCGGTGACTGAAATCGGTTTGGTCGGTGGTGTGCAAATAAATAAATAATACCTACTTACAAATAAAACCTATAACTAAACAGAGAAAATCAAAAATATTATTATGTAGTAATATAAATTAAAAAAAATAATTGTTTATTTTATCTTTATTGTAATGATTTTTTGCAGAGTGATATATGTTGCTTTGTCTATTTCGACTCAAACCATCTTTATAAAAAAATATTTTGCCTTAATTTCTTGGGTAAAATACCAAGACGAAACTGGTATTACCAAAAAACGCATAACCCGATCAAATTCAAAATACTGCTAAATGACAACTATGTTTGACAAACGCTTTGCGAGTAAAATAGTTTACTAGACTTTAAATTTAGCCGAGTAATATCATAAAAACAATTCATGTTTTTAGTCTTAATTTACTATTTATGACCCATATAAATAGCGTTTCAATAAAGCAGGGCTCTCATTGCTCCTAAATTATTCGTAATCAAGTCACATTGTCGTAAAAATATCGTACTTACGTATGAAAGGATATATTTTCTTCTTTGCGTTCACTACGGCTTTTACAGCCTTTTACATAACAAATCACCATGTTCTATGAAATTTTCTCTAATAATTCACTATGTAAATCAAGTTTTTTCACACTTACCACTCGTTATCACCAAATAAAAGCAAAAAATATTTTTCACGCAACTGCCATGTTTGTGCCAACTGTTGCGCCCAACGAATCAAAAAGTGGAATATAGACAAAGACATAATGCTAAGCCTGTCTCTTTCGCTCTTAGGTTTTCTTGGTATAGTTGTCCCGCACGCTCATTGCTTGACGGTGTCATGACAACTCCGTTGATGGATGCTCGAAGGTTAACAACAACCCAAAATCCAAAACGGCGGACGCTATTCGACTTACCATTCGAATGTCAAAAAACACTTACAGTTCAACTGTCAAGTTTGTTGTCCTTAAATATTTATTTATAGATAGATAGATAATAATTTATTTGTTAAAAACATAACATTTTGAATGTATTTGTCACTGTCATTGACAGTGACATTTCTGATGATACATAGATATTCTCTTTGTACTCAGTGAGACTCTGATTTCCAAAATATAACCTCTACGACAGCTGTTTTATAAATTTCAATAATCAATTAAACAATATTTTATTTATGGGCTACACGCCCATATTGATAAATTGAAATTCCAATATAAGAACTAAATGTTACAGACATTGGTAATTACATTATAACTCGTCATTTTACAATTATTCGTTTATAATATAGGTATTATTTATACTATTACATATATATACTTTATATTTATCATCTTAATTATTCATAGTGCTCAGCAAGTTTTATATTGAAGTTTTAAACTTTTATGACAATAAAATCGCTACCTACAATTATTTTTGTCATTTTATATCAACAATATCACATACACAGAGGTGGAAATTAACAACAATGTCAACGTCAAATCTTTTATTGTATTATTGTGTCTCCAATTTTTACTTGAGAACTGGCACAATACAAAGTTAAGGCCAGTTAAAAAAAAAATGTGTCTCCAATCACATTTTTTTTAAATTTACGTCTGTTAAAGCAGGAGAAGCCACAAATAACAACTAGTAAAATATTGATAGCTTCTTATCTACACAGTACACAGTCAAAGTTTACGCACTAGATATTTAGCTGGTTAATCAATCAGCTATCAATCAATAATATGATTGCTGGATAGACCTTTCATTGGCATCTAGTCTTGACCTAATTTTGTACTTGTTTCTTGTGGGTGCATATGCGATGATAAATACTGTAGAAACGTAATTGAACCAAAAAATATTCTACATGATAGTCAACCGCAGTCGCTGCATTTGAGCTGGTTGGTGGCTTAACCAAAAGCAACCACCTGCGACAAAATGTTCGGCTATTTTTAGCATCCTCACCAATCACGATAGAGCTTTATGTGCAAACTAGTGGGTGCTCGCGTTTTCGCTCGCATTAAAAAGTAACACTTGCATCCCCTTTCACCTCTTTAAAAGTGGCATTTCCTAAAATCTTTTCTTAGCCTGCCTGCATCATAACAAATTTCAGCCCGATCCGTCCAGTGGTTTGGGCTGTGCGTTGATAGATCACTATGTCAATCAGTCAGTCACCATTTAGTTTTACATATGACGTGTGGGGGAGAAATGTAATGTGAAAGAATTTTTAATTTTGAATTTTGTTAGTAGTTACAATTCTATAATATTAATTATTCATAGGGTGGATCATTAATTACTATCTATTGGAGTGTCGGTGGCTTCTTTTCGGACTAATGCTTATTTATTCATGGAAAATTGGGCTGTTTGCCTTTAGTTCTTGACTCTGATCCGATTTATTTGTTTTGAGGGTTTCTTAGAAATATCGTCAGTGGCATGTTCGTTGAATTAATATAACGGTTACATATATTTGATAGTGAGTCATAGCAATTATGGTTTAGTGACTTGCTAAACTGAAACAAAGTAATATAATGTTATACTTGTACTACCAAGTACATGTCTGGCAATCATTCATGTGACAATTCATTTAAAAAAAGCAGACTCTAATATAGTATATCTATAGATAGATAGATAAACTCTTTATTGTAACACACATTGACAAAAAATAGACAAACAGAAACACAAAAGACTTAAAAAATAGAGCCACACAGTCTATATCAGCTGGCAAGGATGTTTTTTTAAATAAGTATACATAGGTACTTTATGTTTTGCTTTGTTTTTTTGTGTACTGTAACGCCCCCGTCGTAAATAATTATTGTTTTATTCGTATAAATGCGAGCCTATTTTCTTCGCGACTAAATAAGCACTAATAAAAATTACTTGATACATAATGATGAGTTACATGTTAAACGAAAAACTAAATTAAATTACGGCTTTTACTAGGTACCTATAACATCACAATCTCGGTAAACTACTTATCTTAAGATGGTTGGTCAAAATCTCGAGTTACAGAGCCCTCGAGCGAATTTGTCGACTTCATATTCTGAAGGTAAATAAAACGAAACGCATAAAATATGATGTCCGGACAAGACGAAATTTGTACGTATAAATACTTTAAAGATTGATCTCCATGCTCTGAGATGAGATGAGGGTCGCTTCCAAAGTTTAATGTAGTCGAAATGAACCCTCATTTTCTAAGTGTAATATTTAGAGAGCTCATCGCAATCATAATTTTGTTCTCGACGAAAAAAGAAAATTGAAGTCCAAATAAATCGGGGAAATGTTTATTTTTTGTATCTGTCATTTATTTCGCATTAGCATATCAGATAGGTAACACGATATCGACAATATTATGTAAATTACAACATGTTTTTATCTTATGTCACGTGTATTCATGAAAACTGGTAGACTTTTAGTGATTTTAAACATTTTGCTTAAAACTACAAAACCTATGCAACAGCATAGGAAAGATGGAAACGTTAATTTCATAGACAGAGACATCTGTTTTTTATAATGTTGTTCTTTAACTGACTGGTGTATTATGAACCCTAAATTACTTGCTTTCATACCAAGAACTTTTTAAAGCATTTCGTTCAGACTCTAAACGAGATGATTTAAAAATATCTTGGTGACTCAGAAGAGAGTCCTAATAATTATACCTTTTTTAATATAATATAAGTAAATAAATATATATATTTATTTATTTTATTTAATATAATATATGTAACCAGAGAAAGCACGCAGCTTCGCTTGCATTAATTTGAGATTTTTAGACACTTAACCTCATACTACCCACATACGTACAAAAAATCATGATGATCCGTTGAGCCGTTTTGCGTTATGAGCGTTTAAATAAACAGACTAACATACAAAAAAAACTAAAAACATCTTTAAACGTGTTCTGTTTTCGTTTTATAGTAACCCAAACTATTTTTTTCTAATCTTCTATGTTCAAATTTTTAACCTCTTCAGCTTTTTCATATGTATAAAATAGATACAGACCATGCCACTTGATTTGTTTGAAGGTTTGATTCTTTTGTTTTAAGTAGCAAAGTCTAAAACAGAAAACATATACATTATCCTGCCACAAGGCATTTGTTGATCCTAATGTCAATATAAAACCGTTCACTTGCATCATCAATAAAGATGACGTCAGAATATCATTTTGTCAATAGGCATCCATATATGTATATGGAATGCCAAGACGATATCAGATTTCCCCAGAGAAAGAAACGCATGGGCAAAATGCGAAGCGATACGTGACTACATATCGGGTCCGAAAAATAGAGTATGAGTTATAGACTGTGCCAAAAGTAGAGGAGTTAGTGAACTGATTTATGAGGCTACTAGCTAGTGCGCGCGACTTCGTCCGCGTGGAATAGTTATTACCATAAAAACGGTTCTAGTGAGCTAACCTTAAAAGATAGACATATACTATTACGGAGATTTTATAAGATCATTTCAAGAGAAATAATTCTTTTATACACATATTTTTGATATCTTGAACCGTTTTTGCAACGCACACAACGGAAGCCCTCAGAGATGAATATTTTCCCCCGTTTTTTCTACATTTTCTATTGTTTCTTCGCTCCTATTAGTTGCAGCGTGATGTTATATAGCCTAAAAACTTCCTCGATAAATGGTCTCTTGAACACAAAAATATTTTTTCAAATCGGACCTGTAGTTCTTGAGATTAGCGCATTCAAACAAACAAACAAACTCTTCAGCTTTATAATATTAGTATAGATGTGCTTGGTACGGTACAAACTGGGACGTTGTATTCAAATGATACTGAACATGAGTTTCATTGTTGTTGTCTATTATATCAGAATATGTAGGGCAAAAGTCTTTATAATCGTGTAAAATCTATGATCAAATCTTGTGAAATAATTCGAACATAAACTCCCTGCCTGTCTCTATCTCGCTATGATCTAGCTATCTTCATAACGAAAGTGCTAGCTAAGAGCGTAACATCCTAGATTATAATGATTATAATCAAGGGTAAGCCCATTTATATCAAAAAACAGCCTTACAAATAACAAAGTAGGTAATGTAGTAAATAATCGAATCAACCAAACTGTTGTCCAATTTTCAAACCACATTTAGACTCCCGACTTGTTTTAACAACGCCAGCGCCAATTTTCAAATTATTGAACTAAATTAAAAACACCTTTCTAGATAAACATCTTGCCAATGACTTGCACCATTTTCCCCAGTTTTGTGTCATGCAGGTGATTTCCAAAGTATGTCAAATGAGTCGTTTTAATCGCGCGCAGTGCTGCTTGTCCGCACTTACCTGGCTTCAGTTCTAAGAAATTGCTTCGGCTTGTAACATGTATTTTTATGTATATAGATATAAAGATATTTATTTGACAAAACACTGGTACTTACTTAACATAACTTATAACTAGATTAGTTAATGTGTGTTTCTTGTGAACCCCGAACTAGGCCTGGGCCTGTACCTCGGTGGGTCGATACTGAGAGTAACCAAAATGGGATATTTGTTAAGTAATTCGCGAATTTCCATTGTAAAAAGTGCTCATGTACTCTAGTAAACAAAGTGATTACACAAAAGAAACAAAAGAATTACTTGTGTATTTACTACTTATACTAAATATGTTTTGTAGAAATGAATTAAAATATAAAAAAATATCTTGCCTAGTTCTAGTGGATTTAATTAGATTTTTCAAATCCAATTAAAATTTTTATTTCAATTAGCACGGTTTTCACAAAATGATATAAACTACAAACAAAATAAAGGCTACAATGGGTAATATAAAAAAAAAAACAACTACTTAAAGAACTAAATTAAAAAGTAAATTAAAACTCTTTGGGTAATTTGTTAGAAGTAATAAACTATACTTTATTCGGCTTTTAATTTGTTTGGCTCTATGTATAAATGTTTCTTTTTAATTCTTCTTTTCCTATTTTTACTTACAATATTTTGTAAAGGATAAATTAGTTACGAAAATTAACGTTAGCAAGCTTCACAAAAAAATCGTTCTTAAGCCTACAACAGTACCAAAAAACACACTGCAACAGCACAGCACATTAAGCCCCTAGATATATTGATATAATCTATATCAATAATATTTCCTCAGAATGCTTAATACAAAGTGCTGACTCAGCATTTCGTATTCTACTCTCTTTGCCTTCTTTGTGCCTCATACGTTTCTTTCAAAGCCAAATAGGTCAACGGATTTCGCACTTACACAAACTAGATTGCTTTGTGGAACAGTAAGGGGATGTTAACCAACTACCTATATATTTGTTACTATAACCAACTATATTTAGCAGGAAATTTTGAGTTTGCACTTGACCATAGTTTGCTTAATTCCAAGCAATAATTATGAGATAAGACTGAGCGTGTTTACCTAAATTTTAGTTTTTGAGGAAGAAAAATCCGAAACCAGCTCCCAAAATAAAATAGACATGTACACACATATTTCTTGCATGTTTATCGAACTTGTTACTTAGATGTTTAATGTAAAATATTGATGCAGTAATAATTATAATATTTCGAAAAGTGATGTTTGCCTTCTTTGTAAATTCATTAATGGTATGAGAAAGCGACATATTTATTATGATGCTTTATTGAAAAGGATGATTATTAGATTAGATTCAGCAATCGTCATTTTAAGCTACTTATTTTTGTAATAAGTTATATTTTAAATCTAGTAAAAACATTAATGATCAAATGTGTATATTCCAAGGCAATGTGTTTAATACTATATAAACATAAGTTGAAAATAGTACGGAAGTTGTAATGAAAGCTACATATCTCTCCATACTATTTGCCCAAATATATCAGCGGTTTAAGTTACAGTATACGATGTCACTAGATGGAGCTAAAAATGAAATTTATAGCTGGGATTCCCTGAAACTGCTATTTGCAGACAGATTTGCGAATCGAATGCATTTCATTGGGGGATTTAAATAAAACTCCATTAAATATACGAAGTCATAAAACTGCTGCAAAAGTCAAATAAGTAAAGTGAGTGTTTTCATAAATTTAATAATGAAAATTCGCATGCGATTATCTATTTTAACCAAATGTCGACGGTTTGCATTATGGTCGGATGACAAGTATATTGTAAGGTTCCGACTATATGTCATAGTACAGTAGTCGTTAAGGCATGTCAGAGTCTCGTACGCCGTTTTGAAAACTCTTGACATCAGAGTTGGGAAAAGCAAGTCTCATTTAAACTAATTAAATTTGCAAAGATTAGAGAAGCTGTCTACATATCTACATATTTATACATATAATAAAGCTAAAGTGGGTCTGAACATAGAAATTATATAAAAAAAAGTTTTTGGAGATACTTCGAATTGATAACAGAACATGTTTCAACAATTTGTAGATTTTTGTCTGTTTATCTATGTCTCTGTTTGTCTGTTTATTTAAACGCTCATCACGCAAAAACGGCTTAACGAATTATCATGATTTTTGGTATGTATGTAGTATGAGATTTTAGAAGTGTCATAGGCTACTTTTTATTTCAAAATAATGCGAGCGAAGCCGCGTGCGTCCACTAGTTCAAAATAAGCCTATTGGAATTCCTGACACGCATTTAATACAACTTTATAGGCAAAATTTAACTCCAATTCATATCATATCAAACTTTAACTTTTTTTTGGTAGGCGCAGAAATTATCTTACTTTTGCAAGAACTTTTGTGACATTTATCGATTAGATTTGAACTCAAAACTGTTTGATATAAGTTGTAAACATTTTGAAGCGAATTTTTAAAAGGTTTTTACATAAGAAAATAAAATCATTTCAAATTTATAAGTTAGTAGTGGGTGCAAGCGGCTTCGCTCGCCTTAAGAAGTAAAACTTGCATCTCCTATTTCACCCCTTTAAAAGTGGCATTTCCAAAAATCCTTTCTTAGCGTATGCCTACGTCATAACATCTTCCTTCATTCCAAATTTCAGCCCGATCCGTCCAGTGGTTCGGGCTGTGCGTTGATATATCACTATATCAGTCAGTTAGTCAGTCACCTTTGAGTTTTATATGTATATAGATAATACAAGTTATTTATAAAATGATTACAAGTTACACGTGTTCAACATATTTAATACTATATTATTTTATGGCTAATTAATTTTAACCTACACTCATTTTGTACTCGCTTTGACTTTTGTCTTCATATACCTTTGAAGCTTTTGAAAGGAACCTTTGTCTTAAATATTTAAGCCATGTCTTTAGTATTTTGAGCCTACCAACTAAAATATTAATCCTTTTAATTTAAACGTGTACAATTAAATAACAACGGATATTATAGTTTGTTCTTACTAAATTGATTTCCTTGATAATATGAAGCTAATGTCGACTATTATAAGACATAAAGTCGCTTTTTTTGGACATATGCAGAGAGGACCCTTCTATGATTTTCCAATGTTGATTCTCGAAGGCAAGATTCCAGGGAAAAGAAGCCAGGACGTCAGAGAATGAAGGGGCTAGACGACATTAAAAAGGGGACAAAAATAAACTATCCGTATCTAAAAGAAGCAGCATGGGATCGCAAAAAAAATTGCCAATTGACCTCCAAACTTCTATACGAAGATGGCACTCGATGATGATGATTATAGTTTGTTTTAACTAAATTAATTCCCTTGATAATATGAAGGCTTGTAGTATATAGGTAGGTATATCATATGTTTGGGTTTTTTTTGGTATCTACATAATTGCTTGGATTTTTTCATAATAAAAGGTTAGAATACATAGTTAGTGGTTAATAGTTAGTTAAGAAATTAAAAGATATTAAAAAAAACTCTGGTGTAGATAGTAATATAGTGTCAGTAGTTTTACAAACAATAAATTAACGTTAAGTAAAGAATACCTACTAACTAAAAGTTCATAATATTCATTACACCCACGATGTCTATTAAGTATATATCTTTGTAACCTTTATTTCATTTATATTTCATCGTATTTATTCAAAGTCGAAATTTATCTTGTATTATTATATGACTGATATTTTGTAGGCGGATTTACGTTGGCCGTAAGCCGTAGGCGATAACTTGTTTATCCTTATAGAACGCTTAGGTAAAGTTATATACTTACTTTATATTATAATCGCTTTAATACTCCCTACTTTACATCAAATAGTTTTAAGTTAATGCTGCTTAAGTTGACGGTGGCTTTGGTAAAATTTTAGCTTTGATCTTTTCGACTCACTGTGTGAAGTGAATTTTATTGTAAAATATTTTATATCGGAAGAATTATTTCTTATTCAGTAAAAAAGTGTATATTATCATCATCATCATCATCATCATCAGCCCACGGTCGTCCACTTCTGGACATAGGCCTCTCCCAAGGCGATTTTGTGCTTCTCGTCTCCACCTGTAGGTATGTTATCATATGCTCAATAAGTGACGAATAATAATTATTTGAAATTCCAGGTAATAAGGTCTATCAGAGACCAAACTTCCTCGTCTTTGTATCGTATCCCTCATTACTACGAATCGTCACTACCTCACGGAATTGATTAACTAAAGGAAATTTCTAAATCTCTTTTTCTTCCTTCTAAGAATATCTGTAACATACCACAACTTACATAGGTACTTAAAAAGAAACTTAACCTATAAAACTTACTTACACCAAAATCTTGTACACTCGCACTCAGAAACTCCTTGCAATTTCATCGAGGAATTAATACGAGTTCGCGTCGCTCGGGGCATTCTAATGCCGATAACATCATATCGGCCTCCTCGACTCTCGCTAATAGTGTCTACGTGACTCGCTAAAGGAAAACCTAGAGAACCTTACGTTTACCCTGACTGTACTCGTGTGATAGTATCGAAGCTTATTGACTTACTAGTGGGCAGTTTTGGTTGATGTCTTTCAAAAAAAGTTTGTCAAAGACTTTGATAATACTCTTGTAACCGTCGCGAAGTCTTTTCTCAGCGAATGTATTTCTAGCTACACATCAATAAAATAATATACGTTGCATGTCAGTTTGTAATTTGATTTTTTTATCCAATGTATAATTGTTCTTTTGTTTAAACTAAGTAATGGAATTTCACTGTAATATGTATAAAAAAAAACTATATACGAGGCATATGATTAGCTTGTAATATTCATGTAAAAACGTGCAAAAGTAATTATCTGTTTGTCAGTTTATTTTTTACTAGTTCGCTCGCGTTATTTCGGGATTAAAAGTAGCTTACATGCCAAAAACATGAAGATCCGTTTAGCCGTTTTTCCGTGTTGAGCGTTTAAATAAAAGACACACAGATAGACAGACAAAAATTTATTTATTTTTATTAATTTATATTTTATTATTTATTTATTAATTGTATAGATGAGGATTAGTTTCACATTTGGCTATATCCCGTCTTATGTTAAGCTTTTTGCAGCATAAATCACACATTTAGTTACCCATGAACTCTGTTAAAATTTTTTTTTAGTTTTTTCCAATTTTTTAACCGAGTAACCCCACATGTTATTGTTCTATACATCACCGCAATATACTAGAAGTGCTTGAAGGAATTGTCTGCTCGCGGCGAGATTGCGTTCCATTTCTTGACTTATTAAACGTCAATCATGTTTGGGACATTTGTTATATTTAGATATGTTCCAAAAATTGTACATCAGTGAAATAATTGAAATAGTTACACCCTACTGTTACACCCTAGGCTGCAGCAATGCTTAACATCAGGCAGGCTGTAGTCAAACGTAAACCTATCACACGTAAAAAAAAAGTATGCAATTCTTAAAAATATCAATTCTGATATTTGAGTGCCTTAATCGAGGATTTAAATGCATAAATATAATTCCATACAAGTTAGATGGACACACACTTCCACAATCCCGATATATGGGTGGCTAATTTTGAAAATCTAATAAAAACATACTGTATATTATGATATTATGACCAAAGTTTTTGAAAGGCTGAAGCAAATATGCAATCTGAAATATTGTGTTATTTTTTATTATATGGTACTAATTAGTTTGAAGTCAAGACATGTTAGAGGCCCTTAAGGCGGCTTGATAAACTCTCATCACCAGAGTTGGCCACTCTCGAAAGAGAATAAAATCTTTTTTCTTAAAGTCTAATAGAAATATAAGAAGAAATTAGAAGAGGTATGTTTGGCTGTTTCTTGTTTCTTTTTAATTGTTGTTGTATTACATATTTCTATGGTAGTAGATCATACTTTAAAATAGGTAGTATTTTACAACATGTCATACTGATGTACAGTATATAACCTACAGTAAATCCAATGGCTCGTAGTAATTACATAAGCCTCGTGAGTGGAGTGATGACCTTCGAATGAAATGGCTGCACTCAAGTTGACGTGCATGCATTAATAATGTTAACACAACGTAAAATGTATAATTTACACTGCTAGTGATTATACCGTTGGCTGTTAAAGTTTTGGCTTGCTATTTAGTTACTTTGATTTTCGGTGCCTCGCCATGGAAAAATATTGGCTAAGTAATTAAATAATAAACAAATATTTCAGGACATATCACACAGCGCTATCTAGCACCATACTAAGCTTATGCTTGTATCATGGGTAACGGATATGATACATGTATACTTTTTTGTTGTCAATACATACTTATTATACATAGCAACAACCAGACTCAACACAACTATTTACAAATAACTACATGCATAATTACTTGTGTTATGAGGGAATCGAACCCGCACCCCTAGATTAGAAGGCAGTGCCACTACCAACTAAGCTTACAGAGCAGTCAACTTAATACTGGTTTGTATGTTTAATTCTCACTGATTACCAAATTATAATACAAACATAACGGAAGACGTATAATTTAACCTGCTAGTTTTTACTGTATGGATTTTAAAGATTTGGCTTGATGTATGATGTTTTTGATGACTCACTTTAAAAATTTTATGACGTAATAGTATATTACATACCTACCTTATGAGCTAATGAATTACATAACTTATCAAATCACTCAAAATGTAAATAGGTTAGAAATGTAAGACTTATCTCATAGTGAAACACTTTATTATTAAATCACATATTATAATAACGCATATTATTATTATTATCACATATTATTATTATTATTATTATTATAGGGCAGTAAAATAAGGAAGGTCTCAGATGATCTGTGTGTATACGGTGTGTATACAATTTTTCTCATCGACGGAGCCGAAAAGCGACAACTTCGTCCCGCGTAGGGGGACGAAAGTTGTCAATTTCGGCCCGGTGGTGAGAAAAACTGGTTTTTTAAGCATGAATTTCTTCTTTTTTCAGAAGAAGAAGAAGTATGTTTTTGACTAAACATTTAAATGTATGCTACTTTTTATTTGATCATCAATTATTAAAAACGGCAGTGTTAATTGGATTTGGAGAGACATTTTTTCCTTGCTGTTAGGTGCTATTTTGCTAAATTCTTTGTTATATAATGGGATATATAAAAAGCTGTAGCTGTATTGGGGCATCACAATCTTTACTTGTATTGTGTGAGTCTCAATAAAGATTTTACTATTTCTAATTATTTATAGTCTTTCAATATAAAACAAGATATTAATATTGATATAGTAAATTATACTGATCTCCTGGACCCACCTAGTCTAGTATATTTGACTAAATCCATCCACTCGTCGCTGTCTGATGGATATTGAGAAAGTTATACTACTTATTCATTTTTTGTCAAATTCAATAATTCAACAAAAACAATTTATTTACAACTGTAACATTCAGTATTTGCGAGTAAGTTTCAGACAAGTTCGATCAGCACTGAACTGCAAGGAGACTTAAATGAAAGAAGTTGGTTTATTTATCTTATCGCGAGTGCTAACAAAGTCATTTAGCTAAGATCTAGCTAAGCGCTAGTGCTACGCCGTAGCACTGTTACGACGCTACGTAATGCTCTACGAGATTTTAAAGTGATTATTGACTTTTAGAAGTAAGTGAAACACCTCTCTAAGCTGGCAAAGTGCTGCAGCATCTCTGGAGTTGCAAGTGTCCATAGGCGACAATGACTGCTTACCATCAGGCAGACCGTCTGCCTTTTTGCCAGTTTTTTTATAAAAAAAAGTGGTTCACAATACCAACATGTAAAACATGGTATATGACAAATTAATTATTAAGTCATTTGAAAAAAAAATATTAATTGGTTTTGTGTGTGTGATATTGTTGGAATATGACAAAATTGAATAAGATTTTTATTTGAGTAGTTATTTGATTTTACAAACATTTGTGCAAAGTTTTGTATGTGTATATTATGTATGTATATTGTTTTGTTAACTGTGTATTTCCGGTTAAATTGAAATAAGTAAACGTTTTCACTCATTTTAGTTTTTCTAGACAGTCATAATGTTGTAAAAATGAGTATAATATTTCTTATTCTTTTAAACATACAGTCATTTACATTTTAATAAGTGTTTTGTTATAGAGTGAATTGGTAACTTTCAAGATTTGATGATTAATTTTTTACAGTATTTCTACGATCAGCATAGTATTATTTTACAACTTCCAAGTGTGTGTTAGCAACCCTCAGCATGCGATGACGCAAGTGTACGCAGCCGGCCGTGACCCTGACGCAGGGCACAGGGCTCGGGGCTCAGGGCTGGGGGCGGTATCTTGGCCGCATGTTTGGTAGTACGTAACAGACAATGACAAGATGCTATACTATATAAACACTTAATTTTCAGTATTTTTTAAAGATGAAAATGAGCAAAAATTGTCATGTTTTTTTTTGGAAAGATAAAATTTTAATGAAATGAAGTACTTATGATATTGGAAGGGATAGCCATACCGTCAGAGATATGCCATACAGAACGAGAAAAAAGATGAGCAAAATGTAAGTTCACATTTGATTTCAACAACATAACTAATACAATGTTGATTGAAAACATGATTGATATGCAAACTGCTGATAGACATACTCGTACATAAGTTGTTTTGAACTCAAATTTATCTTTATGTACTTTAAACTTATATTCTTTTAGCAAAACCGCTGATAGGGGATGATACCTCTAAACTTTGTATGTATCCAACTTTGTCCCTTACGTAACCCAAACGCCGCCAGTCAAAGACAGTCAAATTGTTCACATTCCTGCGTTTATGTCAATATTTATTGAAGGTCGCGAGAGTTACAACAGTAAAGTATCTACAGACATAGCTTTGCTTTCCGTAGCTTTGCGTCGGCGTTACATATTGTACCTTTTATTATTGTTTTACGATCTCTCTTTACGTATTTTGAGCAAAATTTGCTGGGAAAAGGTTATTTTGAGGTTTTGGCATTTAAGTTTTGACGTATTATTCACTAGAAAAGCTTTCGCTATCTACGCAAGTTTAGAGGATTATGTTTAAATTATGTAATGTGTCTTTTGTCCTCTAATTTTTAAAGGAGGAGAAAATCCTAGCAAGTACCAATTTAAAAATTGAAGAAAACAGAACATTACTTAGAATTTTCTCTACGAAATACAGATTAAAACGATGGCAGGTAAATGCTAAGCAACTTATACAAATGTTTAAATTGGTAGTGAAATAATTTGAGTCCTTTTCTAGGTCCAGCTTATTTGCCCTGTTACAGAAATTCTTTTTATGCTAAATAGTTAATTATACTTATCTAATATTCTTTGAAAGTTTCCCCTTTGCATAACGCCTTTCTTCGTAAGGTCCACAAATATTAGTAGCAATGAATAGAAGTTTAATCTGAAAGAGGCTCGCGCGTATCCATTTTTGTTGGCACTTTGCCATTAAGCGCCCGTATAACGAAAACTTCCTGAAAACCATCTGTTGCTATATTAAACCTTAATATCTGAACTTTAAGGGCTGAATTCTCTTGAAAAGTATTACACGTTTCAAACAACGGGTGCTGTTTCTTTTACGTTCAAGTATCTTACCTCTTTTCCATATTTCGTAACTTATTAGGAGTTATGGCCAGAACGTTGACTTGAAAATAGTTTAACTTTGTTGAATTACATTATTTAAATCCTTTAATTCCAAATTAATGCTTAATTTTCTTGTACACCAGCCTGTGATTAAATGTTCCGTATAGTAGATATCTTATTTTTTTATTAACGTGCTGGTTTTATTGGGTATTGTTTGATGTCAGCCTGAATTGTGATGTATCTAAATATATAAAACTCAAAGGTGACTAACTGACTGACTGACATAATGATCGATTAATGATTGATTAATCATTAAATTAAATAAACGCACAACCCTTTGGGTTTATTTGAGTGTGTCCCACTGAATGAATCAAACTGAAATTTGGTATGCAGCTAGATATTATGATGCAAGCATCAGCTAAGAAAGGATTTTTGAAAAATAAAAACAATTTTTAAGGCGTGAAATAGGGGATGCAAGTTTTACTTCTTAAGGCGAGTGAAGCCACAAGCACCTACTAGTGTATGATAAATGTCTAGTAAACTGATATGAATAAACAACTTTACTTTTGGGGAAAACTTGTGTTGTATATCTAATTAGTTTACAGAAAAGTTAGTTACATAGACTCATGTCAAATATACGCATTGTATTCACTCATTATTTAACAAATTATTTAATTACCTACCAACTATACTCATTTCATGAAGTTCGCATAAAGTGTATAGCTACATAGATTTAATAGTCAACTAATTCCGTGATCACGTTAAGGGTGACATGTCTTCCTGATAAACACAGTAATAAACGGCAAGGCTATTGGCGGCTTTCCAAGCTCTGTTGTTATTGTCCGACCATGTATGTTGTATAGTTTATGTGGATGAAGCAAACATGTTATTTTGTAGTTTTGTGATCTCATAATTGGTAGACATAAGTAGCAATCAATTTAATTGATGCAACAATTTTTACTTCTCATGAAAATTCGTACTAATAGTAAAACCAATTTATTACTTACTCACGGCACATATCATTTTCAACGATTTCACATTATTACGCCGTATTTCACTAAAATACGAAGATGTTATTGATAACTGCAAACGAACATCTCACAGAAAGTTCATAAAAGCACATTTCAAGAGTGCACAGTACCTGAAAGCCATAAAATCAGTAGTCGTTGTAAGTAGGACGCGCACAAATTCCACGCAAGCCTCCTCTGGCAGTTGGCACTGAACTTTACCGCGCAAGATGAACAAACTTCATTAATTACATCAACGCCGCGTTTAATTAATACAAGGGTCTCTTGCGTGAATCAGCTGTCTAGATGTTCGTGTATTGATTGATTGGCGTAGGAAAAGGTATTTATTCCACTTGTACACACATATTATTACCAGCAAATAACAGAAGGTGTTTTTACTAACAATACCGTTTAGAATAAACAGTGTTCTTCAAAAGAGATCGGACAAATTCTAATTGCACTATCAGGCGAATTAAAGTCAAATTCATATTTATACTTTACTAGTGGACGCCTACGGCTTCGCTCGCATAATTTCAGGATAAAAAGTAGCCTATGACACTTCTAAGACTTTATACTACCTACATACCAAAAATCATGATGATCCGTTCAGCCATTTTTGCGTGATGAGCATTTAAATTAATAGAAAAACAGACAAAAAAATCTAGAAATTGTTAGAACGTGTTCTGCAATCAGTTCAAAGAAACTAGTTTTTTTAATATTTTTAATGTTCTGAATTTCGACCCTCTTCAGCTTTATTATATATGTGTAGATTAGACAATATCAAATCTTATAGCAAGCTATGAGCAGCACTAAATTTCTGTAATTAAAATAGATGACAGTTGATTGCAAGGGAACCCATTATCTGTATCACATCCATTTATCTATTTCACAATCAATTCTTGGACTTTATTTACCTTAAGTTCGTAAATTGCTTTTGTTTAAAAAAGAGATTAGAATGACCCAGAAAAGGGTCAACATCTTGAGGAATGGCTTTGATTAAAATGGGACAAAGTGATTACAATTCCGAAATAAATTAAGTACATATTATTGATATACTTACAGATTTTCTTTAATAAAATTAAAAACACTTAGCAAATTCATTTCGTATTTTTCATTTCGTAGTTTTCTGGAGGGTCGTAGATATCCCAAATGCCAGTTTTCAATCTTTATACAAGAAACGTATGTGTAACTAGTGGGTACTCGCGGCTTCGCTCGCATTAAGAAGTAAAATTTTCATCCCCTATTGCACCCCTTTAAAAGTGGCATTTCCAAAAATACTTTCTTAGGGGATGCCTACGTCATAACAGCTACCTTTATTCCAAATTTCAGCCCAATCCGTCCAGTGGTTTGGGTTGTGCGTTGATATATCACTATATCAGTCAATCAGTCAGTCACCTTTGAATTTTATATATTTAGATCACGTACTGTACGATACGTCAAGAAAAATGCTTTTTGTCAAGGTACCTACTGATTTAAGGTTAGTTACCCCTTAATAATTCTTGGCATTTGAGTGAGTCACTGCACGTTGAACAATTTTCGAAGTCAGTGACTTTCTGTATTACGGAATCGTATAATAATTATGCATTTAGAGATGTACTTTAATTGTAATAACTGGCAAGCACTTACATCAATAATTATGTCGAAAATTAACTCAACATGTAACTTCTACACGGAAGTACCTCTATGTAACATTCGTACATGCATTATGTTGGAAAATATGTTTATTAAGTCTAGGTAAAGAGATATTAATGCCTGACTTTATAATATAAATATTTCCTGTGTGATTTGAGCTGGTATCCGAGCGTGCTCCTGCGAGCCCGCCGCGGCCGTAACAACCGCTGAGCACGCAAAGCTATTTGTTATTTTTATTTTTAGCCTGTTTCTGCCTATTTTACTTAGTTTTGTGTCATATTTCTGTGTACTTTGCTTTGTTAATTTAAAAATAAAAAACGTTTAATGGTTTTAATTTAAAAATGCAAATAAAGTTAGATAGATAGATATACACTTTATTAAAACACCAGCACAATACAGAAATTTACAAAAATAATATTAAAACTTAAGCCTAGTGTCTTAACTGGCGACCTTATCGCTAAAAGCGATCTCTTCCAGGCAACCAATCTGGCAGGGATAAGACGCAAGTATTATGGTAGACGAGGTGTTTTAAATGTATGTGAAATTACATAAATACATATCATAAAATAAACATACATAAATAACAAAATAAACAAATACACTAATACATATGTACTTCCATGCATATGAATAGGTATAGGAAAGCTAAAAAAGTCGAGTAACAGAGAATTGGGTCAAACTTTTACAATGATTTAAAAAATTGTTTGAATGTACAAAATCTATAAAACTAAATTGAAAAATTGAATTAAAGCTAAATCTGCATATTTATTGGCAGCATTATTGCATTCGTATTTAAAAAATTACATTTAGCACTCACAATTAACAAAATATTTAGAAACGGTGGATGTTACAAATATAATAGTTAAACCGAATAGGTCTGTTAAAAATATCAGTTACCTATTTTATCACGTAGATACTTTTTTCTTAATATATCTAAATTATCATATATATATTAAATTAAATTATACAAGTACATATATGTAAATACTACTCCTACAACTGTCCCGGTATATTTATCTCTTTTATCTTTCACGTATGTATTTCTAACCAACCACGAAATCAAGTATCTTCACCTACCTACTTACTAATTAAGTGTTTGAGTTAAAAAAAAATGAGAGAGATAAGTGAATATGTGGATTATTGCCGAATGATTACTAATATTAGCTTTATCAGAGCTAACAAAAGCTACTAATATTATAATAATCGATAAGTACGGTTCTTATATAGGTAATAAATGTAGCTACTATAATATTACATATAGGCACAAGAATAAATATGAAATTTCAATTCAATTCAATTCAATTCATTTATTCATAAGCACAACATAGGTAGGTCAAATGATCTTAAAGTACAACAGTATGGGCTCCATATTGTAGCCTCACGGCATGCAAATGATGATGACTTACATATCTATTCTTAAATAATTATATTTAATAACTTAAGTTTAAAAAAAATATAGCCTCTGCTGTGTAAGAGAGTTTCTTTCTGGTACCGAGAGTTTTAAGGTGTCTAGAATATACATTCTAGACACTTTAAAACTCTCGGTACCAGAAACTATACACAAACTATACATACGTATAGTTTGTGTATAAGATCCACCTTCTATTTCTAGTCAAATATATCGAACCGCGCCTAAACTCCAATACAACCACTCTAGTCTGTCTAATTCCGTACTGTTGCATTAGTTATTAGGTCTGTCTAGTTAGAAACGGAGATATCTATTCTAGGTTTTGTGTTTAGCTAAATACGATAAATGTTTCTATGTACATACATATGTATATGGCATATACAAGTTTACGGCACGTTTGTTACTTTATATATGTACTTGATTAGAAGAAAAAGCATCGAAAGCTAGCAAAGATTTTTGCAAATGTTTGTCCTTGGATGGGACCCAAAAAGTGTTTTTTGGCTTTTCCGTGGGTCAGGTGATAAGTCAAATTGTAAATATTGCAAATAAAAATCAATCTAGGCATTTGAGAAACTAAAAAACCAAAGAGGAATTTAACAAAAACCTGACTGTTTTTTTTAAATTCAATATATATTGTAATAAAACAAATAATAATAATAGTACATACTTAGATTTTGTTCTTTGTTGTGTTTCTGACTGCTCTGTTAGCTTAGTTGGTAGTGGCTCTGCCTTCTAATCTGGGGGTGCGGGTTCGATTCCCGCATAACACAAGTAATTATGAATATTAAAATTTGTAATTATTTGTGTTAATCTGGACATTTTTATGTATAATATGTATGTATTTACCAAAGAAAAGTATACATGAAAAGTATAAGAAAAGTATATCCGATAACTAGTACCCATGATACAAGCATAACTTTGGCATGGGGATAGATGGCGCTGTGTGATATGTCCTGAAATATTTATTTATTTGTTAAAACAGCCGACAGACTAATATGTCGATAGATTTTAGGTAACAAAAAAAAGATTCGAACAGACTTCAGTGCAAATCGAAAACCATTCCTATTTCATTTAGCTTAAAATAGAGTTGGTCAGAGCATCGATCTGTGTTGGAAATAGAAAGAGTCTGCATCACTTAATATTCTTAAAATAAAAGTACATTATACAACAAGTGTGTTAAGTTTGTCATTACAGTCGAGGTGCTTTGGTTGTTCAAAGTAAGTGTGTTGAAAAATACCTTTTTCAATGCATAGATTTTTTGGAATAGGCTTACCTTTGACTACAACCTGCCTGATGTTTAGTGTAGTCTAAAATTTAGCACACTTGTCTAGAAAAAAACTTATTTAGTATGAATTTGAAGACCCTAATAAGACTACTTTAATAAAATCAATAAATGCTTCATAAAACTTAGACGTCATTCGTGTTAATAATTCCTGCATTCAGTAAAAACATTGTTTAGTGCAAAATTAAAATTTAATCTTTACGGAGCATTCTCCCTTTTGTATTTATAGAGTACAGTAAACATTTTTACTATCCCGGAAGAAGAATTTTAATGGCGTTGTCGTTTGCGCAATTTCAGTGAAATCTCATTAACATTATTACTCTCTAAATAACTATATTTATAAATCTGTAGGTTTTGATTTATTACCACAGAAGTAGGTTTCCAAAACAATGAATTTACATAGTGTATAATTTTGGTAATATCTTTAACTTACTACTTATGTACTTATTTCATTTCTTCCTCCTTCTCACGTGCTATTCCTCATTACAAAGGGTCGTGACACTCCGTAGAATTGATTCAATTGGCATGTATGCCAAGTACATTGTGTGCACAGATTCTTCGCACAAGACGCAAGGTCCCCAAAATGATGATTTCCTCACAATGTTTTGCTTCTCCAATAAGCGAGCTCAAATCCAGACATAACTTGATAAGCAAGTTATCGGCGCTGGAGCAATATTTCTCTACATTACCAAAATAAAATGTTAATAAATAAATCAATATAATGAAAAATATTTTTGTTATACTTACCAGTTACTTTATGGATTGCCTTACATAACGAATAAACCAATCAAAGAAGCCCAACATATTTTCACTCCCAGAATCCATTGACTTTCTTCTATTAAACCATCATCCTTCTATACTTTCTGAAGGCACGCCTGCAATATAACAGCATAAACGTATACCTACTTATAAATCCTTCAACAGTACAATTTGGGCATTCGACTTCGCACCCCGATATATTATTAGCCCGTTTTCGTCCTTTTTCTCTCGCATTTGCCGAATAAATAAACGCGGCCCCCAATATTCTGTAAATCCTCGTAAAATATGGGTGAGTAGATGTTTTTCGAAAGAAAAGAAACCTATAGTAAAAAGAACTCAATGGTAAACGTTTACTTTGTGATTTTCATTAAAGTTATTTTCTCGTTAAATTAATTTGAAAACAAGTACAAACATTAAATATTGGGCAAAGTAAATTAAATAGTAGAAATTACTGAAACTCTGGATAAATAGATCTAAATAGATAAATAGATCTTATAGTAGAAATTGACATTAAAAATAAAATAAAAATATTTTTAATGTCTTAAATTTACATGCGTTTAAGATTGTCATTTTCTTGAAAGAAATTTAATTATTACCAATATTTAAATTTTATATCATAAATTATTATTACAAGAAGGCTAAATATATTCAGTAAAATAATAAGAAACAATATTTACACATATTAACACTAATAGAACTAAAAAAGAGTATTTACATCTAAACTAAATTTAAACAATCTACATGTGGTATGGAGCCAAGAACGCTGGCTTACAAGAAGAGTTATCATCTTGTTACACATACACAACTTCACGGAATTTTTGTGAAACATATTTTTTTTCAGTTTTCGTATTTTTTCCATATTCTTAGTAACATAAAGGCTCTTATATCAAGTAGCAAGGGTGAGTCAACTTGATTTAATGCCAAAGCGGATTGAAGCAATTCCGATACGGTACGGAAGAGAAGATTTTTTACTACCCTGAAAAAGTACTATATCTTTGAGAAATTTCGAGGAAAAACGAACGAGTAAGAAAGTTCTATACCTCCTACTATGATGTTTTAGGTTTGTATTTTTAACTTTCTACATTTTTAACTTCACTGTACCGTGAATGGCTTGTTATCTTTGGAAAGTAATAATATAACGTTTTCACTATTCTAAACCTGGATATTTCTAGAGAATAACAAGCTTTTATAGGCGGCTTTTGTGAGGCAAAACAACAATTATTGTTCATCGCCTTTTAGAAATTTGTGCAAACAAATCAACTGTACCATACAATAAGTACATCGCACGTTGACAGTATGGAGAACCGGTATGTCTTTTTTATGAATTTTCAATTCAATTTACTTTACAATCGTTATATTTGTAAAAAAAAGTGAAAAATGTTTGTTTACTGCCATAACTGGATACATGATCATCATGATTTTTGAAAGATAATGTCATGAATAAGGTCCTGTGAGAAACTAATGCTACTTTTTATCCCGTGATAACGCGAGCAAAGTCACGGACATCCACTAGTTAGGATATACATAAATACATGTACCTAGATACTTCTTATAACCGTTTGCGTGTTACGACACTATTAGTATAAACAGTCTACCTATATAATGATCATGTACCTAAGCCACACTTGTATAATGATTTGTTACGTTTATCATTGTCCGAAATCAGAGGAAGTATAATTATTATTGTATTGCATTGTTATTAATCATGTATCTATCTATCTATATATATAAAAATGAATTGCTGTTCCTTAGTCTCACTAAAACTCGAGAATGGCTGAACGGATTTATCTTATCTTAGTCTTGAAATGTTCGTGGAGGTCTAGGGAAGGTTTAAAAGGGGGAAAAAATATTTGAAATTAATTTATACAAAAGTTTAGGTCTTTTATTTATTGATGAGGCAGTACGAAGGCTGCCGGGACAGCTAGTCTATCAATGTAACAGATAAGCAAACGTTTGGTCCTTGCCACAGGAGATCTCAGAGCTGGCAGCTATTTTTCTCAACTCTTTCCATTCAAAGAGGAAATACTGCCAGCATCCTGGGATCCTGCCGCACAGCGACAACATGCTGATTTTTTTGTTAATATCTGTATTTTTTGTTTTGTAAGTTTTTCTTTTTGATTGTCTTTTTGTATATACTTGTGAAATATATGTAAATATTAGTTAGTTATTTTCGTAATTAAAATGTACAATTTCTATAAAAAGCTTTCGAAGATTGTAACATACGATAAAGACTATCAATATCCTTTCATATCAATTAGATGATAAAGATATTTCTTCATTGAGTCTAAAATACTTTCCTCAAGTAACGCTTTTGAGGTACCTAACTCTGTTTTATCATTTCAACCTATTGTTAGAATTTGTTAAAATTGCGTATATTATAATCTATTGTGGCTTACAATTTCGTGTGTGTGTATTTATTTGTTTTTCGCGAATTTCTCAAAAGCTTTCAGTTATAACACGTTTTTTTTTGTATTCAACAATTTATGTTTAATTTTAGAAAGAGTTGCATTGAAATGCCAAGGCAAGAAATTCGGTTAAGTTTTTCCAAATTTTTACCACTTGAGTTAATATTCGAGCAATATTCGAGCAATATTACAGATCCATTTCAACTTAGCTTCAAAGACAGGCAATTGACTGAAAACATAAACGTTTAATGACACCATTTACAAGTCAAACGGATCGTTACAACCTTTAAGGAAAAGGAATTAATTCATTGTCTTAAAGTAAAATTGTAATACCTACTTTATAATATTTATTTCCTTAATAATTTATGCTCGCGGCTTCACTTATTATTTTACTTCTTCTTTTTATCGAATGAGAGTGGCCAACTCTGGTGTGGAGAGTTAATCAAGACGCCCTAAATGCCTCTGACATGTCTTAACGATTGACGTACTATGATGAACAGCTGGGACATACAATTTAACGTGTCATCCGACCCACGGAAACGCCCAAAATGGAATGGCACTTTTCGGTCACTTTCTACTAAGACAATATGTAATGTATGTCAAAGACCCTGTACTATTACCATATTAAAAATCACGATAATCCGTCATAGCGTTGTGGCGTGAAACAGGAACAAACAGACTGACAAACACACATTTATATAAAGGAATATTCTTAAGGATTTTGTACGATTAAGTGACAATGCATGCCTAAATCGAACACAATAGATACTCACCTACACACTATAATAAAATATCAATCATCATCATCATCAGCTTATTATCTCTTATTGCTGAGCATAGGCCTATCTTCTAGTTCGCTATTAGTCCCGGTCCTTCGCAAATCGAATCCTGCGGTTTTTCTTTTTAATACAATATTATATTAATATTTTACTACACGTGCTTTTAGTTCGTAAATTCCTAGTTTTATTAATTTTCCTCTTTTTTTCAACAAACAAGAATATTTAAAAACCGATTGCCAAGAATTCATTAAAAAAATGACCGAGCTCATTAATGGAATCACCCGATAAACTCTACGAAGCAAAACGTTGGGAGAACTACTATGAACGCGAAGCAATATTGATGTAATATTACCATTGGCGTTTTAAACTAATTTTACTCAGTTTCGGACATAATTATATTATCAAACCTCAAATTAATAATATTAAGTCGAAAGGTTGAATGTTTGCGTATGTGGTTAACCTATTTGGGTGAAATTTGATATGAAGGTGGATTAAACCACATATATTATGTAGGTACTCTTCTGCGCGCACTTATCCAAAAACCACAATTGATCCAAACTGGTTCAACCGTTAGTGCGTGATAAATTTTGGTATATATTTTCAACAAAATAATTAATGCTCTATGGAAACCATGATGGTAAAGCCCAATCGATCAGCAGTAACCCTGCTAGCCATTAAAGCAACGGCGCTTTATTCAAATGCGTGGCAACAGTTGCTTTTTGCCGGCGATCCGAGTGTTCCGCCCGTTCGTTTAGTCGGATACTACGGAAATGTTGAAGCTATAGATGGGGAGATAGTGGACAGTTTTATCACATGTGACTGTCACATCACATGGATGTAAAAAAGTTATTATACCTCGGTTTTAGAAACGTGATTTTTATAAATGGCGGCATATATAAATATTATAACCCGGTTTTAGAAACGTCAGATAAATAGCGGGTACAGTTGCAGTATAATCTTATGCGCTAGTTTAGTACGTCAGAAGTGTACTGAGCTCTGAGCCGTGGCACACTTACACCTTGCTTAAATTTACAGAGATTTATACTCATGTAAAGTTACATCTTTTACCATTGCAGTATCACGACATTGCATTCAAGTGGTGCAATTGCTGTGACTTTTTCTTAATTTCTTCTTCGTAATAATTTGCTTGGAAGACTTAACTTTTAGCGATAAGGCCGCCAGTTGTGGGGCTGGTTGTTTAAGTGTTTATTTAATGCTTTGATTTTTTAATTTTTGTGTGTTGTATTGCAATAACAAGAATATCTATTTATTTAAATACGTGATTAGTTCTCGTTATATTGTGTCCCAGTACATCCCAGTCTATTTGATCATGGCAGCGCTTCTTGCTCCCAGTTTCGGTTAATAAACTCTGGGAGGGGTTAAATGACGTAACTAATTGTTCCGACTTCGTGTTTTTATGTTTCCTTAATTTCTTACTGAAGCGATACCTGTAGAAAATTAACTGAACAAAATAGATAAAATAACCAAGGAATTTGTGTTTGTTTTTTACTCGTACTTACTTACCGTAACTACGTTCGGTAATTTTTAGGAATTGTTCCAGAACAATCATCCGGATGATTTGTGTTTTATGTTTTTAATGTTACCTTTCCACTAAATCAAAGAGTTCCATCCAGTCCAAGTCAAATAAATAGCTAGTTTTACTCAGTGGGAATTGAACAATTGACTAAACACATATAATATAGCAGTCGAAAATGTTAATCTAGGATATAATCTACTTGCGCATCAAATTTCATCAAAATCGGTTAAAAGGATTGAGCGGTAAGAAGTAACAAACATAATATATGTAGGTATATTGTGCATACATAGACACATACACACGTGTACATATATGTATACTTATTTACGCTTTTATAATATAATCACACACACTACATAATCCACACCAGTTAACTAGACTAAACTAAAGCACTTTAGATATTTCCGAACCTGAAGAGTCCGTTTAGCAATTTTATTTTAACGATGTCCCTCTAACAATGTTGGAAGCAAAAATATTTGACATTCCTCTTTATATTCAAACTCCTCTGGTAGAACAAATTTACATACCTTATGTTGGGGCTCCGCCTTTGTGACCGTTGCGGTAATTTTTATTTAGAAACATGCGACAGAAAATTTTGAAATATTTCGGGAATGCGGGTTTGAGAGCGGAGTTTAGGAAAGTTTGAGAATCGGGACCTTAATGGTTGTGAAACTTTGTGATTGTCGAGCGGTGCACGGGTTGATTTGAATGTTTGAATAAGGATTAATAGTGCACGATGTATTATCTAATTGTGTATTTTGATATTGTTTAGTAAGAAAACCGTAAAAAGTTGATAAGTATGTAATATTTGAATGTGACCAAACATGTGATGCTGTGATGAAAAGTAACAGTTATAAATTAGCATTACCTTCTTGAAAATCGTTCGGTACATTTTTCGCAATTACTTTACATGCGGTAAAGGTACATATAAAAGGTAACGAAATATCACGAAACAGTAGAAATATTCAAAGAAAGGAAATACAAGATTAGGAATAATTGTAAAATTTCATCTTCGAAACATTTAAATAAACCAAATTTTAATTACTCAAACGACTCGGTAATCTCGTAAATAAGTTTGCCGTACAATCCAGCTGCATAAGTTTGTTTACTGAACGTAAGTTTTTGTCGGCACCAACAGAGGGCGCTGTTTTCAATGAGCTAACTTCCAAACTCCTAGATAAGGGCGGCGCGGTTGCCAGGGGCTTGATAAATTGATACAGATTGCGGGTAGTTAAAGTTTTTGCATTATAGTGTCAGCCCTAGAGATTAAACTACGTATTTCGGATGATAAATAGTGATTCAACTCAATTTGAATGCCCGGAGTTTGTCTTTTGCTGAATGATTGTTTTGGTCACCGTTTTGCTTTGCTCAATAGTTACAATGGAGAACAGTAAAATTTACAATTCTCTAAATAATATAATTGTTTTTTATCAACATTAATTATTTTTGAGAAAAATAGTTTTTGAAAGAGCAATAAGCGGTGATTAGGAAGTTGTAATGGCCAATAGAAGAGCATAAATAAATAAATATTTCAGATCATATCACACAGTGCCATCTATATATTCCTTAACTGAAGATAATACTGAGCTTGATGCCGTAAGCAACAAATCGCACTAAAACTTTTATATTTAGCTTTTATCATACTTATATTCAAACAAACATATAAAAAAATCTACGGACATTTTAGCCAGTGTTTAAGTATATTTTTAAGTTTGTAAAGTGTTTAATCGATTACGGTTCTATTTTCGTAGCTAACGTGTAGCACGCTAGCTCATGTGAAGGTGGCAGATTGTTAAAGGCATTTTTTGCCCATAACAGCCTTTTGTATGCATAAATCGTGGTTTGAAAATGAAATACTTTGCCTGCGCCGCTAGAGTGAAAAATTAAAATGGTTTTGCATTTTTTTTACACAACCGTTATTAAGAAGCTTGTTTAGATGAACACACCTAAGCTAGTAAGACTATGTTGTTCTTAAAATTGTAAAAATAAACTGGCCAGTTTTTCTATCATTAGGAAATTTTAAGTTTATACAAAACTAGCTGGTGCGCGCGACTTCGTCCGCGTGGAATAGTTATTACCATGAAACGGTTCTAGTGAGTTAACCTTAAAATTATATATACTGTTGCGGACATTTTGTTGCATCATTTCAAGAGAAATAATTCTTTCATACACATTTTTGATATATTGAACCGTTTTCGCAGCACACGCAACGGAAACCCGCAAGGATGAATAAATTTCGCCGTTTATTTACATTTTCCATTGTTTCTTCGCTCATATTCGTTGCAGCGTAATGTTATACAGCCTAAAACCTTCCTCGATAAATGGTCTATCCAACACAAACATAATTTTTCAATTCGCACCAGTAGTTCCTGAGATTATAGCGCGTTCAAACAAACAAACAAACTCTTCAGCTTTATAATATTAGTATAGATATATTACATACTAACGTAATTGCAATAGGATTGTTAAACATATGATTGTAAATAATTCGAAGAAGTAAAGTATATTGATTAAATGATCATAATCTTATTCTTTAATTATATTAACCAGTACCAAACAGTAGCATATAGAATTTCATTAAATAAATGTACAATTATTAATATGATTTTTTTCTTGTTACAGTAAAAAAGGCGCGCTATGTTGGTATACAAGGTAAGTTACATTTTATACATTTGCACGTAAAGTAGTTGTCCAATAAGACTAAAGAGTTATTCAAGACAATAGAACCTACAATAAAGTTATAAAATTTAAAAAATATAACAAATAAAATTCAGTATAACGTAAGTATATAAATGGACATATCTACACAAAGTACATTTTACTGATCTAAAATAAACTGCTTCTTCTTAAAGATAAAAGATAAAGATAAAAGCTTTATTCACCTTATGACGTCACATCATATAGGGCAAGTCAGTTTACATATTTTTCTTAAATACTAAGTAATTTATCACTCTTATTATCTAATTAATTTATTTATATAACTATAAGTTTTTGCATCTAAATTACAATACCAGATAAAATATGATCTCTAATTTAACTAACATGAAGAAATGAAGATTCTACTAGTGGCATAGTCTTATAGAATGAGAGTGGCCAACTCTGGTGTCGAGAGTTTATCAAGCCGCTCTATGGGCTGTCCCCTATCTGGCTTAATGACTGCCGTACTAGACAAGCAACAACAAAAAAAAATACATAAAAAATAAGTTTAAAGTTAAACTGATAACCCTACTAAACCCTTAAAAGCCCCGGTATTCGAATAATACCTACAAATTTGCTTCACACATTACCTGTTTTAAGCACCATCTGAATAAAACATGCTGTAACCTGACGCCTGTAAGTTCTTTCATTGTATTGTCACCGTTCTCATTTACACTTCCGTCCAAACTCAACGTAATTTATACCTTAACATTTAAGAGTTACGTATCATTTTCACCTGACGAGTAGTGTCAGTTCCTTTGTCACATATATTGTACAAGCTGTTGTTGTAATTTATACCGTAAGTTGATGGGGCTAAGTGTTATTTTTGTTCGCAGCAACACAATTTAACACGTACGTGACACTCAAGCTACAGAATGTCAAGTCCACGACGGTGACAGTGAAGGGCCCCACCCCGAGTTGGGAGCAAGATTTCCTTTTGTGAGTATTTTTAGACTTTTTCATGGATATGTAGGTGAAATGCACATAATTAATGACACTTAATTGTCCCATATGGATGAGGTCTGCACAAGATAGACGCAGCTGGCACATACAAAGAGACGCCTATGTCCAGCAGTGGGTAGAGAAGGTTGTGGATGATGATGATGATGAAAATGAATTGAAATTCATTGCAACTTGTACGCACGTATGCATATCGACAAGTCCCTTGAAAAATCTGTTGTAGTAATAAACATTATCAACGCACCTACAATTTAACGTGTCAGCTGACCCACGGAAGCGCCCAAAATGGAATGCTACTTAGCGGTCACCCATCCAAGAACTGACCGCGTTGACCAGTGGTAAACTATTTTTAAACTAACTATTGGTAAACTTTTTTTGTCCTGTGTTTCTATTAGTCGTTTTTTTGTATGTGTGTTACAATAAAGAGTTTATCTATCTCTCTATCTATCAAAGTGAAGTCCCCTGTTACATGTGTGGGTTCAAGGTGAGAGCCTGCAGTGTCTGGCCAAGAGACGCAAACAACTCGACCCGCGCTCACTTGTGAACTTACTCAACTATTTTTAGAATCTTTGCCTACATAGTTGCCTGTAATCCTTTGTTAGGCGGTTGTTGGTGTTTACAAGTTTGTTGGTTATTTTGTTGTAACTGTGTTTGTGTGTGTGTAAGAAGGACAAACACACAGAGAGACATTAAGTTTAAAAAGTTAACATTTGCACTTAAAATCATATTACATATATCGTACTGACGTAGATTATCATAATTACCGTCCATGACACACGAGACTTCGTAGAGCGTCTACAACAAATTGTAGCACACGTAGCAGTGCTACGAATTAGCATGGTCTGTCACTTTATGATACTGTATTCTAAATCTAAGTTTCACAGACAAGCCAATAATTTTAATAATAATTTTGTTTCATCTACTACTGCCATTTCGGAAACAATTTCAAGTAAACCACTTTAAACAATAATGATATACGATCCAAATGCGTCATTGCATATACCGTTATAAAATATGATGATTGATCGTTAATATTTATTAAGAAATCCCAAATTATCGTCCTTCACATGCCAAAAAAGCTGATCGGAGGAAAAACTCCAGTATATACGCCCAGCACGATTAGGAAGATAAATGGAGAGGCGATGGACCGTGAAAGAGATGACACGTGTCGAAAACACGTCTCGAGGACTTTTCTATTTACCAGCGCTATAGTACGAAAATAAATCTAAATGGCAGGACATGGACAATGTAACTTGGTGATGTCACAATAAAGTCTGGTCTAATGCTACGTATAAAATCAAGAAAACTTTGTACGTAATGCCCGTATTGCTGTCAACCGCAATAAGTAATAATATAGTCAGATTTTAATTGATACGCTTTATGCATCCATGTTAGCACCCCGTTGAACAAATAATAAGCAGATCTTTTACGTATATGTGTCGGCCAATCAAAGTTCAGAGATATAGAGTGATATTTGAATCTAAATCTTAGCTTTTATAGTGCGAACTGCTAAATTGTGGAACTCTCTGCCTAACTCCCTGTTCCCCGCAGTTTATAACCTCGCAATCTTCAAAGCGAGAGTGAATCGGTTCTTACTGTGTAAGCACGATCCATCCTAGACCGTAATGTTTGCTTACCATCAGGTGAATTACGGCCAAGTGCAAACACATACATTGTTAAAAAAATACATTTAAGTAATTACCGCTACGTTAGTGCTAGCCGGTATTATACATCCATTTTAGTCATGAAAGTAATGTAAGTTAAAATACCTTTAAGCATGGTGGTATTTGGTCCAATAAGAGTGCACCACTATCAACATTATTTACATGTAGAGGTCACTTAAGTTGTTCCAGATGTCAGCCACCATTCACACTAATCTAGCTCCTCTGTGCCATGTGTAATACATAACATAATATAACCCTTCGTCGCAAAAACCATTCATTCATTTGTTATTGATTTTGGATGTGAATTTTATTACGTAAACCATAATTAGACGTCTTATTAGGGGTGATATCGTTTGTGGCAGAAGATCCGTTGGAACCAGAGATACCTTTGATTTATTATACTGGCAACTCGATCTTTGTATAGCACGAAATTAACGCTTTGATGTTGATAGGAATTTATTATAATCTGTTGGAAAATCTGTTGCTTTTCATTATATTACAGAATTGAGAGATAGGTACCAAGAATTCGTCCTTCAAATCATAACATCCTCGCAAACTGTTTAGCTTTTTACTTCTTTCAAACGAAATCATGAAATTTTAATACTTTTATCATTATGAAGTAGTTTTAATTTATATATTATTTTAATAATTTATATTATTACTTACATAATTTTACTTATATCATTTATATTATTAATCTATTATTTTTAATACTTATTATTATGAAGATAAAACGGGCATGGTTACTGACATAGAAATAGATTATTATAGAGACAGACCGGCCGAGAGTAAAATGCTACTTTAGCCTGTAGATTAGTGCATTACTTTAATCGACCATTGTTTTGGTAATGATGGACACATTTATCTACTACATTATGGAACTATTTCAGAGTGGCTTTTAAAGATAAATTTTCGTTAAATGACTCTCATCTTGAACCAAAAGTTCAGTCACCTGTCACTCAAAAGAATACAATATTGATGGCATCCACAGACCTTTTCAACACCCCGCAAACTTTCTAATCAGATCCTTCTGATATTTCTACATCCTTCCGCTTGGTGGAACAAACAAAACATTTAACTTATGCCGTTTCCTTTGTCGGCGGTAGAATAAAATCAATTTTCGCAGTGGCTGCCTTTGGTATCGATTTGTTTTGTGGCTTGTTTCATTTATGCTGAGTCAAAGTGAGATTGTGGTTTCGACGCAATATAAATATAAGTATAACCATAATGGTCTTACTATATAAAAAGATCTTTGCTTATAAAACTTGTATTCTTTTCATGAATAGATGTATTGGCAGTAATTAACGGTAGATTTAGGTGCTTGTTGATCTAGTATTTAACGGTTTGATAAATAATTGATGACGTTTTTTTATATCACCACTAAACGAAAGTTTGAAACACAGTTCCAACGATGTGCCCTTAATGTAACAAGACTTCGTAAGTCGTGTATTAGTGTTGTGATTCTCTAGAGTTTATAGTACAAATCTTATCGCCTCTCTATCTAGAATATACAAATCTGCCAAGTATGCCTAAAGATGGTCTCAACTTACAATATTATAAATAAATAGCTGAGCCTGCGACTTCGTCCGCGTCGAATAGTTATTTTGGGCATCATATTTATTTTTGCAAACAACCTCTGCAGCTTTATAAATTATAGCTGTTACCCACGACTTGAACCGTTTTCGCAGCGCACGCAACGGAATCCCTCAAAGATGAATAATTTTCCCCGTTTTTTCCGGATTGTTCTTAGTTCCTTCTCTCCTATTAGTTGCAGCGTGATGTTATATAACCTTAAGCCTTCCTCGATAAATGGTTTCAATTCAATTCGCACCAGTAGTTCCTGAGATTAGCGCGTTCAAACAAATATACGAACAAACAAACTCTTCAGCTTTATAATATTAGTATAGATAAGAATAAGAAAAAAACCATAAATACCTAACTTAGAAATTAAGAAATTTAATATGCTAGTGATCAACCTGGTGTTGAGTTTACGAAACATTCTAGTATGAGTAGTATACTAGTAAGAAGGTACATTTTTAGTAACATCATAGAAAATGTTTTATTGAAATTGCAGTTCTTGTTTTATATTACCTAGGGTTTGCATTTATCAGCAATCACTATCTCCATATCCAGCCCGTCCATCGATCGATGGTGTCATCGATTGTTATCAACAAGCGTGCAGGTCATTATGAATTCGCGATAGTGCAACACGATTTCAATTTAGCAAACGAGCTTTTTGATGGATATTAGATATTGATTTTTGCAAGGAATAGCTGGAGAACGTGTAACTTTGTCACAGGTGTCGCCGAGTCTTATGAAGTTTTCTTGAATTGTATTGATGTAATATCTATCTAGTCTTGTATGAATGTTGGGATTGATGTAAATATTATATTATATATTTTTTCTAGATTAAATTAGAAACAAATACCTAAGTTCTTAACAAAATGTATGTATAGAGAGAAGGCTTAGTTATTCATATTATGAAGGCGGGTTTTTGTCCTTATTTCATATCAAAGCTTGTTTTTTTCTGATTTTATGTTTTAAAATCGTCTGCGAGTGATGCCGTACTATACTGGGTATATACTCAAAGGTACTATACACTAACAAAAACGTAGTAAAGACGGCAACGCCTTAAATAAGTTTTATATGAGAAATTTTATCCCGCGACCGTTATTTATCTAAGTAGTTATTATATTACATAAGAGTTATTATGTGTTTTTAAACCACCCTAACGTAATAATGTTGAATACCTCGTCTCCATTACCAAATTTTACGTTCAAAGACAATAACGACTCTTAACAGCTTTGAACCTATCACAATAAAAACGTTGAAGCCTAATCTAAATTTAGCTGCAGAGTATAGGCAGTTAGCGTCATAATGGGCTATCAGGCGTTGTCTGAGCATGAATGCTGCAATTAGTAGCGAAAGACTCGTGCCAAATTGTCTCGCAGCCTTGGCGGGGATTAGCCGTGATTCTATATCAACTTTGTCTATGTTAAGGGATGATTGAGGATTGTATAGGATACGTTGAGTAAGTATAAGCACGCGGTGGTGCGCTCGCGGTGCGGGACTCCAGAGGATGTGACACATATTCTGGAGGAGTGTGACCAGAGCGAGTCTTTGCGGTCTCTTATGAGAAGCGAGTACGGTGTCCGTCCTGGAGACGTTGGCATGTTCCAGGGCATCCTGGCCTCACCCACGGGGGATGCTGCCAGGGCCTTGTATGCACTGGTCTCGGAAGTGCTCGCTCGGCGTAAGGATGATCCTATTAGTTTGAATGTTATGTAATTTTGCCTAATGAGGCTGGCATAGTCGCATGGCAATTAAAGCCTCTTTAAAATATTAGAATAAAAAACAAAAGTACGTAGAATTATTATAGGAGGACTTTAGCCTCGTAACATAGTCTAGCGGCTACCGCGAGGTCAGAGGATTCATGCGACGGCTGTTAAGATTACGTCAAGTAAATTATTTTTAATTATAATACTAAAATTATTTTTTGTTTATAGTGCATAAAATACAGTGATTACCTGGTTTACTGACCGTCTGATGACTCCCCGGCAGAATTAACTCATTGGGGAAGTTCTCTTGACCAAGTACATAGCTCAGCTTTATCTGCAGATTAAAATTTATTTCTTTGACAAACAAGGTCTGACAATTGTTTTGAAGAACTCCATATATTTTAGCCAATAGCTAGCAAAAAAGATCAAAATCAAAACATTTATTTACAGAACATAGGATATATAAAGTTGGTAACAGGTATTACAAGAGCGCTACGTTCTTACCCATAGGGTGTGCAAATATATAAATTAAAATGTCAATAAGTTTAAATACCTACTAGATTCATTATGTTATACAAAAACATGACAGGCAAACAATAATTACAAGTCACATAATATATTGTTAAATCTATATTTATAAAATTTCGTAACAACTGACTTACATTTCATAATCCACACATAACTTGAAAAACAAGTTAATATTTTTTTAATATTTAATATATTTATTTATTGGTCATCAAAAACCTTATAACTTAGTTACAACATTTGTTTGTTAGTAAAATATTTATATTACTGTTTGGATCGATTACAAATAATGTGATCTATGTTCCCCACACTAGGTGTGGGGTAATGGTGAAGAACTGGATTCAAACCAGGTTGCGACATAATGTTCAGCAGATGCTTTTTTGAGACAAGACATTTTCTGAGATCTTGAGAATACTCATTCGTATATTCAGTTCTATGACCTAAAAGATAATGTTTTACTTAGAATTTCAGTCATGAAACCACTTAAGAATGGAGAAACATTTCCTAGAAGCATGTTCATCGTAGAGATAATTTAAACCTAGGTAGTTAGCTGAAACTGTTTTTATAGTAAAATGAGCGTCTAGCACGGAGTATCTAATTTGAAATTGTTTATACAGCGTTACTGAAAATATCAAAATTAGGAGTTGGACTTTAGCGTACAGTATGACTGACCAAATAATCATCTATGCTTCAATAAAGCTAAAGGGGGTCGAAAGTCTGAACATTTAAGATGCTTAAAAAAATGTCTGGAGGTATCTTAATAGATAGCAGAACACGTACAAAAAAAATCTAGAAATTCTGATCTGTTTGTCTATTTATTTAAACGTTCATCACGCAAAAACAGCCGACCGGATCATCATGGTTTTTGGTAAATATGGAGGTAGTATTTATTCAAAAATAATGCTGGCAAAGCTGTGGGCGGCCACAAGTGTTAAGTAAACTAGTAAACCATAAAAGATCAAAATAATATTTACAATTTGGAAATACTTTAGGCTTAGCAAACTTATGCTTTTATTTCTTTTATTAATTTTATTGGTCCCAGTATTTTGTATAATTTAAAATTTTGTGAAATTGTATATAAACCTACTCATTATTTCTTCACCTTAAACTTCTAGACTGTGAATATTTTGGCTACACATTTTTTTATTTGCAATTTTGAGGGCTTAAATCTGAGTATAACCTTACGTGTCTTAGTTTATTTGTATGGCACCGACCAAACCGATCTCTTTTACCGCTTTCTTACTAAGGTTGCCTCGAAACGATTTCTTAAAGTGCCCACTTGGTCATTAATTCATTGTTTAAGTCCTATTCATATTGTCAATTAATTTTGGTGTGCAATGAAGATATTTTGAATTGAATATAACCGGTAATGTTTCATTTTAGTTATGCTTAAAACGTTTATAACCAATCTGCTTTTAAACACTTTTATATCTACTCGCACAATCCTTCCACCTTACTCATCTATACTTACTTGTAATATTATAAAGCTGAAGAGTTTGTTTGTTTGTTTGAACGCGCTAATCTCAGGAACGTCTGGTGCGATTTCAAAAAATATTTTTGTGTTGAATAAACCATTTATCGAGGAAGGCTTAAGCTATATAAAACACGCTGCAACTAAAAGAAGCGAAGAAACAATGGAAACTGAGGAAAAAAACGGCAAAAATTATTCATCTTTGAGGGCTTCCGTTGCGTGCGCTGCGAAAACGGCTCAAGATATCAAAAAATATGTATGAAAGAATTATTCCTCTTGAAATGATTTAACAAAATGTCCGAAACAGATGTCTATCTTTTAAGATTAACTCACTAGAACCGTTTTTATGGTAATAACCATTCCATGCGGACGAAGTCGCTGGCACAGCTGGTACTCTATAAGATGTCAAAGACCCTCGACTTGCTTCGAAAAATTGCCACAGGATTTAGCCACTTACCTAAAACAAAGTAGAAGAACTCTGTATGTTATCCAGGAAGTTTCAGAAGGAAGTGGCGGGTCCGTACAACTTTGAAGCAACGTATATTGTTTACCATTCTGAACTTAGCACGAAATGGAGCGCGCAATTTGGTTTTTGATATATTCTATGTTTATGCAGCTGTATAGTTTTGTTTATACTTACATTTACGTATTTGTTTAGGATTTAAGTTTTTTCTTTTATGTTGATTAATTCAAAATAACCGTCAAATAAATTATAAAATTGTGTCGAGAGGCGAAGGCTTTTCTGTACAAGAAAAACTCAAAATCGACTCCAATTACACCTAGGGGAGGAGGTTTATACCTAGCAGTGGGTCTATAAGGGCTGAAGAAGATGAAAATGACGCTGTGTCATGCCGTTGTACTTTTATATGCTTAGCGTGAGTTGTACATATATGCGACATAAGTATATTGTTAAAATTTTACAAAAGCTTATATGACTGGCAGATTTTTACGCATGAAAACTTGTCACCGTGAATACCTTTAGACATTAAATTTAGATCTCATATTTATTAAACAAAAGAAGACAATGCCGCGAATACTTTTACTACAACTACATTACTACGATCATTTAGTATTTATTCATATTAAAACTCAACACAAGCAATCACTTTATTTATTTAAATTCTTCATATATGTATGATACGCGAATTTCCACTGGAATCTTGGTAACATATTGTTTGTTTTGATAACTTTAGGCAGGCGGGGGCGTATAATACTCTGGGGGTAAGGCCGGTGTTATAATTAAATGTAGCCGTTACTGTAACGCGATGACGCGGATGTAATCTGGCTTAAGTGGCGATCGAATCTTATAGGTTTGTCTAAATACGCTTTTTATAGTAGTCTATTCATTGAAAGCGAGTGTGGCTCAGCGATTCCAGTGTCTGACTTGTATTTTCAAGCTAAGTGTGGATTTGCACTCGCTTAGCGGTGAAGTAAAACATCGTGAGGAAACCGACATGTTTGAGGACCACAATATGGACATGAGTCTTCCATGGAAGGACCTGGGCGCTTACCACAATGTCAAACCCAAGCCCAAGAGAACTTCCCTAGCGAATTAATTCTACGGGGAGTCATGACCCTCAGTCATGAAAAAAAAAACAACTCAAGAGATTCATTGAAAGAGAAATAGTGTATCTTTTATCGTAAAATCTACATTGTATTTCTCATCAAAATATAATACACACATAACACAAAATGTCAGCGTAGTTTGTGCTAATCACAACGTATACATATTTGCATAATTGTAAAGGTAACTGGCAAAATTAATTGGACAAATCTGAGAAATGAATAATTATATTAAATGTGCCTGTTGACTGTTGTTGAGATAAGAGGCCGTAAAGTATCTAAAAAAATAAAACTCAATCTGCCATCAAAATTAGTCTCACCTATCAACCCTATCACTGACAGAAAAGTCAACCGCAACGCTATTCCGTTAATTCGACCCCAAAGTAAACTTTACCGCTTACTAAACCAGAGATTACAAAGCTTGATTTGTTTACGCTCCAAGGGACCAGCGATTAGATTTATACACTTTCTGCGAAGAAAACTATAAGATTTTATGTGTAAGGGATGTGATTTTACTGCCAGTTTGAACGGGCCTGGTTTACTGGTTCCAGAAAATAAATCACACGGTCTTTTCCCAGGACTTCACATTCTATAGACGCCACATTTGGTGGCTTTGAAAACTGGTATAAATTATGGAAAACCATTGTTAATTTGTTAGCTTAAGACATTATAGTGTTATTTTTTACTAGAGGTTGCCCATGGCTGTGTATTGTTATATTTCGGGATCAAATCTCCCTCCTCCCTCAAATACACATATCACACAATTATGAAGTTTATTCGTTGCGTTGTTGTGGTGTGATAAAAAGTCTCAAATTAATAAAAAACTTTAGGCTTCTACTACATACTACTGCATGCCTGCCGTTTAATTCGTTGATATGATAGCACATGACGTTTATTAATTCACGTAGAATATATGCAATTATACATATATTGAAAATAGGCTAATAAAAGGCTAATTAAATAATTAGGTGTCCTTAAATATGCTATGGTATACCCACTAGCGCTAGCAGCTTGCTCCAGTCACTCGACCGGTCCAGTGTACTTCCAGTAGGTAATGGGCCTGGCACTGACGTAGGGAATTGAAAGATATTGTTTACGGTGACGAATTGCTTCGAGAAAGCGGTTTTCTTCGGTAAATAGAGAATTTTGTTTTTCTTACCTGTGGCTTTGAGATATCGGGTAGAAACGTGTTATTTGTGCCTACGTGTTGGATATTTGTCATATTTTGATCAATTACGTAGATTTTTGTTGATTTTCCATTTCACATTATTCATAGTGGTTGATTAATATATACTTATATTAATTTTGCTGCTAGCATGACAATGAGTTTTCGGATATTACTCAGAAAAAAGACAGTTTCTAAAAGATCTAAAAAAATCAATCACAAGCCTGGTGGAAAATTTGCGTCACATGAAAAAAAATACACGCAGTTGGTTTAAGACATTTCTCCTTTTTTGAAGTCGGTAATGAGAATCGACTGTATATGCTTTGTTTATATTAACCTTTTTTCACATCATGAACTTGTGAAAATGTATCGTGTGTACAAGAAACTAAGCTTGCAGGTACGTTCAGTATAACATTTTAATGATGTTGGTTTCATAATAAACTAGGCAAAGACTAATGAGGTCACGTAGCTTGGCCTGAATTTTTAATTCTTTGCCATTTCGCTTGTTAGCGTCAAAGAAAAGGTTGACTTATTATATTTTAATATTCCAATTTATATAATGAGAACGGAGCAAAATGATCTCCCGGCCCATCGGTTTGGCTGTAACGATGATTAGAAAAATGTTGTGATCGTGGTTGACCTAATTTCCAATATATATTAGGATTTTTGAAGTATTTCTTTTGTGAATTTAGAATATAGTTTTTTATAGGTATACTAGCGGATCCCTGTATTTGTAATCTGATAACAAAAGCATATATATAGGCTTTATATAGTTCTGAATTAAATCTTCCCATATTATAAACACAAAAGTGTGCCTGTAGGTCTGTTTGTTTTTCTTTCACGTTGCAAAAGTGTGACGTCGTCTTCTTCGTAGTCGTATCCCTCACTGCTGAGGATCGTGACTCCTTCTGATTTTGTGCACTAGTTGTCACCATTTGTTGCGTTCTGTTGATGTCGTCTAAACAAAAGTGCGTTTTTAAATTTGGTTAAGGCATCTTAATCCCAAATCAACGCGAGCAAAGTTAACTTTTTTAGTTGAAAAATTGAGTATAAAAGCTACGCTGATATTATGCCAAGAAAACTCTAATATTAATTGTTGTACTTATAATCTTATAATGTAAAATGTGACTTACCATTAATGGCGATTGTTATAAATTGGTCAATAAAATCCTATAAAAAGAGATAAGGAAAAAGTCGACATTAATTACTTTTTTATTGATTCCTCCTTTCTCTTTCCAGCGAGATAAACGACATCAACCTGGGTCTGCTGGTGGAGGTGTGGAACAAGGGAGTGATCTGGGACCGCGCGCTCGGATACCACTACCTGCCTCTCACTTCCGTCGCATACAACGAGGTGAGAAGATATATGTACTTACTAAAGTCTTATGTAGTCTAGCGTGAGCCTATCCCGTGTCAAAAAACTAAAGGAAAACATATTCATACATATGTCTTGAAACTAACGTATATCTTGATTATAACGTTGCTCAACATCAGGCAAGTTGTAGTCAAGCGTAAGCCTATATCATGTAAAAAAAAGAACTAGGGTAGGGCTAAACTATTGTTATTTACCCACTTGAAATTACTTCGAGGAACTAAAGTCTTCTTCTTCTTATCGAATGAGAGTGGCCAACTCTGGTATCGAGAGTTTATCAAACCGCCTTAAGGGCCTCTGTAATGGCTGAATTAAGGTTATATTTATATAAATAAATTTGATATTATTCATATTATATTCCTGTCGCAATCTTTGAAGAATTTCTAAGCATTTGTAGTCATAATTCACCTAAATTAAAAAAAAAACAGCTTTCGGAATTTTGATATTTCTACCAAACACTGTGCCAGATGTCACACGGCTCTGTCAGTTTTACCCATTGATTAGTGTTAGTAATTAATAATTAACTAACTAATTAATTGTTTTACTAATTGGTATGTAAAAGATACATATTTAACTAATAAGTGAAAATCAACAAAATTAACTACCATGGAAGCTCTAAGTAATTGAACTAATGTTTAAAATATTAATTCTATTCATTACCTAGTCTGTACCAATAGGTCAGAGAATCTAGAATAATACCCTTCAGCAATAGTGTAAAGCTAAGCAAAATAAGCTCAAAACGTGGGGTTTTTTTACAGTCAGACAAAAGCCGTTAATTTTCATAGAAATCGCTCTTAATTTCACAGAACAGTATTAAGCTCACAATTGTGGTGAAATTGCAAAAAGCGATTTAAAAAGTTCCGCGCTGAAATTATTTTTATTATGATTAAGTTTCGTGCTGCGTTTGTTTAGAAATAAAGAAAATCATTTTGTTTTTGTAAACAAGCTTCCATATCACACTTGTTCTTTTACGTTTCTACTCTGGTTTGATAAATCTTAAGTTAGTCAACACTAGCCTTATGTGTTTTTATAACCTCATATTTGTGTAAGTTTACCTAAGCACTGATGTTTCACACTGGTGACATTGGTAAAGTAACTCTCCTTTATTTCGTTTAAAATAGTTTTTTTTTACGTGGGATTGGTTTACGTTTAACTACGGAAAAAACTACGTCTTACTACTTACTGCAAAATAATAAAAAGGGGGCAATTCAAAATTTTTAGATAATAATACTGAATATTAATTTTTTAAGTTTTGTTTTCGTACATATAATGTTTATCAAAAACCAAGTACCTACCTTCGACTCAAGCGAAGAGTATATTTAGTCGAAGGAAACTCATTCGTTTCTCCGAAGCGCAGGCAAGTAAAAAACGTACTAGAGACGTACTCGCATAAAATTAACTCCATTTACGTTGTTCGACTTGAAATTGCACGTAATTGGCGCTGAAGCGGTCATCGCGCATCCCTAATTGATCAGATTACGCCGCGGATGCAGACCACATAGACATCTCATTATGAAAAAAATATATTCATATGAAAATAATGATTTAATAATATGTTAATTTGTATGTCTGATTTCACATATAAACGGCAAATTTCGAAATAAGTTTTACGTTTACCGACTAGTTTTATATACGTAAATCTATTATGTTTATATACATATAACTTTAATACATCGCGAACACAAATATCACGCAAATCAATTTTTATTCTTTGGTAAAATGATCCATGATGGGACTGCTGATTGGTCCGCGTAAATCAATATATATGATGAAACGGTGTGTGTAGTAATCGAAGATTATTATATTCTAGTTAATAAAATAATAATAAGTATAGTTTATTGGAGACTAAATAATGGTTTTTGTACGAAACATATATATCTTATGGACAGTGTATACTATTAAACAATTTTGTACAAATATTTGAAACCGTGCTACGCACAAGGTCCCTAAATGATAAGATTAGTCATATGTGACACTCCTAAAATGCGATACTAACAGAAAATCAACATTACAATAAAAACAAGACAAACTATTTTTTCACTGCCGGTTACAACAGAAAATCTGTCTCCGTGTTCTTATATCTATGGATAACGCTGAAATATTAATAGTCCGCCGACAATTTGTTGGTAAGCCCAGCTCTACTGGTAGCGATGCTATATTTTAGCTTCTAAATAGGACATCAATATTAATTCTATTGGTAAAGCTTCTATCTAACGTAAGCGAATTTCTCTCATGCACAATTTTGATTAGAATAATGCAATACAATGTACATATGTATTGTATTGTATATACATGTTTTGCGTTGTTCGGAAGAAAGAAACATATGCATTTTTTTGAAGATTTAAAATCATAAACTATAACTGGTGCATTGGATAGCATGCCTAGATATCAACTGATTTTGAATTGATTTATTCAACTTCTACACAGTTTAAATTTCATGAAATTTTAAATTACAATTCAAACTCTAATGTCTTTTATAAAATGAGTTGCTTTAGAATTAGAATAAAAGTACAAAATTTGAGTTATTTTTTCCTGAAACATGAACATGAACATGAACATAGGTACCGCACCCAGCCAGGACAAGCCTGCTCCGGTCAAACCGGCATACCAGGGGGCACGAGGTTGTGGAGCGTGGTTTTGTGCTAACGCTCCGGGATGGTAGTCGACCGGCTATGCAGCCAGACGCCGATTTGGAGAAGGTTGTTATTAAGGATAGGGATAAGCGTTAGTAAAAAATGGTGTTCGTTGATTATTGAGTTGACCCATCTTGGGGTTTGTTAGTGTTTGGCTTTGCAAGAGCTATCTTAATACGTTCGCTGTGTAATGTTGGTCCTTTTGTGAGTAATCATAACCGCGTCAGGTGTAGTAGGTGGATCTTAAATGTGGGTCGAATAGATCCTATGTCGCTAAGGGAGTGTTCTTGTGTCATCTGACGGCCTTTCCTGGGGTATGGTTGGTGCCTGCCTGTTGGTATGTCGTTCTGTTTTCTCATCAGATTCGCTGTCGGTTTCTGCCATCTTATAGGTCTCCCTAGCAGCTCTTATAAAGTCTCCTTTGTTTTTCGCCATGTCCTGCCAGTCAGATATGTTGCTGGAGTAGTAGTCCATATCATGAGATAAATAATCCTCCGACGTATAGATAGGTCTACCAACTTAAAGGTCTTCCGTTGCTTTGATCTTTTGCAAACGACGCCGGCACTCTTTAAGTGTATTTCTAGCCTCCATATCTTGAGGGTGATGCTTATAATGGAAGTTCGCCTTCTTTCATGTTTCATAGTCTTATTGGCCGCCATCTTCATGACGTTTGTTATCACTTCCCACGATAGCGGCTCTTTTCAGTTTTCGCCGTTCCTGCTCTTTTTGGTTTCCTCTATAATAAAGTTTCTTGCTATATTTTTTTTTTCGAGTGGTGGTAGCTACTTTGAAGCGTCTCGTAGTAAAGGGTTTTGTAGTCAAACTCGTTCGCAACGTTGGCGTGGTTAGTCTTATAGGAGGTCTCGTAGAGTCCCTATTGGAATTTAACGTGAGGGGCTTCAAGTTTCCCCATATGATTCTATGGTCAGATGGGATTGTTTTTTCACCTTTTGTATTTGTATTATTTGTATTATTAGTTTTGTTCTCTGTATTGTAGTTATTATATCATCATTTATTAATTAATGTAAGTAATTGGCTCGCGCCGTTTTAATTGATTTGTAAATAAATAAATAAATGATGTAATTAAAAATCTGGTTGTTTTTGGCTTCTGTCATTATGTGGTCTATTTGCGATGTTTTGTTTCCCGACGTCCAAGTCAGTTTACAGCTGCGCCGGCCGAATGATGTGTCCAATCGGAGATTTTCCCGTTACGTTACTTGTTTAGTGTGAGAGATTTTTGCCTATTTGATTTTTATCGCGAAGTTCGTGTGTATCTGTGAGTCCTATGTGGGCGTTGAAGTCACCTAGTATGATTGTTGTTGAGTTCCTTGGTTTGTTCTTGGTCAGTTGTAGTAGCCGAGTCGCGTCGTTTGCTGCTGATGACGTTGAATTGGACCTGTGCGTTGTAATAATGAATAGAGAGGCTCCACTGCTTGTATCTATTGAAGCAACCATATTGTTTGTGTTTGCTTTAGTCCAATTCATCCTTAGGCCGCTGCTTTTTCTTATGAGAATAGCTTGGCCTCTTCTGTTGTTGTTTCCGCTTAGGTGCCACGTATAGTGACCAGATTCGTAGGCCCCGGATTTTAAGTGAGTTTCCTGTAGGCAGGCAATATGGATAGATTTTCCGTCTAGAAACTCGTCGATCTCTCGTTTTTTAGTCAACGTTGCGGCGCCTCTAACATTCCATGTGGCAGTGTTTATGTTTTCATTTACTACCTGTTTTTTGTTGTTTGGTGTGGCCTGGGGCGGGCATGTCTGTATCCGGACTCATCTGGTATCTCCTCAGGGGTGCTAGTTCCAAGAGTTAGACTAAGGTCATTTGCGTGGTGCTTGTACTTATTACTCCTAGGTGATCAAGGTTTCAAGGCAATCAAAGTGGTTCCCCGTAAATATTAGACCTATGCTACCTGCGGCGTCGTTTGGTGCCTTAGGGGAGAAACATACTGTTTCTTGTAGCGGGGCTTTTTGAAAGATTTTCACGTTAATACTATAATATTCCGCTGCCGCTATAAGTATGTCTATGCCGCCCCATGTGCCATCTTGGTATTGTGATAGAATGTAGTCCCTGATTTGTTCGCTTTGTGCTGAATTATCTAGATTACTTCTGATCGCTAGGTACATTTGTGGATCGTTTTGGTTTTCCTCAACTTGGCGTGCGAGGTCTCGTCGAATGTGTTGGTGGTCAAAGGTTAGGCCATACAAGTCGTTAATTTGGTGGGCTATAGCGCGATACAAGCAGTTGCCGTCTCCTGGTATTTTTACGATAGGGTTCCCTATTTCCATATCTGCTTTGGGCCTTACCGTGGCGGTATCGCAGTGGACAGGGTGTCGTGGCTAGCTCGTGATATCTTTCAGGTATGCGCGTGATCGAGGCTGTGAAGGAAGCTTATATACTATGTATTTGTATTAGTTAAGGTATATCATGCACTATACTAGTTCCCCTTTGCCTTTAACGGAGAAGGGGAGTGCGTAGCACTCGAGTGAGTACTTGGGTCTCGTCTAACAACTCTAGGTACGAATCATTTGCTAGGTGTATGTTAGGATACTTGCACTTAATACCGGCTGTTCTTTTCCTAGGTTATCTATGTGATCTTTACGAACCCTTCCGTCCGGCGGCAGGTGAAGGGCTTTTAGTTCTAGCGTGGTGTCCAAGTGAGTTAGGGCTAATTATTTGGAATAAGTCTATTAATTACGCTTTATGTACTAGGTGTGCTATGTGTATAAAACAAACGTCTGGGCTTTGTTGTACGTAGCAAAAATGACTACAATTAGAAGTAAATTTTTGTTTTGTAATGATTGTTTAGCGGTTCGGCGTATTATCACAAAGGATGACCCGATAGTAAGGCCTCGCAGCTGTGCCGGAAATGGTTTTAAGAAGGGAGTTTTTGCCTGTATTGTTAATGTTCTGATTTATTGCTTAGTTTTATGCGTCGGTATTTGTTTTGGGAATGGATAGCTATTGTTTAAGTAATATTTCGCGCGCCGTTTTAAAATCTTAAGCTATTGTCCAAACGGGCCTGCAGATGTGCGTAGTTTTTACTCGTATTTAGGCTTTTGTGTTTGCCTTGGGAAAGTAGATTGGCTTATGGGATCGCGTAATCTAGTCTAACCTTGTAAATTTAGCAGGTTTTTACGGCAGTTTGTGTAGATATGTATTTTGAAATCGGATACGCTAGTAACGCGTAGGTTTGATCTATAAGTAACCGATGTGACCGTACGATGTTGGTTGCTGGTATAGGCTGCTTGAAAACAGACTTGTCCCTCGTGGCAATAAAGACTAGTCTAGACAATATCTTAGGATATTGAGGAAGGAGAGACCGAAGAAAAGGGGTTTAGACCGCGTGTGGCTAATATGGAACAAGCTCACCGAGTTTTCCTTTTGTTGGAGTGGGTTACCACGAGCTGGGCGCTGGTACCGGTGGCCTCTGATGGCAATGACGCTGGTCACGTATGTATGTACGTACACTGGTTGCCACTCACTGATACACGTAAAGATTATAAACACGCGTTGCACGGCACTTGATTGACAGTCACTTTTCGCGGGGCCAGAGAATTGACCTAAGCTAGGAACCGTCAGGCTTTGCTCGCAGCCATTGTGCTAGCCGCTGGCAGATGTTGTGCCTATTGTTTAATGGATCAATTGTATTGACGAGGCTGTATTGACCGTTCCCGAAAGCGACCGCTCGGCACGGCGTCCACAACCAGACTCCCTTGAGTTATTTTTTCCTGAAAAGCTTTTTATTTTGGGAAAGCTACATAAACTTTTGCTTATAACTAGATTAATATTGTATGACTAGCAAGGACATTTGACGTTTGACGATACATTTAAACACAACACAGCGTAGTAACTCTAAATGTTTTGAAATTCAAAACCCGGAATGTCTTTGAATCAATTTGATACTTTTTAACGTGCTGGTCGATAAATAGATAGATAAAATAAAATTAATAAAATCATCGCGCTTTGTAGTACTAAAATAATAAAAATAAAAGCTCAAAATAAGGAGTATTAGACTTTTTAGTAATATTTAGTATTGGCGTACGAGGGAAGGCACTTGTGTCCTGAAGTCGGTTTTATGTGCTTATGATGATAATAAGAATGAAATGACATTAAGAAATGGATGAAGCTAAGCTACCCGAATCCAAAAGAAGCAGCATGGGATTGCAAGAAGTTTTGTCAACTGACCTCCGAACTTCAATATGAAGATGGCAGCCGATGATGATGATAATAGTAAAAAGATGGTATCTTTACCGTTACGTATATTTATAAGCCATACGTGTATGTTCCAGGAGTGCGGCGGTGGCGGCGGCAGGTGGGTGGAGCTGGAAGCGCAGCTGATGATGCGAGGCGGCGCCGTCGTCGGCACCACGGGACCCACCGGTCACGCGCTGCTGCTCGACTGCAGATTCGAACCGCCTTTCGGTAAGTCATTGTGTAGATTTGTTATTACTCCCTTCGGTTATCTATGGTAAAGGAAATAGCGGGAAACCCTCGCACGGATCTAATTATAATATATATTGAAATATTGAAAAATAAATTTTATAAAAATGTCGCGAAAATTTTAGGTAACAGATACTGCTCATACTTTTTGTAAAGCTGATGATATACAGGAACTAAATATTTATTTACAAATGTTATACATAAATAAATAAATAATAAATTGTTTACTGTGCATAAAATACAGTGTTGTACAGCTATGAGTAATAAAAACTTACATAAATTACATCGGTGTCATACGTTGGTAAGGTTTACAGAGTCTTGTACAAGGTACCTCAAGGGTCCTGAATTGCAAGACTGAATTGAAGACATACATACACGTCATGTAAAAATTTGCATGGTATATTTCCGTTCGATTGTACTGTAAGATTTCGTATAAAAATATTACGATGAGAGCTAATCACTAGAAGGAAAGATCATATAACATACTCGTATCACCAACTTAGGCAAGTCTATATGTTTTCACTCAAAACATTCGACATATTCACAATCGAATATTCTCGTCACAATTTCAATTTAAGTAGCTCAAAAACGCAACAAACGTGTCCCAGTTTCTATCAACTTTCCTTTTCCACTGAATACCACATTACCATTCCTCCCGCGGAGGTTTCATAAAAAAGGTTTTCGTAATCGATACAAGGAGTAAGGAAACTGCCATTTGGCAAAGGATTCAAGTGTGCCACGGCGGCGCCGGGCTGTCCATTCTGTACCATACAAGGTTATTTAAAAAAAAGTCACAAGAAAGGCAGCACTCATAAAACAATATCACTCTGAAGTAAAGATAAGTATAATAAGTATCGTAAATAAGGTCCCCGATATTGTCCGGGGTTTCGAACAATAAATAAAAAAACACACTTTAATGCCGTATTAGACGCCAGTGCGTCGTCGGAGTAACGGAACATAGCTCTTTAAAAAATGGCATCTTTTAAATGAAAATTTGAGCTCGTCTGTCATATTTGGGCTCACAACAGAAGATAGCCCAGATTTGCTTTGACGGATACGTAACCAGGATTACCTGTACTCACAAATGCCTACACCGACTGTCAAAAAAACATATTTTACTTAATAAAAACTAGTACAATTTGCACTAACAATTTAATGACACGCCATTGTTGAAATTACAAAAACATAGTTTCTTAATTAAATTTTAATTAACTAATAGTACATCTAGTTTTATTTTTACAAAATATTTCATGTAGCCCGTTGATTCCGTTACTGTGACACTCCAGAAGAATAAAAGAAACAGTAATTCAGATCACCCCAATCACTTCGTCCTAGTTCAGACGAACCCTGTATATAGTTACTAGTTATCCTATATAGGGTATCCCACTAAAACTCTCTGCCAACTAGCACGTCCTAGTTTTCCCTCGAAATAATGCTTAACATCTTTCCCAATTGATGTATGACAAGAAACCGGAGCAAATCCTGCTTTCAACGTTTTTATTTATTCGTTATATCAAAATTATGTATTGGTCTAGACTGGGTCTAGACATTAGAGTTCTTTTAGTTAAGTAAAGACTGAGTAGTAAAAAGAGTTGAAGAAGTCAACTTAGTGGTGGTATTGTTGTATCAAGTTTGTTTAGTTTTCTGAACGCATGTATTTTAGTTTTATACACAATGAGTTGCATTGTCAAATTCTCTCTCTTTGGATCGTATTTCCTCATGACTGAGGGTCGTGATGCCCCCGCAGAATTAATTCGTTAGGAGAGTTTTCTTGGGCAGATACACCGTAGTGGGCGCCCAGATCCTTCCACGGACAAATTACAAAAGAATTAATAAAACTCACACAATATGAAGTTTCTTTTTTATTATTATTTTTATTCATAATTTTATTTATTGGGGCTTTGGCCAACATTGGCATGTCAGTCCCATCATACCTTAACCAATATCACATATGAAGTTTAAGTTGTTCTTCGATAAAGCCGAAATTTTCATGATTGTAAACTGAACCAAAACCTGGATTTTATAATATTTTACTATAACTGTAATAATATAATTATTCCACAACTTTTTACATTACTAAGGTAAAAATTTACATCTGTAACTTTTCTAGACCTATAAACCTTCTTTTTAGTCCTTGAACATGGTCCAAGAAGTTGCCAGGACGCGTTAGGCGGTTGTTTTTCTGTTAGACGGAACCGCGGCGCCGTCTGGGCGGGCGCTGGTGGTGGGCGGATGAAGGTCACACTGACACCATTGAGCTAGGGTGGTGAATGGCGCGTAGGGACTTTTAGGGGGTACGTACGTAGGGGGTTTTAGGCTAGATGTAACGACGAAAGTGCAATCATATTCTGTGGTGTTAACAGTTGCATAATGATGAGCTTTGATTGATTGGAAAGCTTTGATTATGTTTTTTAGGCTTTTTGAAAGCTATTTCTATATTGTATAAAAGTACTTAACTAAATAAGTTATTCTTACCTGAGACCTAAGAAAAACAAGAAAGGTACGCCAGGTAATACATAATTTTCTTATTTTATTATTTGAGATGAATAACTAACTATTTTATAAACCAAACCCAATTCTAACCATGGATAAAGAATCCTTCTTTGCCCAACAAAGGCATCAAACACCAATTTAGAACACAAAACAACAAAAGAGTCAAATACAAGTCACCGCTAAGCCATTATCCAACATCCCTCTAACTCCATGAACATACAATTGTACTAGATACTTATAACAACGAGTCAATGGCCTCCAGCATAGAAAATGTGCACAAGTTACCTCACAAGTAAATGTTTGTAAGTATAGGTAGGTATATAAGGAGACTCGCATCCGTTACATGTCTCCGGTTGGAGATAGCGCCTACGGAAAAACATTTAGCAAAATGTCGAGAGATTACTAACTGAATTGTAGCTTAGATTGCACAAATATTATTATGATGTTTGGACTAATTGAAATAATTTAGCATAGTCTTTTTCTATAAGTAGTGCCTTTAGTGATGGAAATAAAAAGGAAAAACTTACTTTTGAATACTCCAAGATATGAAAAAGTAAATCTTATTTATTTACAATAATAAAATATAAAAACAAGTGAAGGAAAACTAAACATACTACTTCTAACTACTACAAAAAGGGGTTAAAAAAAAAGTTACTTAGCAACTTTGGTAGTTTATTAGTATATATAGTATCAATATATGGATGCATTTGATGGTCTTTTTATACTTATTAGAAAATATGGCTAGGATTTGTTTTTTTAGGACGGATAAAATGAAAACCAAATTAAGCTTAAAAATTAATAAATTTTTAAAGTTTGAAAAACTTTAAGCTTTAGCTTTTCAGGGAACGTATTCAATTAGGAAAGTATCTAATGCATGGCTTATTTGAGAAGAACATTTAAACGCAGATCACTGTATCTATGCCAACGCACTGCACCTAAAAACTGCCCTGTAAAATATGCAACGTTTTTGCGTGGTCGTAAGAAGTGGGGTAGCGAATGAACTGAAAGGACATGCATTGTGAACTATGAATGAGGACTTGCGTGGGAGGTGGATGCAACGTTGTATTATGTTGTGGGTGAGTGTGGTGTGATAGGACGATGGCCTCAATTGTAGTATTGTACGAGTTTTCTTGCATTTTTGTGATTAAATCGAGAAGACAACGTAGAATACGTGACATATGAATTAAGGTAACTCACGAAACTTTTACGGCAAACTCATAACCGACGTTGGTGTGTTTTTGATCATAAATCACATACATACATACATACATACATACATACATACATACATACATACATACATACATACATACATACATACATACATACATACATACATACATACATACATACATACATATATACATACATACATACATACATACATACATACATACATACATACATACATACATACATACATACATACATACATACATACAAACATACATACATACATACATACATACATACATACATGTCATATTTTTTTCTATATCTATACTTTGTAGTGTTGCTAATGAAGAGAAGAGCAAGTTGATGTTGAGTCTTCATGTTAAACGGATTTTTAATAATGGATAGATAAATTAAACGAGTATAAATTTAAGTAAGTAAAAATATGTACTTCGATACAAATTTCCTCAAGAATCATGAAGTACCTATTACATAATTTGATGAAATTGACTTGATGTTGGATCAAAAACGTCGCTCAACTTCTTACAAATAAAATATATAAGAAAATCATATATCAAGAGAACAATAAAGCAAATGTAGCCATTCCAGTGCCAAGTGGAGGTCAATGTATCGTTTCGTGTGTAAAGAAGTCAACAACCTTCATTGCGTCAGTAAACTTAAGCACCGAATCTAGACGTGGTTCAAATACTATACTTATATCGTAATGACTGTAGTTAGTGGGTATTGACATAGTTTTCAAGAGTTGGTTCTGATCGCTTGTTTCTAAGTACGCGTGATACGTAAAATATCATTATTTTACAGACTTCGAAGGTTTCTTTTACCTGTAAATTGTACAAAGAAATATTTTACGCTAAGTAAATATTAATAAAAAAATACATTTTGAACGATCATGATTTATTGCATTTATTCCAGACTAGCTGGTGCCTGCGACTTCGTTCGCGTAGAATAGTTATTACCATAAAAACGGTTCTAGAGAGTTTACCTTAAAAGATAGACATATACTGTTCCGGACATTTTGTTAGATCATTTCAAGAGGCATAATTCTTTTAAATATATTTTTTTGATATCTTGAACCGTTTTCGCAGCGCACGCAACGGAAGCCCTCAAAGATGAATAATTTTCCCCGATTTTTCCACATTTTCCATTGTTTCTTCGCTCCTATTAGTTGCAGCGTTATGTTATATAGCCTAAAGCCTTCCTCGATAAATGATCTATTCAACACAAAAATATTTTTACAATTCGCACCAGTAGTTCCTGAGATTAGCACGTTCAAACAAACAAACAAACTCTTTAGCTTTATAATATTAGTATAGATAAAGATGTAGATCTACCTAGTACATCTAGGTTTTACATTTTGAGTGTTAGGTACAATAAATTCAGCTCGTTAAACTCGAGCGTCTTCAAAATTTCTGCATTAGGTTTATATTTGGTTTACGTAAATATGACCACATTTCTGAGTTTCGAAAAAAGCTCAAATGGTTACCAATCCGTCTTCGCCGTAATGCACACATCCTCTCACTCTTGTACAAAATCCTCTTCAATCCTTACACTCCTCTGTACCTAAAAGAAAGGTTTTCCTTTGTCACTGCCTCCCATTCCGATTCTCAGCGCTCTTCTCGTTTCCTTCACTTGAAATTTCCTGAGTTTAGCCATCCCAATATCTACTATCACTCCTCTTTCACTGTGCAAGCTGTTCGCTTGTGGAATGACCTGCCTCTTAATATCAAGCAGGCTAAATCCTTGCCCATATTTCAGAGCTTGGTTTTTAATCATTACATTTCTACTTTGTGATGTTAGTTGGTGTGTGTAAGTCTTTTTACATGAAATATGTTCTGCTTTCTTTTATTTTTGTGTGATTTCCTTCAATGTATATATTATTTCCTTTAAATATCAATAATATGTAGTTTTGTGTGTAAGTAGGTTTGTTTGTATATTGTTTACTTTGAATGTTATATTTGTTATTGTGTTTTATTTTTAAATTATTTAATATTGTGTTAAGTACGCCAGCTTTAAGGATTTCCTGTAGTGTTGTCCAAACTAGGTTACCTGGAAGAGACCACTTTAGTGATAAGGTCGCCCAATGTCCCTGGTTACCTTCCACCTTTATGTTAAATATGTTCTTTTTTATTTGGTGTACAATAAAGTATATTTGATTGATTGATTGATAAATTCAAAACTCATAAAACATAAAGTAACTGGTTAGAAACAAACTTAAAAAACTAAAATTGTTTTTTTTTTTACATTAGATAGGCTCACGCTTGACTACAACTTGCCTGATGTTAAGCAACGTTGTAGTCTACGATCTAGCGCGCTTGCCTAGAAGAAACCGGTTTACTCTCGACTTGATGACCCACAAATTATAGTTCAAGGGGAATAGAGATTCGGGCAAGGAGTTCCACAGTTTGGCTGTTCGCACGATGAAAGTCGAAGCAAACCGCTTGGTGCGAGTCTTTGGAACCTCAACTGTATAACGGTGCCTTCTTGCCGTACCTCTACTCGTACGATGGTAAAATGGGGCTGCAGGAATTATATTATGCAATTCCTCCGCACTTTATATTTATAATTGCAATTGCATTTTATATATAAACTTCATATAGCATAGGTTTTCAAACATAATTATAATATGAAATGCATACAATCAAATTAAACCCAAAACTGTTAAGATATAACAAAAAATATTATCTCAATCTTTCATCAGATAATATCACTAAATCAGTTGCCAACTTCGCCCACTGTCTTCCAAATATCTCGAGCCCATCTAAGGGCCCAAGCGCTTTCTAATCACTCTCTTAGACCAGATTGATGGACACCATTCTCTGGTCAGATGAGAAATGGGAAATGGGAAACTAGTATATTATCCCCATTTACCAAAACGACATATCTGTTTAATTTAGTTCAGTGGTTTGTATATGTATGGTATTGTTCTACTTTTTAACTAGCTTTGTGGCTAAGCTATGTTAAGATTTATCAAACTACTCTTGTACCATATACTTAGCATAGCGTGATGCATCTGTCGTCTACAATTAACATTTACACAAATTAGCATTTGTGTAAATGTTAATTGTAGTTCCATAAAATTGGTGTTAGTTATTATAAGTGCAGAGATTCCTGTATAACGGCAAACACAAACACTATACATACAGATAACCGAAACGTTATTGGCCATTACCATGGTTCTGCTACATATTATTTACTAGCTGGTGCCCGCGACTTCGTCCGCGTGGAATAGTTATTACCATAAAATCGGTTCTAGTGAGTTAATCATAAAAGATAGATATATACTAATGAGGACATTTTGTTAGATCATTTTAAGAGGAATAATTTTTCCATACACATTTTTTTGATATCTTGAACCGTTTTCGCTGCGCACGCAACGGAAGCTCTCAAAGGTCAATAATTTTCCCCGTTTTTTCCTCATTTTCCATTGTTTCTTCGCTCCTATTAGTTGCAGCGTGATGTTATATAGCCTAAAACCTTTTTCAATAAATGCTTTATTCAGCACCAAAATAATTTTTCAATTTTCACCAGTAATTCTTGAAATTATCGTGTTCAAACAAACAAACAAACTCTCCAGCTTTATAATATTAGTAAGTATATGTAGATATGATAAAAACCAGCTGTTACCGCACTGTTATTTGTTTTGGCCAATATTAGGGACAAACTGCCACTTATAGTACGTATAACGATGCTTCCAGTAGATACAATGTTTCTTTATGTTTTTCCTTATAATAATAATCATCATCATCCACAGCCCTTGGGAACCCACTGCTGGGTATAGGCTTTGTAATGCAAACAGTCAACAGAAGGTTTCGATACTGTAACATTCCTTTTACGTGCAGATAAATGTGCTAGGACCGATCATTACACAATTATTACAATTTTAATATTAAAACTTTCGTGAGACATTTTATCAAAAGATTAACTAAACGATTTCGACTCACGTGTAAATCGCGTAAGTCGTTTACGCGTTTCGGATGTTATGACATCCATCTTCAGAACGTTCGTTCTGGGCCGCGGCAACACGCAGACTGCGCGCCGCCGCGCGAGCGGCCCGCCGGGACACGGGCGCGGGGGCCTGTGGTGGTGGGGGTGGAGGCGAGAAGATGTTACTACTCCCGGCCGCTTCGTCCTCGGGTCGCTCCACTGCTTCATCAGAAACAGCACCTTACGCGATTTACACGTGAGTCGAAACCGTTTAGTTAATCTTTTGATTATTACAATTGTTTCGTCATAATCTTTTTAAAAATTTATACCTACGCTTTGAAAAGCAAAGAGCTAAAAGCAAAATCTTACCACTGACTTTGCACCTCACGATATCTCGTTTAAGTTGAAATGCACTTACAAGCGAAACCTTATTAGCCAGATAGTTTCCGGTTTCTTCCAGAACTTTCCTCTCCGGCACAATAAAGTGTGTTTTTTATTTCCACACTCACCCGTGGGAAAACAGTTATAATCTCGGCAACTTTTTCTCTAACTTGCTGCACATTTTCTTGGAAAATAGCTGAGAATTGTAAAATGCCTGCACAATGTTTACTCTATATAGAGTAAACATTGTGCAGGCATTTTACAATACATACGGAGTAAAATGTATAGTAAGCTAGTTAATTTGCTGGAGTATTGTATAAGCTATAATATTATGGTAATGCGATCGAAAGATACATGATTTTGCTTCGACAAAAACGACGCTCGTCTCAGAGCACTCATTCACGTCAGTAAGTTACAGTAGAATGCCGTCGATGAAGCCTGCTACACATTGGTGTAGGGCCAGACTTGTATTTTCAAGTTAAGTGTGGATTTGCATTAACTTTACGGTGTAGGAAAACATCATGAGGAAACTGACACGTTTGGGGACCACAATATCCGAGGACATGGGTCTTCCGTGGAAAGACTTGGGTGCCTACCACGATGTATTTGCCCAAGAGAACTCCCCTAACGAAATAATATGCGGAGGAGTCACGACCCTCAGTCATGAGGAAATACGACTCAAGTGAGAGAGAGTACTAAAAAGAAAATGACTGAAAACATCATAACATTTTCATCCCTATCAAATGAGCGACACAGCAAAGCATACCTAGTGTCATTTAACGTGTTCACCGAAGCTCGAGACCGCCCTTTGATGTTTATCGAGGCTCCATTGGCCGTGTTTGCTTCAATCGGACCTATTTTTGCTTCCTTTCAATGCTGGGACGCTGTTATGTGAGCTAGATTGATGTTGGTTTATTTTGTCTGTCTATCTGTTTATCAATAAATAAATAAATAAATATTTCGGGACATTGCACAGCGCCATCTAGGCCCATACTATATATGTATATGTTATAGTATGGGCCCAAGTATGGGCTTAACTTGTATAAAAAACACTTATTAAACTCACTTATAATAATGTAGTCCAAGGGGGATAAAGATTTCGAAATACCAGTTAAATCTTAACGTCGAATGACACGAATTAATATATTTGTGCATGGAAGAATGAGATTGTATACGTGATTGAGATGGTAATCGTTTCAAACATTTTCAATAATTTATTTTACAAAAATAATAAATTATTGATACCTCAATTAATATTTTTTATTGACAGATAATATTCCCAAATTCAAAACAGATGACGAAATAAAGAAAAAAAATTGGGTACATTCACTTGTACTTATCTATACTTCTTTACTAATATTATAAAGCTGAAGAGCTTGTTTGTTTGTTTGAACGCGCTAATCTCAGGAACTAATGGTGCGAATTGAAAAAATATTTTTGTGTTGAATAGACCATTTATCGAGAAAGGCTTTAGGCTATATAACATCACGCTGCAACTAATAGGAGCGAAGAAACCATGTAAAATGTGGAAAATCTGGAAAATTTTTCATCTTTGAGGGCTTCCGTTATTTATTTATTTATTTATTTATAACGGTACACATAACAGAATGAGTTCATATATAAGCCAAATACACATTCAAAACTGGTTTTGAACCAGAACAAATTCCTCAGGTGAGTGTACACAGCTTGAACAATATGAATTTGATTATTATTTTCAAAAACCTGTGTTGGACAGAGAATACAGTACCTAACTGGTACTGTATTCTCTGTCTAACAAACAACAACGATAAACAAGGACAACATAATTACAGACTAAATTTTATCTTAAAATTAGTGATCATGCATAGCTTAATAACGTTAATAACTATTCCACGCGGACGAAATCGCTAGCACAGCTAGTAATATATATAGCATGAAATTGCATAGATCTTCCTATTCGTACTATATAACCTTCATGCCAAAAATCAGTGTATGATATTACCATCTTCCCTATAAGCTCCAGAGCGCTTTGCACGCCTCCAAGTCAATTCGTGACTTCCATCCTGTTGATCCATTCTTACGTCTATTTTTATCGCTTTTATCCCAAATAGGATAATTGGGATCGACTTATGCCCCGAAAAAAGATTATTCCTTTTAAGGGAAGTTTTATTGTATGGGATGAAAGGGTTAATGGATTTTATGTACTCCTTTAATACACCTACGCTGCTAAAGATCATGGTCTTTATGATAAAAGCAATGTTTGAAGGTTTACAGGGAAAATATTTAAATTTATTTCCGTGTACTCTATTCTACGAAAGAATTTAATAGGCGAAAATAATGCCTAACTCTTTCCAAAGCTTCAGATTTATGTAAGAATAAATAAAAAATGTTAAAATGTATGAATGTTTTCCAGAATATAATATTCACAAATACGAATGACATTTCTGATCCGGTTTCAGTCGTCACGCGTCTGTACCCATCACGCTGCAAGTTGAAATAACGCGAATATTTTCTAAAGGTCGGCAGATTCTCGCTGTAGGCGATTGCAAGAGACATCTCTTCTCAGAAACACCTCATAATTATTTTTAATCTCATAGTTTTTTTTACATGATATAGGCTTACGCTTGACAACAACTTGTCTGTTGTTAAGCAAGGTTATAATCACGATCTAGCGCGCTTGTCTAGAAAAAAGTTACTCTTAGCTATGTCCCATATTTTTCGTTCGTGTAGAATACCGGTTTTGAAACAGAAAGCTATAATTTTACCTCAAATAGCGTCCAATCTTCACAAGGTCCTGAATGTAATATGGGCTATTTTTTTAGCAAAGCAAGTAATACATTTTCAGCGTAAAAAGTATTCCACGTGATAGATATATTTTTATAAATATTATGCCATATATTGCTATGTTTGTAGATCATCATCATCAACCCGTTATCGCCCATGGCTGAGCATAGGTCTCTCTTCCAATACGCCACTTATCTGGGTGCAGCGCAGATTGAATCCAGGTGCTCCCTGCGGTTATTCTTATGTCGTCAACCCACCGCATTGGTAAGTGACGACTATGCTCATACATACGTCCCTATGATATAAGCAAGAAACGATTAAATCTCGGTGCTGATTAGTCTGTGTAAGCAGATAAGCGGTTGTCAGTTATGAGTCTTTGCATTTTGTTGTTTATGTAGACTCCCATTAGAATTCAACACGGCCGGTGAAGGGAAACGAGTGTTTCTATGTCCTGTTCTTTTTATTGTTTGTATGATGAGAAGCGCTCCATACAACTTGTTTAAGGTGTTACAAATGGTGCTTTAGATTGAAAATTGAGATATCAGTTGAGGTGTGCTGAGTTTTTGAACCGCGCTAAGGGTTTCTGACTAATGATACGCATTATGTTCATGATACCTAGAGACTATCTATATATATAAAACTCAAAGGTGACAGACTGATTGACTGACTGATATAGTGATCTATCAACGCACAACCCAAACCACTGGACGGATCGGGCTGAAATTTGGCATGAAGGTAGATGTTATGACGTAGGCATCCGCTAAGAAAGGATTTTTGGAAAAACCGCTTTTAAAGGGGTGAAATGGTGGATGCAAGTTTTACTTCTTAATGCGAGCGAAGCCGCGAGCATCCACTAGTTGAGTATGATTTAATGGGTAGTCAAAAATATCCATTAATTAGGTATCCAGTTATTACAAAAAAATTGTAAATAACACAAATTATTTCACCATGGCTGCGATAATTATACTCAGCCATGGTAAAGGTAATTAAATGTGTGTTAGATCAAAAGAGATAACTTATGGTCACGCCATCATTCTAAATATGCTGATTATCAATTCAAGTCATTTGTAAACGATTCTTAAAATTGTTATTGGTTACTCGTAGACAAATTGCGCATATATTTATGTACGTATCTAATATTTTTTTATAATATATTTATAATAACAGTAGTGACATACACAACCCATGTATTTATTGAGTTACACGCTTAAGAATCCCTATATGAAACATACGTCAAATACCGAGCGCGTAAAGGATTATCTACCGGTTTTATTACTTCAGTGTCTCGCAGGTGGAGGAAAAGATAATGTTTTCAATAACTGACGTAAATGGGTCACGAGAAATGGGTTAAAGACATTTCCGTGTTACGATAATTTTAGAGACGTGAGAAGATCCATTATTTATGTGTGGTGAATTCAGAGTTGATTATCAGAATGAAAAATGGTCAAAGATCAAATCAAATCAATATATACATTATTGTACACCAAAATAAAGAATACAATTAAAAGGTAGAAGGTAATCAGGGACATTGGGCAACCTTATCACTTGATCAAAGATGTGAATATCCACTCCATCTTAGGCCTTTGCTTACCATCAGGCAAAATAAGGACAAGTGCAAACCCATTTCAGTTTTAAAAAATATATATTTTTCCGTCTTATTCGTACTTGAAATAACCTAACAAAACTGTCATACATTTTTATGGAATTTCAGTTAGATTCAAGAAGGAGCATTTAAATTATAACGACGAATTAAATTCATGTCGCGAAAACGAAAAGCCGATTATGTCAGTCAATCCCACTTCCCATTAATACAATTAAAGACTTCCCAAAAACGAATGTACATTTTATGCGTCTGTTAGTAAAAATAAAATAAAAATAAATAAATATTTCGGGACATATCACACAGCGCCATCTAGCCCCATACTAAGCTTATGCTTGTATCATGGGTACTAGATAACGGATATAGTACATATATATTCTTCTTTTGTAAATACATACTTATTATACATAGAAACGACCAGAATCAACACAAGTAATTATATTGTTTATTATTTTTCACACACAAACGACTTTACCGGTTCAGATAAATTTGGTATGGAGAAAGCTTAGGGCCTTTTTTTTTTTTCTTTTTTTTTTTCCTCCATTGTTTCACTCAACATAGTCAAGGACATTTTCTGGCTGAACATTTGCTTAGGCGTTATTAATTTTATGATCGGTCTATTAAAAACGTCACATGCAAAATTTATACTAATGAACTGATTTTAAATGTTGTGAATTAAGTGTTTCAGTGTAAAATAAAATGAATGGTTATACATTAAAAGATTACAAAAATAAGAACCGTAAAAAGTATACAATAATACACGATAAAGACTCTTACTATAAATTACAGTACTAATTTTCATATAACCGATACCGCTCTTTTTTATCTTAATTTTTTTTTTTGTAATTTTTTTTTTATCTATTTTTTTTATTTATTTATTTTTTCTTGTCCATGTTTCCTCATTTTTATATATACATATTTACATTTTTATCTATTTATCTACACAATGTACAGTTAATATATAAAAGGTAAGTGAGGCGAGACTTAGCTTAGGGCCTGGATACATACTACTATTCCGAATTATTTAGTGCTATTATATAGAGTAAAAAAAAGAATGCCTCTGGTAAGTTATAATTAAGATTTAAATAAAATGACAGTAACACAAACAAAAATAATCAAATACTGCATTAAACCAGCTTTTTGGAAAATGAGAGCATCCCAAAGTTTATTCTGTAGCATTTTCAGCTAAAACTAAATAATGCTACTTACCCGGGCCAGCTAATTACCTCTCCGGGGCTTTCAAGCAATCGTTCCGGAGATAACAGCTCAGATTTTAAATCTACTGTATTACTTTTAAAACGCTTCCGGTTAGTTATTAATATTTCGGGTCATTTTACTCAACGTCATTTATCCCCATAGTAGACAAACGCTTGTGTCATGAGAGACTGATATATGATTATAGGAAACGGATGTAATGATAACGTTATCTATAGCACTTACCGGCATAAATAATTCACACTTCAAAGTGTGAATGCTTATAAACTTAGATTCCAGTATTTTTATGTTTGTATGAATACCATAATTTCTGGGAGTGAGAGTATAATAGCCAACCCTTGAGCCTTTGATATGCTTCAATGGGCGCTGGCTGCACTTTAAAATCAGTCAGAATTTACACAGAAAATGAGTGTATTGCCCACTAAAGTGCCTAAAATACTTGTGTAAGATTTTATTTTTTTGATTCCATAGAATATTTTTTTAGATTCTTATTATTTGAAACGTGCTTAGAACGTAAATAAGAGTAGAACAGGTTAGTTATGTAGTAAATGCGGTAAAAAGAACTGCAAGCCTACAATACATGATCCAACTGTATATCTAGTCTAGGCAAGCGGGCTAGATCGTAGATTAAAACGTTGCTTAACATCAGGCAAGTTGTAGTCAAGCGTAAGCCTATTTCATGTAAAAAAAAGGTTCTGCAAACTGTAAAACTGTACAAAGATTTGAGTATTTCATGAATAAAGTTTTTCATTAATTTAAGTAAAGTTGAATATAATCGTTATAGTTACTTTGACTGGCCTGTCAGCTTAGTTGGTAGTGGCTCTGCCTTCTAATCTAGAGGTCGCGGGTTCGATTCCCGCATGACACAAGTATTTATGTACTTTAAAAAAAACCGGCCAAGTGCGAGTCGGACTCGCGCACCGAGGGTTCCGTACAAACCTGCAAGGTTAAATATTTTGTGATGTAACTAAAAATTTATGGTTTTCGTAATTTTTCCTTTATCTATGCTATAAGACGTTGCTTCGTACCAAATTTCAAGATTCTGAGTTCACGGGAAGCACCCTGTAGGTTTTGATTCCCTTGCAAGTGTCGAAAATTTGCGGCATAAATGAAATAAAATCTTTTGATTGCGTTGGCTTAGAAGTTTGATCTTTTCACAGCTTCAAGGGACAGTAGACCTGAGTAATTGATATAAATTTCAGCTTCATACCTCTACGCGTTCCTGAGAAAAAGGGTCTTGACAGACGGACGGACGGACGGACAGACGGACAACAAAGTGATCCTATAAGTGTTCCGTTTTTTCCTTTTGAGGTACGGAACCCTAAAAAATATAATTACTTGTGTTGTGTCTGGTCGTTTGTATGTATAATAAGTATGTATTTACAAAAGAAAATTATATAAGTAATATATCCGTTATCTAGTACCCACGACACAAGCTTTGCTTAGTGTGGGGCTAGATGGCGCTGTGTGCAATGTCCCGGAATATTTATTTATTATTTATTTATTTATACTACATATATCGTAAGGTTTAATCTGTTTACTTGCGGTCCCCGTAGGCTGTGGAAATTAGGGCGGTCACTTATTAGCGGGGAAGGCTGCGGCTGTAACCCGTTTATCATATTCTAGTGACCCATAAATTACCTCAGATTGCTCTCGTACCGTGGATACAAGGCCTTAGCGGAGATGGCTGGATGGTGATTTATCTGAAACCGATAAACCGATGTAGGTACCTACATGGGAAATGTTTACGCCTTAAATATACAAACAGAAACTTATGATAGTAGAAGGTACTTTCTCATGACTGAGGGTAGTGACACCCCGTAAAAATAAAAATTTAATGGGGGAGTTTCTTTGGCAGATACATAGGTACGTCCTTCCACGGAAGACACAATTTATTTTCTATCATCATATCAGCCAGTGTCCACCCACTGCTGAGTATAAGCCTCCTCTTCACTTTAAATACAGACTATTAGATGGCGCTCGCGGCTCGCATTAAGAATAAATAAATGTAAATAAATTAATAATAAATCCTTTCTTAGCGGATGCCTACGTCATAGCATCTACCTTCATTTCAAATTTCAGCCCAATCCGTCCAGTGGTTTGGGTTGTGCGTTGATAGATCACTACATCAGTAAGTCAGTCAGTCAGTAAGTCACCTTTGAGTTTTATATAATCAGATGTACCTTAATATAAACCACTTATGTATGCAGAAAGCCCTAACGTTGCAAACAGAATTGGGGCAACTACTCATTAAGGAGGAAGGTGGGCGACCTGTAACTCATCCAAATTAGACGCCTTGGGAACCTAGTGTTAAATGGCCTATAAATTATATGAAGAAAATTAGGGTTTATGTTTGTTATTACGTGAGGAAAATTAGGGTTTATGTTTGTTATTACGTGAGGAAAATTAGGGTTTATGTTTGTTATTACGTGAGGAAAATTAGGGTTTATGTTTGTTATTACGTGAGGAAAATTAGGGTTTATGTTTGTTATTACGTGAGGAAAATTAGGGTTTATGTTTGTTATTACGTGAGGAAAATTATGGTTTATGTTTGTTATTACGTGAGGAAAATTAGGGTTTATGTTTGTTATTACGTGAGGAAAATTAGGGTTTATGTTTGTTATTACGTGAGGAAAATTAGGGTTTATGTTTGTTATTACGTGAGGAACATTAAGAGTTTAGTCGAAATTTATAATAATAACAACAAAAACGTTTATTTGCAGCGTGTAAAGGAATATACATTAAATAAATTAAACTTGTGTTTTAACATAAAACAACTTCATGACACTGCTTTGTTACCAAAATCATGTATACAATTCTTAGTAAGTATAATGATGATGATGTATTCCAAGCCAATTTCGGCTACGGCGAACGTATTTCCTGCGGGTAAATTACTGATGCGTCCTCACATGACTAATATACCCAATTTTAGCGGTGAATGTTCTAGAACAGTCGCTTCACGTAAGGATGCCATTTACATAGTTATAGGTGATGTTCGAAGGCGGTTATAATTATCTTAGTAAGTATAACCAAAGTAACAGAAAAAATATAAGCATCAAAAAGGCAACCTTCTGGAAAATTTGCTTTTAAAATATACAAAAAATTCAAACATAAAATTCGGGGTCTATAAAAATATATATTGGGCACATTAAGTACTATATCATGTTTACTATTAAAAAATAAACCTTATAGATTGTAATCATAAACTTTACAATCTTTTTCCTCCCGACTGCACGGTCGATTACCTATGCGGTTGCCGGATACATTTCTCAAAAGGCAGGTTTAACGTGGCACCAACCTGCGGTCGCTCTCATTACACTGAGAATACAAGATTGCACTGAATTATTCACACTATGGGGCAACGAGAGGAAGGATTTAGTAGAAACTGTGGTATAATAATATTATTTAAACTTATTTTGTGAGGGCTTCACTGGTTTTGATTAATTGTACACCCAGATTATTACTATTCGGACACTTATATCAAGCTTAATTTTGATTAAGCAGCTATGTGGCATGTCTATTTACTTTATTATTCTAATACGTTTTATTATAATATTAATTTAAATTATGAAAGTATGAAATCAATTCCTAAATGTATTTATGTATTTATATAATGTGAAACTTAATAACCTTGTCATTGGTAACGGGTTCTAACAGAAAGTAATACTAAACCCATGATAGTTAAGGCTTCTAGTAATCAGCCGCACATGTGATATTAAGGTACAATCGTAGACACAGATTTGAATAGGAAGGTCTGTATATAAGATTTTAGTTTAAATCTATTTTTGTAAAATTATTCAACTATTATGAACCAAAACCGTAGCTGCATATTAAAATCATACCGTTTAAAAGCACCTGTGGCTGCTGCGATACAGGGGTACCTAGTGCAGTAGCCACTGGTAACTCTACATTAAGGTCAATTGAAATAAAAAAATTAAAACTCTGTTGGTTAAGTTATCTTTAAGGTAAGAAATAAATAAATTCTAAATTCTAAATAATAGAAATGATGACGTCATCAGTTAATCGATGACTAACAAATATCTTTCACTGAATCATGGGAGCAATTTATTCAAGATCTTATTGCAGCAAGTTTTGCAATTACAATCGTTATCTAAGGTGCAATGATTATGGCATCAATAGTGTCTGATAATAAAACGGAATCCATCGTAGCACTACAGTGCAATGGCATTGTGCTACGACCGCGCTACGACGTAGAGGCCACAGTCGTAAGCTACGAAATTACTACGAGACTCTGCTCTTTGATTTTATGTTCATTGAGAAATTTATTGCTTATTGCGAGTGCATTACATACAGTGAAAGACCAGTGGTTACAATTTAACATTTTATACAACCTATATATAAGTAAGTTCGTATGAGAGTGGCCAACTCTGGTGTCAGAGTTTTTATTATCGCGCTAAGGGCCTCTGATATGGGTTCACGACTTGACGACAACATACAAGTTCCTAGCCTATTTGAAAGCGTAATTTAATCATGAATTAATGTTTTTTTATTGAACTATGATTTATTAGTCATATTATATAGTAGAGTGTTAGTTAATGTGGTGAAATGAAATGATACTTGCGTGAATCACTCACATCTATGTAAATACTCAAAGCAATTTTGATTGTGTTTGAATTGCGTCAGTAGTTGAGTCATAATTAATATTTTATCGGACCAATAGCCGGATCAGTAGCTTTAATAATGCTATACAATTTATCAATATAATTTACTGGAAATGTTATTAAACTATTCGTAGTTAAATAAAAATAAAATAAATATTCCGGAATATTGCACACAGCGCCATCTAGCCCCACACTAAGCAAACGCTTGTGTCGTGGGTACTAGGTAACGGATATAATACTTATATACTTTTCTTTTGTAAATACATACTTATTATACATACAAACAACCAGACGCAACACAAGTAATTATATTTTTTTTAAATGCATAAATACTTGTGTCACGCGGGAATCGAACCCGCAACCCCTAGATTAGAAGGCAGAGCCACTACCAACTAAGCTAACGGGCCAGGTAGTAAGTTAGTTAAACAGTATTTGATTTGTCAATATGAAATTTGGTTTCAATACAAAAGGACAATAATAACATTTTGTAATTTTTCACACTCTAAATTTTTATGGATGCTCAAGTAAAAAAAAGCTCACAAACGTTCGTTTCCCTGATGGGGCGATTTGGTTAAAAAAGAGTACTTACTAGTGACGTCTAAATTATGAAGATACAAGACCAAAAGTCGAGTATCACCATCACATTGACTATGAGACCTTGGAGTACCCCAGAGGATCTTAATAACTTTCAAACATAGGGGGTACTGGCTATGAATTTTATAATTTAGTAAAAAAAATACCATAGGAACTTGGTTTCTACGTACACACGACAATTTATTAAAACGTCAAGTTATTTTTGCATCAAATAATGGAGCTAATCATTTTCTGGAATAGAATGTAATATTAGTAATGACTACTTTTCAAGCATATCATTGGAAGTTGTAAACCATAGGTTGTTAGCTATTTAATCATAAAGCCAAGCCTTGGTTGAACTGCCATAAAGAATGCGTTTTATACCTATAGCTAACTATGAACTGTAATCGGTAGAGAATTATTAGTGCTTTGCAATTTAATTTAGGTGAAAACCTGTACAATGGCAGCGACTGTTTTCAGTTTCAATCTGTCTGTAGTATATTAATTAGTCTCGTAGTTCCACTATCGTTAAGTTTCGGTTAAAAACAGTATATTCTCGAGTATAGAACAGTTGCATTGCAATTGGAACATTTTTTTAAAATACTTTAAATTTAGAATAAACAACGAACAAATTTAAATTAGCGTCAAATAAATTAGTTAGCTTATTTACCAAGAATATTTAAAAATGCACCTAAATTTAACCACTAAAATGTATCTGCCCAAGAAAACTCCTCTAACGAACTAATTCAGCGGGAGAGTCACGATACTCAGTCATGAGTAAATACGACTCAAAAAGTAAGAAAAAGTCATATTGAGCGACTATAAAAAAAATAGTCGCCTCAGATGTATAGGTTTACCGTTTAAATATGGTCTGTGTATAAATCATTTTAGTAATTCCAGTGAGGTATTGCTCCCGTCAATCTCACCATAAGAGCTACGCCACTTTTAATATGGTAATTTTGACCTGATGCAAAAAATACGATAAGAACCAATCTTGCCGCACCCTACTTAGTAAAATGGTGTGGATGACAGTTTAAGGATATTTTTGGTATGAGATATCTTGATAATATCGTGAATCTAATATTTAGGAAGATGTTATTTTGTTGTGGTAGGACTCTTATGTGATAGCTGTCAATTGTCATCATACTATGTTGCTTGTTATTCACTTTGGGTAATATTTAATTATATGCAATTCGGTTACACTGAAATTGGAGTATCATTTTTCAATATATACACTGTGTTGTGCTCTCTTGTAATCTCATGATTTGGACGTTAATATACAATGCTTATTAATTGCATTTTAAAATACGCGTTTGTTTTCGTAGTTAAATATCTTGGAAACGAAATATATTTTTCTACACTGGCTTAAAATCTGATTAGTATTCATTATTTACCTAATTCAATATGTTAACTAAAACGGTTCAAACGGTGGGTGAAAACCGTTTTAATTAACATATTGATAAAATGTCTCACGATAGTTTTAATATTTAAATTTACCTAATTCACCGTTACAAATGAGACATTAGAGATCATTGGCGTAACATGTAAATACGTGCACTTATTAATGTAATAGTGAAGGCTTACTATATGGGTTATAAAAATACGATTATTCATAGTAAATACATCAACAGAGCTTGAGGATCCCCAAAAAGCATTTAATTTTACGATCTTAAAGTCCCATGATGGCATATAACTTTTGATGGGATTATGAGTAACGAAGTCCTTTTTATTTATGTTTGTACTTGGACTGCCGACCGACTAACATGGAACGATCTGTGATGGTAAAAGTTTGATGGGTTCTGCTTCTGAAATTGATGTTTTATTACATCTTTTACAGTCTGCTTGGTTTGATTTCGCTTTATTGTGTCTGCGTTGGAATATTAATAAATGATAAGCGGACGGCATTTAATCTATGTTGTTTATTATTTTTACAAAGTATACCACTGACGGTATACCACTTCAAACATAATTAAATTGTCAAAATATTATAATTGATATATTTTATGTTGAATTACACAGATGACACCGATGCAGCTTCTAGTTACTTTAAGAGAACTATACATATATTTTTTTTACATTATATAGGATTACGTTTAATATAGCCTGCCTGATGTTAAGCACCACTATAGTCTAAGATGTAGCACGCTTGCTTAGAAGAAACCTATTTACTCTAGATTTGAAGACCCCTGAGTTATAATTTTAATTACATTGAGCATTATAAACAACATACAAATGATATTAATTACCGGGAAAATTGAGACCAAAATTCCTTTAAAAATTAGTAATTACTTAATCCACTTTGTTTCGCACTCACTGCTTACGTAAAAAGTATTTAGTATTCAAGAACTATGCCCAAATGCTCATAATACTCTTGGCAATAATATCCCGTGTTAGGCACTAGGTAAATAAATTTAATCTTAGAAATTAGGTCGCAGGAAGACTGTATTAACCTACTAAATAGGTTAATGATTGGAATTCTAGCAGGCTTCAAATTGAGGCTTAAAAGCCCTGTTTGATTTTGTACTGGAATTTTGCTAGGAGCAGTCATATGTGAGTTCTATTCATCATATATATCAGAAACAATCAAAGCTTTACTTGGGTCTGAAAAACAAATTTAGCTTAATGAAGTGATCTTTTTGACTAATACATGTTTATGTTTATTCTTATGGTATAGTAACGAGACAAGGAGTATTGGAGTAAGAAGGAGGAGGCCTATACCCTGCAGGATGATTATGTTGATAGTAACAAACAAGTCTGACTTAAGAAGCACTTTGCTACTTGGGTTGCAGTGTCTTGCCATCTCTCCAAAAACTATACTGGTGGAGTTCACACTGCTTTATATTCTCTGCCTTCCCCTTACTTGCCTTTTTTTATGTATTTAACTTGAATAAAGTTTTTATATTTAATGTTATTTAAAATTCAACTTCAACCGACTACTATTTCTCTATGTCTTTCTCTCTATTTGAGTCATATTTTCTCATGAGGCGTCACTCCCAACGGGACCCCAGGTTCTTCAACGGAAAACACATGTCCTCGGTATTTGTGGTCCTAAAACTTGTCGGTTTCCTGACGATACTTTCCTTCACCGCTGAGCGAGCAAACCCACTCATAAATTGATAAACAAGCGGGATGTTAAAAGTACATACAAGCTTGATGATTGAAAGCGTGACCTTATAAAAGGCAGACCACCAGCCAACATCATCTTTAACTGTAGCAATAACGTACACGGACTGTGCGTGAACATTCACCGCGAAAATTGGCTATATTCGCGAAAATCGAGCATGCCAACTACGCTCGCTGCAGCGGTTGCCGTAGCCGAAATCAACATGGATGATTATTATTTCGTTTGCTAAGTGTGGGGATAGATGGCGCTGTGTGCAAAGTCCCAGTATACTTACCTTTAATTTGCTTGGTGAGGGCTAGATGGCGCTGTGTGCAATGCCCCAGTATACTTATCTCAAGGATTTCCATCCCTCTCTTTTATAAATATTATTTCCATGACTTATCTTTAATTATATTAATTTTATGTTATTGGTCATTCCAGATGCAGAAGGCACGGCAGGCGCGGACCTCCAGCGCAAGCTGGATCTGCTCAATGGCACGCTGGCAGACGCCGAGCGGGCCGAGCAGGCGCGACGGCAGATGCAGTACATTGCTCATTGTGAGTACTGCACTTATTATCCTCCTCGCATCATGGTCCTCATTACTGAGGGTCGTGACTCCCCGTTGATATTACCTACTCATTGGGGGTGTTTTATTGAGAAAGTAGAACGTATTGAGCGCCTAGACCCTTCCACAGGAGACATATAGACGGACACTATGACAGTATAGCATTATAAAAAATATATCATCAGCTCATTACATTTAGACGCTTTTGTGGGTCATATTGCATGACAAATGGAATTGAAAAAAAGCTCGAGAAACTTGAAGCTTAACTTTCAAGCTACTATAGCAAGCCAGTGCTAGTAGCACTAGCATGCTAGTTCGCAGAAACAAAACACGCGAGTTCTGTCTGGAATGAAGCTAAATTTGTTGACGTGAAGCTAGAAACACTAGATTGCTTGTTTACTAGCACAGGTTTGCTATACTTGCTTGAAAAACTAGTCTCGTGTCTCTCGGGCATAAGAAGGATTGAAAGACTATGAGGTAGGAAAAAGAACCTTAAAGAGTGCACTTTTTTACACATGACAGTGGCACTGGAATACTACGTTAACATATTTTTTTGATAGTCGAACAAAAAAATTATTAAAGTTAAGGAAGTTTATATCATGGAATTATTATCCTTTGTTTAAGGTAATCTTGCCGCAGAAGCTTTCGAAAAGTTGGCATTAAATAATTAAGTTTCAAAAACTTAAGCATACCGTAACAAATTGTCAGAAAACGATTACAAACATAAGAAATCTAACATTCATTTGATAACTAACCAAAAATCTTATCATCTTCCAGCGGGTTACTCCGAGGACTCCGACTACACGTCGGACCTCAACTACCCGGTGGGTCAGCATGCTAACTGCAGCGCCTCGCAGTTCCGCAGCGCGGCGCATCAGATGCACACTCCACAGGTAAAGTATCTGTTATAATACATACCTCTCTCTTTTAGTCGTATTTCCTCATGACTTAGTCGTGAGTCCCCCGCAAAATTAAGTCGTTAGGGGAGTTCTTTAGGGCAGATACATCGTGGTGGGCGCCTAGGTCCTTCCACGGAAGACGCATGTCCTCGGATATTGTGGTCCTCTAACATGTCGGTTTCCTCACAATGTTTTCCTTCACCGCTAAGCGAGTGCAAATCCACACTTAACTTGAAAATATAAGCCATTGGTGCTGGGCTGGTTTCGAACCAGGATGCGCCTGGATGAAAAGCAAACACTGGAACCGTTGAGCCACACTCGCTTCTAATAAAAATAAATACCTACTGAATAATAAATACGAGTAGGGTACATTCAACTTTCGTTACCGTTAACCTCCGATAAGTTTCATATAAAGTTGGTCATGGGTTGAGCCCGGATAAGACTGTATTCATTGGTCAAACTTAACTACAGTCTACACGGTGCAAGTACACCTACCTACACGTAGTATTTATTGAAGACACTATACAAACATACCTATTTCGTCACGTTTATGATTCCAGCGATCGCTAGAAGTATCGAGAGAAAACTCGTACGAGAGAGAAGAGTACCAACTGCACGGAGACACAGACCCACTCTACTACAATAGCCAACCGAGGAGCAATAGGTACGTTAAAGTAGATATAGTAAGTTCCTAGCTTACCTGGTCTTATATATGCTAAGGTACTTTATGTAGAAATCCCTCCTTACCTGAATCCCTGTTCCCCGCGGAATATAATCTTGCGATCTTCTAAACTACTGTGAATTGATTCTTAATGAGTATGCACGCCTTCCTAGACTATAATAATCGCTTATCAACCAGCAAAGTATTTATTCATTTATTCTAATTAGCACTGTTCACGATTTACACTAATGATAACATAGAAATAAATTTAATAATACAAACAAACACCACAATATTGCACATTAGTCAATTAAGGAATATATATATATAAAATTAATTATTAATCAGCCAAAAAATTAAATTAAAGCAACAATAAGACATCTAAAAATAAAAATTATAATAATTATGAGAACAATACATACGAAGTGTTGCGTATAATCAAATAATGGTAGATTGCCTGAAAAATGCTGTCTCACAATATCGCAAGCAATCCCCCAATATTCCACTCCACGCATCATCAAAGAGATCACATTCAGGCTTAACATCTAGAAGAGCGTTTAGTATGGTCAAATGCAATGCCAATACAAGTAAAATAAAAGGTTTTTTTCTTATTTAGGTATTCTTCAATTGCTCAGTAACTAAGAAATGCCTTAGATAACCTAGAATATCAGTGTACCATATTTTTATACAATGTTACGGCAGGATTTCCACAATTCGAGTACGTTGCATGATTTTCATTAATTTCAAGCGCAAATCCGCAGTAAATACTTATTTTTCTTATGACATGAAAGAGATTGACTCTGGTGGTCTGTCCAGAGGTTTTCTAGACACCTTAAGACCCAGTTATTAAAGACGAAAGTGTTTAATCATCGACTAATAGAGTCGAGAACAGGGTTCATGTTTGAATTAAAGTAAGTTTATTAGATTTTTACTAAGCTATGATATAATGTTTTCCAGGATAGACACATGGTCACAACTTCACCAGGCAAGCGTTGAGTCAGCGATATCATGGCGGACCGCAGCTGACTGGCAATCTGGAGGTATGTTTCAGTATTTAAATATTGAGGCTGAAATTATAACCTTTATACATATTAGTTTGGCTCAAGTCTTGCTTTGCAAATTCTAAATTATCATAGTCATTGAAAATGATTCTTGCAAAACTAAAATCATTCGAATAAATTAGACTACTTGGAATGAATACTGCTGAAAAATCAAACTGGTGGCGCCATCTAGCTGTTTCATGATGAACTTGTACTGATTAACTTGAGTCGTGAGGTTCAGATGGGTTTCATTACTTCTCGGGTTGAAATAATTTGTTCGCAACGAGAATTTAAATTGAGCAAACAGCACTCACAATATCATTTTTCTAACAGTAGAAAATAAAGGATATAACTTTTGCTATTATTGTTCTATGTACTCTCACAACATATTTTTAATAACTTCAAAAATGAGGTGGCTTTCTATTTCTCTCTCTAGTGTCGTATTTCCTCATTACTGATGGTCGTGACTTCCCCGCAGAATTAATTCATTACTTGGGCAGATACATCGTGGTGGGCGCCCAGTTCCTTCCACGAAAGACACAATGTCCTTGGATATTGTGGTCCTGTCGAACATGTCGGTTTTTTCACGATGTTTTCCTTCTCCGTTAAGAGAGTGCATTTCCACACATAACTTGAAAATATAAGTCATTGGTGTAGGGCCGGATTCAAACCAGGGGTGTAAGGTTTAAAAGCAGATCCACTGAGCCATAATAGCTTTAAATTTTTCAATTTAACTTTTATAATATAATTTTTCATCATGTTTCAGAGGAGCAAAGGCGGCCGAGTCTCGAGCGACAGACTACGTTGTATGACGACAACATGGGCTACACATTCGATTCATACACCACTAGCACGCACATTAGGTGAAGCTAATATTAACTGACCCTATCTCTCTCTTTGACTCGTGTTTAATCATGACTGAGGGTTGTAGCTACCCTGCAGAATTTATTCGCTAGGGGAGTTCTCTTGGGCAGATTTTAAAAGTTATCATAACCTTCGGTGTCCTTTCTTCGAGAGCGCTACATTCCCGTGCCGGTACTAAAATGCAAGGACCTTTGGGGTTCTTGTTCAATGTTGCCTCTGGGATAAAAGTACTACCATGTTTATTATATCTTATATAATATTTATCGAACTTCACTTTGCAAGTTCGTTTAGTCATATATTTTAAAATAAATTCCTCATTCTTTTCTTATTCTAATTTCAGGGACCATTCACAAGCACACATTTCACAGCAGCACAGTTACGAAGAATACTTTGACTCGAGTAGCTTTCCTTACCAGACATCGTATTTGGGCGATGAGACCAAGCAATGGGACAGCGGAGGTCAAGCGTTGCCGTACTTTTATGACGATGGATACGGCATGACCCCGACGGAGTACGAAAACATCGTCAACAAGAGACGGTCGTCCGTCGTCCAGCTGCCTCAAGTGCCACCTAAACATGTAAGTATTTAAATAGTTTCTAAAGCTGAGTTCCTTATACAGGCTATAATAGTGAACATAGTTCTATGACTGATCGGTTGAGACTCAGCACCGTCACAATATGCCATATCTGTGAAATGAGACCAAGCAATGGGATAGCGGAGGTCAAGCATTGCCGTACTTCTACGACGATGGATACGGCATGACGCCGACGGAGTACGAGAACATCGTAAACAAGAGACGGTCGTCCGTCGTTCAGCTGCCTCAAGTGCTACCTAAACATGTTAGTATTTTAATAGTTTCTTAAGATGACTACCTTATACTGGCTATAATAGTTCAAGGAAAGATCAGTTGAGACTCAGCACCGTCACAATGTGCCGTATCTGTGAAATGAGAAATAAATAAATTAAAATAAAATTAGGATTTTCGTGTTTTTTAATTTTATTTAATTTTTCTATAGTTTTTCCTTTATGTTGGCGCTAAAATCTACCTCTGTACCAAATTTCAGCTTTCTAGGTCTATGGGAAGTACTAGTTCTATTTTGATGATCATGAGTGAGTGAGTAAGTCAGTGTCGAAAATGCGAAACTTTGCATTATCATAACTTTGGAACTAATTGATCTACCAACTTGAAATTCTGGATTTCAAGTGGGTTATTACGAATTTTTATGTGAAGAAAATTTTAGCGTTTTAATCTTATCCAGAGGTTCTCAAATAGGGGGCTGAAAATGCGGTGAAACGGTTCGAGAAAAGGATGGTACGGCAGTGTTTGCTTCGCGCTTGACTTGGCGGGGGCACTGCCGTGCCCCTAGATTATATATTTCACATGCGTAAACATTATGGAGTCGATATTAAGTTTAGCCACAGAATATGGTTCAACTCAGTTTAGGAGCACTGTGGGCTCAATCAGAATCAAGAGATGGCGTATACATAGGTTCTGATCAGCCACCTCGGTCTGCCAGTTGGTCTTTACGCCTACTAGGTAGAAACTAAAATAATAATGACTGGCCTGTTTGCTTAGTTGGTAGAGGTTCTGCCTTCTAATCTAGGGGTTGCGGGTTGAATTCCCGCATCACACAAGTAATTATGAATTTAATTGCAATTACTTGTATTGAGTCTGGCCGTTTCTATGTATCTTAGACTACAGTGGTGCTTAACATGGCAGGCTGTAGACAAATGTTGGCCTATTTCATGTAACAGAAAATTATGTATTTACAAAAGAAAAGTAAATATGTATTATATTTCGTAAATTTCATGCTTCAGATATACATAATAAACATGGTAGTACTTTTATCCTACAGGCAACATTGCACAAATTTCAGAGACTGATTTGACTATTAGTCAATACAAGTCAAGTTAAGTCCTTCTAACTTCACTTGGAAGCCATCTTGGTATCCATCTTGGATGTCGTCCTCATTCTTTTTTCGTGCACGGCAACCAACGCACGCGTCAAGCGCCTTAGCGCAACTTCAAGATTTTAAATTAAATATATTCTTAATTATTTTTTAACAAGTCATAAATTTCAACGGATTCAACGTTTTGGAATAAAATTCTTTCATTTTTAAATCATCATGAGATGCCGAAAATAATCTGGGTGAGTCGAAATATTCTCGTATCTATCTACCGAAAACCTACCTGCAAAAATGTTACCGACTTTTCGAAAGAAAATTGTGCTCAAGTGTTTAAGTGATATAATACTCCCATACCGGGATTATAATGAATATAATTGTGATGATGTTTCTTTAAAACATAATAGAGTATTACAGAGGTAATACTTACGCTTCTTAAGATATACCATGAGTATAATACCCGACTTTGCTCAATAAATTTTAAAACAGTTGTTCTACAGCTTGTATAGCACTAAAATGCGACAAAATGAAAATAATAATAAAAAATAAACAATATGAGCGTAAATTGTTTATAATAAAAGAGCAGAATTTATACAAATCAATGAAAGAAGCTGTTTTTATATGCCTGCAACGCTAAGTATTGCTTTTTTAATGGGCCATGTTCATATCATCAGTAATGATAGAAAAATATTGTGTTTGAACTCGTCCAAAATTATATATTATGTATATTCAAAAAAGTTCGAAGTGTTGATTTTACAAAAATCTAATTTAGAAAAAAATAACACAAGTGTTAATAAATTACCAATACGAAGTTAATTTCAAACGTACATAGGGCCCACATCGTACTGGAAATAGACACCAATTGCTTAAAAACCAATAGTAATGGAAATAACTTTATTATAATGCCGTATTTCATTATTATTCATTATTATTCAAAAAAATGTTAGATAATCGCAAAAAAATTGTGGGTATTTTTCTTGACTTAGCTAAAGCGTTCGACACGGTCTCCATTCCCATTCTTCTGGCAAAACTAACTGCAGCTGGCGTTAGAGGAGTATCCCTACAATGGTTCCAGAGTTACTTAACTAATAGGACCCAAGCTGTGAAAATTGACAACAGTATGAGCCATGAAGAGACTATTAAATTTGGAGTCCCTCAAGGTAGCATCTTGGGCCCGACACTGTTCCTCGTCTATATAAATAGCCTGTGTGACCTGGACCTTGAACGAGGAAAAATCTGTACATATGCCGATGATACGGTAATTTTGTTCAATGAGGGTAGTTGGAAAAAAGTTGAAAAAGTAGCCAACGAAGGCCTTATGAAAGTATCACGTTGGCTAAGACAGAATCTGTTATCAATAAATATTGCAAAAACAAAATATATCTGTTTCTCAATAAACGATTCTACCCAACCCAAAATGACTATGGACATAAAAATTCACCAATCCACATGTAAAGAAGACTCTTTATGTGCATGTAACAATCTAACAAAAACAGACAATATTAAATATTTGGGAATTATGTTGGATAAAAATTTAAACTGGACAGAACATATTAAGTCACTCTCCTGTCGAACACGAAAATTAATGAGCATATTTAAGCAACTTAGATACATCATGTCGTTCGAACCACTGAAAAAAATATATTTTGCTCTGGCACAGTCTCTTCTTACCTACTGTATTTCTGCATGGGGAAGTGCCGCAAAAACTCACTTGGAAAAGCTTGAAATAGCTCAAAGAGCGCTTCTCAAAGTTATGACTTTCAAAAAAAGAAGATTTTCGACAACCACCTTATACAAAAACTGCTCGGTGCTGACAGTCAGACAACTTTACATCAAAACGCTAATAGCAAGACAACACATGCAAATAGACACAAGTACTAGAGAATCAAAGTCCTCCAAAAGACGAAGCGACCGAATCCTTAAGATTCCAACAGTAAGAACCTTATTCGGAAGACAATGCTGTAGTAAGTTAGGTCCATGTCTGTACAACAAGATATGTAAAATTATAGACATACCAAATATGTCTAGACATGAATGCAATAAAAAGGTAACTGATTACCTTATGACTTTGGACTATGATCAAACTGAAAAGTTGATTGAAGTTATGGAATAGCCCAGGTGACTAGTGGATAGCTAGTTATTAACATAAACCAATAGTAATGTCATGTCATATTTATATTTATAAACATGAACTCAACCTAGCACACACACACGCACACACACACACACACACACACACACACTTGTACATATACACGTATGATAATATTAATATTAATTAAAAACCATATTATGTGGCTATGATACATCATAACGGTCAAACATGTATATTTCACACACACAAACACACACACACTCATAACATACCCACACTCTCACATGTACATATATTATTATATATTATATTATATTTGATATATATATAATTTATTTATTTTTATGGATATGTATTTATTTAAATAGGCTAAAACTTTTTTAAAAGATGGCAACCTGAACTAACCTCCAAACTACTCCAAAGTGTCCAAAAGAATATTTGATTGCCATCAAAACAAAAGTAGAAACAACAAAAAAAAAAATAATAAACTTATAACTTATCTTTACTTAAATTAATTAACTGCTTAATGTGAAGTGAGAGTGGACGTGCTCTGCGCTTCAGGCTCGTTTAGAGACCTACTGCAGAGCACAACACATCACAGGTACTTTTCTTTCATAAACTTTTGATTGTTTGTTTTGTTTATAAGTAAAAACATGTACCTAGATGTAAGCTTTTGTCAGAACAATAAACGTATTTGTATTTGTATTGTATTGTATTGTATTACAATATACATATATCAAATTAATGTCATCTTAACTTCATTGCTTAGCTTTGCAGTACCTATGCAAATATACCTACATGTCTATTTTGCCTCTTTGCCAAGAAATCATGTGCATAGCAGTGAAATAGTTTCCACTTTACAATCGGCTCCATAAAATAAATCATTGGAATAGAACAATGAATTATTTTCAAGCTAAGTGTGGATTAATAATATAAAATAAATAGAGGACAACATTGTAAGGAAACCGACACATTTGATAACACAAAATCCGGGCATACGTATTATTCGTAAAACAGCTCGGGTGCCCATCACTTTGCATTTGCCCGAAATATTTCTCAATTATATCAATTTGTAACAGAGACGTGAACCTCAGTAAAAAGGAATGTATCTCGAAGAGGAAGAATACCTTGTAACACATTGAAATCTCGTTCTAATGAAGACTATTCGTGGCAACAATTTACTTACTGTAAAAAGCTTACCTAAGTTACTTTTAATATAGTGGCTGACTGTATATTTTGTAAAAGATATGTAGGTATGTTTTAGTTTCGTTACTGTAATGTGAAACGTATGACAATAAAACTTTTTCTTAAATTAAAAAAAAAAAAAATTAAATTATAAATAAATAAATAAATATATATTTAGATGCTCTTTTTACGGATTAGTGTGCTTATTTTGATAATAAGCATGCTGATGAAGAACATACATATGTATTAAATAATAAGTACATAATAGTAGTTTATGCAACTGTCATATAATGAAGAAGAAGAATGAATGAACACTCGTTACTATTATGAAACTCGCTGCGCTCGTTTCATAAACTCACACTCGTGTTTTAATACCCGTGTTATATGCAGTTGCATACACTACTTTATCTTCACTAATGCAATTAATCAAACAACAAGAGTAAAAGCTGACAATAGTTTCGCGTACGTGTATTGTCACAGTGATTTTGCCGCCATTAAAATCTAACCAATGAGAGCGCAGCTGCGCGCATCAATAAAACGCGACCATTGGCCCTGCAATCAGGTTGGTCGCGCTTTATTGATGTTATAATGAGATATTACGATATCGATGTGGATATTACACCATCATGTGAAATTGCTTAAATTGAGTGTTTTGTTGTCTGTGCTATAACAGTAGTAATGATAAGTCAAGTATTGGAAACATAAGTAGAATGTTACAACATTAGTGTAGATAAAAATATTTAAAGTCGTTATCTTTTCACGAAACTTAACATGAAACTTACTCATATAATATTGATCGAACTTCACTTTGTAAGTTCGTTTAATCATATATTATATCCGTTATCTAGTACCTACGACATAAGCGTTTGCTTAGTGTGGGACTAGATGGCGCTGTGTGCAATGTCCCGAAATATTTATATATCTATTTACATATGGAAAAAATGTATATATTGTGAACAGTGTTCTTTTTTGGGCAGATTATATTTCGTATAGCCTCATGCTTTGATATAATATTCACAACATGGTAGTACTTTAGTCCTACTGGCAACATTGCACGTCTTTAGAGAGAAAAAAGAAAATATATTTTTTCCTACCTAATGGTAACACCCCAGCGGTGTCGCTCCTCATTCTTTTGTCGTGCAAGGCAACGCACAGTCGAAATTTCTACCTTCAATTTTAAAAGTTAATACTTAATACCAACCTTCAATTTCTACAAAAAGTTAAAAATGCCGAAACGAAGTGCCGAGGAAAAGCTTCGTCACTACTACAATAAAATCAGGAAATTACAAGCCAAGAAAGAAGGGAGATATCGTCGCATCATTTACTCATCGTCATCGGACAGTGAAAAAATCGGCGACGGCTCCGCGGAAGTGTCTCGTGGCGGTGACCTTCACCTAGTAACGCCACCGTCCCAGCAGCAGCCCCCAACGCAGGGGCTATCTCGTACATCCGAGATCCTGCCGCTTCCTAACGATTCGCAGCAGCCCCCAACGCAGGGGCTATCTCGTACATCCGAGATCCTGCCGCTTCCTAACGATTCGCAGCAGCCCCCAACGCAGGGGCTATCTCGTACATCCGAGATCCTGCCGCTTCCTAACAATTCGCAGCAGCCCCCAACGCAGGGGCTATCTCTACATCCGAGATCCTGCCGCTTCCTAACGATTCGCAGCAGCCCCCAACGCAGGGGCTATCTCGTACATCCGAGATCCTGCCGCTTCCTAACGATCCGCAGCAGCCCCCAACGCAGGAGCTATCTCGTACATCCGAGATCCTTCCGCTGCCTAATGACTCGCTGCAGCCCTCAACGCAAGAGTTAGCAGACGAGATCGCTCCTCTTGAGGAGCCTATACCAGAGTGCGAACTGGATCCCGAGTTGCTAAGTGCACTTGGTGATACCACTGATGATGTCCCGGCTTATGGACCTGCCATACACGGTACGCTGGCACAACGCTGGCAGCCGATTTTGAAAAAAAGGCCTCCAAACAGAAGCAAAGGTAAAAATCCTTAAAGATTACATGGTGCCCGATAATTGCAAGGCGCTTAAAGCACCCACCTTAAACCATGAGATTTCTGCAGCACTGCCAGAATTCCAAAAAAAAAAAAAAAAAACCGAGACAAGATTTTACAAGACAACCAAGGTCAACTTGGCCTCGGCATAACAGCCATAAATAGAGGTAAGTCGATGTTGCTAACCGGAGATGACAAAGTGAATGTGTTAATTTTTTTATCGGATGGCTGCCGCATATTATCTGACTTACATTTCACCGAAACTCAAGTGAGAACGAAACTGATTTTTCCCGTATTGGAAAAAAACATACAAACTCTTTTACAGAGTAATTCAGAAAGAGACGAAACACTTTTCGGCAGCAATTTGGCCGAAAAGATAAAGGCATCAAAAGCGATCGAGAAGCAAGGGCTTCAAATTAAAAAAGTTCCGCCTAGAACATCCACATCAAGCACACCAGCGGCACCTAGCGCCCGATCCCTCAGGGAAACTGGGCGGGCCCTCCTCGCTATCAACAGGCGAGAGGAGGGCGCGGCTTCAACCACCGGAACCAGTACCACCGCTCCGCGATGCCGGCGCGAGCAGCTCCAACAGCTCCACCTGTACCGCCGCTGAATCGCCAGCCGACTTCAGCGAGCTCGAACAAACATGTCCCAACTCGTCAGTAACGCAGGTACATGCGAGTAGATTACGTCATTTTTATGATTGTTGACTTAATGTTACAAAAAACGCAGTAATTTTAGACTGGATTTGTAATGGCTATAATATCCCATTTTTACGAGAAGTATATCAGCAACGAATTCCTCATAAAACTTCGTTGTCAATAATAGAAAAGCAAGCAATGGCGCTAGCCATCAAAAAGTTAGTCGATCTAGGCGCTATTACTGAATGTAGTCCGCAACAAGATCAGTTTATTTCTAGTGCCTTTTTGGCACCTAAATCAAGCGGAGGACATAGGTTCATACTTAATCTTAAAGAATTGAATAAGTTTATCACAACAACCCATTCCAAAATGGAAGACCACAGAACAGCATCAAAAATGATCTCACAAAACTGCTACATGGCCACAGTAGATTTGAAAGAATCTTACTTAGTTGTCCCTATAAAACATTCTCAACGTAAATACTTACGTTTTCAATACGTAGATGAACATTCTAACATAAAAACCTACGAATTTAATGCTATGCCTTACGGTTTATGTTCTGCGCCTCGAACGTTTACAAAAATAATGAAAGAAGTAGTAGGTTATCTCAGAAGCCAAGGACTGAGATCAATTGTATATCTCGATGACATATTGTGTTTAGGAAACACCCAAGACGAATGCTTACTAAACGTCAACAAAACACTTAAGTTATTGAAATGTTTAAGTTTCGTTATTAATTATGAAAAAAATAGTTTACAACCGCGACAATGTAGCAAGTTTCTTGGCTTCATGTATAACTCTTTAGATATGACAATATCGCTTTCACCTGAGAAACGCGAAAAATTTTTGCTACTTTTGCAATTTTTTTACCAACTACCCACTTGTACAATTCGTGATTTTGCGCATTTAATAGTTGGCCTTAGTTGCGAATAATGATAACTATAATGCCAAATTCAAACCTAGCGCGGTAATCTTGCCAGATTTAGCATGGCGGATGAATAATATTTCATCTACAACTAACACATTAGTAACACCAAATTTTAACTTAGAAATGTTTACGGACGCGAGCCGAATTGGCTGGGGCGCTTATTGTGACAACAAGCGCACTGGGGGCAGTTGGACAGATAGTGAGCGTGAAAAGCACATTAACTATTTAGAATTATTAGCTGTTTTTCTAGGCTTAAAATCTTTCGTGCGCGATATGCATAGCTGCAATATTTTGTTACGAGTAGATAATACAACAGCACTTAGTTATATTAATCAAATGGGAGGAATCCAATTTCCCCATTTAAATAATTTGACAAAAAATATTTGGCAATGGTGCGAACACCGAAATATCTGGTTGTATGCATCCAATATAAACACGAAAGACAATTTTGAAGCAGATCAAGAATCTCGTAAGGTGAACCCTGACATCGAATGGCAGCTTAGTGAAGCTCAATTCCAAACTGTCACGACAGCATTTGGTTATCCAGAAATTGATTTATTTGCGTCCCGCACTAATACCAAGTGCAAAAATTATGTCTCGTGGAAACCAGACCCAGACTCTATTGCTGTAGATGCGTTCACTTTAAATTGGAAATCAATGTTTTTTTTACGCATTCCCTCCATTTTCGATGATATTGAAATGCCTACAAAAAATTTACAACGACAAAGCAGAAGTCATTTTTATTTTTCCCAACTGGCATTCGCAAGCTTGGTTCCCATTGTTAAAAAGTTTATTGAAATCAGACATTATTTATTTCACACCTGATTTAAGTATATCACATTCTTGCAGAACCCGACAACAACAATCGAAGTTTACCCTGGGTGCAGCGCTGCTCTCAGGACAGCGTTTGCGGCAGCAGGCACCCCACACCAAGCATTAGACCTAACAATGGCATCTCTATCCAAAAATACTCTATCTCAATACAACGGGACGTATAAATTGTGGTGGCGGTTTTGTTATCTTCACGGTTTAAACCCATATATGGGGTCAATCAGAACTATTATTTTGTTTTTGACAGAACAATTTCAAAAAGGTGTTGCGTACAGTTCCATAAACAGCCACCGTAGTGCATTATCATTGCTTGTCGGAAGTCATCTTACTACCAATGATCAAGTAAAACGACTCCTTAGAGGTGCATATAGATTAAGACCAGCCTCACCAAAATATTCTAGGACTTGGGACCCACAGGTTGTTCTCGATTATATAGCAAATTGGGTACCAAATCGTCATATTTCATTAGAAAAAATAACACTAAAGTTAGTTACACTATTAGCGTTATCTACAGCACACCGGGTTCAAACGTTTTCTCTAATAAAATCAGAAAACATTAGGATAGGCTCTTCATCTGTCGAAATAGGTATTACTGAGGCAATTAAAACATCCGCACCCGGGCGTGAACAACCGGTTTTAGTACTACCTTACTTTTATGAGGATAAATCTATATGCCCCGCTACAATAGTAGAAGACTACCTATTTGTAACTAGAAAAATAAGACTGCCTTCTATAAATAATTTCATATTAACCTTTAAGCAACCGCATAAATCAGCTTCGACTCAAACCATCAGTCGATGGATTAAGAGAGTTCTGGGTGAGAGCAGCATAGATGTATCAATATTTTCTAGCCATAGTACACGACATGCTTCAGTTTCCGCAGCTCGAGCTGCGGATGTTTCCTTAAATACAATTCGCAAAACGGCAGGATGGACAAGTACGTCACAAACGTTTGCCAAATTTTACAACCGGCCGATAGTAAATGAAACTTCTTTTGCGAGATCAGTTTTGCAACTTAATTGATTGTAATGTTATACGTTATGAGATGATAACTTGTTTGTGTATAGTTTACAAGTTAAACATAATTTCCAATAAAATGTGATATAATTTGTAATCGTATCATTGAGATTACCATTCATGTTAAAATATGATTATGTAATAAAAGTTGTTTGTTATTACTTTGTAAAAACAAAATCTTTTATTTCTCACACAAAATTTTGGCTCTAAACATCTACCATGTTGTGAATATTATATCAAAGCATGAGGCTATACGAAATATAATATATGATTAAACGAACTTGCAAAAGTGAAGTTCGATCAATATTATATGAGTATAAAGCCTCATGCGAAGATATACTTATCTTCCCACCCACCACAAAAACCCATAAGTATATTGAAAATTTTGTGTTATTTTTTAATTTCTCTTAACAATGAGGAGCGACACCGCTGGGGTGTTACCATTAGGTAGGAAAAAATATATTTTCTTTTTTCTCTCTAAAGACGTGCAATGTTGCCAGTAGGACTAAAGTACTACCATGTTGTGAATATTATATCTTCGCATGAGGCTTTATACTCATATAATATTGATCGAACTTCACTTTTGCAAGTTCGTTTAATCATATATTGTATCTTAGTTACATTCTTTTATATTTAAACCGAAATTGTGTTATTTTCAGATGCCGCTTTCCTCCCGGTACTCGGACTACAATGAGATGGCTCCTTATAGACCGAGGCCGAGACGGACAGCTGCTAGTCTTCCAGGTAATCTCGATCTCTCTCTTGAGTCGTATTTCCTCATGACTGAGGGTTGTGATTCCCCGCAGAATTAAAAAACTGTATATTCAAAAAATTCAAAATTAGAAAATTCAAAATGTTTTATTTCGGACTACAAATTGATTGATTGATCCATATTTTGTTAGTAACTTATAACTATTCTTACAGGCTAGGGTTAGTATAATTAACAAGTAGTTACATTATTTAATACGTCATGTACATAGGAGAATGTATGTAGAAGAAGGTGCTGGGAGGTGGTGGTCACGATCCTCAGACATTAGGGATACGATTCAAGGAGGAGGAGGTACATAAGAGGCATTCCTTGCGGAATCATAGTCCGCACGAAATGTCTCAGTACAGGCGCATGCGGGTCTGCCGCTACAGCTTTCAAGATGATGTTGTCACTCCCCCGCAGCCTCCGCACTAGCGACGCTGTTTAGGTATGCAGCTGCGAATGAGCAACCTTGAAACGAGATGAAAAATGGGCGTTTATAAATTCTAGGTAATAGAAAAAAAACTAGCGTCGTGATTTTCCTTGCCCTCGCACGGATTTATGGTGCTCAATGATTATGCAGCCTACAGCTAATTAAGTAAACTGAAGTGTCTTAGATTTTGTTTATTATGTCCCTAAAATTCTGTTAAAAGGTACAGTCATGGACAAAAAAATAATAAGTTATTAGAAATGGAAACATCTTTAAATCACTTTTTTATTTTATTTTAAGCAACTCCATCATCAACGCCGAAGCGCGGACGGGCACTGCCAGTGCCCCCTGGCGGCAGTGAGACGGGCTCGCTGCGCGGCGGGCGCGGGCGTCGCCTGCCGCGCCCACCGCCGCACGTCGCGCCCCCGCCGCTGCCGGCACCTCTACCCGCGCATGTGCCTTACATACCTGGTACGTTGTTTGTTATGAAAAATAAATAGCTTTTGGCATTATTAAAAAAATATTTCTTTTGACAGGCCAACTGTGGTGTCAGAATTTTCAAATGTCCTAAGGGCCTCTGACTTGGTTGAAAGTCTGGCGTATTATACCAAATATCTGGGGCCTAGAATTTTAAGTCTCATCTGACCCATGGCAAAATGAAATGCTATTTTTTGATTACCCATCTAAGGAATTATCACCTCTCTTAGTCGTATCCCTCACTGCTGAGGATCATGACTCCTTCTGATACTGTTGACTAGTTATCGCCATCGGTTTCGTTCTGTTGCTTGGTGCATTGCAACATTTATTGGCATCTCCAGCTCTTTAGTTATTTGGTCAGACCACCGTATGTGACTCCGGATTCTCGGTCTCTTTCCTTCAACTTTCCCTGTCACTACAAAGCGCTCCAAAAAAAAATACATTTTTCTATAAGCTGCATATTAAAAGTTTAACATTATATTCAATTGGTCTTACCAATTTCTAATTTCAATCGTCTATTAGTCTACCAAGCTTACTATTATCAAAAATTCTTAGTAAGAACGTGGAACGTAATTTCTTAGTAATATTAAATTATGCTTGGATTCTTCTAACCTACTTAAGATGTTAAATATTAAAATTATTTATTTTTATATTCCAGAACCCGAAAAGATTGTTCCCGAAATGAGTTACGGTTACGATAGCTACGGGTACCAGCCGGAGTACCGGGACACTGCCACTGAACACTATCAGGATAATAATTATAATACTAGGTCAGTATTCTCTTTGAGTCGTATTTCCTCATGACTGAGGGTCGTGACTCCCCCGCAGAATTAATTCGTTAGGGGAGTTTTCTTGGGCAGATACATCGTGGTGGGCGCCCAGGTCCTTCCACGGAAGACACATGTCCTCGGATATTGTGGTCCTCAAACATGTCGGTTTCCTCACGATGTTTTCCTTCACCGTTAAGCGAGTGCAAATCCACACATAACTTGAAAATACAAGTCATTGGTGTAGGGCGAATTCGAACCAGGGTGCGTCTGGATGAAAAGCAGACCCTGGAACCGCTGAGCCACACTCGCTTTTTTAGGTCAGTTTTAAGTTTAGTATTAATCATGTTACATACTCAAGTTACTTGTGCAATAAAACTGTTGAATAAATAAATGAATGAACCAGCTCTTGAGGACGGTCTAAGACATCACGAAAACGTCTGGAGTTAACGATCTAATAAAAAAAATGTGCATTTCCGCAAACTGATAGATTGAAAGTGTTGGTATTGATGGGCTAGAGATGTTTATTCAAAGAACTGATGAGCAAATGATGAACTATTCAAATAATATTTATTGTACAACGTTGATGTTAGAATAAAAGTGTATAGTTTATCTACTTTTTTTATTCCAGTTATGACGAGGACGGGATGCAACCTTTCTTCGACGAAACGCCTCACGCCACTCCGCCTGCAGCCGGTAATTACACTAAAAATCATATTTGTTTTGTCTTATATGACCTATTTAACATACTTTTAAAACTAAAAAGGAATTATCATTCAGTTCATATTTAAATACACTCGTTGCATAAGTGATAACAACATCCGGTATGAGCATAAATATCTCTCAGTTTTGACATTGAAATCAGTACACATTAGCACACGCAAATGGCTTGCCGTTTCATTCTTACTTTGTATGACGATTTTGCGTTTAATATATTCAACGTTTTCTTCAAACTTTCAGCTCAAAAAACCCCATGGACTGAACCAGAAACCACCACACAGTTTTCATACCCAGTGACGAGTGAAGAAGATTCGTTATTACCTAAGTCAGTGCCATCAACTATATCATCCTACTTACCACAACCGCCTGTAACGAGCCAACAAGACACGTACCTAGATAAAAGCTATCAGCAGTATGACTTACAATATGAGGACCAAAAATACCAATACGATCAACTCGACCAAGGCTACCAAGACACGCAGTATCAGGAAAATAAGGATTACCAGTATCAATATGACCAACAATATCAGGACGACCAAAAAACTCAACAAAGGTTAGAACAAGAACAACAATTTCAGTTTCAACAACAACCGCTTTATCAACAACAGGAGCAACAGTATCACCAACAACAACAGCAGCATTTGTCACAACAAGAGATAGAATTGAAACAACAACAGCAATACATTGAAGATGAACAGCTCAAATTGCAGCAGCAGCAATATCATCAACAACAGCAACAGTTGCAGCAGCAGCAGCAGCTTCAGCAACAACAACAAGCAAAACAGGCTGCTCCTGCGGTTCAACTTCAAACTACAGTACTGAGTGGTGCTGCGACGTTAGGTTCCTTCATGGCTGGTGGTGCCAAGAAACTGGGAAGCTTGTTTGGTGCAGCTGCAGCAGCAGTTGCAGCACCTGCAAGTCAGCCTACGACAATCCCCGCAACAACCGCCCCTGTGAATCAGTTCTCATCATCAGTAGCCCCAGTCACGCCATTCACAAGTACAACTGTTCCCACGACAGCGTCCGTCCCAGAAATGTCACCTGCAGCCCCCGTGCCAGCCGTCACTACATCAGCCCCTGTTATGTTGCCCCGAACTCCTTCTTTACGAAGGCAGGAGTCGATACAGAGGCCGCCGGTTCGTCGAATACGGACACTACCCGACGCGCCAGAGGATATGCAATCGAGTTTCGACGAAAGTGCCTACGATGACGAGTATCAAAAGACTGAATATGATCAATCTCAAGACAGGTCTTCTTTGGACAGGTATCGGGACGATGAATATCCTGAGACCATTCACGAAGAGATCGCTGAGGAGAGAGATAGGCGTTTGTCAGAGCTGCCAAGTCCTAGCTTGCAAAAGACGTCACCGACAAGAAATGGGTCGGTGAGAAAACCCTCAGTGGACAGTTATCAGACCCATATTAGTCAAGCACCTTCCATTATTGACAGGAGGACGTCGCAAAGTTCTTATCATCCCGAAGAAAAACAACTTTCTATTCCTACGACACAAGAAGGTGAGTTTATTTTTTATAATAAAATACTATTTAAATTTTTCAACATACCGAAGTAGCTAAACGTCATTATGTATAATCCGTGACATAACAGAATAAATTGATAAAATGACATATTTTAATATGTTAGAAAATAATAGAATAAACAATAAATGGCGGTGAAAAATTCGATCACATTTTACAGAAATAAGATGAAGCGACAGTGCATGTGTGTGAGAATTGCGTGAATGTGTGCATGTGTATATGTTTATTTTAACAATATTGCACGTATGTTCAAGAGCACTTTACAAGATTTTTTAATCATATCGTTTTATCCACAGAAACACTGGTTGAAAAATCAAAAGTCACATTCAAAGAAGAAGTAAGCAACAAGAAGACAACGTACCACGAAGTACCAGAAGAGCCTGCTCCAGAGCCTTACGATGATAATGAGGAATACAGAGACGATAATTACCAAGACGAGAGTTTTAGAGAAGATGAAAATGATGAGCAATTTGAGCAGAACGACGAGCAGTATCAGGAGGAAGTGTTCCAAGAAGAGGAGAGGCAAGAAGAGGAGATCCAGGATCAGCCGAAGTTGACTCCGAAGCAGAGGTGGCATCGAGCGTACAACAAGATTGTAATGCAGCTGAACGTGAGTACTTATGAACTAGATACGATGAATTAAGATATTTTTTTACACATTTACTATACTTTTGAAATGAAATATCATGTTTTTAAAATTAATAATTTTATTTATTTCATTATTTTTGTTGTCGGTTTAATTAACATATTTTTTTGTTTCAATCGTTTATAAAAGTTATTTTATTTATACACGTGTTTGACAACTATTTTGTTTTGTATTTCTTTCTTACATATTGTTCATTTGTATTTACTATTGATTTTTTTGGCAATGATCATACATATATGTTGGATATTATGTTAATCTGAATTTACCGTATATTTTAACAGGATGTTAATTTTATTGTGAATTTTACTTTTATTTGTGTACCACGGAGAATTAACGCTTTCATTATGGAAACAGGTGAGTGCTAGTTAATTGATAAATATTCAAATAAGCAGTTTATATTAGTTAGAAATAAGGTTAATTCTTTGATAAAATGTATGAACTAAATTAGAAAACAGCGAAATATTTATAGAAAAATACACTATCTCATTTTGTAGGAACCAAATGACTTATAATATTCTACAGCTCCAAAACTTTTCACACAAACAAGTTTAAATAACGATCATCATTTTGTTGAACTTTTCGCAAAAATTTCCATCTACAAATGAAGCAGAAAATATGACTATTATAATAATTTCCATAAGCTCCGAATTTCTTAGAAAATTGTGTTACATATTGTCAAAAACAAACATTGCTAACAACATTAAATACATGAATATCACACGGGCCTTCAGGCGAAACATGCTTATGACTTATATTTAAATTAGTTTAGTGAAATGTTGACTGGTAGGTAATTTTTCTGTCTCCATTATGAAGTTCAGAAATACGAAAACAACATTTTATTTTATTCGTTTTGTGTATTTTTTTGTACAACATGGAAGGTTTATTGTTTTTCAGTAACTATCATACCTATAAAATAATCCTATATGATTAAACAAGTGATTAGCGCTATGGTATGTTTCTTTGTTTGATAGTTTTGTGAGAGCGGGGGAAAACATATGACGCTCTTGTACCGGACAGCAGTTCAATCATTAATGAGTTCATTCCGAAGTAAGGATATGGGTAGTGAATTTAACATCTGAAATTTTTAGTTGAAAACTCAATTCATTTAATGATATTTTTTTGATGATTTCTGTTTTGTTTGTACTTCAATTTGTTAGTTTTGAAAACGAAGTGAAATTTTCAAATCACTTATCATTAATTGACTTAAGTATATCACTTTTCACATTGCTCTTGATTCGATTTTAGCTTGCAAGTAGAACATTACAAGTACCTACATAAGTGTTTTTTACGTCCAGCCATAAACTAGGGTAACAGCTACACAGTGTCTAGCGCAGCATGGTGTCAGGACCCCTGTGATTATGGCCTAGACTATGGTTACGATTTAATGGCCAGCTAGGTTCGTCGTTTCTTCTCGTTATATGATTAAATCAATTTATTATCTCCTTTGAAGGTTTTATTATCGAGTTTAGATGTGTTGAAAAAATATTATGCGGAGAAATATTATACAGTTTCAGTAACTATTATTTATTGATATTTTTTACGGATTGTACAATATCTATTTTCATTTCAAGTTAATTTGTACGTGAAAAACATAGACAATTAAATATATTGACATATGCCTCGTTCTCGGTACCTAAGGCATAGCGAAAGATATCGACTATCTTTTGTTCTAAATAGAACCAGTTATTTTTCGATGCTATATTTTTCTTACATTATTTGTCTTTTAGAAGTAGGTAGAGCAAAGCATATTAAATATGCATTGCTCGCTACTATAATGTGATTTTGAGACAACGCAGATATCTAAATATTGTTTTACACCGAATTTTTTTTCGGGAGATTCTTTGAAACAAATGTAACACTATATGAGATAAATAATATCTTTATGTAGATATTAAAATAATTTTAACTCCTTTGGGGCCTCACTTCAGCCACGAATTCAGGGTTGATTCCTTACCTGTCACACCCTCTTGTAACACGGTTTCTGGTTACTTTAAATGTCATTAGCAACAAGTGGAACCATTCAGCTATCGATCAATGAATTGATTAATTTATTAACTAGATTTACTCGCTAAATAACTGACACAAAATTGCGGTGTTCTTTGTTGATAGGCTGACAAAAAAGCTTATTTAAAGCTTATTTATAATACTTAATTGTAGTACTCTGTAATATAAAAATATAACAAAAATAGACGGACTCGTGTTTAACATGTTTGTTTAATATGAATAAATTAGATTAGGTCAAACAATATTGAATAAATAATCAGATCATTGTTTACGGATATCCTAAAGATACAGTTTGTAATCTTACATCCGAGTTATGATAAACCAAATGTATACAATTGTGGCATAATAGCCACAAACATCACATTATTACAGTGCTACTAATTATAATGATTATTTCTTATTTTTAAATTTTTGCCCCCCATATATTTAACCAAAAACCTTAAGGTTTAGTTGTGAGCATACCAGAGCCAATAATTTAGTTTGTTAAATTTGTTCATGTTCTTATTCAAGTAAAAAATGTCAGTAAAAAAAGATGGTCAGTTTAAATTTTCCGTACAATTAAAGTAGAGTAATGTAAAGTAGTAAATTAAAGTAAAGTAGTAATTTTTTTTTTGCATCGTTTCCGCCTCTGACTGGAATATCTTTGCTCATTATAATTGCTGACTTGCATTTTGTCTTTCCATGTATCACATTGAAACCAAATACGTTTGTCAATATAAACCTCACCAAATACTTACGGTATATTATAATAGCCGTTTGAGAGCCAGTAAAATACCTAACTGTTAAATAATAAAAAAATACATTTTCAATAAATAAAAAAATGTGTCATATAACCCGATATAACACCAATATGAAGGCAAAGCGAAGCAGTGAGATCCCCTGTGGGCTAAATGGGCACAACACCACCGCCCGCTGTGTAAATGGGAAAATGCTGTTACCACCCTGCGTATTGACCTTCTTAGAACTCCTACCGTGAAAGACTTTGTTGGATTGTTATGGCACTCTTTGGTGCGTTTTGAAAGTATTTAATCTGATTGTAAATGGATAGTTCGTATATAGAATAGATGGTCTATAAATATGGACTGTTTAGTTAACTTTTTGTGTTGCTGCTGAACTTCTTTCTTCACGATTTGGTTGTTTTTGATAATGTTTACTGTCATGACCACTAATTTATCAACTAACCACAATTTATTAACCTAAACCATACAAATGAAGATGGTCGTATAAGTCTCAAATTTACAAATTTTATATTAAAAAGTATATTAAATAAACTCTTAATTAACAAATCTTCAGTCGAAATCTCCTCTTTTCTTTTTCATAATGTGAAAACATTTGCATGGAATTTTTTCCGATTCCATTCTCTCGTCTTTCGAGGAAAAACTTATGAGAAACGCTACATCAAACATTCAGAAGCGAAATTGTACATGTGGATTAAAATATCGTACGTTTTAGTACAAGGAACGTTCAACGTGCGCAACGAAATTAATTTGATTTTGCCCGTACTTTGCTAACTCAAGCGTTTGCTCTAGTACCTACTTTCAATGTAAGAAAGCTATACAAGATTGCGTGGGTGCAAACACGGTAATTTGTCGTAGGGTACGTTTATATCGTTAAGGGACTATAAAAATATCTATCTTTAGAACATATTTAAAAAAAATAAAGACTTCAAACAATAGATTAATAAAAAAAAACAAAAAGAACGAAATATACTCATCATCATCATCAGCCTACTGAGACTCACTGCAAGATATAGGCCTCCTCCCTCTTACGCCAATACTCTGTCTTGCAAAAACACTTAGGAAATATACTTATACAAGGTGTAACAGAAGGGTGTGACAATACTTATACTAAACATACCTATGTATATATAGAATACAGCCCACTAGGTTTCAGAATTCTAAGTGTCATAGATTTCGAGTAATCATAAGTTGAACTTTCATTAAAACTTTAAGACTTGCAACCCTACATCTTATCATTTTGAGCGTTCATTGACTTTTCTTTCATTGACAAATGACACGGCGCGGCGGTGTCTCTCTGAGAGCGCGAGAGAGAGAGAATACGTTGCGTTAAAACTAATGCTAGAACGGGATGAAAGAATGTGTGCTTATTTCGGTTTCGTCACTCGCTAGGGCTGCCACGAAATCAAGTGAAAAATATTATCTAATTTTTGTATGGTAAAAAATATATGCGATTTAATTTTTCATATTTTGGTATATGACTCCTTACATGATATATATGTATACTCTTTAATATTGTCACACCCTTCTGTTACACCTTGTATATTATATATATATACCTATATATTTAGTCCTCTTAAGTTCCTAATACTTAGGTATCCTGTTAAGTATGCGGTGAGACATGGGTTCAGGTTTAGCCAGCCGTGATAACTTTTGTTCGCCTTCATTAAAGTTTATAGACAAACCTTATTACGGAAAACACTATAGGTTATTCTTGGGCGTGGAGAAATCACATTTCTAATTAGTTTAACCTTCTTCTTTTTATCGAATGAGAGTGGCCAACTTTGGTGTCGAGAGTTAATCAAGCCGCCCTAAATGCCTCTGATATGGCTTAACGGTTGCCGTACTATGACAAAAAACGGGACCTACAATTTAACGTGTCATCCGATCCGACCCACGGAAGCGCCCAGAATGGAATACCACTTTTTGGACACCCATCCAAAGAATCGCATGCTATTACCCCCACTAGCTGAGCTACGGGCGCTTCATTAGTTTAATGAACGAACTGTACTATATTCTCTTGCAAACTCACACAAACACTTTACGGAAGCAACAAAAGGGCAATTATTACATCACTGGCGAAGCTTAAAGTTCATTGTTCAAGAGGTTTCCGATAATCCTTAGCAAACAGTTGTTATCTAGTAACCTAGTGTACAGGGCTAGGATATCATTAATAAACTTATATTTTATACACGTTTAAGTAAAAGTTATATAACTAAAATTTTATACAAATATTTAAGCGCTCATTGGTGTGTTTGTTTTATATTATAATAATGACATGTATTTATTATGTAGCTATAGATAGTTACCTATTAACTATGAGCAAAATATATTTCTTTGAGATACGAAAGCAAACATTAAGGATGCCAGTTTTTCAAAACTTTTTTATAAAGCTATTTTAAAACTTTCGGTTTCTAGGATTTGCTAACACTATCCTTTATTTTTCTTTCGACTCCTGTCCATCCTACGGTTGCCTGGAAGAAATGGCTATTAGCGATAAGGCCGTCAGTTGTGGCACTATTTTTGAGTCTTTTGTGTTTCTTCTTTTTTTTCAATGTGTGTTACAATAAAGAATTTTGTCTATCTATCTATTTCGAGTTTATCGTAAATATCTGAAGCTTATTAATGAGAGAAAAACGTTCGTTATAAAAATGTAAAGCGTCGATTACAATAAGTCCTGTATAGTTTACGGGATTAAATAAGTAGGTATATGCAACTAGCAAGACTTTAATCGCTCTAGTTTCTCATAAGCATCATAAGCATTGTAACTTTTTACATATATTACATCGTATATGTTTGTATACCTAAGTTTTAGATAGCAAACCAGCTAAAACTTACGGTCTATTTTGCTTTTGAACATATAAAAACTTTTGATGTAGGGCAAAAGTCAGTGTTGTTTTTTCACCTACGTACTATTTATTTTAACTTTAGAACGTACTGGTTTTACTATAGTTACATTCTAAAGTAATAATTTATTTGAGATGAATCTGATGTTCAAACGAGTTAGGTTCACTTGTCAGATATAATCTAATTAAGGTGTTCACTAGTTTGACTTTGATCGTAAACTTGGGCAATGAAATAATATTTGCGTACAATATTAATTACTAAAAATCCATTTAATAATAATAAGATCAGATAATTCTTCAAAATTTCATTTACTAAAAATCTATTTTTTTGTAATATATCCATAAAATATAAAACGTCTTCGGAGTAACCGGGGAGAATTAATAAAATTTAAAATATCAATATTAACATCAAAGTTTCTTGTGGTTTCTTTACAAAGGCCGTAAACAAATCATCTTATCCTCGCCTCGAGCTAAAACAACAAATACCTTAACATGGAGACCCTCTCTTCTAAAAATACAAAACAAATACATATTCTGTTGAATTGAGTTTCGCAATTTCTTCACTTTCACTTGTGTTGCAATAAATAGCGATCGGTTAAAGTTAGTCGGGGTGTTGTTCTTAGTTTCGTATTTAGTAGCGACCTCCTGTTGCGTCGCTCGCGTTTGTACTCGATCGCCTCATTAGTCCAGCTCACTGCTCCAGCCACACGCATACGAAACCACTCAGTCTACGATCAGACATTGCTCCGAACGCACCCCTTTTCGAAATTCCAGAAAAGTTGTAACTCAACGCCGGTTAGGGTAAGAACTGAGAACGTTGCGCAAGCGATGGCGACGGAAACGCGCGAGGACGCGATAGCGGCATCCTGCGGGCGGCCCTGGCCCTATTGATATCGGATCATTTGTATGCAAATCATCTTCAATTCAGGTGTGAACGTTCAGTGTTTTAACAACGGTTACAGTGAAATGTTGTGAACATGTTTCGTAGTAGGAAAGTTCAGGCGATAAGCGAGGCGGATGTACGCCGCGACCAGTCGTTTCAAAATCGCACCGTTCCGAGCGGTTCGAGGCTCCGCGTCCGTCGCGGGTCTAGTTTGACAGATTTGGACAAGTTGAGATGCGGTGGCGGGTCGAGTGGAGGTGGTTCAATTGGGGATTTGATGAATATTTTCAGTGGCAGTGTCAATTCTGTAGGAAGTGACACGTTGGTCGCTCGGACCGTGCCGCTAGAGACTGTCCGCCGGAATGTGCAGCCGGTGGCGAGCCCGCCCCCGCGGCCGCCCTCCTCGCCGCTCATCCACGTATCCCGACCCGTAGGCCCCCTGACGATGGCCCAGCGAACCCTAAGGTTCAGCAGATTGCTCAAATATCAACCTTGTTCCACCGACGTACTCATAACTCTGGTGAGTGAAAAGTTTACGGGTTAGATTTATTTCCGATACCTGTTTATTTACCCTTTTCACGCGTTACGTGTAGCGGGGTCAGTGACATTGTGTACTTTTCTAAGGTTTCTTATAGTGAGATGTGTTAGTATAGCGCTTATATGCCTGTTAACTGGCGCTAACGGCTCGTACAAAGCCCTTTTAATAGTCTCATAAAAGGTTGCAACGCTATCAGCACTTATATGGATGATGGTAACCATATCACGCTATTAAGCGAGTGCTCGTTTTTAGATATGACATAACAATAATCTTAGTGAAGTACATCAATAATATTTAACATAGTAATTAATGAATGCTGGCAACAATTTCTCTCTGTTTGGAAACGTAAATCTTGAGGGATAAGGAGGGATCTGTTTAATAATTCATTGATTTGGAATACTCCCTAAGTTAAAGTAAATAGCGTAGTGTTTATCGATAGAAGGAGCTACTTAGCTGGAGGGGGCAATGAGTCTATTTTACGATACCACTTAGCCTAGTTGAAGTTGAGCGAAAACATCAGTTTCTTTGAAAATATTCTAGCATTTTCTACTTTATATCTTAGAAAACTTCTAATATTTTCCACTTTACTTCTCAGAGTTTTATCTCGTATCACTTATATTTTTAAAGTGAAGTATATTGTGACAATCATACCTTAAATAAATAAAAAATATTCTTATTCTTCTTTCTTCTTCCTACATATTCTTGTTTTGTATTGTTAGATTCAACACAAACAGGATTCTATGAGATCAATTTAATGTGAGGCACTAGAAAGCAAGCACTGTTTGCTGGATCGTTTGCAGTTGACGTTTTATGCATTTTCAATAGCAATGAGCATTTTTATTTAAATGCTACGATTTTTAAAGGACGAGATATTTTTCTTGCAATATTTTACGTAAAATTGTATCTAATTGTACGAATAATTCAAGTATATTACAGCTACCAATTTAGAAAAAAGATGGCTATCGGCAATAAATATAGATCGTATTTATAGTTTCGAAAAGAAAACACTTTTTAGATACAAAATAAACTATTTATTAAGTAAAAAATAAAAATATACATAGTCCAACTAAAATACTGTTTTTACGCACGACGAAAACGTATCCTCGTATGAAAACTTTCTGCTTATCAAAAACATGAAATAAAATTAGTCGCCTCTATAAAAACACTGACACTTAATTATTATTTACAGTTAAATAGAACTAATTGATACTGTTAGGCCACTGAAATAATAATCTTACGTTGACGGTTAATTAAACAAATAATTAACTAACTTACTGCCGATACTTTTTTATCAGGCGTATTTCTTCATGAATTTCAGTAGGTATTTCAGCTTAGGCATTTCGATGTTGTGGATACACCTGTTGAAGTCTCCAATGACCTTGACAGAGTGAGTCATCATACGAGAAATGATGTCTTTGAGACACACGCTGAGATCTGATACTTCCTTGAAACCGTGGATTGCTATCTCGGCCATTACTACCGGGAACGGGGATGTTTCGTAGAGGAACTGCAAAAAAGATATATAATAAATTGGTTTACAAATTCTTACAGAAAATATAACGTAGTTTTTTAATGTTATTCGATAATACAATACATGGCACAAGCGTTTGCTAAGTATGCGGCTAGATGGCGCTGTATACAATGTTCCGGAAATTAGTCTCGTATAATAAACTACTTGTAAAAGTTTATTATACGAGACTAATTGATGGAGGTTAGGTATGCTTCAGTTATTAAATAGTAATAATATTTATTTATTTTGTAGATTGTTACTTATTAAGTCATTAATTTGATTGTAGAGGTGGTGAAATAGGACAAAAATTAATGTCTTTTATGCTTATCGTGAAAAACCGTGCAGAAAGCTAGTATTGAAACGAAGATCGTTAATATTTTATAATTCTAATTCTAAATTTAAATCTTGCATGTAATTTTTTGGAAAACATGTTTCTACAAATCTGCCGTTTGAAAAAAAGTAAACAAAGGTAAAAGGAAATTTTCGTATTGTTTTTTTACCATGTGTACATGGAAAGTTTAAGGTTATAGTGCGCATTAACAATGATATTTTTGAGCTAGTTTATGTTTTATTACCTTCGTTTGAAGTGAATACAGTTTTTTAAGTTTTGTAATGGGTGCTCAAGTTTCATTAACATTTTAGTCCATTTTGGGAAAAATTATGTTCAGCATCATTATAAAGTTAATCTATTTTTTTCTGATATATTTGCCCAAGCTAAGGTTACTTAAAATGTCTAATTTTCATGTTCAAATAACGTCTATTGGGTTGCGTAAAATTACGTTCTCAAATTGTTTTTCAAGAGGGTTGCCACGGCGAAGTGGATACGTTGAGAATTTTGTTTACCTAATTACATGTGAAATTTAAAAAAATCTGTTTGAATTAAGACTTTTTCGTAGTAATTAACAAAGTTGAAATTCATTTTACAGCAAAAATAGACATTCGTGATTATAACATAGCATGGGTTGCTGTAAGCTTATGGTTAGCACCATGCCGTGTGATATGATGTTTTTTTTATTCTTCAAACCTCAATACACGTCGCGTCATAAATTTCGTGAAATTAAATTTGGTTGTTATTATTTAGTAGAATCAAACCACGATTATGCAGCACATCGTTATATCAACTTTATAAGTAGGTAATGTTTCTTTTCTATTCCACCGCTTACGAAATATGCTACTTGCCTAAGCCTGTTGATAAACTATGTGATCAATCTATATGTACGATTTGGCGTAGCTGTAAAGTGCATTTATTGTAATGGTATAAATAAATATCTAAACATATAATAAAACTTAAGAGGGTCGAAAGTCTGAACATTAAAGATAATTAAAAGAATGTTTGGAGATAATTCGAATTTATAGCAGAATATGTCCAACAATTTCTAAAAATTTTGTATGTTTATCTGTGTCTCTGTTTATCTGTTTATTAAAACGCTCATGAAGCTAAAACGGCTGAACGCATCAGCATGATTATTAGTATATGCGTAGTATGTCTTAAGAGTGTCATAGGCTTGGCTACTTTTTATCCCGAAATAATGCGAGCGAAGCCGCGGGCGTCCACTAGTAAATAATAAATTCTTAGAACTTACCACAGTCCTCTCCAAGTCCTGGCTCTCATGAGAGCAGTTCCCGCCGACCTGTTGCTGTTTCTGACACTCGAACAACTTCGACGCTGAATACTTTTTTAGATTCTCCAGCGTCTCGAAGTGAACTTGCAGTTTTTCTGTAATTAGTCTTGTTAGTTAGTCAAATTATAATTATTGGGAAGGCTCAATGTAGCGAGGTTTTTTGTAGCATATTGTATGTGGATGCCTAGAGTCAAAATATCCTTATTATTGCGGATCATGACTCAGAATGAATGTTTATGAATAAATGAATTGAATCGAGACGAATTCACTTACGGAGGGATTTATTTAACCACATACATACGTCTTGGTTGGCCCCTGGACTTCCTAGGCTGACTAATAATTAGTGAAAAAAATCCTTATATATTTTTTAGTTAATTCTCAAAATATGTTAGAAATATCATTAAAACGCGGTGAAAAATTTGCATTTTATATTTTTAAGGACCGCAAGAAAGCACCCTCAGCGCAAAGGTCACAAAATAACTAGAAACGCTTTGTGTAGAAACGGTCGCCTCCATTTAGTAAGAAAATATTTCAAGAAGATATTCTGTTCACAAAGGAAGGCGCTGTCGTTGTTCGGAAATGACCTATTTGTCGTACCTCTTTACGTGGCCTGCACAATCCGAATATGATATGAATATTTTGCATATAAAACTTAAATATTTAGTTCCGTAAAGTGTATGAAGTTTCTTTAAATTTTTCTTCAACAAAGGTTTGATATTACTTGCGAAATCAATTGTTACCGTTTAACAAACAGGTTTTTCTGAATCGCTGAGTAAAAGCTGAAGTATGAGTTTTCTAATCCCTACGTTATTTTGAAAAAAATCTGTGATATAAATTTTTTTCATAATCATAATTTTATTTATTAGGGCTTTGGCCAACACTGGCACGTCAGTCCCATCATACCTTAACCAATATCATACATCACATCTTAACAATTTTAAAGATTTATAAACTCTAAATCAAATAAGTAATTAATTACGATCACAAAACTTAAAGATATGCTATTTATGCTATGAGTTTACCCATACTCTAGCTTATTGTGATAAATACTACTTATATCTCAGCGACTTTGCTAAACAGGTAGCCGGTTACCACGAATCTATTCTATACGTAAAAGTATCATACCACTATAGTTAATAAAAAAAATGTAGGCTTTATGTATATTAGTTGAGTTACAATACTATGTATTTACCTACCATGCAATTTTAGAAAAAGACTGGTGTCGAGAATACTATCTTTATGTATATAGTTTAGTTACAACACTATGTACTAACCAGGCAATCTCTGCACACGCTGGTATCCCAGAGCCAAGCACAGGGTGACATTTTCGTCTGCCAACTGCAGGTTTTCACCGAGAAGCTTTACTATACTCTCCTTGCAGTATGTGCCGTTCCGGGGCTTGCGGTCGTGGATTATAACCTGGGGAAATTAATATTTTGATTAATAAATCATCTTTTTTATTAACTAGTGATTGTACTATACATTTACATACATTCAAATATTTAATTGATTTTCAATTTTGTAGCCAAGGAATATTGATTACATACAATTTTGATATTGTGTGATATATCATTTTGACATTTGTTTTTTCATAAAAATATGAATCATCTTGGGAAAGTAAAGTTTCACACACAATGCAAATATCAGAATAATAAAATAATAATAATACTCTTGATTGCATACCTTGTTCGTCTGCGCTTTAAATATATTTTATCTTTCCATTTAATGATCTAAATGATCTCTGTATTGACACAAGATTCTATAGCACACCTATGTAAGTTAATCTTACATATTATTCTCGTATACTGAACATGAACAAGATATATGCTTAAGGATAAGTAAGAAGATAATAAAAAAAATACGTACAGATTGAATTAAACTCATATATAAATAAATTAATAAATAAAACAAAAATAGCTTTCATTTTCTACTAATCAATAAAATATGGCACTGATATTTAACTATAAAAAATAACTTTTTTAACGACATATTTTATGTAATGTAACTAGGTATGAACTAAAAGTGTTACTAAAAAGTGCTTAAACATGTTCCTTATACTTACAAATTACATATGAATTTACATTTTTCTATGTATAAATACCTGGAAATATAGTGAAATCTGTTCCAAATACACCGTCATATAGTTGATAGCCTTATCAGCCTCATTCTTCATCAGCAACTTGATCTGGGAGACCAGGGTGTCCATGTCTTCCCTCGACTTCTGCGTCCGGACCTGGATGTCCGCGATGAGCGCTCGGTAGCCATTGATTAGGTTGTCTTGGAAATCTGTTGTCTGGGAAATGTACAAAAAAGGTACATGTCAAATTATACATAAAATCTTTTTTTATAGGTAGGTACATACATATAAATTGGTGAAATGGTTAAAATTATATATGAAAAACCGTTCATGGTTAGTGAAATTAGAGAGAAATCAAGTAACACGTAGGTATAGGTACTATTAAAAGAAAAATAATGTTAGTCGAATTGAAACCTAATTTTTAAACAAATTCGGAATTCTCTGTTTCGGAATTCATTACCGGGCAAAGAAAATGGTTATCTGTTTTAAAGTGTAATTATATCAAGTCTATATGTGAATAGCGTCAGTAAATAGTTTTCATACAAAATTAAATGAAAATACCTAAGTTTAATAAATTATTTTAATGAGAAGAAGCAGTAAACATACACATGTAGGTATTTTATGAACATCTCTGTGTTTTTAGTGTAATGTTATTTAAATTCAAATATAGAAAACTTCAATTATCAAGAAGTAATAAAATGGAGATTAATGAGATTAATTAATTAAATTAATTAATAAATTAATTAATAATTTCTCCTATTAATTATACTGCAGAATCTGAATCCAAACATTCCGTAACTAGAGAACGTTTCTGATCAATAAAGCAATATCCAATTCCAATACAAAATGAAAGTAAATACTATTTCAAGCAAAATTAATTCTGCATCGCTGAAATAATGATAGGTAGTTTAAATCATAAGAGAAAATAAGTAGCATAATATTTACCTGAAAACTTAGAGCGATAAAAACCGCGGACACTACAAAAAGAACTCTACGACTCATTTCCGTTTATTTTCCTCACACATAATCAACTGTTTGCATTAGACATTTTCTTTAAGTACCGTCTTAATGAATAGATTTTTCACTATTTGTTTACTTTTATTATTAATAACGAGAATAATATAGACGATTGTTTTAGATTTGAATAGGAGATTTGTATTTTTGTTTATAATGTTTTTATCTAGTTTTTCGTTGAGTTTAGTTTGAGAGTGGTTGGGAATCGGTTGCTCGGTTGAAGATTGGTATCGCACTGTGAGGTTTGCTTGTTAAATGTTTTGCTTTCGTCTTGTTTGTTTTGATTTTGTACCAAAGTGAGTCGGCGTGTCGATGACTAGCCGTGACCGAGTGTTTAACTGTTTATGATAACACGATAGATTGGTTTCATTTTCTTTTCATTCACGAGGTGTAGGGTTGCCTATGGTTTATGGTTAATAACTAAGTGTGAATGAATTGTTATATTATCAGGTTTGGCGTGTTTGACAAACCAACGAATTAAATTTGGTCAAATTTTTACTACAGCTATACGTACAGTGGTTTTGTAATAGTAAAGTGAAGACGTTTTTGAACAAATTTAAAATGTTTTATAGTGATACTAGCTGTGCTCGCGACTTCGTCCGCGTGGCATAGTTATTTTAGGCAACATATTTATTTTTACAAACAACCTCTTCAGCTTTAAAATTATAGCTGTTACCTATGACTTGAACCGTTTTTGCAGCGCACGCAACGGAAGCGCTCAAAGATGAATTTTGCCGTTTTTTTGCCCGTATTTTCCCTATTTTCCATTATTTCTTCGCTCCTATTAGTTGCAGCGTAATGTTATATAACCTAAAACCTTCCTCGATAAATGGTCTATTTAACACAAAAAGAATTTTTCAATTCGGACTAGTAGTTCCTGAGATTAGCGCGTTCAAACAAACAAACAAACTCTTCAGCTTTATAATATTATAAGTATATAAGTATAGATTTAAATATAAATTAAACTCTGGTAGTTAGATATCCGTATATCTCCTCTGTTATGATAATTAAGCTTCTAAGATTGTAACCGTTCTTTTGAATAAAATATGTAGTTTTAACATCATGTTCCGAGCAACATAAACAGAAACCAGAACAGAAAGTGTCAACCCTTGCAAGCGTAGTCATTGTATAAACATCCCTGATGTTGTAGGATGTTTATGACTCGATGTTGATGATTCCATCTTTATTACCTACACAAATAATGACATTATTTCCATTATCTATTATAAGTGTACGCATTCTTGGTTATTTTCTCTGTGTATCTGCATTCTTTTCTCTATACGTGCAGCAGAAAGTTTATAAAAAAATCTGTTCTAGAACCTCCTATTTATTTATAGAGGTTTTATTTTGAAATAAGTGAAAAAATTTTGTTAAAATTATTTTGTACAGCGCCATCTATGTAAAACCGTTTGCATTAGCTCGAAGGACCAGTCTTTAAGGGCTGGAATGTACTGCATCCGAAAGCTCCAAGGCTCCAACCTATAAAGGCAAAGTTCGTTTCAGGACCTTTCGCGAGAGTTTGACTGCGACTCAGCTAGATGGCGCCACTAGTTGCTCACAAATAAATTAAACAGTACATTGAAAGAGGGTCAACAGATTTATGCCCCACATTGTTTTGTAAATACAATGCTTCTGTTCCGTGAGATAAAGATCGGAACTAAATTTTTTGCTATCGTCGAGCATTGTGGTCGAGATTGTATTGAATGATATCAATAAATGTAGCTTTACAAAATGAAATGGCGTGCCCGCGAGCACTTATTGAGCTGTTACTCTATGCAAGTACTCATAACTTAGTTTTTAACGTGAGAATGTTGAGTGAATTTATAACGGTTTTATAAAATTACTGTACATGTACTTCTTTTGACCACCTGGCTTGATATTCAGGCTGTGTTTCAGGTTCGTTTTTGCAAGAAGGATAGGTAATTAATGTACAGTTGTTGTGCTCTTGAATCAAAATTAAAAATAAATATTATGGACTAGTGGACTTTCGCGGCTTCGCACGCATTATTTCAGTATAAAAAAGTAGCTTATGACACTCCTAAGACCTTATAATACCTACATTATGTACATACAAAAATCATGATGATCCGTTCAGCCGTTTTTGCGTGATGAGCGTTTAAATGAACAGAGAAACAGAGACACAGATGAACAGACGAAATTTCTAGAAATTGTTGGCACATGCTATCAGTTCGAATTCGAAGTATCTCCAAAAAATATTTTTTTATAAATATCTTCGATGTTCAGACTTTCAACCCTCTTCAGCTTAGTTATAGATATGTATAGATTTGAGATGACAGCTGTTTCAATCCATTTTGATTTTTTATGCACAATGCACAAGTCTTTAATTAAATGATTCCTCACAAATTTATTTTTCTATTTAAGTTAAGCAGACGTTGAAAGGCAACAAATTGTAGCTTATTTGACAGTTAGATGATTAAACCATTGAAATTAACTTGTTGCAACTAAACAGCAGTCGGAAATTAGTTTTAATTATCTGTCATAAACACTACGAATTAAGATGTGTTTTGTTGATCTAATGGAAAATTTAATTACTAAACCATATTGAATGATAAATTAGTTTTAGATTGTGGCAATGCAGTTTAGATAATTTTGTTTTAGGTGCATTATCATATAAAAGATGCATCTAAAAATGGTGGTTTACGAAACCTGTAGTTAGTAATTTAGTACCTACTTATGTGTAAACACTTTTTGTTCTGTAACTGTTGATAAATATTCTTTGATTAAAATTAAAAGTATTTATATACTATTTAAATATACTTTTGTTAAAATTAAAACTGACAAAAGCATTAATTTTAGTTAGTTGTAATCGATGTTCTTCGATGTTACCTAACAATCTTTAGACGAAATCTTCAAATGAAATTTATCTCTCAAACATCTTCCAAATTATTCATTTATTCCTTCTAAGCTACGAAAAAGAGGCTCAGACATTAAATAAATTAAAAACACTCAGTAAAATAACTTCCAGTGCTCAAAGTTAATTACAAAAACGGTTGAATTAAATGAATAATTTTCACTGAATTTATTAAAACATTCGCACCTTTAAAGTAGAATAGAAGAAAATGATGTACATTTTATGTTCACGAATATATATTGTTTTTTTTTATGAGATAGGCTCACGCTTGGCTACAACTTGCCTGATGTTAAGCAACGTTATAATAGATTATTTCTCCGGTTTCTTCTAGGCAAGCGCGCTAGATCGTAGACGATCTAGCGCGCTTGCCTAGAAGAAACCGGTTTACTCTCGACTTGAAGACCGTCAAATATTAGTTCAAGGGAAATAGAGATAATACTCGTATATTGTATATAAGAATACCTATTTTTACTCAACGATGAGGCTCAATTGAGAATATTTACTGATGATATATATTTTTCTATAAAAGTACCTACTGTCAAAATCATTCGTTTACACACATATCTCTACAGATTAAACAACCAAATAAAAAATTGATAGTTCAACAGAACGATATAATATTTAGAAACTAAAGTCCGCTGAAAAATCAAATAAAATCTTTAAAAAACTGTCTCCCGGGAGAATAATCGCGAAGTCGGGTAAATGTCTAAAGTCGGACACTCCCAAACGTCCACTTTTGTGAACTCGTACAAAAATCTAACCGAAACGTGACAATTTCAACTTTTATTCGCCTATTTATCTTTTACAGGTTTTCTGCAGGGACAAAAAACCCTTTTAAAGGCTCTTCCTCGATATTGCAAGATTAAAATATACTAATTTACAGTTAGTTACCTACAAATTCTGTATAAAAAAAGAGCTTTATATATTTTTCTGTGGCACTTTATAGAGACTAGCAATCAGAACGCAATTCAATCAAATATATTTTAAGTACAATTTATAAAAGTACCCTAGTACGAAATATATTAAAGAATGCTTTGAAAGATACCAGATAAAACTACTAACTATTATAAAATAAATATGCGTTGAAAGGTACGAATAAAAACTATTGTAAAGCTTTAAAATTTACGTCATGTTATTAAGATAAAATATTTCCATTCTAATTTTGCACTAGTCTTTAAGTTGTGTTTTACTTTTTTATGTGTGCCACTAACAAAATGGATCCATTGTTGTCTAATAAATGAAATTTTGAATTTGAATTTGAATTTGAATTTGCTCTACCTGTGCTTCATTTTACACAATTAATTATTACATAGCGCTTGTGCGCATTGCATTTGAAATCCAGCTACAAATTGGAATCCTCGTACCTTTGTGAACAAATTGTTTCCGAGCCACGATAACACACTTCAGAGACACCTAACAAACCATTTTAAATTATCATACACCGTTTCGAATATATACATAATGTTCTACTCAGATTAATTAATAACAAGTTTTATTACACGACCATGTAAAGATTATCCTGAGCCAATTTTTATATGACGAATTTACCTGCGTCGTGTCAGTTAAATAAAAAAAATGATAATTTGTTCCCAAAACTACTGTGCTGCGTCCAAACTAAAAAAAATCATAAGCCCGATCGATCAAGTGCAGGTGGAACAAACAGAGACACCCTCGTTATTGTATAAAATACCTACATATTGTAAATCTACTTATAACGGTACAGTAAAAAAACTGATTCATATATTTCGGGTTATCGATCCAGAGGTTCCGCGAACCCCAGTCATTCGCCATGACTCAGACCAAACATTTTTAATTTTGATCCTTTCTCTTCTATTAGTTGTTACAAAAATTGACATCTTTTTTATATGGATTGTTTTTCTCCGTCTTTACTAAGTATTTATACTATTTTATTTATGATAGGCACTCATTTCCGTTCAATGATGAGTCTATTAATTGTTATGTCATAGTTTCCCCCGACACCGACGCTTAGGCTAGGCGTTACGTTGTCCATGCCACTGGGCATTGTTGCCTGTTGATGTTGACGCCACGCCTCGCTAGATGGCATCTTGCTTGATTGATCTACGAGTATGTCTTGCATGGATTGCACTGCCTACGTCCATTCTAGATTGATGCTTTATGCTATTGTAAGTCAAGTAAATGCTCTCTAAAACTGATTTAAAATTAAAGAATTCTTTCGTCATTATTCTGGTTAAGAGGTTGGTTGTTTTTTAATTGAAATGAAGCTTATGCCTGTATTGTGTCTGTATATCAAAGGTATGATTCACCACAATATCCGAGAACATGCGTCTTCCGTGGAAGGACCTGGGCGCCCACCACGATGTATCTGCCCAAGAAAACTCCCCTAATGAATTAATTCTGCGGGGAGTCACGACCCTCAGTCATGAGGAAATACGACTCGAAGAGAGAGATCAAAGGCATGAAATACCTTATTAAATTTGTATTAAATTGAGAATAATTTTAAACGTGTGGGATACTTTTATCTCGATTTAACACGAGTAAAACTCCAAAACACTACTAGTTTGTACGTGACATTTGTGTTTAGTTCAAATTGAACAATCACAATATGTACGTCGCTTATCCTTCAATTGCAATTCCTGTTTGAACCATTCAGTGGCTTGATTGTTATTTAATAGTCAATTAAGGCAGCTCAATAAACTGTTATTACCGTTTCAAATGGAATTCAGGGCGTAATTAAATAGGTATGATTATATGATTAGATTTTAGTAGATTGGATGCGAGGTGGTTAGTTATGTTTTCATGCTTATCTACTAAATAAAAGCAGTATGTCATGATATTTCGAATTTATGCAACAATGCTACTTCGGCAGATGGTTCTTAATGGGTTTATTTGCGGAATTGTGTTAAAATAGCCTAACATTGCATAATCGTTCGGCGATATATTTCCTGGTGTCAAATCAATATGAATTGATTTAACACCAAATGTTCTAATTGTCAATTGATGTGTTGATGAATTCTTCACTCCTTTAACTTATTTTATTTTATCACCTTAGTCATAATATGTCTCATACAAATATGTAACTTCCATCCGGGACGCGCGTGCTGACTCGTCCTCCTGATGATGGAAACCTCAGATTTCCGAAACTTGTCGAGCTAATTTTTCGACGTAATTTTTGACGTAAGTGCTAGCCGGTTAATACAACTGAATATGTAACTTGTTTATACGGTTTTTCCGTTTCAATATAAACTAATAAACCTTGATCGAATTTACATAAGTACTATTAATATAGCCTGACAAGTAAGTTGACTTTAGATAAGGTACTTTTTCACTTTGACAGAGCTTTGTGCTTTTTAAAATTGCATAAATAAAGAATCGAGAGTAAACAAAATTTTCCACTTTCCCCATTTTTCATCAGACGTTTATAAAACAAATTTTACAGCACCGTGACCGGATGATAAACTTTTACCTAGGTCCTAAATTTTTTGTTGGCCGACATTTTATGGTTTTGCAAAACCGGTGTTTTAGTTTACAACGCAATAAAGTTTAGAGGCCTGACGTGCTTAAATTATATTTCAGTGGTCAGCGGTAAGGTCGATTCGATAAAAAGCGCTTAAGTTTTTATTTTTGTGAGTCTTCCACGAGCGAGAAAATGGATTTTAGAAGAAAGTATATAAATCCCAATGGTCGGTAGCTGACTTCTTTGGTTTTGTTCCTTTGGAGTAAAGCAGAGTGGTGGCCTAGAACTGGCAGGCGAGGAGTGGGTCGTCCGGTCGCGAGATGGGTCGACGACACTGTCAAAGTCGAGGGTCCAACCTGGATGAGGTCTGCACAAGATCGACGCAGATGGCACATACAAAGGGAGGCCTAAACCCAGCAGTGGCATTCCAAGGCTGTGGATGATGATGATGATGAATATGATGATGTTCTAAACATCCACTTTTCTTTATTTTCTAAATAATTGTTTTAGTAATAACATTGTTATGGATAAAATTACTTAAGTTACTGGGAATAAATGGCTTTATTATTATTATTTTTTATGGATAAAATACGTACTAGATAAGTGACAGCTACACAGCCTTAAAAAAAGGGTTTTAGAATTATTTGTCATCAGCCTACATCAGTAATTCTGAGTATACTCACAAGGATAAATTATGTTTTGCACATCTCTTCGAGGAAAATAGCATGGGTCTACTTTGTTCCAAGGTCGAGGCCCTAACCAAACATTTATACACGAAATGATATTAAGTATAAATAAATACTTCATCAAAGGAGTCCATTTTACGCTTTTCGCGGGAATTTATGTAATTTATTATGGCTATTATCCCTTTTGTAATTTGTCGTTAGGTTTATTAGACTGTCGTATCGGAACGTTGGTTTCTATATGTTGAGTGTTTCCATAATTTATTAAACGATATTTTAGCCCATTTGTTTTTGCAATTTCAACAGTTTTTTTGGAGATGATAATTAGTTCGATTTCATATTCAATAATTAGGAGGAACAAAATGGTTTCTACGATAAAAAAAAATATACCAATGCTTTTTCAGTTCCTTGAAATAAGAATTATTTCTTACCTATATACCGCATTAATATTTTTTCTGAGGCATTAAGCAAAACACTCTAAGAAATCTCGTTTTGGTTGATAAATGTGTAGAAATATGTTAAGTCATTATTCTTCAGCACGTCAAGTGCCGGCGCAAACAAGACAGCCATATTTAATATCGAGCAACTTTTTGAGGCTGTTTTTATAAAGCATTAACGCTTTCAAGTTCACATTGGAATTTGTATTTTTTATTTCTTTGTTTGTTGTACATATCTTATTTCTTTCTTATATTTTTATCACTATTATCATTACCTCAGTCAGTTATTAATATAATAAAAATACTTGCGTGTGCAAGTGTTAAAGTCTTGCTCATTTATTGCAAAGAAAATACCTATTATTCTCTGATGTTTTCATAAATATGAGTTATTCCCACCTTTGCACTAATTCAGTTGTGTTTGTTGAGACCGCAATCAAGTTTTAAACATTATACATAAGGCTTTATAATATTTGCTGAATTAATGAGCCATTCTTTTATTCTAAATATTTGATGATATAGCAAAAAATACGCAAAAATAGTAGCAGTCCTAAGTAGCACAATGCCCAGATCTATAATTCTCATTAAACAAACGACAAAGTCAAGGAAAATAGAGTTATTATAATATGCCAGCCGTTACAAAGTTACGATCCCTAGTCACGCTGTTTCTTTGTGTATTTTTGCAGATTTCTACCTATATATATCCATATATACTGGTAATGTTAGATATGCTGGTATTTTTTTCATTATATTGATGTCAATTGATCATAGTACCTATCGCAGCGCCCTGCGGCGTTACCCACGTAGTACAAGATTTAAAAAAAATCTTGTGTTAATCCAGATTCTATTCTACATCCATAGCAAATTCTATTTTAATCGTTTCAACTGTTTAGGCGTGAAGAATGAACACACACATTCAAACACTTACCTATCTACCAATCATATGTAGCAATTGTTTTGAAATGGACGTGTAGCTCAACCAATCGGTTCACATGTTTTGTGTCCTCTGTTTTCTGTAAAGCGACGGTTATTGTTAGAGCAGTAACTGTCAATACGATACAGTAGCGCCCTCTGACCCGGGAGTAATTCTCAAAGGGTTGCACCTCTCGCGTTAACTGTGCCTGTGACGGGTTTGACAACTATACGGGCTCGGTTGGCACAATTCATGGTTTTTATTTGTAAAAATAATGAAACAAGGACTTGATCGTTGGTAATTTTCATTAAGTGTAGATGCGATTTACAAATACGAATCAACTAGATGGCGCTGTGTGCAATGTCCCGGAATATTTATTTATTTATTTAACTTACATATAAATTAATTATCATCATATTCACAAATTTAAGGGCAAGGCCTTAATACGAAATGACACCCGCCTTCTCCTTTACTCCATATATGACCTTCTCGGCCTTTCTTTTTCTATTCGTGCTTCTATTTAAATTTTCTCAATAATGTTTTTCAGAAAGTCGTCGTATCGTATAAGGTGGCTAACTATCTTCCCTATTCTGTTTTCAATCGCCATTATTGTTCAGTGTTCTTGGATCATGCTCAACACTTCTTTGTAATTAATTCATTAATTAATTATCAAACATCTCACTATAGTTAGTTAGTTTTAAGTATGTTTTTCTGTCGTAAATTTTATGAAAATTTATCATGGAGGGAAAAATACAGTATACTGCTTAAACATCTATTTAATTCACAGCATGTTTTGTCATATGCAATGCGGGAAGTGTACATATATGTACTTATTTATTTTTTATTAGACTGTGTCGCTGTATAGTAACCATTTAATACATATGTAACACTATGTAGGGCCTCTGCAGGCCGATGAAGGGTTGTTGGTGCTGTCAAGCAATGAAAAGTCCGAAAGATGCAGTCAATCTTGATATTATAATCCGAAACAAACGAGAGACAACCTGTAGATTTTGTTAGGTTGAGAATCTTGCCGAAAAGCGGCGCGCGTGTGATTTTCTTGACATTGACATTGACGTACCGAACCACGGGGACCAGGCGGGACACTGACAGTTAACTTTTTTAAGAACGTGGCTACGCACCTCTAACGTCACAGACTCCCCCTCTACTTCAAACAATGCGTCCTCGCGTTTGGAGTGGCCAATGTAAGCAAGCAAGTAAGCAACTCACATTCTTTACATTTATGATTGAAAACTAACTTAACATCGCATAAGACGATACGTGTATACAAGAGATAACAATTTAGGTACGTAAGTATTCAAGAGAGTGCAAGTTGATGTATAAAAAATAATTAAGTAGGCAAGGCCATTAGGATTAAGCAAGTCAGGAAGCACCCTTGCGCGGGCGGCCTCTCCTACGTTTCAGGTGCACTGGTGGTTGTAGTTCACCCACAAAAGGTGTCAGTTGTGACACGTGATACTTTCCTAAAATATCACCCGTATCACGCTCCAAGTGATAAGTGGTATTGCTCAGTACATCTCTAACCTTATACGGACCGTCGCGCCTAGGGATAAATTTCGGGGTCTGACCAGGACCAGCATCGTTCGAACCGTGAGTTTTTAACAAAACCAGGTCGCCAGCTTTATAGTCTGGCGCGGGTCGGCGTTTGCTGTCGGCATATCTCTTCCGAGCCTCCTGGGTCTTCTCGTGGGTGTCTCTAGCGTCAATGAGTACCGTCGCTAGCCGTTTGAGGTATGGCGTAACGTTGGCAATGAACCGATCGCCTTCTACGATGGCGCGCATGTCCTGAGCGACGTCCGCGGGTGCTCGAATCTCGCGTCCGAATGTGAGCATGGCCGGTGAATAACCGGTACTGAGGGAGATGGCGGAATTCATAGCAAACCGAATTGTGGCTAGTTGAGTATCCCAAGTGGTGTGGTCCTGCCCTACATAAATGGCGAGCTGCGGTTTAAGATCGCGGTTCTTGCGTTCCACTGGGTTAGCCTCCGGGTGGTAGTATGGGGTCAGCGATTGGTCGATGCCAAATACATTGCAAACCTGCTGCATAACTTCACTAATAAATTGAACTCCGTTGTCGCTGAGCATACGGCGGGGAACGCCGTATCTCAAGAAGACTTCTTCAATCAAAATCTTTGCACAATCTAAACTCGTAGCGTTCTCCAATGCAAATAACTCTACCCATCGCGAGCAAACATCCTCTACGATGAGTATCCAGCGGTTGCCAGCCTTGGTAACCGGGAGTGGTCCAAACAGATCGACGGCGACTACTTCAAACCTCTGCGTGAGTGCCGGAGACTGTAACAAGCCTGCTGGTTTACGAGTGTCCGCTTTGTACCTCTGACACGAGACACACTCCTTGATTTTTTCGGCCACAGAACTCCTCATGCCTGGCCAATAATAGCGTGACGCTATCCGCTGTAAAGTACGCTCGACGCCGAGGTGACCGGCGGTGGGAGCGTCGTGGTAGTCGGACAGGATCTTCTCCCTTTCATCCACAGGAACTACCAAACGGGCGTCATCGTCTTCGTTGTGCTCAGGGCTATACCTGAAAAGTACGCCATCAGATATAAGATAACCACGATCCGCCCAGGGTCTCCCCCTAAACGGTTCGTCCTCTGCTTCCAGGTCCTCCAGGATCTTACGTACTTCAGGGTCTCGTAGCTGCCGCTCTCTGTAACTAAGAGGTGTAATGGTGGGTAAGTCGACAACGACTCTACACAGATCACAGCTATCGGCTTCGTCAGCACAAGCGGGACGCGAGAGCGTGTCAGCTACAACGTTTGACTTACCCGGGGTGTACTCAATACGAAGGTTAAACTCCTGAAGAGTTAGCGCCCACCTGGTCAATCGTCCGCTTGGAGATTTGACACTCATCAACCATCTCAAGGGTTGGTGGTCTGACTTAACAATGATCTCAGCGCCATCGATGTAACCGCGGAACTTGAGCACGGCCCATACGACAGCCAGGGCCTCCCTCTCGGTGGTCGTGTAGTTGCGCTCGGCGGGAGTCAAAAGTCGGCTAGCATATTCAATAGGGCGCTCATCTACACCCTCTCCTTGCATTAGGACCGCCCCTAGACAGTATCCACTACTGTCAGTCCTAAGTACAAACGGCTGAGCGTGATCAGCTTGCCTCAGTATAGGCGAGGACACCAATAGTTGTTTAATTCGCTCGAAAGCGGACTGTTGTTCAGCGGCCCACCGCCAAATGCTATCTTTCTTCAAGAGGGAGGTCAACGGTCTCGCTACCTCTGCATAGTTGGGGATGAAACGCCGGAACCAACTAGAAGTCTGAAGAAAACACTTCAAGTGTCTTATATTCGTCGGAACAGCCATGTTATCAACGGCTGCTGTCTTATCAGGATCGGCTTGGATGCCTCCGGAGACAATCAAGTGCCCCAAAAACTTTACCGAATCTTTGGCGAAACAACTTTTCTCGCGGTTGACCCGGAGACTGAAGAGCTCGAGTCTATCGAATACGGCTTTCAGATCCATCAAATGCTGCTCGAAAGTGTCAGACAAGATTACCAAGTCGTCGAGGTAGCAGAGGAGGTTGACGCCCTGGAGGTTCGACCTGAATCTGTCCATCAACCGTTGAAAGGTGGCGCCGGAATTGCGCAGCCCCATCGGCATACGCTTGAATCTGTAAGTCCCGAGTGGCGTGACGAAGGCGGTCTTGTCACGGTCCTCCTCAGCGACGGACGCCTGGAAGTAACCAGTTCGCAAATCAAGGGTAGTCATAAAATTAGTCGTTTTAGCAGCGTGGAGTACGTCATCAATGCGCGGGAGCGGATATCGGTCCGGCTCCGTGACAGCATTCAGTTCGCGGTAATCTATGCAGAGACGCGTACCACCGTCCTTCTTTGCAACTAATACGACGTTAGCCGCCCAAGGCGATTCGCACTCTTCTATAACGTCAGCGCGTAGCAGCTTCTCTAGCTCTCTTTGTAAGATAGGTATCTTGGCAGGTGACATGCGATGTGGCGGGGAAGCAATAGGCGCTTGCTTTGCATCAACATTGATGCGGTGAGTAATAAAACTGGTAGGTTCGCCCTGATGATCAAAGCGGCGTGCCTTACTGGCGATCAGCTGGTTGAGCTGTGCGCGCTGTTCATCCATCAGGTGCATACCCTCATCAGCCCTCAGAGATAACTGTAGTTCATTGTTTGTGCTCAGAACATCCGCATTATACACGGGTGTTAAATTATAAGAATTCACAAACTCATACTCACATCCAGGTTCCTCGATGAAACTCCAAGTTCCTTTAGGCAGGTTGATCAGCATCCCTGCCTGTTTGATAAAGTCACGCCCAAGTATAGTCCTCGTGTCCGCCCCGGGGAGCACGAGAAAAGAGGTCGGTATTACATGACCCTGTAACGTGACATCAACACTAAAGTTACAAACAGTACATGGTTTTTCAGAGCCATCAGCTAAACGTATTGTACGCTGTTCTTCTTTAAACCCAGTATGGGTTTGTAATAGATGTTGGTGGAGTAGCCGACTAGCCATACAATGTGAAGCTCCAGTATCAGGGATGGCAACCCCATCGCTTCCTTTTACATTGATTATAACCATGGGATCACCACTTCCGTCAGATCTAATTACCTCTTCAGGTGAAGGGCAACGAGGCTCTGAATCATTAGTATGTGCTTCATTACAAGAATACTGTTGATCATATTCAATACACACATTATGGTATGAACATGACATAGACTCGGACGAGTATTTGTCCTGATGTCCAGGAAAGGGACTTGCAGCAGTCGTCCTATCAGAATAGGGACACTCGGTGGTCGCACTGCTAGAATAGGGACGCTCGGTGGTCGCGCTATTAGAATAGGGACGCTCGGTGGTCGCGCTATTAGAAAAGGGACGCTCGGTGGTCGCGCTACTAGAATAGGGGCGCTCGGTGGTCGCGCTACTGGAATAGGGACACGCAGTGGTCGCGCTATTAGAATAGGGACGCTCGGTGGTCGCGCTACTAGAATAGGGACACGTAGTGGTCGCGCTGCTAGAATAGAGACGCGCAGTGGTCGCGCTGCTAGAATAGGGACGGTCGGTGGTCGCGCTACTAGAATAGGGACACGTAGTGGTCGCTCCACTAGAATAGGGACGCTCAGCTGTCGCACTATCTGGATACCTACCTAACTTCTCAACTGACCGCTCATTGATGGGTATGAAATCATTTAAAACATGCAACTTATCACTTGGAGTATGCGTAGGGGTGTTATCATAGGTTGCCGCAGCACAACTGGAGTTCACTTTCTCAGAATATTGATTGATACAATGAATTGTATTAAAGGAGATACTATTGGTGGAAACTTTTCTGTCTTTACAATTGTTACATTTAGATTTAATAACACCTACTTGCCCACAACCATAGCAGCGCAAGGACTGCTCGTTTGACACAGAGTGTGGTTTATTAGCAACATTATGTTTGTCCTGCCTTTTCCTACATTCACTCAATTCATGGCCAAATGCTTTGCAATAAGAACATTTCTTACGAGGAGTGGACACATTGTTTGTAGCAGGGGGCTGGGAAGCCAATGACTTAGCGGACTGTATAGAAAGTTTACTGACATTACTCACAGTTTTTTGTACCTCTGCCATTGATTCCTCCTGGTCCCTTAGTTTCACAATCATTTCATCGAGAGAAGTGATGACACTGCGCTGCAGGTGCTTCCTAATCTTCCTGTCTAGGAGCCCATACACTATGTCAATTTTTGCCGGCTCACACAATTTGTAGGGTAACTGGCTTATAAGTGCTCTTATTTTGCACGCGAACACCTCGCTGCGTTGTTCCCTGATGTGCTCTTGTGCGAACATTTCCCTAAAGATCCGGTAGGCTGGTTTGAGGCGCCCATACATGCCGCGGAGTCGGGTGACCGCGTCCCGCCAGTCTAAGACTTCCTTTTTGATGCCTCTCCACCAAAGTGCGGCGTCGCCGGTCAGGAGCATTGGTAGGCCTCGCACGGCTACTTCGTCGCTCACCTCTGCGCACTCCATATATATTTCTACAGTGTCTAAGAATGTTTCAAGTATTTCGGGGTCTCGCTCGGTTCCATCAAATCGAGCGGTACAGTTACTCAGATTGCCTCCATGTCCCGGGTCGCCGTAGCGGCCACTGCTGGCCCTGCTGGGTCGAGCTGCAGCGCGTCCAGGTGCCGCCGGGCCGGACAGCACACTCTCTATCAAGTTTCTGTTGAGTTCGGCTTGAGTCTTTGCGAAAGCTTCCATGAAGGCGAGCATATCGCTTGGCGTGGACTGAACTTCCAACGTGCGTGGCGCACCTAGGGCACTCGCACGTGCTGTGTCGGAAACGTTCTCCACGCGGCGTGCCCGTTGCGTCGATCGAGCCGGCGTGGAGGCATCGACGAAAGTGTCGTCGCAGCCACGGATCGCTTCGTCTTCATCCGATGTGGTTTCTTCGCGATTGCTCTGTATTATCTCGCGTCGACGTGCTGGCTCGGCCATATTGCAACCGTGTAGGAGTCGACAGCGAATATCTTGTTCGTCTCAGGGCGCTGATTTCGCCTCGAGTTGGGCGCCAGTGTAACACTATGTAGGGCCTCTGCAGGCCGATGAAGGGTTGTTGGTGCTGTCAAGCAATGAAAAGTCCGAAAGATGCAGTCAATCTTGATATTATAATCCGAAACAAACGAGAGACAACCTGTAGATTTTGTTAGGTTGAGAATCTTGCCGAAAAGCGGCGCGCGTGTGATTTTCTTGACATTGACATTGACGTACCGAACCACGGGGACCAGGCGGGACACTGACAGTTAACTTTTTTAAGAACGTGGCTACGCACCTCTAACGTCACACATATTAATTGACTTCTGATCGAATTACAGCGTGGCTGTTTGTTTTTTCATGCAGCTGAGTAACGTGTTATTTTCTAATGACATAATCTTAAAACCGTGGCAATTTCATTTGTCATCAAAACTTATCCTAATTAACTTTTTAACATTTAAAGTTATTTTTTTTATGATATTACTGCATTGCAGTCATCATGTAGGAAAGAGTGTTGGGTTTATTTTTGAAATACGAGTAACTTAATTATCAGCTGGCAGGCAGGCAGGCAGGCACCAGGCGCAGAACCGCAAGGCTTTGACGGAAATAACAATATTGAAGTTTATACCACAGAAACATCTTCAAAGAAATAACTTTGCAATTGTAATTTATTGAAGGATGCATTGTTTTACAATGGATTTTTTTCTTTTATTTATTTAATTACTAACTTTGTATTTTATTTTTTCTGCAAGTCGTAAATGAAACGAATTGACTCTTTTTATTGATTCTTTACCGTATAAGAGTGGCTACCTGTAGCATGTAGTGTCGAGAGTAGGTATTCAAAACACCCAAGCTGCCTCTGATACGGCTTAGTGCCGCGAGCTCAACGTATTTCATTTATGTACGATTGTAATTCCGTGTCAAAAAGCTAAACTATAGAGGATTTTTTATTTAAGTATTATTAACAACTGGATTGAAGAACTAACCCAATATTAATTGGGTTAGTTTTTCAATCCAGTTAACCTATTAGGTTAGACACGAATAAAAAAACAGTTTACAATACTGAAAGAAATGAAACCTTACTTGCTTTAAATAAGACTTCTTCCTAAGCTTACAGATAAAACTAATCCAGCTTACACAGGAAGCGAGTTCACTATCCTTCAATTAATCCCTTTGTTTAACTTCTTTTCCAATAACAGAGTTCCGTTGTGAAACATTAAAACCCTTTTTACGGCGCCACGGGGTCTGGCTAAGTGCAAATAAAGATTACGATTGAGGTTCCGAACGTTTACCTTTGAAAACGCTTGGTAGTTAGAGCTTATGGGTTGAAGTTTCGGAATGGGTTTGCACTGAATCGGTTGTTAACTCTGTAGAGAGTCTAGATTGTAATGTTTTGTTGTGAATTGTCGCTTTTCTTTTAGGTCTCGAAATAGGCTTTCATTTATTTTTCACTTTACCAATATCGCAAGCTGGAATGACGTCAAAATGTGAAACATCCACTCATAACCCAAATTGTCGTTTATAATTTTATTTTATGTAATACTGTGGTTACAAATGTCGAGCCTTATTAAAATAAATTAATACATGTTTCTATAAAGGTTCAGAGTTAAATGTATCTTAGATATGTATGTTCTAAAACATGGTCTAAACTCATCTTATACATAATTAATATTGTTATATAATAATCTAATTTCATCAAATTTAGTTCATATTTTGTTTGACCATGATAAAGGGACAATCATACATACTAACTCACATTTTTTGGAATTAACTTCCGTTATATTAATAGATAATATTCTTGTAAGTTAATTAAAGCGGGGGATGTTACCAGACTACATGGGGTAAAATTGTTAAAAACTTCCCGCTATTGTTGCGGGATTTAATATTCCTGAATCGGCTCCGCTATTAATTATTATTTAATTACAGAATGACGCTAACGACGTTAATACGGCTCCGCTGACCTGGGACTGTCGTAATAGGTTATTTAATTAAAACATGCTGCTACTAGAGTTATTTATTAATTGCAAGCGTGGATGAGACTTTGTGTAAAAATATTAGTATCACGATAAATGAATGTAGTCAAATCAATGACAAAGAATGTAATGTAGTTGTGTTGACAAAAGGTATTTTTTTAACTCCTATAATATGAGGTAAAAATTTTAAAATAAAACAATTAGAGTTGTGTTTAAATTCCTTCAACATACTTTGGATTTATTTTCCTTTAATCTTAAATGTCATAAATTATTTGATAATGCTCAACGTTGAACGTATATGGAATTGAAAGTTTTTGTAACTCGAGGTGAGTCATATCAAACACTAACTTATCAAAAATTTTGAGCGTCAAAATATTGAGCTTCTAAACTGTTTCTAATGTTATAATTGTTTGTTATTATTTTATTCTAAATTTATACTATTCATATGAAAATAATTTTCATAGTATCAGCATGTTAGGTAAATATTTTTTGTACATGAATAATAGTAATATGAAAGCTCTTATATACCTACGCCCCAATGCTTCAGATGCTATTGTCGCGTTGCCTTCACAATTTGTAAGGCTTTCCTTATTCCTATCGAAGTATCGAATCTTTGAGGAAACTGAATACCCTCCCCTATCTTTGCAAATGTATTGCTTATTTTTCTCAGAGCTGAATTTTGAGTTGTATTTTTGTTTATTTAGTTTTAACTTTGTTGATCTTATTCCATAGATTTGGCTTTTCTGGTTTTCTCGACAAGTAATTACTATGAATTTCATAAGTTTCGAAAAAAAGGTTTTTGACGAGATTTTATATTATAACATGATGCGCTGTGCTTAAGGTATTTTTATGTTTGTTTTATGACATCAGGAAATATCTTTATCTTTTTAAAGTTATACACCAAGCGACGTTGTGGTTAAATGCCAGATGATGCCAGACATTAACTAGACTGCTTGCTTGGTAATTTTTGACAGTTGTTCAGCAACTACTAGAGTAATTAAAATTTAAGTCATTATTAAAATTAACTGGTATCAGTAATTAACATGAAAATATGCAGAAATAATAATTAATCCGAATAACAGAAAGACTAAAGACAATCCTTCTTTCACATTCCCGACCACTCGTCTCGAAAATGAGATTCTTTCAAAGACTATCTGCGATGTCATTCCATAGGAGGTATTCAACCTTGCCGTTTTGTCTTCTCTCAATGGTGTACAATGTAAAGTCTGGAATATTCTGGAACAGTCTGGAATATTCTCAAATAGTCTAGATTGCAGTACAATGAACGGTCGCGATTTCTACAATGAACATCCCTCACTCTCATTGTGCGATCTGCGCGTCGGGATTTTAATTTCTTCAGAAATTTGAGTGAGAATTTGTTGAATTTGCGCTGAGAAATAGTATCGCACTTAGCTTGGTTATTGTGCTCGTAAGTACCAGTATAATTTGCTTACGTCACAGAATACAGAAGTACATCAAAATCGTGAATTCGTATGTGGCCAAATCTGGTGTCAACATTTTTCAAGGCATTCTTACATTGTTCAACCCTGCTCTAAATTATGATAAACAACTTCTTCTAACGTAAAAAATAAAGTAAAAAAGTAAATTAAAAGTTATTTATTTCATAAATTCTTACTTAGGTACTTACATTTAGATGTTCATTAATTATATTTACAATTCATGTTTTCACGTACCTCGATAGGCCTCTGGGTCCTGCACTAGGTCTGCTTGCACATCCTGTATAGCAGGACCTCAGATTACTTCCCTCAGGACTGTGTTATAAGTGCGTTATAATATTGTTATAAGTCCTGAAATATTTATTTACTATTATTTATTTATTATTTATTATTATTATGTTTTGAACATTTTTATACATACAAGCAATCTTTAGCCGAAAACTATAACATACATTTGTATGAGTATAAATCACTTACTTTTACACAAACTTTGCTTAAAACTAAAAAGTACAACATGTATTTACAATGACTACTAATTTGGACACTAATTTTAGGAATAATACTGAAAAAAAAAACATAAATTTGGATGAATGCAGAATTTTCATTGAGGCTGTTAAGACTCGTGGCGTGAGACTTGTTCGCATTGCAAGCGGGCATTTGCTGCCAAATTTGGCTATGTGAGCCATTTACGACAGCATGCCAGCTACGCTCTAATAACTTAATTTACTGACAACATAGCTAAGTACGTTCTCGTATTAAATGGGCAGCACACGGTCGCCGTTACAGAAAACGGCTAGGAGGAGGATAATTATTATTATAATAAAATCATAAAATAAAATCACATCCAAACGACACGAATTTATTTGATAAGTTGCTATTGCGATTATGAGTTTTCAAAACAAACTGTTTTCCACAGTTTAGCGCTCCCAAGACTAAACTGTTGTATTTACAATTAAGAAAAAATCTGTATTTCGGAACGTTTCAAGACGTTCTTTGATTTTATAAAAATCTTCCTTTCATCTAAGTCAAACATAACTATTATATAAGTAAGTATTATTTCATTTGTAAGTGTTACTATTAATTTTTGTTGTTTTGAATTAAATTACTCATTACTATTATAAAATGTCTAATAAAAATTGTGAACTCTCAAATAATATACAATTATATTTAGAAAATATTACCAGTTACATTTACTCGGGACAGAAGTTCAACCATTGATGCTAATGCAAAGTGGAACCGAAAACCACGCCGGTCGATAGTGTCTCCAACTTTTGTCCCTCCCGACCAAACAAACATATAATATATACCTACGCTTGCATTCACAGAAAAACTCGGTACGTTTTAAAAGAGACAGCGAGGAGTCATTTGCAAATGTGATTTATTTGAGGTTTTATGCAAAACTTGTGATAGAGGTGAGAGGTCAGATGGATAAGTGATATAATTTATTGGCGTTTAAAATGATTAAATATAAAAAAGGAGGGTATATTAAGTATAACTAATGGCTATTTAATTTTAATTCGTATAGTAGATAGATAGACACGTAGAACGAATATTTTATTCAAGATATGTCATTTTATTTTGAACAAGATTTAAACCTTATACACATTGGGAATATGTTTATTAAGTCGGAATCAGATTGCTTGATGTTACACATTTTTTTTTGTTTTTTTTTGTCTATGTCAGATAGTACTCAAGTGAACCATAAGCCTATTTCTTCCAACTTGCACCAGCTCCCAACATAGGTATTCTACACGTGTTTCCTTCTCGTCCGTACCACTTGTTTTCATACAGATGCAGAAGTTCACTGTCTTACATTATCAAATTAAAAAGACTCTTATGTCGTCAACATTAAGTGCATAATCGTTTAACCCGCAGTTAAGAAGTTGGTGATTTGTAACGGTTAGGAAAGGTTCCTTGAGCGGTTTTGGGAAGTTATAAACTAATGTAATTTCGTTACGTAAGGGGCCGGGTGTTTTATGGACTGTTTTTATGTACTGCTTCGGGTATTTTTGCCACTCAATGTGGATTAAAGGCTTTAAGTGTAGGAATCCAATTGGGGGTTGATGGGGTATCTATGTAAGTAACGTTTCAATAGGTTATATAGTCCTTTGAACGGATTTTGTAGCTACAATTTTACGGGAAAGTAATTATAACCGAGGGGTCTTCAAATCTAGAGTAAATAGGTTTCTTCTAGGCAAGCGTGCTATATCTTAGACTATATAGTGGTGCTTAACACCAGACAGGCTATAGTCCAACATATTTTGTGTTATTTAATCCAAATCGTTTCATCAGCTTTCGTTAACAAAAGTATATAGGTGTATACACTATACCTGGATATATTTATGTACTCCAAAACTTTTCCCCTTATAATATTAGCGTGATAGTTTTGGCACTGTCACGTAGATTGTGTATTCTATTCAGTGTGGTTGTTATGACAGCCACCATATGTTGTCACGTAGGCCTTCCTGTTGAAATTCATGTTCCGGTCGTAGCGGCAAACGCGGAAGTAATACCTTTACGTGAATATTCTAGCACATTATCTGTTTAATTTAATAATGATAACAAATTTATGTACATTAAATAATAATATTAATATAGCAGTTACTCTGTCTGTAGTTTTTGTACTCGCATAATTATGGTGTCAACGATTTTAAATTGATGTTGATACGACAAACTTGTTATTGTATGATAAGTTGATTTATAATAATTTAAATTGATTTACATGTAAGTATTACATGTTTTCTGTATGGAATTTCACTGGGCAAATACTCATAGATGTTTTTTTCAAATTCAAATTCATTTATTCCATTAGCACCGTTCACGATTTACACTAATGATAACATAGAAATAAATTTAAAAATACAAACAAGCACCACAATATTGCACATTAGTCAATTAAAAATTTATTTGTCAAAGTAGTCTGAAATCTAACTTTTTACATGGAATATGTGTAAAAAGATTGATGAATATAATTATATTGCATAGTTTAAGACAAATGTTAGGTTCCTGTGAATAAAGATTTTTTTAATATTTTTATTTGCCAAAAAATTTAATTAACGAGCAATTATACACAATAGCACATGTGTTAATACATAAAATGACATTAGGTACATGGAAACATAATCTACTTGTATCTCTTTTCGTGTACTAAAAGAGAATCTAATATCTATTTTAGCACATTTCTGTCATTTGCAGGACAATATCAGTTCTTATCAGAACAAATGGTGGCATAAAATGACACCTAAGTATTTGAGATAGCAAAAATATATTCCCAGTTCTCTTTTAGAGATGCGCAAATTGCTTTTTCGATGTAAATGTTCATACGAGCATATAATATTTGTCTCTTGAGGTGTTTTCTGGGGTGAATAGGTACTTAAGTATGCATTTACTCTATATGTAGTTATATGCGAGTAAAGAATAAGTGCTAGCTTTGATGAAGCCATATTTGGTTTTGATTCTCGTAATTAGTTCACATAAATTTTTGAATCATGGTAATTCCATAAATTCATGAAATAATTTTGTATTCAATAATTTAACTTTTCTCAATCAGCAATGGCTGTAAATGCATATTTTAAAGCAGAATACACATAAATAGCGCACATTAGTCTATATTATATATAACACAGCCCAAAAGTGAATATATAACAATAAAAACCACCTTTATTTTTATTTATATCTTCAAACCTTTCTATTGATTTTATGATGCGTTTGCGATTGATTTTTTTATCAAAAGTTTATTATACAACTATCTATTTCTAATATTTCGATAATTACATCGAAAAATGTTCTCACAAGCAATTTTGTAATTAGGTTAACAAAAGTAACATATTATTTGTTTCGATAATGTGTGAATAAGCCCTTAAGATATAAATCGAAAAATGTTCTCACAAGCAATTTTGTAATTAGGTTAACAAAAGTAACATATTATTTGTTTCGATAATGTGTGAATAAGCCCTTAAGATATAAATTTCGTTTCCCACACCAAGTAATTTGTTACATGAAATGGGGGAACAATAAAAAAGCGTATTTTTATATCCCGGTTTGATAAGTCTCGCGTTTTTATCTCTTTATTTATAAGCGGTTTATTGGTAATGCAATATCTTTGTGAAATAAATCTTTGAAGGTTATCATTGACAGATTTGATTTGTTAAAAATTTCTGAGGACTGGGATAATTTATTGTTAGAATTCTTTTATTCAATGGTTATATATTCGGTTTTAATGTAATAGTCGCGACGAAAATTCACCACAGGAAACAATATAACGATTTTATTTAAAAGCTAAATCCAATTTATAACTTCATCAACGTATGTTATTGTAACCTTCAATGCAATAATTGTCGTGACGAAAATTTATCTCTGTTAAAAATGTGATCCTTTTATCATTACTTAAATCCAACCTATGTACATTAATTATTGTATTATTATTATTTGTACGCTGCCCTCTGGTAGTGAGCTGGAGCACTTAGATTATCTCTAGGCTTTTCTAAAGATTTTCTAAGTGCTCCTGTTTTGTAGTAGTTAGAAGTAGTATGTTTAGTTTTTCTTCCCTTGTTTTTATATTTTATTATTGTTGATCTAAGAGTACATTTAGTATCATTGATAAATTTAAAACGTTATTTTAACCTTTTCTGATTGGTGGATTATAGTATATAGGACCAGTAACTATTACCAGCAGATTACTTTAGCTATAACCTATTACTAAAATGTTAATAGTAAAGTTGCTTAGACTTGTTATCATGTACACCATCAATGCGATCTGAAAAGCAAATTTTAGAAATAAAGAATTCTTTATCAAACAATACACGCCGCGGTAAAACAAAGAAGAATGAACACGTATGCTAAACGGTTGGTACCATTGTACTGGATTCATAGATTTTGTCTCTTAGATTCGTTTTTAACCTTCAACATTTTTTTTAACTTGTGTGTATTTTCTATTTACTAATATAAAATGTTTAACAAATTGTTGTAAACACATACTTAGTAGCAACATTTTTTTTAATTCAAAAGTTCAATGTAGTCATACTAAGGCATTGTCCGTTTTGTGAATGTAAATAATATGCACATCACTTGCATATCTATCCCAGACTGTTTATTAATACCTACACCAAGAGTGTATTTACATTTTTCTATGTTTTTGTAAAATCAATTATTGAAAAATTCAAGACATGTTAATTTGCAATGCAATGATTTTTTTATGCATTAAGGCAACTAAACCATACTTACTTACTTTAGCTGGCGCTGCGACCCAACTGGATCCTGGCCTCCGATACTAAATGGCGCCACTGTCCGCGATCTTGAGCAAGACCCTCCCACTGGGTCACTTGCAGCTTGCGGAGGTCCGCCTCCACCTGATCCTTCCAGCGATACTTAGGACGCCCCACCGGCCTCTTGCCCACGGTCGCCCCAAGTACGCGCGTCTTACTGCCCGATCCTGCCCCATTCTCTCTACATGGCCGAGCCAGCGAAGTCTAACTAAACCATGATCTGCTATTTTAGGAAACTGTTTACCCCAGTAACACTAAAATCTCCTGGTATACAAGATACGAAATGAAAAAAAAGTAACACTACCTAAAATTAATGAGATAAGATTCCACACACTTCCAAACACTATCTATTTAGGTATCTACCGTGTATTACCTGCGACCCAACACCACCTATTCCATCACAAATCGATTTATAGCTCGCTCGTGGATCGAATGCAAACAGATAACGTGCGATTCTAATGCGTTTTGACGTTTGCATCCATTTTGTAAACATCGATGCTTGTAAGTCGATTCGTTTTGCCTACTGAATGCACAAAACGTAATTGATTAGATTAAGAACTGAGAAAGAAATTACTGATATATAATAATAAATCATACTCTATTAATATTCAACAATTAGCTATTACATTTGTTTCTATAACAAAAACTACAGTGAATTTATTCTTCATTATATTAATGAACCTTTCATTAGTCTCAAGTTTGATTTCTCGTTTATTTCTGTCTAGTTAAAAATGCTACGAACAATAAAAAAACATTGAATAGGTAAGAAAAACTCCGAACCAATCATATAAAGGTTAAACAAAATTGAGTCAGTGAATCTCAGATTGAATTCATTTAATGATAAGTGTGCGAGAGAAGTGAGTGTGAAAATGACAAGTGACGAAGTAAAATGCTGTGACGACCCCATATAGTGTAGAGGATAACGTAAAGAAATAATAAAAGAATCTCAGAATGAATTCAAAGATTTCCCTTTCCAAGCATTATGGCGACTTTTTTCATTGAACCACTTACACGCAGTAAAGTTTATGGCACAATAAACTAAGTTAAAGTTGCGTACCCATGTTGTTTATAGTATGGTGAAGTGTTTCTCTAACGGAATGGACGGATTGGGGTCGTTTTAAAACGTTTTCCTTTCAGTGTTATTTCGGTACATTATATTGACAAAGGTATGTTTTTTTTAATTAAATTCTCTTATAATTTTCAGTGCAATTGTGCTTTAAATATCATAAATCTGGTTTGCTATTTAAAGTGCTCGTAAATTAGTCAATTAACTATGTCAGAACCTGAAGGGTGGTTTAAAAATTTGATATTTAAGTTATCATCCTTACCAAATATTGTTCCATTAAGATAGATAAGTATTTTTTTAAGAATACATAATAATATGTGTAGTTAATATTGTTTGATTTTTTGCAGTGTAGTAAACCTTACAAAATTATGTTTCTTTTTAATAGTAGGTAAATCTCTACAACGTTTGCGACCCTCCCAAAATTGTCACACAATTCACTCCCATTTAATCCACCACATTCCCACTTCTCGCCGAAACTAGATTCGTAGAAAAACCGGTTTTAAACCAATTTAAACCAGGGAGGGTTGATGAGATTTTCATTTAGCTCCTGAATTACAGCAAAGAGCTCTATGATATTAACTTTGCGCTTGAGGCGAGACAGTGAGGGGACTTTAATCGTTCTCGTTTCCACTACAAGTGAGCTTTGAATGAAAAGGTGATCTGAATGTTGGGATTACATTAATTTGATGTTTTTAATTGATTTTAAAGACTATCTATTCAACCTTACTTCTGTGTCTGACTTATCTGTGGATGTTTGTCACGACACTGTTTTCCTTCATATTTGCACTTATTGTGAACTCATGTAAATACTTCTTGTATATAAACAATATTTTATGTTACGGTAAATGTGGCTAATGCGGAAATTATGCATAATGACCGGAAATTATGCATAATTACCAGTGCTCTCGGTAAAAGTGGTAAAAACTTTCGAATTAAACTTTCGATTTCATTATTTTCTACATTTACCAAAGGGGTATGGTAATTATATATAATTACCGTTAAATGTGGATAATTCACTACATTTACCGTGTGCGTTGGTAATTATGTATAATTACCGGTAATTATACATAATTACCGATTATCCACATTTACCGTAACAAATAGACATATACACTAATAAAACTAAAAAAGACTATTTACATTTAAACTAAATTTAAAACATCCACATGTGATATGTAGCCAAGAACGCTGGCTGCATTCCCACGCTGGATTGCTATAGAAATCCTTTGCGCAAGGAACCAGCCAGCGTTCTTGTCTCTAGTGATGTCATTCAACCTTTTATTTAATTTTTTTATAAAAGACTTTGTGCTTTTTTCTTTTTTACTTTCTCTTGTATATTAATTGTAAATAATTTATGTTTAGATATGTATTTACATTCGACTATTTTACTTATATATGCCTGATTTGATATAAAAATAGGACGGTACAACCTTTGTCGTGGTATTTGTTAAATCTCCACTAAATCGATGGTATTTTTATAAATTACAACTTTTTGTGTCTTTACACAACTGCTAGTAAGTGGTAAATTGCTTCGTTTAACCCTTTACAAACGAGTACGAGTTGGAGTAAAGGGTGAAACGAAACAAGTTTTTTTCTATAATTGCGTTAGTTTTTCATTTTCAAGGAACCACAGGGAATCTATTTCGTTCGTATTTTGTGAACCAATAAGATTTCTTGATTTATGTGGTGCCAACTTAAATTTCTTATCAACTTTAGCAATTTGTTTTTTTCGTTTCATTACCCTTGGGAATAGATTTTTTTATAAAATGAGTGTTAGTCATATCTCACATTGCTAACAAATTACTACATAATTTATACTATAAGAAATGTCAAATGCAATTTTAGTAATTACTAGTGCAAATTATAGCCGTCTTGTGTAAACGATATCACATTTTTTATTTCTAATATAGATGGTAATATCCGTTTATCTAGTATCCATGACACTTCACATTTTTTCTTTGGTTTTATATTCTAGAATATTTCAAGTAGGTACTTTATTCAGCCGTTTGATTTGAAACCAAACAGATCCACCCTCGAACTGCATGTGGGATATTAACAGAGCCTCATTTCACCTCGTGGAGCATGAATCGAAACATTATTCGCCATTTGTAAGGACCATAGACAATAACATCTTATAAACTCCTAACTACGAATCTTTTTCTATATACTAATATTATTAAGAAGAAGGATTTCTATGTGTGTCTATGAAGAGTTGGCTTAAAAAGTACTTCACCAATTTTTAATGTTATTTCACCATTTGATAACTATTAATTAAGACTGTTTTAATTACTAGAGGCGTCAGATTCGTTAAGACATAAATGTCCTCTCGTGCGAAGCCGGGTTGGGCAGCTAATTGTATATTAACAGCCGTGTGATCATTTGAGCGACAGTTCCAATCTAATACTGTTTGATCCACCTTCCATCTTCAAAACTTAGATGTGTTCTTTTAACAGATAGTGTTTCAAGAGTACGGTTTATAAGTATTTATAATGCATTTATGTGACCGTGCGAAGCCAGGTAGGGCCGCTAGTGTAATATAATTATAGAATGTCTGATAAAGTTGCACAAAGTATGAGTGTATAATCATATTAATACCATGTCCCTACTACTATAGTATACCCTTCGTATGTTATTAACAAGTTAAGTTGTTACACGTAGTTTGTATCCGGTTTTTATCCATTATAACACGTCTATTAGGTATGTCATCATTTGTAAGGGCCTATGTAATAGTCGGCGCATCGTTTCACGCGATCGCTTTCCGATTAGAGCGGGCGGGTAACGAGTGTGAAGGTGGGACCAGACTGGAACCACTTTGTTGGACGAAGTGACAAAGAATCTTAGTTGGTCTGGATCGCTCGGTTTGACATTTTGACCGGGATCATAGTTTGTGGGATCTGTTAGATGATTTTTGACCTTAAATTTAGTTTTCATTAAAGTTGCTGGCGAGTTGTAATCGAGCGTGAGCCTATATGGTTTAAAAAAAAAAGTATCGACTTTTTAATTTAATAGCATATTAAAAGTTAATCTTACTATCATGGTGGTTTTGGAAATGAAACAGCCATAGTATAATTGTATTCATAAAATTCTGTTACGTTTATTTTAATTCGGCTTTATTATGTCTTGTACATACTTAATGCAAAGAAATATTTTATGGTCCAAATTATGGTGCAGAAAATATATTAGTAAAGTAAATTGATTGGTCAAATGGATACAAGTTGGTTAAATATAAAAGCACAACAAATAAGCTCAATTAAAATAGAACACCGTAATGGTGTCTGTTGCATACGCGTGTAGCTGTAGACATAGATATGTCTATACACACGAGAAAGAAAGATATTAAAAAATAAAATCATCTAAAATATAGACATGCATGTAACATACGGCATGCGATATATTTGCAAAGTTTCAGCTTTCAGTTCATGAGTTTGGCCAAAGTTCAATATTTGAGGGACTGTTCAATCGTATTATCTCGCCTTTGGGGTCCTATTTGATTGCACCTCGGGGAAATATCGCGCCGACTTTACTGGACTATAAACCTTATTGCTACGACTTGAGGTTCATTGTCGATTAGTTGGAGCTGGGAACTTTGGTATTTGAGGTACAAGTATTCTTGTTGCATAGCCATTCCGAAGCTAAACTCTAGTGTGAAAACAAGTTTGATTGCACATTGGCGACTCGGGTTAGGAACTATGAAACTATTAATTTCAATGGCTTGAGTTGTTTAGACCGCAGTATTTGTTCGCTACGTTATATGCTTTGTGATGAAACTTTAGTGGGTTAATCTCTGTAGGGAATGCTGTGGGTCTAAATTAAAGCAAAGACTGCAGTGGCGGGAGGTACTGCAGTTCTGCTATTAAGATCCAAAAGATACCTATTAACCTACATAATTTTGATCGAAGCTAAATATATTTTGACGATATGATAATTTCTTAATCATTTATTGTTTTCAATTCAATTGTTCTCAGTGGTAGGATAACAATAAACCAATTAATTATATTTAAATTTATTAAAGTAAAACATTGACTTAGCTACTCTATTTCCGGTTTCTTGTTAGTTTAAGGATAATAGGGTCCGCGATTCTCAAGGGGATGCTGTAATAGAAGCTGCAGGTGTAAACTGAATGTGAAAATAATTACCGCTCTCTAAACAATGTTAGTTGAAACTTCTTTCAAACCAGATATCATAATAAAGTATTTTTAATAGAAGAAAAGTTATAAGTTAATATTTACAGAATTTATTTTTTTATGTAAATTTAATGGTTTCTTTTTTATATTTTTTTTTATTTATTTGTCAATTTAATCGTATAAGAATACGATTATAAAATTTAATTATTACTTTAAATGAATTTTAAACTAAATTGATATCTTGTCGTATTGACATCATGACCTAAATGTACACTATACATGCCCCATTTTATTTCCAAAACTATTCCGGGCCAGAGTGAAAAAGTTAATAAAAGATGACCCTATTTAGACAGTTTAACTTTAAGCCCGGCCTATTCTTCCCCCAACATACTTTGAGAGTCTTTGTCAAGTTATATTGAAGAAACTACAAGTTCCTCAGCTATAGGTAACCGCTGAAAAGCTGAACTTTTCAAATAAAATCCCGCTGTCGGTCGCAGTTTGCCTGAACGTACCTACTCTCGCTTGTGTAAAACACTCTAGGATATATATTTTATCTAGTTCTTTGTAGAAAAATGAAAGTAGTGGATTTAAGATTAAATCAATCTATTAAACTGGAACATTTTGTTAAATCTATACTAATTAATATTATTAAGCTGAAGAGTTTGTTTGTTTGTTTGAACGCGCTAATCTCAGAAACTACTGGTGCGAATTGAAAAATTATTTTTGTGTTTTGAAGATTATTTATTGAGGAAGGCTTTAGGCTATATAACATCACGCTGCAACTAATAGGAGCGAAGAAACAATGGAAAATGTGGAAATAACGGGGAAAATTATTCCTTTGAGGGATTCCGTTGCGTGCGCTGCGGAAACGGTTCAAGATATCAAAAAAGTATATCATAAAGAATTAGGTATTTCTCATGAAAAGATGTATCAAAATGTCTGCAACAGTATATGTCTATCTTTTAAGGTTAACTCAATAGACCCGTTTTTATGGTAATAACTATTCCACGCGGACGAAGGCGCGGGAACCAGCTAGTTATTAATAGTTTTTTTGTCCGACAACAGATATATTGTTTTAATCATAAAGTTCTTAAACATAATTGTAACTTTAGTCAAAATAATGCACATAATTGTTTGTTTTTTAACTAGAAAGAAAACCTCACTCCAACTCGCTTGATGTTAAGCAACGTTATAATCTACAATCTATTGCGCGATATGGTAAATAATTTTGTTTCTACACGTATGCTAACGAATAACATGTTATTCCAACAAAATAAACGAGAAAATAATAACGGTTACAGTTACATTATACAATTACATATTACTATAGAACACAATATAGCTCGGCCATTATTCCAATTACGTTAGTTCTTGTTTGACATTTTGTTACTATAAGCAAGTAATGTTCGTTATTTCATATTATATTTTGTATTTTAAATTTCTCAATAAATCTTTTTCGTACATTTTTTTTTACCTGGGATTGGTTTACGTTTGACTACAGCCTGTCTGATGTTAAGCATCGCTGCAGCCTAGGGAGTAACACGTTTACCTAGAAGATGGCAAATTGTTTCATATTTACAACTAATCCTTTCATTTGTTTACTTTATTTACAATAATAAAATATAAAAACAAGGTAAGAAAAACTAAACATACTACTTCTTACTACTACAAATAGGGGCATATGTTTTTTTCCGTTCATATGTTTGTTAATATATTCTAATACACCGTATGATTTATTTTTATCAAATCGGGTACTAAAGTACTCCACGTGTGTAGGTTTTAGCTGTACCCTTTCCGAGTAAGAAAACAGATTACTGATTCATTTGTACTCTCTAGATTAGTAATGTTAAGACGACCTAGAGTCGGGTCATGGCGGCCCTTATTGTGTGGTTTAAATGGAAACATATCGCGATTAGGACTTATGAATCAAAGTACCTTTATGAACTTTCTGATACCAAAAAATGCCTAGAGCGTCGTTTGGATTGTTTTTGTATAAACGTGTATAACCTTTTTCTATAGATTTTACTCGGACTATACCATAAAATAATTGTCGTCATGCCGTTGCTGCGTGAAAGCAGATAAAATATACTTACGAACAAACACAATATTTTTACTTCTTCATATTGTCAAAAGAGAATAAAAATAATGGCGAACATGCGGTATGTAGAACTCAAGATTCAAGCTTTCGCTTAATATGAGGCTAGATGTTCTGAAATATTTTATTTATTTGGCTATTTGTGTATATTTTATCTACTTTAATGATCTTTTCTTCCAGAAAAAATAAATAAATTAAAAATAGTCTATATTTCCCTTCATTCAATAATCACACCCAGAAATATACTACTCAAAATATGGTTATATTAAAAGTTATCATCGTTGCAGGCTATCATTATTAAATAATGTTCATGCTTTGCTCCAAGCCCTATGGCTCTTTTATGGATAAAACGGATTTATTTCGGGCGAAATATTTCCTATCAGCGAAGCCCTCAAAGCGACAAATGGGTCGGTCGGAGCCGAGATAACTTCTACCCGGACTCGACCTAATTATTATTTGGGTATACTTTGTACAAAAATGTTGACGTATCGCTGTTCGTTGTGGCTGAGATTGATATTATCTCCCTCTCTCTTTTTTCTCTTTTGTCTCTCTTGTTATTTATTTTACTATGTTTTTCTTGCTGTTTATCTTTCTCTGTGTTGTTTTGTACTTAAAAATATATTTAATATGTCGATTCTTTAAAAAAAAGAAGTTTTTATTCTTTAATGGCACAAGCTTATTTCTGCTATCATACAAACATTGAAAAAAGATATTATATGTATGTGAAGTAAGTATGTTGGCATAGAGGTGTCAAACTAAATAGTAAATAATTATGATATCTTCAAACTTTTGAAAATAAGGAATTAACTATTATGACAGCGATAGCATTATTCAGGGTAAGTAAGGCTTTATGACAGCCCAATTTAAGATATAGTCGTGAGTTTAAAGATTCAAAGATATTTATTGACCTTATAACATTGCGCTACAATAGGTACCTACGTCATATATTACAGTAATAATTTATATAACTTAATACTAATTATTAACGAAAGAATTAAATATAAAAATGTATACATAATGTCATTTACAAACAAATAATGTCAGATTTATTTAAGTAGATTAGATAATATAAAATAATTTTAAGCTATGTCAAAGAAAATCATGTTACATTAAAAAAATAATGTCACAAACAAATAATGTCAAATATGGATTCTTAAATAATTTAATAAAATCTCATCCAATGTTAATGACACCTATCGTCAAATATATATTATTGTTTTAAATTTGAGCTATCTCTAAATATTTTGCTAAATCCCTGAACCTTGTGCGAAGCAAATCCCCGTTTAACTCTTATCTAGTTTATTTGTGTGATATGAAGCTATGAATATTCATGCGGTAAGTAAATCTTGCTCAGCCTAAAAATGTAAGCAAAAATGTACGAAACAAATTACGTCAGAATTTTACAGCTGACTTGTATTGTTATCTTTACACTTTACATTTGTGTATTTTTGGTAACGTACTAAATGCGTAAGAAAACATCTGTTCTTAGTTCGTTTAGAAAGAAGGATATTGCTTAGGTCAGCGAGAATCGAGCTAAACCTAAATAAAAAACACAAGCAGCCTTAATTAGTTGCAGTGTCGAGAGTGTATAGGCAAAGATATTCTACTCTCTTATTTGAAAATAGTAAATTATAATAATAGTCTTATTTTCTAAAATAATTATTTAGCTTTTATGATGTAGCAACTTCAGTAATACAATGCAGATGTCTGCTTTTGCTTGTATGTAAAAATATTACAATGATAACATATTTTACATTTAAGAGTAAAAATGCAGAGAATACATTCCGAATCACATATGAAATATCATTTCCCAAATGTCAACTTTAATCAAATTATAGCCGTAACCGAAAAAAAGAGCGCAGCAAATTGGTAGATACACGTTCGTAGATAAATTTCAACAAAATGCAAACGGAATTATGCTTATGTTCGCGGTAAAAGCGGAATATTTTGGCAGCTGCTATTTGTACCGTTTTTACCTACAAATATGAAATGCAGCATATATATATATATATATATATGTTATATATATTACGATGCTGAAAAAGATGTCCCAAAGTTGATAATTTTGTACTATATATTTATTGGTTTAATTTTACTGTAGGTAAAGTTTTTCCTCTACTTTTATATTAGATTACACCTACATTCATTTGATTCTTGCTTAAAAAACTGTTTTGCAAGTAAAATACCACATGATTTGTACCCTAAAACAGGTACACAATTAGTTTTGGCAGCCATTTTATTACCAAAGCAAACCCCCTGTTTCTCGTCAATCGTGCGTCTGTACCGGTTAAATAATACCGGTTTTGTTTCTATTCCGGTTAAATGGTCCCAGTTCGTCCTTCGTCTTCAAGACAATGACGAAGCGAAGTTTGTACTTGCTTCGAAATAAGGACACTGGGTCACTAACTTAGCACAAACGCAAAGAGGTTTTTGTAGAACAATCTTAGCCTTCTTGCAAGCTTGTGTTTTTTCGTGTACACAATTATTAGAGTAATAAGGTTTGGAGATAAATTAGAATTAACATATGTAGATTAGGATTGACAATAGTTGAGAGAAGACAATACAAAATAAAATCCTTGCATTGGGCTGAGTATAAGCTTTATTTAACAGAGATATGTAATTGTACAAATACCTATATGTATAGTTTAACCACAAAAACAGCCTAGCTTGTACCTTAATTCATCCAAAAAAATTGTTACTCCATTTGTAACAAAGTCATCATAATTTCAGCCCTACCTTAAATTACCTTTTTGCGCCCGTAATTGCGCTCTATTCAAGCGTCCTTTGAAGACAAAAACGTAAAAAAGCAGAAAGAGTTTTTATTACGTAAAACAACAAACCTTTTCTACCGGTTTTCTACTTCAGCTGGTACGAACAAAAAGTCGGATGGAAATCCAATTCCACTAATTGTAAATAGAAATCAGGCCGTTTTCCTTTGGCCAATATTTATCGGTATCCAGGTGGTATGTATTGGCAGTCTCATCACGTATGCCGGGCTCATTGTCCCATCCAATCCGGTGCCTCGCATGCATGTTAATGGCTGCAGGTAAATAAAAGTATGGCTTACGTGCGAATTGGTGGCTATGGGGTAAGGATTGACTGATTCGGAATGGAGCTACTGGCTTGATATGCCACGTTCCATTCTTGACCATAATGTTTGGTTACCTGGGAATACCACGATTAGATATACCACGTTTGGTCCAAGACCATAATGATTGCTTCCATCAGGTAGATAATGATCGAAAAAACAAACCAATTTCGTTTAAAATAATTCCAGAAAAGATAAAATTGCTTATTTATATGAAACTAGTGGGTGCTCACGGCTTCGCTCGCATTGAGAAGTAAAACTTGCATCCCCTATTTCACCCCTTTAAAAGTGGCATTTCCAAAAATTCTTTCTTAGCGGATGCTTACGTCATAACATCTACCTGCATGCCAAATTTCAGCCCGATCCGTCCATTGGTTTGGGCTGTGTGTTGATAGATCACTATATCAGTCAGTCAATCTGTCCCTTATCTATTATTTGTCTTATCTGTACCTTTGAGTTTTATATGTATAGAAGAATAATATACTTATCTATAAGATTCTTGCAACCTTGCAACAAAACTATACTTTTTTTAGAAAATTAGACTTTTTGTAATTAGACTTAAGAGCTTATAGTTATACTTATAAGTTAATTGACTAGCCTTTCTTGTAACAGATTTATGATGTGTGAAAAAAATAAGAAAATCATATATCTAATCTAACTCACTCTTCATCTAACCAGTACCATTCTGGAAAAACCCTTGAGTTTTTTCCATCCAGTCTTGCAAACATATTAATTTGATCAAAGAAACTGTTTTTTATCTTTCTTATACTAATTGAAACAGATGACAGAAATAACGTTACTCTACTTTTTTCTAAAAAAAAAATACTTTTGATTAAAGTCCTAGTTCATAGAGCATTCGTTAAGGAGTGCCTGAAGTTCTTAGGGTGGTTTAAAAACTCTCGCTTCCAAAGGAATTTTTTATGCGAATTGACTTATATTGGTCTACAATTTTCCTTTTTCGAAACATTCTTTTAAAAAAATATAAGTGTAATTTTTATACGCAATTCAAGGTTTATAAATATTAACCAAAAACGTACCTATGAATAGATATAACCGGAAAAGGTATTTTTTCAGAAAATTGCATACGTTTCCTGATTTTAAAGATATGGGAAATATTTTATCAATCAGTGCTACCAATTAAATGCAATATGTATGTATGTATATTTTCTTTATATTTTAACAAATGCGGCACCTGCGGATTCGCCCGCTTTGTACCTATTCAGATAGATATTATTTGTATAGCATGTATCAGTTTTGGTGCTGTAAAGAAAAAATACGCTTTGGCAAAAAACACCAGTACGTTATTCTTTTGTATCATGAAACTAGAAACAAACTAACTACGTTTTCTTTTTATACAATTCATGGTAAGTACTTAGATTTCATAAAAAACTAGCTGTGCCAGCGACTTCGTCCGCGTGGAATAGTTCTAGTGAGTTTATCTTAAAAGATAGACATATATTGTTCCAAACATTTTGTTAGATCATTTCAAGAGGAATAATTCTTTTATGCTTATTTTTTTGATATCTTGAACCATTTTCGCAGTGCACGCAACGGAAGCCTCCAAAGATGAATAATTTTCCCCGTTTTTTCCACATTTCCCATTGTTTCTTCGCTCCTATTAGTTGAAACGTAATGTTATGTTAGCCTAAAATCTTCCTCGATAAATGGCCTATTCAACACAAAAAGATTTTTTCAATTCGCATCAGTAGTTCCTGAGATTAGCGCGTTCAAACAAACGAACAAACAAACAAACTCTTTAGCTTTATAATATTAAGTATAGATAAATAAATAAAATAAATAAATAAATAATCCGGGACATTGCACACAGCGCCATCTAGCCCCACACTAAGCAAACGCTTGTGTCGTGGGTACTAGATAACGGATATAATACTTATATACTTTTCTTTTGTAAATACGTACAAACGACCAGACTCTGATAATTTCGAATTTTCAATCTACTTAGATACATAGTGAACCGTAACGTACTCGTGTAACCATAAGCTTTGCTCCCGAAAGACAAACTATATCGAGTTTGTAACTCGGAATCCTAATCTTGTGAGAGCAAATAGCAATAATGTTTGCAATCTCTAAAGTGTATTTGCCGAATGTATTATTATTGTCGCTCACTAAACATAAAGTCTCATGAATTTGCATCGTCAATTGTGTTTGCTGTTCAATTTATTGGAGATTTACCAATAAGAGACACATGTGTAAGTAAACAGATATACAACGAAGATTAACATGGAGAAATGTGTAGAAGTAATAATCAAAAGGTCAAAAAGATTAAAGTATTAAAAAGAAAAGCATACTCATGACAAAAAAGTATGATGTCGTTTCGTGTATTTTTGATGCCAATTTTTGTTTTCTAGTTCTGTCTCTCTAAAAGAACTCAGTAATTAGGTACATACTATCAGTCTATTAAATAAAACCCACAGTCAAAATCCACAAACAATATCTCCTAAGTAGGCATTAATCATAAAATTTTAGACATTCCTTCATAATTTCAACACCTTTGCGCAACACATCTTTTACCTACTCATATTAGGTTTACGTGCTAGGTACGTATATACGCAGGTTTATGTTATGAGTAGCAACAGTATTGTTCATTTCGTTTTCATCGTTTATAGCGCTGTAATGAAGCGCTCGTTTCAGCCACGAATTGTCTTAACATAGCGAATAAAGCGCTTTTGTGTTCCTACATCACAGTAACGCAAGAAATACTTTGTAACATAAAAACTTGATGTGTGGCTTACATGTTTAGCCTAAACTCGGCGTAAATGCTAAAATTTATGTTCGTGTAATAAAACAGTTTTGACGCCTCCTGTTTTAATTTTATTTGTATCCATTTAAAGTTTGTAGGTTTTGTATGTGTCACATTTGACAGCCAGTGTTAGCTTTGTTCGTGTGTTTTGCTTTGTCCATTAAAGGATGTTAAATTTGACGTTTTTAATGCATAAAATGACAACTGTCAAGATAATGATGATATAAGTAATGAACAAAGCATAGTGTTATGATATAACAAAAATATTATAAAATACAGATTCAATATTAGGTATTGGTAAGGAAGTGATACATTTTGAAATATTATGATGAATACCCCATATGATACCATAATCTGTATTAAACAATATCAATTTAAATTCAAAACTCAACTAGTTTTTGTTCATTGAGAAGTGAAACTATTTAATATAACTTCATAAGTACCAGATTCCTTCGAACACATACACACACACACCTACTATAAACTATGTATAGTATCGTGTTCTATACTATACTGGTGTTCATGTTCATTTGTTTTCTTTGTTTACACAGTATGTAATGAAACCGTTCCGACCGCGAATTGTTTCGTTATTACGCCGACAAGAGCCCTATATTTGTTTTTACAAGTTGTAGGGGATAGTGAAATGGATGTCTTTTGTTCATAGATATGTGTTTTGTTTAAGGATTATTCTGATGGACATAACAACGAAAAAAATAGGGAAATAATTATTCCTTGTGCCATTATCTAGATATAAGCTTCAAGCTTCAGGTAAAGCAAACATGAAAACTTTATGGACACAATACTTCGAATGTTCACAACAATGTAAAGTAAAATAGTTGAATATTTCTCTAGGTATTCAACAAAACATATTCTTGAGTTATGAGCATTTCAGAGGGTTTTATTTTGAAGAATAATGCCAAGATATCTTGAAAACAACTGTGTGTGAGCAACGTCGCAAATAAGTCCAAACCAAGAAGCCGCATAATTTCAGTAACTATTGTTATCATTTTTACTGGGCTGAAAAAATAGTGATATGTTGAGGTTATTTGATAATACGAACAAAAAGTAAATATATATCTGATCTAGTACGCATTCACAGGCAATAAAATGTATGATTTTTGTTTACAATACGTATTTTTTAAAGTGAAAATACAAATAAGTTACTAACTAAAATAATTATACAAATACATAGCTTTGCTTGGCTATTTCTTTCTTAAAACGTAACTTAAGCGTATAAATATTCCTATGCAAAATGTAACTTAGATATAAAATAGATTTGTACATTCCAAAAAGACAATGACATTGATTTATAAATAAATAATTGGGAGGTATCGAGGCGTCCTCCAGAACACTGATTAAACCAAGCGTGAATTTCTCGAAACGATATTAAGTTCTCAGTCCCAAGAACATCGTCAGATTACATTTTGACGGAATCGTATCTCAATAAAGCCCTGAGAGGTTACTTTTAGTGAAGGTTTGTCTTGGATAAGGTGTTGTACATCAAATACAGTTGTTGGCTTTAGTCATGTTACTAATTTATAGTACTAGCTCGAGCTTTACATTTTAAAATATATTTTACAAGTGGGTGCCCGCGGCTTCGCACACATTAAGAAACAAAATTTGCATCCCCTATTTCACCCCTTTAAAAGCGGCGTTTCCAAAAATCCTTTCTTAGCGAATGTTTACGTCATAACATCTACCTGCATGCCAAATTTCAGCCCGATCCGTCTTGTGGTTTGGGCTGTGCGTTGATAGATCACTATATCAGTCAGTCAGTCACCTTTGAGTTTTATATATTTAGATAATTATTTAATTAGATCACCAAACAACATACCACAATTTGAATACATACACAAAGAAACACAAAAAGCTTAAAATTTGTTTCCTGATAGTCTACTTTTGTTGCTAAGAACGGCGTATCCTAAAAAGTTTGTTAAAATTTAGTGAAATAACAATAGCAACTTATATTTAAACTAGCTGTGCCTGCGATTTCGTTCGCGTGGAACAGTTATTTTGGGCATTCATTTTTTGAATTTGGAACCGTTTTCGCAGCGCACGCAACGGAAGCCCACAAAGATGAATAATTTTCCGCATTTTTCCCCACATTTTCCACTGTTTATTCGCTCCTATTAGTTGCAGCGTGATGTTATATAGTCGTAGCCTAAAGCCTTCCTTGATAAATGGTCTAATCACCACAAAAAAAATCAATTCGCACCAATAGTTCCTGAGATAAGCGCGTTCAAACAAACATACAAACAAACAAACTCTTCAGCTTTATAATATTAAGTATAGATAATAAAGAAATCTTTCGAGATGATAAATATCTAAAGCTTTAACTTTGAATTGAATATTTGAACAGCGTACTTTGATTTCGGTCGCTCCATCAATAAAGTGATATTAAATAATCAACCGTAATAAAACGATAGCTAGTTAATTCTAGCAAATAGTAGCCGTCAAGGTTTGCTCGAGCGAAGCCAAGGACAGGTTCGTTAAGGATTTGCATCCAGCTGCAGAATTTGTATGAGCTTAAGTAGTTCAAGTTGAGCGCTAAATGTAACTGCACTTCGCAGGGCCAAATTGTAAATTGCGGTTCAAATATGTAACCTTTGAATGAGAATTTTAGAAAAATTGTGATTTATTTTAAATTCAGGGTTAGATACCTAATACAGTTTATTCTTTATATAATAATATGATAATATACTAGAATGACTTGATTTAGTAGATAGATAGATACTACTTTATTGTCACACACTTATAAAACAAAATTAACTAAAAATACTTTCATAAATTACTCTAGTGCCACAAGTGGCGGCCTTATTGCTAAAAGCAATCTCTTCCAGGCAACCATTGGATGGAGAGGAATAAATAAAGTAGTAGTATTACTTCAATACCAAATAGCATTAGCCTTTCGATATTAAAAATTAATTACAAAAATCGTCACACATAACATACTAACATATGGTAATATGGTAATCCCTTGTCAGAGGCTCTTAGGACGATTTGAAAACTTTCGACACTAGGTATGGCTACTCTCATATGAATAAGTAACTCTGTGTACAAAATCCTTAATTTCTTGTGTCGTGGGGAAGTTGATCACCAACCAGTAAAAATTATTAGATAATGTATATCTACTCATTGGCTTACTAAACACATTTGAAACTTAGCAGCAATTTGTCTATTTGTCTCTTCACTAATTGCTTTCACCTTTATGAATGTCGAAGCGTTTGTTCTAATAGCAGATACAATATTTTAAACGGTTAGAACGTTTATTGCATTTCAAATGTTCCAAGTATTTCCTACAATAGCAACACATTTACTAGATGCCTCACAATGGTTAATATTCCGACGTCCATATGCCAAACAAATATGTGTGTATTACCAGCCATAAATATCGCGCGATGCAATACATTTGCATGTAATTTTTATTGATTATTCTATACGTTATTAAAAAAAATGATTGATTGAGCAGTTTCAAGCGGTGCAGCTATAATTTCATAGCTTAATTGCAGTATTTATGACACTCGTAGTGAAGAAGAATGCGAGACATTATTACTAGTACGAAATTGTCCATATTCCACGAGCAAACTTTAGTACGTTGTATCTTGGATACATAGTCTATGGCATCCTATAACAGAATACGAAATACCAGTACGTTCCACTTTACGCGCGACATGTGAAATAGATTGAATTTTATTTATATTCACAATATGTGGCCGAAGTAACAGATGCACTCGAAGAAGCTGCGAATTAGTAGCTTTATAGGTTTTAGGGCAATATGAGAAAATATAAGTTAGGCTGCAAAGAATAATATCTTTGTCTTTCACCAAACATATATTTATAATAAAGAACATTTATCATTGGGCGGTTTTATAATTTTAAATGATCTGTTAGGCTGACGATGTGGTAGTTTCAGTTATATGAATTTGTTTTGGAAATTTGGAAAAGAGCTATACTCTTAACAAATCTTCAGTCGTTCTCTATAATAACAACAGTATTTTTGACTAGCGTAGACCACTTTACAGTGTTGTTTTATGTATATTGTACCTAGCTTTTACAGTTAACAAAACCACTACCTCTGTATAAAACCGTAAAGAGTGCAGAACCGGACGGCACGATGTGCGCAACGTTGCCTGCTTCAAAATAAAACCCGGATAATTTTGATAAATAATAGCCAGGTATTCCGGAGAAACAGAAATTATTGCACGCGCGAATTTTTAGCATTTTTATTTCTCAGTTTGCTACCGAAGCGAACAAAGGATACTCTTTGTTGAAACGAAAACCGGATGGCTTTCGAACAAACATTATTGTATTACGTAATTGAATATGAATAATAGTGAAAAGTCTGTTATATAAACATAAAAATGTTGTACGAGATAAATTCAATTTTATTTTCTACAATATTGTACAGTAACAAGCTGCAATACACAGGTGCATGAAACCGGATATGGAAAAGAAATAAACCAGATATTTTTATATAACTGTGTCCACTGGATAAAGACTATTATATTCATAGTAATATATTATAACCGCTGTTATATATTACCTTTATATTTATATCGAACATAGATATGCATTTTAGAAATAAAAGAAGCCATTTGTTATGTTTTATAACTACAAATAACGCAACAACATATTTCAGAAATGTTATAGTAATGATATTTTCCCTGTTTACGAGTCTAATGAGAAGTTTATTATAAGACTTAAGTTAACTCAAGCTAAAGCAACTTCTATATATTTCAGTGCCACGCATACAAATCGATTTCAATTTTACGTTCCTACCCAGGTGCAGAGGCGCCCGGATAAACGTGCCGCATACAGTTTTAAAATACAACCGGGTCTCAATGCAAATTTAATCAGTAAGCTTTGAACAGACTTGATATTCGCCCTTATGAAGGCAATTTTACCCGATTCGTAACAGAAAGGTTCGCCGAATATGCTCAAATGTGGTTTTTATGTTAGGTGTTGAATTTAAGTTTATGGCATATAAGGATAGAGGTTTGGATCTCGGAATTGCTCTGAATGAAGCTGAAGCCATTAGCCTACTTTTAGTTTGAATGTGAACTTTTGTTTATATGTCTTATATGAGTTGGTGCTCTTTGGTGTGATTTTTGAATCACGTTCCCTTGTAATCATTAAGGGTTTTGCTCTATTCAATATTGATCAAATAACATAATTACTCATACCACTAAAAACTGCACTACTTATGGTTAGAAATGTCAAACATGATTTTAAAATTAACACTTGTATGATCTCTCTTGAGTCGTATTCCTCATGACTAAGGGCCGTGACTCCCCCGCAGAATTCATTCGTGAGGGGAGTTTTCTTGGGCAGATACATCCTTCCACGGAAGATCTGTCCTCGGATATTGTGGTCCTCAAAACATGTCGGTTTCCTCCCGATGTTTTCCTTCATCGCTAAGCGAGAGCAAATCCACTTAACTTGAACGTACTAGTCTTTGGTGTAGGGCCGGATTCGAACCTGGGTGCGTCTGGATGAAAAAGCAGACACTGGAACCGCTGAGCCACATTCGCACTTGTATGATAGTTAACATAGGATGACATAAAAAGTTCTGATGTTTTCTATATAATTGATGAATTTTGCAAAACTCAATAGCAATTATTTCTTGTGACAAAATGGCTTCATTGTATCCCCAAATAAGGGAAGTTCTCACTAATTCCCGCCCGTTGATTGCTCGAGCCACATTGTTAAGCCTACACATATACCTACTGCACCAACGACATAGCGCTGTAAAAGACTTGCCTTGTGACACATCTCTCAAAAAGCATACCATAAATATGACTTTTGGAAATTCCATTAAATTCAAAAACAAATTAAAATATTCACATATTTTCTGAAAGTTTTAAAACATTAATTATTGCTTTAAAATGTACTAGAAGCAAAGGTAATGTTTTAGTTATCTGTACTTATGACCATGCCTGTATACGACAGAAAGCAGCGACGGATCTTTGAGGTTTTTGGTAGGTATAGCGATACTGAACCAAAGAGTGAAATTGGCTAATTGGTTTAACTAAACTATCCACCAATATTCGTTCAGCTAGAACTGTTGGGTAGACAGTAGACAGTTATTGAGAAAATAATAATTCACATATTTAATGACAGAAAGGTGCGTGTAAGCTAGTCCATTACATTTATATGTCGATGTCGATTTTGTCAATGTACTGAACCCCACCTTAATCCGACCCCAAAGTAATCGAATTGAGCTGTATTTATACAGAAACTACAAGCCGTGGAAACTACGCTCAGTGCTTGGTGTTGGGCTTGAAGATTGTAAGATATGCGCGTTGATATGGACTTGTTAATTCGAAGGTGTGAGGATCGCAACATGAATAGATGTTACATAGACATCTCTACGTCATTTGCTAATAAACTTTTGTAAGCTGATGTAGTTTCTATGGCAACAAGAATAACAAGGTTACAAAATACAAATATAAAAAAACGTACTACCTACTTTATGTAGGTTGAATCGACATTTTTAATTTATATATTGAGTAAACATATTTAATGTACATTTAGGTCCATATATTATGATTGTATATAGATATTCATTTAGTAAAATAACTGGCGGTTCACTGCTTATTAACCGACTTCAAAAAACGAGGTTATCAAGTCTTCTGAAAGTTTTTTTTAAACATAAGAAAGGTGGTTTAACTAGAAATATCATTTACTAGTAAACTATCTCCCTTAGAAAAAGAGCCATTTTTATAAATTCACTCGCTTATTCATATAGACCGTAAATCTTCATAATAAAATTCAAAACTGCAGATATAATAAAAAATCTCCATAAAGGATTTTGTTTTTCATAGAGATTTATCATTGGCTGTTTGTGACGTCTTAAACTACGTGTTTACGAGTTTCACTACCCTTTAGGTATCAAAGGTAAACTAGATTTATGGTTAGTGCTTGAAATTGCTAATTTGAAGTGAGAATTTGCTGTAAACAACACTCAAGTGTTTGTATAAGCTGGTAAATAAATGTTTTGGTTTCTTTTCCTTAAAATATTTTTATTTTTGTTATATCAGAGGTAAATTTTACTCTCTTGAGTCGTATTCCCTCATGACTGAGGGTCGTGACTTACCCGCAGAGTCAATTTTTATGGGAGTTTTCTTGGGCAGATACATCGTGCTGGGCGGCCCACAGAAGACACAGTCCTCGGATATGGTGGTCCTTAAAACATGTAGGTTTCCCCACGATGTTTTCCTTCACCGCTAAGCGAGTGTAAGTCCACACTTAACTTGAAGATACAAGTCATTGGTGTAGGCTGGATTCGAACCAGGATGCGTTTGAATGAAAAGCAGACTCTGGAACCGCTGAGCTACACTCGCTTAGGTAAATTTTAATGCTTTACAAATTCTACCTAAGTAAATTAAAACCATCACAATGTTTATAAATATATTGAAACATTTTTTTTTAAACCTTAGTTATTACATCCAATTTCCTTGAAAATGTCACGTTTTATCCATTTCTGGCAACTTTTGCCGTCTAATTAAGATTCTGCGATGGGATCCAAGGCACTGAGGGGCTATTTCCTTGTTTCTTTGTTGGCTATAACCACGGTGTTGCCATGTTACAAGATTACCAATGGGAAAAGAAACATAAAATAAAAGAATATCAAATCCAATATCTATCATACGTTACCTACATTTTCTGTTTTAAGTAATTTGAGTTGGAGTAATTTTCACACAAATTATCACTTTTCAAAAGAAGAGATAAATAATAAGGTCTGGGATAAAATATCTTATTTAATATTTTGAACACTGGAGTTTTTTTATTTAATTTTTTTTTGGGAAATTTTAGCTTCTATCCTAGATCTGGTCACACAGTTCAACGTATATGTTTATTTTTTACGCGCCAGGTAATGGAGTTTCCGTTACGTAGCAAAAATGTGTTTTAACAAAGTCATTCTGTGTGATTGTATTGCCAGTTTCGGTGTAATGAGCCACATAATATGTTAAATAATGTGGTGACGTCATACTGTGTTTACATTATGCAAAGCTGCAATATAGCTAAATAGGCAATTTCAGAAAAATGCGATAAAAATGGCAGTTTGCTTTATGAATATAGATAATCTCGTATTTGATGCGTTACTGAAAACGGTTTTTGTGAAAAAATACTGTAACTGCTGAAATTCTTATGATAATATCTTAATCTTTATATAATATTATTGATTTAGTCTTAGTAATTCTATTTTATAGATAACGGGAATATAAAAAAGTAGACCAGTGCCCGATTTATTTATTCACTTACTTTTTTTTCTTTGATACGATTCATATAAATTACGAGTATTTTAAAATGAGTACAGATATATACAGAATTTACAAACTAAAATTGACAAACGAGATCCAGCTTAGCCATCAAAGCGTTTTCTAAAACCAATAAAAGTGAGCGTTCCATTTAGCCCTTAATTATGCCAACTGGCAATTAGCCCAGACGTAAATTGATTCGATGCATATCTTGTAGGCGTTGGGTGTAGATTGTGAATCAAGGAACGTAGGTGTTAACGTGAGGTAAGGTTTGTGAACTATCTCTATCTGTTGAGGTAAAGATAGAGAAAGATTTTTTTGTGTAGTGGATTTTGTTGATGTTATGTTGTTCTTCATTCAAGCAGAAGGAAAATAGATTATTTTGATTTTTAGTGGAGTTAGCGTTTATACGTTTAATACCATGGTGGTATACATCCGAAAAATGTTATGGCTTTCTTTTTATCTCGATGGCATGCTTGCTTGTTTTAAATTGTAGAAAGATTTTTTATTGTCTATTTTGTCCTTGTTATATTCTGTTTTACATTGCAATACATAGATTTCATTTTATTAATTAAATATAGGTACATATATTGTGACCTAAATAATCAGTGGGCAAAATTATAAAACGTTAATCTCATCCAAAATTCATCAACTTTTTTCAATTCATTGTGCACTTTTTCGCGTAATCCTGATTTTTTGTTGGTCATCACCAACATTTTATGATATTTTCGGTATAAAATATTGAAAACGCTCCATCAATATCCGGGTTTTAATATTCCAAGACAAAAGAAGTGGAGAATGAAAAAAGATTGCCGAACACTTTTACAGTACAAGGTGGAATTTTTCGATGACTTTAAAAGAACATAATATCGATATACTTGTTATAAGTTTATGTGGTTTATGGTGGAAGTTCCAAAGACTCGCACGAAGCGCTTTGATTCTACCTTCATAGTAAGGACAGCAAGACTATGGAACACTCTACCTGGAGCCAAGAGAAAATTATAACCCAGAGGTCTTCAAATCTAGAGTAAATAGGTGTCTTCTAGGCAAGCGTGCTACATCTTAGACTATAGTGGTGCTTAACATCAGGCAGGCTATAGTCAAACGTAAGCCTATTTAATATAAAAAAAAGTTTAAGTTAGTATCAGCTCTTAATTGATTAATTTGTATTAAAATAAATAACAGTAGTGCAGCGATGTAGATAAAATATACACATAAGCGCCCTAGATCGTAGATTACAACGTTGCTTAACATCAGGCAAGGTGTTTTAAGAAAATATATATGTTGGTTTTTGTCCTTTCGCATGTTTACCGTTCTTATTCCTCATTCATTATTTATCAGTATGTTTAAATGAACAATATTTACATCAATATATTTTTACAAGTTTTATTTTATCCACGTTGTACACCATCTATCCATCACGCCAAGTATACCCGTTAAATTAAATGCCCTCTCTATGTTTGTGCGATCCCTTTCTTGGAAGAATTACCATAAAAAGGTTCAGATAGGTGGATGTAGAAAAAACAAGATCAATGGTGCATTTCTGTAACACTCACATACCATATAAAAAAGCCCGTGTTGTTTTAGAATAAAATGTATCCTGTGTCACTATAAGTATACATGTTAACTGCCTAAGCATATTATGATATCAAACCTTTTTTCTTTATTTGAGCGTTCATTAGCGAACGTTCAGTATGACGTCAATTCATAGCAACTTTTTTTGTAAGCGAGGTGACTGATAAAAAGTCGTTCTTACGTGCAAAAGTGAATATTTCAACAAAACGTTGTATAAAACTGTACACTACATCGGTATTAGACCTGTAATCTCCCTTCGGGACCCGGTCTGCTCTATTTTCACTGATAAATATCTCCCTAGGAGGGTTCCCTTAAGGTATGAAGAGACTCGTATTTGACAGAACTGATTTTATTCGTCTACAAAAAATGTCGTGTCTTTTTGCTAGGAAGGCTTTTTGAGATGACCGTCTTGGTGAGAAGATCAGACGCTTGAAATATATTAGAAGATATTTGTAGGGTCGACTAGATTAAAGGACTTTTAGTTTTCACTTGAAAGTTTAGGGATCGAGTTCAAGGTTTCGAGGATTTATCTAGGCCAATGGCATAGCAAATGTATTAGAATGATGCGTTAATGTTTCGAAAACGTAATATTGTTTGGTTTAGTGAAATGGAGTGAATCGATAATAAAGGGTAACTTCCAAGAAAAATCATGTTTACAAAACCAGACCAATAATTAACATAACATTCAAAGATTTAGATATGTCCGAAATGTAAATAAATCCCACAGTTCATGTATATGTTCTAGTGAGTAAATCGTAAAAGATAGACTTATATAAGATAGACTGTCGCGGATATTTTGTTAGATCATTTAAACACAAAAATATTTTTTCAATTCACACCGTGTTGTTCCTAAAATTAGCGCGTTCAAACAAACAAACAAACTCTTCAGCTTTATAATATTATAGTATAGATTCTAAGAAATGTTTTGTGGTCACAAAACGTCATTAAAAACTTTTGCGAAAAAAGCTCACGAACAATAAATGAGTTCACAAAGTTAAAGCTCTGAATGTATAAGAGGTGAAAGTTCAAATGCAACAAAACGCCGTGAATACTAAAATGATTTATATTGCCTTCTTCCTTGTTTCACATTTCTACAAAAACGAGCGTCTTGTTAAGAAAGTTACATCCTAAATGTCTGCTAACAAATTACTGTTACAAATAAAATATGTACTTATATTTAGTACTGAAAACTTTTTATTATTTTCTTATGGAAATCTGGAAGGTCATAGACAAAAAAAGAATAGAATAATAAAATCTTAAATGATTGTCCATGTCTTCAAAGAATGGATGGGGGGCGTGGGCGCCCACCACGATGTATATACCCATGAGAACTCCCCAAACGAATATATTCTGCGGGGGAGTCATGACCCTCAGTCATGAGGAAATATGACTCACAGAGAGAGTGAGAGAAAGAGCGAATGGCTAACCTGGAGTAGAATTACTTACGATACAAAACATTGATCAATATTATGTGTTATATAATTAACCACATCTTTATTGTTAAGATAATACAATAAACGCTACTTCTTATCTTCTTATCGAATGAGAGTGGCCAATTCTGGTGTCGAGAGTGAATCAAGCCTCTGACATGGCTTAACGCTACTTTAAAAAGCAAATTGTATTTAAATTGACTTACTTTTTGCCTCTGCCATAAACTTACAAAGCCTAGACGCTAGTTATATCACAGAATACATAATGGTGCAGACATCCAAAACACAGATAGGGCAAAACCTAGACGTGATAAATGACCTAACTTAGCATTTCAAGATATTGCTCATCCAAATGAAAAGATAGGTACCATTGTTGCGGGTTTGACCTCCAGCTTAAGATGATAAGAAACTTTTTAGCTGATGTCTAGTGAGATATCTTAATACTATGCATAGTTTCAGGAGAAATTAAAAAAAACAACAATGTGTTTTATTTCATTTGTCAGCTTCAATTGAGAATAATCAATTAAATGTTTTTCAAAACGAAGCTGTATTAACTGTAAGCAAATAATTTGACGTTTTTAACATTTATTTCACCTTTGCTGTCCCAATTATAAATAGAAAAGACATCTTGAATACTTGGGATATAAAATATTTATATCTTTATGCACAAGAGTTTTGAAGTAACCTCCGTAATAATCTCGGTTTTTGCTTGCCACTTTATCTTATCGTCTTTCCAAAGAACGAGAAAATATCTAAGCCACTCATCAAGTCCAAAATTAAAATGTATGGCAGTGAATTTTGTTATTTTTCATCATTAACAAGCACTTGGATAAAAAAAGGCTCCATAAATCCAAATCTAATGATTTATAAATTAATTAATATAATTTTTTTTAATTACCCTTGAAGTCCGTTAATATTTATATTGACATTCGCGTAATAGGACCCATATGATTTTATTCAAATTTTGTGTGTAATTCGAACCGATTAGGGCATAAACATGGCTAAGTCTGTATAACAATATTTTACTATAATCCTGTTTCCAAGACGATCTTCAGCATCCATTTAATATTTTACGAGTGTTTTAATTTATTTTATAAGTAGAAAAGTGTCTTGACTCAAGGTCGCTGTTTCTTTTACGTGTTTAAATTAAGGGGGAAGCAAAAAATCGGGGAGGCGTGACGTTATCAAGTGTCAAATCTTATATGATGGGTAACTTGGTACTTTGCTCTTATTTAGGGTGTTGGTTTTGCTTTTGGTATTACATTGATATTTGGTGTTTAATTCAACCTTTCCTTGCGATCTTTTACTCAATAGTTCCAAAGACTCGCACGAAGCGCTTTGATTCTACCTTCATAGTAAGGACAGCGAGACTTTGGAACTCTCTACCTGGAGCCCTGTTTCCAGAAAATTATAACCCAGGGGTCTTCAAATCTAGAGTAAATAGGTTTCTTCTAGGCAAGCGTGCTACATCTTAGACTATAGTAGTGCTTAACATCAGGCAGGCTATAGTCAAACGTAAGCCTATTTAATGTAAAAAAATAAGAGTATAATTATTATGGTGTTCTTATTGTAAGCTTGGCATGTTATGTTACAGTCATGGTATACAATTCGATACGATATCTTGTAAAAAAAAACAATATCAGACTTATATTAAACTTAAATTTTCTTACATTTACAAGTCATATGTCATTAAAATCTTGAACGAAAATATTTTTAAGACATTAAGTACATGGTAAGACTAGTTTGCACAATTTTTAATATCTTAACACGTCGTCCTCCTCATTTAATTTGAAGATTATATCCCTGATTGGTTGCCTGGAGAGATTGCTCATAGCGATAAGGCCGCCAATTAAGACGCTAATTTTAATTTATATGTTATTTGTTTTTTTTTTATATGTGGTGTTTAATAAAGTATTTATCTATATATATATATCTATCTACACAGTCAACAACCAGCACTATTTGTTGTAAAATTAGTTCTAACCGAATTTAGGAAGTGTGTCGGCAAACCAACTTTAAGCCAGATAATCAGTACATTAATTAGTTAATGGCTGAACGATCAATCTCAATCTCATTATAATTAGCCTTGTCTATAATTAATATCTTAGCTTGTTTAAGCGTACTGACATTGAATTTGTGATAAGCTTGGTAATTTATGGTATATTAGCTGTGCGCGCGACTTCGTCCGCTTGGAATAGTTATTTTGGACATCATATTTATTTTTGCAAACCTCCTCTTCAGCTTTATAAATTATAGCTGTTACCCAGACTTAAGCCGTTTTCGCAGCTCACGCAACGGAAGCCCTCAAAGATGAATAATTTTCCCCATTTTTTCCACATTTTCCATCGTTTCTTCGCTCCTATAAGTTGCAGCGTGATGATATATAGCCTAAAGCCTTCCTTGATAAATGTTCTATTCAACACTAAAATATTTTTTCAATTTGCACCAGTAGTTCCTGAGATTAGCGCATTCAATCAAACAAACAATCTCTTTAGCTTTATAATATTAGTATAGATGTACAAGATATAAGCTAGAACAGTTATAGTCAAAACATACTAAACACTACAGTCTATCTACTCGTAGATCTAAACTTATATGCGAATGCATTAGACTTATCTGCGCTACTACGCCACGATGCATTAATAATGTTTGAGCTGCGGTTGATCCCGTGAATAATTTGTATGAATTACAGCTGTTATGTTCACACACACACACATAGATTACACACACACACCCACACACACACAGATTACAGATTGTAAAGATTATGCTTCAGTTTGTATGTCAACTAACGCACATATAAAGAGGACGCCCTGAGAATTTGGAAGCAAGAATTCGTATTTTACTTGACATGGACAAAAGCAACTAAACTAAAATTTTATGTTCAAGATTCATCATTTCAATTACTAAATTATACGAATATCATAACACCAACGGCCAATTGATCTCTATAAAGTTGAGTATATCGATTTTGTCGGCGTTGGTTTTGGATTAGAGCATTAAAATTTTCCACACATGTTAATTAACACAATCACTTTGATTTGTGAATAGATTATTTGAAACAAATTCGTAGTTTTTGAAATAAACGACCAAAACCATTTTGTCGCTTGCGCCCTTTCGGAATAAGTGGGGTTTTAGCGATACTTGCCACCCGCGCCTGTTCGGCGGTGCAGGGCGCTTTGACCTACAATTTCAGATTTATAGTTCGCCACTGCGTCGTCTTAATAAAGTATTCTACGGGGGAGAATGGGTACATACATTTGCTAAGGTGAATTTTCACTTACCAAGATAGTAAGACGGTGAAATTTTACTAACGAGTTATTACAAAGAAGATGAAAAATGTTGAAAATCTTATCAGTCAAATACTTAAGTTGCCACTCCTGCTATGTCTGGTTTTTACAGATCATGACAGTAATAAGCCAGAATATAATTTACTTACTTATTAAACGATAATAATAAAAATAATCTCGTACACTTTATTTGGTTCTTCAATCAAAAACGATTAATGAATCTAAAATATATTTTTAAATATTAGTGTGATGTCATTCAAAAATACTAATAGTTTTTTTTTATGAAAATTTACCCTAGTTAGTGGAACTTAAGGTTATTTTCGTTGAGTGATAATAAATACATACGTCAACTAGAGTTCGCGTGGAATAAGATATTACATGTGCTGTCGCAGGATTTGCGACTTCAAACGGAGGGCTTAAATTAAGCAATTGAAGCAACTATGGATAGATTGCTGTTATTTTCAGTAGAAAATCGATTGATTGAACAGAATTTTATCCAATTGGTTGTAACAATGACCATTTAGCATACACTAATCACTTTTTAAGAATCATTTTGGAAGGTACTTACTTTTTACCATTTTTAGAAGTAAAATACTAGTGTTTTAAGTTTCTTGTTACTCACTTGATAATTTTATAATCCGACAAAGAAAATGTTACAGCAATAAAATTTTATTTTCTGATACTATTGATGGAGGAATACATATTTTTTGTACCTTAAAAGACGTTTAATGATATATCAAATTCAAATTCAAATTTCATTTATTTCATCACAAGAAATGTAACAAAGTGCTTCGCCAAATATAACTTAATTCTAACTAAATTTACTTAATAGTTGAAGCCATGTATATTTAAGGACACAATTATAATATTTCACATTTAATTTTAATACATTTCAATTATGTGCCACGCATCTCCTACACTGAGAGATCTCATGCTGTAGGAGAGTGCATTCTCCTCAAGGTACAAAAATGATATATGTATATGTTCAGCTGTTCACTAATTAATTATATTATATCACATGAATATATAAATTATCGGCTGCCTTACTAACCCCTTATTTTCTCTTCCATGATAATTTAGCCTCCCAGTAAGGTTGTTTGGTGTTAAAACAAAGTTCACGTCAAAACTCATTAATAGAGCGATACTTTGGACTTAATACAACAGACTATTTAGCGTAGATAACTTAATCTGTTGCTACCTCACGCACTATAATCCAGCGATCTTCAAAGCGAGAGTGAATCGGTTCTTATCGGGTAAGCACGCTCCATCTTAGGCCATAGCCTTACTTGCTATCAGGTAAACTATGGTCAAGTGCAAACCCGTTCAAGTTAAAAAAAAACCTTCCTTAGGTCCTACTGGGATGCCTTTCGTTGGATGAGATAGAAACAGCTGGAATATCTTGATGATGGTTCAATGTGAATGGACTGTATTTTACAATGATTACGTGTACGATGTGCGGTGCGACAGACAATTTGTGTAATTCTGTTGGCGCGCGGGCTGCCTCCTGGCGTTGTTGGCGGGAACCTCTTTCATGTTGGTAGACGCCCGCCGTTATGTTGGTAGCGGGATATGACACTCTAACATAATCCAATGAAACTTGGTACATTGCGAGTGTTACAGAAATGAAATTTATGAAGAATATAATTGAGGTAAGATCATGAGTACAAGTAGTGAATATGAACATATCCAATTATCTTTTATTTAATCCATCAAATTCTTGACTGTCAAGCTAGCACTTTTTTGCCTGGAGGATATCACTTTTAGCGATAGAGTTAACCGTTAAAATTCATAACATCTAAAGTTTTCTGTGTGATGATTTAAAAAAATATTCAACTATCTATTTAGCTCGGGCTATATTTGTTAAAAATCCTTATTATATGGAATTAAGCGAGTGTGGCTCAGCGGTTCCAGTGTCTGGTTTTCATCCAAACGCACCCTGGTTGGAATCCAGCCTACACCAATGACTTCCATTTTCAAGTTAAGTGTGGATTTGCACTCGCTTAGCGGTGAAGGAAAACATCGTGAGGAAACCGACATGTTTGAGGACCACCATATCCGAGGACATGGTGTCTTCCGTGGAAAGACCTAATAGCCACCCACCGCACCGTATTTGACCAAGAGAACTCCCCTAATTACGAACGAATTAATTCTGCAGGCTGGTCATGATCCTCAGTCATGAGAATATACGACTCAAGAGAGAGAGATGGAATTTATTACATTGTTGGTAATCAACGTTGCATGCCTGAAGGCTAAACCTTGAAGCGGTACCTTTGTGCGAAACGCAAAGTTATAAACGATGGCTGTACCGTCTCAAATTAGTTGTAAGACTTACGAGAGATAATGTAGTTAGAAGTTTGTAAAACTTGTTACTACTTGCTTAACTAAGTAGCAAAGCCGGATTCGAGGAAAAAAAGCTCCGCTCCTTGATGTAGTTTATTATAGTAATAGAAATTTAGTTTGCTGGTCGAGTTAATGTGATATCTATTTGAACTGGTTTTTATCAGTAGTTTTGGAAATATGCAAATAAACCTTTGTGAAACTGAGAACGACCACAGAAAATAATGTCACTCCATTATAGAGAGATCCAAGATAAATATTTTTGCTAAAAATGTAATAAAAATATAATGCATTGAAACAATATAATATAAAAGTGTTAAATAATTATTGTAAAACGAATATTTTGTAATGAATCGCAAAGTGATATCTAGGACCTAGGTATTACTCGTATAATAAAAGGTCCTTAGAAAATAACAAGGTCCTAAACTATGAAACTGAGTCCTTTTTACATCCTGTCATAAATAAGGTGCTATCTACGTACCTTGGCTGGCGAACCTTTGGGTGTTTCCGGGCTGCCTGGGCCACAGTGCTCATTTCAAGCATATATTTCTGGCCGGGGATAAATCTAGCTTATAGTTTGTACTTAGCTTTATAAATTGTGTGTCATAGAGAAAGACATAATGGTAACGTAGTGTGAAACAAGTTTGGCTTAAAACTAATTTGGTTAAGAAATAATAGCCGTTCTAGCAGCAAAATTTTAATTTATTTGTTTTGAATAGAATTAAAATCAGTTTAGTAATTTAACACTTAGTAATTAAACATAGGATTCGACACACATTGTGTTTCTTCTTCACCACTATCTGACAGGCAGTCGAAGTTGAGTCACCCTTAAACTCGTCTACGAAATGTTTGCAAAATACTCTGCCAAACTTTATTAGTATATCTTATCAAGCGAAGGCGTACAATAATTATTTTATACCACTCAAAACATTAGGCTCTGATTTAAATACGTAGTTAATTAAGTATTTCAACAACTAACAATTAACATTTATTCCTATCGTACTAACAGACAATGTAATTGCACAGATATTAAATGATAAGAGTCCCTAGAGCAAAGTGAGCTAGTGTTCAAAACCCTTTTCATTTTATTGTAATTTGCTTATTCTGGGAATAAGATTTTATTTGCTTGTATTTGAAATTTCTCTGAATGTTATGATTAATTAAAAATCTCTTGCCAGTAAATTTATATTTATTTTTACAAATACAGAAGTTTTCTTTATTATTATGTTATTTCAATTTGTATGCGAGAGCTCTTTCATAAAATAATGATAATAGCAAACATGATTTTATATAATATTTATATTTTTGACAAAAGTAGGTACCTACTATTGTACTAAGACTAAACTAACTAAAAATTGTATATACATTGAATTATTTTGATTATTTGTAATGTCTCTCGTGGGCGCAGGAAGAAGTTTCTTATAAAGTGTGTAAACCAATCAGTAGATGCTTCTTAGTACTCAATTGTAATCCTAGTCGTGCTAAAATTGGTTTGAAAAGGCGATTTATCCTATTTAGCGAGAGCCGACAGTGCCGCCGTCCATTTGGACAGGGAAATGTGTCAATTTACTCGGATCTATACCGCTTCTGTGATTTATTTGCTCTCTCGACGTCAAAATGTACGAGCGAAATTTTCTAGAAATTTTAGACGACTTTTTTACCACCAAAATGGCTGAAGGATTAAATAACTTTCATCATCAAAAGGCCACGCAATTCACAAGTTACAATAATGAATTGTGAGTTCAAAAACTTATCGTAGTATTATGTAATTAGAGCTTCTTTTATAATACAAATTTTATTTTGCTATACGTAGCAACTGCACAGCAAATCCCTCGTAAATTATGATTATTTTGATATGAAAACCGATATTTTGACAATTTAATCATAGTTGAATTATCAACCCATTTGAATGCTTAATAAAAAACTCAACATTAAAATAACGAAAAATTTTTATTTTTTTTTTGAAAAAAATTTGACCTAAATATAGAGTTCTACCTTGTTTAACTTACATTTACTAGAGTTAAGCAACAAAAAGCGCCGCGTCTAGAGGGATAAAGTTAGAAAATATGAAATAAGCACAGCATCACTCCCCGCCGAGTCCTAGGATTAAAATTTAAACTAAGTAGTGCAATATTTATTCATAAAGTTCATCTTACACTTTTCAGTGGATAAGTGTCCACTCTAAGAGCTCTAGGTGGTAATATTTTTGTAGGGATTTGCATAGTTTTTGTTCATTTTGTAAAGTTTATTTTGGTATGTTGGGAAAATAATGAAAGCACTGTTTATTTTTGATGACTGGCAATTTTAATAATGCAATCGTGTGAATGTGTAATGTATTCATTATATATCTACTTATTTAGTTCAACGTTTTCTTTGCTCTATGCATATAGAAAACACAAAAGGTAATATAATACAAGCTTATAAAACTTCAAATATTCACATTATTCTTTCCCAGAAAAAGTAAATTGTGATTTATCTTCAGGCAAATCTAATTCTCTATTGGAGACGAGAAGCAAATCCGTGATTATACCGCTCGTGTAGGGTCCTAAAGGAAGTTGAAAGTCAACCGGTCGATCATATATTGTAACACCATTTACAACTTAATATCCTAACAGCTAAGAGTCATTTTCGACTTAACATAGTCGCTACGGACTCATCGTTTCAATAATTCATAGTAGAAAAGAAAAGAAAGAAAGAAAGAAAACATATATTGTGACAGATTTTAAAAACACACAGGAGTAAAAACATAAAAAACAAACATAAAATCTGCCACAACACAGCCCCAACTCAGCATAATGCTGGTTGTATGGAAGCAACCAGCGCTGGTCTTCCGTTGGGGCTGGCTGTGACGTCACGCACGTACAAGAAGGCAGGCAAACAAACAAAGGACGTATACAAAGAGGAACACTGGTAGTGGAAGAAATGAAATAAAATTAATAAAAAGATATTACATAAGAGCTAGGGCTACACTAATACATATAAAATACTGATAGTATGGGTTTTAATTCGTACGGATTTTGGGGATGGATATTTTTGACAGCCTTAAACCCCTTCCTAGTTTTAAATTAGACTGATATTGATGTTTTTCATTGCGTGCTGCAGTTAGTTATTTTTAAAAACTTGATTGGTTTTTTTACACGGAATAAGCCAACGTTGACTATAGCCTGCCTGATGTTAAGCATCACTGTAGTCTAATTTTAGTATGAAGTAGTGAGTGTTTTTAGTTTTGCTATTAATAAATAAATAATAATAGCTGTGTACACTCACCTGAGGAATTTGTTCTGGTTCAAAACCAGTTTTGAATGTGTATTTGGCTTATATATGAACTCATTCTGTTATGTGTACCGTTATAAATAAATAAATAAATAAATACATAATAACACCTTAACTTTATTCAACCACGAGCGTTGCTGCAAAATAGTATGGTCGCTACATAAATCATCTCTTGTAAATGGAATAAGGCTGAATATGATGCTGGTGTTAACACCACTTAAGTGTTCGTTTATTTTATACAATAATAACCAATTTTTAAGTATATTATACATAACTCTTGAATTACCTTGCCTTTGAGACGAAAACCTATAAAACAGACATTATCGTCGGTTATCAGAGTCCCCAATAAGATACTGCGTTCTATGACAGGGGTCGCTGACGTTGGCCAGTAAGCAGCCAAACTAAATCTGGTATTGGGCGGCTCACGTAGTTTGTATGCGCCCCGAACGCTGCGCTGGGATCGTGACACAGTGGGAACCTCAAGGGCGACGTGGTAGAGGAAGGCTCAAGACCCGCTGGCGTCAGGATCTCGACCGGTTTGGGGGTGCCTGGCGTGAGGAAGCCTTCTACCGGGACCCATGGAGGGAGTTGGGGGAGACCTTTGCTCAGGAGTGGGACAGTAGTTAATAAAAAAAAACGATAAGAAAGCGGAAGTGAATAGCTGTTTGTTCGAACTTGTTTCGCCGCTATTTGATCGGAAAATAATTAAGAAAAAGTCTCTCCCTAAGCAAAACTTTCACTGTTCCTGTTCTGAAGGGAGTAAATATGTATAATACACGTACGTACTTTTAATTATTTGTGAAGACGAAATATTGTGCGCCAAAAATATACAACAATTATTTATACCGTAAGAAAATTAATTCCAAACGTACAACATTCTTGGCAAAATTTGTAAACCATTTATTTACCACTTTAAGAAGAACCTCTTCAGCTTTATAAATTACTACCCACGACTTGAACCATTTTCGCAGCGCACGCAACGGAAGCCATCAAAGATGAATAATTTTCTCCGTTTTTTCCACATTTTCCATTGTTTCTTCGCTCCTATTAGTTGCAGCGTGATGTTATATAGCCTAATGCCTTCCTCAATAAATGGTTTATTCAACACAAAAATATTTTTTCAATTCGCACCAATAGTTCCTGAGATTAGCGCGTTCAAACAAATTCTTCAGCTTTATAATATTAGTATAGATTACTAGCTGTGCCTCCGACTTCGTCCGCGTGAAATAGTTATTTTGGGCATTCATTCTTTGAATTTTGAACCGTTTTCGCAGCGAACGCAACGGAAGCCCTCAAAGATGAATAATTTCCCCCGTCCACATTTTCCATTGTTTCTTCGCTCCTATTAGTTGCAGCGTGATATTATAAAGCCTAAAAGCCTTTCTCGATAAATGGTAAAAAAAAAAAAACAATTCGCACTAGTAGTTTCTGAGATTAAATTAGCGCGTTCAAACAAACAAACTCTTCAGCTTTATAATATTAGTATAGATTTTAATACTGTGATAGTTCGAGTGCGAATGGTTTGGTGAGGAATGTCTAAAATAACAGCTTAAATCGGTTTAAAATTTACTTAAACTTTAGTTAGAGAAATACCTATCATCACATACATTCTTTTTGGTCGTGTGGTTCACGACACAATAAAATTCAGGTTATAAATTATGTAGTAGTCTGCCAACTAAACTGACGGATAGCCGAGAATTAGACAGACAAGTCTCGTGTATTTTGGCAGAGCCTTAATCTGATATGACCGGTACATACGAGTAATTGCTTAGTCGTATGGAACGACTTGCAAAAATTTAAACATTGAGTTGAAAGAGCTCAAGTCGAATTAAATTAGAAATTAATTCGAGCTAAAATCGAATTTATTTCTAATTTAATTCGACTTTAGCTCCTTCAACTAAATGCAATTTTAAATTTTTGCAAGTCGTTTCATACGACTACGCATAAATATTTAAAACTCAAAAATGTTTTCCAATAAAATAAATCTTGCAGTTTGCGTGTTTTAAGTCCATACAGCGCCATCTAGTTTATGGACAACGAAACTATTAATTCAATTTATACAATATTGTCATAAATTTTATAGGAACCTTGGCTACAACATGGTTTGTATTCAGTTAAAATACAAATACATATTATAATATATGATATATTACATAAATAAATAAGTTGCGTATTATGAAGTTATCTAAATTTTTCATCACTGTCACTTCATAGTGTGAAGCAAAGCCGCTTCCTGCGTCTGTCTGTCTGTATGTAATATGTATTTTGCTTAGATCTTAAAAACTACCCAACGGATTTCGATGCAGTTTTTTTAGATAGATAGAGTGATTCGAGAGATCCAGGAAGGTTTATATGTATAATATGAAGCTGACTTTCCTTTGTAAAAATTAACTGTAGCAAGCACTTCAATACATATTCCGTAAAAGGTTCAGTTCAATTCAATTCAATTTCTTTATTAGCATTAAATGTACCTATTTACATTTACCCTGTTCAGAGGGGAATTAGGGCGTTGCTAAGATTAAAACTAAATATTCTAAAATCAAAAACTTAATATAAAATTTCAAATCTTAAACTTAAGCTAGTATGTATGTGTACAATATTTTCTTATATTATCTATTATTAATCTACTTTACATTGAGATCATTATTATTATATCCTATTCCTTATTTTCGTCATTAAAATAGTCTTCTATTGTGTAGTAGCATTTCTGTATAATATATAGTTTTAGTTTGGTTTGGAAAGTTTTAATATTTTGTTCTTTTTTTATGAAGTTTGGTAGTTTATTGTATATCCGTATAGACATGTAGTATGGCCCATTCTTGTATATTTCTAGTATTGGTTCCGGAAGTACTATTTTAAATGTTCTGCGTGGATTTGGGTCTATTGTGTAAAGATTGAGATTTTTCCTGACGAAGACAGCATTTTCATATAGGTAAATACAGGGCAATGTTAGGATTTTTCTTTCTTTGAAGTGAGATCTGCAGCTGGTACTGATATTGATGTTTACTATTATTCGGATACATTTTTTTGCATAATGAATAACTGTTGAACGTCAGTTAAGGGTTTAAGCTGTAAAAGTGACATTTACGTGCAATAACAAGTGAGTTATTATCATGCCACGGTTGGATCTACGGATTCCTTCCATTACTTTTTTGAGTTGAAATTTTAAGGATTTTTTGACCGTGCCAAGTGGATTCGTAAATTTTGATTGTATTGTTGCGGTTTTATTAACTAATTTATATTAAGAATGCTTATACTTTCGCGTATAGAAAACACAATAAACTTACACAGTATACCTAGTGACATGACAACATCGTCAAAGTCGAGGATCCAACCTGGATGAGGTCTGCACAGATCGAAGCAGATGACACGTACAAAGGGAGTCTTGTACCCAGTAGTGGGATCCCAAGGGTTGTGAATGATGATGATGATGAATATTCCAAGAGCTTCAATTATGGTAGCTTTTGATCATTGAGTTTTTGAGAGCATATATTTCTCTAGTCAGATCAAGTGGAAGGTCACACAAATTTGTCCGTAATGAAAGCCTAGTAAAAATATATGTGTATACGGTCTACACTTACATAACACGTCTTCAATAAGCGCAGGCGGTTCGAAGCGATACACACACATCAAATTAATGAATAGGGCTTGCGTTAGTTTACAAAATGATGAAATCCTAGTAATAATATAAATTTTATGAGGAATAATGTAATATACAAACCTACTTACCTAATTTCCCTTTATCTTCAAGGGGCAAACTTGTTACAAACTTCTACAACGACTTATCAATCTTGTCTGTTATAATGATGGCCAGAAGCGTAAGTCTGATATATAGATATCAAGCGTAAGCTTAGTTCACCTCTGTCAAATACAAAACGAACTTTTGTGAAGAGGCGATACTTGTTTATGATATAAGTACAATGTGTATTTCCTTATTGTAAAGAGTAGATACATAAACATATTATTTTACTGAAATAAATTGTAACCTATATTTTTTATATCCTTATTGTAAAAAAAATTAAGATTTAATAAATATATATCTTCACTGTTTTTTTTTGGAAAATATATTTTGATATTGTGTAGTAGAAAATTAATACACACCAGGGACATGATATGATATAAATAATAGTAGTTTTTACACGTGTTTCACAAAAACAATATATACCTACTTATCACTAATTTTAATAATAAAGTTTAATTAAAAAATGTAAGTAATTCGATCCATTTCATAAGTTGTTAATTGTAACATTTATGCATAATACGAGATAATACTGGTATCCTATCTTCATCATCTTCTGCCCTCGTCAATCCACTGCTGGGCGTAGGCCTCCACCCCTATTACTATTGGTGTATCTTATCTTTTGTCATTAAGGCTAGATGGCTCTGTATAATGAATGCGCTGTCCTGAAATATTTTCTATTATTTATTTATTTTTATTAATAACAACGGGACACCCGCGGCTTCGCTCGCATTATTTCACGATAAAAAGAAGCCTATGACACTCCTAATACCGTATACTACACACATACCAAATATAATGATGATCCGTTGAGCTGTTTTTGCGTTATGAGCGTTTAAATAAACAGATAGCATTTCTTGAAATTGTTGGAACGTGTTCTGCTGACAATTTGAAGAGGTTGAGAAATGCTGCAACACACCATTTTCCCCAGTTGTTTCGCGTACGGCGTTCGGAACTATACTAGATGTAAATTTGAGCTTGAAATAGCGCTGGTGGTTTGTGGAACACCAGCGTAGCGACAAGGTCATGCGGTTATCCGACTTCTAGTACCTGTTTATTTATGTGCCTATCACATACATACTTTTTGGACGTGTGGTTCACAATATAATTTATGTACTCTGCCAACTAAACTCGCGTGCTTTAAGACGGATAGCCGAGTACTAGACTAGTCTCGTGTATTTTGGGCAGTGCGACCACGTTATATTATATTACCGTGGTGCGGCTAGGGCTTCCAATCCCGCAGCCCGAATTCAATCCCGATATTTGCGGGACTACTCATTTTCAATCTCGCGGGATCTCGGTATTTGCGGGATCCTCATATTGATAAAATTGTGTAGTCTGCCAACTAAACCTAAACTGACGGATAGCCGAGAATTAGACAAGTCTCGTGTATTTTGGCAGAGCCTTAATCTGTTATGACCGGTACATACGAATCGTATTAGGCATGGGTTCGATATATCGAAACGTAACTTATATCGGATATGTGTTTAATATCATACCATATCGATATCTAAATATACATAACCGTTTTCACAAAAACTTCATCGAGTTACGGTTTATCCAAAGCGCAACGAACTGCGAATAACGAACAAAACGCAAACTTCACATCACGAACGATAATATGGCATCGACGGTTTTTATTCGCTTTGTCTCTGTCTTACCGTACAATTTTTTACTGGCGTAAAAGAGATAAAGCGAATATTGCGTAACTTCGGCTAGTGATTGGTTATACGGGTAATAATAGTACGTGCGATTAGCTATTTCTTAACGCGCTAGAAATAAGGTCTGGTTTCTATTTATTTAGTTACAATAAAGAATCCATAAGTTAGCAACTTTCCGGCGGCTACTCGATACCAGGGAGACATTCACTCTCTAAACTAGACTTACGAGTAATAGATTTAAGGTTGAATTTATTTTGTTGGAATAAGAATTGTATGGATTGAATTTTGATTTGTACCTATTTTTTTGGAAAATGGACTGAAACTGATAAATTTATTATTTTTTAACTTTGAAAAACGAAAGTATTTTTCAATGTAATAACGGTAAAAGTCTGAGTTTGCGTTACGCTCGTTTCACAGTTACTGTTACTTGTGCAAATCGTACTACTGATATCGATATCTGAAAACGGTTTTTGATATCGATATGATAACTAAATATCGGTTACATATCCGTTTGCAACTATATGCGAAAACGCCCATCTCTAAATCGTATGGAACGGCTTGCAAAAATTTAAAAACGGAGTTAAAGGAGCTAAAGTCGAATAAAATTGGCATTTATGATATGTAAAGTTTTCCAATATATTAAATCTTGCAGTTTGCGTGTTTTAAGTCCATACAGCGCCATCTAGTTTATGGACAACGAAACTATAAATTCAATTCATAATACTGTCATTAATTTTATAGGAACCTTGGCTACAACATGGTTTGTATTCAGTTAAAATACAAATACATATTATAATATATGATATATTACATAAATAAATAAGTTGCGTATTATGTACTAACAAAATTTATCTAAGTTCTTCATCACTATCACTACATAGTGTGAAGCAAAGCCGCTTCCTGCGTCTGTCTGTCTGTATGTAATATGTATGTTGCTTAGATCTTAAAAACTACCCAACGGATTTCGATGCAGTTTTTTTAGATAGATAGAGTGATTCGAGAGATCCAGGAAGGTTTATATGTATTACATGAAGCTGCATGCAAGAGTTAGTTATCACTGGGAATAGGTCACAGCTAGTGAAGACATGACGGGACTTTCCTTTGTAAAAATTAACTGTAGCAAGCACTTCAATACATATTCCGTAAAAGGTTCAGTTAAGGGTTTAAGCTGTAAAAGTGACATTTACGTGCAATAACAAGTGAGTTATTATCATGCCACGGTTGGATCTACGGATTCCTTCCTTTACTTTTTTGAGTTGAAATTTTAAGGATTTTTTGTTTTGTTTTCAGTCCCGCTAATCCCGCGATCGTAATCCCGCGTCACACGGGATCGGAAAATGACGCGGGATCCCGGCCGGAATACCGAGGTCTCGGTATTCCGGGATTGGAAGCCCTAGGTGCGGCGGACCCAACCCATGTATGTTCTATTATGACCGGTACAGACGACGTGGCAAAAGCATTAGTCGAATGGAACGGCTTCCAAAAATTAAATTATGCAATTGCAGACAATCATTAACGAAATGCTAATTTATATAAAAATTTATAAAAATGTTTTCCAATAAAATAATTCTTGTAATTTGCGTGTTTTAAGTCCATACAGCGCCATCTAGTTTATGGACAACGAAACTTTTAATTCTATTCCAATACTGCTTCGATCAATTATAACTAGATGCAACATTCCGTAGTGACACAACGCAAAGAACCGGCTTGAGTTTACTATGCCTACCTACCTATTGAGATATACATTCATGTCATGCATATTACTATAGTATCACAAAGCCATTTAAATATTTTAATAATAATAAACCTTATTGCAGTACGCTAAGATTTAGTTTTCAACAATGACCTAACCACCTTATGGCGTTTTCGCTACGGCATTGACGAAAGCTCATAATATTTTATTGCCGTCCGCTGTGGCGTCTAGTCAAATTATTCTTTATCTTACTAACATAACGCTCAAAATTACTTATGACACGTCCGACATTAGGACGTTCTTATTACCCTGACTGTAAAAACTATGATAGAACATGGAATCCAATGGAGTTGCTTACTTGTACTATAGTTGTAATAGAATTGTAAATTGTTACTTTTATTATTATAATCTACAACACTAGAATGTACCAATGAAAAGTATCTACATCGCATGGACAACTAAATCATCTTTATAAATTAACACACGTACATCGTAATCAGAATCAGATAAACTAAATCAAATATAGTAAATCATACTCCTAATGGTTAAATATAAAAATGAATCACAAAATGTAGATTTTAAACTACATCCATTTTACAGTCTAAGAAAAATAAAATAATGCGGCGACTCCATTAGACTTGTTCTAAATCAGGCCTAATTTGTTCTTGTTAACTCTATTATGCGTGCGAAAAAGACAACTTTGAAGCAAATACAAAAGGATTTAAATTCTAGAAATACTAATTTGGATATAATAACTGGACTATTTTGAATATTAATCACTGTAAGTATTTGTAAAAAGTATAAAACTTACCGAAAATCCGAAATCCCAAGTTGTTTTCTCTTTGTAAGCGTGTTATTTTTGCAACTTTTCACAGCACACTTCGGTATTGTTTCACATGACGGTCGGCACGTCACTGACGGCAAAACAGTGCTTAGTGTGAATTTAAGCACTGTTTAGTTTGGTTACTTTTAGCGCGCTTTCGCGTGATCTAGGTTATATTTGATCGAAGCAATACTGTCATAAAATTTTTAGAAACCTTGGCTACAACATGGTTTTATTCAGTTTGAATACATACACATGTAATATAAAATATATTAAATAAAGAAATAAGTTGCGTATTATGTACTAACAAAAGTTATCTAAGTTCTTCATCACTATCACTACATTTTAATAGAGATCCAAGCTTCTATAAAGCTCGGTATTGTAAATTATAAGTATATAAGTTATAACATCTGTGCGTTTTGGTGTAAGCTGTTAGCATGGTATGTAACTGAATTTAAAATAAATAAATATAAATAAAATAAAATAGTGTAAAGCAAAGTCGCTTCCCGCGTCTGTGTGTATGTAATATAGATAGATAGATAGAAAATTCTTTATTGTAACACACGATAAAATAAATAAATAAAAAAAAAATTAAAAAAAAATTCGATAAATATGTACTACCCAACGGATTTTAATGCAGTTTTTTTAGATAGATAGTGATTCGAGAGATCCAGGAAGGTTTATATGTATAACATGAAGCTGCATGCAAGAGTTAGTTATCACTGGGAATAGGTCACAGCTAGTGAAGACATGACGGGACTTTCCTTTGTAAAAATTAACTGTAGCAAGCACTTCAATACATATTTTAGTAATGCAATCGTGTGAATGTGTAATATATTCATTATTTACTATCTACTCATTTAGTTCAACGTTTTCTTCGCTCTATGCATATAGAAAACACAAAAGGTAATATAATACAAGCTTATAAAACTTCAAATATTCACATTATTCTTTCCCAGAAAAAGTAAATTGTGAGTTATCTTCAGGCAAATCTAAAACCTTTTAAAGTTATTGGAGACGAGAAGCAAATCCGTGATTATACCGCTCGTGTAGGGTCCTAAAGGAAGTTGAAAGTCAACCGGTCGATCATATACCTATTGTAACACAATTTACAATTTAACCCGTGAGAAGGCGCGCTCTGAGCAATTTGCTCACACAAAAAATTAATTTACACAGTTAATTGTAACATTTATGCATAATACGAGATAATACCTACTGGTAATAATCTTCATTATCTTCTGCCCTTGTCAATCCACTGCTGGGCGTAGGCCTCCACCCTTAGGTGCCATTGGTGTATCTCATGTTTTGTCATTAAGGCTAGATGGCGCTGTATAATGCGCTGTCCTGAAATATTTTTAATAATTTAATAATTCACTAGGGGACACCCGCGGCTTCGCTCGCATTTTATCACTATAAAAAGTAGCCTTATACCGTATACTACATACGTACCAAATATCATGATGATCTGTTGAGCTGTTTTTGCGTTATGAGCGTTAAAATCTATACTAATATTATAAAGCTGAAGAATTTGTTTCTTTGTTTAAACGCGCTAACTACTGGTGCGAATAATTGAAAAAATATTTTTGTGTTGGATAGACCATATATCGAGGAAGGCTTTAGGCTATATAACATCACGCTGCAACTAATAGGAACGAAACAATAAAAAATGTGGAAAAAACGGGGAAAATTATTCATCTTTGAAGGCTTTCGTTGCGTGTGCTGCGAAAACGGTACCGTTTTCATGGTAATAACTATGTCACGCGGACGAAGTCGCTGGCACAGCTAGTAATTCATATGTCAAAAATCATGATGATCCGGTCAGCCGTTTTTGCGCAATGAGCGATAAACAGACAACATTTCTAAAAATTGTTGGAACGTGTTCTGCTGACAATTTTAAAGTATCTCCAATGTAAATATCTTCTATGTTCAGATTTTGACTCTAACCATTATATCAGACACAGCCAAGAACTTCTCAATCAATCTGGTATCGCAAACAGTAATATCAGTTTCCAAATACGGGCAAGATTGCATCCTGAGGCTCTAATTCAAAGCACTTTGACGCTCGCTGACCTATAGCTTCTAGACTGATTGTGGTTAACATTGCAATACGTAGATTTAGTATACGGTACTGTACATTTAAGTTTTGACTTTGATTTGTAGAATCAGTCTTGTCTGAGAATTAAATGGTCTTTGGATTTTACTGACCCCAAGTTATGCTATATTTTTTTTACCCTTGTTAGTTTCACTTAAGGTAACTACGTGATATCATTAATAGATGAAAATTCAACTCGTCAATCATAAAAATGGTTCTTCGATGTTTAAACAAAGACCAAGAGAAGGAGTTTCAAATTGAATGAATGAAATATCAATCAAATGTAATGCCAATAAAAAAACTCTACGCCAAATGGCTACATGCTAAAAATAAAACGTAACTTAGCACCGTCAATTGTAGCCAATTGTACCAAATTAAACGTTAACTTTCTAGATGACCTAGCGTAACTTCTAAGTTACATGTAAGCAACTTGCATTATGCCTATCCTAACGTGGAAGCTAGTCATGTAACATGCATAACAATTATATTTTGGCAAAAGTTAAGCAACAGTTGTGAGATGCGTGAAGGGGGGATGGGAGAGGGGTAAAATCGATAGAGGGAACTCGCCCCGCGCTGCTTAACTGGGGTTGATGTGTGCTTGAGTTTTATGCCACCGATTTTTGGCGCGAATCGTTCTTTTTTAGTTTCTGACAGTTGGTGTGCGTTTAGCCGTGATGTGGGATTGAGTTGGTTAAACAGTTTTTTATGCCTTTGATGAAGACATTTTTTTCATTTGAGTTCTGACTATTATGTCAAAGCAAGAAAGGATTTAGTCAAGAATATTACATTTTCAACTAACACATTGAAACGAGGATAGCGTTTTCTAAAGATTTAGGTAATTTATGCTTACTCCGCGTGTCAAAACTCTTAATTCATTTACAGCTTAACTATTTAATTAGAAAATATTTAAATAAATATCCAAAAACCTAAATTTTAAGTTACTGAACAACTCGCACTATCTTACTATACTCGCAATATATAAATACAGGTCCTAGCAACACACATAATCAACAAGGCCACATCTCACATGCGCGGGAAAACTCCCAGCCTTTTTATGTTGCGATTTTTGGAGGGCCACGTTATTATCTGGCAAGGATGATGTGATGTAAACGAATGAGGAGCCTTGGGTCACGAGTAGTCTGTACAAAATAACGCAGCACAAGTAATGGCAACACTTTTCTTGTATGCTTACTTTGTAGGTAAATATCCCAGTCGGAATTAGTAGTTCTATTTTTGTCCGTGTTTGGTGCGATATCTAGGACCTTTTGTAGGCATATTGGGTGGTTCTGTGATATTTCCTCGGGACACGAAGTTGGAGGAAATCAGGCAATAGCTTGATGGAAATATCGGCAGCTAGGAATGGTTGTCCTACCCATATATCTTGGTATACTTTTGGGACGAAATAGAATATGTACCCGTCTGCTTTTTTTAAAAAAAATGTAACAATATCTTTTCTACAGAAGCTGAGATAAAAGACACAAGGTCTTTGTCTCCATCATGAATTCTACGATTACCATTTCCTACAAAACAGCTGATACTAAAGATATATAAGATTAACGTCCACAATAATCTAATGACAATACAAAGACAAATCGTGAAATAAAATTTAATTGTATCTTAATATATGTAAGTAAAACCATTCATAACTAATAATACCGTGGGTTTCTACCCACAAATATTGCTAAAAATGTTAACATAGCTTTACAATCTTAAAATAACCAGCAGTGCTAAGTACTGTTAAGACACCTAGTAACCGCTTTCCTGAATGTAGGTATATTTTGTACCGTTAAGTGATCGCGTGGTCGTTAGGCGAATCGTATCGCCGCCCGGAAAATGTTTTGATAGGCTTGTCCAAGTTGTGTTAGCCTGAATAGAGGATAAAGCCTTTTGTGACCAAATTTGTAACGTAAATATTTAGTTCGGTATCGTATACTTGCGTCAAATAGCAGGCGTAGTGATTCGATTGTCGATTGATCCGTTTTTGTGTTTTTATTTGCTGACATGACGTTTGTGATGAATTGTTTAACTTAGTAGATAATATTTTGTTCACATAGTGAAGTTATACTTCTAACAATTTTTAGAATTGCAACTGCTAGTCGTACACATGTGCAAATTGATAATGATGCATTCCAAGCCAATTTCGGCTACGGCGAACGTACTTATGCGTCCTTACATGACTAATATACCCTAGATAAGATATTGAATCAGGCGTTACTTTGCGGAAATCCATTGTTACTGAATCTCTGGAGAAATATGTTGTGTTTTTCCGCTGCGACTGCTCCTTAACCGACTTCAAACAACAAACTTGATGGTTTTTAGGTGTGTTCCTCCATATACCACCGCCACACCTCACCTCCTAACCAACGTGGCCTCCGTGGATCTCAAGATCTTCCCAACACCACACCTTGTGTCTTGAAGCTTTGTTGTTCTCTTTCGGCAAGATATTCTAGTCGACACGTGTTTCGCCTCTCCACGAGGCATCGTGTTGACTCTTCGAACGTCGGTCCGAATTCGGACAATATTTTAGCGGTGAATGTTCTAGAGCAGTTGCTACATGAGGATGCCATTTACACAATTATAGGTAATGTTCAAAGGCGGTTTAGTTTTGAGATAATTCCTTTTCTCGTCTTGATCGCGCCTCCGTTTGTTTTCAAACGTATACACATTATCGTGTATCGTTCTTAATTTGTGTAAATTATTGCATATCCATTGCATGAAGTGTGTGTAGATTAGAAACATATTTCTACAAAAACGTAATTGTTTGTCGAAGACCCTATAGGCTTTGACACATAATAGGAACACTTAAAAATATATCAACGTAGACGTTAAACGCATGCTCCACAGATAAGGCCTTACCCTTAAATTTCGGATGATGATAACGTTAAACGAAAGCAACATAGTCATTAACCTAACATCGAAAGTCCGTTTAGTCCGAAAATTAGGCAAATGATTTGGCTCCCTCTCTCTCATTCCAAATCTCGATCCAACCTGAACTAGCATTACGAGAATGACAAAGCGCCAGATACCAGATTCCTCACACGCCAAATCAGTTCAAATAGTGCCCTAAATATATCTGTCAGCGCTAAATTCAACTGCATACGGACAAATCGTACAATAAAGCGGAATTCACTCTCTCATTTGGTCAAATACGTTTGCCACAGTCAGGAATAAGCGGCGCGGTTGATTTAACAGTTAATCTGCTGAGTTGACACTATCAATTAGTGTCCTGTGATATATGGAATTACTCTTGTATCCACCTGTATGATCCTCGGAATTGTCTACAACACCTTTTGTATTAACTTTACCATGTATTCAAATATATGAAATTTCAACTTTTATTAAAATGAATCCTGAACATTTTACAATGTGGCCAGCTGACAGTAGGCATGCAGGGAAAATACGAAACATACCTGCCAATACTGCATACCTCAATAAAAGTGTATTTGGGATGGCTCCGAGGATATACAACCACATTCCCAAGAGTATTAGATGTAAAGATGACCTTAATGTTTTTAAATGTATGCTAAATGAACTATTATGTAAAAAAGCTTACTACAGTGTTGATTTGTTTTTCAAAGATAAGTTTAAATAAGAATGTATTCTAAATCAAATTATGTAACTTTATATTATTAGTTGTAAAGTCTGTAAGCCTTTCAGGTGGAAACTAGTGACACAATACGCTATAAATGTTTGTCTAGTTAAGCAACATATTATATACTGTAACACCTTAGCACCTAGTTTCACAGACCAATAAATCATTCATTCATTCATTCATTCATTCATTCATTCATTCATTCAACTTATTAAGATTAAATTGCAGTCACTTTGATTTCATCAATTGAATCACAGCTAAACGACAAACAATTTCTCAACATAATAATTTTGATTACCTATTGTGACCCACTCCTGGGCAAAGGTCTCCCCCAACTCCCTCTAAGTGTCCTGGTCGACAGCATCCATAACATAATAATTTGTTTGAACAGAAAACAGTATTAACGTAGATTCATCACGATATCACGTTTGTTGATTGCTGTAAACATATAATGACATCTCTATTTATTTACATCGGCCTCATAATTTCTACTTACCCCACCTTTATGCGACTGAAAAGCATTTGTCACAATAATTCTCGCATCGCAGCCGCGTTATGTGACCCGCAGAAATTAAGGCCATTTATATGCTGTTTAGCTTATTTTATTTGGAATTAAGGTATACATTGCATGTAAATACAATTAAAGGCATACTTATAAGCAGATATCAATAAAAACTTTTAACATACTTGTAGGTTGTTGTAGGTTTTATTATTAAGTATTGTTTATTTATTTGTACGCCACCGACCAAACTGATTTCTGTCACCGTTTTCTTGCTAAGGTTGCCTGGAAGAGATCACTCAAGGTGATAAGGCCGCCCACTTGTGCATTCTTTTATAGTTTAAGTTCATTTCATATTGTGATTTATTTTTGGTGTGCATAATAAAGTTATATTGTATTGTATACCTGTTACAAAGTATAAATAATGCAAAAAGGCTTGCATTTCAATGAATGTAGTGCTAAAAAAATGAAACCCTATGGGATTTAAATGTGAGTTCACTTTGAAACAGGTGTATAATATCCACAGATAAATTACCAAACTTTTAAGCCATACGTATTGCCAAATTGCCTTTACCGTTCTTTAAAAGCTATTTAGCGTAATTCTTCCTGAATTAATGCAAATTTATTTTTAATTTTATTCAAGGCTTTGCCCCTGCGGTGCTTTGTAATGGTTTTTATGTATAGTGACATTGTTTTTAACAATGAGGTTTATTTGCAGTTGGCGAGATTGTTGTCGACTTTGTACGTTAGTGTTTAATGTCAGAGGTAACTTTATTTGAGAACTAAAGTTTGGACCAGATTCCTCCCACTCAATGTAAGAGCAGAGCAAACTAAGTTTGATTTATGTATTGTGTAAACTAGCTTAGTAATTTTGCTGTACAATCTATTATTCGCATGACCTTTAAACTTCACTGGGTAGTTCGTATGAGACTGGCCAAATCTGGTTTTGAAAGTTTAGGTACCTATCGGAGCTTCTAAAATGAAACAATTAAAAAACTGCATATACCATCATGATATATACAATTTTTTTTCATGTAATTAATCACATTGATCATTTTACCTTTGCCTACGAGAGTGGCCAGCTCAGGTGTTGAGAGATTTCAAACCACCTAACAGCCTATGACATCGATTAACCACTGCCGTAATATGGCAAACTTAATATAATCTATTTATATAAAACTTAAAGGTGACTGACTGACTGACTGATATAGTGATCTATCAACGCACAGCCCAAACCACTGAACGGATTGGGCTAAAATTTTAAATAAAGGTAGATGTTATGACGTAGGCATCCGCTAAGAAAGGATTTTTGGAAATGCCACTTTTAAAAGGGCGAAATAGGGGATGCAAATTGTATTTCTTAATGCGAGCGAAGCCGCGAGCACCCACTAGTTTGATATAAAGTTACAGCCAACAGACTATTACTCTGTACAATATTTTAAAAATAGGTCACACAACACTGCGATTGGATCAATGAGTGAGTTTTTATCGAAACTTCTATTTGAGGACAAATATTAGATAATAACATCGATTGTTCTTTACAAAGAACCTGTATTTTATGTTTGTTGACAATACACATAAATTTACAAAACAAGTCGACCTTTAAATTCAATTTCATTGTACAAATACAGATATCGTAAGCAGCCACGAATGATAGCTATTGTTGTTCCCATGGGGTTCTGTATTGAAAAAATAACTTTTTGAAGTTTTTTGTGATCGGATTATTGATAAAGAGTCGTAAAACCTTTTCATTCGGAACATTTGTTAAATTGATGATCGAACAATTGCTTGTTTTTCAAATATGTTTATTGTTTGTTTTTTCACTTACTCTACAAAACTAATAAATAATTGATCTCCCGTCAATCAACAACAGGTGGTGAGATTTTTGTTGGGGTGCCTTTAATTTTAAATATAATTAATTAATTTAATCTTAAATGTTAGGGTCTTATTAGAAAAAAACGGCTTTTGATTGATTGATAAATTCTTTATTGACAAACACATATAAAATTATAAAATTACATACTGCCACAAGTAGCGACCTTATTGCTAAAAGAAATCTCTTCCAGGCTTATTCTGTTTCTTTGAGAAAGCATCAGGCTTTAGACATATCAAGCAGGCTACTATTTTTACATACAAACTGCATCGATCGTTCCAAGTCGCAGGCTGAGTAAGGGCCCAGTGAATAATTTATTCGAATCCAGCGGTGCCGGAAGCGCCGTAATCCTATTTTAAGGTGTACTGTGAACTCTCGTATTCCCCGGTAATAAATATTATAACGGCAGTTTTGGAGAAAAAACGCGTTGAAAATGAAATATGGTGGGAATAAGTGGTAGAAATAGCGCTTTTTGAGTGTTGTAAATATGCTTATCGATTCTGAAATAACGTTAACGTTAATTTATAAAAAAAAACTAGTAAATTAGCTATTTACTATTTTATTATATTATCTGAATTCTTATGACTTGTTATTCATCCCAAAAGAATATTGTTACTAAAATTGGTACAATTGTGATATAGAGTTATTGCACAGATTTTGCATTTTGTGTTTTCATTTTTAAGTGACCACGTGTCTCTCATTTTATTCCTCAGATCTGAATAAAAAAAATACTAGTCATAACCAAGCATGGCGTGCATAAAAAATGCGTGAAACCGCCATTCTCAATAAGAAAGCTGGCATATGTGAGCGTTCCACATGGACGCAGAATTAACGCGATACGAATACGTAACAAACATGGAGACAGAGATGTCTGCAGGTAATTTTTTATAAATATAAAATTTAGAAAGAAAGAAAAGAAGAAAGAAAACATTTAATGTGACAGATTTACATAAAAAAAGAATCTAAATATAAATAAAACATACATATGAATTTTTATTTTATTCTTAATAGTTTCGTGACACATTCTTATCAAAACGTACCACCCAGAACGTACGTTATGACGATGGGTGTCATTACACCCGAAACGCGTGAACAACATTCGCAAAATTACACGTCTGTGTGAATCGTATTAGTTACATATTGAATCAATATTTTTAAAGCGAATAAAATAATATTATAAGGTAATACTGTATGAGTTTCCTACGTTGTAAATGTACTTTAAAAATCATCAGTTATATCAATCATTAATATCTAATCAAATCAAAGTTACATAAATATTAATCAGCATTATATTTCATAACTGTTATTTTTGTTACATATATTGACTTCAATCAAACTTTTTTCGTTGCTGTCTTATATATTGTATACTAGCTGATGCGCGCGACTTCGTCCGCGTGGAATAGTTATTACCATAAAAACGGTTCTAGTGAGTTAACCTTAAAACATGGACATATACTGTTGCGGACATTTTGTTACATTATTTCAAGAGAAATAATTATTTCATACACATTTTTGTGATATCTTGAACCGTTTTCGCAGCGCATGCAACGGAAGCCCTCAAAGATGAATAATTTCCTTCGTTTTTTCCACATTTTCTATTGTTTCTTCGCTCCTATTAGTTGCAGCGTGATGTAATATAGCCTAAAACCTTCCTTGATAACTGATCTATCCAACACAAAAATATTTTTTCAATTCGCACCAGTACTTCCTGAGATTAGACAAACTCTTCAGCTTTATAATATTAGTATAGATATGTACCTATATGTATTGGTGATGAAAACAAAGCATTTACTATTACGTTACTGTTGTTATTTAAGAACCGTCGTAATTTTTTTTTAATATTGGGCATTACAGTCAGCGCCATCTAGCCCCACACTAAGCATACGCTTGTGTCGTGGTTACTAGATAACGGATATAATACTCAGGTATATACATTTATTTTGTACAATTTAGAAATACAAATACAATTTATAATATTGAAGCAATACTTAAATAAGGCCGCCACTTGTGGCACTAGTCTATGTATTTTTTTCCTCTTTCTTTGTAATTATTATCGTGTGTTGCAATAAAGAATGTTCTATTCTATTCTACTTTATTTAGCCCTCAATACGCCTACGTATTTGTTGACATATCATGCATGTATATATGTTCCTACCAACATCTTTGATCATACATACATATGTATGCGTAGCTTCATTAATGTTTTATGATACGAAACCTTTAGGGTTTGGAATCCTCCCGTACTAAATTCACAGATTTTATTATATTATGTTTTAGTGGAAAACTGTAATGAAATCATAAAATTCCAAACCAAATGAAGTAGTATGCTTTTTGTGATTGTGTCAAAAAAGGGAGATTGTTTTATTGCTGTTTGGACGTAGTTTCTCATATTTTCACTTTAATAAATATATAAATATTTAGATGTTTTGATGGATATGTAGTATGTTTTTTGTTTTTTACATATTTCGATAAAATATCGTTAAAAACTGAACGTAAATAGCTAAAATCTCAAATACAATTTTAAATAAAAAATATATAGTCTTTATTTTACTGCCACTAAATTAATACGTTAGTGACATAAATTTAATTAGCTAACTAAGCACACTTTTATTATTTTATCACGTATATTAAGTATCAATTTATTTCAGCTACTACGTGTAAAGTCTCGAAGAAGTCCGTAGAGAAATCTTATAATCCGATGACATCTATCAGCCCCTTAAATGTCCATTGCAAGCATCTGCGGCCCATAGTGTGAGGCCCATGGCTGACATAAATCACGTGACGTGACCCCATAAATTTTAATATTTACTGATATACCCCATTGTCGGTCTCCATCCCTTTTTCATGTTGCCTTTTTAATTTCCTCAAAAGAAATCTTTTCGGAACGTTGGCGAGTGTTGTGAAAAATGAATTCGGAAGACAGCCCGCGGTATGCATAACTTAATGGATTTCGGATACAAAGGAATAACCATGCCTTTTGAGTTTCGTATTTTGTGGTAGGAGTAATTATTTTGTAAGAAAATAAAATTATCTCAACATTTGGTTTGGGCACAAACCTAACTAGATTCTTGATTCGGGATAAATAATGTTGATATTTCACTTTGACCAGCAAAAAATAAATTAAAGGTCACATTTAAGTTTCTTAAGTTGCCTACAATGTTATGTTAACATAGTTAAATAAGCAAATATGTAGTGCTGTTTACTATATATGTAAGTATCATGTTTATTAAGTCCGTAGTAACTATTTAACACGATTTTATATCCTCTCAACTATAGATAGTGTAATGTTTGTACAATAGAAATGCGGAAGCGGGATTTTCTTCCGATAATGTGTCAGTAAAACTTTGAAACCCGTTTTATTAGAGCTGACTTAGAGGCCACTTTAGGATATTAAATAAAACGTCTTGAGTATTACTTTATAATTGTTTATTTCTTAATATATAGCTAAACTTAGAACTTAAATTTAGCAAATTATAATATACCAGTGAGTGCTCGCGGCTTCGCTTGCATTAAAAAGTGAAACTTGCATCCCCTATTTCACCCCTTTAAAAGTGTCATTTCTAAAAATTCCTTTCTTAGCGGATGCCTAAGTCATAACATCTACCTTCATTCCAAATTTCAGCCAAATCCTTCCAGTGGTTTAGGCTGTGCGTTGATAGATCACTATATCAGACAGTCAGTCAATCAGTCAGTCAGTCACCTTTGAGTTTTATATATTTAGATAGATTGTATTTTAATTTCAAAAGAAATTTACCAATGAGCACTTACCATTTATAACGTACGTTACGTTTGTTGTATTTATTATTAGTTTTATTTTTAGTTAACAGTCTTACATGTATCCATGCCTTAAAACAATGTTTATTCCATGTTCTTTCCCATCTTATTGAAACCGCTTCTGACCCGTGCGATAACTTTTATTGGACGGACATTCCGTTCCTTGGAATGATGTCTGTTCTTGCCCGGAAGGAATTTCCTTTATGAACTAATAGTGCGAAAAAGTTTTGCGTCATCAGAAACGTTTCGCTGCTAAAGTCACAAGCTAAGATAATGTGATTGTTTATAAAACTACTTCAAAAGCAGGTACCTAATATAATGAGGTTACGTAAAGTTTAGCTTATTGATTCTTTTTGATGTATTTGTAATTAATATTAAGCTTTTTCTTCTTTTTGTTGAAAACAAGAGTGGGCAACTCTGGTGTCGGGAGTTTATCAAGCCGCCTAATGAATTTTATTAATTATAATAATTCAAAATATGTAATTTGATCAAATTATCCATAAAATGATAATCTGTAATTTATGATGGTACCAATATATCTTTTTAAAAATCCACGTGATTTTATAAATGTTTAAAATATCGACCTTATATAACCAAAGAAAACATTGTTTATTCTTTATTCCTAGCGAGATCCACTTAATCCATACATATTAAAATTCTCATGTTATTATTGCCCAGCAGCTATGCAAGTATAATTTTAATTAAACTTATATTCGGTTTCTCTATTCTCGATATGCTAAACCCGACGTAATTTTCCTTAATTATAGAGTACGCTTTCAAACAGGAAACAACATTAGATTATGTAGCGTATATTGTTGCAAGAAGGTAAATTAAAACCATTACTAGACATTTGAAAGGCACCTCGATAATATTTTGTTAACCCTGCCATTATCTATGCATACAAATAAGCTGAAGAGGGGAAAAAATCTGAACATAGAAAATATTAAAAAAATATATTTGGGTTTCAGTAATTTCAATCAGAAGTGTTGTCTGTCTGTTTATTTAAATGCTCATGACGGTAAAACGGCTGAACGGATCACTATAATTTATTTGTGTAGGTAGTATGAAGACTATGAAGTGAAAATAAATATATTATACTATTTTTAAGAGGTTTCGAATTCTATTCTGTGCAATGAGATAGATACTATCCGTCTCATTACAAAACGAGGTTTAAATGTTAGTATAGGACTAAGAAAATTAAAAATCGGTTCTGGTTGATCAAACATCACATACAAGCTATCAAAATGACAATTCAAATTCGAACTTTGATTTAACATTGGGAAATTTTGACAGTTTGATAATTATGACAGTAGACAGACAATTTTCAAACAACTAAAACGGACTTGGTCTAGACGGACTTATATTTAAATCACGTTTTGTAATAAGGCCCTATGAAAATAAAAGCTATTTTATTTTGTATTTTTCAGTAATTGAAACATCACTCGTATTTTAGTATCATAAAGATATCGTCCCTTTAAAAAAACACGTTGAATACTTTTTTATTCAAACAGAATCAGTTCAGTAACATCCTAAAACATTCACACTTACTTTGTGATCCCAACTGACCTCAATGATTCTTTTATATATCGATTGACCCACGCTCAAACGAAGTGGTCCAAACTCTGCAATAATATAAGACAACAACGCATAAGTGTTTCAAGTGCGAAACCACTAAAAAGGCACTCGACGACCACCTAAAGTTTTATGCTTAGGCAAGGACAGTATTTGCCAGAGGCACCTAAAAACGACGCAGAGAAAGATGCACGTAAAAGTGACCACACCCGCGGTATTAATTTCCTAAACTTGATATTAAGATAGCTTTCGTGTTGGTATGGAATCTAACTTGGTCCAAACCGATTTTCAACAAAAGCATTTCAGGTTTCAAATTGCGAAAAATGTATAAATACATATATCATACATACACTTTTATGATTTTTATTTTTCCTAGATAGACAAAACGAATCGTCTTTTGTATTAAATATCCAGCTCAAATTAATCAGCATTTATTTTTATCAAGGGTCTCGCCATTTTGTAAATTATTAGTAATGCAATCTTTTAATAAAAATCTCCTGTTTTTTTAGCCACATTCAATGACTTGCCTTAAGAATGGTATGTCGTTGCACTGAACTTAGAGGTGTCTTAAAACTAGATACAACTATAATTACATTTAAAATGAAGTTAAGTTGAGCAGGTGTACAGCAAAGTGTGGTTTTATATCTAAGAATAGTTGTGAATAGCAGGTGCGGATATTACAGAGGTTGGTGCAAAGTACGAATCGCACCAAGCCAATATGATAAGAATTTTAATAACTGGTATCAATACACTGCTAAAATAATAGAATCATACTGTACATATAGCCTTTGCTTGCTATCAGGTATAACTATGGCCAAGTGCAAACCCGTTCAAGTTAAAAAAAAACAAGTCCTTTTTGACCTTTTATCATTTAATCATACATACTTTCACCTGGCATTTTATTTGCGTATCACAAGCAATATTAAATAATTGCAATATTTTGACAATATAGACAAATAAATCACACTATTATTTTGTTACCATGACCTACCTACATAGCCTAATATCTATACATATAATAAATCTGAAGAGGGTCAAACACCTGAACATAGAATATATAAAAAATATATATTTGTGTATACTTGAATAGTAAATAAATTAGAAATCAAAGCATCATTAGCAGCTATCTATTCTTCTATCAGTTTTAAACAGGTGAACTAAACAGCCACTTCCACCAATACTTATTCCTGATGCTCGACCTATTTCCTTGGATAACACTCAGTAACCTTATCTGTGTACCTGTGGACGTAATTATCGCCTCGAGTAGATACCAAACAGACGTGGTTTGGGATCAGTTGACAAACCTATTTGGACAAACCTATTTAGACAAGTGAGTGTGGCTCAGCGGTTCCAGTGTCTACTTTTCATCCAGACGCAATTAAATCCGTACACCAATGTATTGAATTTTTATGTGAAGTGTGGATTTGCAGTCGGTTAGCGGTATAGAAACACATGTGAGGAAATCGACACATCGACAATCGACATTTGAGGACAGCAATATCCAAGGGCATGTCTTCCGTGGAAGAACCTGGGCACCCACCACGATGTATCTGCCCAGGAGAATTCCAAACCTATAGGATCAGGTTTTAAACTCACTTAAAATAAAAAAAAAACACAAAACAAAGAATCTGCTGCAAATTGCTGTATAAAAAAGCAAAAAATAATAGACCATTATTAACTCTGAAGCAGCGTTTTTGAATAATTTAAAATAATTATAATTACAACAGTTAATTCTAATTTATACACTGGAATAAGTACCTATAAAAATAAATGTGTTTAAATATGATAACGTTTTATATATCCGAACCCTCAAATAATTACAAGGTACCTACGCATAATTTTGGCACGGAATTTATGCTAGAAAATAATAGGCTATAAAATTTTACTTAGAGAATTATGTTTGTTGGTCCCTAAATTATATTCTAGATCTAATTTAGTCAGATACATCATTAGAGGTTGTAAAACAGTTTAATAGCGTTCATTAAATATAAAATTAGCAAGCAATGAAAATATATAAAGTTTTCCAATTTAAATTCCTATTGGATTGTTTTGGGATTAAAAGTAGCTTTTGTCATATTTGGGGTTAAAACCTCACAAATAAATAAATGCTAAATAAAAATGCTAAATGCAGCATAAATGCTACCAAACAAAAAATCACGATAATCCGTCGCTCCATTGCGGACTGAAAGGCGAAAACTTAACAAACCAACAACACAATATTTCAGGATTAACAGGTCTATACAGATTAAGCATTTGATAATAAGATGACGTAGTCCCTTCACATAAATCTAAATATTTAAAACTCAAAGGTGACTGACTGACTGATTGACTGACTGATATAGTGATCTATCAACGCACAGCCCAAACCACAGGACGGATCGGGCTGAAATTTGGCATGCAGGTAGATGTTGTGACGTAGGCATCCGCTAAGGATTTTTGGAAAAGCCGCTTTTAAAGGGATGAAATAGGGGATGGAAGTTTTACTTCTTGATGCAAGCGAAGCCGCAAGGACCCACTAGTTATGAATAAGTCTTGGGCAGTAAATTTGTAAATCCAAAGTTTACTCAAAGAATTTTCATAACCCGTAAAGCAGCGCTACTCGTAACAAAGTCGTATGCAAAATAAGCAACATTGTCTCATTGTCTTCACACAAAACGGTGTCTTTTAAATTCATGGCGTAATAAAATGAACCTTATATCAATCAAAATAAGGACTTTACTATGTACTGCTGTCGTATAGCGGGCATCAAGTCATCAACGCGGATTTATGGGCGCAGTATCGGTTTGCAATAAACACTGTTTATCTATCACGGTATTGCAATGTAGGCAGTAGTTGGGATGAAATTTGTGTGCTTTTTATACGAATCAATATTGTCTTACGGCTAATATTTAAATAAATGAAATATATAGAGAAATATCTTTATAATACACACAATCCAAAAATGAAGATTGTGGTAAGTGTGTGGTGTGTGTGGCCCCAATACAGCCGCAACTCAGCCTTAATGCTTGTGGTACTCGATAACCAGCGCTGATATTCGGATACGTCTGGATTTGATTTGGACAGTCAGGTATTTAAAAAAAAATCGAGAAAATACATTTATTGAGACACGAAATAAAATGAAAAATAGAACACAATTAAATAGAAAGATATGAATAGGTACATAGATACATGGTTTTTTTAACTCAAGGTCACCTAAAGCAATATCTGCACATGCGACAAATGGAACTAAGCTGCTGTACGCTTGTATATAAAAAAAAAACTAAGTAAACTGATCAAATGTGTCAATAAGTAAAGATTAACATTTTATATAGTATGTACATTTGAAACAGAACAGCCATACTTTCATCGAAATATTGTTAATGCCATTTTAAACTATGTACGTTGATTAATAATAGTTTTGTATCAGTTTCACAGCAAGTTTTGTCTCCAAAAACTATTTAAATATCATGCAAAATATTCACCTCATTTTCTCCGTGATTTACATCGTATTTAATAGATAAATACGGTTCATTTAAAGAGACAAAGTTCTGGCTTACATTGTCCCATGGTTTATCTTAGCTTTATATCGTGCGGTGTCCTTGTTTCTTGTTTTATGGACCAGATCTGAGACTCAATCGTATTTGGACGGAACTTAATTATATGCCATGAATTCTACGACCCAGCCGCGACCTTTTCAATACAAAGCGTTCAAAGCGCCCAATATAAATAAAATACAATCGAACTGGCTCTTTTTCAGCAACTTTACGAGGACATGTTAAGTATTTTCTGGAAAACTCGTTACCGTAACATGAAGTTGATGTTTAGAGCTATTTTATATTAATTAAAGGTTTTCTTGATAATAGTTTGGAAGATTGGGAAATGGTGACAGAAATAGCTCACAAATAATATCTGCCAAATAGTAAGGGTTTCTTTTGGTTAAGCAAGAATCACATTCTAGCGTAATCCATAATATCTTTTGCCCCCAATATAAATTGAGGCCAAGCGTCATCTCATTCTGTTTTTACCGCTACGTGTAATACAAACTCATTTAGTATTTAAAAAAAGGTATCTCTCTTTGAGTCGTATTTCCTCATGACTGAGGGTCGTGACTCCCCCGCAGAATTAATTCGTTAGGGGAGTTTTCTTGGGCAGATACATCGTGGTGGGCGCCCAGGTCCTTCCACGGAAGACGCATGTCCTCGGAGATTGTTGTCCTCAAACATGTCGGTTTCCTCACGATGTTTTCCTTCACCGCTAAGCGAGTGCAAATCTACACATAACTTGAAAAATACAAGTCATTGGTGTAGGGCCGGATTCGAACCAGGGTACGTCTGGATGAAAAGCAGACACTGGAACCGCTGAGCCACACTCGCTTTTTTTTCGCAAAAAAAGGTATACTAAAGTAATAAACAGTATACACAACAAGTCTCGTCCGCGTCGTTTTGTTATGCAATCGCCGGCCGGTGGTGAGGTTTCCTGCGCTTTGTTTAAACACTTCCGTGAATACCGCTCGAGGCTCTAATTTCTACTGAACACCTAGTATAGGTTGGAAAGTTTGTAGGTTATTTCATTTGGTGCTAAGTAAAACAATTTCGTGTTTATTGTTGTTGGTTGAACTATGAGGCATGAAATAAATGAAAACCGTATTGAAATTTCATTACTTGGGCTATTTTTTTCGTATCATATTTTACAATTATAGTTTTATTTGACACAGTTGAGATTAAATAAGTATTCAATGTACCTGGCTGTTTCGAAAACTATTGATGTTAGTAAAGATTGAGTTTTTTTAAACTACATAGAAGCTCACGTTTGACTACAACTCGCCTGATGTTTTTCTACAAATCTATGATATTGTTCTTGTAAATATATTTTTGACCCGAAATTGATATCAAATCTAAGCCTTACCTTTGGTCATACATATGTGAGGTATAATCCAGGATAATATTAATAAAAGAACTTCCTCAATCCCCTGGAGCAAACACCTGAAGATCACAACTCAATAAATCTTATTTCTCGTGAACTTCTGACCTTACAGACATACAAACTGACAGATCAGAGATATCAAGGCAATAGTAAAATTCTTAGAATACAGCCTTTTCAGCTGTGACCCTTTTCAGCCACCTTTTCGGTAAAACCAGAGTTAAATCTATCCTCAGGCTGAGTATTCAGGAACCCTGCATAAGCAGGCTAGATTTTGGAAATCTGTTTGCGTTAGCCAAGTTAGATCATCTCTACCGTTATTTTCTTTTATCTCTTCTGATAAGTCGGTTGTGAAACTTTTATTTGTTTTGTTTACGACACGTGTAAGTTTATGAATAGGAATGGGCATTTTAGTGTTGGGGTTCTCATCGCGAAATGTATTTCAATATATCTTCTAGATATTTTATTAAATATAAAATGATAATTTATAAAGTGAATACCAAATGAACACTCAAACTCTGCCAGTATTATGAGAAAGTAAGCAAAAGTAATCACGATTGATTTGATTTACAATAAAGTGTATTTGAAAAAAAAATACAACAGAATAGTTTTTTTAATAGTAAATAAATTTATTTACAATAATAAAATATAAAAACAAGGGAAGAAAAACTAAACATACTACTTCTAACTACTACAAAAAGGCGCACTTGGAAAATCAAAATAAAAATATTAGGTATATTTATTTTGTTAAAAGCCAGAATGACGTTTTCGCGAATTACCCGTATCTTTCTCCCTTCATCATAATAAATTCAGAAGTATGTGGCAGAAAGGCTTATAACGTCGGCTTTGCTCATTAATTTTACCTTTTCGTATAAAACCGGTATTCGTTAACTTTATAGTGCTTTTTACATGATAATTTTAGTTTTAATTTAACATTAAGGTGCATTTTACGGCTAGTAGCTTTATTAGATTTTGTTTATTGTTCTTGTTGTACTTAAGTACTGAAACGTGTTTAGAAGGTTAATTTTCTTAGGTATTTTATGAGTTAGAGTAAACCAAACCTTTTATTTGTTTATATACAATGTGTTTGTCTACCCGTTTCGGAGCCTGAAATGGTAAAATATATGATTAATTTCATCAACAAATCAAGCTCCTAAATTTTTTTTTACTCGTCATTGTGGAATGGCAGCCATTTTGTTATTTTTGATACTTACTCTTACTCTTACTCGTAACTCTTGGACGCTTGTATTTATCTAGTCATAACTTACCATTTAAAGGGTATATTGATTTAAAAACTTGATGATCACAATATTCAACTCGCTAGAAAAATTTTGGATATCTAAATTCTACCTTACTTTAGATTTTAGTACATTTAGGATTAGAAAAGCGTTTTTAAAAAGTTATTGCTTTAATATGAATTTATTAGGTATCTAATATCATTTTCGTGAATATCAAACATAATCGACATTGCCTAACTTAAATATCAAACGGTAAAATGTAGAATTTTCATTATATTTTTTTCAAAACTTTGAGTCTGCTTGAAACCATTTACTTGCCATTTCAATATGTCCATTAAGCATATAGCACATAGTAATTGAATATATTAGGTTTATGATGGTAACAATAAATAAATACTGCAAATTTTACTGAGAAACCAAACAGAATAAATAAAAATAACGGAATACTAGTGCAATTACTCTGTTCGCGTTAATTGAATTTTAAATTTGCAAACACCCTGAGTCTCAATTGAAAATTTAATCAGTTAACGATTTAAATTCATGATATTCAGAACTTGGTTTCAAATAATCAAAAAGGAGAAAGGATTAAGAGATGTGTCGAGCTTTCAAGTTTATTTACAACGAGAAAAATTGAGATTTAAAGCACATTTATTTTTAAAGCTTTTGATACAAACCCTTAGACATATACGAGTATTTGAAAACATGTGTAGGTATTAGAATAAAAAAATAAAACGTCACAAAGAATTCTCTTTGTTTATTAGGGCCCGAAGTCTTTTAGCCTTTGTCCTAAATTTAAGTCCATTAAAATGAAAAAAATACTCTGAAAATCTCTATATTTACAATATATGTAGCGTAAGTATTATATTCTTAATCTCAATTTAATTCGACTAAGGTACTTTTTTCCAGAAGCAGAACAGATTTGTTTCTATGAAGCTATTTTTAAAGAAAATAACAAAAAACATAAGATGAGATGCCATAATCACTACGGCTAATGAACATCAAAGGTACTTTTAAGTAAATGCGTCTTGAAATTACCAAAATTACTCTGTTAAAGATCCTTAGATTAGACAAATGTAGACTGTATTACCAACTAATAGGGCTTGTCTTCCTGGCAAAATAATAAAATTGTTTCAAAATACAATTTCTTCTTAGTAATTATCTCGGTGCTAAGGTAAAATTTTATGTTTACATTCTTATTGAATTAATTAGGTAAGACGCTCCTTTGCTCTCGAGAAGTTTTACAGCTTTCATATTTCTTTTCTGTGCAAAATAAATGTACTCATTTTAATATCTATGATGTTTGTTAGAAGTTCATTTTTTCTGGATTCATGCAAAAATCTAAATAGCATTTTTTTACTAATTAAAAAAAAAGATTTTTTCAAATTGTTTTTTTTTATTTTATATCTAAGTATTTTAATAATTATAGATTACTTACCACTACAAACATATCCATTAATGCTAAGATGAAGCACTCGTAGCTCAGCTAGTGGAGGCAATGGCCTTCGATTACTAATGTTAAGCTATAACGACGCGGTCAGGCCTTGGATGGGTGACCGAAAAGTAGCAATCCATTTTGGGTGCTTCTGTGGGTCAGATGACACGTTAAATTGTCGGTCCCGGCTGTTCTTCATAGTACGTCAGTCGTTAAGCCATGTAAGAAGCCCTTAAGGCGGTTTGACAACTGACACCAGAGTTGGACACTCTCATACGAATTAACTTTATTTTTATGCTAAGATTCTAAGCCTTACCAACTAATAATATCTCAAGTCAAGAACTCTAGCCCCACTAGTATTTAGATCACATAATGACAAAGACTCCAGTTAACGTGACAAAAAGCCTCTCTTATCCGAAAGAGGCGTTATGTACCTACTTAATCGGAACAAAGGCCGTTGCAGCTGAATAATAGCCTATTTACATTCCCTGATAAGTTACTCTGATGCTTAGGTACTTCTTTAATTTCTCAATCCTTATGTTAAAAACTTGTACATTGGCGAATTGTAACTTAATTACTACTTGTTTGTAAATAAGTAAGAATTTTAGTAGCATATGGTGGTGACGAGAAATGTTTAAATTGTCCCCCAATTTAATAATACATATGTACATGTGTATCATTAGATCTTTGAAACGAATCAACGGATTTTGATGCATTTAGAGTAATTCAAGAAAAAAGTATAATTAAGTTCAATTAAAGCTCACATATATATTTGACACCTAGAAGCGAATGTTTATTTTTCATACATAAATCATTCACGAACTTAAAATATAATTTGTGTAACTTTTATAATCACTTATGTACAATAATATTTTTATGTATGTATATATATAGCAGAAATACGCAGGTTCGAATCCTGCCGGTCGTGATTATTTTCGCTCATTTTCCAATAAAAGTTTAATCTACCTTCATTCCAAATTTCAGCCTGATCCGTCCAGTGGTTTGGGCTGTGCGTTGATATATCACTATATCAGTCAGTCAGTCAATCATAGGTGACTGACTGACGTCAGTCACCTATGAGTTTTATATATTTTGATCTATTCTATTCCGCTATCATTGTGAATGAATACATTTATAATATTATCAAACCTACGTAGATACTTACTACGGTTAATAGTTGGAACATTAATGTAGCTACATATCTGCTACGTAAGGCCTACGGCGTAGCAGGTCTACGAGGTTTTTGTACCAAGTTTTAAAATATTACAAACTACTACGGAAATGAGACCGTGTAGAGCATGCTCGATAAATAAAAATCTCCACTCTGGAAGTAAAATATTCATTTCCGGTCAAAAGAATAACTGGAGTCAAACATTTACTCCTCCGAACTCGCTAAACTATTTTTAATGCAATGAATTTTCGAAACTTGAGCTTTTGTTTACCGGCATTTTCTCGGGTTATTTCACAGCGGATCATAATATAAATCATCGGATATATACACAAGAGTAGGCTACTATAGAGTATACTACTAATGGAGTTGCCAAACATTCTGGATTTAGTCTTAATTTGTCTCATTTATCTTATTCAAATAAAACATTTTAAGCCATCGGAAACAAAAAAACTAAAGGCGCGATTAAACGACGCGGGCTAGCCCGATCCTACGCGAGCCGAGCCGTCCGTGGAGATGCGGCTTGGCTAAATACGGACGCAAGCCTGCTCGTTTAAACGACGCGGGGTAGCACGATCCTACGCAAGCCGAGCCGTCCGTGGCGGCTACACATCGTGCTGTGCAAGCATCGTGCACATTGTTGCGGCTTTTGTGACCTGGGTCTTTTGGGTTCCATATGGCCGGTTCCTCTTCGTACAATTCAATGAAGAGTTAAATCTTCTCGTTGCTCCACTCCATCTCGTACAAAACCAATCCCCAATTAAAAACTTCGCTAAAAAATAAAATAGGTCTTCCGCCTTTGATCTGTGTCAAAAAAACCGACAAGTGATGGATCGTGCGAACTTTGCCGAGCCGCGCCGAGCGCAGTTGCTTACACAGCGCGTGGCGTGGCGAACCACGAGCGGAGCCAGGCTCGGCTCGCGTGTTTGCGCGCCGTTTAAACGCCCGCTTATGACACTTGAAAATAATCAGAAAATGAATTTTAAAATCATTCCATTTATCTGTGACACATTTACTCAATATTGAGGGTCTGAACTCCCCCGCAGGATATTAATTAGCTTCTCATATTTTTTTAATCTTTGAAATGTAATTTCCCCTAATATCAGAGACAGTATTTACATAGGTACAAAAATTAATCAAACATACATTACCACCAACTAAAGAAAAGGCAAGCTTACTTATCCATACACTCTCATAACAAAAACAATACCAAAACAATCTTGTAACCGAGTAGTTCTCCAGGATACTGGAGCAGCTGGTTTTATTCCCGCCCTGACCCACTTTTCCCTGACTCGGGCGACTTCCATCAGGGTGCATCGCACCGGGCGCGTATGACACGACATTGGGGAAAAAGTTAGAGGAAATTGAGATGGGCTTTCTGTATTGACATGTTCTTGGTTTAAAGTTTCCTTAGTTGAAGTTTTTAGTATAGGTAAATATGTGAATATGTTCATTTTTCAAATGTAAAGTATTGTAAATATTCACAATTTAATTTACTCTGTGATACCGCAACACAAAAATTCGAGTACTTCTTTCTTTCCCTTTTCGTTTAGTAATTATTAATATGCCCAAAAATATTCTTATAATCTTTTAAATTGGGCCGTGTTGTTCATACTTTAAAACGTGGATTGAAAAATACAAAAAAATCAGTTTGAATTTAAAACTACCGGAAAACTTTGTGACGCAACTTCCTAGAGCCAAAGTTTGTGAGTAAATTGAGATTGGCTTGCTTACGTGGTCCTGGTTTAAAGTTTCCTTGTACTCGTAGTTTGCGTTATTGCTTCTGAAAGTAGACCATTTTAGACAGTTTTACAAAATATAGCAACGGCATAATCTATTTTTTTCACACTAAATTGGCTTACGTTTGACTATAGCCTGCCTGATGTTAAGCACCACTATAGTCTAAGATGTAGCACGCTTGCCTAGAAGAAACCTATTTACTCTAGATTTGAAGACCCCTAAGTAGACTATACAAACATAAAATATATTACTATAGGCCAAATGCTGCTTGCCTACCTACATTACTCGTAACGGAATATAATCAACATAATAATTATTTTCCTATTACATTGTCAAGAATAATCTTATAAATATGAGAAATATATACTTTTTATACTTTTATGAAAATTACAACGTAACCATACATTCAATATATAGTCATCATATTATCGTAAAGAATAGAACATGAAATAAAAGTAATTAATTACAATTAGCTGATTTTGATTTATTTTTTGTCGTGTCGTTTTTTTCTAGTGGGTATATACCCTTAACCCCGTATCGCAATAAAAGTGCATTCTCCCCAGTTTACTTTCTGAGATGCAATTACACAGACCTTCCTCATTATGAGTGTATTGCTGCTTTTAAAAAAGGTATTGTTCTTTGGCGCTATCCGTAAATAAAGGGAAATAAATATCTTGGGATGTGACTTGTTGGTAAAACAACTTGTGTCTTGGGATGTGACTTGTTGGTAAAGCAAATTCATAGCACAAACGCGCATGTTTCACATTATCACATAATAATGAACTTAATAGCCGCTTATATATGATGAAAAATAAATGCTTTCTATAGTCATTATGACCTATAAATTAATTAAGTTCTAGGAACTGTTCTCAAATTACTTAGTTATTGAAATCATAAAAGACTTATCTTAACACCACTGCATTTCTACTTGTTATGTATTTAATTAAATGTAATACAAAACTGAAAAACTGATTACAGTTTGCATTGTTTGTTTTGTTGAAGCAAACATCAAGGCAGCATATTGCAAATAACAGTCAGTGTATATTTTCCGTGAATATGCTTTTAATTTTGTACACGTTTTGCTTGCACATTTTGAAGTCGTACTTTTATAAAAGCAGTGCAATATATTTTTACTAAGACGTATGTATATAAAAATATTAATTGTGTTTTCTACATATGACTAAATATTTATTTAACTTACAAATTTGAAACAAGCTAAATATGCCACCATATTTATTACTCCATGAGCATTTTAACAATGGAATTGTATAGTTTTGTATTGACCTCTTCAAATTGTTATTTTTAGCGGAAATTGCAAAGTGGTTTAGGATTTTTACATTTCAATCATAAATTGGTCCATTCAAGTCTGCTATTGCGTGAAGCGTTTAGATTGCATAGGCTTAATAGTTCAGTTTAAAATTCAGTAAAAAAATATTTTGGAAATATTTCAAATCGTAGCTAGGTTATATGGTTTGTTTTATTTACTTACGTAACTTAGCATTAACTGAATTTCCAGAGATGTTTTTTACGTAAACTAAAGGAAAACTATTTTTGTTCTATTAATATTATATCCCAAATATCCGTCAATAGATTTAAAAAAAACGGAAGAAATGCGGTTATAATTTTATAAAGTTTTAATCTAAATGACTTAACGTTTCTGAAATATTTTCTTCATAAAACTTCGGGTAATAATTATAATATATCTTCAAGTTACAAGTTTAAGTTGTGGGCTATTGATGCAGTTAAGAACATTAAACTTGTTGCAACAGTTTAAACTTTATACCGTTCTGTTACTTCAGAATAATAAGCGCTTAATTGATGTTGAATAAATTTTATGATTTCTAAGAAATCAATTTAGTACGCTATCAATTTAAAGAAGGTTTAAATTTGTACTTTTGGATTAATTTTCAACCAGTATGTTGTGACTGGGTAGGACACACATATTAAATTATGTACACTATTATTTTGTATATGATGTATGTATATTTTCTAAGTATGTTGGTATAGTGTTTTATGCGAACAAGATATTATAATAACTAATATTATGATAAAAATAACATAATACTTATACAATGATATCCCCATAAAATGGCACTCTATAATTTAGTTATATCATGCACAATCAAGTTTAAATTTTACGACATGCTCGTCAAGATATTGCGATACACAAACAATGTCATGAAATCTATACTAATATTATAAAGCTGAAGAGTTTGTTTGTTTGTTTGAACGCGCTAATATCAGGAACTACTGGTGCGAATTGAAAAATTAATTTTGTGTTGAAAAGACCATTTATCGAGGAAGGCTTTAGGCTATATAACATCACGCTGCAACTAATTAGAGCGAAGAAACAATAGAAAATGTGGAAAAATCGGGGAAAATTATTCATCTTTGAGTGCTTCCGTTGCGTGCGCTGCGAAAATCGTTCAAGTTATAAAGAAAATATGTATGAAAGAATTAATGCCCAAAATAACTATTCCACGCGGACGAAGTCGCGTGCACAGCTAGTTGTGAATATTATTATTCTTGTATGAAAACATAAATTTTATAGTAAAAGCTTATCGATAACCGCTTCATGCTTATAGTACGAGTTTACCTACCTTGTATTTATTTTTATGTCGGTCCGCGCATAAATTTTTAGCTCGGTTTAGTTTATGTACAAAGTTTTGGTACCAATAGAAAAGGCTTTGCTTTTTTTAAAAAAAAAATTGTGTTCAAATATGTTCTATGTTATTCTAAATACGAAACCAAAAACAGTATTTATGATTTTATCAACTATGATGTCAATATGTTTTAACTAAATCTATATACACACATATATATATACAAAGGTGACTGACTGATTGACTGACTGACTGATATAGTGCTCTATCAACGCACAGCCCAAACCACTGGACGGATTGGGCTGAAAATTGGATGTAGATCCAAAGATGTTAGACGTAGTAGATGTTATGACGTACGCATCCGCTAAGAAAGGATTTTTGGAAATGCCGCTTTTAAAGGGGTGAAATAGGGGATGCAAGTTTTACTTCTAAATGCGAGCGAAGCCGCGAGCACCCACTAGTTATTCATATTTGTGGAGGAGGAGGAAAAAAACTTAAATTATTCAATTCCATTCAATAAAATAATTCATAATATTGTACTGTGTACATTATTATTCAATTCAGTTTATCAAATATTACAATAACATTGGGTGACAAACATTTATAGTAGGTAAGTAAAACAGTTTCACAAAGTCCTTGTAACTCTCGGAATATAAACCCTAGATAAGTATTTTAGGAATCTCTTAAGCAAATAGAGGGTTAAACTTAAATAACTTTGAATTTTGGTGACAATTTATATGTCGCTCTGAATTGTAGCAGAAACGAACTTTTAAAACTGTAACTTTCACTTGCAAACAATTTGCCTGATTTTTTCCTCATCATATCGTATTCGATCCTACGCAGCATTAATTCATTGGAGAATTTTTTGGACATGAACATCATGGTGAACACCTAGATCCTTTCACGGACCGAATAACCTTGAATACTACTTATTTTGAAGTAAGTAGGTATATAAAAAGGTATGTTGTTGGTGATGAAAATATGTCCATCAAATGGCACGCTTGCTTATTTTCTTATCTACCTCTGTCCAATAAAATAAATCACTGTCGTGTTGATAACAATTTATTAGTAAGAACTTTTTACCTCGTCGGTATTGTCTATATCACTACAAAATTATGTTTTTGTTTTGTTAACTGCCGAAGCTAAGCTGAAGGGGGTCAAGACCTCGAACATAGAAGATATTTGAAAAAAAAAAAGTTTGGGTATACTTTAAATCGATAATACAACACACGTATCAGCAATTTTTATAATTTTTGTTTGTTTATCTGTGTAACTGTTTATATAAACGCTCATTATGCAAAATGAGCTGGACGGACCATTATGATTTTTAAATTAAACTTTTATTGGAAAATGAGCAAAAATAATCACGACCGGCAGGATTCGAACCTGCGTATTTCTGCTACCGTCAGAACGCCTTAACCACTAGGCTACGGTCTACTAACTGCCAGGCGCGAAAATCCACACTCATTTCCGTACACTTCAGACTGAGCGGCTGATGGCGCCACTTGTGCTGTCAGAATATGTCTAACAAGCACTCATATCGATGTACTATGATGTATATTATGATTTTTGTTATGTAAGTAATATGAGGTTTAGGAGTGTCACTTAATTATCCTAAAATCATGCGAGTGGAGCCGCGGGGGTCCACTAGTCATCAATATTTGTGTATTGGTTTAACAAAATAACATTAAACATTTACATATTAAAATACCAAGTCAAATCAACTGAGAGCAGCATTGTAACAAGATTATGCAGCAAACTTGTACAATCTAATAGAAGACGTTGCAAACTGGAAGCCGTCTAAGTTTGGTGCCGAAATCATGCACTAAATTCTAGTTGACCGCATTTGGAGTTTAACTAACAACAGTGGCTGCAAACCGTCATCTAAACGACTTCAACAAGCAAGACTAAAGATCTATTAGTTCATAGACAGCATACGTAACGGTCAAACTTGTGGTAATCCAGAATTATTATAGAAGTTGGGTAGTAAATATGTTTTGATGTGATATTTAAAAGGCACTATATTGTGTATCTATAAGAAACTTAATTTATTGAATGATGTAGGTACACACTTTTGGATATATTTGTTTATTTCAATCTAGTTCTTTTTACTGATAGCTTTTAGTTAAATTGATAACTTTTTAACTAACTTTTTTTAGTTTAACTGATAGCTTTTACACAATTAACATGATGATCTGATTTCTATGTCGATTATTTCCGAAATGACTTTTTTTAGCCAATAGGATCTAATTTGATATCAAAATTTAATGAAAGGAATTCATTCGTGTGACCATTCCATGTAAAATAGTTCAGTTGTGGCACGAAGGAAGTTTTGTGTGAAAGCAAAGCGGTATAATTAACAAAGTTCAGGATGCGACGACGTCGAGCTAATTCCTTTAAAGATCGTGGTTTAAAATTGCTGCGCGGGATTCAAAGCTTGGATTGTAACTTGATAAATGAAGTCCTGATCCATACATAATATATCTGATACATACATATTACATGGTAAGACATTTTATCAAAAATAAAAGTAGTCACTACTGTCGTAAGTGAGCCCACCAAATCGTATTTACGAAGAAAACTGCAAAATGCACCAATTCTGCGGGGCGAAATGATCTAAATAAAAAAAAAAGCAAATGACAGATACAACCCAATGAAAAAATAAAAAAATAAAATTTTACTATTGATGGGGAGCAAAAAAAATCTTAATTTATCGTTTTTGATTCAGTACGTACGTTATTTAATAAAACACCAAAATCACAATTCTCAGCTTTTTAATAACCCCTCAATACCCAAATCATCGCAGTCACGTCCCGGCTCCGTGCGAATTGGCGAACCCTCGCAATGTCCCGATATTGAGTCATTTAGCTGAATTATTATAGTCTCTGAAGGCAGAATCATACCAAAATAATACTTTTCTGAATACAAATGGCTCACTTAAAGCTCAGCCTCGTTCTTCGTGTATTGACATCTCAGAACATTCGGTTATCTTTAGAGGGATTTGTGACGCTATGAAATTTTACAACTTGTTGTGTAATTCTGTATTGTAAGTTTGATTCAACTAGTTTTGGAGTACTAATTTATATTCATACTTAAAATTTGTAACATTGTCTACGAACGTATTGTTGCATAAATCGGCTGTTTGTTTTTTTTTAATATTCCAATATCGCATTAACAAATTTTCAAAAATCGTAGAATTAATAGTTCTCAATTACGTATATCTGTCTTAAAAAATGCGTTTACTATCGATTCTCTTCTGTACCAAATTAAATAAAATAACACACTTAAAATTTATTAATATCCAGATTATTTCCACTAGGTTATCTGCATTTCATCAATAACAAAGACATGTTTATTTGCATTGCAAACTAGGACAATAGTGCACGTTTATTATATGAAAGAATAACATTAATCTTGTCTGAATAAACTACGTAGATTATTGTTGTGTTAAGACAAATTTTATTATAGAAATAGCAAATAAAATTGTATTTGCGAGTCTACGATATAATCATTCTTTTATTTATGTTTCATTGTTCTCATAAAATGTTTAGTAAATAACTGTTTTCTAATTCAGATTGATATTAGCACAGCAAACATTTATTAAAGTACAAATTCTTTTTAATAAATAAAGGCGCTACACGTAATTTACTTATTGTGTACTCGTATATTAGCCTATGTCCTTTAATACAGGCAAGCGCCTAACGTGAACTAGTACCACTACATTAAATAAACAAAAACCAGTACTTAATGGAAAAAGTTCTCAAAAACTGAAGTTATTAAAAATAATAAATAACACCAATAAAATATTCTAACCTATTTAATTTAATAAAATACTGTGTATCTCATAGTTAACCTCCCTACTTATTTGTCCCGCTGTCCCGTCGCAACAATGGATCTCACTGTCCCGCAATAACACTATCCCGCACAAATACTATGCCCTGTGACATGACATCTGAACAATTTAACCTTTGATGTGAACTGGAAGCGGATGTATGGACAATATGACGTATTGCAGCTGTGTTGCAACACTTTTTATATATTGTGATATTATTTGAGTATGTTATTAAAAAGGAGATGTGGTAATTTGCGGTTTGTTTACTATCTCTATGTTAAGTTACAAATGATTAAAATGTGAAGCGATAAACATATTATGCGTTCATACGGCTAACCAATTATTATATCGAGAGACGGAAATAAAATATTTTTCTGGATATTTATAATAATTTTCTGCCATATTTAAGGCGAATTAATAACACATGAATTTTCATGACATAAAAACCTGACTTTTCGTTACTAACAAATACTTTTTGTATGGCTTCTCTTCATTTTTATAGTTTAATCATGTCCTTTATTGTACTTCGGATAAAAAATAATAAGCAGTAGCGCAAGCCACCTATAAATATAATTTACAAACCTAATTCAAGCCGACAAATTTGTCCCGTTTTATCTCTAAATCCTGTCAGTATGCCAGTCGTGTCCCGTCATCAAACAGTGGGTCAGGCCTGTCTCACTAAAACCGCTACCTTTGTCTTTACACTATACACTGCTCCACTGCATTTCACGTCCAAGCAATTTAATAGCAGTGAAGCACTGACGTTTTATAATTTGAACGTGGAATGTTTTAGACGAATGAGTTGTGTGTAAGGGGTCGTGTGCTTTGATTTTAAAACGCTCGTAGTTTATAATTGTTCTTCTTTTTATCGAATAAAAGTGGCCAACACTGGTGTCAAGAGTTTATCAAGCCGCCCTGAGGGCCTCTGTCAAGGCTTAACGGCTGCCATGTTTGACAAACAGTCAGGACCTACAATTTAACGTGTCTGAATGACACACGGAAGTGCCAAAAATGAAATGCCACTTTTCGGTCACCCGTCCAAGGAATGGTCGTGTCGACATTTGCTAAAAATTGAAAATCGCATGCGATTGCTTCCGACGACATATACCTACGATGATGAAATAAACACTAATATTATAAAGGCAATACTGTATGTATGTACGTTCTATATGTTATTTATTGTTTATTCTAGTAATAATTATTACGGATGGACTAATTTCTTTGAAATTTCGTATGGAGGAAATTTAACACTGGTTTAATTAACAAATTGACTTTTATCCTAGAATACCACGGGCGACACTGTATTCTAAATATATAAAACTCAAAGGTGACTGACTGATTGACTGACTGATATAGCACAGACTATCAACGCACAGCCCAAACCACTGGACAGATCGGGCTGAAATTTGGCATGCAGGTAGATATTATAACGCAGGCATCCGCTAAGAAAGGATTTTTGGAAAAGCCGTTTTTAAAGGGGTGAAATAGGGGATGCAAATTTATTTCTTAACGCGAGCGAAGCCGCAAGCATCCACTAGTATTACATAAAAGTTAAAGTCTTTGTAGTAATATACCTACATAAGTTTGATGTAAGTATAAAAATTTAATCGATCAACTAATACAAAAACTGGTCAGTATGTTTATTTAGTTAGCTCAAAACACAAATCAATCCGTTTAAGCTCATTTCTACCAAACGTATAGATGCCTAATATTATACGAGATTCGCAGACAAGTTATTTATAGTTTTCCGATACGCGACATTTTATTTGCTCGTTACTAGAGATAAAATATCTAGATTCCCAAATAATGGTTTATGGCATTTTTGTTTGAAATAATAAGGCAATATATAAAAGGTTTGCTAAATGTAGACACATTATTCGCATATAATACTCATTGAAAGGTTAGTAGGCTTTTCGTGTAATAAATATTTTTTAAACTATTTCCCAGTCCTGGTTAAAAGTAGAACTATATCTATCTATACATACAGTCATATAATAAAGCTGAATATATATGCTAATAATTGATAACACGTTTCAACAATTTATAGATTTTTTGTCTGCTTATCTGTGTCTTTGTTTGTCATTTTTGAACGCTCATAACGCAAAAACGGATCATTATGGTATTTGGTGTGTAGGTAGTACGGTATGAGGTCTTAGCAGTGTCATAGGCTACTTTTTGTCCTGAAATAATGCGAACGAAGCCGCGGGAGTCCACTAGTCTATACTAATATTATAAAGCTGAAGAGTTTCTTTGTTTGTTTGTATGTTTGTTTGAACGCGCTAATCTTTATTTATTACTCATCATCATATGTATTGAAGTATGTATTAGTGTATTTGTTTATTTTGCTATTTATGTATGTTTATTTTATGATAGGTACCTATGTATTTATGTAATTTTACATACATTTAAAACACCTCGTCTACCATTATACTTACGTCTTATCCCTGCCAGATTGGTTGCCTGGAAGAGATCGCTTTTAGCGATAAGGTCGCCAGTTAAGACACTAGGCTTAAGTTTTAATATTATTTTTGTAAATTTCTGTATTGTGCTGGTGTTTTAATAAAGTGTATATCTATCTATCTATCTAATCTCAGGAACTACTGGTGCAAATTGAAAAAATATTTTTGTGTTGGATAGACCAGTTATCAAGGAAGGCTTTAGGCTATAATAACATCACGTTGCAACTAGTAAGAGCGAAGAAACAATAGAAAATGTGGAAAAAACGGAGAAAATTATTCATCTTTGAGGGCTTCCGTTGCATGCGCTGCGAAAACGGTTCAGTTCAAGATATCAAAAAAGTGTGTAGGAAAGAATTATTTCTCTTGAAATAATCTAACAAAATTTCCGCAACAGTATATGTCTATGTTTTAAGGTTAACTCACTAGAACCGTTTTTATGGTAATAACTATACCACGCGGACGAAGTCGCGCGCATCAGCTAGTTATTTATATAAATGGTAGTTACTTAAGGGGGTACTTGTGTTGAGAGAAGTGAAGCTTTATTTTGTACTACCATTTTCAACAACACCACACAAACCCTAGTGTCCCAAAATTTAGCTTTAAACTTACTCAAACCAAAAGACTAGAAAAATCCATTACCAAATCTTTTTGCTACAGATGCACCGACAGAGTTCGGTTTTATCGGCTCTTGGATTAAGTCTGAGTCTGTAGGGATTTCAAATGATCGAGAGTTTCGACTTGGCGATATACAAACTTTCATCGTGCGGTTTTCATCACGGTTTCACATATTGCAAGAAAATTTTTAGTGTTTTGAGATTAAATAGGAGCGGCGTTGATTACATTGTATGCATGAAAACAGTATCGGATATAATACTTAGGACACCATACTAAGTTACTCCGTATCAAAAAAACATATGAAAGCCATTAATAAAATTAATGGCCAAATATATGGCTTTGATTTTTTTTCCTAGGATTTTTTCCATTGTGTTGAACCATTTATAACATTATTTTCAGATATCTTACAAGTATCCATAACAATATTTGTTTTAAAGAAAAATGAAGGTCTAAATCCCTGCAGTTTTTACAAATCCTATTCACAAACATGTTGAAGTAATATTAAGATTTTGGCTTGAAAATGTATTCTGTCAGTTTCTCCATATGAATAGCTTTTTCAATATAACTTACTGTAGATTGCATTTGTCTCAAGCACAGATGAAATATCCCATACATTCCTACTACTATATTAATCGTTTAGTTTACAATATTGTCGAGATTCCTATCACTACAATATAAATGGTTTATTGTTGATTCAACTAGCTCCTTCTCGCCTAAGTGGAACAGTACAAGCGGCAGGAGCCGCGGCGGATGCAGCAGAAGAAGCCAAGCGGCGAAAATATACATCATTATCGACTGATTATATTTTCGTACCGCTTGGTTTCGAAACTTTTGGGAAAAGCACGAAGTCTTTTATAAAAAAAAATAAATAAAATGTTGAATGACATCACTAGAGACACGAACGCTGGCTGGTTCCTTGCGCAAAAGATTTCTATAGCAATCCAGCGTGGGAATGCAGCCAGCGTTCTTGGTTCCATACCACATGACGTGGATGTTTTAAATTTAGTTTAAATGTAAATACTCTTTTTTAGTTTTATTGGTGTATATATTGTTTATTATTATGAATATATTCTACTAGTTGATTCCATGTTGTGATGTTATAGAAGATGCTAATTTGTTAGCTATTTATGAGTGACCAATTGAGCACCCGGATATTATTTCAATTATTTATAAGACGTATACTAACGTGTCATAAAACGGCAGCCGTTAATCTATGCCAAAGGGAGTGGTTTGAATAATCTGAACACTAGAGCTGACCACTCTCATTAGCAGAAGAAGAAATTTTGTTGTTTTAGTCAGAGGTCTATTGAGTGTTATGTAGTAGATTCAAGTAAAGAGGAATTGTATAGAAGTTAAAGCTGCCGGACTAGATTTATCCTTATAGAACTGTAGAAAACTTATTCAATTTCACATTTATTGTTGGTTTGTGGAATGACGTTGTTGTTTCAGAACTGTAGGATTTTTTCCATTGATAAAGATAAACTCGTATCTGATTATGATAAAAATATTATGTAGGTATGTGGATTAAAAACTATCATATAAAAATAGTAGCCACTGTTCAAAGATGACCAAAAACCTACTTTTACTACATTCATTGAGAAAACTTCTCAATACCTATTTTAAAAGAAGAAAAACATTTTTTTTAATGAAATCTATAAGTTACAAACAATGTTTAATCCATAACTACTACACACGAAAAAGAAAATATACAATTACACAAAGCTAACATTTAAATGGACATCACTTCGACATAATAAAATACACCAACATAGGTAATTATGACATAATTCTTGACATTCATAAGTAATTGACAGTATATAAAACAAGATAATATTGTAATAATATAGTGTGCAATCTAATGAAATATCAAATGTGTAGATGAATAAAGGCTTTTTTATTTGAATTTTATTTTATTTATTTTTATTAAGCCAAAATGCTACACGAGATACCTACCTTGTTTTAAAAGTTTAGCTGAGCTAAAATAAAAGGAAACTAACCAACACTTTTCATCTACTCTTTTCACCGTCTGCATTTCATTGTGAAAATATGCAATCCAGAACACTATCAAACAAATATGCTACATTCATATTTTATGACCTCTCTTGAGTTTCAATTACAGAGAAGAGCTTATATCAAGGATAAAAATGCAATTTAATCTACATTCTGATATAAGTGAGACTAGACAAACTACTCTAGTTCTATATTGCATGAAGACTATAAATTGTCTTGCTCTGTGTTTTGCCCTTGCATAGAATAGATAGAATATAATATACACCTAGCTAGCTACGCTTGGTGAAATGCGTGACTTACTGGAATATAAAAAAGAAATTCGAATACGAGTTTACAACCTTCTAAATTATGATAAATGTACAAGTCTGTGAAATACATTTGGTAACCATTTTTACTAATTTTACTTTCAAACTTTGTTAAAATAAGTTAATCTGAAAAAAAAAAACTAAAGCAGCTAAGAAAACCGAATATCGACTAAGAATAAATTTACATTAACATGATCTCGTCTACCGATTATAAGTTAGTTTTCTATAAAGTTAATGTTTATTATTCATTTAAAAAACCGTCACTATTCGACACTGATTGTTTTGTGTGTATAAATGTGTGTATGCCCCTTACTAATTCGTTATGTACTTAATATTACAATTAGTACTTCTAACAATTGTAATCGCACGCACTTGCATCAAACTAATCTTCACAACAGGCTTGAGGCCCAGACTGTAACTAACTAGTTCTGAATATTATATCACCATCAAAGTATCATACGACATAACTGTCAACTCTCTTATGCATGGACGTCGTCCTAGACTAAGTGAAGTTTATCGCCAGTACGTTTTAATTAAGTTGAATTAATACTGGCTCGTGACGTCACTCGTCAGATGTCAAAGTCATGTGTGTCATACGTGACTGGAGTGGGAAATGGCAGGACAAAGTCTTGGAGCTGTTTTGATAAGTTTGGGGCAATGTACGGGCATGGGGTAAAGCTTATTGCACATATATATGCCTTAAGTTGGTGTTTGGTTTAAGAATCGTCATCATCGGGTGCCATCTTTATATTGAAGTTCGGAGGTCAGTTGGCAAAACTTCTTGCGATCCCATTCTGCTTCTTTTAGATGCGGGTAGCTTAGCTTTGTCCATTTCTTGATGTCGTCCAGCCATTTCATTCTTTGACGGCCAGGGCTTCTTTTTCCAGGAATCTTGCCTTCGAGGTGTTAGGATGTTAAAATAGATAATCTTATTTATCGCCTGTTAAAAAAAGCTCTGATTTGCGGATAGTATCTTAATTAATTCGTTACAAAATAAACAGTCTAGACACGTCTAGTAACGTATAAAACTTGAGGTTTTATACGTTACTTATCTACATTTGACTCCTCTGTTAGCTTAGTTGGTAGTGGCTCTGCCTTCTAATCCAGAGGTGCGGGTTCGATTCCCGCATGACACAAATAATGATGAATATTTAAAATTTGTAATTATTTGTGTTGAGTCTGGTCGTTCCTATGTATAATACGTATATATTTACAAAAGAAAAGTATATATGTATCATATCCGTTATCTAGTACCCATGATACAAGCGTAAGCTTAGTATGGGGCTAGATGGCGCTGTGTGATATGTCCTGAATTATTTATTATTATTATTACATATGCTCGAGTTTTTTCATGTAAAAGTAGTTTTACTCATATTACCAATGTTTTTCAAAAAATCGTTCATTGCACGCTACCTACGCGACGTGCCGTGTAACAGCTAAAAGTGCTTAAATGACAAAACCGACGTACGAGCCACAAAGCCGGAGCGTATCTGACAGGTGGGAAAGAACTGAAATGAAATTCGAAGCAATGCGAGTAAAATTTGCTGGAATGTAAAAATTATATTTTTTTCATGCTTCACTTTCTGATAAGCATATGCCTCTAGAATTACTCCTGATTAATGCGGTGGTTATACTAATTTGCTTATTTGTATTGTACCTAGAGAAGAATATTATTCATAGCTTACTTTTAGTACCCTAATCTAGATAATAATACACATGCTTACGCATTATGTAAAAATCGCACTACTGATGCTACTCTACATAGTAACAATAAAAAAATTACACAAATAAGTAGAGTCATTTCTCAAAGCAATCTCCTTTAGATGACCGTGAGACACCGACTAACCGACAGAATAAAACTGCCAGTGTGCGGTCAACTTAACAGAGTGATGTCATTCTCTCCTGGAATCTGGGACTGAATTTTTATTGCGCTTCCATTGTCATTCCAGGATTTTAATGTTGGTCTATTTTCTCTATAAATGGAAAAGAAATGGGAAATCTGGTCCTAACGTTTTAACGTGGGCAATGTTTGAGTGAACTCTTTTATTATACCTCTTTCGTGGACCTTTTTCTACGTTAAATAACCGGCTTAATAGATATTGAGATGGATTCAATCGGTTCACATTTTAATGGCGACCTTTTCCTGAAAAGTGATGTGATAGAATATTATGGCTTATTTCGACCCTTGCTTACTTACTGATTTATTCTTATGTGTTTTTTTAAACGTTCCTCTTATGTTGAAATCATCACAATATATACATCACAATACCCCCATCCTTACTGAATCTAAAAAAAACCAGCAAATGTACGTAATAAATTTTTTTTTTTAAAGATTAGTAATAATAGTCAGTTTTTGTGATTCTAGGATTAAAAACAAACACTGGTCTGTACAATTTTTTAATGTATTATGTAAATAAAGATATTTTGAAATTGAAATTGATATTAATTTGCAGACAGAAAACCTCTTAAACTAATAAATAAGTTGACTTTTTTTGCAAAATTTTAACGAATGGATAGACAACCAACCATCTTTTCGTACGATTTTCTACTAGATACCCTAGCAAATAATACACTGCAGCATATATTCAGCTGACAAACAGATTACATCGGTGTCTGTAGGCGATGCAATTTGAAAGTCGCACTCACATGAGAAGTTTGCTGAGTCAAGATTGGGACCATTTTTAACCAACTTCAAAATAGGAGGAGGTCTCAATAGGTTGTAAATGTAATGAAACAAACAATAAATTGATACATACAAAATGTTCTAATGATGATTGTGTTAACAAAAACTCAAGCAAAATTTAGTTGACTTTAATATTACATCATAAGGGTTAATTAGTTATCAACACAATTAATGATTATGACATTTAATCTTTAAAAACGTAGATTCTTGGCCTAACAAAAAAGTATAAAATAGATACATTAATAAAACAATGGCCTCCATAAAGATGATCTATCAGTGATTGTAAATTATAACAAAATTATTCAGTAGCGTTAATCAATTATGAAATTACGGTTCCGGGATCCAATTATGTGAAACACCGAATAGTTTGGCCAAACTCGCTGTAAACAAAATTAAATCATTAAACAATTTGGAGGCTTCTTCGATACAACAGTATCAGAGCTGGCGACAGGATAGCGAATAAACGCGACATTAAAATAATTAATATGTTAAATACTAGTGTGATAAAGAAGTCCTGAAAAATTATGTCTCTCTCTTGAGTCGTATTTCCTCATGACTGAGGGTCGTGACTCCCCCGCAGAAGTAATTCGTTAGGGGAGTTTTCTTGGGCAGATACAACGTGGTGAGCGCCCAGGTCCTTCCACGGAAAACACATGTCCTCGGATATTGTGCTCCTCAAACATGTCGGTTTCCTCACGATGTTTTCCTTCACCGCTTAGCGAGTGCAGATCCACATAACTTGAAAATAAAAATCATTAATGTAGGGCTGGATTCGAACCAGGGTGCGTCTGGTTGAAAAGCAGACACTGGAACCGCTAAGCCACACTCGCTTTTAAAAAAAAGATATGAAAAACGTTATTTTGATGGTATGAATGCCCAAGTTAATTGGCCACAGTATTGTGATTAATTTTATAAAAATATATAGTCATTTAGTTTCCAAACTCAGAAT